>OZ010787.1:142150255-144612755 GCA_963932465.1 Maratus speciosus | reverse complement strand
TGTTTCCAACAATGGCAGGAGTATCTCTGATCTGCCCTGCAGCTGCCACAATGCGCGCCACAAGTTCTTCAGCACTGCTGACAGGTGTATGGTATACCTCGGCCTTCAGGTAACCCCAAAGGAAGAAATCCAAGCAGGTGAGGTCTGGTGATCGGGCAGGCCAGTGAACTGGACCCCCACGCCCGATCCACCGCTGGCCATACCTTGCGTTTAGATGGAGACGCACGTCGTTCGTGTAATGGGCCGGAGCTCCATCGTGCTGGAACCACATCTGGCGACGCGAACCTTCGGGTACGTGCGCTTCATCCAGAAGCTGCGGCAGCACTTGATCCAGGAAAATCAGGTAATTTCCACCTGTCAGCCGTTCAGGTAACAAATAAGGGCCAATGAGGCAATCCCCCAGAATGCCGGCCCACACATTTACTGAGAAACGCTCCTGGGCTGCTCGGCTTCTGGTTTCATGTGGATTTTCATCACACCACACATGACTGTTGTGGGCGTTCCACATTCCCTCCCGGCTGAATGTGGACTCGTCCGTAAACAAAATGCTGTTTACAAAACGGGGATCCCTGGATCTCATCGCCAAGTACCATCTTGAGAATTCCACTCGAGGGCAAAAATCCTGCTCTCTGAGCAACTGCACCCGCTGGATGTGGTAGGGGTGCAGATTCCGGGAACGTAAGATGCGCCACGCAGTTGCTTGCGAAATGCCAACATGTCTGGCGATATCTCTCATGCTATGACCTGGGTTGTCCTCAACCAGGTTAAGCACAGCCTCTTCGTTGTCGGGGGTGCTCACTGATCGCTCCCGTTCAGGCCTGCCTCCGTCGAAAGATCCCGTTGTGGACAACCTCTGGTGTACTCGAACGAAGAAGGCATGGCAGGGGATTTGCCTGTTGGGGTAACGCTCGGCGTACAACCGCTGAGCGGCTCGTCCATTACAACCAGCAGCGCCATACGCCAAATGCATGTCAGCCAATTCAGAGTTTGTGTACCGTTCCATCCTACTACCGATCTGCAGACAAGTAACCCGAAGCTTAAGTAGGTACCGCACGTTCAAAAGACGTGTCTGCGCATACAACTACGTCATCTCGCGTTGTCGTCTACGCATTACGTATCTTTTGCATATCGATATGGTACGATATCTTTTGCATAAATCAGCAAAAAGCACCTTATGTAAATTTTATTGCGCGCATTGTGCATGATTGAAACCAGCTATGATTGTTAAAAAAAACAAACAAACTGCAGTTTTAATAGCTTCTTATGATAAGTAAATTACTCTCTTGTTTTGTTTCTAACTGATCGTAGCGCCCCGTTTCCAGTTAGCGTCCGAAATGTCAACGAATTATGTTTTTTGCCCAAAGCGCCCCCTATCGATGTTTACCGTTCAACTGAGTTTCAGAGAGCCCCAGCAAACAGAATCATGAAAATACATGCCATAAGTCAAGAAATCTGTTTGTTTATCTCTTAGGAGCCTTCGAGTTTCGACCACCCTGTACTTTGACATTTTATTCCGGCTCTTACGCTTTTTGCAGGGCTCTACTTTTGGGTTCAAACTTTAAGTTAGAGTATAAACTTTGGCGAGCATGTGTTAAATTATCAAAATAACGGGCTTAAAGTTGTTGTCTAGCTCTCCAAAGTCTGCAGCGCCCCCTATCCATGTTTTAAGAGATACGCTTATCAAATTGGTACTGAAGAAAGTCTAAACAAACAGAATCATTTCGACGCAACAAGCAAGAAAATCTAACCATTTCCCTAGTTTTTATGACGTTTCGAATTTCGGCACCCAAATTTTCGAAAGCGCCTAGCGCCTTACCATCGCGTCAGGGACCCTACATTCCCTATTCAAAAATGTTCGTCTAGGTGTGCTCTATCGATCCTTAAAGTTTGTCACCGACGAGCTGAATCACCCTGTATATATATACATATACATACATATATATACATATATATATATACATATATATATACATATACATACATATATATACATATATATACATACATATATATACATACATATATATACATATATATATATACATACATATATATACATATATATATATATACATACATATATATACATATATATATATACATATACATACATGTATATATACATATACATACATATATACATACATATACATATATACATACATATACATATATACATACATATACATATATACATACATATATATATATACATACATATATATATATATATATATATATATATATATATATATATATATATACGTATATATATATATATCTGTGTGTGTATGTATGTATAATACATATATAAATGTATTTATATATATCCTATATGGCATAAAAGATATAAATAATACGTATATAATGAGGTATATATGGCACATGACAGCGTTTGGAGTGTGTGTATATATATATATATATATATATATATATATATATATATATATACGGGTCAATCCATTTCAAGTGGTCCAGCACTGGTTGCTCGACCATTTTTAAGAAATCTCAAATTTTTTGTAGAACAACCCTAACATGATGGAAGTTCAAAATTACTATTATTTTAATTTTATTATTTTTTGTTTGCACATGGCGGCCATCTTTGTTTCATCGTCTGCAGCAATTTTCTCACAAGAAGGGTTTACGGAATTTTAAATAATTCGTCGTTTATTTATCCAATTCAACAGCGGATTAAAGCTATTTCTACAGAATACTTTGAGCTAAAAATTTGGCAATGGAGTAGTTTCCGAAACTAACTGCTTATTGGTAAAATGTAAGCATAAACTTTCAGTTTTTTTCCAAAATGTGTCCGTTTACAAGAGGAAATTTTTCTAGCAAGGAAAACTGTCAACGTGACATAATTTTTTTTTTACAAATAGGCCGAAAGTACTTGTACTCACATGCCAAGTTTCAGATCTGAGACTTGCTTTCTCTTCGCTAAAAAAAATCCCAAATTTTTCAAAAATGACAAAAATCGTACTTTTCAGGCTTTCATATCTCTGATGGTGCACGAGATAAAAATCTGAATTTTTTTTTTATAAGATTATTGTATGGTAGTGTTATGCACAAGAAATTTCAGGATGGATATTTGACTACAAGCTGAGATATGGCAAGGGCAACATGTCAAAACAATACTGCCAAACTATTATTTTGTTGTAGTCACAGCTAAGTATTTATCTCAGAGTATCATTAAAATTTATTTTTTAGATTATCTTTAAATAATAGTAACAGAAAATAGAACCTTTTGCAATTAATTAAAAAAATAATTATGCCTAAGGCCTACATTTTGTATGGTTTCAATAATTTTTGTTGTAATTTTAGTAACTAAAAGAAACCTCAACACTTTTACATACATATATCTATATACAAGACCTGACAGAAACAGAATAGGGAAAGAGAAAAGCTGTTAATGTAGGCATATTTGTTGAGACATGATCAAACGTGTCAAAACACATTCCTGCTTGTTGGTTTAAAAACCACAATTTTAATGCTGCTTGCCAGTCCCTGAAACTTGTTCCTACCATAAGTATGTTCCTGTAAATGAAACATTATGCGATGTTACCATGCATCAGCCTCAAGTAATTTTCAGAAAGTAAAGATATCCAAAGCCTTTTCTAAATTTATACTGCAGAAAAATCACATTTTTGCATAAGAAGTAAGCTAGGAATTATTAATGAATTGAGACTTGCACATAGTGATTTCAAAGTATATTTCTATGAGCCAGCAGGGCCAAGATCTTCAATCAAGTTATCAAGATATTACAAGACTTGGTACCTACAAATAAAATTTTGAGAAAGATCAAAATTGAAGTTTTTGAACCAACAAGCAAGCATGTGTTTTGACACGTTTGATCATGGCTCACCAAGTATGACAACATTAACAGCTTTTCTTTTTCCCTATGTTGTTTTTGTCTCAGGTCTTGTATAAATTTTTTTTTCTTTATGTAAAAGTGCCGAGGTTTCTTTTAGTTACTAAAATTACAACAAATATTACTGAAACCATACGAAATGTATGACCTTACCCGTAAGGCATGGTGACGTCACGGCGACGTCGTTGTGAAGTCACACTGTGATTTTGTGACCGTTGATGTGACGTCACGTGACGTCGATGTGACGTCATAGTGACTAGAATGCGAGGTTGTTATGGCCGTTTTAGAGGTCGTTTGTGACGTCACATTGTGACCACTCTGTGAAGTCACGGTGTGACAAATTTGTGAAAAGTGTGTCATTTGTGACTATTTTGGCATTAACTTTGTGACGAGCCTGTGACGAAAGCGACAATGCTTTGAAGGTCACACTGTGACCAATTTGTGAAAAATATGTCATTTGTGACGAACTTGTCATAAACACTGTGATTTCAAATGAAAATCAAATTTCAAATTAATTGCTTAAAAGACGCAAATAGTGAAAAAGATTCCATGCTCGGACTCGAACCCGGGCCATCAGTACAGCGCACTGACATTCTACCGACTAAATCACATGGAACGATACCCAGGCTGGAAAATTTCTCACTATTACATGTTGGCAAGGCTACAAATGCAGCACAAGATGGAATATTTAGCGTGAGCCACCAACATGATGCAAACACGAAACTTAATTAAATCCAGCATCGATTGAAATTATATTAATACTTGGAAATTTTTCCAGAGAGAACCATTCGCCTTGCATACAATATTTCAAATGAAAATCAAATTTCAAATTAATTGCTTAAAAGGCAATTTTAATTTGAAATGTTGTATGCAAGGCGAATGTTTCTCCCTGGAAAAATTTCCAATTATTAATATAGTTTCAATCGATGCTGGATTTAATTAAGTTTCGTGTTTACCCCATGTCGGTGGCTCACGATAAATATTCCATCTTATGCTGCGTTTCTAGCCTTGCCAACATGTAATAGTGAGACATTTTACAGGCTGGGCGTCGTTCCATGTGGTTTAGTCGGTAGAATGTCAGTGTGCTATACTGATGGCCCGGGTTCGAGTCTCGGCATGGAATCTTTTTCACTATGTTGGCCTTTGCGCCTTTTAAGCAATTAATTTGATATTTGATTTTCATTTGAAATATTGTATATAAGGCGAATGATTCTCTCTGGAAAAATTTCTAAGTATTAATACAGCGATGAATTTTAAAATAAACTTTTGCTGTAAATATAAAATCTTATCTTTTTACCGTACTTTTTAGCAAAATATCGCTACTTTGGAGTCCTATTCTTCTAAAACATTTTAAATTTTTCCACTTAAAAAACAATGCTTATCAACTGACATATTTTTTTATTAAGTTCTATGCTTGATATTTAGAATGTGTAAGTTTTTTAATTTGTTGTAATTTGTCATTGCTTTATTAAATATGAACATGGAGACTAACGGATATTAATACAACTATTATTTATAGAGCGGCATGATAAGCGATATTTATTTAAATTTTTTATTCCCGTGTATATTGTATTTTGTGAATATGAGCTAAATAGATTTGGTATGTTTTATAGGAAAAGACTGATCTGGGAAATAGAAAAAAAACGAGTAAGAAAAATCATGCGTTAAGCATAGATTATAAAATACTTTCCAACACTTTCTGAATGCTTTAACAAGACATCGTAATTTAGGGAAATGACGTAAATAAGATAACTAAGTAAACATTTTAGAAAACGCATAAAACATTTGAAAAACTGATTTCAGCGTTACCGTCCATAGCCAAATATGTTTTCCAATTCTTTTGAACAGCCCTGTATTTGATCTGTAGGTTGATACACTGAAAAAAATGAAGTACTCAAAAATGAGTAAACCGACGTACTCATATCGAATTGAATATTTTTGTATCAAAAATGAACCTATGTTTTCTCTATTTCGAAACATCACATGTTATCAAACCCAAACAAATGAATGTTTTTGTACCCTGTAATGGTTCATTTCATTTATAGCGGCATAAATGATGTTTATTAATGTAAATATTAAATTATGCACAGCATTTTAAAAATAATTTAAAAGTGCTTGGAAATAATGCTCTTGTCATAAAAATATTCGATTTGAGTATCTTGTTAAGAATTTTGCTATTTTTCTTAATAAATAATCAATTAAACATTTCTTGTTAAGAACGAGAAATAAATGTCAGTACATTTTTACTTTAAATTTTAGGGGGGGGGGGGGTTTGGGGGGGGGCAGTACATAACGATTCATATTTGATCACAACCATGGAATAAAAAATGAGTACATGTGTTTCTCAACTTTGAGTACATTTGGATCGGAGCTATTTTGAGTATGTGACGCATTTAAAATTGAGTACTTTTTACTCAATTTCGAGTACCCATTTTTTTAAAGTGTATATATACTGTATAATGGGAAAATTTAGTTTAGCAAGAAAACGCCTAACAGGTTGAAATTCTTTTCCAGCAATTTATACTAATGTATGGAAACATACTTGAATACTTTTGTACAACCCTGTAGTTTACCTAGAATCTTTATTACACGCCACTATTTAGTTAAAATTTAATTCAAACTAAGACACTCTTAAAACTGCTGAAATCACATTTCCAGAAATTATAATATATAGACGGCCATGTATCCAATTCTTTACGTGACCCTGTATATCATTTTACCTATATTCTACAAACATTTCTTGGTAAATTAAATGCAGTTCAGCGAAAAAAAGCATAACTCATTTAAAAACCACCTTTAAGCAATTTGCGCACATACCCAGTAATCATTACGAATACTTTTGTGTAGTCTTGTATAGGAATTATAGCATTCATATACACCATATACTATGCATGAATATAGTGAATCATAAAAGCGCATATCATAATTAAAAATACATTTCCAGCAATCATCGCTAATGAACAGTACTTCGGATACAATATAGTATCTGAAATATTTTGTGTGTCCCTGTAAATGCTATATACGTATTATTCGTATTATACATGAAATAATTTATAGAATGTAAACCTCAGACACATATATCAATTTCATTATATATGAAATAGATTAACATAATTAAAGTAAGCCGAAAACAATTCCCTCCACCCCTATATCATTATGTATTTGAATTCCTTTTTTAGCCCTGGAAATGAACAATAACTATTATTTGCATCACATAGTCAACAGAATGCATATTTTAGTGCATTTCATAAATGCATATAAATTTTATTATGTTTGAAAGCGTGCGTAAAATCATTAAAAATCATTTGAAACGATTTTTCCCATAGGCCGTAATGTAACGGAAAACTTTTGGCTGGCCCTGTAAATGAACAAAGCATGCTACGAACTTCATTACAAATAGGTACCGTGCTATGGTAAACGTCAATAACATCCAAAAATTGCAGGACAATCCGAGTATATTTTCGAGAGTTAGAGTGCGGACAGACTGCTAGACGGACAGACGGATAGACAAACCTAAGTCATAATCACTTTTCAACTTGTGTCCTATATTATGTATCCTGTATTATATGAACTTTTAAAAAATATATACTAAAGCAGTTTAATCTATAACTTCCTATCAGGCATGAAAAACACTTTATTTCAATGCTTAAATATCATATTTTACTTTTTAGTGCCGATAATTACGCGTATCATTACGTAGAAAATGAATTTACAATAGAAGAAAATTTAATAACCGATTCAGAATGTCCATAATTAAATGTTTGATTAAAATCACAAGCAGAAAAAAATGCTTACATACAATTAAAAAAAAATAAATATACCAATTTGAAAAACATTAAAAAATAATAATTAGTATTTATAATTGTACTATTAAACAACAGCAAACTACAATATATAAATTAAATGCATTATTAGATTTAACAATATCTCAAAAATATTTCCATATGGTATAAGGAATTCCTATTATTTTATAATTTTGGCAAATGTTAAATCTGAAAACATTGGTTTGAAGATTTAGGATTTTACAAGATAATTTAAAATATTATTAGCACTAAAAGAAAATTCTTTCAAATGCTCCACTACTGTAATATGTAAAAAATACATATTCCCAGTATAATGTTAATTTCTAATCTGAAACAGTTTCGTAATCTCATGATAATCGAACATCATATTTAACCCCAAAATAATAATAACTATAAGCGTTAGCAATCAAAAAATAGTAAGAAGCCGATAAAATAATTCCAAATCATTGTCGTTCGATACATTTTCAATCTCAAGTAAGAGTAAATTAATGTTTATATTAATTCCAGTATGAATGTAGGCATGAATCAGTCTCTGCGCAGTTTTTTTTTTCAAGCGATGGCAGATTAAGATATTTTTCTTTACAGTTATCGAATTGGAAAATATCGCTTCTGACAGTTAAAGATCAGTCTCTTACAAATATAACATAAAACTATTTAACTCATAATATATAAATCAGGAACAAAATATTTAAATTAAATAACACTTACATATACGTTCCATTAATATCCGTGTATCCTAAAATGGTCATTTCCTTATCTTAAAGTGTTGTAGACGTGGTGAAGTTCTAAAAACAGTGGACTATTTTCCGCGTCTTCTCATATTTATTTTTCTGTGGGCAGACGATTTTCAAGCAGGTGGTTTGTTACAGATTATTTGTTTTTGTATACAAGAAATATAGAACTTGAATGCGCAGTAATTTTCTGAAAGTATCGTTAATTAAAATTTTGTATTTGAAGAAATGTCCAATGTATTTAACATTTTCTTTTTATCCGTACCAAATAATTCAAGTTAAAATGTATTGTAAAGTTCCTTTTATCTAAATAATTATAATAATAATATTCATAATTAGAGTTTATTAGATAAAACATTGTTTAAATTTTTAAAAGGTGTAAAAATAAATTTAATGGTAATAACGACCTCCCCCCCCCCCCTTTTTTTTTCTTTTCTTTTTTTTTTTAAATAAAGTTTGTTTTGCACAAATTTTGTATATTTCTTTTATTTTCGGAAAATGCTAATTTTATTTAAAAAGTCTGAAAGAAGTAGAATTTATGACTTGAATACAAATTATAAAAATATTCTAAAGCAAGAAATGCATAGATGACTGACTAAACTCTGAAGACTCTTTACGTGCTCATTAAAAGGTGCAGATTTAACTGTAATAGAAAATTTTTAGTTTGAAACCGCAGAAGTGTTTCGAATAATCCTGGTCGGTAAAAAAAGAAAGAAAGAAAGAAATTTCCTCCCAGCAAACTAAATATGTAAATTGTAAATTTAATATTCCTAATTCTAAATATATTATCCAAATGCTAGATAAAATTGAAATCATGAAAAAGTATACATTCACTGTCTTAGATATCAAATTGATAAAATATAGCCTGAAAATTTAGTTTATTAATGCTTGTATCGTGCACTTTATGTATTATGCCCCCCCCCCCCTCCCCTTTAGTGACAGAATTTACCATTTGCTATACACTAATATATTTTCATTCCTTATGCCGCTATAACTCGTGACTGTTTAAAATATTTCTCTTCTTTTTCAAAGATTTTTGAAGTTCATATTTTTGTCACACTGTGACTTACAATATAGTGGTTTTTTTGTTACATATGTGACGTGACGTGACGTACGGTACATAGCAGTGACATAACAGTGACGTCACAATTTTTTTTTTAATTGCCAGAAAAATATAATTTTACAGTAAATAACATGTTTTGAAGAATTTTCGTAATTTTTTAAAGTTTTCTAAGAAGTTCACATCCCAGTCACAACGTGACATCACTGAGTGGTGGCATTTTGGTCACAGATGCGACGTGACCACAGTGACGTCACAACGACGTCACCGTGACCATGCATGCTATGACGGTAGGCATAATTATTTTTTTTAATTAATTGCTAAGCTTTGCAAAGGGCTTTATTTTCTGTTACTATTATTTAAATATAATCAAAAACATAAATTTAAATGACACTCTGAGATAAATACTTAGCTGTGACTACAACAAAACAATAGTTCGGCAGTATTGTTTTGACATGTTGCCCTTGCCATTTCTCAGCTTTTAAGTCAAATCTCCATCCTGAAATTTCTTGTGCATAACACTACCATACAATACACTTATAAGAAAAAATTTCAGATTTTTATCTCGCGCCCCACCAGAGATATCAAAGCCTGAAAAGAGCGATTTTTATCATTTTTGAAAAATTTGGGATTTTTTTTAGCGAAGAGAAAGCAAGTCCCAGATTTGGAACTAGGCGTATGAGTACAAGTACTTTCGGCCTATTTGTAAAACAAATTATGTCATGTAGAAAGTTATCCTTGCTAGAAAAATTTCCTCTTGTAAACGGACACATTTTGGAAAAAAACTGAAACTTTATGCTTAAATTTTACCAATAAGCAGTTAGTTTCGGAAACTACTCCATTACCAAATTTTTAGCCTAATGTATTCTGTACAAATTGCTTTAATCCGCAGTTGAATTGGATAAATAAACGATAAATAAACGATTTGATTTAAATAATTATATGGCATTAAAGATTGAATTTAATAAAATATTTAAAAAATTCCTATAATGATTTCTAAACTTTTTATTGAAAATTCTAGTAATTGAAATTTTCTAAAATTAAAGCTGATGCAATAATTCTGTGACCAGATGTCTCCACTTCTGCACATCACCCCAATGAAAAAAATGACTTTCCCAATATTCGTTTTTACGCAGGGAGCCATTTAGGAATGAGACGCCATTGCTCTGGACTTCGAAGCAGTTTACAAGTATTGCGATTACAGCGCCATCTGTTAACGGTTTTTTCAACTAAATTTTGCAACTTCTGCATAACATTTTTACAGCTTAGCTAATAAATAAACCGTTTACCGCATAATTCTATTGATCTTTGTTTTTGAGATATTTAATTTTGAAATCAGGGTCTTATTCGCTGGACACCCTGTATTTGTATATTTTTTTATAGTAAACTTTATCATACTATTAAAACAAATAAAATATAACTACTTAATATCGGTTTTCCTGTTTATCTGTCAATGTTTTCCTAGCTGTTGTATAACTGAAAGAATCACCAGTGACTTAGAATTCGTAATGTGTATATTAAATGGGATAAATAAATTTCCTTCAGTCTCTCTATAGTTTATAGAACACAAAAAGTACTATATATTACAAAATATTATTTTTTTATGTACAATTATTTTGATAATGCTTCGAAAATTTAAACAGAAAGGTTTCTTTAGTAATTGTAACTAATAAAGAAATGCATCGATCTTATTTTAATAAAGGAAAGTTAAAATTCTAGTGCTATATTTACCTTGAGTTAAATAATTAAAATACATATAAAAGCACAAGTAATTGTACAAAAATTACTTTCAGGTGCATACATATAATATAAAGATATTAAAAATACAAATTAAAAATAGCTTAAGTTATTATTAAAACCATTAAATGATTATGAAATCATTTCATTCCAAAATATGGAATATCGCAACGTTCGCCATTCCTATTCTTCTGCCAGTATATAACTCGTTGTTAGAGAAATCAGGTTCGAAATTATACTTATTATTTTTACTAGAAAAAATAGGGAAGAATATCGTCCGCCTGTTTCGTTTATAAGAAGGTATGCTTATCCCCGGGCAAAGGCAAATGCAAAAAGATATTACTACTGTAGAATGCATTATGTAACAAAAATATATTATTAAATAATTTTAAGTAGTAAGTATTTCCAAGTTTTATTTGATATAAAATTATTTCAGATATAATAGTGATATTTTATTAACTTCTTTGCTTCATTTAAGTAAAAAAATATACATGGGGCTGTCCATAAATGATGTCACACTTTTTAAAATATTTTATACCCCCTCCCCCCCCCCTTGTCACAAACTGTCACAATTACACGACCCCCACCTCCAAGCGTGGCATCAATTGTGGACCATCATTTGTGGTTGTATTATACATATGAGGGTAATAAATGCATAACCATACTTGTATATCATTGCAAACGTATAAAAAGAAAAACAAAGAAAAAAATTGTAAAAATAAAAAGAATTTTTAGACACTGATGACGATATCATTAGGGAGAGGGGACTGGTAGAATGATGATTTATGATATCATAAAGGGGGAGGGGGAGGGGTCGAAAATCGCCAAAAAGTTTATCGTTATAGATGTATAGCCTCTAAGAAGGTACTTTTAATAAAAGTCTTTTGTCTGGAGTATACCTAATTTAAGCTGTTTCAGAGAACGTGTAAATATACGGGAGCTGGTTATACTAAAATACAGAGACACAAGAGTGGAGCGGCCGCAGACGCAGCAAATTAAAGTAGGCGCTGGCAGGCTTCGTTCGTGCCATCAGTTGCCCCACCAGTGGCCGAAAAGTTTTTGCTCTCGAAGCTGGTAGACGGGAGGTGCCAAGTTTGAACCTAATCGCGCCCGTCGGCCTAATCGTTCGGAATTTTCGTGGTTTTCTTCGAACCTTGCATTTCCAAGCGTAAATACGGGTTAGGTTCCCTTAGAAAGACCCCCCCACGGAGGGCCCTCCCCCCTCCCTCAGGGCCTATAAGGTAACTGTACCCAATATGGACACCCTAAGGAAAATTGATTTTTTCCACCCCCGTGTACACGTTATAGGACTCCAAAAATATATGACAACTATCCCTGGACTGTTGACTATCATTATTAAAATTAGCGACCTTGTAATTATTCTTGTTTAATTTTTAATGATAAAAACAAAAAATGTTTACAAGTGTCCATATAAGGAACCACCTGTCCCTATTATGGACATGCATGTGCATATTCGGGACAGGTGGCTACTTATTGCCTTACTACACAGGATGTATGGAAGAGCCACTCTTCCAAGGGAGTTTAGAGGAGAGGGGATAAAAGAAATATATCTTAAAGTATTGCGGGGGATGGGGGTGCATAATAAATATCTTCAGAACATGCACTTTAGAAGGGGGGGGGGTCATTTTCCGTTGTGGCTCTTAGAAGACCCATGCAAAGCACCTCAGTTACTACAAAATATTATGAAATAATATAACTGATATTGCTTAGCTTTATTGCATCTGTCTGCAGAATTTACATCTGCTAATATTCAGTCATTACAGGATGGACAAATAAAAACTTATTCATCAAGGGCGGTAAGTCCCACACAGTCTTCAAGGACATATCTGCCGCTTGTGATGCATAGCCGCATCCATAGCCGAAGAAATAACGGATATCCCCATACGGATCATCATTAATGAATTTATGGGATTTTTTAAACGTTGGTTTTTCTGCTTTTTAATATTGTTGCACAAAGGCTTTATTGGCTAATTTTATACAAAAATCTGGTCTGGAGGTAGTTTCCACCAAGATATGACTTGTCAGACCAGTTGTATTTTATTATGCGAATCGAGTTGTGTCTAATACTGGAATTTCAGCTTACAACTCGACGAGATAATTTTGCAACCGCCTCCCAGTCTATTAGCTTTTCTAAAAATATTAAATAATACTATAAAAAAGAACTTTTACTTCATACAGTTTCTAATCAATGATTAAGACGAATTTAGATGAATATTACATAAATCTATATTTCAAATTACATCAAAATCTTCATTTGTGCAACAAGATTTGTTTTGAATCTAACATACAATTATCATGCATGCAGCATGATTTTGTAATATAGAGAGTTGCGAAACTGTACAGTTTTTTAACATTAACAATGTTTTCGCTATCTGATTTTTTTACTATGTAAGAGTTAAAATGCTCCTCAAATTCCGTTGACACAAAACCACTATAAACTGCATAGGCATTTTCATTACATAAGAACAACATTTTGATTTTTCCAAACAAAAGCAAACTACTTTCATGATTGATGAATATTGTTATATTTTTTGAATATGTAGTTCCAACTATTGCAGATTAATAATTCTGTATTTTCACTCATTCCCTCCATGCTCCGTAGCAATTCCCGATACTCTAAAAAGATCATTTTTACAGATTTAGCACCTGATACTTCTTTTATTACTGATGTTTTAAAATACTTTGAGTGGAATATATTACTCATTTTCAATCGGTGAGTTTGTGCTACTGTTTTTCTACATTAATAAAGTTTCCTGCAAATTGTGAACTTTTCGTTGATGGAAAATGTTTACTTTCGTATCGCATGCTCCAATATCTGATTTGAGGCCCTAACTGTAATTATTCTGGAATAATGCAGAGAAAAATGTGTTTTTGGTGTAAGATGTCTATGGGGAAATAATTGTAAAAATAATTTATGGTGGACTGTAAAGTTTTATGATAATTGACAGGTTTCAGATAATGAAATTGTTTGTGTCATTAGAGTATCTATAATTGTTGACATTAACAGAAATAATTGCCAAAATACATCATCACGCGGGATTTTATCTGCAATTAAAAAGGGGCAAGTTTCTTATTAATGTCCGCATATCTGCAATAGCATCAATACTGCATAAGAAGTAGTACCAGCTCTCCTTTGTTGAGGAAGTCATACCGCTGGTACCTGCAATTTCGCCAATAGATATCCTACTGAGGGGAGGCTTCTTTTGATTTTTCTCCAAGGCTTTTTGGAGGATTTTTTTCTTGGAGGAGGTTTTTTGGAGGATTGTTCAGATGACATTAAACAGATATTTTACAAATTTGTTATTCTGAAGATTCACTTGCTGTATTTTGTCCATATTGGGAATCGGGCATAGTTTTACTAAATCTTGTAATAAATAAACAAAGAAAACATTTTTAAGCAATATATGAAATAGCAATCGAAAATATGTTTTATCAGCTTTCTAAAACACGCCATCTTTCAATATTTAAAGTAATTTTACTATATCTAATAAGAATTTAAACTTACCTGTAATTACGATCAGCCCACCATGAAACAACACGTTTCCTTCCAAATGGCGTACAGAGCGTTTTTTTTTTCACTTTCCAGGCTTAATTATCTTTCCAACTGCTTTTCTTCATGGCATGTAGCACAATCTCTCGATCAAAATTGTTACTTTTAAAGATATTAGGGGTGTCCATATTGAGCACAAGTACCTTATTCCTCGTGTTGATAATTGGCCGTCAAAAAAAAAATAATAATAATAACCCACGCGCATTCAGTTACTGATGCGTCAACTATCTACAGAAAAATTTACAACGTTTTAAGCACCAGGCGCGAAATATTCTTGCTGTGGCGATGCTTAGATATCAGAACTTGAAATTAACATTTTTTTTTTTTACCTATGAGATTTCAATATTTTTTTCGGAATCAATTAAATAAAAAATATTTCATCTTTGAATCGATCCTGTGTTATGCAAAAACAGGTATATCGATGATAAAAAAACGATTTGTCTATATGTGGCATGCAAATTGCCTAATGACATTGTGAGTACACTTTTCGCTTACTAGAATGAACAAACACATCAACCCTATGAGTTTGTTTTTCATGTAATTTTTTTTACTATCATAAAAACATTTTATTCGCAATTTACACATACCAAAGTATAAAGATAACACTAAGTGCACAAAAATCGGCATATTTTGAATATTAAAATAAAATCTGTGTTTTGTGTATTACGCAGAAATATGTGTAATAACAGAATATAACGTACATATCTGTGTATTTTGTATATTACGCAAATATTATGTGTATTTTATATATTACAAAAATATATGTGTATTTTGTATATTACGCAAATATTATGTGTATTTTATATATTACAAAAATATATGTGTATTTTGAATATTACACAAAAATATGTGTAAAAACAGAATATTACACATATATGTGTGTAAGAATATTACACAGAAATATGTGTATTCCTGTACAATTTACACATTAAAGTGTATATTTCAAGACGTATCACCTAATTTTTACACATTTGGACTTATCACCAAACTACACATTAAAATGTCTATTTTAAAATTTACACATTAGGCGTGTATTTGGCAATTTACACACCAATTTACACATATAGACAAATCGTTTTTGTATCATCGATATACCTGTATTTGTGTGTAAATTTACACATTTATTTTTTAGAGTGTTGGCCACCGTTATTTTTCCAAAGTTTCCTTCGACTTATTCATTTAATGAGATATCTCCCATAAAATAAGTCACGTTTTTCCGTTCTAAAATACTGGTAGTCAAAAATCGTAGCATGTGACTTACACTACAAGTACTCATGGAACTAGCCATTTATGAATCAATTATGAATATATTAAGTTTTAAATCTGAAGTATGTACTCATATTTTAATACATTTATGAATTAATTATAAATATATTAAGTTTTAAATCTGAAATATGTATGCTTTTCATACTCATTTTTGAATACATAGAGGAATTGTTAATGAATATATTTGGCTTAAAAATCTTAAGTTACTTTCTATATGTACTCTTATTTGAATATGTTTATGAATCAATGATGATTATGTTAAGTTTTAAATCTGAAATATTTATACTTTTAAGTACTAATTTTTGAATATACATAAATGACTAGTATATTAATATTTTTAGCTTCAAATAGAAAATACTTTAATATTCCTACATACAAGAATCTACAACGATTACATTTGGGTTCAAATACGAAATGTTTCTGCTATATATAAACCAACTTATATTACACATACATAACACTTATAGCAATTTTTTAAAGTTTGAAGTATGAGAACTACCATAATTTCTGGCGTATAATCTGTGGAACAAAGAATTCAGTTTGGACCCAGAAATTTTATTTAGTAATTGAAGCGAAATATTTACTGCGATCTAATAAGTTACAATTTATTGAAAAAAAATTTCTAGTTCAAAAAACAATAGTTTTATACATGAATGTGTCATTCTGGTTTAATATTCAAATCAAATTCCTCATACTTCAGAAATTCTATATTCAAAATATTTCATCTTTCCACTTTCTGTCTTTAGCAAAGATTAGTTAATCTATTTTTGACACTTGAAATGACTGCAATATTTGGAAGGAAACATATTGTCATAAAAAATTTTACTTTATAATGAACTAATTTTATGAAACACTTTTATGAGACTATATTTTGTAAGGTGAAATGATATTCCTTAAGTAAAATCTCATTTTTACTTTTTTTTAAGTTAACCCTCTTGCTATTTTCGTCCTTGATCAAGCACTAAATACTAATAAGCTTTTATGATTGTTTAGTTATGTTAAAGTCTTCTTTAGAATACTGTCATATGAAAAATATGCAATTACTTTTGTTTAATTTCACTATGTAACATATTCATGAAATGTCAGCAAACCTGAACTTCTGTGACTTGGGCAGTTATTCGCACGAATAGCACGAATGAAATTAATCATTCGTGCGATTTTTTCCAAAAATTGAAAGTAAAAGAAAAAAATAGCAAAAGAGTTAAAAAAGTAGTCCTAATTATCTTCAAGAACCAATTTGAATGTAATAAAAAAGACTATTTAAATGTGCTAACTTGAACGAAATTATTTATAAGAAACTACAAACAACATATTCTTATTTAATTTCAAAGCAAATATTTATTTTTCATTCATTTTCAAAAAGAAAATTATATACATCTATACATGTTTTAAGTTATTCCAAAATTTTCAACAACGTTTATATATATATATATTTTGGTTCATAGAAATATTTAAAATCCAAAAATTCAAGAATAAATACCTATTACATAATAACACAGTAGACTCCCTCAAATCTCCAAATGCCTATAAAATCCACACATGACAGATAGTCCAGGCAATAGGAAATTTTACCTAGACAAATTAATGGTAGTACTGGAAATCGGATTTCTAGATGTTTTTTTTGGGTCGCTGAATCCGAATTTGTAACTCCCCACCAAAATTTCCCCCGGCAACCTCCCCAAATTTTGGTAAAAAGCCCCCCAAAAAAGGTTTTTATTAAAAAATTCCATTTTCTTATTGTTTTAGAGAAAAAGTATCTAGAAATTCAGAAAGTACACAAAATTTCCAACAAATTAGATATATGACATTATGACTTAGGATGAAGGGGAAGGGGGGATCTCTCTCGGAACATGCGCGCGGTGCTGCGTAAACTAAGTTGTGCAATTCCACTTAACCACTCGCACGTTTACATTCGCCCTCCCATCTCCCCTCCGAACTTTCTCTGTAAGGTTTACTTTAAGATTTTGGGTCGCTGAATCCGAATTTTTAACTTTCTCCCAAAAATTTCCCCCCGAACCCCCCCCCCCCCAAATAGTTGTTTCTAACTTAAATTTCTTATTGTTTTAGGGGAAAAGCATTACGAAATTCAGAAACTAGACAAAATTTGCAACAAATAGGATATATGACATTATGAATTAGGATGAACGGGGAGGGTGAGGGCTGCCTCTGAACATGCACTGCGGCGCTACGTGCACTAAATTATGAAGTCATGGCAATAGGGGATTTTATCTGGCAAAATTAATACTAGTTCCGGATTTCGACTCACTTTATGTTTTTGGGTCGCTGAAACCGAATTTGTAACTTCCCACCAAAATTTTACCCGGCAACCCCCCCCCCCCCCAAAAAAAAAAAAATTGATTTTTTGAAAAAATTTGGTTTCTGAGAAAAGCGCGCGGGGAATGTTCCGAGGCAGCCCCCTCTCTCCCCGTTTATCCTACGTCATAATGTCATGTATCCTATTTGTTGCAAATTTTGTCTAGTTTCTGAATTTCGTAATGTTTTTCCCCTAAAACAATAAGAAATCTAAGTTAAAAACAACTATTTGGGGGGTTTCGGGGGCAAATTTTTGGGGGTAGGTTAAAAATTTGGATTCAGCGGCCCAAAAAATTTAAAGTAAACCTTATAGAGAAAGTTCGGAGGGAAGATGGGAGGGCTAATGTAAACGTGTGAGTGGTTAAGTGGAATTGCGCAACTTAGTCCACGGAGCACTGTGCCGCATGTTCCGAGGCAGATCCCCCCTTCCCTTTCATCCTAAGTCATAATGTCATATATCTAATTTGTTGCAAATTTTGTCTACTTTCTGAATTTCTAGCTACGTTTCCCCTAAAATAATAAAAAAATGGAATTTTTTAATAAAAACGCTTTTTGGGGGGCTTTTTACCAAAATTTGGGGGGTTGCCAGGGGAAATTTTGGTGGGAAGTTACAAATTCGGATCCAGCTAACCAAAAAACATCTAGAAATCCGATTTCCAGTACTACCGTTAATTTTGCTAGGTAGAGTCCCTATACGGTCTCTATTGCCTGGACTAAGATGTAAACAATGAAAGTTTCATTTCGGAAGTAGGGACATTATTATTAACTTTTTAAAAATATATAGTATATAAATTGTGTATCTTAATATGTAATTCTCGTTAATATTACTGAATTCATGCTTTTTCGTGAAGTAAGTATAAATTTATTCCTAAAAGATATTTTACCGCTATTACTGGTAATTGCAATCTTTTTGTCAAATATATTTATGTATTAATTAAGCTTTTATGGTTATTAAGTCTGGCTACACCTGAAATAAAATTTCCCTACTTAAATATTTTGACACGAATTATGTAGGGTACCTTTATGAGGCAAGTTTCATTCAATAATTTAATTATCTTTATTGTGCATATTTATTTAAACATTATAAATTATTTACTTGACATTTACTGTTAATATTTTAATCATTTTTAAAGTTATCTCAAATTTTACTATTTTAGCTTATTACTTAATTATTTTAATATTTTACTACATTGTAAGCATTAATTTTAATTTCTATTACATTATTACCATAAAAAATGTAAATAAAGCAATGACCAGAAACGTGCAAAATTCTAAAATCCGCACCTCTGGCCTGAAGCTGGGTTGATTTGGGAGAGTCAGTTGTATTTACGATATTGTTCATTTAAACTACAAACACGCATTATAAATTGCACTCAAATATACAATTTTCAACAAGGTACAGTTTTATAATTCATATAGGTTTTATAACAAGTAAGGCAACATAAATTAAAAGAATTCCAAAAACTATTTAATTTTCTTACATTTAAAATACTTAACTGATTTTCTTTATTGGGAATTACCTCTTAATTTGTCAGCAAATATTCTTTTCACCAGTTTTAATTATAGACCGAGAAGAGGAAGCTCAGACAATTACCTCATCGAGTTGGAAGCTGAAATTCTAGAAATAGTTAAAACAACATTTGCATATTAAAACGCAACTGACCTGTCAAGCCTTATCTCGGTGGAAAACACCAGCAAATGCAATTTTATTTGCTGACTCGTCAGTTCACCATTGTGTTTTCCTGCTCCCAGTTTTCCATGATTTCCTATATTTGGGTTCAGGAAAACACAATGATAAACCTACGAGTCAAGTACAAAAATCTGTTAAAAAGCAGAAAAACCAACGTTTAAAAATGCACAAATAATACATCAAAAGCAGCAAACAGCTGTTTCGAATCTACTAGCGAGATTCTTCTTCAGTGCAAGATAGGGAAAAGGGATCAGCGGCTAGAAAAAGCAAGGCTGAGCAAAAGGATAGACAGAGACGCGCTGGCTTATATACCCTATGCGGGTAGCGAAGGCGCCAAAAACATCCAATGAGAGAGAAGCAGTGGAAACGACTGGATGTACAAGTAGCGACATCTACCGGAGAAGGAGAGACAAAAGTCAAAAAAGGGGGGAAATTAAATTAATGCTTTCCAAATACTTGGAAAATCAGGAGTACTAGATAAGTCATTGACTAAACAGTGAGAATTTTTAATGACGTGGTAAGCTTCCCCAAGGTCAAGGTTAGAAGACCACTTTTGGATAATGATGGCTGAGGAAAAATCGAACCTATGTTGAGAAGACCAAGAATGTTGATCAATAGAAGAACGTTTGAGCTCCTAATTTTTAACATAACCTTCATGCCCTTTTCAACGAAATCTAAGAGCACGTTTAGTCTGGCCAATATAAGAAAGACCACACTGGCAAGAGATTTGGTAAATACCCCAGTTATCTAGGTGATCAACGGGGTGTTTGAGATTTGAAAAAGTGATTTTATTAACAGGAGAAAAAAGACATTAAAATCAAACCTTCTTAAGATTTTAGCAACTTGCTGACTGATTTTAGGAAAAAATGGTAACACAACTGAAGTATTAGAGTTGGAATTAGAATGCTTTTCAGAATGGACGGATTTCGTCAATTTCTTATAAATAGAATCAATAACATTAGAGGAATAACCACGATCAACAGCAATAGCTTTGAGGTAATTAAGTTCAGCACTAAGTAACTGAGGAGTGGAACAAATATTGGTAGCCCGAAAAACAAAACTATTGAAAGCAGCAAATTTCTGGTTAGGGGGATAAGAAGAATACCTGTGGGGTGGGAGACTGACAGCAAATGGTTTACGAAAGACGTAGTCTGAAAGCCATTTTCACAACGAATAACAAGGACATCCAGGAAAGAAAGACAGTTATTGGCCTCAATTTCAGAGGTAAATTGAATGCAGTGATTAATGGAATTCATAATAGAGAGAAAATGATTAATATCCGAATTCAATTCAACCAGGACGTAAACATCATCAACATAACGAACATAGAACGGAAATTTTAAAATTTCAAAAAGTTTGACCTCAAAATAGTGCATATAAATATCGCATAAAATTGGACTAAGAGGGTTACCCATAGCCAAACCGTCAATCATACGGAAGAAATTACCATTTAAAACAAAAGTATTTTGAGACAAGCAAGCGCGAGTGAGAAAGATAAGCTCCTCGATTTCAAAATAAGAGAAATGGAATTCACAAAGCCTTTTCTTTAAGCAATCTAAAGCCCCTTCAACCGGAACGTTTGTAAATAATGATTTAACATCAAAAGAAACCATCATGTGACATTGCGGCTTAAAAATATGAATTTTTTTTTAACAAAATCAAAAGAATTCTTAACAGTGAAACAGTTACTGCTCAAAAGTGGGGAAAAAACAGAAACTAAATATTTGGCAAGTTAATAAGAAGCTGTACCAATACTAGAGACAATAGGTCTGAAAGGAATGTCAGGTTCATGGACCTTAGGTAAAGCATAAAACCTGGCACAATGCGCAATAGACGGAATAAGAGACTTCTTAAAGTTAGTAGGAATAATGGGAGAAGACTTGATGGCAGACTTAATAGAGTTAATTTCACAAGTGGAGGGGTCTTTACGGATATCCACATAAGGACCATCATTAATTAATTTATGGGGTTTTTTAAACATTCGTTTTTCTGCTTTTTAATATTGTTGCACAAAGGCTTTATTGGCTAATTTTATACAAAAATCTGGTCTGGGGGTAGTTTCCACCAAGATATGACTTGTCAGACGAGTTGTATTTTATTATACGAATCAAGTTGTGTCTAATACTGGAATTTCAGCTTACAACTCGACAATTTTGCCAGTCTATTAGCTTTTCTCAAAATATTAAATAATACTATAAAAAAGAAATTTTACTTCATAGAGTTTCTAAACAATAATTAAGACTAATTTAGATGGATATTACATAAATCTATATTTAATATTACATCAAAATCTTCATTTGTGCAACAAGATTTTGTTTCGAATCTAACATACAATTATCATTCATGCAGCATGATTTTCTAATATAGAGAGTTGCAAAACTGTACAGTTTAACATTAACAATGTTTTCGCTATCTGATTTTTTTACTATGTAAGAGTGAAAATGCTCCTCAAATTCCGTTGACACAAAACTACTATAAACTGCATAGGCATTTTCATTAAATAAGAACAACATTTTGATTTTTCCAAACAAAAGCAAACTATTTTCATGATTGATGAATATTGTCATATTTTTTTAATATGTAGTTCCAATGTAAGTGAGACTATTGCAGACTAATAATTCTGTATTTTCACTCATTCCCTCCATGCTCCGTAGCAATTCCCGATACTCCAAAAAGATCATTTTTACAGATTTAGCACCTGATACTTCTTTTATTACTGATGTTTTAAAATACTTTGAGTAGAATATATTACACATTTTGATTCGGTGAGTTTGGGCTACTGTTTTTGCTACATTAATAAAGTTTCCTGTAAATTGTGCACATTTCGTTGATGGAAAATGTTTACTTTCGTATCGCATGCTCCAATATTTGATTTGAGACCTTAACTGTAATTATTCTGGAATAATGCAGAGAAAAATTGTGTTTTTGGTGTAAGATGTCTATGGGGAAATAATTGTAAAAATAATTTATGGTGGTCTGTAAAGTTTTATGATAATTGATAGGTTTCAGATAATGAAATTGTTTGTGTCATTAGAGTATCTATAATTGTTGACATTAACAGAAATAATAGCCGAAATAAATCATCACGCGGGATTTTATCTGCAATTAAAAAGGGGCAAGTTTCTTATTAATGTCCACATCTGTGAAGCACTTTGACCAGTAGAATACTGAACATTTGTTATTTTTTCCTGTGTAATTGGAACTGGTTTGTGTTTAGATTAACTTTTACCGTAGTTAAAATTAATAATTCTACCATTTAAAATAGATAATGTAAAATATTTTGACTTGAAAATTAAATCATTTAAAATTAGTAGCGTTTCAGTAGCACACCAACCCTCAAACAAATCGTGAACAACATCAAAAGCAAAATTTCTGATTATATGCCAATAGCCTAAATCATTTAAAGAACAGTCACCTTTAACACCATATTCAATATTGTCATCAAGTGCTCTTGCAACTTGTTTTTCATGAACATCTTTACTACGTAATAAAGATACATTCTTTCTGGTCATCTCATGCATTGTATTTTTATGCACGTTGCAAAACCTACAACAGTAATTTGCCGAGAATCTTTCAACAAAACCAAATCATTTATTTAGAGCTAAATTGTCTCCAACGACTTGCCACAAAGTAGTTTTGTATATCTTGCCGTTAAACTATGCCTTGCTCCATTTGCTGTTGTAAATCATGTTCAAGGGGCTAAAAAATTTTGCGATATCCATACTTTTGAACATCAATTACATAATGGACATTAACAATAAATATGGAATCTAAAGATGATTGTAGACATATGGGAAGACCTTTAATGGAAAAATACAAAAATCCTAATTTTTGGATGCCAGTACGGGGGCCCAATGGATTGAAAACTTCTACATTATCTATGTACAATTCTATTGTAATGCACTGCTCAAAACAATTAAAGGATATTTGAAGTTTTATATAAAATAAAGATATAAACGAAATTTTTTTGCCGAAAATAGAAGAAGAGAATCACAAATGCAAATTTTTCTGGTTTTCAAACTGTGGAGTATGCAAATTTTGAGTTCGACGTCAAAAACGTAGCTTCAGCGGCAGCGAATGAAATTTGACTTTCAACTTGATAAAAGAGAATGAAGACAAGGATGATCGGCATTCAGTGATTGCTTTGTTTCGATGAGTACGATGTCTCAGCGAAGTCATTTGACAGATTCAGAAGCTTTGAGAATTGTTGGTAGATTAGAAGGGGGCCAAACTCAAGCCGAAGTAGCGCAAGCCATTGGAGTGTCACAAAGTGTCATTTCCAGGATCTGGAACCGTTTTTTGGAGAGTGGATGTGGAGGCCGAAGACCAGGGCAAGGTTGTAGACGGGCAACAACGCCCAATGAAGATCGGTATTTAGCGTTAACAGCTCGGAGACACCGAACCATGAACGCCACTCTTCTCCAACAACACCTTCGCTCGGCTACAGGCACCACGATTTCAACTCAGACTGTCCGAAACCGGCTCCATGCTGTAAGTCTGTATGCTCGCCGACCGATGGTATATGTTAGATTAACATCAAGACATCGTCGCGACCGCAGGGAGTGGGCAACCGAGCATGTCAACTGGAGGAGAAATGAATGGAGCAATATTCTGTTTTCTGACGAGTCCCGTTTTTCTGTGCATCCGGATAATAGGCGTATTTTCATCTGGAGGGACCGTGGCAGTAGGAATAATCCTGCGTTCGTGCACGAAAGTGTCAGATTTGGCGGTGGAGGAGTGTTGGTGTATGGTGGCATCTCCATTGACGGGCGCACTGACCTCTACATCATTCGAGATGGAGCTCTGACTGGTCGCCGATATAGGGATGAGATCCTCAGACCTATTGTAGTCCCTTACGCTGCAGCAATTGGAGATAACTTCATTTTAATGGACGATAACTGCAGGCCACATCGTGCAAACCTGGTGGAGGATTTCCTTTTCGAGGAAGGAATCGTTCGAATGGAATGGCCAGCGTGTTCTCCAGACATGAATCCAATCGAGCACGTTTGGGACGCTCTAGGAAGACGAGTTTCTGGCCGCCAACAACCCCCACAAACTCTCCAAGAACTGGAAAGAGCTCTTCTGGAAGAGTGGGGCAGGATACCCCAACTCGTCATTAATAGCCTCATTGAATCCATGCCTCAAAGGTGTTCAACGTTGCTGGCCACCCGTGGAAACCATACCCCCTACTGAAAATGATTTTCTTTGAAGAAAACACCTTTTCTTATTCTTTTTTTCTCAAATGCACAAATTGTGTTTTTTTCCTTTAGTACACAAATGCGCAATAAAATGCATTTTTTTCTGCCAAACATGTGTAATTTATTCTCATATAACCTACTATGTCTGTCGACCATGTATCAATCAGCTAAACAGTTTACCAGATAAAAAATCCACCTAAAACTGCAATATCCTTTAATTGTTTTGAGCAGTGTAGTTTCAAAGGAACAGGAAACAGAATTACAATAATAAAAAAATCCATCATGTATGGTTTTTAAAGAATAATCTCTTAATTGTTTATTCAATTTGTATGCTTAAAATATATCTATAAATCCCTCAACAGAAATAATTCTTTTAATCATTTCAACGATTGAAATGTATTGATAGGTGTTTTTTTTAAGCACATGACAGTGAACGCTTTCGTTATTTCATTTTTGTTCATCTCTTGTTCCAAGTACAATATCAACTGGTTCTATACAGGGTGTCCAGTCTCAACGGTGTCCAATGGCTAATTCCTAAACCGTTAGTCATAGACACATAGTTCCAATTACAAAAATGTTTAAAATGAGGTAAAGAAATATTTTAAAAGCGATTTGGGTAAAAAAAAAACTTTTCTTAAAAAATTACGAAATTTTAATTTTTATACGGTCCCCCGGTCCTATAAGTTACATTTAGTAAAATTTTCCTTTTGCACTGACAAGTAATACACAAAAAGTCCCGTTATGCTACGATCAAAATTGACCGAGTAATAGCTGTTTAAAGTTGGAGCATATTTTTTGCTGCAAATCGGGGGTCATTCACGAATTTAGTCGAAATATAATTTCGTCAGATATATTAAAAAATGGTTGAGAGTAAAATTAACATTGCAATATAAATTTGAAATCTTTAATCATTCTTACATATTAATGCAAAATATACATTTGTAATAAACATTTATGTAATAAACATTTAAGAAGAAATGTAATAAACATTTAAGAAGAAAGACAAAACAGAATTTGTTAAATAAAATGATGCTAAATTAACAGCCTCAATGCTTTACAAAACGATACGTATTTAAAAAATTATTAGATTACACTAGTCTGCAAAAGTTGAATTATGTCATGTTTTTTAGCTTTTGATAATTGATTCTTATGTATTCTGTACCGCTGAATCTGAAATTGACTTTCATTTTTAACCATCACATCAGGATTTTTCGCAAATTTCAAAGTTAAAAAGTTCAAAGTTAAAATTGAATCTCCTCCCTCATCTCATCAGACCACTCAGCTATTTAGCTGTAAGAATCCCAGGATAAGCAAAAATATCAAATAAATTATTGAATAAAATAAAATAAAACAAAAAAAGTTTTACATATGTTTTATAGTATGAGATTTTCGCTATATTTTAACTTACACATTTACGATTTGCAAAAAAAATCTAACGTGATGGTTAAAAATGAAGGTCATTTTCAGAATCAGTGCTAAAAAGTACGTACAAATCAATTATCAAAAGTTAAAAAACACAAACATCTCCTGTACTTTATAGTATCCGATTTTTTATTCTTTAAATTTGACAATTTATGATTTGCGAAATATCCTGACATGATGGTTAAAAATTAATGTAATTTTCGAATTCAGTGCTAAAAAATACATAAAAGTTTAAAAAAAAACAACAATCGCAGTCTTGTATTATCTAATCTAAAACTTTTTCTCAAACTTCTTGGCGGTAATCCATCCGAAATTTTTTGTGTTATCCTGTAAAATAAGCATACATGGTAACCACCTAAAAGCATAATAATATTAGATTGTTATTGGATTTGCGACTGTATGTAAAATGTACAGTCTGTTACAAAATAAGACCACTCAGAATTTCACCTTTTTTCAACAAACAAATATTAGTTATAATTTTAAAATAGTTGTTTGAAAAGAAATACCTCTATAAAGTTTATTTAGCTCAGAGAAAGAAAGTTTGAACATTTTTTTGTTTCATGTCAAACGATTTTACGCAAACCCACTGTTTCATAAATATAAGACCATTCTTATATTATTAATAAAGCAGCCGATTTTATTTTGAACTCTGAGTTTAACCATAACCTAAACAATCTGTAAAACTTAAAAAGAAGAATAAAATGCAAAAATTCTGAATTGTATCTGATTCTTTGAATTTATTAGTAAAATGCCTCGTCGAAGTGAGCTGTCTGAAATAGAAGCGAGAAGAGTGTGGTTCTACAAAAGAAAAGTCTGAACGTGAGATATGTGAGATTCTTAATCGTTCTAAAACTGCAATTCATAATGTTTTAAGTAAAAAAGAATTGTATGGAACACATAAACACTCTGGTCGTAAAAAGAAGTTATCAGATCGTGATAATAGGCAAATTGTCAAACTGGCAATGAAAAAATACCACTTGATTCGTAAAATAGCACAACAGATAACTAAAAAGGTATCACATGCAACCGTGTGGCTAAGTTTGAAATCTAATGCTGGTGTTATTCGTCGCAAATTAAAAAGTAAACCATTACTATTGAAATGTCACAAAGAAGCTCATCTTAAGTGGGCAAAGAATGTCACGTCCTGGAACTCTGAATGGGTAAATATATTGTTTTCAGATGAGAAAAAAATTCAATCTTGATGGTCCAGGCGGCACTAATTACTACTGGCATGATTTAAGGCAAAGATCTCGCGAGTTCTTCAGTAAGCAGATGGGAGGCGGTTCCATTATAGCGTGGGGAGCATTTTCATATGCAGGAAAATGCTATCTCCAAAGAGTTGAAAGGAAAATGATCTTGGACAGTTACCAACGGATGC
Source organism: Maratus speciosus (assembly GCA_963932465.1). NCBI lineage: Eukaryota > Metazoa > Arthropoda > Arachnida > Araneae > Salticidae > Maratus > Maratus speciosus. The sequence goes on along the minus strand of OZ010787.1, from coordinate 144,584,718 downwards.
TATTTCGAAGTCTGATACACTTCGGTCTACTTTTAGGAAGTGCAAAATGGAAGTTACAACAATATAATGCTCTCAGTCATTTATCGAAATCACCAAGTGGCTTAAAAGAGAAAAGATTGATATTTTACCCTGACTAAGTCGAAGCCCTGACCTAAACCACATGGAAAACTTGTGGGGTTATTTGTCTCGCCAAATGTATGAAAATAAGAAACAATATCATTGAACATATGAATTAGAAATGGCCATTATGAAGAAATGGGACAATATTCCCAAACCGTTCCTTAAAAAATAATTAGGTCTATGCCAAATCGTGTATTTTAAGTTATTCAGAGAAATGGTGGAGCAACATCTTACTAAAGTTGAGAAAACTGTTCTTCACCACAAGTGGTCCTATAATTTTGTAACAGTTCTTTTTAACACTTTTTTGTTATACTGAAGTTTTATTTTTTTTTTCGAATTAATTTCATTTGCGTAAGTTGCTACATTTTACTAAAAACTTGATGTACTAACATAGAATAGTCTTTATTTTGATTGATATATTTCTTTAGTTACCTAAATAGCAAAATATGTTGTGGTCTTATACTTTTGTAACAGACTGTAATCTCGATCGGATATTTAAAAGTGAGTTAAAGTTCGAGTACAAATTTTGAACTGGAAAAACATACATACGATCGTTGAAGTAACATAAAAACTTATAATGACAACATAATTTTTGTTAAAAGAAATCATAAAAGAAACAATCTCAAATCCTGACAAAATAAAACATGTTATTTTAGCCAATCTGAAAATTAATAAATGTTAACTTCATCATAATATTTGTGCGATTTTTTTCAAAGCGCAGATACACATGAAATAAGATCTTCAAATACTTTAAGCACTCAATATGTGACCCCACAAAGCCAAGCCGAACTTATTTGTTTTCAGAGCAGAAAAGTGGCATAAGTCATGCATTTTTAAAGTTTCATAACTCGCTCAATTTTAGTATTATATGAATGGGACTTTTTTTGTCTTAGTTGTCAGTGTAATAGGAAAATATTACTAAATATAACTTATAGGACCGGGGGACCGTATAAAAATTTAAATTTCGTAATTTTTTAAGAAATGTTTTTATTGACCCAAATCGCTTTTAAAATATTTCTTTACCTGATTGAAAACATTTTTGTAATTGGAACTATATATCTATGACTAACGGTTTAGGAATTAGCCATTGGACACCGTTGAGACCGGACACCCTGTATAACGACCACTTGTTTTAAGGTACTTCAAAAGTTATAAGTAGTGTGTATTTGCGGTTTATACGACACCGGTGAGTCGGTGGTACGATAGAGGTCAAATGAAGGTCATTCGGGAGTTTTTTATCTTACAGTACGACGATGATAAGCGCGTTTTAGAGCGGAAGTAGGGCGGAAGTGTTGTTAGATAGTGATATTTTAGCGGAAGTGTGAATGGATAAGGTTTTTTGGCCAATGATCGTGTTACAGTATGCTGATATTTAGGGCACGGGAGATTTATTTTGAAAAGAATTTTTTTCTTTTTTTTTTTAAAGAGTTAAAAAATTTGTTAAGATTTTTTTTTTTTTTTTCAAGAGATGGAAAATTTTTCTTTTGAGAATTAATTTTTTTTTTTTTTCGTGTGATAGAAAAACTTTTTTCTTTAAAAAATTTTTACGATTTTTTTTTTTTTTTTCGCGTGATACAAAAACTTTTTTCGATTTAAAAATTTTGAGAATTTATTTTTTTTTTTCGCGTGGTAGAAAACTCTTTGTAGAATTTATTTTTCTTTCTTAAAAATTTTTCTTTTAAAATTACCATGACATGGAAATTTTTTCCTTTTAAAATTTTCTTTGACGAATTTAATTTTGAATTTGGACTCGTTAGAAAATGTGTTGTTCGAAATTTGTTTTTAACTCGTGTAATGTTGGTTGAATTATTTTTCCCTGAACGCTAACATCAAATTCGAACACGGTAAGTTTGTGAAATGACCCTTCTTTCAGAAAAATGGTCCCATTTTAAAATGTCTCTTGTGAAATTCTGTTAAGTGGTTTTCTTTGCATGCTTTTGTTAGTCTAGCATGTTTAAAAAATCTGTAGTCATGCAACAACAATTGCTGAGTTATTTTCGTGAATTTTTGTCTGGAATGAATGTGAGAAGATTTTTTTTTTCACTTAAAATTTTCTGAAGTGTGTTGTTCGAGAGGTTATTATGTGTTGAAAACCTATTTTATCGTTTTGGTATAAATTTTTGGAGGAAATGTACTATAACATGACGATATATATATCAGGGAAATGAATTAGCGAGACTTAGAAAATGTCGCGATTTGCTTAAAATTTTCTTTTGTGTGTCGTCCCAGAAGGGATGTTAGAGTTTTGCATAGAGTGTTGCCACCGAATAAAGATTAATATGGTGTTGCCACTGAATAAAGAGAAATGTATATAACGAAATAAAATTGAAAGATGTCCGCATTCAATAAAGCGAAATGTATATGACGAAATAAAATTAAAAGATGTTGCCACCAAATAAAGATAAATATATGCAAAGAAATAAAAGGTAATGCCACGAATTAAGAAAAATAAAGTGTTGCCATTGGAAAAATGAGAGATAATAAAATAAAATAAACATTTAAGTTCTTTTTAACAACACATAAGCAAAAAAAATGTAAAATTTGCTTTAAAAAGTAAGTACGTAAATTAAAATAATAATAATAATAATACAGTTGAACCCCGTTATAGCGAACCCGGTATATAACGAACTCCCGGGTGTAACGAACGAAAATTTTGGTCCCGTCGTTTTCCTATTTTATTTAATGCTAATTTATCCTTTTATAGCGAACCACCGAAATCTTAAGAATCGGCTATAACGAACATTTTTGTCCAGTCGACCATGTTTTTAATTTTTTTTTTTTTTTTTTTTTTTTTTTTTACTTTTCCAAAATTGTGAGAACAGGACTTCGACTCCAATTTCATAAGAAAATTTATGCCAGCTAGTGAAACATGGGGCAAGACTTCTGGGGCAAGACAGCGATAAGACTTTTTTTTTTTTTTTAATTGAGAAACAACTGCATTCTTTCGCTTTTACGAAAGCCACTCTGCAGGTGTGATCCCGCCCACCCGTCAATCATTTTCCCTTATTCCTGATCACAGCTGTTTTCTCAGTTTGTGATATGCAATTGTTTGAAACATGTGATGATGAAGTTATTACATGTGAAGATCCGACTGATGAAGAGATTATGGAAGAAGTTAAAATGAATCATTCTGAAATCGAAGATTCTGCATCTGATGGTGATGAAGAGGATCACATAAATGACGAAATCCCCACAATCTCAGATGCTACAGCAGCGAGGCATGTAATTAATAAGTTTTTGTCTACACAAACACAGGAAGAAAGAGTGTTGGAGTCATTTGATGTACTAGTCTAAGAAATTCATAATATGTTTTTGAAATCGGCATCACGTCAGTAGAAAATTACCGATTATTTCTGTATCAAAACAGTGAGCAACAATTAAAGGTAAAATTAATTTATTCATGTTTGTCTTCATTGTTAGTTAATTTAATTAGAATTGTGTTAGTTTAATGTAATCGAATTTAGTCAATTTAATTCTTTAATGGCTATATTTAATAGATTTTACCTTTTTTTAATACATCATTATTGAATATACACATAGCAACTAATGAGTTATACATTTTGTGAACTCTAACATTTTTCTTGACGGTTCGGATATTGCGAACCACCGGATATAGCGAACAAAACCTTCGGTCCCTTGAAGTTCGTTATAACGGGGTTCGACTGTAATAATATTGAAATAATAATAAAGAAAACGTTGAAATGAAAAATAAATAAAGAAAGTTTGTCTTTTGAATCATACACATTTTATAGCGGTTAGTATATATTAGACAAAGTGGGAGAAAATTCAAAGCTTCAATTTTTCAGAAAATTAACTTTATTTTTGGACGATTTAAGCACAATGTTTGCATGAGAGATTTTTTCTTGCAAAGGAACTATTTGTCGTTTCTTTCATAAAACGGTAGTTTAGCAATTATATCGACATTCAACAATTTAACCTAGTTTTTCTGAATAAACACTTAAATAAAAATAAGTTTAAAAATTCCTTTTCCACAACTGATGTGGAATGATATTGACTCCCGATACTGTATGAAAATTCTTTCACCTACTCCCCGTTACTTAATTAGCATATCATCTTATATATATTGAAACTTAGTTAAGTTTTAAACATTGTGATTAACATACTAGAAGAAAATTAATTAATTCAACGATTATTTAACGGAAAATGTAAGACATAAAATATTTAAGAGAATTGTAACAGTGAATTTATCTAACGAGTTATACCTACATTTACCTAAATATCTTATTCTACATGATTGTGTGAGGAAATACCCAAGTTTAACGTTATACATATAACATAGTTGAAATAGTTTCGTTCAAGTACATTTTTTGACTCGTTGAACCCTATATTATAAACTTTTTTGAATTACGCAATATTCACCCACTTAAACATTTTCTGAAGAAATTTTCATATAATAGCTTTGAAATTTCTCTAAATTTCAGTAAGAATTGAGATTTGTTTGAACACGTTACCTGGTGTAATTCTCATGCCTTTCAAAGATCTTATCTAATCTTGCTTAACTCATTGAATAATCTATGTTTGCAGATAACCATGTTCGGACTTGCTTAAGTTTATCTTTTCGAGAGAATGTTGTCCCGATGATAATTTTAAAAGTTATCATTTAATCATTGATTAGCAATGGTTGAATAATTGTAAAAGCCATGCAATGTTTTATTATTTAATACTGATAACACTGAATCGCGTTTAATGAAATATATAATTCTTCCATTATGTTTGCTCATGTTTCAAACGTTATTATTCACATAAAATCATATAAGTTTTTATTTCTTTTGAAATTTTCCTAATGGCAAAGACATAGGAAAAAAAAATTATGAAATTAGACATGTCAGCAATTAAATTTAACTTGGTTAATTTTTTGTTGGTTTGTTTGTTTTGCTCGAAGAAATATTTGAAAAATCTGAAATTGTTCTAATTATTTGTAGAAATTATTTTTCTCGCATATTTGAAAATTTATGCACGCTGAAAAATATTGAAAGACTTGAAAATATTTACATCACTCGTAGAAGACTTGATTTTTTTTTCCTCGTGTAGAGATGAAATCATGAAATTGTTTACAACAAGCTTCATTTATTTATGATGTACCCTTGAAAATTTCTACAACTATGAAACTTTTCACACCGCTGAAAAATATTGAAAGACTTGAAATCGTTTTCATGTCTCGATGAAATTATTTTCTCACAATTAAGCACTTGAACAATAATGGAAAAAGTTTTTGTATTAACACCTTTGAAAGGAGGTTGTTTTATAATTTTCTTTGCAGCAAGGATTTTGTAGGAAAAACGATGATAGTCCTTGGCTTCATTCATTATCATGATTGGAAAAAAAGACGATAGTTCTTGGTTTCATCCATTTTCATGAATGGAAAAACGATGATAGTCCTTGGTTTCATTCACTATCATGATTGGAAAAAAGATGACAGTCCTTTATTTCTTAAAATTCTTGAAAAATGTTTTAAAGATATGATTTCTTGATAATTGAGTCTTGATAGTTTTATGAAGTGCCACCACCCCCGTCGTCTTTGGATAAAGCACCAAACAAAGAAGAAAAAGAATGTTATTAAAAATAATTTTTTCGTTATTGTCCCCCTTTTTGCAGAAGTCATTTTTAAGACTTTATTTTAAAAAGATGGGTACATGATTGAGAATACTTGCAAGAAATAACGATGAGAGTTTGTTAATGAGAGATCATCGTTAGTTTATGAAAACTCATTCTTGAAAAATTCCTTGTCTGATAGTTTTGAAAAATATTTGATAAATATTTGCTTGAAAGGAAGAACGATGAAAGTGCTTGGATCGTTCATGAGAACTTATTCTTGAAAAATGTGGTCAACCCAGCAGGTAGGGAGCCTGATCATCGGTTAGAAAGAACTTATACTTGATTTTGAATCTTTGAAGAAGTACCTTTCATTCGCTGGATTCACACAGAAATTACATCGCGTCAAAAAAAGAATTCCCATTGGTAAAAAAAGGGAGAGAATTGAAAAACAGTTTAAATTTTTAAGTGATTTTTTTTAATAGTTTCATGAATAATGATAACTATGAATTTAACAACATTTCCGAGAATGAAATTTTAAACACTTGCTATGCATATTGCAGGGTATAGACATATATTTAATTTCAACGACATTTAAAAACCTTTCGAAGGAAAGATATTTTAGCATAGGGTGTTGCCACCAAATAAAGCGAAATATATTACCTTTCAAATTCCTCCCTTCACGTATTATGTAAGTGGAAGCATTATTTTTACGTTTTACATATAAAGAGAAAAATTAAACATACCTTAAACAGCTTGATTTAAATGCGTCTGCATTCATCACACGTTCAACGTGAAATAAGAAAAAAAAAGATGGTGGATTTCTTATCAGTTAACAGAATATCAGGTGTCATCGTTATATCGTGCGATTGGTGAATAGCAGAACCATGTGATTCGATATCAGTGAACGATAACATTTCCTAGTTTAACGAGTATCACAATGTTCTTATCGTATTTCGACAGAATCGTCCTACCTCTTATCTTCACCTTGTGTAATCCTGTATTTGTTACCTTCCCTGAAATGTAAATGTTATTTTCGAGAATTGTTAGAGATGTTTATTTTTAATTAGTACTTAGATAGTTAAAGCCACCAATAGCTAAATGTAATTAGAACATTAATTGATTTTTATAATAATTAATTGATTTATCTTTATATTATTTTAGATCTCATAGTTTGATTTTAGAAATAAATTAATTTCATTATGAAAGCGAAAACTCTTGTTAATTTAGTTCAAGTATGTGAGTTTGAAATGGATAACTTTTATTTTCGAGGTGAATCACGATTACCCGAATCGTAGATTGCATCAAGGGTTATGATTCTTCTGCCATGAGTAGTGTTGAGACGAAAATTTGAACTTAGTTAATATATATCAACACTCTCGCTTACCTAAGACAACACTCTCGTTTACCTCTCGTGTGCGCGTGTGTGTGTGTGCAACGAAAAATTACTCTATGTGATGTAAAGTGCAAAAAGTTGAAGCAAGCGGATGTGCTTAATGATTTTAAAACTCCGATGTTTTATCCTGCTGAGCGCGAAGATTGTGACTTAGAAGTATTTCATAAGCACGAATTGAGCTTCAAGAAAGTTTAACAGCTGAATATACACGAAAAGGGCCTTATTTAATGGTATTTGGTGAGGAAGATAGCGCTTTAGAATATGAGTGATAATCGTGAAATGCAGGAGATTTAATTATTTTTTCATTCTAAATGTTTCATCGAACTTTCTGAAGAAAATGAAGCACATCACATTAAACAAGGATTTTTAAAGATAAGTAAATTTTCTTTGAAGAAATCGATTTCATAAAAGGAAAATCCCTGAAAACATTACACTGTCACTTTGTCTCGACCCAGTAGGAATTGAACCTACAAACTTAGGCCCAGGCATTTCAATATATGACAAGACATAATGATTTTAGAAGCTATGCTATTTTGGCGATCGATTATCCACATGAGGGATTTGAGATCGAGGAGAGATGGCATTCGTGAGGGTCGTTCTAAAGAAAGCTAACTCTGATTTTTGCAAGGTTATAAGAAAATCACGGATATCTCTGTTTATCATGTTACTTTTACATATCAAACTTAAAGACCATCATTTTAAAATCTCGGTTTTACCCAATTTACCTCTTTTACTCAAATTAACTTTGCTATTTGACAGAAAATTATTTTTGCTGTTTGACAGAAAATCATTTTTGCTGTTTGACAGAAAATCATTTTTGCTGTTTGACAGAAAATCATTTAAGCAATTTAACTTCCTCATTTTCAGAGTTATCTAACATACTATTAGTTATCAACTGTTATGTACACATCCCACAAAGCCAATGTCTTCTTAAAATACTAAAGAAAATTAAATATACATTGAAGGAAATTTTCAAACATCATTTAAAATAACAACAAACTCGATGTTAAGAGGTGAACGAAAAAAAAAATATATATATATATAAGACAAAATAAATAAAAAAGAAGAATTTGAATTATTAACAGAAAAAAATTACAAATGAACAAAAATGTATTAACTTGGTTAAAAGATTTTTCCAAAGTTTTCAAAAAGCTTTTGAATATTTACAACATTACAAAAATTTTGCATTCTCAAGCTGACAAATAAAAATAACCATTGAATGATACAAATAACATTTCGGTAGGCAAAATTTGAGAGTCCTTGTTTTCTAAGAAGGTTTGTTTAATTTCTTTAAAACTCATAAAAATGGCAGGACGTGAACTCATGCTTGGAAGAAAGAATGATGAAAGTCCTAAAGTTTTTGAAAAATATGTGAATTGAACACTTGCTTCGAAAAAAGAAGGATGACAATCCTCGGTTTGTTAGAAGATTTGCTTGATTTCTTAAATGTTTTTGGTAAATACACGGTTTAAACATATGCATGAAAGAAAGGACGATGATAGTCCTTGGATAATTCATGAGAACTAATTTAAAAATATATCTTAGTTAACAAAACAAAGTTTTTGAGAAAATTAAGTTTAAAAAATTATGGTAAGAAGAAAAAAAAAAGTTTAGAAAAAAAAATGAAGTAGAGGAAAAAAAACAACTTAAGAAAAATATTAGGTTGAACGTTTGTAAAATTTGATCTTTTCTGTTTTAACTCATGAATGAATTCATCCTACCATTCAATTGTTTATCCTGGCAACCATATGTTTATTCATCACATAACCAACCAACTTCTAACCACAGCAAACGATTATTTAAAGTATTAACAATTTATTTCTGCCCAAGTGCAGAAAGTAAACCGATGACATAATCGAAAAATAAGGGAATATCAAATAGACTTTGTTGTAACTTGAAGTATACAAACATTTTTGAAAAAATAAACTTAGACTCAGAAACTCATTTATCATAGAGTTCGAATGAAAATTTGAAAAGTTTGTTCATTTCCCGCGAAAACTCACTTATGCATTTTTGGACATATGTAAAAATCACCACAATGTTATATTTAAATTAATTAAATTCTTACTATTTCTCATTAGTTTGCAATATAAGTAACTTGGAATATTTCTTTGCTAACTAGGGTTAACACTATTTTGACTTAAAATTTTCTTTTGCAGACTTTATATGATAAACCTTTTACCATTTTCAGTTCAACTTGGTTTCATGAAATATATCTGCAGAACTTTAATTTTTACTCTGTTAGTTTATTATTTCAAATTTTCGTTGAATAGTTCCATTATTAATTGTAATAAATAATTACATACTATAACAATTTAATTTTAAAACACTGAAATTCTAACATCTAACTTATTTAAAATCATAAAATATTAAACACTTACCTAAAGCACCAGTTAACTCAAAAGACGTGCGTTTCACACAACGACTTGGAATGAAATGAGAGAATATTATCAGGGAGACCGGATGTCACGTGAATACTTCCTGCCGTTTGATTGGATGAGAGCGCACTCACGTGATTCCTTATCAGTGACGTCATCACCTAGATAAGAACAAGTAGATAAGCAGCTTTCGCGGCATTTTCATCAATGTTTTCGAGTGAGTGGACATGCATGCTTGTCTCTGCTATCTATGTCTTGTCTAAACTCGTCCAAACTTGTCTAAAACTGTTTGTACTTGTCTAAACTTATTGTTGCTTCTTTGTTACCTAGTTTATTTTTAATTACTATGCTAGATTAGATTATTGAAACAATTAATTACTAATAATAATTATATGATTTCCGTTAATTAATAATTATATTAATTAAAAAAATTATTCCTGTTTGAGAAAACATGAAAGAAAGATGGATGATTGGCTTTGCATATTTTCTGAGAACTTAGTCAAACAAAATCTGATTTCTCATATATTTATATTTTTGTTTGATTAGATAATTGAAACAAACAATTGCTAATGGTAATTAAATTATTTTCGTTAATTAATAATCATATTAATTACAATAATAATTGATTTATATATGCATTAATTCATAATACATAGTATCGATTTTAGAAATAACTTAAATTTCTTTTGCAAGCGAAAAAGAAAACTTCAAATCTGTACGTGTGTTAGAAAATTCTTATGTGTGGAAACTAGAAAGAAAAAAATGATGAGACTCCTTGGATATTTCAAGCAAACACTAATCATACATTATTCAAGAGTTAAAAGAAATCAGATTTTTCATGAGTAAGTTTTCAAGACGCATCCAACGGTTGTCATCGTTCTTCCTTTCTAGTTTCCACACATAAGAATTTTCTAACACACGTACAGATTTGAAGTTTTCTTTTTCGCTTGCAAAAGAATTTTAAGTTATTTCTAAAATCGATACTATGTATTATGAATTAATTCATATATAAATCAATTATTATTGTAATTAATATGATTATTAATTAACGAAAATAATTTAATTACCATTAGCAATTGTTTGTTTCAATTATCTAATCTAACAAAAATATAAATATATGAGAAATCAGATTTTGTTTGACTAAGTTCTCAGAAAATATGCAAAGCCAATCATCCATCTTTCTTTCATGTTTTCTCAAACAGGAATAATTTTTTTAATTAATATAATTATTAATTAACGGAAATCATATAATTATTATTAGTAATTAATTGTTTCAATAATCTAATCTAGCACAGTAATTAAAAGTAAACTAGGTAACAAAGAAGCAACAACAAGTTTAGACAAGTACAAACAGTTTTAGACAAGTTTGGACGAGTTTAGACAAGACATAGATAGCAGAGACAAGCATGCATGTCCACTCACTCGAAAACATTGATGAAAATGGGGCGAAAGCTGCTTATCTACTTGTTCTTCTCTAGGTGATGACGTCACTGATAAGGAATCACGTGAGTGCGCTATCATCCAATCAAACGGCAGGAAGTATTCACGTGACATCCGGTCTACCTGATAACATTCTCCCATTTCATTCCAAGTCGTTTTGTGAGACGCACGACTTTTGAGTTAGCTGGTGCTTTAGGTAAGTGTTTAATATTTTATGATTTTTAATAAGTTAGATGTTAGAATTTCAGTGTTTTAAAATTAAATTGTTATAGTATGTAATCATTTATTACAAATAATAATGGAACTATTCCACGAAAATTTGAAATAATAAACTAACAGAGTAAAAATTAAAGTTCTGCAGATATATTTCATGAAACCAAGTTGAACTGAAAATGGTAAAAGGTTTATCATGGAAAATCTGCAAAAGAAATTTTTAAATCAAAATAGTGTTAACCCTAGTTAGCAAAGAAATATTTCAAGTTACTTATATTGCAAACTAATGAGAAATAGTAAGAATTTAATTAATTTAAATACAACATTGTGGTGATTTTTACATATGTCCAAAAATGCATAAGTGAGTTTTCGCGGGAAATGAACAAACTTTTCAAATTTTCCTTCGAACTCTATGATAAATGAGTTTCTGAGTCTAAGTTTATTTTTTCAAAAATGTTTGTGTACTTCAAGTTACAACAAAATCTATTTGATATTCCCTTATTTTTAGATTATGTCATCGGTTTACTTTCTGCACTTGGGCAGAAATAAATTGTTAATACTATAAATAATCGTTTGTGGGTTAGAATTTGGTTGGTTATGTGATGAATAAACATATGGTTGCCAGGATAAACAATTGAATGGTAGGATGAATTCATTCATGAGTTAAAACAGAAAACGATCAAATTTTACAAACGTTCAACCTAATAATATTTTTCTTAAGTTGTTTTTTTTTCATAAGTTTTTTTCCTCTACTTCATTTTTTTTTCTAAACTTTTTTTTTTCTTCTTACCTTAAATTTTTAAACTTAATTTTCTCAAAAACTTTGTTTTGTTAACTAAGATATATTTTTAAATTAGTTCTCATGAATTATCCAAGGACTATCATCGTCCTTTCTTTCATGCATATGTTTAAACCGTGTATTTACGAAAAACATTTAAGAAATCAAGCAAATCTTCTAACAAACCGAGGATTGTCATCCTTCTTTTTTCGAAGCAAGTGTTCAATTAACATATTTTTCAAAAACTTTAGGACTTTCATCATTCTTTCTTCCAAGCATGAGTTCACCTCCTGCCATTTTTATGAGCTTTAAAGAAATTAAACAAACCTTCTAAGAAAACAAGGACTCTCAAATTTTGCCTACCGAAATGTTATTTGTATCATTCAATGGTTATTTTTATTTGTTAGCTTGAGAATGCAAAATTTTTGTAATGTTGTAAATATTCAAAAGCTTTTTGAAAACTTTGGAAAAATCTTTTAACCAAGTTAATACATTTTTGTTCATTTGTAATTTTTTTCTGTTAATAATTCAAATTCTTCTTTTTTATTTATTTTGTCTTATATATATATTTTTTTTTTTCGTTCACCTCTTAACATCGAGTTTGTTGTTATTTTAAATGATGTTTGAAAATTTCCTTCAATGTATATTTAATTTTCTTTAGTATTTTAAGAAGACATTGGCTTTGTGGGATGTGTACATAACAGTTGATAACTAATAGTATGTTAGATAACTCTGAAAATGAGGAAGTTAAATTGTTTAAATGATTTTCTGTCAAACAGCAAAAATAATTTTCTGTCAAATAGCAAAGTTAATTTGAGTAAAAGAGGTAAATTGGGTAAAACCGAGATTTTAAAATGGTGGTCTTTAAGTTTGATATGTAAAAGTAACATGATAAACAGAGATATCCGTGATTTTCTTATAACCTTGCAAAAATCAGAGTTAGCTTTCTTTAGAACGACCCTCACGAATGCCATCTCTCCTCGATCTCAAATCCCTCATGTGGATAATCGATCGCCAAAATAGCATAGCTTCTAAAATCATTATGTCTTGTCATATATTGAAATGCCTCGGGCCTAAGTTTGTAGGTTCAATTCCTACTGGGTCGAGACAAAGTGACAGTGTAATGTTTTCAGGGATTTTCCTTTTATGAAATCGATTTCTTCAAAGAAAATTTACTTATCTTTAAAAATCCTTGTTTAATGTGATGTGCTTCATTTTCTTCAGAAAGTTCGATGAAACATTTCGAATGAAAAAATAATTAAATCTCCTGCATTTCACGATTATCACTCATATTCTAAAGCGCTATTTTCCTCATCAAATACCATTAAATAAGGCCCTTTTCGTGTATATTCAGCTGTTAAACTTTCTTGAAGTTCAATTCGTGCTTATGAAATACTTCTAAGTCACAATCTTCGCGCTCAGCAGGATAAAACATCAGAGTTTTAAAATCATTAAGCACATCCGCTTGCTTCAACATTTTGCACTTTACATCACATAGAGTAATTTTTCGTTGCACACACACACGCGCGCACACGAGAGGTAAACGAGAGTGTTGTCTTAGTTAATATATATCAACACTCTCGCTTACCTAAGTTCAAATTTTCGTCTCAACACTACTCATGGCAGAAGAATCATAACTCTTCATGCAATCTACGATTCGGGTAATCGTGATTCACCTCGAAAATAAAAGTTATCCATTTCAAACTCACATACTTGAACTAAATTAACGAGAGTTTTCTCTTTCATAATGAAATTAATTTATTTCTAAAATCAAACTATGAGATCTAAAATAATATAAAGATAAATCAATTATTATAAAAATCAATTAATGTTCTAATTACATTTAGCTATTGGTGGCTTTAACTATCTAAGTACTAATTAAAAATAAACATCTCTAACAATTCTCGAAAATAACATTTACATTTCAGGGAAGGTAACAAATACAGGATTACACAAGGTGAAGATAAGAGGTAGGACGATTCTGTCGAAATACGATAAGAACATTGTGATACCCGTTAAACTAGGAAATGTTATCGTTCACTGATATCGAATCACATGGTTCTGCTATTCACCAATCGCACGATATAACGATGGCACGTGATATTCTGTTAACTCATAAGAAATCCACCATCTTTTTTCTTATTTCACGTTGAACGTGTGATGAATGCAGACGCATTTAAATCAAGCTGTTTAAGGTATGTTTAATTTTTCTCTTTATATGTAAAACGTAAAAATAATGCTTCCACTTACATAATACGTGAAGGGAGGAATTAGAAAGGTAATATATTTCGCTTTATTTGGTGGCAACACCCTATGCTAAAATATCTTTCCTTCGAAAGGTTTTTAAATGTCGTTGAAATTAAATATATGTCTATACCCTGCAATATGCATAGCAAGTGTTTAAAATTTCATTCGCGGAAATGTTGTTAAATTCATAGTTATCATTATTCATGAAACTATTAAAAAAAAATCACTTAAAAATTTAAACTGTTTTTCAATTCTCTCCCTTTTTTTACCAATGGGAATTCTTCTTTTGACGCGATGTAATTTCTGTGTGAATCCAGCGAATGAAAGGTACTTCTTCAAAGATTCAAAATCAAGTATAAGTTCTTTCTAACCGATGATCAGGCTCCCTACCTGCTGGGTTGACCACATTTTTCAAGAATAAGTTCTCATGAACGATCCAAGCACTTTCATCGTTCTTCCTTTCAAGCAAATATTTATCAAATATTTTTCAAAACTATCAGACAAGGAATTTTTCAAGAATGAGTTTTCATAAACTAACGATGATCTCTCATTAACAAACTCTCATCGTTATTTCTTGCAAGTATTCTCAATCATGTACCCATCTTTTTAAAATAAAGTCTTAAAAATGACTTCTGCAAAAAGGGGACAATAACGAAAAAATTATTTTTAATAACATTCTTTTTCTTCTTTGTTTGGTGCTTTATCCAAAGACGACGGGGGTGGTGGCACTTCATAAAACTATCAAGACTCAATTATCAAGAAATCATATCTTTAAAACATTTTTCAAGAATTTTAAGAAATAAAGGACTGTCATCGTTTTTCCAATCATGATAGTGAATGAAACCAAGGACTATCATCGTTTTTCCATTCATGAAAATGGATGAAACCAAGAACTATCGTCTTTTTTTCCAATCATGATAATGAATGAAGCCAAGGACTATCATCGTTTTTCCTACAAAATCCTTGCTGCAAAGAAAATTATAAAACAACCTCCTTTCAAAGGTGTTAATACAAAAACTTTTTCCATTATTGTTCAAGTGCTTAATTGTGAGAAAATAATTTCATCGAGACATGAAAACGATTTCAAGTCTTTCAATATTTTTCAGCGGTGTGAAAAGTTTCATAGTTGTAGAAATTTTCAAGGGTACATCATAAATAAATGAAGCTTGTTGTAAACAATTTCATGATTTCATCTCTACACGAGGAAAAAAAATCAAGTCTTCTACGAGTGATGTAAATATTTTCAAGTCTTTCAATATTTTTCAGCGTGCATAAATTTTCAAATATGCGAGAAAAATAATTTCTACAAATAATTAGAACAATTTCAGATTTTTCAAATATTTCTTCGAGCAAAACAAACAAACCAACAAAAAATTAACCAAGTTAAATTTAATTGCTGACATGTCTAATTTCATAATTTTTTTTTCCTATGTCTTTGCCATTAGGAAGATTTCAAAAGAAATAAAAACTTATATGATTTTATGTGAATAATAACGTTTGAAACATGAGCAAACATAATGGAAGAATTATATATTTCATTAAACGCGATTCAGTGTTATCAGTGTTAAATAATAAAACATTGCATGGCTTTTACAATTATTCAACCATTGCTAATCAATGATTAAATGATAACTTTTAAAATTATCATCGGGACAACATTCTCTCGAAAAGATAAACTTAAGCAAGTCCGAACATGGTTATCTGCAAACATAGATTATTCAATGAGTTAAGCAAGATTAGATAAGATCTTTGAAAGGCATGAGAATTACACCAGGTAACGTGTTCAAACAAATCTCAATTCTTACTGAAATTTAGAGAAATTTCAAAGCTATTATATGAAAATTTCTTCAGAAAATGTTTAAGTGGGTGAATATTGCGTAATTCAAAAAAAGTTTATAATATAGGGTTCAACGAGTCAAAAAATTTACTTGAACGAAACTATTTCAACTATGTTATATGTATAACGTTAAACTTGGGTATTTCCTCACACAATCATGTAGAATAAGATATTTAGGTAAATGTAGGTATAACTCGTTAGATAAATTCACTGTTACAATTCTCTTAAATATTTTATGTCTTACATTTTCCGTTAAATAATCGTTGAATTAATTAATTTTCTTCTAGTATGTTAATCACAATGTTTAAAACTT
Source organism: Maratus speciosus (assembly GCA_963932465.1). Taxonomy (NCBI): domain Eukaryota; kingdom Metazoa; phylum Arthropoda; class Arachnida; order Araneae; family Salticidae; genus Maratus; species Maratus speciosus. The sequence continues at coordinate 144,568,443 of OZ010787.1, read as the reverse complement.
AACTAAGTTTCAATATATATAAGATGATATGCTAATTAAGTAACGGGGAGTAGGTGAAAGAATTTTCATACAGTATCGGGAGTCAATATCATTCCACATCAATTGTGGAAAAGGAATTTTTAAACTTATTTTTATTTAAGTGTTTATTCAGAAAAACTAGGTTAAATTGTTGAATGTCGATATAATTGCTAAACTACCGTTTTATGAAAGAAACGACAAATAGTTCCTTTGCAAGAAAAAATCTCTCATACAAACATTGTGCTTAAATCGTCCAAAAATAAAGTTAATTTTCTGAAAAATTGAAGCTTTGAATTTTCTCCCACTTTGTCTAATATATACTAACCGCTATAAAATGTGTATGAGTCAAAAGACAAACTTTCTTTATTTTTCATTTCAACGTTTTCTTTATTATTATTTCAATGTTATTATTATTATTATTATTATTATTTAATTTACGTACTTACTTTTTAAAGCAAATTTTACATTTCTTTTGCTTATGTGTTGTTAAAAAGAACTTAAATGTTTATTTTATTTTATTATCTCTCATTTTTCCAATGGCAACACTTTATTTTTCTTAATTCGTGGCATTACCTTTTATTTCTTTGCATATATTTATCTTTATTTGGTGGCAACATCTTTTAATTTTATTTCGTCATATACATTTCGTTTTATTGAATGCCGACATCTTTCAATTTTATTTCGTTATATACATTTCTCTTTATTCAGTGCCAACACCATATTAATCTTTATTCGGTGGCAACACTCTATGCAAAACTCTAACATCCCTTCTGGGACGACACACAAAAGAAAATTTTAAGCAAATCGCGACATTTTCTAAGTCTCGCTAATTCATTTCCCTGATATATATATCGTCATGTTATAGTACATTTCCTCCAAAAATTTATACCAAAACGATAAAATAGGTTTTCAACACATAATAACTTCTCGAACAACACACTTCAGAAAATTTTAAGTGAAAAAAAAAATCTTCTCACATTCATTCCAGACAAAAATTCACGAAAATAACTCAGCAATTGTTGTTGCATGACTACAGATTTTTTAAACATGCTAGACTAACAAAAGCATGCAAAGAAAACCACTTAACAGAATTTCACAAGAGACATTTTAAAATGGGACCATTTTTCTGAAAGAAGGGTCATTTCACAAACTTACCGTGTTCGAATTTGATGTTAGCGTTCAGGGAAAAATAATTCAACCAACATTACACGAGTTAAAAACAAATTTCGAACAACACATTTTCTAACGAGTCCAAATTCAAAATTAAATTCGTCAAAGAAAATTTTAAAAAGAAAAAATTTCCATGTCATGGTAATTTTAAAAGAAAATTTTTTAAGAAAGAAAAATAAATTCTACAAAGAGTTTTCTACCACGCGAAAAAAAAAAATAAATTCTCAAAATTCTTAAATCGAAAAAAGTTTTTGTATCACGCGAAAAAAAAAAAAAAAAAAAATCGTAAAAATTTTTTAAAGAAAAAAGTTTTTCTATCACACGGGAAAAAAAAAAAAAATTAAATTCTCAAAAGAAAAATTTTCCATCTCTTGAAAAAAAAAAATCTTAACAAATTTTTTAACTCTTTACAAAAAAAAAAGAAAAGACATTCTTTTCAAAATAAATCTCCCCTGCCCTAAATATCAGCATACTCTAACACGATCATTGGCCAAAAAACCTTATCCATTCACACTTCCGCTACACACTTCCGCTAAAATATCACTATCTAACAACACTTCCGCCCTACATCCGCTCTAAAACGCGCTTATCATCGTCGTACTGTAAGATAAAAAACTCCCGAATGACCTTCATTTGACCTCTATCGTACCACCGACCCACCGGTGTCGTATAACCCGCAAATACACACTACTGTTATACTTTGAATCAAAATTAAGCAATGAATTGCTGCAATTATCGAATGTTATCATAAGGTTTTGTAAGCTTTTCTCGTCAGCATTTTTATTTGCATAATTTAATATCTCTGATTTTATATAGATGACAGTATCAGTTAGCAAGTTAGATGTACGGTTGACGGAAGCGACAGCAATATCAAAAGTAATGCCTTTTTTGCTAATTGCTTCAGTGCAAAATTGCACAATGCTTTCTTTAAAAATTTCCAAATTATTTTTTACAGAATTAGGAGAAAAATCTGTATCTACAGTGCTAACGCATTGTTTTTGCAAATCTGTAGCAGATGCTGAGCTAGTGGGTCGATTTGTGACTTCAGGAATTAAAGTGTTACTATAAAATCCAAATTAATCATTTATTGATCGTGTTAAAGTGTTTGGAATTTCATGTACATGAAATCTTTTAATATGTCTTTCGTAGTTGAATAATTTTTTAAAAGACTGCCTACAGTATTTCTGATAGCATTGATAATATTCAATATTCTGGTGACGATTTCTTATATGCTCGCACAGAGTACGAGAAGAATGAAATGTTTTATTACAAATTATACAAACCATTATCTAATGTAATAAATATCAAGCACGAGAGTGGCAAATGGACAAATATGATAAAAAGAAATTTTACTAAAATGGAAAAAAGTACATATACAATAAAATTTATTGCAAAAGCATAAAAAGACTGAGGTACACATAAAAATAAAAAAGAAATGCCATGAAATTTATGACAAATTAAAAGAAAGTTTGAAAAATCTTTTATCCTTGGACCTTCAGTTACATAACAACATTTTTAGCAGTTACATAGCTGTAAGTAAAAAAAAAAAAAATCATTTTGAATTTAAAAACAATCTGTTCTTCAATTCCACAATGCACGATGAAATTTCCCCACGGTATTCACATTTGTAAAATATTTCATTCAAGAATTCCCATACATTTTGACAATACGGTTGGTTGTATTTATGACGGCCAATTATCTGCACGAGGGATATAGGACCTTGGGGGGAGTGCCCTTCGTGGGGGTCTTTCTAAGGGAACCTAACCCGTATTAACGCCTGGAAATCCAAGGTTCGAAGAAAACCACGAAAACTCCGAACGATTAGGTCTAGGGGCGCGATTGGGATCGAACCCAGCACCTCCCGTCCACCAGCTTCGAGAGCAGAACCTCTCAGCCACTTTGACAATACGGAGAAAATTCCAAATTAAATATATACATAAGTTTAAAACAGATATCTACAGCTTTCTAGAGAGAGTTAACTTCAATTATATATTTTTCAATTATAACAAAAGTTTGAGTAGGGCACAATTTTTGACCGATAGCGAGGATAAATGGTGCTTTCGTTGACCTCCCAGCAACCAATCTTCATGCATAAAATTATCAATTCCTTCTCCAATCTGAAAATAAAAAAATTATAATATGAATGTAAAGTAAACCCATCTAAAGCATATTACATGGTGAAAGCTGTGGTGTAATCTCACACCAAATGTTATGTCGATTTTTTTCAAAATTTGAATGATCCAACATCCTATTTTAGCACTGAAAACATTGTTAATTTATGTTTGGAAATGGTATTTTCAAATTGTGACATTGTATCGCATCCAATGAAACGTTTTGCAATTGTGTTTTCTCAATGGCAATTTATTTGGTTTAAACCGGGTTTTAAAAAATATATTTTCCAATTACATATTCATGCATAATAATCTATAAAAAACGTTGGATATGTAAGTTAATTTAAAATAATTTAAATTAAATAATTACAATCAGTTATGTAGAAAATTTCAAATCATTTAAAATTTAAACATTTTTAGTAAAAGCTACGTCTTATGTTTCATAAATAAAACGGTCTACATAGTGACAAAAAAAAATAGAAGAAAGAAAACTAACTACTTGTTTTTTTTTCTCCCCAGCTAATTTTAAGAAAATTAGTTACTCTGCCATGTAGATTTATAGCTTATAAGAAAAGTTGGATTGATTAAAAATGTTTGACAATTCTGCATCTGTCTGTAGCTTCGGTTAAAAAACTTCCGTTTTAAACCAGCGTGGTTTAAACCAAACAACAACCCTGCTGTTAATTATATAAGGCATGCAAATTTTAATTTCTACACCTTACAAAGATTAGTTTATTAGTAAAGATGTATCTGAAATTAATCATATGTTCCTGTATTTTCTATACCTTCTCTACATTCCTAACCCTAGATTAAAAAAAAAAAAAAAAAACTAGAAGTTAGTCAGAATATGTATAATGCGTATTTGAATATTCGAAATAGTTTAAAATCTATACTACTTGAAAAAGGAAGGACATAAATATCGAATACTTACAGAAAGAAACTGAATAAAGTGATCTAATGATTGTGCAGCAGTCGGACGTGTCTTTGACTTTTTTGGCTCCAACTTTCCTGGAAATTACACCTTGTGGAAGTAGTATAGGAAGCAGCAAAATTAAACAGCAATTTTCTAAAAAAATATATATATAATAATAATTTAAATGTAAATAAGCAAACAAGAAAATCTATAATGCTATAGATACTTATCAGAAAAAGATAAAGTTGCCCAATTCCCATATCCATGCAAATTCTTAAAATTAAATTTGCCTTTTTAGCTATAGGAGAAATTAGAGAGTGATGGGATAATTTTAGCAAAAACATTTTTTTACAAATTATGTTTTGTTAGTACAAAGGGGAAATTTCCAGAATAACAACTTGAAACATTTTGACATATTTAAAAAATATAAATATATAAATCTCATGATAATTATTCAAATTTTAGGTTAATAAAACAAATTAATAAGAAAAATGTCTCATCCCTCTCTCATAGGGATGGGACATGTTAAATGAAATTCATATTCAATTATCAAAAATGTGTTGAAAAAATGAGAAAGGCAGTGAGTGACATTTACATTCCTAAGATTTATTGTAAATCAAGACATTTATTTTATGTTATATTATACTTTGAAAAATCCAAATCAAATGAAAAATATGCTTATACCCGACTAATAATGGCAATTAATTTTGGTGGATGTAGATTTGCAATTATGTTTTGTGGATTAATGATGGAACATTAACATTCAGCCTCTTGTGGGACGATGAAATTTTTTTTTTTTCCCACAAAAATAGTGTATTGTGATCTAAAAATAAAACTTTGCAGTTTGAGTTCAATAATTATTCCAAAACAGTAATACTTTTTTTTTTTTTTTAAATAAAGGGAAATTTATATTACAGAAATAAATATAAATATATTAGGTATAGCCCATGTCAATTCAGGCAGCCAAAGAAAACAATCTTACCTTCATAGTCTCAGAAGTTTTTGCATTGAACATATATTAAAATTCAGGAAAAAAAATAAGATACCTGTATATTTTTGTTTTGCCCAAAAAATTCCTGGCCCGAGATACAAGCCGCCAAAGATGGCATCCCGGTACCCGGATACCATTTCCCATTCACTATTTTCGATAAAAATTTTAAAGTGCTCTATCTCTAGAATGGTGCAAGATATTTTGTTGCTTCTTTTTATTTTAAAGAAAATATTTTTTTCTGTTTAAAATGATACACTCAATTTTGAAATATGTGTTTAACTTTTCTGGCGACAAAATATGTTTATCACCCTCAAAATAATATCTGTTGGTCACAATACACTTATGATATAGTTAATAAAGCTGTTGGAATGAGTCAACGAAGGCCTCTTTTGGGATTGACAGAAGTACAGATGTCACACGTCGTCAGATGATGGTGCTAACACTGTCCTTGCTGATTCCCAATTACTCCGATATCTATTGTAAAGACAGAAGGGACAGAAGGCACCCCACCGGGACCTCAACCGTGAGGTTTATGGGCGAATGTCCCGGGGAGAAGGTTCCCCACTGCCATCCAACGGAACCAGAACCGGAACACAACGGCATATATTAAAACCATAATCACATAATAAGTAATCTGTTACATAAATAAGAGGCGACAGTGCCTACAGACAAAACAAAAATAACTAAAATCTAAACTATAATCTATTTACAGACGACGAATATACTCTAAACCAATAACTAGTGACCTTATTTACAACACACAAAATACAGATGACTATGACATTTTGATAGGAAACTACTAAAGCACAAAGACGACTGTATTGAAATCCTTCAGACAGGCGTTAGAGACGACCATCAAACAAAATGTCCAGAAATAACTCTGAATGTTCAACAAGTGTCCACAAGAGTCAGTATTTATATCTTATGATGGAAAAATATTTGTTTAAAACATTATAATTGTCCTTTAATTTGTGGTAATTGTCAGCATTAAGCAATGTACGCTTAAGATTTTGTCTCAACGTTAATCCATTATTTAAACGAAAATGATGCACCATGAGTCTACATCTTCCTTAAAGGTAATGTTTCACATCGCCGTGGACTCCACAAATACATAGAGAAGAAGGCCTCTTGCCAATTTTGTAGAGAAATGTCGGAAAAGATCCGTGAGCAGTGATGCAAAACTGCACAATTTCGCTGGAGCAAATATATCCACTGTCTACTTTATTAAAAATGATGCAAGTATCACGGCCAACGTCGGAATTTAGCCAATGTTCTTGCCATTCTAGCATAAGGTTCTTTTTCAGATGAGCATTCACATATAATACCGGAAAAGGCACCATATCATTATGATTAGGGCAGTAATAAAGAATAGCGGCTTTTGCGTTTGCATCAGCTCGCTCATTTCCTGTCAGACCGACATGGGCTTTAATCCAACCTATAAAAAGAGTTTTCCAAGGATTTTTAACCAAAAGGTCAAAAATATTTCTTACAATAATGTTCATCGGAAAAAGTCTTTGTAAAGAAAATACGGAGCACAAACTGTCAGTGTACAGTCTAGCATGTGAATATTCTGAGTCAATAAACCACTTTACTGCGTATTCAATAGCAGTCAGTTCTGCCTGATATACTGTATTGTAGGGTTGCAAACGTATTCCAAAGTCATGAATCACCCTGTCACCACTCATTACAGTGAAAGCGGAGGATATACCCTGGGCCATATGTATAAATTGTAGGATATATTCAATCTGGAACTCTGTCCTTTACATCTCGAATGAAATAAAGATTCCTAAGACTATTATACTCAGGAAATTTAACAGTCTTTAATTTCTGCATTAATTTGTCGCTTTTAATTTCATGATCACCAATTATAATACTTCGCTTACCATGGAATAATTCATATCTTTTCGATATCATTTTCAACTTTATATACAACGGTGGAACACCAGCGATTATGCAAAGTAAGTCTGTAGACACGCTCCTATATTTCTTAATAATTGTCATTAAACCCGCTCGTTGACAGGAGCTTAATCTTCTGAAACCGTGAGAATTGAGGTCGTTTAGCCAAACTTCTGAACCATAAGATATTTGCTTCTCTATTACCTGAAGATACCATATCTTCCTATGTTTTGCCAAAAGACCCCTGTCACGACTTCCAGTCTTTCTTTTATCTATTGCAAAATTACGAATAATTTCGCGCACCATGTCCAAGTGATGCAACCAATTAAAACGGTTGTCTAAGTGGAATCCGAGGTAGGTAATATTTTGTTAACAGGTATTGTAATTCCATTGATTTTAAAAATAGGATGCCTTTTTTCGAGAGTATTCTTTCCCATCATGATAGCAGTGTTTTTTTTTAATACTTAATGATAAATTCAGACTTGTACATATATTCCAAAAAGTCTCCAGAGAACTATTAATCTTGTCTTCCAAAGAACTAAGAGTCTCCTCGCCGTCCAGAATAACAAAGTCGTCAGCGTACGAAACAATATACGGATGAAGAAGCTTATACTCCTTAATCAATTTTTCGGCCAAAATTGCCCAAATGAACGGACCCAGAAAAGAACCCTGGGGACAGCCATGGAACATTTTGTACCATCGCACACCCCCAGCAAACTTAAAACCAATACGGCGGCTTTACATGTAATTCTTGAGTGTAGACTTGAGGTAATCGGCAATTGGGAGAGAATCAATGATCCTCGGCATCGTCTTCCAGCACGCAGCGTCAAAAAATCCCTCTATATCCAACGATACAATCGTACAATACTTGTGAGTTCTCCAGATATGTTTAACTATATCCTTTACTGCCGAAAGGGCAGTTACAGTAGACTTTTTCTCCCTAAAACCATGTTGATTATCTTCAATATAATTTTGTGATTCCAATACCGTAATAGCTCTATTTTTAATGATTCTTTCCAACACTTTGCCTAGAATAGATAGTAAGGTGATTGGGCGGTATTCTCTGGGAGAAGAGGCCGGTTTATTATGCTTCCTAAAGTAAATGACAATCCCATCCTTCCAACATCGAGGGAAATGTCCCATACCTAAACACTTGCTAAACATTGCTAGAACTACGGATAATTACTACATATGTTCTTCACTGTTAGTGCATCCAATTCATCCCATCCATGAGCCTTACCATTTGCTTGCTGTGCCAATGCATACTTAAGTTCTCTATTACTAATTTTGTAAAAATTTTGATCATTCTCATAAGATCTGTCTGCAGTATATTCAAAAATAGCGTCAAGGACATTATTAACATCGTAGTACTCCTGAATTAGCATCTCTGTCACGTCATCATACGATGCAAAAGGAAGGGAGCTCTCCAATGACGTAAAAATTAAATCTGTAGTTTTCATCTGTTTCCCTGTTATAAATTTATATAAGTTACCAAATGAGCCATTCGTTGGACCACAAAACTGATACCATGACTTTCTCTTGCCTTCACGCACTTGCCTCTTATATCTGTTCCGAAATTCCACATATGATTCTCTATATACACTGCTCAAAACAATTAGGGGAGCACATGGTTTTAATGAAATTAAGCAAATATTTACACCAATAAGTAACATAAAATAAAACATCCATAATGTAAAGTGTTGTAGAAAACAGATAAAGAAAACTTCACATGTAAATTAAAGTTTATGACGTCAAAAATTAGAAAAAGGAGATAAGTGCAGAAATCGGGATTTTGCAGAAACGTCTGTTTCACTTCCTCAGTTGTAAAATTCAATAGCTCAGCTTGTGTTTTGAGAAAAAGTGGCTTGAAAATGTCACAACAACATTGATTTACCGCAATCCATGGCTTGGCGTGTTATCGGGACAGTTGAATTTGGGGAAACACAACCAAGTGTAGTGGACGCAAGAAGCGTCCATGAAAGTCTGTGGAATCGATTCCAAGACACATGGAATGGTAGTCATCGACGAGTGCAAGGTCGAAAATTTGCTAACACAGAAACTGATGACCGATATATCTTCTTAACAGCTAGTCGAGACGGAACGGGCAATGCTACTCAGCTGCAAACACAGTTGCTCTTGGCCACAGGACGAAGGGTATCCAGCCAAACAGTCCGAAAGAGGCTTCATCAGGGTGGTCTCTATGTACGTAAGCCAATGGTCTGTATTTCGTTGCTCTCAAGCCACTGTGCGGCCCAAAGAAGTGGAAACTAAACATCGAGTTTGGAGGTAACGTTGTTGGAGTCAAATTCTGTTAACAGGCGAATCCCGATTCAGTCTGGATGTATTTTGGCATGGAGAGAAAGAGACACTCGAAATAATCCCACATTCGTTCGTGAAAGATCACATTGCAGACGAGGTGTGTTGATGCTATTGGCTGGAATCAGCATAGGTGGACGTACGGGACTTCATATCATTCGGAATCGCACTTTGACGGTCCAAAACTGTACAGACGAGACACTGAGACCTCATGTCGCATTTTATGTTGCAGCAATTGGTGATTTCTTTTTTTCCATGTATGATAATGCCAGACTTCATACAGTTCGTCTTGTGGAAAACATGCTTGAAGCTAAAACAATACAGCGTATGGAATGCCCAGCATGCTTTCCTGACCTGAATCCGATCGAGCATGCTTGGAACTTACTCAGACGATGCATTGCTGCTGAGACGGAGGCCTCCTTTTACTGTCTGTAACTTGAAGATTGCAATTCTTGAGCAGTGGAACAGTATTCCCCAAATTCTTATCGATAACCTCATCGCATCCATAGAAAACAGGTGTGCAGCAGTCTTAGCTGTTCGAGGAGACCACACGCCATATTAAAAATCTTGCATCATTTCTAAACAATACTTTTTTATCATTTACATGAAATCAAATTGTTGCCCTAAACCATCTTTTCATGTTCTTTTCTTCTTTTCAAAGAATAAAAGCTCCCTTACAATTTTTTGCGTCTTTTTTTCTGTATTGCGCATTAATACACGTGTACTATCCATTACTATCCATACATGGCTGTCTTGCACTGTTCTCTTCACTTTTTTGCTTGCTCCCTAATTTTTTTGAGCAGTGTAAAACATTTTCCAAATTTCTTCTATATCTTTTGTATAACGCTGACACTTGATTTATAGCAATCTTCAATTCATCGGTAAACCACCTAAAAGTAGGCTTGTGAGTGATCGAACCTCTTTTAAAGCATCTTGTCATTATATCATAAACTGAAGCCGAAAATCCTTCAACCCAAACATCCAGCCCAAAAGAAGTATTGACTTGAAGTAACTGATGCAGCCAATCTTGCTTATATCTGTTAAACATCTCATTAAACTTCTTAAAACTCTTATTTTTAGTCCTAAATCTTGACTTGTGTCTAACTATCGGAGTGTAATCCAGATTATTTGTAACAAACCGATGATCGCTGAAAGAAAAACGATCAGTGTCCACTTTCCAGTTTTGAATGTAATTGTACAGTTCATAGCCTGCCAATGTCAAATCTGGACGACCGGTCAAAGAGCCCTGGACAAACGAAGAAGGAGCCTCAACGTCATTAACAATACATACATTGTTCATTTGCAAGTATTCCAATAGGGTCTCTGACCTGCCAGAGTCACGAGTATACCCCAATGTACGCAATGCTACGTTGAGTTCGCCACCGATCAGTATATTATCGAATTCAGGAAACAGTCCAAACCATTCTTGCAATTCAACATCCAGTTTTCCCGAAGGTGGAGAGTAATGGGAGCCAATGTACACTAAACCATTACTAACATTCAGTGAGGCAAAAACACAGTGATCATCAAGACATTTCAAAAAGGTGTAATCTGGATTAGTGAAAATTATTCCCGCAGAAAGGTTATTAGAAAGAAAACAAGGCCAACTTAATGGAATACCAGAGACCCGGCCATCTGATATATAAGGATCTTGAAATAATACAACATTAATATTATTATCCAAAGAATAACTGACCATGTCATTGTTCGCGTCCGAGCAATGATGCAAGTTTATTTGCATGAAATTTAAACCTCTGTCAAAATCAAAAACCACTGGCTCCTCACCATCCACAACAACGCCGCCCTTAGCTACGATTAACCAGTTTGGCTAATCTATATTTCTGGTAAACAGGGCAATCTGGACTGTCTGCTCTGTGGGCACATTCTCCCCCTTTATTCTAAAAATAACAGTTACTACACAGAGTAACTCCAGATTTACAATCTTTGACGTCGTGCCCCTCTGCGCACTACGTGCAGTGAACTTCCCCTGTGCACTGACTAGAATAGTGGCCATATGTTTGACACTTGAAGCATCTAGTTATTGCAATGTGCTCAACTGTCCTATATCTTTCGAGCTCTATACATATCCTTTTAATTCCCAATAGTACCTCTTTTCCCTTACCATCCACATCTAGTAGCCAGTTGTTCTTTTCCTGCCTTGTCTTTGAAGATCTAACAATACTGAATTCGGGAACAACATTATACACCAAGTCCCTCAGTGTTTTCCTAGTGCTCTCATTCAAAGTTGGGTCATAGATCCGCTTGGATAAGTCTTTAGTCACTTCGTCAGTAATAGTTGATTCCTGCAGAATTTTCCGTATAGTCTCCTCTATTTGTCTCTGCTCAACCTCCGGGTCCACGCTCAAAATAAAAAGTCTTTCCCGTCTCCTCCTTGGAATATTCACCTTTATCTTATTCTTTATCTCAGTATCCTTCATTATGACCTCCTTCAACTTCTCTGTATCCTCCTGTCTGGACATTCTTTATTACATATCACCTTATTAATTTTTGTCAACACCACATCCTTTGGCACCGGGGCCTCGGTATCAACCTTGCAAATGTTTTTAATCCTAGTCTTCATTTCACTGGATCATCTGACTTTGCGTTCATTGCTACCACCACAGAAAACTCCTCCCGCTTTTGACCGATATGTTTTTGAACATCAGTCACACCATCAGCCTGAGCACTCACCGAATTTGTCGAAATTCTATCCCAATTTCCTGCATTGCAACACTATATTTGTCCTGTTCCTCAAGTTTGGTCGTTAACTTAACATTCTTCTCAAAAATACCAACCGATTTCTACGACATGAATTCCAACAACTTTGTCACCGCCGCAAACATTGCGCTCGTGACTTTATCTCCCCTAGCTTTCTTACCCTCCATTATATCCATAATCTTCGAATTTACCCTCGTAACTAACACCGGGAACTTCACCACCTCACTATTCAACTGTTTAGTAAACGTATCCACTTCCTCATCCATGACTCTCCCAGAAATAAACCCAGCAATAATACAAAATACAGAAACAAAGCCAAAAAGGCACTGTCAGTGACCCTCTATCCAACCGACCGTCAAAGTACCACTTGCCGATGACATCAGAACTAACTTTTGACATATGACAAATAAACTAAAGAGACCGCAATATATAAGGTACTGACAAACCGCCGGATACACGAAACATTTAAATCAAATATACCACAATGTAGCTCGTAAAGACAAGACAAATCCAGAATACTCAAAATCCACCTAAAACTCCACCCCCACGTGATCAAAAAACAACTCCACAGAAAATAAAACAGCCTAACCCACGTGACTGCCTAAAGAACCAAAATACAACCTAAAACAAAAACCGTCCCGTCCCACGTGACAGCAACTCAAAATCATCTATCGTAAAGACAATCGGCGATTGTTGAACAGCCTCTGTGTCCCCCACTCGATGTTGTCTGTCGTCACACTTGTTGAGGGTTGACCTGAACTTGGTTCGCCAGTCACAGCTTTCTTTCCCTCCCAAAAACGTTTAAACAAGACGTACATGCATTTTTTGCTTACTGTTGCGTACACCTAGACCAACATTGCATGCGTTTCTGTGGCGTTTTTTCCCAATTTGTAGCAAAACTTGATGTTTATATGTAGCTTCATTGCAATACGACGCGATTTTTCAAAAATACATCGTTCGACTGCCCATAGCAGACTATTCTGCCTTGGTAGCTTGCGCTTCTGGCTACGTGACGTCTCTTCATTGATTTCAACATGCGCATGCGCAGGGACGCAATTTTAACTCCCGTTATTTACGAGATATCCATCCATTTTCATCGAACTCTTTAGACCCACCTACTAGAATTCCGTTGCATTGCGGCCAATGGGAAAAAATAGTTTCAGGTGCATTTTTAATGATGTTACACCCTTTCGAAAATAATGAAATTGATATGCATTTATGAAGTGTACCAAAAGATACATTCTAATTTTCTAATACATTTATAAAATGCATTGTCGAGTTTACAAAATATTAAAAACAATTAAGTGAGCAACAAAGAATGAGAATGAAAATTTACTTTCATCTCTGAGTAGTTATTTACTTTTGATATTGTAAAGAAGTCTTTAAGTCACAAACTCATAAGTGCTTGCAACTAAAAAGATTTATAATAACAAATATGATGGAATGATTATTCTATCTGGTGGAAGAGTAATAAATTAAAGCTTATTTTAAAAGTTATTGTGGATGCCCCATCCCTCCTTAATCTCCCCTACAATGAAATTACAATTTTATACTTTCAATGCCATAATTTATTTCTTAGACTGCCTCAAAGATACTATAGTAAAAACATGTAAATGTTCACTTCACTTACTTTCAGTTGAACAACTTGTGCTAGTTAAATCTTGATTTATTTGGTTAAGCAGTTCTTCTGCAGATGACCGCCCACAATGTTTGACTTGCAGAATAATGTAGCTTGATAAAAGGCCAAATTCTGAGCACAAACTGTCACTTTTCTGCTCCCCATAAATTTCAGTAAATTCATAATCAATCTGTAAAAATAAATAATAAAAAATAAAAGAATAACCACTCAAGGAAGTGTGTAAAGTCTTTGTCATGTAATCAAAATCGCTTATAACTTAATAGGTAATTTATTTTTCAAAAATGGAAAACACTGTTTGATACCAAATCGCTTCCATAGTCGGGCCTTCGAATTTTATATATTTCGTTAAAAAATGAATTTGTAAATGTGTCAAAACATTTTGCACTTGTTGAGCAGAGCAGTTGAGAAGAGCCGTTAAACGAACACAATTGCCCCACTCCGCTCAATATATGTATTTGTATTCCACTAAGTAATATGAAATTACAGTCCAAATAACTAATAAAAAAATTAATAGCTTCTATTACTTACCACTTGTGGAATAAGTATTCTAGGCCAAGCTTCAATTGTATCACCATCAATGCCTTGTAGAATTTTGTATCGTTGACCTTGGACCGTTTCCTTCATGAGCTGGAAAAATTTTCTGAGGGCTGATTATTTTTTTTTCAGCCATTGTTGCTTCTGCTGAAATTCAACAGTGTTATCTTCAACACCACAAAGAAGAGTTGCAGTAAATCGTGAAGATTTTGATTTTTTTCCTATATGCAGCTCAGCCTTTTTCAATACAACACAATTTTCTTTGGCGGAAATTTTTGAATCTCTGAGCAATGAAACCACTTGATGCAGTTCCTTTAACTCCAGGACAAAACCTATGTTCCTGCAAAAATTAAGTCATTAGAGTTGCATTTACACCAAATATTGTGATATTTCACATAGAATAGAGAAATTAAAATTAATCCACTCACTGACAAGCCCGTGTTAATACGTTCACTAAGCTCCAGGTTTCACTGCAATACAGCAATATTTAAAGTAATATAATTCTATTGATTTAATGTATTTTTAATACATTGAAAAATGATTAATACTTCCAAGGATTGCACTCATATTCGTTATTAAGTTTTTTTTTTAATAAAATGTTGAAAGAATCATATTTTTCAGCATTTAAAACAAAATGCCGAGAAAACAACATTACAATTTCGCCCTTTTCCAAGACTGTCAGTGGGTTAATTCAAAACAAACTTAAAAAAAAAATATGTTTAGAGGAAAAATTGAGTGAACTAATGAAAAATTTTAATTTATCAATATCAAATACAATGTCAAAAGAGTAAGTGATAATCAAACTGAAAATATTTCTATGATATTAAATTTTAACTTAAATTGGTTACAGACGATATTCAATTGAAGTAATCAGAAATAATGTCAAAATAATCAGAATTTGTTTCGATATATGAACTATTCATTTAAGAATTTTTAACTTTAATTTTCCTTTATTGATTTACATATATTTTTAGTGTTTACTCTAAGGTGTTTTAGCAGGGCGCAGCGCATGGCGGCCATTTGTAACCCGTCCAATGCGTCAGCAGTCCATTTTAAGACTTCCTATGCGCCCGGTGGCTTTTAAGAGAGTTTCACAGCGCCCAATTGCTCTTCTTTATAATCAAAATCCGCCATTTTCTTTTCTTCTATCAGCATTTCCACGAAAGCAAGTGCATATTTTTCTGCCAGGTCCATTCTTAGCGATGTTTCTTAGCGAGAATTTCGAACATGGGATGTGAACTAATCGGGAATTGGATCGGATTCCTTTTTATCCCACGCAATTTCCCCGGCAAATTTACTTCAACACTTCAGGCTTTCAGAACACTCTAGTAAGCGGTAAGGTGCGCAAATTTTGATCGGTCTTTGATTCGCGTTTTAAGGGGGTTCGGCTGTATTGTGAATTTCGTTAATTGGTAGTGAGAAAAAAAGGGTTATATTGATCATTCAATCATGAGAAAAAATAGCGAAATTCTTCAGTCGGGTGCAAAAAAAATTAATTTGCCAGTGAGTTGCCGAAAAAAAATCATGAATTCGTCAGTTGATTGGGTGGAGTGGGAGGTAGAATCGCGAAATTCAATCGATCGTGGGAAAAACATCGCAAATTTTATTAGGGGACGCTAAACAAGCCAGTTCAAAATATTTTTTGTGAACAAGATAAAAGTGTGTCTTTTTGAAAATAGTGTGACATAGTACCTTCTCAACAAATTTTTGACTGTGGGGAAGCAACAGGCATTTTCATGGAGGACAATAGTCTTTTGTGTAAAGGTATGCAGGAGGAGAGACAGCATGCTTATTCGTGTCCTTGGGATCTGCTTAATAGAGTATTTTTACTTTCGAAGAAATAGTGGGGGACTGAACAATGTGTGGCAACAAAATCGCTCATCCCCTAGTGAAAGAAAAAAAAGTTCAAGGAGGTGCTAGTGCGCAATTTTGTACAGTGGACACGAGAACGTGGTGAAGACAGGTTGTGTTTAATCAACGTGAGAGATGTGAAGTACAAATCGTTCACTTTTGCTGGGTGTTCGAAGTGTAGATATGTTTATAAAAAGTGAGAGTGTCTATCTATGAATGGTTAAGTTTATTATTGCATTTCTCAAATTAAATTTAGTTGTTCTAATAAAGAACTTTGGAAAGAAAAATGTGCTATTTTGAACGATAAACCTACACGATCTTAGAAAATCAAAAAGCTCTGGCCCACTACATCACAGCTAGTATAATAAATGGTGGCAGCGGTGGGATCAATTAAGTCTAGCATAGATTAGACTTTGCCGACGTGAACATGATGTACAGACGGAAACAGTGTGAGTAATAAGGATAGTCGGTGGTGAAATTTTGTGTTTGACGACAAGGATTTTCAAGAGTATCCGGTTTAGGAATTATGAAATTCGGAGTGTCGAGTATGTTAGCTGTTATGTAACAAGGACTCGTATAAAAGATCCGACGATATTGAAAATTTCTTCTGTAAATTCCAGTGCAGTGGTAGAAGAATACTCATCGCTCGCCGTAAGGAGTCTATGGAGACAACTTGTGTGGAAATTTCCCGGCGGAAATCAAGTCAAATCTGGATATACGACAGTGCCTGAGAAAAAAAAAACTGCAGGAAATCCTTCGAGCAGTGTAGAGTAAATGTCTACATTTTAAGGTAAGCCTTTTTATGAAATTTTCTATGAAATTGTCTGTTAGGATTTAATATTGTATATTTCTATTCTTAGTAATTTGTATATGTTTAAAAGATAAAAACTAGCTATTAATTTGGGATTGAAATTTTTAGTTAGAATTTTTATATTACACGGGTTTCCTAAGTTTGGTAAGGCAGTTCATTTGGTTTTGAAAATTAAATGTTTATGTATTTTAGAATTTATTTGGGGATAGTAAATTACTGTTGATTAATAAAAGAATATTAATCGTCAAAGTTTAATCATAGTTGTTGATGCAACTTTTAGTTATAAAGTTGGGGCATATACTGCTTTAGTTCATTACAGCAATAAAGTTATTTGAAATTTTATGGGTATGCTGTGGAAAAATCATGATTAATTGTTTATATATAAATTGTATTTATATAGTACTGTGAGTATCAAAATAATTTTGAGGATTTACTCAGTTTTAAGGGATATAACAAGTACACGAAAACTTTCGGTAGGAAAATTGTATTATTGTTTTATGCATTGAGATGTATTTAGAGGATAAAATTATATTTCTTATTGTATTTTTCTTTGTTTTATAAATTGTGTATATTTGTGTATTTTTGTGATTATTATATTTTGGGGGAAAATAATGGAAGAATTTCTAGGAAAATATACTAAAAACATCTTGCTTTTGCTAGCAGAGGAATTGGAGACCAATGTGTCGTCAACTGATAAGAAAAAAACTATAATTCAGGCTATTTTAGCAGCATCGGATTATAATGAGAGTTTTGCTAGATCGAATTTGGAATGTATTCTTAAAGAGGAAGCAGAACGTAAAGAAAAATTAGTTTTGGAACGGGAAGACGAAGAGCGTGAAAAAACAAGACAATTTGAGTTAGAAAAATTAAGAATTCAAAATTCTTCGGAAACTGTTAGTCTTTCGTCTAGTGATATGAATGTAGGTTCGCATAGGAATCCAAAAATTAATTTGAAAGAATTAGTTCCACGTTTTGATTCTAAATTAATTGACATCACTCTTTTCTGTATGATCTTTGAAAAACAGGCGGAAAAAGCTAAAATTTCGCAAGAGGATATGGTTAGCCAATTAATTCCCTTATTGCCATCAGATATTGCGGAAATTATAGTGAAGCAACCAGCACAATTAGGAGATGATTTTCAACATGTAAAAAAAGTCTTATTAAATCGTTTTAGGTTGGGCACGGGTGCTTTAAAACAAAAGTTTGAAAATCATCAAAGAAAACCTGGAGCGTTATTGGTAGATTTAGTATATGAATTAAGGGGTTATTTGGATAATTGGTTGGAATCATTAGAAATAAAGGATTTCCAGTCTTTAAAGGAGCTCATGCTCACTGAGCAAGTAAAAAAACGCGTTCCTTTTGAAGTAAAAGAAAAATTTATGGATGAATGGGATGAAATGAAAGAGGCTTCGAAGCTCGCTGATAAATGTAATAAATATGAGAGTATTAGAAGTAGTTTCAGGAAATCGGAAAAAAGTCTTGCGAAAAAAAAACCTTATTCAGAGATGCAAAGAAGCAATTTAAATCCGAAAAGTAAGGGTGAAGTAAAAGCTAAATCGGAATTAGAGAATAAGAAGGAAAATTTTAAAAATGATAAATTAAAAAAAGGTTCAGGCTTTTGAGAGGAAAAGGCAAATTAGGTGTTTTTTGTTATCAACCTGGGCACTAAAGTCAGATTGGGCGGAATGGTTAAAAAAGAAAAATCAGTTCAATACAGTTAATCATTTAGGCAATGATATTGATTTAGGGGATTGTTTAAAACCTTATTTAAAAAAAGCTCTAATAAATGGGGTTGAAAGACACTATTTCAGGGATACGGGAGCGGGAATTGATCTTTGCGATAGAAATTGGGTTAAAACAGAGGATTTTACTGGAGATATAACTTGGATACGTCAACTTCTTGATAATGAATGTAAATGTTTACCATTAGCATGGGTGACTATAAAAGGGGATTTTGGTTGCATCACCACTAAGGCAGCAATTAAACCATCTGAGTCGGAGCAAGGTTACTATCTCTTAGGTAATAAAACTGCGGAGCTTATTGAGCAAAATAAAGGAAATGGGGTTCCAATAAATATGGTAGTTACCCGTAGTAAGACGGATTCTTTAAAAAAAGAACGGAGCAACGAGATGCTGATAATGAATTGTTGTTTACCGAGCATGCAAAGTTAGAAGAGCAGCCAGGTAGGGTAGATCAAATTGGGGATTGCTCACAGAACGAAGAAAAGCAGTTCGAATGGATTAGACTAGGGAGGATGAAAATCAAATCGAAGATCTTACGTTATTACCGAAATGGAGGGTGAAAGATAATGTGGGATTGAATAAAATTACGGCGAAAGATTTCAGCTTAGCTCAGAAACCGTGCTTATCTTTAAAAAACATTATGGGAAAAGGCGAATAATGCGGAAGAAAAGGAATTTAAAGTAATGGGAGATAAACTAGTAAGAGTTTCACATCCAAATAGTGGGGATGAGAAATTACAATTATGTTTGTCATTAGAATTTAGAGAGAAAATAATGAAAATGTATCATGAGGAAGTCGCGGGACATTTAGGAGCAACTAAAACAAAAGATAGGGTAATTAAATGTTATTTTTGGCCAAATTGTTACAAGGAGATTGAGGAATTTGTAAGAACTTGTGATCCGTGTCAAAAGGTTGGTAAAAATAGAGAAAAAGAAAGAGCCTTTGAAGCTCGTGCCAATAATTTCAGAAGTTTTCTCCAGGATAAATATTGATGGTGTAGGTCCTTTGAGTTTAAGCGAGAAAAATAATAGATACCTGATTACTTCAATTTGTGTTGCGTCCAAACATCCGGATGCGATACCGGTAGAAGATTTAACTTCTCTTTCAGTGATTGAGGGGCTAATACAAATATTTTCCAACACTGGTTATCCAAAAGTGGTACAATGTGATTTGGGTAGGTCATTTACAAGTGAGTTGACATCGGAATTTTTCGATAGGTTCGTTATCAAAGTTGTACATAGTTCAGTTTGCCACCCAGAATCGAATAGCGTTGAACGGATGCATGGTAGTTTAAAAAATGTTATAAAGGTGTTTCGAGGCAGGAAAAGATTGGGAAGCAGTCTTGCCAATAGCTTTATTTGCTTTGAGCACTGTAAGTCATGAATGAACAGGATTTAGCCCTGCTGAGCTTGTGCATGGTAAAAATTTACGAATGCCACATACTCTTGTATATGAAAATTGGATGGAAAACGAAACGGTAAATCAAATTGTAGTGGACTATATTTTGAACTTAAGTAATAGATTGAAACATTGTCAAGAATTAGCGTGTAAAAAAATGAAAGAGTGTCAGGAAAAACGAAAACAATGGTATGATAAGAATGGGGTGTATAGAAAATTTAATGTAGGAGATAAAGTGTTAGTTCTGGCTACCTCGAAGCCAAATAAAATGGCGGTTAATTGGATAGGACCGGGAACTATTACTGGTGTAATATCTCAAACTAATTATACAATCGATATTCCGGAAAAGAGAAATAAGTCTACCAATTATCATGTTAATTTAATTAAACCATATTATAGTAGACCTGAATTTGTAAAGTTGTTTATTGATGAGGAGTGTGAGGAAATTGGGGATCAAACGGAAATTCCTTATCCCATTGCGGATCCCACTCAATTAGACTTTTGGGAATTAGTAAAAGAAAGTAATTTGGAAAAACGCGTTTCTATAGAGCAAATAGGAGATTTCAGGACAATGATTGAGCGTCATATGAAAGTTTTTTTACGGACCCTGGGAGTACCCCGTTAGTTAAAATGAACATAGTTTTAACGGATAATATGCCGGTAAGGTCAAAACCAGATCGCATGTCGCCGAGACAATTAGAGATTCTGCGTGAAGAGATTCGGAGGCTTTTAGATTTGGGTGTAATTGAAGTCGGGCAGTCAGATTATGCTTCGCTTATGATTTTGGTTGAGAGTGCGCGTAAAGACGCTCGCCCTTTTGTGGATTATAGGAAATTAAATGCAAAAACCAGAACTGAATTTTCCCCTTTGCCAAACATTGAAGAAGTGAGTGCGGCGCCTTTTATTAATGTTATGGATCTGACGAAAGGTTATTTTCAGATTCCTCTCACGGAAGAAGCTCAAAGATATGCGGCTTTTGTAACACTATTTGGGACTTTTTTACCTAAAGTCATGATGTTTGGACTTTTAAATTCAGCATGTTATTTTTGTAAATTGATTGCCATAGTTTTATGTGGGTTATAGTCATTTGCGGTTCTATATATCGATGATATAGCTATATATTCTTTGACCTGGGAACAGCATTTAAAAGATGTGGAGGCGGTTCTTAAGCGGTTAAAAGAAGCAAATGTCACGGTGAAACCATCCAAATGCAAATTCGCGCAAGATCACGTAAAATTTCTGGGACACGAAGTGGGGTCAGGAAAAAGGTCTTCTAGTGAAGTTAAATTGCAGGCTATTAAAGATTTTCGGATTCCGACAACGAAAACTCAACTAAGAGCATATCTGGAAATGGTAGATTATTATGCGAAGTATATAAAGAATTGTGCTACCATAGCAGTACCGTTAACAGATGCCTTAAAAGAGAAAAGAAAAAAAAAGAAAAAATCATATGGGATGAGAAATGTAATAATGCATTTGAAGAATTAAAATTAAAATTAATGAAAAGTCCTGTGTTATATGCGCCTGATTTTAAGAAGAAATTCATCGTGCAAACAGATGCGAGTTTCTATGGGGCAAGAATTATTTTGTCTCAAATTATTGCAGGCGAAGAGCATCCAATTTTGTATCTTAGCAAAAAATTGTCTCGTGCGGAACAAAATTATAGCACGATAGAAAGAGAATTAGCGGCTATAATATATGGATTAAAAAAGTTAAATTATTATTTGGATGGGCAAAAATTTGAGATACAAACGGACAGGGGCGCGCCAGAAGTATCCGGCGCCTGTGTGCAGAACTTCAATTGGCGCCCCATATTCCTCTCCCCCTCATAAAAAAAAGAAAAATATGTATAATTTTTTTTTTCTATGAGTATAAATGCATAGCTGCCAAGCCTACCTTCTGGGAGTTTTCTCCAGATCAAATAAAAGAATTTGGAACCGGAAAATTTATTTAATGAAATGTGTCGTGTTTCTACAGGGCTCTTTTTTATTTCATTTATTAAATTTCTGGTTAAAAATATTGTTGCTTGACTTTAAAAATAAGGACTGCAAAGGTTATGCAAATAACAGACATCCCTAAAAAGTGTGGCTGCTTCAGCTGTTTACTCCCCCTCCCCACAACGGCATACCTCCTACATAAATCAGCTTCTTTTACCTCCATTACTCCCGAATTTTACAGATCTGATCTTTATTTATATTTATACTTAAAATAGTTCAAATAAACTTTACTTTGGAAATATAGCTATGTTGAATTAATCAATGGTAGTACTATGACACAAAGAAAGGGGTGCTCGTAATACGGTAAATACACATAAAAGTAGAAAAATATTTTCTCAAATTATGGTGTCCTTAATACACCGGAGCTTGTTATAGTACTTTTACTTCTTTTAAAATAATGTAACATTAATTAAGATGCGTATTAAACAATTACCACACGTAGATTATAATAAGGGGTGCATTCGAAAATGTTCCAGTCACGGAACATTTGATTTTATATTAACAAATACAGAACCCCTATGCTAGCTAAATAACAATTGTTATGAAAAATGC
This sequence comes from Maratus speciosus, assembly GCA_963932465.1. Classification (NCBI taxonomy): domain Eukaryota; kingdom Metazoa; phylum Arthropoda; class Arachnida; order Araneae; family Salticidae; genus Maratus; species Maratus speciosus. Next base: position 144,545,785 of record OZ010787.1, on the reverse strand, counting down.
ATATTCATTTCGACGTTTACATTGCTAAGAAGCTAAGCGTATCTTTACCTTGTCACACTCTTAACCCTTCCTTCTCTGTCAGATTTTTTTATTTTTCGAATTTCCAATTTTCGTGCAATGAATCTAAGTTATAAATTAAAAATATTAATGAAAACAAAGTTTCGTCGGTCTGTGTGCGATGGCTAGCAGAATCTGCGGCCCGTATGAGGCTCAAAATGTTTGTGAGGATAGTCGAAAGCATATCCTGGTGCAGCCAGTGATGTAAAATACCCAATTTGGGTATTTTCCTGAGTATCTATTTTTCAGTTAAGTACAGCTATGAAAAAACTTATAATGCTATTAGTTATGATGGGTTACTGAAAAAGAATGAAAATTTAAAACTTTAGACTTCTTACAACTCTTAAATTTTAAAGAACCTCAACATTTTACATTTAAATATTGAATATAAATGTCTTTTTTTATTATAATGAAGAGTGTAAAAAAAATAATGCATTAATTCAGAAGAATTTTATTAAAAAGACAATTTTAATTAAATTTGTGTAACAGGTGCACTTAATATATGTGCAATCTGATTCAGCTAATATATATTAGTACTACATAGGTCACTTCTAGCACTACCACGGTAATACTCAGGGTGGCGAGTGGTCAGGGAAAAACAGAGTCAAAAAAGGTGTTAAATACCAGTATTTTGTTAAAGAGAAATTCGCTTTCTTTAATCTCTTTATACTATTCGAAATATTTTCTAGAAGAAAATACTGGTAGTTCCTACTTTTTTCGACTGTGTTTTTCCCTGACCACTCGCCACCCTGATACTATATTACGATGGTAGGTCTCCAATAAAGGGGACACATTCTCAAATTTATCCTCAGCAGAAGATTTTTCTTTCCCCGATACTCTTTTTCTCTGCAAATAACTACATCAGTCTAAGATGAGTGCTCTCTCATTTCATATGATGGCCAATTTAATGAATATCATTTGTATCTGATGGTTTTAAGGTGCAGTCGGTCAAAGGAAATAACGAATGAAAAAATAACCCCATGCATTTTACTCACCAAATTTTTCCAGAAAACAATTAAATAAACATTCGATAGGAAATTATGTATTCTTTCAAGTTATATATATAAAAAAAATCTTAAGGCTCATCTTCATACTACTACAATTGTACCAAACTTTCAAATTTTCAATACAAATGCAATAATTTTTACATCATATTTGGCTTTGTCATTACATTTTACTTTAGAAAATTAAACAGAAAGGCATTTAGTCAAGTAGTTTAGGAATTGTGGAGATTTAAAATTTGAATCTCCTAATGTTAAATTCATTTTTAATCATTGCAAAACAGATTGCGATTGCTAATGTTCTGTAAGTCTTGATACTTTTAACTTTTGCAACTACTGTGCGATAGACAGGAAAGACCATGTAGCGTTTTGCTGCGCATTATATTTTTTAAATACGATAAAAATATAATGCGGTTTGTTATTTCGAAGACTCGTGAAAGGATGACTAAACACGAAACAAACAGGCACGCATTTTGCTTTTGTGAAACTTTCATCTGCGTTTATATATAGGCTTTTAACATGAAAAAATATTTTCCACATTCTTTTAAAAAATCGGGTCAATCCGAACCCGACCCGCAAGAGTCAAAAAGCTGACACAAAACCGGCCCGAACCCGAAACAATGAAAGCCAACCCGATCCGCAACAAAAATAGTTAAAGTCAACCCGATCCGACCCATAACAGGAAAATATAGCGCCGAGTGCGGGTCGGGTCGGGTAAGGGTAAAAGCGGGTAACTCGACCCGGATACAGCACTCTATCCCAGACTATTAGGTGGCATTCCCCCCTAGGGGGAGAAAATGAATTTTTTTATGTGACATATTGTTTTAAAGATTTTGGCCTGGATATTACTAAGCACTCACTCCTCTCTTAACTCATGTTTTCATCAGTAGAGGTCATTTTGAAGTTTTAATTTGTTCATTACTACCCCATACAATTTTCCAAAAATCATAAAAAAAAATTACATAACAAATCTCAACAATTAGCAGCTTTCCCCCCTTTTCCACACAGTGAACGCGTACGGATTTCAGACAAAATGGGGGGGGGGGGGGGGGATCGTTCAAAAAAGCTCGTAACACAGAACTCAAAAATATATTTGTTTTGCTCTTACTAGATACTATTATATTTTCAGAAATTGTATCGTCGAAAATGGATGGCAAAATTAAGTCCCCCCTCCTATTTCCAAATCTTTTGAAAATAAAATTACGAAAAAAATCAGAAGTAGCTGGAATCAGGAAAACTATAGAGATTATCCTAGGTCATACAATTTTTCAGAAAATCGCAGTTTTCAGTTATACATAAACTTTATTTTGCTTGCGCTCAGCGGAGATTTGAGGGGAGTTCGAGGTACCTATCGACGAAAAATCACCCAAGGACTGTCAATAATGACTTACCAAAAGAATTGTCGGTAATTAGCCGAGATATTAATGAAAAATCTATCTAAAAAAACGTGGCACAGACCAAAGTGGCCATGCAACTTTGTGACCTCCTTTCGAAGCGTTCTTGACAGAATGGCAATATTAAATTTTGTACAAGGTCTTTGTTTTAGGTAAGACGGATCACAATGATAAATATTCAGCGTTTTCCATTTCAATTGAATTCCATTATTGAAGGCAATTATTGAAAAATTGTTAATAAAATAATTCCAAGCTATTTGCAAAGTCTTATTATTCGTTTAACAACTACATTTTGTAAGATTGCAGTTAGAAATTTATAAATTTATTGTATGAACTCTCTGTACGCGAGTGAAACTCGCTTTTGACCGATTATTCTTTGTTCGAAGTAAATCTGTAAAATATTCAATTAAAATTTCAATAAAACGTAATTCATTTTGAACTTGTTCTCAAAAACATGTTTCCCTACTGTAAATGACATGAAACTTTCTTACATACTCATGGGCTCGTTTTTATGCATAAAAGCATACAATGTTAGGTATGACTACTAAATTGGGTTGGAATCGAATGGCGTTTTTTCATTTCTTTTTTTTAAATGCAATGCATTTTGAGCTTCATCCTTTTTATTTATTTATTGTTTCTGGTATAATGTAGTCGATTGATGTGATTGATTTGTGCTTTTTTCGGCAATTTACTTTTACCTGAGGGCTTATGCTGCTTTACAATTGTGCCATGTAATATACTACTCGTTTTTATATCGTCTGTATGTGTATCACTACCAATACTACAATAAGGTAGGAGTGTTATATATATTCAATTATTTGAATAATGGAGCCTTCCATGTTTGCCACCAGCTGTAGTGCGCCCCTATTTTCTGAAAAGTTGGACAGGTCTGATCTAGAGCAGTGATGTCAAAAGGGGCATTCGCGGTCGCTCTTCCGAATTTTTTATGTTTCTAGCACTTTTTAAATTTATTTTAGGCGCTTGACGACACCCTTAAGCCTTCCTGGCGCCTTACGACCATGAACTTTTGACAACGAGGTGCCTTTCGATCGTTACCTTTCGACACCGTGGCACCTTTCAGTTTGAGACTCTCCTCCCCGCACCCCTAAAGCTACATCGCTCACGAGCATCTGCAAATTTCATGTATCTTAAACGTAAAAATGAACTCATAAATGTGTCATCAGAAATGATGCAATTTCGATTTAAATACCACTTTAATAAATTTAAATTGGATAAAAGGTTTTCAACATTTTCAGCTTCGCCTAAACTATTCTGGCGCCTGTGTGCGGTGCACACTTTGCACACTGGGTCGGCGCGCCCCTGCAAACGGATCATAATCCATTAGTGTACTTAAAGAAAATGGTAGGTACAAACTCTCGTTTGACACGTTGGGCTCTATTTTTGCAGCCATTAAACTTTGAAATTACACATAAACCAGGAAAATTACATGGTAATGCAGATGGTCTCAGTAGGAAGATCTAGAATCCTAGTTAGATTTTCTGTTTGGAATTAAGTGTTCAAAATTTTAATAATTGAGGTTAGGGCCTTACATTATTATATTGTGCTGTATTTAAAAATTTTGTTAGCAAGATTGTGTCTTTGTATTATTTTTTTGTTGTTGAATTGGTATTATATTCAAATATTTTAAACTTAAATTAATTGTTCTAGCATCAAAAATGTAAATTCTTTTTATTCTTTTGATTAACTATGATTAAGGAAAATTATGAAAATTTCATATTCTTGGTATGTCCTTTGAAACTGAGAGTGGGTATTCTTGAATTTAAGTAGAATTTTCATAATTGGATCAAAAGTCTAAATGATATTTTAATGCGGGTGTAATGGTGTGCTTGACATCTCGGGAAATATATTAAAATGGCTTATTACGTGAACTCGTGCCAGGTATTTCCTGTGGAAATCTCTTTTTTGGGGGGGGGGGGGGAGGTGTTGTGACATAGTACCTTCTCAACAAATTTTTGACTGTGGGGAAGCAACAGGCATTTCCATGGAGGATAATAGTCTTTTGTGTAAAGGTATTCAGGAGGAGAGACAGCATGCTTATTCGTGTCCTTGGGATCTGCTAAATAGAGTATTTCTACTTTCACAGAAATAGTGGGGGACTTAACAATGTGCGGCAACGAAATCGCTCGTCCCCTAGTGAAAGAAAAAAAAAGTTCAAGGAGGTGCTAGTGCGCAGTTTTGGACAGTGGGCACGAGAACGTGGTGAAGAGAGGTTGTGTTTTGTCAACGTGAGAGATGTGAAGTACAAATCGTTCAATCTTGCTGGGGTGTTCGAAGTGTAGATATGTATATAAAAAGTGAGAGTGTCTATCTATGAATGGTAAAGTTTATTATTGCATTTTTCAAATTAAATTTAGTTGTTCTAATAAAGAACTTTGGAAAGAAAAATGTCTTATTTTGAACGATAAACCTACACGAGCTTAGAAAATCAGAAAACTCTGGCCCACTACATCACAATAGCGTGCCATTTTTGAAAAATGTGACCCTTTTTTAGACTAGTGTGCTCTTTTTGAAAAATTCTCTCATGGCGGCCCTCTTTTTCTATAGTCAACACTAATTTTTGTTTATCAAAAGCAGGACCAACTTTACAGGGAGGTAACCTCGTCTTTAAAGTCTACATTTAAATTGAATGAAGACAATTGTTAATAGTAAAAATTAAGCAAAAATGACATCAGATTCGTCAAAATATATGTATGAAGAAATTTTCTTGATTTTACGAAAAATTAAACACAGACCTGCCAACATTTGAAAATGAAAAATAGTAGCACAAAATTCAAATTAATCGGAAGGTTCGTTGTTGCTTTTTACGCAGCAAATCAGGTTAAATTTAATTGTTTTTGATTCGGACTGAATTTAGATACCTGCAAGTTGGGTTCATGTTAAACCAACTTTTCAAAAGTTAGTTGTGTATATTCTTTCAGATAAAAAGTACAGGGTATCCATAATTAAATGACCCAACTTTAAAGTTGTCTAAAAACGAAACTATTGGTCAAAAAGTTGTGACATTTTGTGTCGGACATAATGAAGGAATGGGAATTTGTTTTAGTGAAAAAAATTGTTCAAAATTTCGCCACCAGAGGGCATTTTTAATACATTACACATTTAGCCAACGCCCAATGAATACTAGGCCTAAGCTCTGTGAAAAAAATGACGGATTTTATTTTTCAGATTTTGTACGGTCCATTCAATTCGAACACCAATGATTTTTAAAAGTTTTGACGCTTTATTTTTTTCAGGGGGCGGTCTGTAAATTTGTCTTATTTAATCTGAGAAAAATAAAGCGTAAAAACTTTTAAAAATGTGTAAATCATTAAAAAAAACCTGGTGGCGAAATTTTGAACAAAAATTTTTTTTCGCTCAAGCAAATTCCCATTCTTTCATTATGTCAATCACAAAACTTCACAATTTTCTGACCAATAGTTTCGTCTGTAGAGAAGTTTAAAGTAGGGTCGTTTAATTATGGACACCCTGTATGTATTAACCTCTTCTGTTCTGGTGTATTCTATAGGAACACATCGTTACAAATTTGCGATTTTTTTTCCTCGATCATTTCACGATATTCACGATTTTTTTCTTACAATCGTTTAAAAAAATTCATGTTCTTACATTGCGATGTTTTGACAAAATCAGAACATTTAACAGCAGTCTTCGACAAAATGTGCATTTCTTTTTTAACTGTGAACTTTTACGAAATTTACGTTTTCTTTCTGCAGTATTCCTACAAAGATCGCATTTTCTTTCTGCGACCTTCTGACGAAATTAGTGTGTCCTTTCTACAATCCTTTTAACAAAATTTATTTTCTTATGAGACTGATTAATAAAATTCATTTTTTACGCTGACATATGTCGAAATTCAAGCGAGCGATACACAAAATATGAGATATCTTTCAGTGACCAATTAACCCTAGAACTACCGGAAATTTTACTCAAGTTTTATAAAAACATTCTACACCAGAATTTTTACTTAAAACTATTTAATTTGTTTATTTAACTTATTATTGTCTGATTTATACATTTAGTTTGTTTTGAAGAAATTTCTGGTTTGAATAAATATTTTGAATGTACATGTCGGGTCCATTGGACCCTTCTGGTAGACAGAGGGTTAACAAATTCTGCTACTTGTTTCTGCCACCTTTTGATAAAACTTGGAATATTTTCTATAATTCTTTCTCAATTTTTGGAACGGAATGCTTTAAACTTTTTGAACAGAATCACCCTTGAAAAATAAGCTGCATGGACTGAAAAATGACAACTGGGAGGGGGGGGGGGGGATGTTTTTTGAAACTGTAGTTTTAGACCGATTTTTGCAATATCGTAGTTTTTAACGCCAAATCATAGAAACTACAATTTCATTGTAGCAGTTGGAAGCTCTGTAAACATAATATTTTATAATTTAAAAATTGTTCAATTTAATTCAAGTATCATTTATTAAAACTTTTAAAAATATTAAGCTGAAACACTTACGGAACCTTCTATTCTTTTCAGAACAGGAAATGTTTTGATTACATCCATTGCCAAATCAATTTTTTTAGCAGTACTTGGAGAACATGAAATTTTCTCAATATAAGTATCAACAATAAGTCTATTAAGAGTATATTTATCCAAGATTGTTATGTGACTTGGATCACTTTCATCTAGCTTCTTTAGAATTTCTGGCAACTTTCTATTAACAAGATGCCGCTGAAATAGTAAGCACAATAAATTTGAGATTCGGACAAAATAGAAGAGGTATAATCTTCTAAATATGTACCTTTTTGTGGGTCATCCTTACCCAACAGATATTCTTTTAAGTAGGACTTAAATTTCAAGCTAGGACCAGTCTTTGGGTTTAAAATCTTGAGGATATCGTCATCGATCAGCTTAAAACGTTCCTCATCGATGCCTTCGCCTGCTGAAAATCTGTACAGTATGTATCTCATAATTCAATAAATTTTATCATAATTTAATAAAGTAGAATTTAATTTATTTTATTTTTAATTCAACTAATAGACAACAAGTATTTTCAATTTTAGTAATAAATTTCTTTTTAAAAAATGTACAATTACTCTTGGTGACAATTTCACCAAGAAGAGTAACATACTTCAAAATCATCCGAAACTTAAAAAAAAAAAAAAAGTACTAAGATTCTAGCAATCAGAATCTAAAATTTGTCTGTTTAACCCTTTATCTACTGACGGTACTTATAAGTACCACTCACTTTAAACTTTTATACCATAGTGAATATTACTAATATTCTAATGGTACTTTGCAAAAAACGCTCTTTTAGCTCCACATTATCCGAATACATGGCAGCAGTAGTTCTAGGTTTGTTATTTTAGAGAGGAATGAGGCTACTTTTGAAGCAGTTGATGTGTTTTGTGACGATATTTTGTACAGATTGCCACGCTCGTCTTTTCATTGCTGCAAACACAGTAAAGGATATAAGATAAGTGTTGGATTTTTTTTCTATGTGTTCATTATGCTCTTAGAATACAATATGACTAGCTATTTTAGGTGAACGGTGTATGTAATTAATTTAACTGTTGAATTACTCGGTGGTACTTATAAGTACCGTCAGTACACTGGGTGTTGGAGAAAAACTTCTTGTTTACTTTTCGTCTGTGTAGTTATCCATCGTTTTCGTCTTTTTTAAAATGTAATTACTAAAATGTAGTGTAGTAATGATTTCTCTGGTATTTCTTTCCTGTTTCATTGTTATTTTTTTTATAGGAAATCGAAAAAGTTGTGGCACCGGCTCGTTTTTGCTATGTTAGAAATGGCATATATAAATTCATATATTGCATATGTGGAGAATCGAGAGAACATGTCCCTGGAATATTGACGTCGCATAACTATAGGACTGCTAACAAGATCGAAACCTAAAAAAAAATAGTTTTTTTTAACCCTTTCAGAAAGCAAAGAATTTTCGATTCTAATGTGTTGAAATAAATGATTGGCACCGGAATTTGCCAAACGATTTATTTGTAAATAAGAAAAAGCTTATATTTCATATACTTATTAAATCGAAAATATTTTCTGGTGCCAGTTGAAATACGTTGTGGATTTTCTGTTACGATATTTTAGTCATAGTGTACTGACGGTACTTTAAAGTACCACTTTTATTAATTACCTCTAAATAATTAAATTTCTCACGGGTGAATATTTTTTTAAAGTTTATCCTTTAATTTTCATTGTAGTAACTGGAAAAAAAATATTACATGAAAAAAATTGAAGTAGATCATAATGCCGTAGATAAAGGGTTAAGTACATAAAGTTAGGGTAGGGTAAGGTCAAAATTAGTCCCTTCGTGTGTTGACGAAAAGTATGTTAACTTAATTTGAAATAAAATAATAATACACACATTCGAGTTCCATCACATCACATGTGAGAAGCTAAATGTAATAATTTTTTCTTAGCTTTAGTGTATATATATATTTTTAATACTGGCTGAAAAAAAAAAAAAAACAATTTTAATGAAACCTGGCAAATAAAACAAATTGAAAATGGTGACCAAATGATGAATGTAATGATTTTTCCCCCACAACAAAATTTAAGATCCCCCAACCAATTACCAAATTTTGCGATATTTTTCTGACCTATTAGTGAATTTTGCACTTTGATCTCGCAAGAAATTGACAAAACTAAAGTTTTTCCCAGCATCTGACTGAAAAATGTTGCGAGTTTTATCCACTACATACAGACAAATTTTGAGAATTTTAGCGACGATTGACAAATTTCATGATATTTTTCCCGGATCAATTGACGAATTTCATAAAATTTTCATCCAATTGATGTATGAATTTCTTATTTTTGACAGACTATCTAATTTTGGCGATTTTTTTCATGAAACAGAAACAAATATGACAATTTTTTCCCCCATGCAATCTATCAATAAGTTTTGTGGTATGTTCATGATTTTTCCTTTGACCGACTAACGAATTTTGCGATATTTTTTATCAACCGATTAACAAATTTTGCCATACGATTTTTGCCAGAAAATGATTTAAATATATGTAACTCATATTCAAAACTAAGTTTTTGCCAAATCGGTATAAAAAATGTGTGCCAAATCTGGTGCATACATGACATATGTGGCAATATTTCATTTAAATCTTCACATATAGGAATTAAAATAATAAAAATTGGTAAAAAATCACTATTATTTTAATTGCTTCATATCCCCAGTTTTCGGCGCTGTTTCGCTATACTTCACATATAGGGTTTGTATAAATATGATATTTTCAAAAATATCCGATAATTTGGATATATATCTGATATTTTCAAAACAGCTAACTTAATGAATATTTTTCATGCATAATATAAATGAGTTACTAAAACCGTACTTAACATAAAAACTTAATAAAACAATGCTCTAAAAATGCATTTTTCTCCCCCCCCCCCCCCATATCAGAACAAAAATATAATCTGAAAAATATAGAATTCAGTATCAAATATGAAAAAATCAAACATTTATAAAACAAAGGTGTTTTTAATTAAAAAATTTTTAACATAAATGTATGTAAGCTTCTCTTATATTTTATTCACTAACATGTACAATTTAAACTCCACAAAATCAAAACCATAAAAAATTCTTTTCTAATGAAGCTGTATATAACCGATTACCTAAATTAGATAGTTTATCTTTCAATGGCTGTTCTGAATTAATTATTTCCCACATAACTATTAGTTCTACATTTAAAAGTAAAAGCTTTAGGTAGAATATTGGTTTCAATCTTTGGCTAAAAAAGTCATTGCCAGAGACAAAACTGCTTTATCTACAGAATGACACAGACAATAACATTTGAGAATTCACATTTATATTTGTTTTGACTGAAAATACCAAAATCTTGATATCTTTAAAATAAACATGAAGTATATGAAAATATCGAATACGTCAAAAAACTTGTTATTTTTAAAATAAATATCAGATATATATCATGATATATATCCATACATTGATATGAATCAACGAACCCTGTTCACATAAAATACTACATTATTAATACTAACAAATATTAGTATTACTATTAAAAGAATATTTTCTCCTATCCATTTTTTTAGCGTACTGGATTCGTACATTTTTCTTTAAATATAAATGAAGGACTTTTAAGGGATTTCAAGGACCAAAACCAAAAAAAATGTAATGGCCTACAAATTAACTCAATAAATTATAATATGCATTTATTAATAAAGGGTTTCATTATTGTAAATAAAAGTTTTAAAACATTCAAATGGCCGGAAAGAGGGGGGGGGGGTATTTTTATCGTGTGGCAGTAGAAATTTTGAAAAATTTTAAATAACAAATACAGCAGAAGAAAAAACTAGTTGAATGTGAAACCTAAAACTTTCTTCTATCCCATACATATTAAATACTTCAAAATTCACTATCAGAGCGCCAAATTTAAATGGCAATCTACGCCAATCATGAAGATTCTAAGGATATGAAATTCCGTGAATTAGTTCGTGAGATATGACTATTGCCAAAATCTTGCAAATCATGAAAAATGTAGCATAACAGCACCACGTGTTGGGTGATTTACACCAAAATCTAATCAACAACAACTTCTGTGAACGTCTAACTGAATCCGAAGTTTGATGGAAATCCGTCCATTCCTTCTTGAGATTATATGTATATTGAGATATATAGACTATTTCAGAATCCGTGAAAAATGCAGCATAGCAGCGCCACCTGTTGAGGGATTTGCACCAAAGCATAATCAACACCTATATTTATGGAAGTATACCTGAATCTGAAGTTTTATTAAAAATCGTGCGTTCGTTCTTGAGATATTGCTATGGCGGAAATCGTGAAAAATACAACATAGAAGCATCAGCTGTAGGGTGATGTAGGGGAGACCGGGGGAATGTCGCCAACCCGGGTTATGCCGCCACCCCACCTAGTTTAAAAACTAAGGGCAGTTTGAGATAGTGAATGTGCCTGCACTATAGCGACCAACAATATAAACAGTGCCTAAAGTGAGAGTGACTTTGCTGTACGTCGTTCGTTTGTTCTAGTGAAAAATGTAGTTTTCATCTAGTTGCTTAGTATTTTGGAGCTTCAAATGAGTAGAGATAAGCACCTTTTATTGTAACATTAGGTATTTAAGATAATATGAACCGTAATCTACATGCATTCGCCGACAATTTGATGCAATGTGTTGAATAAGTTCGGTTCTTCTTTCGGCTTTGCTTGGGGATTTCCGCCATATTGTCCTCTCGGGGTAATGCCGCCGCCATGCAAATCGGATGAGAAATGGCCACATTTCAATGTAGTGGAGCCGCTTCAGCAGAGTGACTTTTGCAATATGAAGTAAATTGTAAGCTTAACCATTATTCTGCTCAATTACATTGCTTTCTAACTATTTTCAGTAGGTTGTGTGTTTCCTAGTATCCATTTGATGCATGTACTAGGTCATTAAAGAGTGGCGGCATTACCCCAGTGTCCTGGGTAATCCCGCCACTGTGCAGAGGTTTAAAAAATATTTTTTTATGTATGCTTACTTTACAGTTATGATTACAGTTAAATTTATACAGATACTAAAGATCATGATTCAGCTTTAGAATTTTTACTATTAAAAAATAAACATTTTTTCGAGGTGAAAAAATTTAAATTCCCTTAAGGTGTCGCCATTCACCCGGTCTCCCCTACATCAAAAACAAATTATCACCAATCAGGGAGTAACTGAGTACAAATTTTTATTAAATTCTGTGCATTACTTCTTAAGATAGAGCACCCACAATATGTATGTCACATATAGACAAAGTCACAAACTCACTTTTTGTAAAAAACATGTTTTTAGGGATCTCTGACCCCTAAAACGTGTAAATCTGTCGAAAATTTTCACGAATACAATACTTTCTTCTTTTAAAGATAGAAGAAAGGAAAATTTAAATTAAGTAGTATTAAAGACTAAATTTTGTGTACAAGGAAAATTTGAATGAGGGCTGCGATTTTGGATTGAGGGAAGACTTCGGGTGGTTAACTGTTGTTATAATATACTAACAAATAGAGCAGAAAAAATGGAGACCTTTAGAATTTTTTTAATTTTGTGAGTTGCGATGGGAGGGAAAGAGAACCATAATTGTTTTTATTATTGAGAAGGGTTGGAAGTTTATCAGGCGACTGACAATTTACCTTTCTAAAGATTTACAAATAGCGCAAAAAGTGAAAATTAAACAGGTCAAAAGACACTAAATTTTGTATGGTTGTAAGTCGGTGAGAGGAGAACTAAAACTGTATGATTGATTATTTATTGTTACAATAAAGTAATAGATAGAGCAGGAAAAGTTTTTTAAAAAGCAATGATTTTTAAGGTTTTGAACTTTAATTTGAGGGGGCAAAAGGGCAAGCAGAATTTTTTAATTTTTTTATGTGATGAGAGGGGGGGGGGGAGTTTATTAGATGACTTATTTACCTTACTAAAAATTTACAAATAAGTGAAAACTATTAGTCCAGTGGTTAGGTGTTCGAATTCGGAATTAATTAGATGAAAGTTGGAAATTGAATTATTCCCTTCAGTTTAGGTTTAGAATGAATATACTAAGTTTTCGGTGAGTTTTGGAAAATAGATATAGATTTATAGTAAAAAAAAAAAAACACTTTTTTTGTAAATACCATAACGATATCTCAAAACAACTAACCCTATCAAAAACATTGTCAATGCAAACGTTGTAGATCTTAAAATTCTGAGTCAAATGAGCATCTACACTTAATATTTTTGTTGAACATTAATGTCACAGTTCTATTTCAATGTTTCAAACCCAGTGGTCAGGGGGATTGCACTCGCAATTAATTAGGGGAAAACTGGAAATTGTTTTAATCCCTTCAGTTTAGGTCTAGAATGAACGTACTAAGTTTTCCACCTCGTACTAGCCGAGCGTTAGAAAACATAGGCATATTTATAGTCGAAAAACACTTTTTTTTAAATTATCTTAACAATATCTCAAAACAACTAATTCTATCAAAAACAGTGTCAATACAAATGACGCATAGTTTGAAAGTCTGATTAAAATGATTAGCAATATTAATATTTTTGTTGAACATTGAGGTTGGAATTCTATTTCAAAACTTAGCCTTAGTCGCTAATCAAGAGCTTGAGTCCAGGAGACCAAGTTATCAATCCGCCCTGCCTCCATTTGTTACATACATGAATTCTTTTAAGTTGTTGAAGCCTTCACGATGTTTTTGTAATTATGTTCGGGCTTTTTTTGTATATTTTGAGGATTATAATTTTGTAGTTATCTAGAAAGAGGTACATGAATGATAGCTGTTTTACATGTCATTTTGTAACTGATACCGCCAGCCTTAAACCATAGTTTTAAAAGAAAGAGTTTTTTAAGTAAAGATTATAATACTTTTTTTTTCAATATTCCGAAGGTTTTAAACTTTAATGAATTTAACTTAAGATGCTTGTATATCAATCAAAAATCATTTTTATTAAAACTATCTTAGTCCTTTACGTAAAAAATCGAAGTTTAAAATCGTGCTATTAGTTGACCTTCCTCTAGCTAAAAGGCTCCTGCACACTCATTTGTTCGTAGCCCCCCCCCCCCCTCCAATCCTCGCAGTTAATTTTCGACCTCCTTAATCCTAATACATACGCGCTGTTATTCACTCTACATACGTCATATTAAATGCTACACATATTTCAAATACAATATCGGAAATAATAAACACTCTTTCCCATCATTTCCGAATCATTTTATCATTTTAGAAATATGCTAAAAATCATGAAAAAATACACTTAAAGGTATTAATTTGTTCGTAGCGGCAAAAGCTCACCTAGCTTGAGCGGGAAACTTAGTAAGTTCAGTTCATTTCTGACAAAGGTCGAAGGGATTAAAACAATTTCCAGTTTTCCCGTAATTAATTCCGAATTCGGCCTTTTTTCATTCCCTACCACTGTGCTATAACCTGTAATCAAGAGGTTAAACCACAATTCTCAAAATATCCAAAATAAAGACCTAAAATGATTACAAAAACTTCAAATAATACTTCTATAAATTAAAAAAATACATTTATATAAAAATTAGAAGCAGGCTGAACTGATAACCTTGTATGCTCTGGTTTCAAGCTATTGATGCGGATTTAGGCACAACTTTATCGTTGAATTGTGAAAATTAAAAAAAAAAATATTAAATGTGGGTACTCATTTTATTCAGAATTTTGAGCTCTACCACATTTGTATTTACAATGTTTTTTGATAGTGTTAGTTTTTTTAGATATTGTTATGGTAATTAATTAAAACCTGTTTTTCGACTATAAATCTGTACATATTTTCTTACGCTCATTTAGTAATAGGCGGAAAACTTAGTAGATTCATTCTAGACCTAAACTAAAGGGATTAAAACAATTTCCACCTTTCCCCTAATTAATTCCGAATTCGGCCTTCTTTTCCTCCTCTACCACTGGGCTATAAAGAGTTTTAAAGACTTTAAAATTCTATATGCTCTTTAAGTTGGATAGGGGGGGGGGGGGAGTTGGAGAGAAAGGAAAATGCCAATTTCGGGTAGGAAGAAAAATCTTTATTGATTATTTATTGTGACAATAAAATGGCACATAGAGCAGATTTTTTTTTTAATTAGCAGTTTTAAAGAGTTTTTAAACTTTGAGTTAAATTTTCTTTTTTTTTGGGAGAGGGGTGTGGAGAAAACGGGGAAGCGAAAATTTGAGGGCCAAATTCAGATAAAGTTTTAATGAAGTGATTGTGATGGAATGAGTTGTTAATGAAATTTAGGACTGATTATTTATTCACTGTAAAGTAACAAACAGAGTAGGAAAAAAAATATGTTTTAAACATTTTAAACTTTGGTATTATGGAGAAGGAAGCAAAAAGGGGAAGTCAAATTTCAAAAGAAGGGGAGAATTTATTTTTTTTTTAAATCAGAAATTAAAATAAATGCAGAAGAGTTTCACCCTTGATTAAGAAATAATATGGCAGTAAAATTAAGCATTTGCGGACTTTTTGAAGATTTTTCATGAAAATAGGTACTTTTAAGCACCAAAAATTTCTTTTGAATACTATAAGCACTTTTGAGGACCGTACAAACCCTGGGTTAATGTTATTGATTTCATCAGAATTAATAAAATTCAAAAGTTATTCAAGAAATGAAACTGTTATACGAGAATAATAATTCAAGAGAAAAATATACTACAAAATACAGACACGTGCAACGTATTAAGTAAACGAATTAAGTCTGAATTACAGAACACAAATTTAGAATATATAACGGTTATTTTCTAATTATTGCTTAATAAAAATAAAATGATATTACTTACTTTCAAAGATCGTATAAAAATCCATTAAGCTCCATTCTTCTAACTTGTTTCTTACATAATCCATGGCGATAGATGGAGTTTTCTGCGTGAAGAGTCGAATATAATATTTTGGTCGGTGTCAATGAGTACTTACGTACTCAATTTGCCGATGTATTCTTCCGCGCTACGTAACGCATTTTTTCAAGATGTAGCTCGTAAATATGAAGGGACTAACTTAAATATGCTTCGCGGTATAACGTTCATTATAGCATACGCGTTCACTAAATAAGTTCGATTGATATCTTTAACATGCGGATAGAGTAACAAGAGATTATATTAATATTTATTCACAAGCTTATTTTTCAGTCCGTATTGTCACTTATATTTGAAAACATCATGTACTCGTTTCCGAAGCAATTTTACTTTAAAAAAATGAGTACACAGAAGTTCTAAATTTTAAGTAGATTATTTTTAACAGTGTAATTAAGTGTTTCTGGTGCTTTTCTATCTAGATCTTAATTTTACTTTTCTAAAGTTATTTACAAATCCCCTAACACATTTTCTTATACAGGGTGCAATATGTTATCTATCACCGACCTTTAATTTCTCAACCGTTGGTCGTAGACATATAGTTCCAATTACAAAAACGTTTCAAATGAGGCAAATGTTTCATGTTGTGGCGGCATTATTTAAAGTAAAAAATCAGTTTTATAAAAATTTAAAAATCTAACTTTTTATACGGTCCCCCAGTCTTAGTAAAAGTTTACACA
The DNA here is from genome assembly GCA_963932465.1 of Maratus speciosus. NCBI lineage: Eukaryota > Metazoa > Arthropoda > Arachnida > Araneae > Salticidae > Maratus > Maratus speciosus. Next base: position 144,529,308 of record OZ010787.1, on the reverse strand, counting down.
TGTCATAACAGATATAACACAAAAAGTTTGACTTCTATACGATAAAAGTTTACACATATCATAACAGATATAACACCAAAAGTTTGACTTCTATACTACAAAAATTGACACAGTTATTAAATTTCAAAGTTTGAGATTCTTGCACAAGATTTTGTCTTTCATTGATGGATCAGTTAATAAATTAATTAAAGTAATTCGAGATCGAAATCAGGGTGCAATGTTTTTATTACGGCGAAACCACCTTAGCCGGTATCGCCAAATCGTATAATCATCAAAGAGGGTTATTTCATCTAAAAATTTCAGCTAACTTTTATGGATCGAACAACATTCAAACGTCAAAGTACAGTGAACCAAAAAAAAAGTTGGACAACGGCTTCTATTGATTTCATTGTTTAATAATTTTGCTCTATGTCGTTCTTTAAAAGTAAAAGTTTATTTAAAATAATAACAATTTTAAAGATGATTTACAGAGTTTTATTTTACTTTAATAAAACTCATATCTGAATTATAAATTTACAAAACGTGGTGATGATATAACATTCAGCACCAAATAAAAACTTGGACACTTACGCAATGTGCCAAAAAAAACACTTTTAAACTTAAGGCAAAAACCATCTAATATTTCGTGCGATATCTTTTTGCTGCTATTACAGCTTGAAGCGTCTTATTAATTGAAAGGGCAGTTTTTCGATTAAATCTTATGGGGCATTCTGCCATATATGAGAATACCGGTTTTTAGTTCATTTTTATTGTTAATCTCCTTTTCTAGTAATTGTTTCTCCATATAAGCGTACAAATATTCTATAGGATTTATATCCGGGATTGAGGAGTATAGCACTTTTAACCACTTTGTGTAATAACCATCCCTTTACAATCCGAGCGTTATGCTTAGGATCATTATCTTCGACCAAAGAATAATTTCCATTTAAATTTAATTTTGAAGCTGTTTCTCGTATATTTTCTTTTTAGAAGGTTCAAATACATCATTTTGTTCATTGTACCTTTAATGAATACTAGATTTCCAGCACCACTAGCTCCCATTGAACCCCATACCATAACGCATCCACCACCATATTTTATAGTCGCTTTTATGTTTGCTGATTTTAGTGCTGTTCCTTCCCTTCGCCATACAAAACGCTGACCATCAGATCAAAACAAATTAAATTTCGACTCATCTGAAAATATAACAGGCTTACAGAATTCTTGTGGCTTTCCAGCACATTGTTTAGAATATTCAAGACTTTTTATACATTTCTGAGAGACAAAAATAGCTTTTTTTATGTTGTGTAAGCTCTATAGTCTTTGTAATGTAAAAAAATTCTTTTAGTGTGTGGATGCGCATTCACTATAGATGCCTTCTTCAACTCTCTGTCTATCTTTATTGCAGAAATCTTAGGATTCTCTTTCACAAATCACACAATCCGTCTTTCTGTTTGAGACGAGGAAATATGTTTGGGGCTACCACTTCCACTAGGTTTTTGCAAAAATCCGTACTTTTGTATGTATTTAATATGTAATGCACTGTTGAACGTAGATTTTTCATAGTTTCTGCAATATGTCGTATACTTTTCTACTCTTTCCGTAGTTTAATAAATTAAGCTTTTCACATCAACAGAAGTTTGCTTTTTTTCCCTCTTTGGAATTTTTAATCAAGCCAAAGAAAATTTAAACATGTTTCAGTCTCATAGCTTTGACTTGGACTCGCGCCAGAAATCAAGACCCTCTTTAAAATTTGTATAATGGCAATCCAAAGTAAAAGTGAAATAAATGTCCAAGTTTTATTTTGGCAGTGGAAAACGCACAATTTATTTATAAATTATTTTAAAATTTAATATAACATTTTATTAAGATTAAATAAAACTATTTTAATCCTTGAAGAAATTATCATTTTTTTTTTATTTTTAGATTACGATATCACAATTGGTTAAAACAATATTAAGTAGCAAAATAAAATCTTGTTGCTGTCCATTTTTTTTTTTTTTTTTTTTTTGGTTCATTGTAGGTAGAATCGACAACCGGAAAATCAAACATAAACACTTAGGACTAGATAAATGGCAGCGGAATGAAAACGACCAACCGAGCTATAACGAGCATTAAAATTGAGATTATGCAAATTACAATAGTACCGCAGCGCCACACGTTCGGGATAAAACACGAGCCATCTATCAGTGGACTGGACATGCTAGTCAGCGCTGAGATCGTGATAGCAAGCTGCGCATACATGCAATATTCCGAAATTATACTTATTTATGGTGAATGTCAAAGGAATGCCAGATAGGCTGCGAGTGTTTATTCATAAAGTTTCCAATGCAAACATCCAATGCATGAAACTATAACTGATGCATTGCACCATCTTAGAGAGACCGGCTTTGTTTCACCACCACCCAGAACAAGTAGACGTACTGTAAAACAAGTGGGTAAGTGTGATCACAGATCGCACAGAGGGTTTCGTTTACTATTCCTTTCAAAACACTTTATCCTTTTCAAAAATCTGTTAGTTCCACATTTCACAACCAGGGGCGCACATGATTCTAAACAAACCTGTATCCGAACGAAAATCCGTTTTACATACTATCCGTAGATATATTAGTCGAGGGGATTGGGCCCATAGCACCTGAGATAAGTAGGCGCACCTGGCAGAAAAAAATGGAACTAAAATATGTAAGGCTACGGTGCATAATATGAAAGAATGGTCAAAGGGGTGTCGGCAAAAGTTGGAAAATTTCTCCCCGGGTTAAAAGGGCGGAGGTTAGAAAAATTTCTTAAAATACACAAGTTAGAGCCCAGAGGAGTAAATAATAAAAGACTTTTTGAAAATTTTATGATTTGTCGTGTGGTCTGAGGGATTCAGCTATACGTATGCAAAATTTCATGTCACCAACTTAATTAGGGGCTCTCTTAGAAAGAATTGCTTCAAATACATATGCGGTAGCTCAAAGGGTTAAACGTAAGACCTTTTCAATATTTTATGATTTGTCGCCTGGCCTCAGGTGTTTTGCAATAAGAATGCAAAATTTCAAATCTCCAATTTAATCAGGGGCTCAGTTAAAAAGAATGGCTTAAAATACACAAGTTGGAGTTGAAAGGGTTAAACATAAAACTTTTTCAAAATTTATTGTTTGACGTGTGATCTGAGGTGTTGAGCTATAAGTATGCAAAGTTTCACGCCTCCAACCTATATAGAGGCTCACTTAGAAAGAATTGTTTAAAATGCACATGTGGGAGCACTAAGGGTTAAATGTACGACTTTTTCAAAATTTTATGATTTGTTGTTTGATGTGAGGTGTTCAGCTATAAGTATGCAAAATTTCACGCCTCCAACCTAATTAGGAGCTCACTTAGAAAGAATTGTTTAAAATACACATGCGGAAGCCCAAAGGGTTAAACGTACGACATTTTCAAAATTTTATGATTTGTCATTTGATGTGAGGTGTTCAGCTATAAGCACCCAAAATTTCATGCCTCCAACATAATTAGGGGCTCAGTTAGAAAGAATTGTTTAAAATGCACATGTGGGACCCCACAGAGTTAAACTTACGACATTTTTAAAATTTTATGATTTGTCGTTTGATGTGAGGTGTTCAGCTATAAGTATGCAAAATTTCACGTCTCCAACTAATTAGGGGCTAACTTAGAAAGAATTGTTTAAAATACATATGTGGGACCCCAAAGGGTTAAACGTACGACATTTTCAAAATTTTATGATTTGTCGTTTGATGTGAGGTGTTCAGCTATAAGCACCCAAAATTTCATGCCTCCAACATAATTAGGAGCTCACTTAGAAAGAATTATTTAAAATGCACATAAACTTACAACATTTTCAAAATTTTATGATTTTTCGTTTGATGTGAGGTGTTCAGCTATAAGTATGCAAAATTTCACGTCTCCAAACTAATTAGGGGCTAACTTAGAAAGAATTGTTTAAAATACACTTGTGGGACCCCAAAGGGTTAAACGTACGACATTTTCAAAATTTTATGATTTGTCGTTTGATGTGAGGTGTTCAGCTATAAGTATGCAAAATTTCACGCCTCCAAATTAATTTGGAACTCACTTAGAAAGAATTGTTTAAAATACACATGCGGAAGCCAAAAGGGTTAAACGTACGACATTTTCAAAATTTTATGATTTGTCATTTGATGTGAGGTGTTCAGCTATAAGTGCCCAAAATTTCATGCCTCCAACATAATTAGGGGCTCATTTAGAAAGAATTGTTTAAAATAAACATGCGGAAGCCCAAAGGTTTAAACGTACGGCATTTTCAAAATTTTATAATTTGTCATTTGATGTGAGGTGTTCAGCTATAAGTACCCAAAATTTCATGCCTCCAACATAATTAGGGGCTCACTTAGAAAGAATTGTTTAAAATGCACATGTGGGACCCCAAAGGGTTAAACTTACGACATTTTCAAAATTTTATGATTTTTCGTTTGATGTGAGGTGTTCAGCTATAAGTATGCAAAATTTCACGTCTCCAAACTAATTAGGGGCTCACTTAGAAAGAATTGTTTAAAATACACATGTGGGACCCCAAAGGGTTAAACTTATGACATTTTCAAAATTTCATGATTTGTCATTTCATGTGAGGTGTTCAGCTATAAGTATGCAAAATTTCACGCCTCCAACATAATTAGGAGCTCACTTAGAAAGAATTGTTTAAAATACACACGCGGAGCTCAAAGGGTTAAATGTACGACTTTTTCAAAATTTTATGATTTGCCGTATGATGTGAGGTGTTTAGCTATAAGTACCCAAAATTTCATGTCTCCAACATGTATAGTTTCTGAGAACGGGCTCTGTGACGGACAGACAGACAGACAGAGGAGCGAGACGAATAGAGTTTCGTCAGATGAACGAACCCCTAAAAAAACGGACTAAAGTACGGAAATACTACTGGCAATCTAGACGCCAGTACTATTTCCGTATTTTTACGGAACTTTTTTCCGGTAATTTATAGAAAATTTTCCGGTTTTTTTTTTTTGGAATTTAACGGAAATTATTCTGTAATTTACCGGGAAAAAGTTCCGTTAAAATACGGAAATAGTACTGGCATCTAGATTGCCAGTAGTATTTCCGTACTTTAGTTCGTTATTTTTTACAGTGGCGGGCCAGGTGCAATGTTCGAGTGACACCGGAGGAGGTGCTGGCATTCGCCGTTTCAATTCCACAACTGTGCACGGCGGAAATAAGCGAGGCATGTGGTATGCATGTCTGGCATATGTTACATGCACATGATGCGCATCCATACCATCCAACACTGGTGCAAGCATTGATGCTGAGTGATTATTCTAATTCCATGCTCAACACCTTAGAGAAAAATCCGGCGTTCCTTTGTGACATTCTGTGGACAGATGCGTCAATGTTTACACGGGGGCGCATTTTGAACGTTCACAATGTGCATTATTGTTCTCTGGAAAATCTCTAAATCGCCTGCACAGTACGACACGTGTGGTGCGGTATATGGGAAACCCAGATTGGTGACCCATCTTCTACAATGGAACCTTAAAGGGCGATCGTTATCTTCATCTGCTATAAAACACGGTACGTGACTGGCATGAAGAGCTGCTTCTCCAACATGCATACCGGATGTGGTTTCAACAGGATGGGTAACTCTCCGTATAAAACATCTAATGTCCGGGCGTATCTGGCCACCGAATTTGGTCAACAGATCTTTGGATATGGTGGTCCAGTAGAGTGGCCACCGCGTTCGCCGGACTTGACTAATATGGACTTCTACCTCTGGGGTTACATCAAGGCATTATGTGACTGAGACCACTTCTCTGGTTTATCTAAAGCAGTGTACTGTCACGCATTCAACTGTCATTGCTACCAATAGAGAACACTTTGAGCAGTATCTCTAGTAGATTCCGGCGTTTGATGTATTTATTTTTTACAGTAGACCGTTTTCTGATATTATAATAAATTGATATTTATTTTTCTGTTTAATTTCAGTATTTCATATACGACAAATTCAATATACGACCCCTAAAAGTCAGCTCAAATTTTTAGATGCAATAACCCTCTTTGGTGATACCCCGATTCGGCGATACCTGCTAAAGGTGGTTTCGCCGTAAAAAGGATATTACACCCTGATTTTTATCTCGAATTCCTTTAATTCATCTTTAAACTGATCCCTAAATGAAAGACAAAATCATGTGCAAAAATCTCAAACTTTGAAATTTAATAACTGTGTCAATTTTTGTAGTACAGATATGAATCTTTTTGTGCTATATCTGTTATGATATGTGTAAACATTTACAAAATATAACTATAGGGACTGGGGGATCGTATAAAAAGTTAGATTTCGTAATTTTTATAAAATCGATTTTTTACTTTAAATAATGTTACAACATGAATATTTTCCTCATTTGAAAAGTTTTTGTAATTGGAACTATGTGTCTACGACCAACGGTTGAGAAATTAAAGATCGGCGATAGATAACATATTGCACCCTGTATAACAAATCTCTGGAAATTTAAGAAAAGCGTAAACTATATACATTTCCGAGATGATATGATTCAAGGAACTCATATAAAGGGACATAATTTACTGTTGCTATCTGAAAATAAAAAAAACAGCTGGGGCAATTTTTAGCATGTCGACGGACTCAAACCTTAATCAATACAAGCATGCAATAGTAGACATTAACGTTATTACAAACTCTTAGTGCCAGTATCATATTTAGACGATGATTTGCTACTGAATTAGTTCCCCTCGGTATGCTTTTTTGTAAACGATTGTCTATAAGACATGAAAAAACAATAAATATTTAGGTAATGGGTCTACTTTTCGATTTTAAAACATATAATCCTTTTATTTCTTTTGAAAGGATTTTAGTGATTATAATTTCAATTTGAAGTGAAAGGCATGTTATCCAGAATTAAAGCATTACTTAAATCGTTATTTAATTTAAAGCATTATTTAAATCGTCATTTAGTTTAAAACTTTATTTAAATCGTCTGTATCACCCAGTTACATAACTACACTATTGTGAGCAGAAACAATTTCGCATTCAAGTCTACCTGCCCCATATTTGTCTGTACAGATAAACAAAATAGGGAGGTTTGATCAAAGAATTGGTTTGAATCCCTCCTCTTAACGAGTTTATGGGTGCATTGCATTTGTTCCCCCAGTATCCTTATGTCGTAGAATTCACCATGCAACATAAAGAATCGATCCATCAATTTCAAAATTAGGTTTTTAATCGAATTTCTTTGGGCATTCTCACAATCTTTTGACTTTTGGGAGAAAAAATCTGGCGAAATTAAACTTGCTAAAATATCATCTTAATCTGATAGACGACTGCCTTAATGATTCAAAATAAAGAAAAAAGGGTCAGCAGCGAAATTTTTTTTATTTAACTGAGGTTTAACTTAAACTTGCGAGTTTAATTTTCCTTACCGTTTTACCCCTATAACTTTTTATTTTCTTCTAATTTTTTTCTTATTATGAAAATGCATAGTGCCCACAGGACATTCAAATCAGAAATAATAAAAATGTAGTACTTTTAATACAGAATTTTTGTATTACATTGTCTTAAAAGGGTGTTAAAGAAGGGACGGTAAGGTAAAAAAAAAGGGGATGGTATAGGAAAAAGAAGACGAAATGGTAAAAAAAAAGGGACGGTAAGGATGGAACGGTAAGGAAAATTACTACCTATTTTTAGGAAAATCATGTTACGAATAAGTGATAGCCACAATGTTCAATGATTTTTAGAAACAGTTATTAACATTGGATTAAATTATTATTTTTTTTAATTTACCTCGAAAACTGCAGGAATAAACCTTGGGGACGGTAAGACTACCAATGAAGGCACGATCTTGAAATTGATATATAAATGCTGATTTAAATTCTGCACTAAATTTCCTGTCAAAGAATTTTAGACATTCTTTCTCTGGCATACTTCTGCATAAGAAAAAACTTGAAAAAAATTCTGTGGCTGCATCTGAAGTGATTTTCTGTATAAGTTTAGCAATAGGGACGGTAAGGATGAAAAACCCAGGGACAGAGTTCAAAAAATAATATCAACCGTAAAAATGTGTGCAGGTTAATTTTTTGCTACATATTTATATAAAACAATTGTCCCAGTTTCGAAAAAAAATTACGTTGAATTACTTTTATTGAAACAATTTTATACAGACAGCTCCAAACTTAAAAAAATCCCTGCCTGCCCGGCCTACAGACAGAGGTAGATTTCGAAGTTAAGTATACTAATTTCACCAACAAAAACTAAATCATTATTAGATATAAATCCACTTTAACAGTTTTATCTGTCTGCTTTTGACGAGTTTTTATTTCCTTTTTATAAAATAGTTGGTTTTATCAGAATCATGTTAAGGCGATATTAAAAAAATATTTTTCCATGCTCAACAACTCGAAATTTTCTGGCACATTTTCAGATTCATTTTTAATTAAAAAAAAATATGAAACATGCTGACGTGATTTTTGAAAAGATTTATAAGCAACCTGTGTTTTTATTTTTCTTTCATTTAATTAAAACTTGATTAATAAACAATTATTTTCTCAGTAGGGCAATATTTTTCGTTTCTAACACAATCGCTTCGGAAAATTCTTTTCAAAATGCCCAATTTGACATCATTTTTTGAAATATATTCTGCCTCTATCAAAAAATCGATCATTACTGTACATTATATAGTTTCTGAATAAGAGAATCTAGCAATTGGATGCGTTTGAGAGCAAAAATGAATTTAAAAATGAGCAAGAAAATAAGCAGTTTGGATTTGAATGCACCTTTACTAAGATAATTTTTTTCATCAACCGCTATGTATTTTTAATTTGTTTTTGCTGTAAGAATTAGCCCTATCAAAAACTTTTCTATAGAAATGTTGAAGACAATATTAAGAGGATATATGATAAATTCATGGAGATTTTATATCTTGTGAATTGACGGAGTTATGAAAATTTTTCTACTTCAACCCCCCCTTTCTTGTTTTCGTTTTTAATTTTTTTTTTTTTTGCGGTACGAATTGGTCCTATCAAAAACTTGTGAATACAAAAGTTGTAGATAATATTAAAGAGATGTATAATAAAATTAATTGGATTTGATATCATGAAATTTGACGAAGTAAGGAATTTTTTTCTCTCAAAAACCCTATTTTTGCGCCCCTTGAGCCTTTAATTTTATCAAAAATCTGTGATGCATGAATTTTTGGCGCTATTTTTAGAAGTAATAAAAACTTTAAACTGATTTGATATGTACAAAAATTAAGAAGTTATGGGGTTTTTTTCGGTTTTCACAAAACCCCTCCCTATTTCCATGCCCTTTGTCCGCTTTTGCCCATTAACGAACTTGGGCGAGATTTTATGTCCCTTGATTTTATGTATCAGTTTGGAAGAGATTTGTGCAGAATTGCGGAAGTTATCGTGTCCAGAAGAAAGTGATAACAAAATTGCTTCGGAAAATTCCGTTCAAAATGCCCACTTTGACATCATTTTTTGAAATATATTCTGCCTCTATCAAAATATCGATCATTACGGTACATTATATAGTTTCTGAATAAGCGAATCTACTAATTAATTGCGTTTGAGAGCAAAAATGAATTTAAAAATCAGTCAGAAAATAAGCAGTTTGGATTTGAGTGCATCCTTAATGCAATGATTTTTCCAACACAATCCGCTTCGGGAAATTCGGTTCAAAATGCCCACTTTAACAGTATTTTTAAAAACATATTCTGCCTCTATCAAAAAATTGAACATTACGGCACATTATATAGTTTCTGAGTAAGAAAACGTACCAATTGGAAAGCTTTGAGAGCAAAAATGAATTGTAAAATGAGTCAGAAAATAAGCAGTTTAGATTTGAATACACCCTTACTTAGATGATTTTTTTCTGCAACCGCTATGTATTTTTAATTTGTGTTTGCTATAAGAATTGGTCCTATCCAAAACTTGTCTACATAGATGTTGTAGACAATATTAAGAAGATAAATGATAAATTCATGGGGATTTTATATCTTTTTAATTGACGGAGTTATGGATTTTTTACTTCTTCAAACCCCCTTTTTGTTTTCGTTTTTAATTTTTTTTTTTTGCGGTACGAATTGGTCCTATCAAAAACTTGTGAATGTAAAAGTTGTAGATAATATTAAGGAGATTTATAATAAAATTAATTGGAATTGATATCTTAAGAATTGACGAAGTTATGAATTTTTTTCTCCCAAAAACCATATTTTTGCGCCCCTTGAGCCCATTTTTAACTTTATCAAAAATCTGTGATACATAAAATTTTGGCCCTATTTTTAGAAGTAATAAAACATTAAACTGATTTGATATGTACAAAAATTAAGAAGTATGGGAGGTTTTCGGTTTTCACAAAACCCCTCCTTATTTCCATCCCATTGGTCCGATTTTGCCCATTAACAAACTTGACCGACATTTTATACCCATTGATTTTATGTATCAGTTTGGAAGAGATTGGTGCAGAATTACGAAAGTTATCGTGTCCAGAAGAAAGTGATATATATAGATAGACAGATAGATCGATAGATAGATAGATAGATAGATAGATAGATAAAGTTTTTTACTGAGGGTGGTTTTAGGTTCTAGGGGTCATGATCGGTGTAGATCTGCAAAAAATTTTCAGAAATTCCAACATAGGAACGATCCCAATAGGTAGTATTTCATACGAAATCTACCTAATATCAGCATCAGGGACACGGGACGGTAGATGAGTTTTCCTGATATTTGGACCCCCAACATCGTCAAAACTTATTTATCTCGCTAATATTGTTATGCAATCATGCAATGGGATGTTCCCCAGTATATGAAATTTTAAAAAAACACAAGAAAGTGTATTAAATAAAAAATTATTATTCAGGGACATGAGAGTCAAAAGATTGTGAGAATGCCCCATATAACATTTCCCTTAATCCAAATTATTTGTTGAAGTCTAAGAAGATAGCACTCAAATCTACCTATATTATAAAACGCAAACGTGTCCGTGTGTAACGCTGCCGTTATTTTGCGAATGGCAGCACGTGATGATGAAATTTCGGTTTTTGCAATTTTTGCTACAGAATTTTTAAAAATTTCTAAACATCGCACATTTTCAATTTTTACACCGTCATATAGGGGAAAAAATCTACTTTCAAAGGCAAATTGTTTGAAAACTGTATCTTAATTGACTTATTCATTATGGCTTTTGAAATAATTTACAACCATGTTTTTTTTTTTTTTAATCTATCTCCATCGCGTGCAAGTCCATTACGAACTAACCCATTTTCACTTAAAACAATATAAATAGTTCAGCATTTGTCTCTGGCTGGTTTTTCATAACGAAATTAAAACTTCATTAATCTATTATATTAAAAAGATACTATCTGTTTGTATTTTAGAATATGGAACTTTGGGCGATCCAATTAACGTCAGTTATCTGAATAGATACGAGAATGTCAAAAGAGGTCTTAGAATTTTAAAATTTGAATTAAATTTCGAAATATTATTTTTTTCATAATTTTTAATGATAAATTTCTAATGATGTCAACTAAATTGGTCCATTTTGTGGATATAAGGGAGAAAAGGAAAAAGGATAGGGATTATTAGGTTTCTGTTTTTGACAATATTCACAAATTGAAATTAACTTTTATTTTAATAAATAGTGAAAAAATATTGTGATTGAATTGTATTTTTCAAGAAAATTTCAAGAAATACAAACTTATTTTTACATATTCAAGCTTCAATATCAGTTTATTTCAGAAAGTAAAAAAATATCGTCTGTCGACAGGAAGATTGAAATAAATTCCATTGACGTAAGAAGAAAAAAAAATCCATCGTAGCTTTTTTAATTTTATTTAAAGTAGAAAAACAGATTTTTAACTATTTCCTTAAGATGGCGATGAAAACTTTTCACAAGGATGTTAAATACAAAATGTTTTAGCGAGGAAAATTATATTTCTTTAAGAATTTCTTTTAATTCCTAAATATAAAATGCTTTTGAATAGATTTCCCAAAACAAAGTCATTTTTGTGTAAGTTCATTCAAATGATGTAATTTCTACCAGCTTCCAAATTCAAATCCAAATCTTGCAAGAACGAAAAGCTTTTGGCAAATAAAGTTAAGGAATATGTGCATTTTTATTGAGAAAGTTTTAACTTAAATTATAAATATAATTTATTATTTGAAATATTGTATTTAAGAAAATTAGTACTATAATTCCCTTCTAAGTTTGGAATAAAGTTAGATTTCATTTTCCCAAAAACAATAGAATGGTCTCATGCAATTCAAAAGCTATATATCTGGTTGCCCCGCAACTAGTTTAAATTAACAGCTTGCTTTCAATAAAAAATTATTTCTCTATTCGTTAAAAATATTACGTCTGTTTTGATCCAATCAACAAATTAATAATTGGAATTTAAACTTATTATACGATATTTTTAAAAACATAAAATAAATATGATTGTTAATTTAATTATTGTTTCTAACACCTACATTTTAACTGTTTTTTCTTTATGACATTTTTTTTTAAAAACTTGGATTACAAATTCACACTTAAATAAATCTTTTACCCGTTTAATTTGCTGAAATGAAAACACTTCAATACAACATTTTCGACAAATTGCTTTCATTTCTATTTATTTTGCCATTTTCGACAGCATGTTGAAATTTACTTATGCTGAAATAATTTTCAATGCCCTAATTAAAAACGACAACTTGGCAAATACATCAACTCGTGGCATGTTTTTTAAATACCAGCTTTTATATACAATGGTGCGTGACGTGAATTCGTTGCACATGTCAAAGGGATGGATAGAAACAAAACAACCATGAAAAAATAAAAGGTAATTCACAATGACAGAGATCTAGCCAAAAACTTGCTTTTCAGGTATGCTAGAAAACATCATCAGCTATGGAGTCACTAATGATTGTACAAATGATTGATAAATGAAAACATTGTTTTTACATTTGGAATGTGGATGGGTCACAAAACGTGTGAATCACTCAAAAGCTTTCAAGATTTGTTACGGAAATCTATTACCAAGCGTTAAACACAAATTGAACAAAGGCAAATTATCAACCTGTCAAATTTACTTTTAGTGCTTTACATTAGTTACGTTTAGTTTCACTTAATTTTTCTTGTAAAAATCAAAGTTTACATACGTACAATATGCATTGCAGTAATATATACTCATTTCAACTTCTCTGTGCAATAAATCTATTTATAGATATATAGATTTGCACACACATACACATTTATACATATTCGAGGGCTGGGCCATTAGTTATGGCAATTTTTTTTTATGTTGATGTTGCACGAAAGTTTGAAATATAAAAATGGATGGAGGTAGTGTGTGGACTTATTAAAAAATCAACGGTCAGTTATGTTACATAAAGTGTGTAAGGAAAGGTAAATTACGTACATTAAGTACTAAAAAGTAAGTAAAGTGCATTTAAGAGACTGTATGAACGCCGATTTCTTTAACAAGCATTTTACAGCAAGAAGAGAAACGGGAAAAATGTTAAAAGAGTAATACATTTTGTCGTTTTACGATTCCTCAAATTGTTCTCCAATACTATGTTCACTGTTTGCTGCCAACGATGTAGGAGCCGTCAAAAATCATCCGCGGCATCGGATGTGATTCAAATCACGCTTTTTTCACGCTGTTTGTAATATCTTCTAGAGATCGGTGGTTTCTTTATTTATGGTATGAGATTAAAACCACGAGATGACAAGTCACAGCAAAAACTCCAGGTAAGGTGCTTTTTCTATGAAAGGTGCGTTTCTTGCAATTCCCATATCCATCGTTTCTCCTTGAATAACTTCCTTTCTTGTTGACGGCGGAGACAGGGATAATCTTCTAGCGCACTTTAGTCAATGACAAAGCATCTCAATGCCATTAACATTATCCATCTCAATGCCAACATTTAATTATATCTCCAAGTAGTACTACGAACAAAGTGTTAGGCACGTATGTATATCCATATTGTGATTGTATAAATAATATGATAATATGTAATAAAAAATATAGTTGCCATAATTTATCCCTCGGTCCTCGTACACACAAGAGCTTGTAGATATATATATATATGTATGTGTACGTCTGTAAATATATATCTCTATATATAAGTAAAAACACATTACATGTGTGAAAATAAATGTAAAAATAAAAAATAAAAAGGTATTAAACGAGAGAATGAAAATACAGAAATAAAAAACTATGAATGTGACATGGAATTGTCAAAGAAGCTTCATATCCACAATTCATGGTGAAGATATGCTATTCCATCGAATATTGTCGGTATAAAGCCTAAAAAGAGACAATATTAAGCTCCTTATAACATATCAAAAAAAAATCCAGGGTGATTGAAATATGTTTCGAAATAAATGAAAATGCAACTAAATAAAAATCGGTAAACTGCGAGTATTACTCGCGTACAGAGGGTTCCGTACAATAAATATATTAATTGGTAACTCTAATATTACAAAAAATCATTACTAAAAGAATAATAATACTTTTTAAAAACCTATACAACATAGGGTAGGGTATACCCATATATACTATAAAAGTATAGATGGATATACCATGAAAGTTCAGAGAGATATGAAGCTTAAATAATATCAAATATTGCTATTATGTATAGCTTTTTTAAAAAATCTTATCCAAATCGGTTTATGATGAGTAAATAAACCCAAATTCAGCGTAGTAATAATCTTTTCTTTTTATAGTGTACCTAAAGCAAAGACCTTGTTCAAAGTTTAAACTTGTTATTGTGCTAAGTTGTGTTACCTTGTTATTGCGCTTATTTTGCTGAAACAGAGTCGTAAGTCATCTTCAACATTTAGTGTAATTTTAGAAGAGTTTAGTGTATGAAATTTGTATTTTCGGGCATTTTTTTTTTTAAACCTCGCATATTCCATAGATGTTCGACTGTTAATGTTAATTTATTAAAACAAAGTCATGTGAGAGTATAAGCAGAGACCGTAATTCATCTGCAATATCCTGAATGTTTTATACCTTGTTTTTAAAATAGTCAGCGATGTGAAATACTTTAACACTAACTCATTTATTGTCCCCACTCTCCGTCGTACGCTGGTTGTGAACACAGTATCTTGACGTACCCTTAGAACCTCTTTGCATGTTTCCTAGGGATACGCGTAGTACACGTTGGAAAACATTTACGTTGCCGTAACGTAAACGTTGGAAACACTTTAGAGTAATAAAGAGACGAAAACCAGTTATCACATTTTGTCTCACCGTAGTAAATATGACACTTGTGACCATGTAAAACCACATCGATTGGTTGCAGTATTAGGCTTGTACATATTTTCTACACCTGCCATATTTATCAATTTGTTTTATCACTCACACTTAATTTTTGTGTACGAAATTTGAATTTTCTGCTTATCCTATAATTTATAGATATCCTGTATTGGTGTAAATTAAACCGAACCACCTATCCAAATTACCAATATTTATCAAGCATATACATACACGTCTCAACCCCCCCCCCCCCCCGCCCCGTCCTCGACCACCACCACCAAAAGCACACACACATGCTCTCTGGATAAAAGTACACCCCAATTATGCACCCTACCGCATATCATGATAATATCGGTATCATATAAAAAGGATAGTGATGATACCAATCGATTTGGAATAACAACTATTCCTGAATTTTATTTATAAATTAGGGCCCTAAGATAGTGTACATACTAAAATTTGGACTGGCATTCAAATTATCAATTTCATCACCCAGTTTTGACAAAATAATTTTACTTTATTATTATAAACAATTTTAACTGTTTCCTTAAGTTGTTTTTTAATTGTCATTAAAAAAGCAAACCTTCATAATATGGACTTAAAGTATTTTATTAGGAGCCGAAAAAAGGTGACAGTTTGGATTTAATTTTAAATTAATATCTTTTCTTAACCCGATAACTAGCATTTTTCTTTGTCTCGCAGAAAACTTTGTCTATAATCATATTGAAAGTAATATTATTATTAATTTGTTGAAGACGAAATTTAACTGAAAGAAAATTTAACTGGGAATTCTTCCATTTAGGGAAAAAATGTCAAAAAAATCGCCGAAAAACGCGAAAGAACGCCAAAAATTGCATAAAAAATTTTGAAGTTCATAGAGATCAAACTTTACTTATATTGGGCTAAAAGTTTGAAACCAGGTTTTTTTTTTTTTTTTTTTTTTTTTACGAATATTAAAAAAACACCAGAAAAGTGAAAAAAAGCTAAAAATCACATAAAAATTCTCGAAAATTTTAAAAACAGCAGAAGACAAAATTTGGCAAAAAAGTTTGAAACTGAATTCCTTTTACAAATGTTATAAACCGCTAAGTATTGCTCATAAACAAAATAAATAAATAAAAAATATGGAAGTCGTTTTCGTATTTTCAATTTTCTCTTCAGTTTGACAATGCCATCCGCGTGGCCCAGACAGATTTTCTTTGAGCAGAAAATATTCACTTATAACAATTTTTTTCCTGCTCGGATTGGTGCCTTTTATTAAATACATATATATGTACAGATTTACTAATTCAAAAAAAATTACTTTTGGGATGTCGTTCTCATACATTCCGGTTTTCTCCAGTTTAAAATTGTCACCCAAGTTGAAATTTAAGAAGAAAAAAAAATACTTTCGGATAGAAGGTACCTTTCTGTGGGCAATGAAGATGGGTTTCCTAGTAGATAATAATAAAGACAGATATTTATCTGTCCAGAGCTTTTCTTTGTCTGACCGGATGTTTTTCTGTTCAGGACAAAATTTGACAGGAAGGTTACCTGTATGCCCGTGAAGTTATGCACCTCGAAAGAGGTTTTAAATTTTTTGATTCGAATTTTTTTCATTTAATTTTTTACGCTATTTTTTGTATTTTTTCAAGTTTCGTGCTTTTTTCCCTACATTCATAAAAGGAATCTATTTTCAATCCATCTGTCCATTTTAGCCGAATGTAGTAAAGTAGTCTTCATCGATTTTTAAATATTTCGCGAATTTTTTGTGTGATTTTTAACTTTCTTTCGCGTTCCGACGTGATTTTATGACATTAGTAAAAGGAATCAGGTTTCAGTATTTTAGCCCGATGTACTAAATTTCGTTCTTTGCGATTTTTGAATTTTTCAAGAACGTTTTTTTTTTTTTTTTTTTCATTTTTTAAGACCCCTGTGATTAGAAGAGATTTTATCGCAGATTTGAAGAAATTTTCGTCTTTAGAAAGGAAAATTTCTAGAAATTTCGATCTTTGATTTCTGACTTCTTCGTGTTATGAAGGAAAAAAGTCATGCGTAAAAGTTCAGTTTCTAATAGGGAAAAGTACAATGCAGCAAAGTTGGCGGAACACTCCTGTGATTTGATTTGACAAAAATGAATCTTTATATTTAGTAAGGATGTTAGGTAATTTTTACGTTAGATTGGTGAGTTTTCTATATTTTCGCGGAAAATGAGCAAATCAAATCAAAGCTTTTTTTGTGTGTGTTTGAACGAAAGAAAAAGTTTTGGTTGGTTGGTTGGTTGGTTGTATTTATGACGGCCAATTATCTGCACGAGGGATATAGGCCCATGGGGGAGTGCCCTTCGTGGGGGTCTTTCTAAGGGAACCTAACCCGTATTAACGCTTGGAAATCCAAGGTTCGAAGAAAACCACGAAAGATCCGAACGATTAGGCCGACGGGCGCGATTGGGAACGAACCCAGCACCTCCCGTCTACCAGCTTCGAGAGCAGAACCTCTCAGCCACTGATGGGGCGAAAAAGTTATGGAAAAAATCCTTCAATTAACTGTTTTTTTTTTTTTTTTTTTTTTTTTTTTGCGCGCGAGAGAAAGAGAGAGAGAGTGAGTGTAAAATGAACCCAGTTCCAATCTTTTATCCCAATATAGTAAAAATTTTGCCATCTGCGGCACGGATTTTTGACATCCCTAAAAGAGATCAGGATTCAGTCTTTTAGCTCAATAGAAAATATATTCATAGAAGTTTCTGATTTTTTTACGAACATTTTATGTGATTTTTAGCGTATTTTTGTCTTTCACGGCGATTTTTTAACATTCCAGTTTCAATCTTTTGGCTCGATATAATCAATTTTCTCTCAGCGATTTTTGAATTTCTGCCCAATTTTTTATAAGATTTTTACACATTTTTTTTCGCGTTTTGCGGAGTTTTTTTGACATTTTTTTTTTTTTTTTCTGAAACCGAAGAATTATCCAGTAGATTTTGCTGCTGTTATAATTAAGCTGAAGTGCAAAAATAACAAATTTGTTCCTGTAGCAACATGAGCTACGATGCTGGAAAATTTCATTTTTATCTGGACACTATCACTTTTATCGTAAAAAAAAATACAATAATTCAATGATTGTTTGATTCAAGATCGAAGCGTAAATATCCGGAACAGATTTATGCTGCGGAAGGCAGTGAAGGTCCCCAATGGAGAACACCAAAAAATTGGTTCTTTTAAAAAAAAAAAACAATCAGCGAAGCGGGCGAAGCTCTGCTAGTAAGATTAAATAAATACACAATATAATTTATGTGTAGTTAACATAAGTAATTTATCGAGACAAGAGAAATGAAATGTTAAAAACGAAACAGGTCGAACACAGGGGGATAGGCGGCATATGCAATGCACATAGACGCCCGCTTATTAGGGTCCCCAACGAAATTAAAAAGCTTATATTTTTTGAACATTTGAAAAAAAAATTAGGCTTAAAAGTTTTGAATCTCGAGTTCTGAATTTTGCTCTTTTAAGAGCGGCCCCAAAAAAGAAAATTTATAAAGTATTTGGAGCCTGCAAAATTTCTTTCAACTGGGCCCCTTTAAAAAGAATGGTAGCTATAGAAAAAAATGGCATGTCTGGTTTGGTTAAAAGAAGTAATAGTATTAAGAAAGTTTTTAACCTTATTGGGGCCACCAACAAGATTAAAAAGCATATTTTTAAAACATTTGAATATTAAAAATTGGGCCTAAAAGTTTTGAATCTTGAGTTCCAACTTCTCCTCACTTTTATAGGGGGCCCCGAAAAAGTCAATTAAAAAAGTATTTAGAGCCTGCAAATTTTCTTTTATCTGGGCACCTTTAAAAAGAATCGTAACTGTAGAAAGAAAGCACATTTGATTGAAGGAAGGAATAGTATTAAGGAAGTTTTGAAACTTATTGGGGCCTCCAACGAGATTACAAAGCATATTTTTAAAACATTTGAATCATAAAAATGGGGCCTAAAAGTTTTGAATCTTGGGCTCCAACTTTTCCTCACGTTTATAGGGGGCCTTAAAAAAGACAATTCAAAAAGAATTTAGAGCCTGCAAAATTTCTTTCATCTTTGGAAACTTTAAAGAGAAAGACCTATAGAAAGAAAGTGCATATCTGTTTCGGTCAAAAGAAGTAATAGTATTAAGAAAGCTTTGAACCTTATTAGGGCCCCCAACGAGATTAAAAAGCATATTTTAGAAACATTTGAATAAAAAAATGAGGCCTAAAAGTTTTGAATCTTGGGCTCCAACTTTTCCTCCCGTTTACAGGGGCCCCTAAAAAAGACAGTTCAAAAAGAATTTAGAGCCTGCAAAATTTCTTTCATCTGGGCACTTTTAAAAAGACTACTGGCTATAGAAAGAAAGCGCATATCTGTTTTGGTCAAAAGACGTAATAGTATTAAGGAAGCTTTGAACCTTATTGGGGCCCCCAACGAGATTAAAAAGCATATTTTTAAAACATTTGAATAAAAAGATGGCCCTAAATTTTTGAATCTTAGGCTCCAACTTTTCCTCACGCTTATAGGGGGCCCTAAAAAAGACAATTCAAAAGAATTTAGAGCCTGCAAAATTTCTTTCATCTGGGAACCTTTAAAGAGAATGCTGGCTATAGAAAGAAAGCACATTAAAAAGCATGTTTTTTTTAAATTTGAATAAAAAAATGAGGCCTAAAAGTTTTTAATCTTGGGCTCCAACTTTTCGTCCCGTTTATAGAGGGCCCTAAAAAGACAATTCAAAAAGAATTTAAAGCCTGCAAAATTTCTTTCATCTAGAAACCTTTAAAGAGAATACTGGCTATAGAAAGAAAGCGCATATCTGTTTTGGTCAAAAGAAGTAATAGTATTAAGAAAGCTTTGAACATTGTTGGGGTCCCCAACGAGATTAAAAAGCATATTTTAAAAACATTTGAATAACAAAAATAGGGCCTAAAAGTTTTGAATCTTCAGTTGCAACTTTTTCTCACTTTTATTGGGGACCCCAAAAACGACAATTTAAAAAGTATTAAGAGCGTGCAAAATTTTTTCCATCTGGGCACCTTTAAAAAGAATAATGACTAAAGAAAGGAAGCACATTTGGTTGAAGGAAGTAATAGTATAACGAAGTTTTGAAACTTATAGGGTCCCTCAGTGAGATTAAAAAGCATACTTTTTAAAAATTTTAATAATAAAAATGGGCTTAAAAGTTTTGAATCTTGGGCTCCAACTTTTCCGCACTTTTATTGGGCGCCCCTAAAAAAGACAATTCAAAAAGAATTTAGAGCCTGCAAAATTTCTTTCATCTGGGCCCCTTTAAAAAGAATGGTTGCTGTAGAAAAAAAGCTCATATCTGTTTTGGTTGGAGGAAGTAATAGTATTAAAGTAGTTTTGAACATTTGGTTTCACCTTTTTCGCCCATTGATAGGCGCACCCCAAAAATACTAAAATGCCATTTTATTTTTTAAGTAGAACTTACAGCCTTCAAAAACTTTTATAAAGAATGGTGGATATAGAAGAAAAGCACATACCTGTTTTCTATTTCTAAATCTGATCAAGATCTTTGACAAAAAAAAAAAAAGGAATTTCGATAAAACAAAATAAAATGTTATTAAAAATACATAAAAAATAATTTTAAAAGTTAAAAAAACATTTGGCTGAAAGGTACAATAGCTCACTACTGGGCCCCTGACTTTGCTCAGGCTCCCCCCAAATGGGGGGTATGGGGGCGGTCGCTACGGCTCTGACTACCAGTTAGCATCCTAATGATTCCTTGCTCGTATGAAGATATATGTACGCTTCATGATGAACACCACTCGCGTCATCTAGCAGTATTAAAAAATAGGAAAATTAGGTCTTTCTGAAATTCGAAATTTCACCTACAACAACCTAATATGAATGCTCGATATCTTGATATAAGCATCGTACTTGAATTTAAGGAGAATCTCTGAAGTTGGCTCTTTATATAGTTGTCAAATGCTGAGCAGCGAATTATAAAAGTGGCGCGAAAAATTGCATTCAAAATTACTGAAGGGCTAAGATTTTTTTTTTTTTTTTTTTTTTTTTTTTATCGTGTCAAATTTGGGGTTTTAATATTGGGGAAAAACATTTAATATGGAAATAACCTCCAAGAAAAGTTTTAAAATATCAAAATAAAGCACATTTATTACCAATGGAATGTTACTGGTGTCATTTTATAACTATATTTTGCAGAATTAGTCGAGAGAGAAATTCTATAAACATAAATGAAATTTAGTATGAAAATTCATGAAGGTTATTGTAAACAAAATTATCAAAGTAAAATTTATTTCTACTCTCTTGTCACGTGCTCTATTGAGATTTTAAAAAAAAGTTAAAATATGTGTTTGTAGTTTAAAAAAAACAAATTTTGTTTGTGCTAAAATAATTCGTTTTTTAAAAAAATATTGCAAAAACTTTATCCAAAACAAAAAATTCAAGAACATATTAATTTTAAGCTTTATGAAATACCTACATTTTATTTTTAATTATTTATTAGAAAAAGAATTGCTGTAATGGCATTTGGAACTACAATGCAGATTATTGTAGTTCCAAAAGTTCCCAGTGAAAGCAAGAACAAATTTTATTATCGGGTTGTGTTTTTATGAGCAGTTTTTAAACATTGAGCTTTTGCAACAACCGAAGTGATGTTTTAATATTTGGAACTTCTTCCGTAGAAATTAGTTCTTGCTTACACAGAACTGCGACCGAAATTACAAATGTTTGAAGCGACCATTCCTTGTTTCTAACTGGAAAAATCCTTCACTGTTTCTTTCCATAACGTCATATAAAACAGTTCTAATCCTTTTCCTCTCTCAACTTCAGGAACTGAAATATGGACTATGGTTCCTGCACATGTCTCAGCATGAGATTTGTCACATACTAATTTCAATTCCTTAGCCTGAGTTTCAAAACATTTTTTAGCTGTTTGTCTTTCTTTCTCCATATTTCAATTAGACACAACTATAGCAGCCTTTATCTACAATTTCGTCTTCCGAGTGCCAGACTTCTGAGCAAGATACGTGAATAGGGTTTTTTTTTTGTTGTTGTTGTTGTTATAGATTGTTTGCATTTTTTTAAACACACAGCACACACTTTTACATTTTGATTCGAAAATGTTTCTTCGGCGGAAAGAGCATCATCATGACGATTAGAGGTCATTTTTGCAGTTTGATTCGGACATGTTTCTTTCAGAGAAATAGCATTATCATCATGTTAGAAGATTGCAGTCAAAGAAGTCAATGCATTTTCAAATTGTTATTCAACCTCCGTCGAATTAAATTCTTCTCTTGGAATAGGACTTGCGGGCAGCTGAACTCGATGAGCACAGTCAAACATAGCCTAGTAAGGGGTTATCTTTATACCGGAATGAATCGCTCTATTTTTCATGATCTGAATAAATTTACGGCCATAATTTCATGAAGTAGAATGGTTTACGCGCATGTGTAAACATATTTTCAATGTGTTGATTCGCCATCTCAATGCTATCTTCACACTGATCTGGGTTTCTCAGGCCAATTTATTTTCAAATTTTCTGGAAATTTATTACAGAAATCCTTGCCGTTATCGGACTTCAATGTATATTCCGCTTAGCATAATGACGTCACGGAAACGTCACAGTTAAGTCACATTGTGGCTTTGAGACCGTCAATGTGAATTCACAGTGACGTGGCCACGACTTCGTTATGGTCGATTTTAAGCCCTTTTGGGATGTCACACTACAACCCCTTTGTGATGTCAGACTGGGAGAAATTTAGTAAAAGTGTTGCATTTATGACGTTTCTGCATCGGATCGAGTGACCAGATTATATCAGAACACAACTCGTTTCTGGATTGGTTGTTTTTAGGGTTCCGTACTTAAAAAGTAAAAACGGAACCATTTTAAGATCACTCTTATGTCTGTCTGTCCGTCTGTCACAACCATTTTACTCTTAAAATATGGAACGTGGAAAGCTCAAATTGGGGGAAGTAATAAAGATTATTGACCCACATATTTACAGATTATTAAACATTCACACATATATTTAGGGAAAATGTAGATGTACTAATTAAGTTACTTGGGAAAAAAAGGATTTTCTTTGTATATCGTGTGAAAGCTTTCGTAACGCTGAACTCAGAAATACATTTCTTTTAATTTTAGGTATTGTATTTTCAGAGATATCGTCGAAAATGTAATGCAAAAATCTGTTCCCCCACCTCTATTTCCAAATCTACTCAAACTAAAATTATGAAAAAATTAGAGGTAATAGACGTTAACTTAAACATTGCAGGAAAATTACAGCGATTAACCTAGGTCACATAGTTTTTGAGAATAGCTCATTGAGGGGCGGTGGGATATTTTATATTCTACCTAATTTAAACAAGATTTGCACCAGAAACTTTTAACTAAATTTTTATTTTTAACTTTGGGGGAAAATGTTGAAAAATTGCTTTTCCTTATTTAAAAGTAAATTTTTTTTATTATTCCGCTGAGAATTCAATATTACAAAGACATTATTTCTTGCACATCAAAGGGTTAAAGGCCCATAAAACAACATAAAAAAAAAGAATTCACTGCATAAAAATTGAACATTCACTCCTACCAGGGGTGAAAAAACGCACTCCTTTAGCAAGAGTGAATAGTCCCTCCTCTGAAAGAGTGATTATTTACCCCTGTTTAGAGTGAATATTCACTTTCACGGAGTGAGTATTCACTCTTTCAGAGAGTCAAAAGTTCCTATTTTGCTCAGAGTGAATAGTCACTCTAAAGAGGTTGAGCATATTTTGACTCTGCGATAGAGTGAACAGTCACTCCTTTTTATTTACAGTGTACTCCCTGAATTCAAGAATGTCCCAATGCTGAAGTAATCAGTATTCATCTGATACTTTTTCGTATGCTATTACAGAATTCTTTACTCTGTTATCAAACTTAACAACTTTTTCACGAGTAAGTATATTGATTGATTTGAAGTCTACCGAAGTGGAGGTTGCTTTGAGGCCTATAGCAACAATGGCTGTCGCCTTGAATGATCCTTATTTATACACAGAAATTGTAACACAAATCAGATATAACAGTTTTATTTCTCTACATTACATATACAGTGTGTCCACGTATAACATGACCTACCTTTATTTTCCCAACCATTGATCCTAAATGCATACTTCCAATTACAAAAGTGGCCAAAATTAGGTGCAGAGTTAAGATAAAAAAAAGTTTGAAGCGAAAAAACAATTTAGCGAAGAATTACAGAATTTAAATTTTTATACGGTCCCCCGGTCCTATAAGTTATATTTAGTAAAACTTTCCTGCTACACTGACAAGTAAGACCAAAAAAAGTCCCGTTATTCTACGATTAAAATTGACCGAGTAATCTTATACTATAATGCGAGCAAAAATTGTGTGTGTGTGTGTGTGTGTGTAAATTTTATCTTGAGAACGGCTCAAACGATTTTAATTAAATTTTGCACCCTACCGTTTTCGGGCACGTAAAGACCATTGGGATGGGTCTCGTGTTCGAGATAATTCGATTAGTGGGTGATTTTGGGTCATAATGGGTCAGGGTCTAGCTAATTATATCTAAAGAACGGTTCAATCGATTTTGACCAAATTTTGTATCCAACCATTTTCGGGCACGAGAAGACTATTGGGCTAGGTCACGTGTTCGAGAAATTTCGATTTGTGGGTAATTTTTGGGTCAGTGTGAGTCTAGCTATTTTTATCTAAAAACTCTCTAACGATTTTCACTAAACTCTATATTCTACAGTTTTGGATTACGAGAAGACCATTGGGCTAAGTCACATGTTCGAGAAAATTCGATTAGGGGGTCATTTTGGGTCACCGTGGGTCAAGCTAAGTTTATCTAGAAAACGGCTCTAACGATTTTGACGAAATTTTGCACCTTACTATTTTCGGGCACGAAAAGATGATTGGCATGGGTCATGTGTTCGAGAAAATTCGATTAGTGGGTCATTTTGGGTCATAATGTGTCAGGGTCAAGCTAATTATATCTAGAGAACGGCTCAATCGATTTTAACTGAATTTTGTATCTAACCATTTTCGGGCACAAAAAGACCATTGGGATGGGTCTCATGTTCGAGAAAATTCGATTAGTGGGTCATTTTGGGTCATAATGGGTCGGAGTCAAGCTAATTATATCTAGAGAACGGCTCAATCGACTTTGACTAAAATTCGTATCTAACCATTTTCCGGCACGAAAAAAAACATTGGGATGGCTCTCGTGTTCGAGAAAATTCGATTAGTGGATCATTTTGGGTCATAATGGGTCAGGGCCAAGCTAATTATATCTAAAGAACGGCTCAGTCGATTTTGACTAAATTTTGTATCTAACCATTTTCGGGCACGAAAGGACCATTGGGATGGGTCACGTGTGCATGAAAATTCGATTAGTGGGTCATTTTTGGGTCACTGTGGAGCTATTTTTATCTAAAAAACGGCTCTAACGATTTTTACTAAACTCTATATTCTACAGTTTTGGATTACGAGAAGACCATTAGGCTAAGTCACATGTTCGAGAAAATTCGATTAGTGGGTGATTTTTGGGTCACCGTGGGTCAATCTATCTAGATAACGGCTCTAACGATTTTGACAAAATTTTGCACCCTACTGTTTTCGGGCACGAAAAGACCATTGGGGTGGGTCACGTGTTCAAGAAAATTCAATTAGTGGGTCATTTTGGGTCATAATGAGTCAGGGACAAGCTAATTATATCTAAAGAACGGCTCAATCGATTTTGACTAAATTTTGTATCTAACCATTTTCGGGCGCGCAAAGACCATTGGGATGGGTCACGTGTTCGAGAAAATTCGATTAGTGGGTCATTTTGGGGTCATTGTGGGTCAATTATTTTTATCTAAAAAACGGCTCTAACTATTTTCACTAAACTCTATACTCTACCGTTTTGGATTACGAGAAGACCATTGGGCTGAGTCACATGTTCGAGAAAATTCGATTAGTGGGTGATTTTTGGGTCACTGTGGGTCAACTAAGTTATCTAGATAACGGCTCTAGCGATTTTGACGAAATTTTGCACCCTACTGTTTTCGGGCACGAAAAGACCATTGGGATGGGTCTCGTGTTCGAGAAAATTAGATTAGTGAGTCATTTTGGGTCATAATGGGTCAGGGTCAAGCTAATTATGTCTAGAGAACGGGTCAGTCGATTTTGACTAAATTTTGTATCCAACAATTTTCGGGCACGAAAAGACCATTGGGATGGATAACGTGTTCAAGAAAATTCGATTAGTGGGTCATTTTTGGGTCACCGTGGGTCCAGCTAAGTTTATATAGATAACGGCTCTGCTATTTTGACGAAATTCTGTAAGCTATTGTTTTCGGGCACAAAAAGACCATTGGGATGGCTCACGTGTTTGAGAAAATTCGATTAGTGGGTCATTATGAGTCAGGGTCAAGCTAATTACATCTAAAAACGGCTCAAGACATTTTCACAATTTTTTTTTAATATACGGCCGTTTCTGGTCATGAGATGACGTTTGGGCTAAGTCACATGTTCGAGAAAATTCAATTTGTGGGTCATTTTGGGTCACAATGGGTCAGAGTCAATCTAATTGAATCTAAAAGCATGCTCAAAACATTTTGAACAAATTTTATATTATACCATTTCTGGACATGCGAAGAGAATTGGGGTAAGTCACATGTTCGGGAAAATTCGATTAGTGGGACATTTTGGGTCACAATGGGTCAGGGTCCAGCTAATTGTATCTAAAAAACGGCTTAAACGATTTTGACTAAATTTTGTATTCTATCATTTTCGGGCTCGAGAAAACCATTGGGCTAGGTCGCATGTTCAAGGAAATTCGATTAGTGGTTCATTTTGGCTCACAATGGGTCAGGGTCAAGCTAATTGTATTTAAAAAGCGCTTCAAAACATTTTGAAAACCTTTTGCATAATACCGTTTCCGAGCCTGATAAGACCATTGGACAGGGTCGCATGTACGAGAAAATTCAATGAATGGGTCATTTTGGGTCCTAATGGATCAGGATCAAGCTAACTTTATCTAAAAACGGCTCAAAAGTTTTTGACAAAACTGTGTACTACACCGTTTCTGAACAATATAAAACCAGTGGGCTGGGTCGCATGCTCAAGAAAATTCTATTAGTGGGTCATTTTGTTGATAATGGATCGGGGTCAAGCTAACGGCATCCATCTCAAAAATGTTCAAACAATTTTGACAATTTTTTTTGTTATACCGTTTCACAGAACAAAAATACCATTGAAATAGCTCACACTTTCGATAAACTTCGGTTAGTGGTTTTTTGAATCAACGTGGGTCAAACTTATTTTATCTAGAATTTGACTAACGATTTTCACTAAATTTTGTATTCCATCGTTTTCAGAGGCCACCCTAGTCACGGCTGAAAATAAAACAAGATGGCCGCTGGCATTTCAACTGAATTGAAAGGATGGTCCAGATTCAAATGATTGACAAGCGATCTCTTCCAATCAGCAAATGGCCAATTATCTGGCACGATTCCAACCCCCACCCCACTTCAGCTGAGCGCTACATGTGATAATTTCCAGTAGGTTTCAGGTGTAAAGGATTTTTTTTCAATTGTCTTCGTTTTACAAGCGTAGATCAAAGCCCTCTGCTTTGTGGACACTCGATAACGGTAAAAGCCGTAAAAAGAATTTTAATCTGTTTATGATAAAAGTGCAAAAATTAAAACGATTTGACTTTCATTTTTTTATTTTTTTGGTTCATTTTACAGTTTTTACAAACATAAAATTGAAATTAGTGCAGTATAAAAACTATTTTATTTCACATAAGGCAATTACATTTAAAATCAAGGGGGAGATATTGAATGAGGGGGGAAATATATCAGGTACAAATATTCTAAAATAACTATCTTTTGTGCGAATTCTTTTTAGAACATAAAATTTATGAGATTTATAAAAGCTAAATAACATTGAAGGTTAAAAATAAGATATTCATAAAATTAGGAGAGGAAAAGTTAAACAAATAAACTGTATATTTTGTACTGTACATCTGTAGAGGGGGTATAAATCTAAATCCCAGCGTAGTCATTTATAGATATAGTACACAATTTATTGTTGTTAGCACTAAAATATGCGACAGAAAAAATAAAGTTTTCCAAATATTAAAAACTTTGTGTGATGTTAGCAGAAAGAAGGATGGCAAAAATTTTAGTGAAATTTTCAGGCAGAAGAAAATTTAGATTATGGATTATTTTTGCAAGAATGTTATAAAACATAAAGGAGTTTTAACAATTTGAAATTTTAAGTGCACAGGAGTAAATTCAGGTGTGTGTGTGGGGGGGGGGGGATTTCTGAGCACTAAATATTTTTTAAATGATGCGGTCAAATAAGAATGTTTTTTGTAGCGGTTCGTAATCTAAATAACACTAAAATACTTTTATTTTCATTACATTTTTCCATTTTTAACACTTCCCAAGAAAGTTGAAAAGTGTTTATGGATTGGGTTTGTCCGTCCGTCTGTCTGTCCGTGCTCTAACTAGCGTAAATGTAGTCGGATTGCTATGTAATTGATATACGATATTCAAAATCATCATGGTATGTTCGGTATTCAAAATGAAGTATGTATCATACATGGTTCATTTACAAATGCACTCAAAAGTATTCCGTTAAATTATGGTCTATGGGGGGGGGGGGAATCCTTTAGGGTGTATTTTAATAGTGTTACACAATCTTAACACTAGAACGGCGGGAAATTTTGCTCAAGTTTTATAAAAAATATTTCACATCAGAATTTTTATTTAGAACTATTAAACTTATTTATTTAAGTTATTTTTGTGCAGCATATATTAATCTTATATTATAAAAAAAATTCTGGTTCGAATCGAAATGTATTCATTCGGCAAGGGTCAAAATGACCCCTCGCCGCCGTTCTTTAAACATAGTTAAATTTATGTACATTGAGATGCACTTTAAAACGGTTACTATAGACTATGTTATGTGTAACGCTTAAAGTATGAGTATAGGGGACTCAAAAGTAATCCGTTATGTTATACCCCATGAAGAAATATCGTTTGCGGCGTATTTGATTGATATTACTCTGTCACAAAGACAATGAAATTGATATGAATTTCTGAGGTGTCCTAAGCCTACTTTCTGTACAACATGAGCATTTAACAATTATTTACGGGGTCAGACAAAAGAGCTTGCTTGTATATGGTCTACGAGGAAAAACTGTAGCGTATTTCGATTACGTTACATTATTTCAAGCCCCACCAGTGTCTGAGAGGTTCTGTTCTCGAAGCTGGTAGACGGGAGGTGCTGGGTTCGAACCCAATCGCGCCCGTCGGCCTAACCGTTTCGGAGTTTTCGTGGTTTTCTTCGAAACCGTGGATTCCCATGCGTAAATACGGGTTAGGTTCCCTTAGAAAGACCCCCACGAAGGGCACCCCCCCCCAGGGCCTATATCCCACGTGTTGATAATTGGCCGTCATAAACACAAACCAAACCAAACAAACCATTATTTCAAACATGACGAAATAGATACACATTATTTCGATTTACTACAAGATGCTTGCATTCAAATATGGTCTGCATTTCATTTAGCGTTCATTTACAGGTACACATAAAATATTTTGATACAATACTGTATCCGACGTGTTAGCTATTAAAATTTAATGCTGAAAGTGCATTTTTCAATTATAGAATGCGCTTTTAAGATTAACTAAATTTTGCGTACTACATGGTGTGCATAAATTTTACAGACCCTATACAGGACTACACAAAAGAATTCGTAACCATTACTGAGAATAAGTATGAATTGCTTAAAGGTGTTTGGTTTTTTAGTTACAAATGCACAAGCTCAACTACATTTAGTATGCTAAGAGATGTTTGTATCATACAAATAAAATCCTATACAGGGATATTCAAAAAACTGGATACATGGACGCCTATGGAAAATAATTCCTGGAAGTGTGATTTCAGTAATTTTAGGCATGTTTTTGCTTGAATTAGATTTCAGCTTAGTATTTGACGTGTATAAAAATCTGTATGCTATATACAGGGCAGCACAAAAGAAATCAAGCATGTTTCCGTCTATTGGTAGAAATTGCCGAAGGTGAATTTTCAACTTTTTATGTATTTTCTTACAAAACTAAATTTCAACATGGTATGTAGAATCTGTACAAATATATGCAGAACAAAAATATATACAGAGCTGCACAAAAGAATTGGAGTACCTTCCGGGTTACGGACGCAATTGTTGAAATCTGGTTTTGAAATGTATCATACGTTTTATAACTGTTTAGTTCGATATCTTCTTTACTTTATTAAACGGCGAAGTTTTGTTACAATGTTCTGGAAGTGTTGGAAAGTGTCGACGTTGACGCATGAATTTTCTTTTTGTTTATGGATATACTCGGTTCAGTCGATAACTCAGGCACCTTTGGTATCTAAGTTTGGTGGTTCTTTCTGAGCTAGTCCGAATGAAATGATTTCGGAAGGTTTTGAGAATTTACTTGCAAGTTGACGAGAAACCATAATATTTTCCTTAGAAATATCTCTCCAAAGACATTTTGCTTTGAAAAATACAGTTAAAATGTTTTTTATGCACAATTAAATGTCTACCTATCGCTTTATTGTTAACACTTTCGTACATAGTTGAAAAGATTTAGTTACTGCTATAGATAGCAAAGATTTATAATTAGGACCAAAAAAGTATAAATAAAGAAGTTTTAAAGACTTTAAATTAGATTTTTTTAACTTCATGAGTTGAGGGTAAGACAAGGGAAGAAACAGATTTTTTTTTTCTGGGGGGGGGGGTTAATAGATGACTGATTATGTAACTTATTAAAGATTTACAAACAGGACAAAAACATTGAAATTAAGAGTTTTAGAGACTTTAAAATTTGTGTGCATGGAAATAATGGTGGAGGAAAGAAAATGTCGATTTTATATGGGGGTGGAAGAAATTATATAATCGATTATTTATTGTTCAATATGAAACAGATAAAGCTGAAAATGTATTAAAATAAGATTTTCAAAGATTTTAAACTTAGATAAGCGAAAGAAGGAAACAAGGGAGGGGGAAGTTTATTAGATGACTTATTTATTTACCTTTCTAAAGAATAACAAATCGGACAAAAAAAGACTAAATTTTGTGTGCTTGGTAAGGAGAGCGACAGAGCAAACGTCAATTTTGATTGGGGAGGAGTATAGTTATATGACTGATTAATTATGATATCAATAAATTAACAGATAGAGTACAAAATGTTTTAGAAAAATCAATGATTTTTAAGGTTTAATTTTTGTGACCTGTAAGAAAAAAGAGGAATAAGCAGAATTATTCTTTTTTGGTGGGTGGTGGAAGTTTATTGGATGACTTATTATTTATTTACCTTAGAAAATATTTACAAATAGGTTAAAAAATTAATAAACGAAAAAGTTTTAAGAACTTTAAATTTCAGATGCTTGGTAAGAGGGAGAGGCGAGGGGGAAATACCAATTTCAGTTGGGGGGGGGGGGGCAGAGAGAAATTTTTATTATCGTTTGCTTATTGTTAAAATAAAGTGGCATATTGAGCAGAAAAGATTTTTAAAAAATGCAAGAGTTTTAAAGGGTTTCCATTTTAAAATATGGGTACTGTGGGGGAAGAAACAAAAAGGTAGAAATGACATTTTCAGAAGGGGCAATTTACAAGAACTTTTAATGAAATGAATGCGGTGAAATAAATTGATAATGAAATTTATGACTGATTATTTATTGTTACTTTGAAGTAACAAATAAAACAGAAAATTAAAGAAAAAATTAAGGAGTTTTAAAGATTTTAAACCTTGATACTTTAAGGGGGGCAAAAGGGGAAGCAAAATTTCGGAAGAAGGGGAGGCAAAGGGTGATTTACATTATTATTTTTTTAAATCAGAATTTCAAAGAAATTGGGAAGAGTTTTACCCTTGATTACAAAACAATACAAGAGCAAATTTAAGAACTTTTAAGGCACTTTTTGCAGATTTTGCATAAAAAAATGTATTTTTATGAACCAAAACTTACTATTGAAAAATTTAAACATCTTTAAGGACTAACAGGAACCCATTGCAGGGTCACTCAAAAGTATTTTGTTACATATGGTCTATGTGGAAAAACCATTTGGTGGTGTGTTTTAATAGCGTTAAACAAATTTATACATAATGAAATTCATTTACATAATTAAGGTGCACTGGAAGAAGGTTACTACACAAAAGAGTCATACAAAAGAGTTCGATTTTTTAAAGTTCTTCGTAGAAAAGCTGTTCTCAACGTATTTGAATTATGCTACACCACTTCAAACATAATGAAATTTCTGATGGTTTTACTGCAAGATGTTTGGATAAGAATATGGTGTACATCGCATTTATCGTTCATTTACAGGGAAACATTAGGGATGATTGCTGAAAGTGAGTTTTAAATTATGATATGTTTTATTTATGATAAGTTATGGTATAAGTTAAGTTAAACTAATTTTCTTGCACTGGCACATAGGTGGTGTATATGAATTGCATAGACGCTACAAAAAAGATTTCGTGAGTATTACCGAGAAAAATCATGAATTACTTAAAAGTGTTTTTTTAATTTGAGTTATGCATTTTCAAGCTCAACTACATTTAGTATACTAAGATATGTTTAACCGGTTGCCGGCTGAATGTCTGCGGCCAGCTGTCTAGCCGGCCGCAGACATTCAGCCGGCAACCAAATAGCCGTGAAGCCATTTAGCAGATAGCAGTTAGCACACACGTGCATTAAGCCGATACGTACATATAGCCGACAACACAATTAGCTGAAATTTACATACAGCATACAGGACAATTGACCGAAACGGACATATAGTAATAATTTTAGCAATACAGACAATTGGCCGACAGGCAACTGGCCGAACGAGGCAATTAGCCGGGAGGACATTTAGCCAAAAAGACGATTAGCCGACAGGACATTTAAAAGACAAGACGATTAGCCGACGGGACATTTAGCCGATAGGATATTTAGCCGCACTTTTCTAACATTTTTCGACACCCCTCATGAGATATATCGCATTGGAGCCCTTTGATCACCCTTTCATATTATGTACCTCCCGTTCCCTCTCCCTCAAACTGCATCACTGGATGTATTTTTCTGACGTTTCCGACATCCCTCAAGTGATATATCATTAGACTGGGCAGCCCTTTGATCACTTTTTCATATTATGCACCTCCCGTTATGTTACAGTTAATTTGCAGTTTGGTTACAGTTAGGATACAGTTGCGATTAGTTACTCTTGGATTATGGTTAGGTACCTGATAGGTTATAATTAGGTTACGTTTAGGTGATAATTAGATTACGCTTAGCTTACAGCTTGGTCGTGGTAAAGTTATGTTACAGTTACATTACAGTTAGCATACGATTAGCTTATAATTAGGTAAACGTTAGTTACAGTTAAATTACGGCTACGTCCCAGTTAGGTTACATTTAGGCTACAATTAGGTTACGTTTAGGTTTCAGTTACGTTACAGTTACTTTATAATTAGGCTACACTTAG
This sequence comes from Maratus speciosus, assembly GCA_963932465.1. Lineage (NCBI taxonomy): Eukaryota > Metazoa > Arthropoda > Arachnida > Araneae > Salticidae > Maratus > Maratus speciosus. The sequence goes on along the minus strand of OZ010787.1, from coordinate 144,495,618 downwards.
GTTACGGTTACGTTACACTTAAGTTACATTTAGATTACAGATAGGTTACGTTAAGTTACAGTTACGTTACTGTTAGGTTATGCTTAGGTTACGATTATGTTCCGGATAGGTTACAGTTACGCTAGAGTTATGTTACTCTTAGGTTATAATTAGGTTAAGTTTAGGTAAGAGTTAAGTTAGAGTTAAGTCACGGTTATGTTAAGGATAGGTTACAGTTACGTTATGATTATGTTACAGTTAGGTTACCGTTAGGGGATATTTAGATTACGGTTAGGTTGCAGATAGGTCATGGTAACGTTACGGCTATGCTACAGTTAAGTTACAGTTAGGTTTGGTTATAATTTGGTTAACGTTAGTTTACAGTAAGTTTAGAGTTAGGTCAAGGTTACGTGACATTTAGATTTCGGTTATGTCACAATTAGGAAACGTTTAGGTTACAATTAGGCCGGTAGCACACTGAGTCGACCCATGGAACATTTTGGTTGACTTCGGAAAAAAACAGCTTTAAAACATGTTTGAAACAGCTTTCTTCTTTGTTTCAATATTTTTTTCCTCCTAAATCGTATTTCATGTTGCTCGTGTTGCGTCAGTGCGCGGCCTACCTTAGGTTACGGTTAAGTTGCAGTTAGGTTACGGTTACGTTACAATTAGGCTACAAATAGGTTACAGTTACGTTACAGTTAGGTTGCGGTTAGGTGATAATTTGATTACAGTTATGTTACGGTTAGGTTACTGTTAGGTTATTAAGTAACAGTTAGGTAACGGCTTGGATACGTTTAGGTTACGTTTATGGAACAGTTAGGTTACGGTTACGTTATAATTACTATCACTGTTACTTACTTTGCAGCGCGCGTGCCCGCTATACATATGAGGAGTAACGGCAAAATTTTGAAAATTGTCCCGCCCGGGAGCCAAAGAGGTGGGAGAGACGCGGAAACTGCACAATATGAAATAGTGGTCACAGGGCTTTCTAAACGATATGGCCCATGACGGGTGTCGGCATAATCTAGAAAACTGCCTCCCACTGTGAGGGCAAAGGGGGGAGGGCTGCGGGAGGTGCATAACATGAATAAGTGATCACAGGCCTTTCCAATGATATGTCATACGAGGGCTGTCGGAAAAATTTAGAAAAGTATCCACCGGGGGCAAAGTGGAGGAGGTCACGAGATTTGCATAATATAAATGGTCACAGGGCTTTGCAACGATAAGTCTCATGAGGCGTGTTGGCTAAATTTAGAAAAGTGCTTCCGATTGGGTGGGAAATTGTGTCTGGGGTGCGGGAGGCGCATAACATGAATAAGTGGTCACAGGTCTTCCAAACTATGATGTCTGGATAGCATTTCTTTAGCCAGTGCTGGCGCCCCTTGGTTATGTGACTCACGTGACGTGCAAGCGTAGGAGTGAAGGGTAGGAGATTTCCTTTTTAGAGAGTGAAGGGTGGAGGTTTTTAAGTCGTGCATGTGTACCGGCGGAGTTTTTGAAAAACCAAAAGTTAGATATAAAATTACACAGGTGCTACGGGCACTGGTATGTAATAAGTTTGTATTGTAGGTGAAGCCAAATGGTGGAATAGCACAAAGTGTATAATTGTGGAATATTGTAGTGTGTTCCACTGGATATAATTCATATACTTCGTGTGAGTATTATCGTCTTGTTCTCGCCGAATATCTGTACTGTCCTTCTCCTTTTTTATAAATAAACTTAGTTTTGTGTTAAAAAGAACTAGTGATCTATGATCTAGGAGTATACATCTTATATCAAAGAGGGGAACCAGTATTAGACAAATGATATATCATAAGAGGGATGTCAACAAAATTTAGAAAGTGCCGCCCGGGGAAAAGTGCAGAAGACGCACGGAAGATGTATAATATGTATAAGAGGTCACAGGGCTTTCCAAAGATATATCACGTAAGGGGTGTCGGTAAAAGTTAGAAAAGTGGCTCAGGGGAGCAAACTGGGAGGGAGCGTCGCGGAAGTTATATATTATGAAATTTGGGTGCCACACTGCCTTTCCAACTATATATCACATGAGGGGTGGCGGCAAAAGATATAAAAGTGCCCCACCTCTTTAAAATTTGTATATAGTATTATAAAAGTATTTTTGTAGGTCTTCGTAAAAAAATCGGATCTAAAATGAAAATTCTACGATCTCGAAAAAAATGAAAAATGCCCTCTTGGAGGTGTGGCGAATAGGGGGAGGTGAGAAGAAAGGGTCACAATATGAAAGAGTGGTCCGAGGACTTTCCGATGAATGACAGATACGAAAGAAGTTTAAAAATTGCCACACCGTGGGTCCTGTCTTTTGTTCCCGGAATTCACGCACCCCTTTCTTTTAAATTCTTATGTTTATTAAATAATATTTATGGAAGGGATCCGTCAAAAAATCGCATTTTAAACGATATTTATTGTAGAAAACGTCATTAAAAAAATTATTGGCTCCTCCCCGAGTTATATTTATAACATACACAAAAAATTCGATAACTGTATTTGTAAAATATAATGGCAGTTTAAGAGAATGACGAGTTATTGAGGTATAATGAATAATTAAAATGAATTATTTCCGTTTTATTTTATAAATTCCTTAATTAATGAGTATAATGAGCTATCGAGAGTCTAAGACTTAAACATAAGTAAACAATATTTATCGGAGGGATCCATCTAAAAACCGCATTTCAAACAATATTTTTTGTAGAAAAAGTTATTTTTGTATATAATTTTGTTCGAATGAACAAAAGAATATTACGAATGTTAGTTATTGATGTTTAATTGAAAAGCTTTATAGAATAACAGTGATTGAAGAAAAAAATTACTTTATGAGGGTGATGAAATTTCGATGTTTAAGTGTATATCATAAACAAAAACGCTGAAACAATATAAAAGCTGATTTATGATGATGACGAGTTACTGAGGTTTACATTGTTGATGTAAGACCGAGTCTTCTAAATTCTTTTGGCAAAATGTAGGTGTCAGCTAAATTTCATGTCGGATAATTCCCTTATCTGGTATTTGCTCGTTGGCTAAATGTCCTGTCGGATGAATGTCCATGTCGAATAATTGTCCTCTGTTGGCTAACTGTCTAGTCGGCTAACTGTCGCTGTCGACTAACTGTCATGTCGGCTAAATATCCTGTCGCCTAATTGCTGTCTGCTAAATGTCTTGTCTGCTAAATGACATTGTAGCATACAAGTATATAGGGCTATGGCAAAAAACTAGGTACATGGCCGTCCATGGATAGCAATTCTGAGGCTAATGTCAGACGGATGTCTTTTTGCACGCTTTTTTCCTTACGTATTATCCCTACACAATGCTAGCGGCATTGTGTAAGGATAAAATGGAAGGAAAAAAGAGTGCAAAAAGACGTCCGTCTTACATTAGCCTTAGAAGTGTGATTTCAGTAATTTTCAGCGTATTTATTTTTGAATTAAATTTCAGCTCAGTATGTGGCGTGTATAAAAATTTATAAGGAACGTACAGGGCTTCACAAAACAATTGAAGTACGTTTCCGTGTATTGTTAGGAATTAGTAAATGTGTATTTTCAAACGTGTTATGTTTTTCTAACTAAACTAAAAATGTAGGAAAAGGTTCATAATCCATACTAGGCACATGGTTTTCCTTTCTTGTTTTATTTACCGTCAATAATTCATCTTCTTATGTTTTTTTATTTCTCAGTTGCAATAATCATGATTTTTAGGGTTCCGTACTTAAAAAGTAAAAACGGAATTCAGTAAAAACGGAATTAAAAACGGAAACATAAGATCACTCCTGTGTCCGTCTGTCACAGCCATTTTACTCGTAAACTATGGAACGTGGAAAGTTCAAATTGGGGATGTAATAAAGACTGTTAACCCACATATTTGCAGATTATTAAACATTCACAAATATATGCGGGAAAAAACGTAGAGGGGCTAATTAGGTTATTTGAAAAAAAAAATATTTCCTTTGTATATCGTGCGGGATATCCGTTAAAAGATTACGTAACGCCGAACTCAAAAATATTCCTTTTAATTTTAGGTATTATATTTTCAGAGATATCGTCGGAAATGTAGCGCAAAAATATGTCCCCCCCCCCCCCCATCTATTTCCAAATCTACTGAAACTAAAATTATGAAAAAAAAATTGGAGGTAGTAGTGGTTAATTTAAGCTTTGCAGGAAAATTATAGCGATTATCCTAGGTCGCATAGTTTTTCATAAGAGCGCATTTTTCTGTTACACACAGATTTCTATATGCGGACATTCAGCAAAGGTATCGAGGAGCACTAAAGGTACCTAACGTATCAAAAGTATAAAAGCATTGTTTATAATCATTTTCGAAAAAAAATCGTCGGTAATTCGCCGAGATATTAAGACTCCTGTCCCTGCCGGCGAAGACACTCACGAGCTAATGCTAATCCTATGGAAAGGGATTTTTCTAATATCTCATTTGCATTTCGACATTTTTTTTTTTTTGCATTGGACAGCCGAAGTCTGTCTCTAAATCGCACCTTTTTTACTTTTTCGATTTTGGTCGCAGATATTTTTTATAAAGTTACTTTCACTTTCAAAACTGGTTCTTAAAATAAAAGTGTCATTTAAAAAAATATCTGCAACCAAAATCGAAAAAATAAAGAAAGGTGCGATGTATAGACGGATCTCGGCTATCCAATGCCTAAAAAAATATTTAAAAATGTCGAAATGCAAAAGAGATATTAGAAAAATCCTTCCCCATACGATTAACATGAGTGCCTTCGCAGGCAGGGGCAGGAGCCTTAACACATAAAGACACGGGTAGTTTGGACATACATAATGGCATAGGTGGCGTACTCTATATGCCATCGGTTTTTAAATACTAGATAACAACTTTTAATGATATATTTGTGTAATGCAATACCCAGTAGCAGTATAAAAGCAGTAAAGGTCAAATTGTTAAAAACAGACCAATTTAATTAGAATTAATCACATAAATACTATGGGATTCGCGACTAATTTGCGTTGAGTGGATCTCTCAATACACCTCCCGGGTCTTTAAAAGTTAATTAAAAACCTATCTGGAAAAACGCGGCACGGACAAAGTCGAGTTGCATCTTTGCGACCTCCTTTCGAAGCGCGCTTAGTACAACGCCAAGTTTAAACTTTGAACAAGGGTTTTGTTTCAGCTACACTGTAAAAAGAAAAATATTACTATGTTGAATTTAGTTTTATGAAATGCCAAATGAAATTTAAATATGCAGTACTTTTATTGTCAGTACCGAATTAAGTTCATCATATGTAGACTAAGATAAGATTAAAAATAAGAGTTATACAAAATAGCAATATTTAATTTTATTTGGGCTTCATATCTCTTTGAACTTTTGTGGTATACTCATTCTTACTTTTTTAATATATTCAGCTATACCCAACTCTACGTTGTATAAGTTTTTACAAAGTTTAATTACTCTTTTAAATAATACAGTTAATAATTCATATATTTATTGTACGGAACCCCCTGAGCGCGAGTAATACTCATACTTGACTGTTTATTTTATATAAAAGTTATATGCATTGGTCTGCTAAGTCGTATCTTGGTGGAAACCATCTGCAGAACCTCAATTTAGTGGTTGATCTGCAGGTTTATCATTGTGTTTTCATGCACCCACCTTCAATGTTTTCTTACATTTGGGTGCAGGAAAATACAATGATAAACCAATCGATCAAATAGTAAACTCCGGTGTGCAGGTGTTTTCTATCAAGATATGACTTGGCAGACCATTTGCATTTTAATATGCTTATTAAGTTCTATATAATCCTAAAATTTCAGCCTTGAACTTGATGAGCTGATAGTCTGTGCAATTGCCACCCGTCGAACAAATCCCTTCCTGTGAAATCTTGTATCATTTTTTAGGAATCTGTGGACAGGCACAAAAACATTCTGTGTTTTTATACCTAGATAGTGTATAAAAACATTTTTTAATTCATTAGTCTCAATTTGGAGTTTTTTGTAACAAATACAGCTGTAATTTTTTTTTTTATATAATTGTTTGAGAAAGACTGTTTTTATTTTCTCTGAAAACTGCATGGATTTTTCATTACATTGATATGTAATTCTGATAATGAATTTCTTAGAATTCCATTTCAAAGCAAAATTTCGAACTTCTTCCAATTTTACCAAAGCATTCTTTTTCTTTATCAGAAGTCAGAGGAAATAAATTTATTTTTCTCTCCATCTTTACCTTTAGATTAAGTTATAATTTTATTTTCCCCACATTGCTGATAGAATTTTTTTTTACCTTGTCAGTTGCAAGCTCACTGTCAGATATCTCCAGAAATTCTCCATCTTCTTCCTCTATTTCCAAGTTAATAATCAGGAAGAGTTGCCGTAATATCCTTTACCAATCTATTTTTTATTTATATTGTAAAGGATGTATTATTATATTATTACTTATTATGTATTTATATTACCACTAATTTACCAATCCTATATCGGAATTTGGTAAATTAGCAGTGCTTTTAGTTTATAGTCTCTACTTGAACTTGCCGATCAAGATTGTGTTAAGCTATCATTCGTTGTCGCTCAGAAACTGTTTTTATTAGTTTATAAATTAATTTGGTAAATTAGCAGTGGTTTTAATTTGCAGCCTCTACTTGAACTTGCCGATCAAGACAATGTTAAGCTATCATTCATTTGTTCCCATAAAATGTTTTTATCAGTTTGTTAAAAATGTCCTACTGACATTTTCTATGTAAATAACGCAGTCTTTCAAAGTGACAGACTGGTTGATGACGGTATTATCCTTCTCGTATAATTCTTGAAAAGCTAATGACAAATTTACTAACTGTTGCTTTGTGAGCCTTAATTTCCTCTCTACTCATTTGATAAAACTCTGTCATTGAATAATGAATTTTAGTAAACGAAAGTGTGTGCCATTACAAATACATCATGAAATAAAAATGTTAACTAAGGCAATCTTTAACCAGGATACCAATGTAAATTGAAAGTAAAGATGGAGTGTTATTAAAATTCATAGATAAAGACCAGAGAAGAATCCGTAACCAAATTCAGATTTTTGGGACTGATGTAAAAGTTTGTTGCATATTGTTGATGGAAATTAAAGAAAATGTATTTCGTGAAAATTTCAATTCCTAGCAGTTACATAATTAGAGCTCATCTGGCTAAAGAATCGATGTATTTTCTCAAATCTTCCAAAAAATAAAATACCTTATCCTCAAAATATTTTTAAGTGATTTAAATAAACGGTCATTCGGTTTTGGAGAATGGTACTTGGATTGAAACATTTCATCTCAATTATAATATTTTGTGTCTACAGTGGGCAAAGATACGTGTGGTCTTGTTGGAAAACAATGCCTAATTGTTGATTATTTGAAGCTGCTTCTAGCGGATTGCTTGATTTAATTCACTTAATTATAAACAGTATTTATGCAAACTAATGCTATAGTTTCCAAGTAACATCTATTAATAAACAATTTTCTTGTCTCACTGAATGCGAAGAAAAATCTTCTGTGGGTAAGAAACTGACTTTTGCTTTGATTAAAAGGCCTCTTCGAAGTAGTCATCAATGTAGTCTAAATAAATATTAATATTGTTATTATTCCTTATATTCCATGAATTACGAATATAATCTGAAAATAAAAACTATGCGTAAATCTGGTTTTTGAACAATGTAGAATAATGCTGTTTTAAAAATATCGACATATTCTGTAGAAATTGAGTCGGGCCAAAATTTTAGCTTCATAATACGTAATTTGTTTGTACTGCTAATTGTACTGTTCGGTTCCGGGAACAAGAAATTTCCGTCCGAGGAGACCTGTACATTCAAATTTTTAGACAACAAAGGCTTAGAAACTGATACAATCAATTATGACTCGTATTCAATCATAGAGCCTCGCTTATAGAAAAAATTTCAGGCCGAAACGTGCTGGATCGAACCGTAGGTTCCGACTTCACGAGGATGAAGTAGGCATACTTCTATTAAAAATTGTTACATTTTTTATCCTATTTAATAACTTCAGTTAATTAAGACAATAATAACATTTTAAAATAAGTGGTAGAAATTTGCTTGATTTGCCTCCGTTAGAATATTGCTTATAGATCGAATTTGGCAAGCTCAAAAGTGGAGGTTCTATTATGATTTTATGAGATATATAATTTGCAATGAAATGCTGATTTGGGTGGACTTTCTGCAGAAAATTCCTTCGTGAAAACATTTCATTTATTAACATAATCAAATTAAACCTCGTGAGTTTGGTCTCCTTATTCACCACCCCTCCTTTCTTTAGCATTTTTTGAGTTTCTCCATCTTCACTGGTTTTTTTTTTTTTATGAAGGTAGTGCAGATGGCCTTTAGTAATGTGGACTATGGTGATTTCGAGTTAAGTTAGAAAACTTAAACAATCGACTGATTTTCGTCAATGTTTTATAACGGTGGATGAAACATGAATTCGCCATTATTCTTCAGTGATGAAAGAGCAATCTAAACAATGTGAAAGAGCAGCTGAAATTGCACCAAAGAAAGTGAAAACGGTTCCACCTGCTGGAAAAAGTTTCAGGAATTCACAAGATGTGGTGATCATAGACCACCGACAAAAAGGCAGAATCGTCACCGGACAGTGTTATTCTTCTCTACAGGACCAATTGAAGAGTGCTTATTCCGACAAAATTTCCATACCTGAGCAAAAAGAAGGTGTTCGTTCACCACAGCATTGTTCTTGCACACATGCCTGTAGTTTTCGCTACGAAAGTCAATCACCTACGCTCTGTAGTACTTCCACATGCACCGGATTTTACTCCCAGCGATTATTTCCTCTTCCCAAGCCTGGAGAAATGGCTCGGTAGTCGGAAATTCACTTCAAAATATGGGGTTAAAGCAGACACCACCACTTCATTTCCAAAGATAGATAAGGCTTATTATACTAAAGATAATAAAAAGTCGTAAACTCGTTGGTTTAAATTTTATAAGTTGTAAGGAACTACGTTAAAAAAATGAAATATTGTCAAAATATTTCTATTTTCTTTGTCGGGCTGATAACCTTTCGAAACACATTCGTATCGACATCAAATTTTATTTTCCCTCCAAAAAAGAAAAGGCGGAGTTCATGAAAAATGGTCCTAGTTGTAATTAAAATTCGACCCCCTCATGCTAAAAACATGACACTATAAAACCTGGTAAGACGGAAACATAAACAATAGATACGAAATACCGTTTTAGATTGGTTATTTGCGTCTTTGCAGATACACTTGCCAGGTATTTTTAGGGAAATAATGAACAAAGTCCGTTTAAACCAGGATTCCGTTACAGCTGCATATCAGAAAATAAATTTGTTAGCTAGTAGACTTTCCTCTCTCTTTTTCTCTCATTCTGTGCTTGATTCTCGGCAGTGTTGCTGGGAGTTATCGACACTCTCTATCTCAGTAATGTTTCACTACACTTAGACTAACATTTCCTGTTTTTGCTATGATGTGCTATATACCAACTCATCGACAGGGCGTGGATTTGATCTTCAAATAGGTAGCCCCTGGAACTGCGCTGCTGTTCACTGTTCAGACATTTATAAAATGTAATATTTAACCTTACAGTCTCATTATTTTCAGATTTACATTATTATAGTTAATGATAAATTTTCGCGTTTCCTTACCGTTACAAAAAATGTCTTTCCGTTACCTTTGAGAATATACACTAGTAACGGGGAAAAAATGTAAGCGCTAATGTTAAGTCTGTGGGAGCGTTATTTTCAAATATCTCGCTTTCTTTATAATATTTTAAAATGAATTTTTTTGCATAGGATTGCTGAGGACGATCTACAACCGGGCTGTTTTTTACTTTTTAGATTTTTGGTTTCAGATATTTAAAAAAAAATTACTTTTACTTTCGGAACCGGTGGAATCGTTTCTGAAATTGAAGCTATCCAAAGAAAAAACTATAACTAAAATCGAAAAAGTAAAACCTAGCCTGGTTGTCGATCGTCCTCAGCTATCCTATGCAAAAACAAATCATTCAAAAATATTAAAATCAAAGCGAGAAATTTGGAAATAACGCCCCCATAGACTAAAAATTAGCATTTTCATTTCTTCCCGTGTCTGAAGTGTGCTCTTAAATTAAGATGTGTTACACAGGACAAATTTCGCATTTTCTGCGACTTTTAAAGGTGTACTGTCCCCTTAAAAATTACAAATATTAAAAATAATAAATATTAAAATATTTTTTTAAAGTTTCGAACAAATTCATCAACCCTTTTAAAGTTAACAATCTTTAAAACTTACGAATTTTAAGTTCTTGTTAAATCTTAGTAAATTTAAATTGTTCAAATTATGAAAAATTAAAATGATAAAGTCATCAATGAAAGTTCTTAGGCATGTTTTAACGGCATGAAAAATATGCTAAAAATTAATATAATAAGAAAACAAATAATGCAGATGAAAATCAACTTTCAGGAATTTCTACCAATTAACGGAAATATATTTGCATTTTTTGTACAGCCCTTACATTAGCAATAAGTTTTTATACACGCCACATGTTAAGATAAAATTTATTCCAATATAAACATGCTTAAAACTACTTAAATCGCACTTCCAGAAATTGTCATCCATGGCGTGCATGCATTCAATTCTCTGGATAGCCTTGTATATTATTATATTTATATTTTCCAAACATATCGTTCTAAATATAGTTGAACTTGAAAATGTAGGATCTAATTAAAAAAAAAAAAATAAGCAATTCACTCTCATTCTCAGCAATTCTTCCTAGTTCTTTTGCGTAGCCCTATACATGATGTATAGAATTTAAATATATAACCTTGTATGCAGAAATATAGTTAAAAACGTAAATCATAGCTGAAAACTCAATTTCAACAGTCATCCATAATAGACAATAATTCATGTACAGTATTTTATCCAACATCTTTTATGTGCCCCTGTAAATGAAATAAAATGTGATCAAAATCATCTTCTAATGTAAGCATCTTGCAATAAACCTCAGTAACATATATGAATTCCATCTTGTTTAAAGTAGTAAAACATAACTAAAACACGCTACAAGCAGTTTTTTCTGTAATGAAACTGAACTCTTTTCTGTGACCCTGTAAATGAATGAAAAATGCTTTGCAACCCCTTCAGGAAGTATGTTTTATTGCACCTCATAAATTCATATCAATTGCATTATGTTCGTAACAGAGAAACATTAAAATACGCCGCAAAGGTTTTTTCTTCATAGTTCATAATATAACGAAATATACTTTTGAATTCCCCTGTACACGTACTTGTGCACTTCAATAAGGTGCATAAATTTTATGTTTAAACTGTTTTACATCATTAAAATACACCGCAAATGATTTTTCCCACATAGGTCATAATATAAAAGAATACTTTTGAAAGTCCATGTAAGTGAAGTATAAATGATTACGCGCTTTATTATCAGTGCCATGTATCCCATGATAAACTTCAACAACGTATTTCAATTACATCACAATTCAAGTATATGTACGCTAGTTAGACCACGGGCAGACGGGCAGTGAAGCCAATTCATAAACATTTTCCAACTATGTTGTAATGTGTTATAAATATGAGTACCCGTCCAAACGTTTTGTGTTGGATATACATATAGAAAATATAGAGGTTGTAGAGAAAAACGCGGGACCTGGTAGTAATTGACACTATATAACCTGGTAAGGCGGAAACACAAGCAATAGGTGCGAATTACCGTTTCAGATGGGCAGTTTCCGTCTTTGCAGATACAATTACAGTAGAGCGCCGATTATCCGAACTCCAATTAACCGAACTTCCAATTATACGAACAACCTATTTCTCTCAAAAAAAATTTTATCCGAACAACCTATTTCTCGCAAAAAAAATTTTTTTTAATGATAATGAGATTGTGGATGAAATTTAAGATGTAAAATAAATTGAAGAAATGAAAACGAATGCCCTGAAAATGACCCAAGTCCATCGCATAACGAAGCCTTTGAGTGTTTGGAAGCAGCTATGAAATGGCTTGAATGGCAGAAGAACTCTGATCCTATTCAAATAACGTATTTAAGAAGATCTCGAGATATGGCAACATTGGAAAGAACGTCTTATTTGAAGCAAGCAACAATCGAAAGCTATTTTGTTTAAATTATAATCTCTGGAGTTTAGAAAATGATAAAAAGAGAAAAAGAAAATTTTAAATGATAAAAAAGTAAACAAAAAGACAGTTTTTAAACACGCTAGCACTAACTGGCGCTACCAGTCCTAAGCCTGGATAAAGTGTGAAGGTTTTAGTATAGTGAGAAACACCCCTTAAATTGTCTGTCCATTTATCCGAACTTTCGCTTATCCGAACTAGGTTCGGTCCCGACTTGTTAGGATAATCGGCGCTCTACTGTATAAGATATATTAAGGGGAATCAGGGAAATATTCCGTTTAAACCAGGATTCCGTTACAGGTGCGTATTAGAAAATAAATTTGCTAGCTAGCAGATTTTATAAAATGTTATATTTTACCTTACAGTCTTATCATTAACTATAATAATGTAAAAGTAAAAAAAAATGTTCGCGTTTTCTTACCGTTACAAAAACTACCTTTACGTTACATTTGAGAACCGACATTAGAAACGGCAAAAAAATGTAAGCACTAATGTTAAGTCTACGGGAGCGTTATTTTCAAATATCTCGCTTACTCTTTAATATTTTAAAATGAAATTTTTTTTTTTCATAGATAGTTGAGGACGATCTATAACCGGGCTAACATATACTTTTTCGATTTTGGTTTCAGATATTTAAAAAAAAAAATACTTTTTCTTTCGGAACCGGTTGGAATCCGTTCTGAAATTGATACTATCCTAATATTAAAAAAAAAATTAAAAACAAAATCAAAAAAGTAAAAACTATTCTGGTTTTCGATCGTCCTCAGCTATCCAATGCAGAAAAAAAAAAAAAACAAACAAACAAACAAAATCTATTAAAATAAAGCGAGAAATTTGAAATTAACGCCCCCATAGACTTAAAATTAGCGTTTTTATTTATTCCCGTGTCTGAAGTGGGCTCTTAAAGAAAGATGTGTAACACAGGACAAATTTCAAATTTTCTGCGGCTGTTAAACGTGTACTTTTTCGTTAAAAATAACAAATATTAAAGAAATAAATATTAACAATATTCCTTTAAATTTTCAAACAAATTGATCAAAACTTTCAAAGTAAACATTCTTTAATACTTACTAACTTTTTGTTTATCCTTTGTTTATGTTAGTTTGTTTATGTTTGTTGTTGTTGTTTGTTACTTTATGTGTTATATTTGTTTGTATGTTGTTGTGTTTTTGTTTGTTATATTAACTAAGTTTTTGTTAAATCTTAGTAAATTTAAATTGTTCAAATTACTGAAAAATTAAAATGATAAAGTCATCAATGGATGTTCTTAGGCTTGTTTTAACGGCATGAAAAATATGATAAAATTTAATATAATAAGAAAACGAATAATGCAGATGAAAGTAAACTTTCAGCAATTTCTACCAATTAACGGCAGTATATTTGCATCATTTTGTACAGCCCTTGCATCCGAACAAGTTTATATACACGCCACATGGTAATTGTAAGATCAAAATTATTGCAGTATAAACATGCTGTAAACAACTGAAATCGTACTTCCAGAAATTATTATTCATAGGCGTGCGCATGCATCCAGTTCTTTGAATAGCCTTGTATATTATTATATTTATATTTTACAAACACATCTTTCTAAATATAGTTGAACGTGAAAATGTAGAATTTAATTAAAAAAAAAAGCAATTCACTCTCATTATCAGCAATTCTTCCTAGTTCTTTTGCGTAGCCCTATACATGCTCTATAGAAATCATATATATAATCTAGGATGCAGAAATTTAGTTAAAAAAGGATATCATAGCTGAAAACTCACTTTTAGCAATCGTCCCTAATAGACAATACTTCGTATACAGTATTGTATCCAGCAACTTTTATGTGCCCCTGTACATGAAATAAAATGTGATTCACATCATATTCTAATGTAAGCATCTTGTAGTAAACCTCAGTAACGTATACGAATTTCATCTTGTTTAAAATATTGAAACAGAATTAAAACACGCTGCGAGCAGTTTTTTCTGTAATAAAACTGAACTCTTTTCTGTGACCCTGTAAATGAATGAAAAATGCTTTGCAACCCCTTCAGGAAGTATGTTTTATTGCACCTCATAAATTCATATCAATTGCATTATGTTCGTAACAGAGAAACATTAAAATACGCCGCAAAGGTTTTTTCTTCATAGTTCATAATATAACGAAATATACTTTTGAATTCCCCTGTACACGTACTTGTGCACTTCAATAAGGTGCATAAATTTTATGTTTAAACTGTTTTACATCATTAAAATACACCGCAAATGATTTTTCCCACATAGGTCATAATATAAAAGAATACTTTTGAAAGTCCATGTAAGTGAAGTATAAATGATTACGCGCTTTATTATCAGTGCCATGTATCCCATGATAAACTTCAACAACGTATTTCAATTACATCACAATTCAAGTATATGTACGCTAGTTAGACCACGGGCAGACGGGCAGTGAAGCCAATTCATAAACATTTTCCAACTATGTTGTAATGTGTTATAAATATGAGTACCCGTCCAAACGTTTTGTGTTGGATATACATATAGAAAATATAGAGGTTGTAGAGAAAAACGCGGGGCCTGGTAATAATTAAAATTCGACCCCCTCAACTAAAAACATGACACTATAAAACCTGCTAAGACGGAAACATAAACAATGTGTACGAAATACCGTTTTAGGTGGGTTGTTTCCGTCTTTACAGATACAATTGTAAGATATTTTTAGGGGAATCATGAAGATATTCCGTTTAAACCAGGATTCTGTTACAGTTACGCATTGCAAAATAAATTTGCCAGCTGACAGACTTTTATAAATTGCTATATTTTACCTTACAGTCTCATTATTTTTAGATTTACATTCTTATAGTTAATGATAAATTTTCGCGTTTCCTAAACGTTACAAACAGTTCCTTTACGTTACATTTGAGAACCCACACTAGTAACTAGGAAAAAATGAAAGCGCTAATGTTAAGTCTATGGGAGAGTTACTTTCAAATATCTCGCTTCCTTTTTAATATTTTAAAATGAATTTTTTGCATAAGATAGCTGAGAACGCTCGATAACCGGGCTAGTTTTTATTTTTTCAATTTTGGTTTCAGATATATATATTTTTTAAATTACTTTTACTTTCATAACCGGTTGGAATCCGTTCTGAAATTTAAACTATCCTAACATAAAAAAAAACTATAACCAAAATCGAAAAAGTAAATACTAGGCTGGTTGTCGATCATCCTCAGCAATCCTATGCAAAAAAAAAAATCATTCAAATATATTAAAATCAAAGCGAGAAATTTGAAAATGACGCCCCCAAGGGCTTAAAATTAGCGTTTTCATTTCTTCCCGTGTCTGAAATAGCCGTGCATGCATCCAATTCTTTGAACAGACTTGTATATTATTATATTTGAATTTTCCAAACATATCTTTCTAAATATAGTTGAACTTGAAAATAAAATTAATCAATTCACTTTCATTCTCAACAATTCTTCCTAGTTCTTTTGTGTAGCCCTATATATTGTCTATAGATTAATCAAGTATGCAGAAATTTAGTCAAAAATGTATATCATAGCTGAAAACTCACTTTCAGCAATCATCACTAATAGACAATACTCATATACATCATTGTATCCAACATCTTTTATGTGCCCCTATAAATGAAATAAAATGTGATGCACATCATATTTTAATGTAAGCATCTTGTAGTAAACCTCAGTAACGTATATTTGTTCCATCTTGTTTAAAATCGTGAAACATAGCTACAACACATGCTGCAAGCAGTTTTTTCTGTAATAAAGATGAACTCTTTTCTGTGACCCTGTAAATGAGTGATAGATGCTTTGCAACCCCTTCAGAAAGAATTTTTTTTCACCTTATAAATTCATATCAATTTCATTAAGTTGCAACAGAGAAACGTTATTAAAATACGCCGCAAACGTTTTTTTCTTCATAGTCCATAATATAACGAAATCCACTTTTGAATTCCCCTGTACACGTGCCCGTGCACTTCAATAAGGTGCATAAATTTTATGTTTAAAATTGTTTTACATCATTAAAATACGTCGCAAATGATTTTTCCCACATAGGCCATAATATAAAAGAAAACTTTTAAATGTCCATATAAGTGAAGTATAAATTATTATAAAATAATACGTATTACAAAATAAATTTTCTAGCTAGCAGACTTTTATAAAATGCTATATTTGACCTTACATCTCATTATTTTTAGTTTTACATTATTAAAGTTAATGATAAATTTTAGCGTTTCCTTGAAGTTACAAAGAATATCTTTATGTTACCTTTGAGAATTCGCACTTGTTACGAGAACAAAATGTAAGCTCTAACGTTAAGTATATGGGAGAGTTATTTTCAAATATTTAACTTCCTTTTTAATATTTTTAAATGATTTTTTTGCATAGGATGGCTGAGGATGATCTACAACCGGGCTAGTTTTTACCCTTTCGATTTTGGTTTCAGATATTAAAAAAAAATTACCTTTACTTTCGGAACCGAGGTGAATCTGTTCTGAAATTGAAACTAACCTAATATATATATATATATTAAAATACTATAACCGAAATCTAAAAAGTAAAAGCTTGCCTGGTTGTAGATAGTCATCAGCTATCCTATGCAAAAAACTTCATTCAATAATTTTAAAATCAAAGCGAGAAATTTTAAAATAACGCCCCCATAGATTTAACATTAACGTTTTACTTTCTTCCCGTTTCTGAAGTGGGCTCTTAAAAAAAGATGTGTTACACAGGACAAATTTCGTTCTGCGATTGTTAAAGGTGTACTGTTCCCTTAAAAATAATAAATATTAAAGTAATGAATATTAAAAATATTTCTTCAAAGTTTTGAACAAGTTGATCTATAATTTTAAAGTTAACAATCTTTAAAACTTTCTAACTTTAAATTCTACTGATTTTTAATAAAAAAAAACTTTTTCGAACTTAAAATGTTAAATTGTCGAATATTTTATACATATACAAGAATGGGAGACTTGAAACCGTGTCTCCTGGCCAGGCCACAAACATGTTCTAGCAAATTATGACTTCGTAATTTTATTATTTCTTAACTATTTTAACTTAAAAAATACTTTAAAAAGAACGCGTCTATTTTTTTACCGTTTTACTTAATAAACTATCTGTATCCCCTGGTAACTTGTAAAAGTTGTACCTCCCACTGTACCGTTCAGAAATTGTATATATACAAACGAAATGCATATTTTCCTTCGTTATTTATAGAAATATAGAATTTGAAATATTTCATTCTTTCAAGAGTATTTTGTTGAAATTAAACAATAATCGTAGAAAAAAATAAATGCAATGTTTGAAATAGGAGTGATCTATTTTAACACGATACAATAATCCAATCACAGTTAAATCGTTTCCATTTGCTAAACTGTCTGGATACTAGCCAATCATATTTTTAATAGGCGTGGTTTTCATCGTCTTGGTAGAGGCGGAGAGCATAACATTACGAGGCCGTTTTTGACACATTTGTCATCAAAATCTTTGCAAATTTTGCTCAGTCTAATTGTAGTAGAACTATTGAAAGCATGTTATTGGAAAGCTTAAACTCTATATTTTCGTTGTTATTTTTAAAATTTTCCTGAATTTTGCTGATATGAATGTTATAAGACTAAAAAGGACACAACACCTCGAATTTCACTGGATCCTAAATTGACAGGATCCTGAGAATTAAACTACAACGAAAATCGGAAAAGTAAAAAATATCCCGGACACAGATAGTCCTCAGCTATCCTGTGCAAAAAAAATCATTTAAAAATATTAAAAATCAAGCAAGATATTTGAAAATATTGCTCCCATAGACTTAGCATTAGCGTTCGAACTTCAAACCGTGACTAGTGTGGCCTCTTCAGGCTCGAGAAGAGCATCGTATTAGGTCTCATGTTTGAAAAAATTCGGTTAGTGCGTCATTTTGGATCACTATGTCTCAGGGTCAAGCTAATTGTATCTAAAACAGCAGGAATGATTTAGTGGGAATAATATATCAAGATAAACACAAAGCTCATTTTGACCGAGCTTAGCTCGGTCATTCCTGCTAGTAGCTGTTTAAAGTTCGAGCATATTTTTTGCTACAAATTAGAGGTCATTCACAAATGTAGTAGAAATATAATTATCGTCAGATATATTGATGAAATGGTTGAGAGTAAAATTAGCATTGCAATATAACTTTGAAATCTTTAATCATTCTGACATATTACTGTAAAATATACAATTTGTACTGAACAATTACAATTTGTACAATTTGAAGAGGATAAAAATAACAGAATTTTTGTTAAATAAAAGGATGAAAAACAACAACCTCAATTCTTTACAAAAATGATACATATTTTAAAATGCTGTTAGATTAGACCGTCTTTCAAATTTTGGGTTGTGCCACGTTTTTTAGCTTTTGAAAATTGATTCACATGTATTTTTTAGCGTTGAATTCGAAAATGACCTTCATTTTAAACCATCACGTCAGAATTTTTCTCAAATCGGAAATTTCAAAGTTAAAAAGCTCAAAGTTAAAATTCATCCCCCCTCTCCTCCAAACCTCATCGGACCCCTGAGCTGTTTAGCTGTAAGAAACCCAGTATAAGTCATAAAATTGAATAAATTATTGAATTAAATAAAAATAAACTGAATAAAAAAGTCTTACATCTACTTTTTAGTATCATATTTTTCGCTATTATTTTAACCTTCAAATTTACGATTTGCAAAAAATCCTGACATGATGGTTAAAAGTGAAGGTAAAATTTTTATTTAGCGTTAAAAAATACATAAAACCTAGTTATAAAAGTTAAAAAACACAACCATCGCAGGTTTATGTTATCTAATCTAAAACCATTTCTTAAACTTGTTGACGGTAATCTATCCGAATTATTTTATGTTATCCTCTAATATAGGTATGCATAGGATGGTAAGCGTCGAAAATCTTAATAATATTACATTATAATCGGATTTAAGTCAGTATGTAAAATTTTAACTTCGATCGGACATTTGAAAGTCAGTTAAAGTTCGAGTACAAATTTTAAACTGGAAAGACAATCGTTGCAAGTTAAATAAAACCTATGAAAATAACATAATTTTTGTTAAAAGAAGTCATAGCCTCAAATCCTTACAAAATACAACAAATATTAAAATAGAATTATTTTAACTAATCTGAAATTTGGCTAATATAATTAACTCAATCGTAATAGTTGTACGATTTCTTTCAAGCCGCAGACACCTTGAAATAAGATTTAAGTACTTTATATACGATCCCTGAAAGCATGGTTGAAATCATCTGTTTTGATATGCAAAAAAGGGATATAAGTCATGCATTTCAAAGTTTCACAACTCAGTCAATTTTAATGTTAGAAAATGGGACTTTTTCTGTCTTAATTGTTAATGTCACAGTAAATTTTTACTAAATATCACTTATAGGACCGGGGGACCGCATAAAAATTTAAATTGCGTAATTTTTAATAAATATTTTTCTTGACCCAAATCGCTTTAAAAATAATTCTTTATCTTATTTAAACCATTTTTGTAATTGGAAGTATGCATCTAGGACCAACGGTTGCGAAAATAGAGGTCGGTCAGGTTATACGTGGACACACTGTATATGTATTACTTTTGAAAACACAATCACAATTACATCCATGTCTTACCCAGGGACTCGAACCAGGCCCCTCAGCTTGACAGCAGCCTCCGCTTACACGAGTAATTATAGCAGGGTTTTCTTTCGTCTCGTGTTTATTTACAAAGTTTCAAACAGCTCTTGCATTTCGTCTTTTTTTAATAAACTGTTGATCTCTCACTCCTGCAGAACTCATTGCTTTTACAAAAGACTGTAAAATATTTGTTAATAATTTAAAATGATAAACAGCTAACACAGAAACACCGGTAAACTTAATTTTATGTGAGAACAAATTAACTACCCACCAGACACAGATTCCGAATGATGATTAGCAACCGACTAAGAGGATTTGGAATTGTGTCATATATACTGATTGCAAAACAGCCATAACCACTCAAAACTGATTGCAAAGAAATCATAACCGGTTTAAATAGCGTTCACGTACCGTGTTTGAAACTTTAACAATTGAACAATCATCGCTGTATAAAGAATTCAGTTAAATATTGTAGAATGCGATAATTTTAAATACTTTGTCTGATTCAGTCAGGTAATTCTGTGTAAATACCTAGATTTTTAGGAAATAAGAGGCTCCACACTTTAACAGTAATATATATATATAGCATATATAATGAAAATTAAACTACGCTTGAGAATATAAATGAGAAAAAATTGAAAAATAAGGGAATTGACTTGATATTATAATAAAATACCATCAAATAAATAGAATAAAACAAATAGGCTTATAAAAATATTAAGGAAAAAACATGATAAAAGCAACATATATATTACATGTTTTAAAGAAATATAGAATCAAGGAATATATATATATATATACATAACCATTAATTAAACATCACTGACCACCATCAATAATTGTTATAGTATGAATGAATTTACAACAATACAGTGTCCCCAAACACTCTGAATGGATACCAAAAATATAATAAACAAGCTACTGTGTATAAAATAAAGTCCCTTGTACTGTATAACAAGAATTAATAATAAAGAAAAAAAGAAGAATATGGATTTCGATAAAAATAATTGAAAAGCTTACATATTGAATTACGTTATCAAGAGTACAGAATTCAATTATATAAGCAAAATTAGTCGTTTTCTGTGAGAAAAAAAGCTAAAAGCTGAAAAAAAAATTTCTCCTGTACTCTAACGACCAATATAACCAAAAGAATAGTTTCAAACTGAAAACAGAATAAAATTAAATGCTATGAAATGGAAAAAGCAATACAACCTTTTAAATAATTAATATATAGCAAGGAAAAATAGTAATATTACACAAAATACCAAATAAAATCTCAGTTATTTTATCCAAATACACATCAGCACATGGTAGCCAAAATCACAGTAAGTTTAAGGTTATTTTTACAGTTAAGTTAACACAGATTTTAAAACCTAATGTATACAGTTAATCTATATTGAAATACCGTGATAAAATAATATAAATAGAAAATAATTAAATAATAATTAAATAACCTCTTAACACTTTTAATTTTTTTTTTTTAATTTCTTAACTAAAGTAAAAAATACCAAAACTATAAGTTTACCAAATCGCAAATAGCGAACATTAAGCTTCACCATGTGTTAAAAATTGATATTATTACTCTATTCAAAGCATCAGATAGAATCCAATTTAAATTTTAGTGCTGTCATCTATGATATTAACTTGAAACTGATATGAACAAAATGTCATAAAGATTATGCTGTTATATGTTAATTCATTCATAATATACCAACTGCTATATCCCAACAATATATATATATATATATATATATCTCCCTGGTAAAGAAATAAATAGGCATTAAAAGACTTTCTGAGCAACTGTAATACACCATACTGTTGCGTAATTAAATTAAATCTAAATAAAATCTTACAGATGAGCATAATTCCAGTTTTTTTTTTTTTTTTTTTTTTTTTGGTCCCTTATGATATAACCCAAAATAATGCCACAGCTGCCAACTTTTACGCATTTCTCTTACCAGTATTTTGTATCTAAATTTTGCTTTATTTAATACCAGAAAATCGCAATTCATTAACACAATTTTTTGTGTTGAATATTAGGAATAGAAAAAGCGTAAAATTTGGCAGCTAATTTATTTAAATGTTGTTTATTTTTGCTTTGAATGTTAATGCATCTAAATTATTTTGCTAATTATAACTTATAACGCCGTGAAATTGTATTAAAATTTTGATTGCTTTTCTTTCTTTCTTTTTTTTTTTTTTTTTTTTTTTTTAGAAATGCACTTATTGGCTGAAACAACCTCTAAAATAAGATATTTATTCCTTTTTAAGCATTTTTTTTTTTTTAATTGGGAGTTTATATATCCCAAAAAGCTCGAAGCGTTCTTTAATTTTTTACCTGCCGGAGATTGGTAGGCAATGCAAATTGCAAAAATGTTTAGAAAAATGTATATATAATTAAGATTATATTAACCCATTAACCGCCAAAACTATAAGGTTGAAATTTTCAACTTTTTAGCTAAACGTTGTTTGCCACCACAAACTCTGAAAGATAATTTTCGCTTTATATGATCTTAAAATTTTATGTCTTTAAGTAACGCTAATTTTTTAATTCAAAAATAGTGGTGGGTATGTAAATAACTTAAATATGTGCATTTATTTTGACGGTTGCGTAAAACGCAACACCAGCGGGTATTGGTTATTAAAATAATCCTCACAGTAATGTTCAAAAATTTACTTTTTAAAATTTGTATACAGCCCCTCTAGACAAAATTAGTCAAATAGATTTTTCCCCTTTTGCTGCAAGTAGGTATTTACAAGAACTGCATATCTGTATCTTTAAAATTCGATGAGTTATGCTAAAATAAAAATTCATTCTAGTGAATGGAAAACATATATCAAATTGGAAATGTAATTCTGTTAGATATTGCAAGAAAAAAGAAAAACTACAATAATGCACATGAAGTTGGCCTTAAATAAAATATAATCCATGTTTGCAACAATATTGTGGGCGAAGCACTCCAAATTGCAGAGTATTCATAAAATAACTTCCCCGATATATGAACCCCTAGCGGAATAACCGCTCAACCAATTGAAAAGAAATTTTGGATATACTTATTTGAAGGTATGCACTCTAGATCTTGGCGATTTAAAACATTAGAGCTCTTACGGTTGCGGTTACGGTTACAGTAAAAATTTCGAAACTTTCTAATAGCAACACCCATTTTTTCATGCGCAAATTCATCAGAGCATTGAAAAACCATAAATGGCGTCGAGGAAAATTGCCGGCGTGAAACACTTGCAAAAAAGGCCATTGTAAAGGACCAATGACAACACAAGACATAAGAAATAAAAAAACAATTATTTTAATTAGCAGTTTTCAACATGCCCACCTTCGCAGGCAATAACGCATTGCATACGTGAGACTGTTGAAAATAAGGCTGAACGTAACATCGCAGCAGAAGGAATCTGTACAATTTCACGTTTTATGGCATCTTTTAATTCTGACAAATTTCTTGGATTTGATGTGTACACCTTTGATTTCAGATAACGCCATAACCAGCAACCCATTGTACTGAGGTCGGGGAATCATAGTGGCCACGAAACTGCAAGGTTACAACAGATGATTCTATCATCAAAGAGCTGCTGCAGCACTTGTTGAACAGATGTGGCGACGTGTGGAGGGGCACCATCTTGCATCCATACAATATCATTAACAACATTTCGCTGCTGCAGTTCTGGAATTACGTAATTTTACAACATTGTTGTATACCGAGCACTTGTGATGGAGCAGATTTTCATACCTTTGGAAGTGACCTCCTCGAAAAAGTACGGACCGAGAACGAATGTGTTTGCGATGCTGCACCACACAGTCACTTTAGCTTCGTGTAAAGGCGCTGGTGTCACATTGTGAGGATTTTCATCAGCCTAGTGAACGCAGTTCTTGGATTTTACGTTCCCGGTTAAAGAGAAATGTGCCTCATCCGTCCATAATATTCGCAATGTCCAACTGTTATCTCCATCATATCTGATGAGAAAATAATTTGCAAAGTCCAAACGCTGTTGCTCGTCTCCAGGTTGCAACATCTGGATGCGCTGCAATCGATAGGGAAACATCCGCAGAACAGTGCGCAGAATCTTGAAGACTGTTGTTTTCGGTACATCCATACTGCTTGCAACACTTCTTGCAGTATGGAATGGATTTGCAGTAATCCTGTTATGCACTTCCGCAGCAACTTCAACAGGAACGTCGTCCGGATCGTGGTCGATCACATGTGCATCCAGTTTCTTCAAATGTTTTCACCAAATCACGTACAGATCTTACGGAGCATGGGCTTCGTCGTAACTTATGATTTCGGGGTAAACTCGCATTGCTTCAGCTCCATTTTCCCCGTTCAGATAAAACAGCTTTATCAATTGACCTCGTTGTTTTATTGTAAGTGTCATCTTGTTGGCATACTACCCCTCGGGATTGCACTAACACTCTAAAGCAGTCATCGCTCTTGTTGGCACGTACGAACAACTAATAGAAGAAACAGTCTTCCCACACTGTTTATTAAAAATTTCCTACACGCAATGATTTGCATATGGTGTTATGTGATTGATGCTTCTACTATCTATTCCGGTGAATTGTGCAAAGTGCGTCATAGACCAGAAGCCGGCAGCACAGACAACCACCTCCTCCAGTTGGAGGCTGAAATTCCACAATTAGCTAAAACTCGATTCCCATATTAAAACGCAATTGGTCTGCGAAGTCATATCTTGGTGGAAAACACCTAAAAAACCGATTTTAGCGATTGACTCGTAGGTTTACCATTGCGTTTTCCTGCACCCAAAGGTATGAAAACATGGCGGACTGGGAGCAGGAAAACACAATAGTAAACCTACGATTCAACCGGTAAAATCTGGTTTTTATGTGTTTTCCACCAAGATATGACTTAGCAGACCGATTGCGTTTTAATATGGGAATCGAGTTTTAGCTAATTCTGGAATTTCAGCCTCCAACTCGATGAGGTGGTTGTCTCATGGTTCGTACGCCTCCTTGAATTTTGCAGACCAGAAAATCTTTCGGCACCTGTATTATCTTATAGAAAATCTGTTCTTAAAAGAAGGCGAATTTTTGCGCGTTTAACCTGGATTACTTTTTCTACAAAAAGATACTGGTAGTTCTCCTGGTAGTCCAAGAGCCGACAGCACAAAAACCTATGTTATCAAGCACAAGAAAAAAAACCATAAGCCAAAAATTAATACCACCAGTGGTTCACTCGTAGGTTTATTATTGTGTTTTCCTACAAACAAAGGTATGAAAACATGGACGACTGGAATCAGGAAAACACAATGATAAACCTACGAGTGAACCACTGGTGGTATTAATTTTTAGCTTATGCACCACTTCACTTCCGGCAAACATAGATGATTAGATTCCCCTACCCCTACTCTCTTATAAAATAAAAGGTTTTTTCGGTTGTGCTTGATAACATAGGTTTTTGTGCTGTCGGCTCTTGGATTATGGAGAAATAACGGTGTCCGTACGAACCATGTGTCTGTGCTTCCGGCTCCCGGTCTATCAGTGCACCTCGTGTTTGAATTGTCATTGGTCCTTTACAATGTTCTTTTTTGCAAATGTTTTATGCCGGTGTAACGACCATAATATCACTTGGAATGTGTGATTTTTCGAAAGATGCGAAACACCAAATAAACTCTGGATACATCATGAGGAACGAAAGCACGACTTGCTCCTGAATTGAAGTCCTTTTAACTTGTGCCTGGTTGACTTCATAATCGTACCGAAGGAGCATGTTTTCGATATGCGAGGAACGAAGGAGTGGCTACAAGACATGTTTTTCAGTAGCCGATATTTTTGTTCACTTTTGAACTGAGCAATGTTATAAGATTTGTTTTAAAATGTGTTTTTGAGTTGTGTTTGTGTACACATAGGGAAAATAAAAATGTAATCATTTGTTTTAGAGTGCTGAATATTGCGTTACATAAGAACTGATTAGGATTGAGTGCCACGATATTACACCGGTAATTTTAGTCATACGTGTATTGTTCCAACGCCATTTAGGATTTTTAAATGTGCTGATGAATTTGCGCAGAAGAAAAAATTGTGTTGCCATTCGGAAATTTCGAAATTTTTTTCACTGTAACCGTGAGAGCTCTATTGTTTTAAATCATGACGATTTCGAGCGTATACCTTCAAATAACCAAATCTGAAATTTCCTTTCGATTGGTTGAGCGGTTAAGTCGCTAGGGGTTCATATATCTTGGAAGTTTTTTTATGACCACCCTGTATATTTACAATAGCATTATCAGAAGAGATCACTTATTTATTGGATATGAGAAAAAACACTTTGCGAATGCCTGGTGAATTGCTTTTTTCAATGTTTTAAATATTTAAAAGTACATTTGTATTTTTACTTAAGCTCTACCCGCATAATACATTTTTTTCACTTGTGACATATTTTACACCTAAAGACTGCCATCATGAATTTGTTTATTATCCTTATTTTTACTGGTGAAATAGCATTGCAAATGGTAAGAAAAAGTCCTACAAGGCATCTTCTGCCTTTTGTTATAATATAGTTAACTTTAAAGATACAGGTAGATGCCGTTTTCGTATTGACCTTCTTGGGACAAAAGCAGAATATTTCTAATTGATCAATTTTGTATAAAGGAGTCGTATAAAAATTTAAAAAGTGTAATTTTTTTTTTAATAATAAGGCCTATTTTATTAACATAATCTTATTTCCTACCTTATTTGAACACTTTGCAATTTACATTGCTTCTTGTTACAAACTCGGGTAAATTTAAAGCCTTT
Organism: Maratus speciosus; assembly: GCA_963932465.1. Lineage (NCBI taxonomy): Eukaryota > Metazoa > Arthropoda > Arachnida > Araneae > Salticidae > Maratus > Maratus speciosus. The sequence goes on along the minus strand of OZ010787.1, from coordinate 144,469,131 downwards.
TTATTAGAATTGTAATATAATGGTTTAAGAATTAGCTATTGGCCCATCATAAGGGTGGACACCATGCATATATATATATATATACAGTCAGAAGGGAAAAAAGTCCGAACGATAGCTATTATTTTATATCTAATTAATGCAAGAAAAAACAAAGTACCGTTTTTTACAAGAAAGTTCCTTATAATTGCATGAGGTTCATAATGAGGTCATTCACACTTTAAAATAGCAACACTATATTTTTCCTGAATATTTAAATTTGGTATGCCAAAAAATATGGAAACAAAGACACCAATAATTTTGTCTATTAATTTGAACAATTCGAGATTAGATTATGAAATATAAATTGTTGAAAAATAAACTAATCAATATGTTAATGACAGAACGAAGGATGAGACTTTGGATTTATATCCTGAGAACAGATGCCACTAGGAACAAAGATGTAAACACAACAGTACAACAATATTATATGTTATCGAGGAAAGGATTGATAGATTTTGTTCCTGTTAGCGCTGCTGGTATGTTCCTTGGTCACATTTAGCTGAAAAAGTCCATTTGTCTAGTAAGTGATTTGTGTCCTGGATGACTTTTACCAAACATAATTTATTTACACATAATTCGAACTAAAATTTCTTAATTTTACTTCTTCTCAATTCGTAACAAATAGTCTTAATTTTACTACTTCTCAATTGTTACTTCGTGAAATCACAAACATAACGCGCATATATATTTTCTATTAAAAACTCTTTCTGAAATATCATTTATTTATTAATAATGTGATTATTCAAAAATCATAAAAAGGGACGTATTTTTCTTTCATTATCATTTGAATCCGCATGGTTAACCTCTCCCGCTCTAAAAAGATAATAATAATAATAATATTGCTAATAATAAATAAAAAAATAAATTTTTGTTCATTTCTGATCATTAGTTGTAAAGTTATCATCAAATAGTATGTTATGGCCGTCATAAAACTTTCTTCTGTACCATTCTAATATAATAATTTACACAACCAAAAGTTAGCTTCAAAAATGAGCGATTCTGGCCAAAATGTGGTTAAAAGTGTTTCAGAGTTACAAGAATGAAAAGTTAGTAATACTGAAAATCACGCTCGCTAAATTGCATCAGTTGCCTGTGGAGGAGCCGATCGTAGGATAGAAGCGCCCACTTTGAGTGATCATAATCAAAGTTGAAGCAGCATCTGTTTATTTCATTATCTAGCAAAATATTTACTTTCATGAAAATCCAAGCATTAGTTCTTGATATGTAGCTGCCGCGGAAATTGAGGAAAATGTAGCATAGCAACGCTATCTGTTTTCCGGTATATATCCAAACCTAATCTGCATCTATCACGGCCAAACTCGATCGCCTGCCTTATATAAGGAGGAATCGAGTTTGGTCGTGGCATCTATTTATGTCAATGCTTAAAGGAACATGAATTTTAATGAAATTCAGTACAATTGTTCTAAAAATATCGCTATTTCAGAAATCGTGAAAAATATAGTAGTGCCACCTATTGGGCGATATACACTCAATCTTTATCAGCATCTATTTATTTCAAGGGGTAACTGAATCTGAAGTTTTATTAAATTACCTTCATTAGTTCAAGAGGAAGAACGATCCCAAAATTTGTGTCACACTCAGACAAGACGACGGACAGACATACATTTTCCAAAAATATTCAAATCGTTTTCAGAACATCCCAAAACATGCAAATTCATCATAAAACGGAAGTCGAGTAATTTACCAATTTCAATACTTTCTTCTCATGTGTATAGAAGGAAATGAAAAGAAAAATCGAGAACTTACAAGGAACTATACTTTAGTTTAAAGTTGAAAATTTGTTTCCAATCATTCCAATGTATGCAAAATTTTAGCAAATGAACGATATATTTATGGATTTCCAAATGGTTATCGTTAATGCAGTCAACAAATAATTGTTGCATCATTATTTTAATAGTTTTAGTTGTAATATCACCCAATGTTCCAAATGCGTTTCTCAGTATTAGACTCCGAATACATTTTAAGTCATATTTAATGTGTTTTTCAGAGCAATAAAAATTTGTATTCAGAGTGCGGCAAGATGACAATTCGAATTAAAAAAGAAACATAAGAGTTCTCATTTTGATTTTAAAAGTTCGTACGAAAATAAATTTTTATACTGGAGATCCGTGCCGAAACATACATTCACCCGACGAGAGTTCAGAGCGATAATTTCGCTGCCCTCCCATATAAATAAAATTGTGAAAGTAAGTCTAAATAACAATATTATTATTGTAATTTACGCAAAATGCACGCATACAGAAGTAAGATTATGGTATGAACTAAACGTAACTGCATCGCACGTTAAACTGTTATTGGCAATCTGTTAAAAAATATGAATAAAATATAGAAGAAAATATATTTTTTAATTACATGATTACATTACCGCAAAAAATTACAAAGAGATTAATTTAATTCTGAAAATGAGTTAAGTAGCTTTATAAATTCTTTGAATTTAATTCTTCATAATAGTAATAATTATGAAAAATCATCATTATAATTTATTGTTCATGGTTTAATTATCATGGCTCACTCTAAAAAAAAACAGATGCTTTTCAATTTATTAACATGTACTATAATCACGAACGAAAATATACAATAACCTCTTTGGGGTCACCTAAGATTCTCAAAAGCATTCCTTTATCTTTAGAAACCTCACAAAAGAATTTATTTTTTTTTTAAATTTAAAGAAAAATTTATAAAAAGATATGTTTATTAGCTGCTTCTAATTTTCGGACACATTTTCGAGTAGCTTTCACAGTGCATAAACCAGTTCTCTCTAACCGGAAAATCGTTTTTTCTGATGCTATTAAGTCTCAAGTAAATATTTTCATAGTCAGCAAACATGTTTAACAGACAAACATACAGAATTAACAACATTAACATTAAAATTAACATTATTATGTTACAATTGCATGCACAATTTCAGTTATGCAGCTGAAAATGTTTAGTTAAGAACTGATAGCATCTGGAAAACCGATTTTTCGGGTAGAGAGAACTGATAAATGCATTGTAAAAGCTACTCGAAAACGTTTCCGAAAATTACGGGCTAGTAAAAATTGATTGTTATAAATTCTTCTTTAAATTTCGAAAATAAATTGTTTTCTGAGGTTTCTAAAGATAAAGGAAAGGTTTTCGGAATATTATGTGACTTGGAAGCGGTACCGAATATTTTAGTTCGTGATTATCGTAAATTTTTGTAGATTAAGAAACATCTGTCTTTTTTTACAGGGTTTATAAAATATTCAAACAGGAAAAGATTGCAGGGTATACCGTCTTTAGATTAGATGGAAATTTCTGTGCGAATTCATTTGAAAATGCTCTATACTGCAAACACATTTATTTCATTATTAAAGTTCTAATATTAGTTTGTTTAAAAAGATGTTAAAAATGTTTATTACATATCTTTATAGTAGAATTTGAGTAGTGTATTATTAAGGCATAATAAACAGAAATGTTCCTAAGTGTGCACAGTCTTTTTCATTCTTCTAAAATGGAATGATTAGTAATATACCATTGTAAATTGTAGTAATATACATGGATGTGATGGGAAATATATTATATTTTCCATCTTACATGTTATAAAATATTTTCTATATGTTCTATATACTCTAATAATATTATCTTTTAATATGGGAATCCATTTAACCCTAGGATCAATGCAAATGAACACGGAGTGTTCTCGGGTTCGCTACTGTTCGGAGATGATAAATATTGCTGATGCAGTTCAACACGGCTAATTTGATTCAAATAGGATGATAAGGAAAAACTGAAAATTGAAAAGAAAAATTGGATTTAAAAGATGATATCATTTCAATCATTTTCATATGAACCGTTCAGGTTTTTAACTTATTTATTTGGAACGAGGCACATAAGCATTATCACGCAAAGCTTAATTTTATGCTATCTGGTTCCGGGGTAGAGAAGTTCAATTTTCTAAACGCTCATATATTTATGGGCAAAAGTGATTATGCTAAGATTAATATCATTAATAATAAAACTTTGGATATTTTCAAAATGCCCCTAACAAATGAACTAAATTTTGAATCTTCATTCAGGATGTACTTTTACTTATAATTCAAAATATAGAAGGTGTAAAATAAGAATTAATGAGTGAATTCAATAACCAAAATTATTACTAATTCCAAATTGACTACATTTTTTATTAATGGCTTGGGGAAAAGAAAATTTTAAATTCTTATTACATTATTATTCTTCATTTATGATGTAAAATATTATATAACAAAAACACGTTTATTGAAGCATTTTTATCATCTTTCCGTGAATAAAACAAGAAAATAAATCCAAAATGTCAAGAATAATATTTGGAATAATTCATTACAACAAAACTGAAGCGTGAAATATAGGAGTTTGGTATTTTTTATAATACTGTTTTCGTTTGGAGTTCCACCAGTGCTTGCGGTGTCAGGTGGATAATCAGTTCATTGTCTACGCAAAAATCAGCATTCTTTTTGCCATGGACTTCTTCTGAAAAATAGACTAAGAAACCATATCCAGTCTTTCATAGACAATTAGTCGTTCATCTTTTGAGTTCTGTGCGTAGTGAGAAGGGGGTTTGTGTTTATGTTCTTTTCATAGGACGGTCCCCTTGGAAAGATGTGGCCTAGTGAAAGTTGACACCCGCGCGGCGCCATCCCTCAAGCGGGACGACACTCAAATTAGGACTCGGTTCCGGCATGTCCAATCTGCTCTTTGCCAGTGCCGTCTTATTAACTTGTGGCGGGAAAGAGGCCCCTGCGATGACGCCTTTCATAAACCCCCATTTTTCAAGGGGAACTTACATACAGAGATATGATATGTAGATATTCATATGTTGAGTGAAAAATGATGCTTCATCCTTGAAATAAATAAAAAATGTTAATAATATTAATAAAAATGGTATCGGTTGATAATGTCATTCGCTGCGAGCCTTTGGAATCGAATTTCAGTGTTATACATATAAAGAAATGACGTCTCTTCGTAAAATAAATTTCATAGGGAAATAAAAATTAGCAACAGAACACAGGGCCGAAACTAGAGGGAACAAAGCTAGGCATACCTCCCGAGTGCCACTGTAGAAAGGGACGCCAAAATAAAATTTAATTCGTCGTTCGGTAGAAAAAAAAAATAATGAAATTTGGCGCAGAAAAAGTCATGCAATCGGACACCCAAAGTAATAATGTATTCGTTAAATTTATAATCCTTGCTTTGAAAAGGGCTCGTTTTTCCATTAGGTGACCATGTAAGGAGGAGGGAACACAAAAAAATGGGGTGTTTGTACATCAAATAAAACTTCTATTAATTTATAATTAATATTTAAAATAAAAATTAGAAATTTTCGGAAAAACTTTCTCCTTTTTGACGCAATTTAAATATTACTTTCTTAATTTTACTGGAATTTGATTATATTTAACTTTGTTATTTTTCATTATGCATGAAGTAAGTACGTTCATAAGGAGCGAAAACTTCTCTTTGTAAATTTTGGAAAGAAGGGAGGGGGCGACAAAATTCATTGTTCCGGGTAAAAAAATTCCTAGTTCCGGCCCTAATAGAACAGAAAAATCCAATTACCTTCCAGAAAAAGCTGAACTATTTGAAACTCTATGAACAATTATGTCACAGCAAGGTATCGTCTTTAGAAAAAAATAAATGCCTCAGATGAAACATTTCTAATTACTTTTATTAAAAATAATCAGTCGAGAAATTTAAGGGGAATAAGCAGACTCATCGAATACTTGAAATTTTTCTTCATTATGAGTTAATGATGAAAATTCGATATTTTTTCATAATATCGAAAAAAGTATTGGTCAATCAGTTTTCAGTTTCGCACGGCTATACCATTCATAATTTTTAAAAGTCCAGAAGCATCCATCCTTCCTATAGCAATATGGCCAAAACTGGTCAGTGCTTAACAATATCCCTCCATCTTATTCGTTTCGTATGTCCTCTCTTATTTTTATGACCACTCTCTTAAGGGTGTATTCCGATCGAAACTGCTTATTTTCTGATTCATTTTAAAATTCATTTTTGCTCTCAAACGCATCAAACTTGGAAATTCTCTTATTTAGAAACTATATAATGTGCGGTGCTTCTTAATTTTTTGATAAATGCAGAAAATACTGTAAAAAATGCTGTCACAGTTGGCGTTTTGAACCGAATTTTCCGAAGCGGGCGATCTGGGAATGAAAAAAATGGTCATACTGAGAAAATAATTGTTTAAAAATCATATTCTAATTAATTGAGCTGAAAATGAAATCACACTACATGTTAAACATGTCTTCAGAAATCACCCCAGCAAGTTTCATGTTTTTACTTTTAAAAATGAGTCTGAAAATGTCTCAGAAAGTTTCGAGCTGTTGAGGGTGGAAAAATATTTTTTCGAATACACCCTTAAGTATGAACGCTTTAAGTATATCCAGCGTTAAAAAAATCCGCATGATCTACTATTCCAAGTCAAAAAAAAAAAAAAAAAAAAAAAAAACCTTGAAGGTTCTTGAAAAGATTTAGAGCCATTGTTGCAATAGAGAAATACTTTAAATATTTTAGGGTCAACAAAATCTTAGAATAATTGCTCTCCACCCCCTCTTTTTTTGCGTATTAGCGAATTAGGGATTATTGTACAGAACACACCATCTACAATTCTGCCACAAATCATCTTAAAAATATGGCTGGTACAAACTGATTAGTAATAACTTCTAATAATTAATTCTACATTTGAATTCTGCTTAGGAGGGTCATCTACATATAAAAAATGTAACAAACCTTAAGATTTTCACTAATAACACCTAATTCTGATATAATGTTTGGATTCTTCGGTAATTTTTACCTGCGGATACCTAAAGAGAAAATATTTTGTCAAGTAGTTTGCGAAGTATGCATGTTTAAAATTTGGAACTCCTAATGTTAAATTTAATCATTCCAAAATAATTTGAAATGCGGGTAGCCTTTCTACACATAAATTAAAAACTACTTAGCAGAATGAGCAGTAATGTTGAATTTACATATTTGAAGCTTCTAGAAATCAATTTCAAAAATATTTGTTTTAATTGATTTTCAAAAAAAGTATTAACATAACCTATGTTTTTTTTTTTTCTAACAGAGATCGATTTTTTGAAGCTGCAAATATACGAATCCAAAATTACAGCTCATTAAACCAAGTAGTTTTTGAGTTATGCTTAAAAGACTATCCCCATTGCAGTCTGTTTTGGAACGAGTAAATTAAATTTTACATTAGGAGTTGCAAACTTTAAATTTGCATAATTACTGAAATACTTGACCAAATAAATGGCTTTCCGTTTGCTATCCGAAAGTAAAAGTTACCGAAATATCCAAATATGATGTCAAAATTAGGTGTTAGCATTGAAAATTTTAAAGTTTGGTATAATTTCTTTAATCATATGGCTCTCCTAAATAAAGTTTAAGTATTACATTACTTATTAGACGTTATTACTAATCGATTGGTACCAGTCATATTTTTATACGATCATTTTCGGCAAAGTTAGTACGGAGTGATGTGTTTTTTCTGCCCAAGACTGTACATATTGTATCTTAATAAATATAATTTTTAAGGGAAACTTTTGAAGAAAAGATTTCCTTTCTGTCCAGTTTTATTTTTTAATTCTTTGCACTCGAGGGCTCCGCTGCGGAGACAATCTCTCTTTGCAAAATTTGTTTTGGGCACCAGTAATAAAGGAAAATAAAATTTACCTTATTTAATCAGAGCATTTTTGAAATTGTGTACTTGAACGAAACTTCTTTTAAAAAAGTTTGTGCCGATCGAATAAAATTTGTGTAAGAGACGCCGAGCGCAAAGGGTTAATAAATATTCCCGTTCATCTGAGACCGAATAAAAGGACAATTTTATTAGATTAAAGATTTGGTAAAAAGCTGCAAGATAATTACTGCTTTCATTTCTGTTTTTTATTATTTTTTTTATTTTTTATTTTTTTCTGTGTGAAAATTTTGTCCATTGCTTGAAAGGTATAAAAATATTCATATAAAACTAGGCCTCTTTCAAAACAATTATACACTCTAATTTCATGCCTGTCTGTAATTTAATTACACGTGTCATTTGATAATAATTGAAACTTTAAAATTATAAACAATAGTTAACCCATTTTCACGGGCAATTTTTATCAAATCTGAATTTTAAAACAGTAGAAGCTCCTCTTTGTTCTGAAATTCTTTTGTAGATTGGTGTTCTAGATAGGTTTCCCAACTTTATACATCGGTAAATATCTTTCAATGTCCGAATTTTATATAAAATATCTTACAATCTAAAGAAATATGGACAAAATAATATAAATACATTTTCTAATGCATTTTCTGTAATGTAGCTGTAATGAAGAAGTAATGTTAGTCAATGATGTTTTTTTAATGAAAACGATAATTCTCGTTTCCCGTCGTGAATGAGTTAAAATTTGAGTAAATACTGAAAAAAAAACTTATTTGGAAGAAACGTTTTTTTATACACTTATTATTTTTTTTTTTTACTTTTTATCCGAAAAGAAAATCATATAACATTTACACATTCAGATAGTGTCCAACCATCCTGCTTAGTCAGGGTGGCGACAAATCAGGGAACAACACAGTCAAATAAAAAACAATTATACCAGTATTTTTTATAGAAAAATTCGCCTTATTTATACGCGCGATTAAAAAAGCTGAATTTTTCTTTAAGAAGATTCTGGTATTTTCCCTTTTTATTTACTGTGTTTTTCCGGAATGTGTTTCACCATGTTAGTGCATATTTTGATTTAAAACAATAATAAAAATTACTTTTGGTTTAAAATAATTTACCGTAACCTTTCTGTTGTATTAATTAAAAATATTTACTAAAGTATCTTTTCCTTCTGTTAGTAAAAGTGTGCATGTTTTCTTTTTTTCCGACTGAAAATAAAGCGATTTAGAAGTAAACAAAACCACAATGTTTGGATGATATTTCAGTGAATTTTTCTCTATGAAAAGTTCCCTTTGGAATGTTTAAGGCGATGACAATAGACTTACAAAGGTTCGTGCAAATGGAATCTGGAATGCCTCTAGATTAGACAATGTTGTAACTGAGTGCATCAAAAGAATTTTCTAAGAGCATTGTACCTACCTACCTTCTTAATCGTTAGGAAGATTGTGTTTCATTTGTAAATTGCCAACTATTTTTTCAACAACGGGATGAAGAAAGATCCTTTCTTATGGATTTGGGTCTGCAATATCTGGCTTCTCATCCATTCTGCCATTGTTATTCTTTTGTTTTCTTTTTTATGATGTCGGCTTCCGTTCACTTTATATTTAAACATCGTCATTAATTATAGTACTTTTTTAAGACTCTTTTCTAAATCGTGGTGTGATGTCAAGTTTATGATACTTGATAATTGTTTTAATTTTAACGTTGAAACAGTATTTTAACAGTTAAAAAGATGTTTTAGACAATGTAATTTCTAATTATGAATTACTGTTCAAAACTGAAGCAAAACTATGAATTCTTAAGTAAATATACAGTTCATTTTCTTTCAAAGCGAGCATTCAGATAGGTGCTTAAAAAAAAAAAAAAAAAAAAACATACCGCGTGAGTCATGAATTTTAAATTTTATATTTTTAATTTATAAAGTAATGAGAGTTTTGTCATCAATCAACAAAACATTTCAAGACACAGGTAGCACTTCTAAAAGAGTTAACAATTATTTTATATGTATTAACGTACTTTAAAGTAAAAATACAACTATGGTTCAACGCTTTTGCATAATATACACAGTAGAAGTGCAGTATTCCAGCGTGAGCAGATTTTTGGGACTTTTTTTTTTATTACTGAACGTCTTTAATACCTCTTCAGAAGCATCGTTACCATTTTGTTATTAAATTAAAAGCATTACAAAATTACAATAAAAATCATCAAACCAAAGTTACTTTTGTAAAATTTCTAAAATTATAAGAATTATTTACCTTAAAAAATTAATATAAGTATGTATATTTTTTGCATAAGATATTTTTTTCCTTTTTAAAGACTTGATTAAATGAAAATGGCATAGAAAATAGTATTTCTTTGATTAAATAATTTTGCTTTAAAATGAACGGAGTTGTCGCTTTTTTAATAGAACTTAAAATATTACAGTTTTTTGTACCTATAATGTTCAAGAGTTTTTAATATTCTAAATGTTTACTCTATTTAACAAATTTAGGAACGTTGCATACTTGTGATACACTGTTAAAATTATCCTTAAAATAATGCTTCATTGACCATATGTTTTACACTCAGTTTACCATTTATCTAATGGCAGGAATCCCGCATTAATTTGCAAAGATTTAATTACACCAATGAAAAAAAATATATATATCGATAAGCAATTTCCGTTTAATCTGGAAAAGTTAACATAATTTTTATCTCTATCTAAATTATTGAAAGCATTTCATGAAATGATTAAGTAACTTTTATATATAAATACCACTAAATATCGGTGCAATGATAAATTGTAAAATGGCGGTTTTCTTAAGGTGAAAAGGTTTCACAATGCAGATTGCAACAAAAAATGTTTGTAACAATTTTTCAAAGGATGCTTTGCTAATAAGTTAATAAATTTAAGAAAGTCAGTCCTTTTTATAAATAAATTTGCATAAAGCACGGCGTAAGTTTTCTTTTAATGTCATCCTGTGACGCAAAATATTGTAATTTGTTTTATTAATGACGTTAATGTTGCGATGTTTGCTGTTGGCACATTTCCTGTTAGGTGCTCTTCCACAAAATTTAAAGAAAACAGTCATCCATGAAAATGCTCTTAAAAACTGACAGAATAATAAATAATAGTCCAAGTCATGTGACTGTCATAAAAAGTTACGCGCTGACCGCTTCGGTTTTCACATACAAGACGAACATTTTTACTCACAATTATTTTTTTTAATAAAACTGCGTAAAACTTACATTTTTAGAAAAATCGTTAAAAAGCTATGTTTGAGACTTGAGTTACGTTCAAACATGTATATATTAAACTTCAGTTGAAATTAGGTTTCTAGCTCAATGCCAATATCTCATTTCATCAAAGTAAACAAACACAAGTGATTCGTTCATGGTCAGTGATAAAAACATTAAACTATGAAGGTAATCATTCTCACAGCAAGTTCTCCAGTGATGAATTTTGCAGCACTGTCTGGCGACAGAAAAATAATTTGTGCCTGTAAGCCAATCGAAATTTAGTATAATTCCGTTAATTGAAGTACTCTACAATTCAATTTCTTTCACGATCTTTTCTTGGCGAAGTTAAATGTAAACAAATCCAACTCATGTAATAATACTTAATGAATCAAATTTCAAAGCGAATCGTCAGTTAATTTGGTAATTACGCATTATCCGTGCCTGATAGACAGATCACCGAAAATAATTGTTAATCGGTCGTATCCATTTATTTTCGATAATATATATTTATTAAATACATAACATCATCAAAAATAGTAAATAATATAAAAGCAAACTAAAATAATATAAAACAATAATTTAGTATACATTTATTAAACATCAGATTAACGGCTTTTAGCCATGATATTTACGATGGTAGTTTTATTTTTGGCTGTATGTTATATCCGCCGTAAAGAATATGAGAGATATATATTCTAATCAAAATACTATATATTATATAGCTTATATATGTATCTATATATATATAGCTTATATTATACTATATTAACAGTTATACCTAAATGCTTTTACAATTGCCTTTAATATTTTCACTACAAAATATTAGCTATAGATTTATAATATCGGGAAAAATTAAATGGGTTATTGAATTTAGTATTATAGGCAGCCGTTATTGGCTCGGTGTATTTAGTAGACATCATTTACTCAGTAGACATCAAGCATAAATGTTGATGTCAGTGAGAGACGCAGTTATGAAAACTCCCGATCTGTATCAAGAAGGGAGCGCAATGAGAAACGGACAGAGATTGGAATTTACAAGAAAGTCGGTGAATTTTAATCAGATTATACGCCAAGGATCAAAAGAGGACGATACTGACAGCAAATATGTTTTAAAGGGAATCTAACTATCATAAGTGGCTTCCAAAAGTTTTATGTTTTACCAAACCGTACTTGCTAAAATACGTTAATTAGTATTCAGCCCCCTTATGACACATTATCCAAGGCGATTAGATGAGACCAAAGATAGATTTTGTAATCTTCCATAAACATGTCTATTGCCAAGGTTAGCATGCAACAGAAAATATATTAGCAAGATTATGGTTTAACCCCTTGAGGGGCACCGGTATATATTATATAGCACCTACGATTAATGAAGTTTTACACCAGAAAAATTTTATTAAATTTTGCTTTTCTAACTTTGGTGGAAAAAAGCTGTAAAATTGCTTTTACTTATTTTGAAATGGAATTTTTCAAAGATTCCGGTGTGAGTTCAACATTACAAGAACATAATCACTTGCCCCTCAAGGAGTTAATGTAAATATGTGTATTCTAAAAAGCTTTTCTCAAAAAAACACTGTATTGCACCAAATCGTATTAGCTAAAATACGCCAGTTGGCAGAGGACTCAATTACGGAAGATTATTTAATTGGTTTTTAAATCACCGCGTTAGTGAACGTATTGTAACTGATAAGCAAACGGACATGAAGCATAAATGCCTAAGTGAGTTAAGCTGTTTATGCCAAGGAAGGGGAATTACATAACAGAAAACATAAGAAATGCTGCCATAATTGCAAAAAACTTTGATTTCTCTATTTGAATCTACCGATATGTCGAATGATTAAGCAAGTAAATTAAATTATGAACACAAGTAACATGTTGAAATGCTTAGCATACATATAAGGGAGACCAAACTGGGCACCACAGGAAGCTAGTGCAGAATAGTTGTTGATACAGTCAGAGACTAAAACAACACAAATATTGTTTAATGAAACAGCATCCATAAAAACAGGCTACAGTACAAGAAAAATGACCAATTATTGATCATTTGAATAGGTTATATCAACAATGCTTTTTTGTATACCAACACTTTGTAAGTGGAAAACGTCAAAATACGTTTTATATAGATTGGTAGTAGAAATTAATGCTCGTACCGGAAATTTTGCAAAGAAGAAAACATGAGAGGTAATCCAAGCGTACGTGCTTCCAGTTGGTTTTGAGCAATTTTTAAATTATAGTGACTGTTGTACAAATAAATTTCGCACTTATTTCAGAAAAATCGCCCACATAAGCGATTTATAAAAACCACATTTTCTAACACTAACTAGGGAAGGTCCCCAACTGCCAGATCGGGATTTTGTCGCTATGCACTGACATATGGAGTAACTTTGCAGTGCATTCTCACATGAAAAAACCATGTAGCTATGAAGAAAGGAGACGACATAAATGACGTCACTTTAAGCTGTTCCTACCCCCTCTACTTCCGCCATAATTGACCGCGGAGACCTGCGCTGTGAGCCACTTTCTTTCTTGCGCAAATCAACTACGATAAAAGTCAAATATGGCGGACGCCGAAGCGTGGGAAAGAACTCGTCTTTCAGCTTCAAAGCTCTCCACGGTTCTAGATTGATATTTCGTCTCCTTTTAATCTTCATACCACCATGGGAAGAACTTAGCCGCGCTCTGATGTATAAGTGCACTTTAGTGGGGGACTGTCAGCTTTTCAACAATCAATGGAGGATATTCCAAATATGGGTTCGAGGCTGAAAAAAGTCACGTGATACCGTTAATTTACCCAAGGAACTTCTAAAGGTGCGTTTTCACTGGTCTACCCAAGGTCTAACTTACCTAACTTTTTACCTAAGCACAAGATTTTTGGGTCGTTAGAACGCAATTTTGTAGGTTTGATTCGTGATCAATCCTAAGCACGGCTTACCCAAGCGCAGCCAATTAAAATAGAGTATTTTGATAATAATGGCGGTGTTGTCAATTTTCTAAGTGATATATTTTTTCTTAATTATTCTGTTTTTACGTCAAAGAATAATCTATTTTTGTGATTGAAGCGAAATAGTAAATTTTATTAACATGTTGGATAAATATCCTCTTTTATTATTGTCTTTTAATTTAATAAATTGTGGGTAATCCATATGGATTGTAGATCGCTATTTTTGGTAATCATTTTCAGATGCATTTTATTAATATTAGAATACTAATTATATAGTTCGTTTAAGGATTTTGTTTCAGATATAAGGATGAAGCTATGTCCAGTTCTCAAAATCATTTTATTTTTATTGAGCGTTAATAGTATACAAATAATAAAAGTATTTTTTAAGAATATTTGTTTCTTAAAATGAATTGCTTCATTGATTATATTAGGTTACTTGATAGGGTATTTCTGATCAATTTAGATTTAAATTTCCCTTTACTCACTTAAAATAATTGTAAGTGTTAAGAAGGATATTGTTTACTGTAGCCCATTGTTATTTAAATGGAAAATTAGTTACAGGCAAAATTCAATCCAGTTTTGCTAATAGAAAGTACTTGATTATCCATGTTTAAACTAGCATGTAAACAATGTTTCTATAAAATAAACAAGCCATTGTCCTTTCCTGTTCCCCTTTAAGCAAGAAAGATCCGATTGCAAAACAGTTTGCTCTTTACTCCTTTTCAGATACTTACTTGTGAACTTTGTCATGTAAAGAAAACACTGCTGATCTACTTATTTATTTTATTTTTAATACATTTTACCTGCAGATGTGTTATCTTTCTTTTTGTTAAAATTAATGCTGAAACTTTTATGAAGATTTATAACTTTGTATGAAGTTTAAATCAATTGAGAGATATTCAAACTATGTGCAGCTTTTCTATGTGCCCATTTCGAAGAATTTGTACACATTACCATTCCAATTCGATAGGCAGTTATAAACGCCTATTCAATGCATTTTAAATTAAATCATACCAAAATAATAGGAGATTCTCTAGTTGAAATATATATTTATAAAATTTTGTTTAAATTGTTATTTAAGTGCATTTCTTTTACAAGTATAGCTACAGATTTATTTTACAGCATAGATCATCAATTTAAATGTACCTATTTATTTATAAGAGTAAAAAAATATTTATTCATTTTTTTTTTTTTTTCAAAAAGCATTTACTTATTATTCTTACTATTTTTCAAAATGGAATTCATTATCAAAAAATAAAATGCTCTCTGTGGAAGATTCTTTGATTTGAGTCTATATGTTTGAGTGTATATTAAAGTTTTAGACAAATCATGAATTCATGATATATATAAATTCAGTGGTCAAAATAGTATGTTAGAAGTAATGAAACTGTAGTAGGCCCTAGTTTTGCCATTGTTTGTTGTGCAATATGTTATTTTTGGAAAATATAATTTTACGAGTAATGTAATAAAAAAAACTAGTTTGTAAGGAGCATCAATATTATTTTTGACGTTACATCCAGAAATTGTATATATCAATCAATACGAAGTATACCAGTGAAGGTAAGCGTCCGGCGGATCAACTGGTGCCGGGATAGAGATAAATCTTCAAATTTGAATGCTTTCAGAAAATCACAGGTGTGTAGTTTTATTGTATAATAAGTGACTACCATTAGTGATCGTCTGCAAGCAACTGGAATTTGTCTCGTGCCCTTGGAGCTGTATGCTACTTATATAAGGATTGTGGATTCATCTTTGCATCGGAAGATTTCAAAACAGAAGATTTAAAAAAATCTGTGAATATGGCAGGACTCCCACTTCTATGTCAAAAGAGGAGACAATAAAGTAAGTTTATTAAAGTAACATCAAAAATAATATTTGTGCTCCCTACAAACTTTTTTTTTAATTACATTAGTCATTAAATTACATTTTCCAAAAATAACATGCTACACTACAAACTATGAGAACACAATAAGAAAAGTTAGTACAAAAATTATTTAGCTGAAAATATTTTTAAATACCCATAAGTAAAATTGTAAATATAATGTGAAACAAACATTTATATGTTTCAGTCTGGGGCATAAATAAAATCTGCCGCTAAGTTTTAAAAAAAAGTGTGGGCCAGGCTTACGTATATCCCCGTCTTGTTTGTTACCAGGGCAATTTTTTCTATTTCTTTTCTATTTGATTTTATTTTATAAGATGAAGAAAAAAAAAGGGGGGGGGGGAGATATGTTTTTAGATAATAAAAATTTTTAGAGTTTTCTTTTTTAAAGTAAAAAAGTGTACTTAAAAGATGCAAAAAAAGGTTTGTTTATATTCATATGAGACTAAGTGTTTTTGAAAGTAAAATGAAAAAAAAAAAAAAAAAAAAAAGCATTTTTAAAAGATAAAGAGTTTTTTCTTTTAAGACGACACAGTGGGTTTTTTTTCCTTATGTTAATAATATTTATTGTCATCAGAGCAGTTACATGATACAGTTGGTATGATTTAAAATTGAGTATCGACCGAAACTGAAACTTGTTAAATTTTGACTCTTCGATTGCTTTTTTTCTTATTGTTTTGTTAATAATTATGAATGCAGAAAAAAGAAAAGAAAAATTTAAATGAGAAGTCCTTGTGTATCTTTAGGAAATTTTTAAAAATTAGATTGAAAACAGTGATTTATAAAGCATGTAACATGCAAAAGAAAAAAAAATTAAATAAACAAACTGTCAACAACAACACTGAAACAACATCTCATACTTAAATAAACTGTCACATTAAATTACCCTAAATAAACAAACCGCCCGTTGCAAATAATGTTTAAAAAATTAATGATAAGATAATCTTTCAAAAATTAAAATTATGACATAAACATTTTTATAATAAGAGATGGGTCTTTTATGTGTATAATAAACTTAATCTTTTGTAGAAAGATTTTAATGTCCACCAGAACAATTTTAAGTATGTGCAGGTAGGACAAATTTCTGCAACTTTTAAAGGATTAATATAACTGTTTTTGTATTTAAATGTAGTTTTATTAAAGTCTTCTGACAGTTGATGGAATTTAGGCCTAATTTAAATAGAAGCATGTGTAATTTTATGAATCATTGCTTAGGGGTTAAATTCTTTTATGAGATTTTTCTTAATGTTACAATGGCACAGATGTCATATATGCCCCATATTGGCGCGATTTTTTTCTAACGCCAATGTCATATACGCAATGGGTGCGGTGCATATTGACACCAAGGTGTCATTATTTTGCTTGATATAGTAACCCGGGTGTTATTGTTTATAATGCTGCTGATGTTTTCGCCAAATTGGCGTCGGAAAACAATCGCACCAATATGGGGTGTATATGACATCTGTGCCGTTACAAATTATATACTATTTTAATAAATATATATAATCAGCTATTTTCAGTTCCCATATTTCATTTTGAGTAGTACTTTAGTAAAAAATCAGCATTTACCATTTTAATTAAATATTTATTTTTGTATTATATTTTGCCTTTCATTTTTTAAAATAATATGTTTAGAGTGCTTTTATTTTTTTAAATATAATTATGCTTAAGATATTTTGATTTAAAATGTTGAGACTTGCCTTTTGTGAATCTATATTACTACTTTATCCTAAAACTTGATAAAAATTTAATGTAAACAAAAGAACTGTTTTGTAGTATTGTTATTAAAATACCATACAATTAACTTATTCCAATAAGCATTTTTTCATAATTAGCATTCTGTAATAAATATCTAGATGGTACAGTAGCATAACTATTTCGGTTTTTGTCTAATGATTTCAAACAAGTATACTTAAACTGACAAAGATAACTAATGTAAATTTTCTAAATTTTAGGGATGCAAGAAATATGCGGCCTTTGTATTCCTTTCCAGTTTTTTTTTATTTTTTTTTTTTTATCAAGTATTTACAAGTATCTGTAAATAATATTTGATTTTCAAAAATTAATTTCTGTATATGTATGCATGTATTAGATTCTTTTCTCTCTTCTAATTTGCTAGTTGCTTTAGCTGCTACAGTTGATGATATTTTTGCATAAGAAGTTTGTTTAAATGTGTATAAAAATATTCACCGATGATGAGGAAAGAAAGTTGGTAGACTACATTTTACAAGCTTCGAAATATCACTATGGGCAACAATTAATGATTCGCCTACCCTTGCTTATGAATAAGCTTTATCAAATAAAAAGAACATTCCTTCAAATTGGGAGCATAAAAAAAAAAAAAAATGGAAAGGAATACAAAGGCCGCATATTTCTTGCATCCCTAAAATTTAGAAAATTTACATTAGTTATCTTTGTCAGTTTAAATAAATTTCTTTTCCTGAATAAACATTCCATGTATATTGTAATTCAATTATTGAACTTTTCACATTTATTTTTAACTGTCCCAAGGTGTCCCACCAGATGGGACACCTTAGGACAAAGCACAAGTTCAATAAATATATTTTTTTAATTTTCTTATAATGGATATAAATATCAAAAGCTATTTAATACTGTAGGCAAAGGTTAAAAGGTTTCTTTAGATTGAATATCCTCTTCATCGAAGAGGAAATATATTATTTTTAGATAATGAGTAACTATTCTGTGCATAAAAAGTACGACATATGACTACTTTTATTAAAAATTAGTGTGCCAACTGAAAGATTATCTTGTACATAAAAGCAGGGCCTTTATTTCTGTAAAAAGGTTTAGCAAACATTCAGTTTGACACAATAACATCCTTTTAGAAGTCTGTCTTTGGATAGCTTTGGTCCTGAGTACTATTTTAAAGATTAAAAAGAAAAAAGATCAAAATTTTTAATATTTTACTCTATAGCGGCAACCAAGATAATTGCTAAGTTATCTCATAAATACAACCAGTGATGTAGTCGTAAGAAAACCAGGGGGGTATACGTTCAAGGCAGAGAGTATACGCTATAGTATTTTTGAGAAACAAAGGGTATACGGTATTCCTTAAAAAAATCCAGAAGGTATGCAGTGTATACACTCCACTACGACCCGGTTTACAATTGTAAAATCTTATTTATGTTTTATGATATTTAAATTTTAAATGTAAATATAAGCTTGGCAAACTCGTAACTACAACTTGGCGTAATTGCGAGGGCCGCTATAATGAGGAAATACCTTTTATTTTTATTTTCCTTCATATTCTCAAAATGTTTAGGAGACCCCCTCCCTCACTTTGTATTTTTAAAAATAAGGGTACTTTTCGGTTAACCGGGCGCCAGTGCTATATATACATGTATGTATATATATAATTATATAGATACATATATATGTGTGTGTGTATATATATAATTATATATATATACATATATATGTGTGTGTGTATACATACAATATATGTATATATATATATAGTTGTGTATATATACATATATGTATGTATATTTATAAGTATATATAACACTGGCGCCTGGCTAACCGAAAAGTACCAAAATAAGTTTAGGCTGTATTTTCATTAAACCTATGAATTTGTTTTTTCTTTTTACTCTCTTTTATTCAATTTGCTTTAAGTATGTCAAGATGGGATTTTATAATTTTTTTTTCAAAAGTGATGTACACTTGTGTGCTTCTGTTGACAATAAATATTAATATTTTTAGGAATTTAATTATAAAGTAATAAATGAATTTTAAGGCATTTTTTTTAGCCACAGGTGATAAACCTTTAGTGGGGAAAAACAATCAAAACTTTCGATTATTTTTTATACAAAATATTTACTATTAAACATGACACAAGTGCAGCCAACAATTATTTATTTATAATTGACAGCTGATCGATTGATTGATTAACGGAGCTTAGGCTCGATATAGAAGACGTAAAGTAGACGCTTGCGCAGTAAAAACTTGCCTTTGATTGGTTGGCATAAGGGTTTAGCTGTAACCAGTAAAAACGCTCTTAGGTTAAGGTTTTGGATCGCTAGGGTTTTTTAGGTCGTTAGGACGACCAGTGAAAACGCACCTTAACTGATAAGAAGGGAAGATGTTACTGTTTTGCCTTATGAACTGTTTCACTGGCTAGCGAGGATTTGCATTACACGTCTACGGAGCCTTCCCTTCTTTACGCTAGACGTTTTTACCTTGATCACGTGATCAAAACGCAGATGGAATATCCTCCATTCCAATGCCCGTACACTGTTAAAAATCTGTAGCGTTTGTTGCATAGTCACTCACCCGCTTTTATAGAAAACGATTATTTGACTATACAATGGAATTTACTCATTGGGCAGAATAGAGATATTCTATAAAAGCGGTGGAGTGGCTGTGCAGCTAAAGCTGCTGATTTTTAACAGTGTAATGGTGTTATTACACGAGGACTCAAAGACGCTTGGAATCCCAAGCGTCTAGCGACAACAGCCGCCTCACGGTCCGTCTTTTTCCAGCATTTCATTGGCTGTTCCGGAAAAGGCTTTTCTATTATCAGATTTCCAAGCATTTGATTGGCTGTTACTGGTGAGTCGCCTCGTTTCGGGCGTCAAAGACGCCCGACAGAAAAAAGACGCTCGCTCTCCAAGCGACTCCCCTGGCGCCATAGGAATAACATGGAGACGCCTGGGATCCAAGCGACTTTGACTCCTCGTGTAATAACACCATCAGTATCACCGTTAAAAAACTGCAAATTTTGTTGCATAGTCACTCAACCGCTTTTATAGAATATCTCTATCCTGACCAATGAGAATGCTCCATAATATCGGCAATTAACCCTTTCCTACACTGTTAAAAATATCGTGAAAAATTAACTCTATTTTTAAAGGCTATCTATTATCTGACCAATGAGAACGCTCCATAGGCGTTTAAGAAGCGTTCTCATTGGTCAGAAAACAGATAGCCTTTATAAACAGAGGTAATTTTTCACGGTATTTTTAACAGTGTATAAAAGCGGTGGGGTGACTATGCAGCAAAAACTACAGATTTTTAACAGCGTATCGATGTGGACTTTAAGGTTTGCTGAATGTGGTAGCTTTCCGAAGTGCATGATCTTTCCAAAGGGCGAAATCTTAACTGGACAAGTTCTCGCATCCACCAAACTAGAAGCCCACATCGATACCACCCGGTATCTTAAGTAGGTGTCGAAATGCTGAAAATGAGCCAGTAAAATACCTTCATATATCAGAGCACTAGTGTACGAAGTGTCTACTGCCTGTGTACGAAGGTGCCAACTGTGCCGGAGACAAAAAGTGCCTGTATATGTCAGTGCACGTAAAGTGCATTGCCATGTGTAGAGACAATGTCCGTGATCGAGATAAATTTTTCGCTGTTAGCGAAGCGAGATTGACTAATAAGAAGCCTGCATTTTTGCGAACTTTTCACTGTTTTCAAATATGTAGGCTTCTGATTGGTCAATCTCGTTTCTCTAACAGCGGAAAATGTGTCTGGATCCCGGCCACTGTCTTTAGATCCAGGCTAGCTTGTCAGAATGACTTCAGATTTTTTCCTGGTAGGATTCCTCGATATGAAAGTGACGACATATGGAGTATTATATTAGACTGGATGAGATGATGCCATAGATTAACATACAAGATAGGACATTTCCATAGAGCGTAATGGTAATGCGATTGCGATCGCAGCGTCTTTAATAACAATGGAGAAGAAACTTCCTGTCCTCGTAATATTTTTGTTATTGAGCGTCTACCGTATTGTGATCTTTCTTTTTTTAATGTTGTATGTTTACTTTTTCAACAGAATGTTACACCGATACATGAACATAGACTAGATATTCTATTCTATACTTCTAATATCTATTCTATGTTCATGCTCAGATATATATATATATTTTTTTCCCTTACATGATGGGTGAACGATTTAAGTGCAACGAAAAACAAGCTAAAAATTTCGTCTTGAATATTATACTTCAAGTAAATATGATATAATTGGATTTAAAGCTACATAAAGCGATGGTGTAATGTAAAAATATACGAAATATTGCACTCTACAAGTCCCAGAAACTTTCATAAATATTCCCATTTAGTAGTAATATTTTTACAGATGATGTTTTATTAATTTATAAAGCTTAATGTATTAAACAATCGCTACAATAATTTTTTTTAATTTACGCATTTTCACTTTCTCACAGATAAAATAAAATGATTGTTTTTAATGTAAATAACGTACAATCAGTTCAATAATATTTATGATATTAACATATAAGAAATAATAATAAAATTACAGATAGCGAAAAATTCCTTTTTACAAATTTTTAGAATTATATAAATCTAATAGTTAAAAGAAATGCAAAACATAGAGATACTGATAAAATTGTATTCGATGTGAATAAATTAACACAATACCCGAATTTAATTTCTCACAATTTTATCTGATTAACTTACATATTTACGTTTTCAGCAGTATTTCCTGGGGGTTTTCTTTTATATTATTATTATAATTATCATTTTGTAAGTTAAATATGAACGAACAAGTACGATAAAAAAAAACAGCTAAATAAATCAAACATAAATAAAATATCGTCTGCCAAGTCGTCTTCGTTTAGGAAAGAATATTTGACATTTGAAGTCCACCGAAGTGGAATGCTTTGGGGCCTATTGCTACTATGGCTGTCGCCTCGAATGATCCTTATTATACAGAAACAACAACAAGTCACAACAATTTTTATTTTTCCATTACATATATTATATTACTACAATGGGACATTCACAATTACATCCATGTCTTACCCGAGGATTCGAACCCGGGCCCACGCCGTGGGAACAGTTGTCGCTACCGACCACGCCACTGGGCGACAGGAAAGAATAGATATTCAAAACATAGAGCGTAAACATATTTCATCAACATAGGTATATTTCGGAGACTTGTTAATTCTTTCCCCTTGTCGGTAGTGACGCTAGTACTGTTGCCATTACAGAAATTGCCGCAAATGTCTCATCTTGTGCCTTAATCTATGAGATAATTCTGGAATAAAGTGAATCGCCAAGTATCTTGGTAAGCCAGCCATTACCGCCAAGCTTGTTAACTTCTCTCGCTCGTATAATCGAATTCGTTCAGATGACAATTTCCAAGTTATATGGCATCTAGATGATACACTGTTAAAAATATCGTGAAAGATTACCTCTGTTTTTAAAGGCTATCTATTTTCTGACCAATAAGAACGCTCGATAGGTGTTTATGTAGCGTTCTCATTGGTCAGAAAATAGATAGCCTTTAAAAACAGAGGTAATTTTTCACGATATTTTTAACAGTGTATAATGTGGAAACCGACTGTTCCAATAATGCTTTAAAAGGTGTTAAAAATTGTATCCAATAAATGTCTAACGATGCTGAAAGACAAATATCGATCGCAGCGATATCTGCGAGTTCTACACAGGCTGGAACGCTATCTCAATTGCACCCTTATACAATGTTTACGTTTGAACTACCATATGTCGCTGCGATCGCCATTTTCCGTTCTGCATCATTCTACATTTTTGGGATACAAATTTTTAACACTTTTTGGTTGACTGATTTTCACACTATATCTTCTAGAGGCTATAGTTATGCAATAGATGCCTAAGTTTGCTATAGTTTGGACAAAAGCATCTCTCAAAGCACTTTGCCACTCTCTAATGTGTAACTTTGTTGATGGATTGTCAGCTTTTCCACGCCTAATTCGGTAGGTATCGATGTGGACCATAAAGTACAGCGTCTAGAATAAATAGTGTGGAAATCTGCTATCCAAACAGCGCTAAAAAGTTGTATCCTTTAAATGTGCAATGATGCTGAAATCCAGGGAGCCGATCGCAGCGACAACTGCGATATATTTTCAAATTTCAAAGCGAACACCGTACTATTACAGCGAATAGACCAAATCGTCTTAGAGTTTTACACAATATCCTTCAGATGTCGCTGTGATCGACTCATTGGATTTCAGCATCGTTTGACATTTAAGGGATCCAATATTTTAGTAATTTTTTAACACTTTCATCGCGCGCCTTTGTCCCACCCTCTACGCTAAGAGCCTGAGCCGCTCCTCACAGCGCTAAAATTGAAACAAAACCCAAATTCATTTAAAACTTGTTTATTTTACTTAGAAAAATATTAATCAATAACAATTCTCACACTAATGATTTGTTTGTGCTTACAGACATAAAAATAATAATAAAATAAGAAATAAAAATCCTAAATATTGCATAAACTAGAATCTCTCTAAACTATGATATTTTTCAAAACAAGGCACTACACGTAATGCTGGCTTTGATGTGCATGTTTTGCACAGATACTTATTTTAATTTTGGTCAAAAAGCGTAACAAATATGCATAACCTACGAGAAACGTAATAAAAGTGAAAGCACTACAAATTGTGTGCTCTTGCCGCCACCTTGTAGAAATGTTGTTAAGACAAAATATTAGGGTCCGCTATATGCTAAAATGTTGATAAAATAAGTCGTGGGACACGGTGCAATAATCAAAAAAAATCTTGAGTAGAGAACGAATTATCTCCTCCATCGCTCATAGCAAATATTCCTGGAAGATTAGTTATCTCGTCCCTCGCGCACAGCGAATATTCCTGGAAGACGAGTTATCTCGTCCCTCGCGATGAAAGTGTTAAGTATTACTGGGATAGCCGATTTCGACACTATATATTCTAGACCAGGGCGCGAAATTTCCGCTCGCCAGCTCGCCAATGGCGAGCAAATATTTAAGGTTGGCGAGTAAGTTTTGCCTTTTAAAATGTTAGGTTTTAAATCAAATTACGTACACTCAGAATATCGTGCCTCAATCCAGCGACATGCAGATCTTGTAGATCTTTTGTGCTTAGCTGATAAATGTGGATATTGTAACAAAGAATGGCAATTAAAAACAGTGCAGGTATTTTATCCATTTTACTGCTGAAACTATAAAGTTAGATTTAGTGAAAAATTAAAAGAAATTATGTATCAGCATTCTGGTTGATGGTACCACAGATAGATCAGATGTTGAACATGCAATTGTGTATGTTCAATACGTGGATGTAAAAGATAATCATATCAAAGAGGACATTTTAGGAGCAATAGAGCTGCCAAATTCAACTTCACCCAGTTATTTTCACAGTCATAACTGATTTTATTAGGGTGAGCGAAGCGAATCCTCTACTAGGCTGCACAAATTACATTTTGTCGTATACTTTACAAAAAAAAACTATTCAGTATTTTGACTTGAAATTAAACATAAAAATAATTTAGGATCTGTAGATTTGCACAATATTGTTTTTTTTTTTACAGAATAACCTTAAAAAATTATTATTTTAATTAATTTATTTTACATGTTTTTCCATTACGGAAGCATTTTTGCAAATAAAAAATGAAACACGTATATTTTCAGAAGAAAAAATAAATCATGGAGTTAGTCATTATAAATAGAATCATGATTAATTAAATAGTTTCACGATTTCTTTTATGAAATTTTTAAAATACCCTTTTTTATGAAATTATAGCATATTTTAATGAATTAAAATTGCAACAAAAGAATTGTAAACAAATAAAATTAATTGTTAAATTCGTTATATCATAAATAAAAAATTTCGAGGAAATTCTTAGTTATTTGGCAGAATTTACATTTGTAAAGTTAAAATGCGCCAAAACATAAAATAGCGGTTTTGCTTAATAAAGATGCAAAAATAATATAAAAAATATTGTTACTTTCAAATATTTACCTTATTAAATAATGCTTCGCGAATCCAAACAAAGCATGGCTTTTGCTAGTAGATAAGAATATAGGTCCAAATGAATACAGAAACAGGTATTATACTGTAGTCTTGGGTACTGATAGTGCTCCAAATAGGGTTGGATACAAATACTGGCTATGAAAAAGAAATCTATTTGTGCTAAATTGATAAACATTCACTGCTTTGCACACCATTTGCAGTTGGCTGTTTTGTATGCATGTGGTGAAGTTGAATATCTGAAAAATTTTGATTCAGTGGTTAGGAGTATTTTTAAATTTTACGATATTTCTGTTAAAAGACCTCATATGTTAGAAGAAACAGCAGAAATTCTGGGAGAAAAATTTTTTAAACTGAGTGATATTCGCTCTTATTAGATGATTATCCATCAAAGAAAATGCGGTGAAAGCTCAGTTGCAAGCCATCTTCAACGTGGGCCCACATAAAAGACAATGATAATAGTAAAGCTAAGGGTTTGCTGAAAATATTGAAGAATTATAAATTTCTTGGACTTATAAAAAAAATTGGTTTGGCCTCCCAAATAAAATTTTCTTGAATTTGGGTTAGAAGAAATAAAAAAAGCTCTTCATGCATTTGAACCCAAGTCTCTTTAATGAAAAAAGTGGATATTGTATTGGCAGAGTGGGCAGAATTCAAGTTTATATTCCCTTCACTAACACTGAAACATATGCTGGAAAAATTTGAAAGTGAAAAGTACTCAGCAAGATTCCCCAAATCGCTTCATATTCTAACAGTTTGTGCTGTTCTTCCAGTGAGCATAGCTTCGTGCGAGAAGATTCAGCTGTCACAAGAGACTCAAAACTGCATACAGGAACTTTCTGAAGACTGAGACACTGGATGATTTACTCAGAATTTCTGTTAATGGATCCACCCTGACAGATTTTGACTCTACAGCTCCGATTGACAAGTGGTATTTTAGTGCAGAAAGGCAACGCTACACAAACATGAAGTTCTGAAAATATAGGAGATTTTTCTTTCATCACTTTTTAGTGGTATGTGACAACTTCTGTAACCATTGAAGCCTTATGGCAACCTTATTTTGAGTTAATATTATTTTTTTTCTTTTGCAGTAAATATGTTTCAATTTTTCAATTTCTGCATTCTTTTGTGATTTCGGTCACCAAAAAGTTATCCATACTATATCTATTAACACTTTAGAAATTGTTCATATCTCTCATGAATGTAAAATATTCCTGATTTAACAGACAGCACCTTCTAACAACGGTCAATTTAACTTCAGTTTGTCATAAATAGTTCATTTTCTAGGCGAGTGTGGTGACTGACGTTGCTGTCTAAATGAATGTAATATAATGGCGAGCAAAAGTTTTACTCTGGCGAGAACCATTTGAACTGAAATTTCATGCCCTGTTCTAGACGCTGTACTTAAAGTTTACTGGATGCGTTAACTTTCCGAAGTGCGAGATCTTGTCTACACTGTTAAAAATATCGTGAAAAATTACCTCTGTTTTTAAAGGCTATCTATTTTCTGACCAATGAGAACGATCCATAGGCGTTTATGTAGCGTTCTCATTGGTCAGAAAATAGATAGCCTTTATAAACAGAGGTAATTTTTCACGATATTTTTAACAGTATAGAAAGATACCGCATGCAGAAAAACCCAAATATCTAAAACGATACTAACCGACATCGGAAGTGGTTATCAAAAAGCTTACAATCCAATAGCAAAGCGACCTTATGCATCAGAGTTCAGCAAAGTGTCTCCATTAGTCGGTGCACTGCAAAGTGCCTCCATATACAGTACACATAAAAGTGCCTTCTTATGTGTAGCAGCACTGTCTTCGGTTATCAGATTCGGACTATACACCTAATCATTGCCGCTCATGTCTGATGACTTTACTGCCTAAGGATAAAGTGTATTCGTATGAGAATGGCGACATACGAGATATAAAAAATTATTGATTGATAGATTCTGGACAAAAGCTATCGCCATGAATCTTTAAGAGCTTGCCATTATTGCCAAACTAATGCTTGTTAAATTGTCCGCCACTCGTATAATCAAACTTGTCCAAGCGACTATCGCCAAGTTCTGGAATAGAAAATGCCTATTTTTCCTTAGTTTAGACAAACACGTATTTATAAACAGAATCTGAGCATTGTATGTCGTCACTCTCATATAGAGGCACCTTACATGAGGAAACAATTAATGAAGATTATAGGACAAGAATAATGTGGAATTCTGGACGACATTTTCAAACTTGACAAGTCTACAGCTTTTTGTATGCCAGTATTTCAGTACAGAAAGTCTGTTTATTTGATAAAAGAATTTTGGCAATTTAAAAGGAAACACTGTATAAAAAATACAGGTGTTCAAAAAGCCAGAGACTTGGCAACTCTGCTCTTTAGGCCGGAATCCTGGTAGAGTTTTCGCTGTTAACGCGACAAGATTGACCAATCAATTGCCTGCATTTTCACGGTTTGAAGTAAACAGGGAAAAGTTCGCAATAACGCAGGCTTCTGATTGGTCAATCTCATTTTGCTAACAGCGAAAAATCTATCTGGATCCTGGCCAACATACGTGAAGAGTCAATACAAATATTACTACATAGTCTGCATTTTGCTTTTTGACAACGGAGTCCTACAAAAAATAATTCTTTAATGTAGACCGTGGCTGAGTGAATAAGGCACCACACCGCTAATCGCTTGAGAGCGTAGGTGGGCTGCGGCTTCAACCCCCGCTGGCTCCGTTGCACACTCTTTGTGGAGCTCCCGTATGTAATTCTCTGTTGTTGTAAATTTCCTTGTGCTGTCTCGTCCTTGTATATTGACGATGACTAATAAGTGGGACTCTGATGTCAAGCACACAAGTCAGATGTATGTGATAAATAAATAGAATTTTAAAATATTTTGATGTTGTGGAAAGTCACGTTTTTGTGCTTATTGATGTTCGTGTGAGTTGTTGTTGGTGGAGGTAGGTTGCTTGCTGCATGGCTCCGTGCTTTAAGGATTAGTGTCCGCATTTTGTGTCAAGAGCTACAGGTTGTAGTTTTTTCTTTTTTATTATTTCTTTTCGTTCAACGTGGTCTCCAGCTCTATGTGGAGTTGTGAGTTTTCCGCTTTTGTATACGTTTACTTTTTGTTAACAATTTGGGAAAATGGTTATTGTCCTCTGTCAGGGTAGGAAATCAAAAACATAGCTGAAGCGTTTTACTGGTTGAATCCACATTTTATTCGTATTCTGATTGGTCTATACAGTAATCTGTACTTTCCCTTTACTTTCAACAGAGATGGATACTTCTGTTGCCACTATGACAAAAAAGTAATAAAAACTACAAAAAAAAAATAATAACTTAGAAACAAATTAAGAGAGAGCTTTCAAACAAATTGCATTTAAAAGTACATTTTTTTCTCTATACGACGGTGTAAAAAGTAATATTGTTGGATGTTTAGAAGTTTAAGAATGAAATTTCATTTAAAATTGGTCCTGGAATATTAATGTTTAATCCATGGCGTACGTAATGAATGACCAGCTCCGTAGAAGTTTAAAAATTTACAGTACCGAAAAATGTAATCCATGGCGTTCGTAATATATGATCAACTCCGTGCGATTTTTTGTCTTAAATTTTAGTCTTTGAAAAAAACATTTTCCAAATGATCGTTGCAATTTGTTAAATTGCATTTTTTCTTTTTTTCTTTTTTTTCTGTATTTGTGTAATTTTTGGCTCGCTGGTTGAGGGATGTTTGTGTTGTTTTATAGTTAAGTATGTCGTCCACTTTTTCTATTACAGATGCTAGTGTTTTAGTGTTCCGGAATCCTTTGTGCAAGAAGTTATTAATCCCTCGCAACAGATTATTTATGCGTTCGCAAATGGTGTCTCCAGTGTTTTTATTTTTCTCGAAGCGATAGAAGGTAAAACTTCACGAAATAGGCCTGTGGCTTTAAAGGTTGAATTTGACAAAATGGTTGGTCCTCATGCGCCCCTTAAAATCCGTTTTACCAGGGCGAATAAATTGTTAGTCGAAACGTCGGATGTTCAGTGCGCCCAAGCGGTCTCTGATATTGACAAATTACTAAATGTGCAGGTTAAAGCGTACATCCAGCAGGAAACTATTACGTCACGATTTGTCTTGCACAATATCGATTCGAGTATAAGCCTTGAGGAGTTAGGAAAGGAGATTCAAGCTGAAAATAATCTGAAGGTTAACGAATTGCGGCGTTTTATCAAAAAAGATAACGATGTTATCAAATTAACGGAAACTGTTTTAGTGACTGTTTATAACACTTTCATTCCCAGCAATATTAAGTTGTTTTTTATGATCGAAAAATCAGACTCTTTTACTTAGACTTTGTTGGCAATTTAATCATGCCACCAGCAAATGTACGAATGATGCCATCTGCAGGAAATATAATGGAAAACATGCATCTGCTACATGCAGTACTGCCGAGCTTACGTGCACAAACTTTCAAGCCTCCCACCTGACCCGAAGGGTCCGGAACGCTTAAGTGAGATAGATTTCCTGAAATATAAATCGGATAATCATCTATCAGTCACCGGAGCACGTAGACAATACGCAAAGAACTCTAAACCAAAAGGTTATGCTGATACTGTTAAAATGAATACTGAAGCAACTTTGAATCCTACATATATCACTAACGCTGACCTCGAACAAACAATTGAACTTTTCTTTCAGCGCACCCAAGAGTGCATCCTTAAAGTTTTGCAGCAACAAACGAACTTATTCATACAAACTATGAAGGATTGGTAAATTCCTTCACGGCGGTCTGTACGGCCAAAATACAGACTACTAGTACTTCCAAAGATGCGGCTAATAATTCTCCCTCCAATCGGCCGAAGAAACTTAAAACACAAAAAGTGACGACCTCGCTGCTATCCTTAGAGAACTGTCATTACCAGGATTACAACAAGATGAGTGGGAGTGTGCTTGTCCCGAAACTGGGCTCTGAAGAAGAGTCTGGTAGCGATGGTATGGAACAATTTTAGCTACTCCTCCTCCTCCTCCTGTGTGTGTTTTCTCCTTTTTTGTGCCGCCCTTTTTGTTTTTCGCCAGTTGGACTTTAGTTGTAATTTGTGTTTTCCAGTTGTCCTTTTTCTTTTACTTATGTCGCAGTTTTCGACTCCTTTTTCGGTGATTCAGTGGAACTTGAGAGGTATCAAAATAAGGGCCAAAGGTTAAAGTGTTCCCCCTTTTCGAGGGCCGATGTTTTTGTTTCCCATGACTCTTTTCTCAAAGTGGGTGACTCTTTTGCCTATCCGGGTATAGTGGTTTATCGGCATGACACAGCCGGCAGGATGGTGGTCTTACTAGTGGTGGTGGTGAGTAGTAAGCTTACTTCTGTGGTGATCGATTTGGCCTCTCTTAGCACCCAGGGGGTGGAGATCCTTGGGGTTAGGGTTTGGATGGCTAGGCGATGGATGACTATCGTCAATGTTTACGCTGCCGAGGGGAGAGTTAGTGAAGCGTGACTTCAGCAGCTCACTAAATATATTCAGCATCTCTTCCTTATACTTGGTGATTTTAATCAGAAGTATCACGCCTGGGGTAGCATATGTAATACTTCGGGCTCTGTAGGAATTCTCAACTGGCTTCTCAATAACAACGTATGCATTTTGAACACTAACCAACCAACTCATGTCGCTCATTCAAGTTCAACGTCTTTGATTGACCTTTCTTTTTCAAGCCCTGATTTTTTTTCAGCTCACGGACACCTATGTACACCCCGATCTGTTTGATTCTGATCACTGGCCTATTATCCATAAAATTAATCATGCCACCACAAACTATCTTCACACTTCTACAAATTGGGAGGAAGTTGAGGCCTGCCTCAATCGAGACGTGGATATTCATGATGTTACTTCTATAGAGCACCTCCATAAAAGCTTACGTGATATGGTCTCTCTCAATTCTTTCAAGCATACAGTGCAGCGCTGGGATAACCCCCCTGATGGGATTCGCGTTGCGCGTGGCTCCTCGGCCAAAAGCGAAAATTCCTGAGACTAGCTAAAACTAACTTATCGAGAGATTGCTGGAAATTGTACAAGTGTTATGCCACTAAGCTCAAGCGTTATATGAATTACCAGGCTCGCAATTACTGGGGTGATCTCTGTGAAAAGTCTGCCAAAGCCACCATTTATCAAATCATCAAGACGTTAGCCAAGAGGGGTAGCTCGAAGTCAAACTTCTGTCTGATGGACGAAACTGGTGAGATACTCGACAGGTCTGAACAAGCCAATGCCTTTGCCGAGCAATTTAGAAGCGTCCACAGTTTCTGTAGTATCCCTTATGATCTTAGCAGCCCGGATGACCACTGGAACAATCCGATCACGTTTGAAGAGTTGAACCGTGCGATTCATGATACCAAGAATACCACCCCCGGTGAAGGCGGCATTCCGGCTCGAGTCTATGAAGTCCTCTCTAATGAAAACAAACAAAAGTTCCTTCGGCTCTTCAACGATAGTTTCATGTCTGGCAGTGGTCAGGATTGCTGGAGACCTGCATTGATTCTGCCTATTTGGAAGATTGGGAAGCCCAAAACATCTCTTAGCAGCTACCGTCCCAACGCTCTCACGGCTGTGGGGTGTAAAATTATGGAGCGCATCCTCCTCAAGAGAATCCTCGACTGGGTTATGCCTATACATCTTTTTAACGATAGGCACATTGGATTTCTCACCGATAGCGATTGTACGAAGGCCTTAAAGCTTTTCTAACTTGACATTGAGCAAGCCAGATCGGAAAAGAAGTACATCATTGCTCTCAAACTGGACATCCACGCGTCTTATGACTCAATATGGCGGGATGAGCTAATTTACAAAATGGGCAGCTTCGGAATTGCGGGAAGAACTGCCTTGTGGATCTTAAAGTGGATCGGGACCAGGAGGATTAACCTTTAACTGATGTCACAGAAATTGTCACATAACTAGTGTGAAGCGGTCTGTGAGACCGCTGCAACGAAAGATGAATAAAAGGCACGATTAACTCATAGGATGGTGTTTGCGTACTAAACATTTTGCACAGGGCTGTTTTAATGAAAATTCACCTATTCAAAAGTACAGTCGTGGAAAAAAAAAGTAAACACCCCCTACTAACTCCTCAACAAATTATCTTAGAAAAAAGTTACTGATACCGGACGATTGGAAATAAAGTCTACTTTTAAATTATGTATATAAAATTTGCTTAGGGGGCCATCTACATATTAAAACGAATCCAAACTTCATTTTTTTCAATAGCAATACCCAAATTTAACGAGATATTTCAAATCTTCTGTTCAAACTATGCCTAGAAACGAAATTTCAAGTCATTTGAATGGTAAGTTTTTGAATTATAGACATTCAAAATAGAGTGCTTCTAATGTTAAATTACATTTTCATATTTTTATTTATATCTCCTGAAATTATGCTCCGAATGTGCTAATTTTTTGTGTAGCAATAATACTAATATACCCAAACATAAATACGTTGAATTTGCAATTTTTATAATTTTATGATATGATTTATGAATTATGAAATTAATATTAAAAAAAAATATGAATTGCAACTTACAATTTTTTTGATGGGTTTAGATTTATTAAGTCCTGCTTTATGGAAATCCAAAATTTCACATTTTTCTTCCAAGTAGTTTTCAAATTATGCTTAATAAACGGCAAAATGATGGTTTAAGGGGCCGTCTATGATAGAAGTGATTAGATATTTTGAAATTTCTTATGCTGTCCTGTAATCTAGCATGCTTCAATGACTGCTTGAGTGTCGCTTAAGGTGTCTTGATCAAGAAGGGGGCTCTCTCGGTTAACAATCGAGTACCGAACTTCAATTTGGATACAGCCCTTAAAATACGCTCGTTTTAAAGTAATTAATTTCTCGGAAACTTATCGTACGAATTGCATAAAAATTTGTTTTTAGGCTAATTGAAGGGTGTAGAGTTCATTTATGCTGTCGGAATTGTGTACTGCTGTTGAAAAAAAACAAAGTTATGGTTCGTTTTAATATGTAGGTGGCCCCCTAAGCAAATTTTATATGCATCATTTAAAAGTAGACTTTATTTCCAATCTTTCGGTACCAGTAACGTTCTTCTACGATAATTTGTTGAGGAGTTAGTAGGGAGTGTTTACTTTTTTTTTCCACGACTGTACCTGGTGATAGTAGTTCCAAACGGAACAAAATTTCGGTAGTGTTTGAAGTTAAACTGAAAATTGCAAGTTAAACTATAAGAAATGAAAAAAGCCGCGGCCTAAGAGACCGGTAACATCAGTTAAAGGTTAAATTTAAGTGGAGAGGTGTTTTTTCTAGTCTGGTGAATTCCTACCATGTCGTGCCTCAGGGCATCGTACTTTCGCCCATCTTGTTTATGATTTTCTTGTGGGATTTGTTTCAAGCTGTTGATTCTGGGGTTCAAAATCATTGTTCATGCCGACGACATCCTTCTCTACTTTTCGGATTTCCTCTTGGAAGATGTCATCTTGAAACTTCAGGAAATGCTTAACAGAATCCATGCTTGGTTCCTTCTCTATTGGAAGCTTGAGCTCCGACCTGATAAATACTCGGCAATCAACTTCTCTCGTCAAAAGGATTCTCCGCTGCAAAATTTCAGTCTTCACAGATCAGATATCCCCTGTCAGAATACTATAAAAATCCTGGGTGTTATTTTTGCTCACAACCTGTCTTTCAACCAGCATATTGATTATTTACGTAAAAAATGTACGAAGCGACTGAATCTATTAAAACCTGTTGCCAGCCCTCAGTGGGGAGCGAAAACCGTCCATCTCATCCCTTTGGTCAACTCCCTCATTCAGGGCGTTATTGATTATGCTTGTCCCGTGTATGACATTGCTGCTAAGACTTCTCTAAAGAGTCTGGATGTCGCGTTCAAAAGCAGCCCTCCGTTTTGCGACGAAACTACGCAGCTCTCCGGCCTGCCTTAGTGAACTCCCATCTTCAAGTTATACCGTGAATCAAACCAAGTACCTCTTACTTTTCGACGAAGTTATTTAACATCTTCCTTTTATATCCGGTGTACTCCTGCTGTTAATTTTGGTCGACCCTGCGCCAATTTTTTTCCTGACGGGTTTTCCTGGCCTACAGACCATGCTGTAGTGACACCACGTATGCTGATAACTTCCTACTGGCCTTACGGGAGCTTAAAGGATTATTGCGAGATCATAGTTGACGAGTTGCCGTTTCAAACTAAAAACCTCCCTTCCATCACCATCAGTCAGTGTTTCAATCTGTACATGAATGATTTCCATCATCTTAGTAACTTTTGTTTTATCGCTATGGATGCTTCGAAAAACAATTTTAAAACTTCTATCGCTGCTGTAAATATTACTGAAAATACATCCTGCGCTTACCTCATTCATCATTTAAACTCAACTTTTACTGCAGAAGTTTGAGCCCTTAATCTAGCTTTTCAGCGCTTTCTTATCCGGAACTACAACTACTTTATTTTGTCGGATAGTAAATCTGTCCTTGAAGCTTTGAAACAGATAAATTATAAATCCCCTGCTCCCATCTTACACCTTTTCCAGACTTTGCACAAGGTTCGTGGTACTATGAGCAAGATAACCTTGATCTGGGTTCCTGCAGATGTTGGTATCTCTCCTAATGAGAAAGCTGATAGTCTGGCAAGAAATGGCCCTTACGCGGTCAGCACTTTTAGCGGATTGGCCCCTGAAGATTTAAAAAGTCATTTAAAGTATCAGCTTCATACTAGCTTTCAGAGCTGGTGGGACAACTGTAAATATGCAGTTGATTCGCCGTATCTTGGTCCGAATATTTACAAGTGGACACAGAACCGTAAAGAGGATGTTTTTATTGCTTGCTTCCGGACGCAAACGGCTGTCACTGATATGTTCAAGTTAAATAATTCTCCCACCTGCTCTCTTTGCTCTGCGGAGGATGGGACGGAATTCCATTATGTGTTCAAGTGCCGTGCTTTTGACACTGAAAGGGCGATGTTACGGGATGCTATGACCTCTGTTAATTTGTCTCTTGATGACTGGATTGATCTTTGGAACTGTGTTAATTCTAATCGTCAATGTTTTCGTCTGTTCATCAATCTCTTGCTCGGGAGCGGGCGTTTTTAGTCGCCTCTCTCTGCCTTTCTTACCTTTTTCTTCATATCTCTCGTCTAATGGCGGTGTTATCTTTTTGAATTGGTGCTGCTGGTCTGGATGAGTTTTTTAGTTCCTTCGTTCTAGTATACATCTGTTTTTATGTTTTGGGTGCGTTTAACTTGTACTTTTCGGGGGTGTTTCCCTGCGTTTGTGTTTTCGGCTCGTGGTTTTAAGTGTTTCCTGTTTCGATCTGTTTTTCATTCTACTTCGTGGTATGGAATCTATGTGATCATTTAAGGTCATGCCGGCTGGAGTTGCAGCACCTACCTCAAGGCTCTAATAATAATAATAATCAATATGTAAATGAATGTAAACTGTTGTGAATACAATGTACTTGTTTAAAAAATTGTCATAAGTATTAAATGCTAATAAAATCAATACTTCTAATGAAATTTCGAAAATTTATTAAAAACTTTTTGTCTAATAAATAATTTTTGTAAATTATAATTTCTATGACAAATTATTTATTTATTCAGCAGATATTGAAATCAGGATAATTATGTATTACGGTATGAATAACTAAAAAGTAGGTAATAAAATAATCTTCTCAAATAAAAATATTAACCGATTTAAAAAAAAACACTAAAAAGAACTAAATAATTCTTTAAAATTCTCTAATGACGAAACGTTATCCAATAACTACTCATCTTATATCATGTATCGGCATAAAAATGTTACATTTAATATGTAGAATTTAATATTCACCAAACATAGATTTTCTAGAGAATATTTTTTACAAGAGATTAATTTACATATTTATGATTTAATTTGCGAATATATACATATAAAAAGTAATCAATTACTTTTTGAAGTTGGTGCCAAACATTCACAACCGATAATGATTAAAAAAATTATTTGCTGAAGAAACAGAGCATTTTTTTTATTTTGTATCATATTTTCCCCTATCAATTTATTCATGGTAATAGGTACAATATATTCACAATTTTACTATACATAAGATAGGTTGGCCCCAACTTCAAAAAGTAATTGATTACTTTTTATATGTATATATTCATAAATTAAATCATAAATATGTAAATTAATCTCTTGAAAAAAATATTCTCTAGAAAATCTATTTGGTAGATATTAAATTCTACATAATAAATGTAACGTTTTTATGCCGATACATGATATCCGATGTGTGGTTATTGGATAACGTTTCGTCATTAGAGAATTTTAAAGAATTATGTAGTTCTTTTTAGTGCTTTTTTTTTAAGTCGGTTAATATTTTTTTAAAGATTATTTTATTTAAAGTGGCGTAATTAAAAATCATTATATCTTGAAATATTATTTGTCAAATTTCAGATTTTTTCATTTAATTAAAGAGGAAAATATAAGCATTTTTTAAAAATATTAATTTAAAGTAAATAAAAATATTTTTTTTTAATGATGTAACTTATTTTTTTTTAAATCATATTTTCAGATGTAAATATTTTTTTTCAAATTTGCTGAAACAAAATTAATGTAAAATAATAGAAAAAGACATGTGCCAAGTTTGAACCATTTATTTTCTTTACATATAAAAATTTAAAGACGAGAAATTGTGAAAAAACTCACCATGCAGAAAAATGCATTTAAAGATTTAAACAAAGATTGTCTCCTAATATAATGTTTAAATGCCTTTTAAAAGCTTGCAGGTGAGTAAGTAAATCCTTCCTGTAGCTTAAACTTCTTATTCAATTTAACTTTTGCAATTTCCAACTTCTTTCTGTACTGTTTAAATGTCTCAGTTGATTTAAACAAGATTTTTTCTAACAAGCCGATTTCGAGCTTTTTCATAAGTTTAGTCCTTACAACTTCAAATTTTTTATAGGCCGGCCCGTTAAAAATGTCTGTATTCTGACAGCCCGGTCCCTTTGAAAGTCTGCCTTCATTTTGCTAGCCCAACCAGGTTGTAGGGTCGGGTACGGGCCCTAATCTCGGACCGGGGCCTATTTTCATTCACGACACTCGGGCTGAGCCTGATTTCACTCTTTTCGGGCCGGACCGGGCCTTACTTTTCTCTGAAGGCTCAGGTCGCACCCTAACTAAACATTACTCTTTCCGGGCCGGCCTGGGCCTGTGCCTTAATTTTTTATGAAGGATCGGGCCTCCATAAAGAGCCGGGACTAGCTTCACTCTTCCTAGTTCTACACTGGGCGATGCTTTTAGTACCGGTCTCTACGCAGCCCGTATGAAAATCAGCGTGGCCTGGTCCGTGCAGAAATCTGTAATATATGGTTCGGCATAGAAAGTTTTGCAAAAAATGTATATATTTTTATAATGCCATTATTCTACAATTAAAATTTAAAACTTATTCTTTTTAAAGAATAGTATATTTCTAGGCAATAAAATTAAAATAGAGTAAAACCTATGAAGAAGAACCTGCCTGTGACGGAATCCTGTATTCAACGAAAAAATGTGTCGATCCATGCAAAATCAATATAATAATTTGCGAGAAAAGACTAGAATAGATTTACACCTGATAAGAAAGGAACTTGTTTATAACGCATTTTTTCTTGCATTTTGATTCCGCCTTAGAATATTTTACTGCATAGCATTTTTCAAAGCCCCCAGTACATGGAATATTGATTAACGATATTAGTGATAACTGAGGCATACAAATGAGATTCATTAAAAAAATTCATATCACAGCCTAGGGCACTTCACAAAAAATGAAGATTATAAACGTGAAAAAAAAGCTATAGGGGAAAATAGGATAATGACGCTCAGAAGGGCAATCCCGCTCATCTAAACAGAATAGAATTGAAAACGTGCGATCGGTACCGGCACCTAGCGAAATTCATCGTAAGTTCCCAGTTAGGATATAATGACCGTCGGAAGGAAAGTATTTTTGTGTTCTCAAATTATTAGTTTGTAGTTGTTTTATTATAAAATTCTACAACATCTAACTTGAAGGTAAGTGTACACTCTTATTTTCAAATATTAACTTACTCATTATGTCTACAAATTAGATACATTTAGCTGTACTTTCATGGTTTTATTTATTTTTGCAGTGAGTTGTTATGTCAATTATAATTCATTAAAACACAACATGGCGATAACGAGTAATGACGCTTGCATGGAATTCCAGAAGATTTGCCAGTGAGCAACTTTTTAAAAATTCAAATTTATTGATTAACACCACTTTTTTGAAATGGTAAAATTCCCCTGTTTTTGCCTAATTAATATGTCATTAAACAAGAAAAATTTTACGATTTCAAAAAAGTGGTGAGAATCAAAAAACCTAAATTTTAAAAATTAGCCCACTATATGTGTAACACAATATGTGTGCACAATGTGTGTAAAGTGGTCGCAAAAAGTCTGCAGTGGTGTGAACAGCCCACACAACTACATATGTGACTTTTGTCTTACTTAAATGTTGTATTCAAACTCTGAGCGCAATTACCCTACCATGTCGGGCATTACCGCTCAATCGTTGGTTATTTAAATAAAAGATAAAGAAATTCCTTAAACTTTTATGCAAATTAGTTGATTGCAAACTGTTCCTTATGCTTTGGACCTTTGGAGTTATACTTCGTTTAAAAATATTGGTTTTTTTTTGTCTAGATTTGACTAGCTATTCATGTTTTCCTTTAAGTGAGCACCATTCCCCTACTTTCCCCTAATAAGTATTTTTGTTCAGAACTTCTTCATATGATACTAATTTTAATCATATCGATGTAAAAATCCTTGTTTTGTAGAAATACAGTCAGGCCGGGCTCGTACGGAGGTTTTAACATTTTTCCATGCCGGACTGGTCTCGGACTGGGTCGAGCTTTTTTCTATGGGTCTGGCCAGGCCCGAGTCTGGAAATTTCGGCCCTTTTAGACCTCTAGTGCAGACCTCTAACATATTTCGTAAGCACATTTAACGCAAAACCTATATGCTGATATTTTTATGTCCAAAAGGTGAGGCACTGTCTTAAATCGACTTTTTATAACGTATAATTTGTAGATGATCCCTATCTTTCATTTCAAATGCATCAATATCGCGTCACTCAGAGGTATGCTTAAGTGGTGTAAGTCACGAATTTAGGATTTTAATATCTCTGTGAGTTTTGCAGATATCAAGATGGAATTTTTTGTGTTTAATTCAGGAATGGTTAATGAAATTTTCCCTAATTGGAAATTTTACCCTACGGGGGACGTATAAAAATTTAGTTTTTGTATTTTTTCAAATAGACCCCCCATGGAGTTGCAACTTATGTCATCAAATTTTGCACCTTTCATTATGAAACTTTGCAATTCGAATTATGGGTCTAGGGGCAATATTTAAGGAAATAGGCTATTGTTTCGATCTTTATGAATCACACTGTATATAGGAGGGGCTCACAACTATACTTGATGGTTGTGATCCCCCTCATATATTACAAATAGTACTATACCGGCGCATCTTACGTACATTTTAGATCCCTTAACTTTCTGAGAAAAAAATTCTTTGTTTTAATAATCAGTTTCGTAAAGGTTAAATTCAAATAAACCTGGCCAAAATATTTGTTAAAAATTCCTCCTTAGAAGACTGCCTAGATACATAAGAGGTATCGGATGTTCGATCAAGCTTCGTTAAGTCATAACAAACTGAAATACATGTTGTAACGTGTACATACTAGGGTATGCAATAAAAAACATGCGCTTTAAAGCTAAACGTGCAAAAATATGTACTTTAAATATACTACATTTTAAAATATACTACATTTATGCTAAAATTTCGAAAAAATATTCAGAAAAGTTATTTTAACTGTTTCTTGTCTATATGTTTCTTATTATACATATTATTTCTATTTCCCTTGCTGGTTTTCAATAAATGTATAGAAAAAAAAGATACAATTATCTTTTGTTCCTTTAAATTTTTAGGAAATTTGTGTTACAAATATGTAAATAAAAAGCGTTTTAATTGTATACGAAAATGTCATAACGACGAAACAGATAGCAAGATAAGAGTGAGTTCGAAGATGTTGTCCTTCACTGTTCTTATGCATGGGTAATTTCCACTTTCTATAAAATACATTATAAGAAATTACCAATCTCTCTCTTTTTTATGTGGAGATTTCTTGTTTATTCGTATGCTTTTTTCTTATTCGTTTGTTTATTTATTTAGCTTTCTTTTTGGTGAGTTATCGGTGTTATTTATGACGGCCAATTATCTGCACCAGGGATATAGGCCCTAGGGGAGTGCCGTCCATGAGGGTCTTTCTAAGGGGAGCTAACCCGTATTTATGCAAGGTTTCCCAAGGTTCGAAGAAAACCATGAAAACTCCGAACGGTTAGGCCGACGGGAGCGATTGGGTACGAACCCAGCACCTCCCGTCTACCAGCTTTGAGAGCAGAACCTCTCAGCCACTGGTGGGGCAAAGCTTTCTTATTGGTAAAGTTAGTTTTCATATGTGGCTGTACTTCCAACATCAATATGATGGTATAAATAGCTGACTTCAGCGTACATTCTCATTAACCTTTTCAGTAGCACACACGTATAGATACCTTTTACTTTCTGTGATACACGGAGTATGTCCGTATATATACATTTTCACATATTACTGCATGAGGAGTAAAAACCTATGTGTACTTCCGTAGCCTACTCTACAGACCCTGTCGCATCATCGTAGGCTACGGTACATCGTACTTGAGATTTATCGAAGCAGGGGGGGTGTATCAAGGAAGACGCCAAAAGGAAGGGAATACCACCACCTTTCTGAACACTAATTTTCATCTTATTTAAACGCAGAAAACTTTTTTAAATTTTGCTACTACGACAGTTTCGAAATTCTGCGATTTTTTTATCACCCCTAATTCCGACTAGGAACCTTGATTTATTTAATTGCAGAAATCTTCGATTATTTTTCGGGAAAGTGGTGATATACCCCCCTCCCTTTTTCCGTCTCCCTGATTAGACAACTAATTAGGGTGCTAGTCTAACACTATACTGCGCAATGATCCGTATATGAATCAATTAGAATGTAACCATTAATAAATAAATTCTGTTCCAAGCTACTCCTATATTTAGAGTATAAAATAACATGCTTCCAAAGGAAAAATTCGTGCAGTGTAAGGTTAAAAATGTAAAGGTCTAGAAAGAATGAAGAAAAAGATACGTAAATCATTCGTACTTCATTTAGATGATACATTGAATTAGCTCGAATGAAAGTTTATTAGTAAAATTTCAATTTAGGAAATAGATTTAAAAAGAAAATTCGTACATTATTTGTGAATTGTATTGCGTTTTTCTAATTAACGTAGGGTAAAATATCGGATCTTTGTTGGTGTGAAGAAAAAAAAGTCCTTCCGGTCAGTGCCGGGAGGAAGAGGTAGCTTTCATATTCCTTATTTTAAAAAAGCCAACTTATATCATTCAAACACACGAAGCTCAATTTAGTGGAAACCGAATATAGGTGATTCAATACTAATTTTTATCAATATAATGAATGAGAATTTCGCGAAATTAGTCCGCTTTATCCAAGCTGCTTTTCTTTAAAGTAACATATATTTAACTGCCAAATTCGGCGATTTCTTAAAGTGCCTGCCATTTTAAGACAACATGGTGGATGAGGCTAACCAGTGAACTTGGTCGAGACCTTAGAAATTGCTGTGCACATGCTCACTCACATCGGAATCGGTTGATATATACGAGTGCTGTTGCATGCAAAAAATCAGATTTTTCAAAATGTCACCTACAATAGAAATTGAAACTGCTATATCTGAAAAATTTTTTAAGGTAAAGACAAACAAAAAATGCTCCTGAATCCTTATATCAAGGTCAAATACTTAAGAAAGAAACCTTTTTCAATTTCTAATTTTTTTGCACCTCAC
The DNA here is from genome assembly GCA_963932465.1 of Maratus speciosus. Lineage (NCBI taxonomy): Eukaryota > Metazoa > Arthropoda > Arachnida > Araneae > Salticidae > Maratus > Maratus speciosus. The sequence goes on along the minus strand of OZ010787.1, from coordinate 144,426,728 downwards.
TTTAAATATATATATTTTTTTTATTTTAATGGCCGCCATTTTGAAACAAGAAGGCTGATGAATCTGGCCAGCGAACTTGGTCGAGGTACTGAAGTATACTATCCACATGCCTTCTTACATCGAAATAGGCGAATACGTGTGTTGTCGCGTGACAAATACAAGGTCGTTTCAAAATGTTAGCCATGCTAGAAATTCAAAGTGCTATAATTCAACCATTTTTTAAGATATAAACAAAAGAACAAATTTTCAGAAACAAAAACTGCTCCGGAATCTTTGTATCAAGGCCAAACACATAAAAAAAAGGTCATTTAATTTTCAAATTTTTTAATACCTCATTTTAAATTTTAAATTTAATTTTTTTTTAAAGCAACTCTTTTGAAACAAGATGGCGAATGAAGCTGGCCAACGAACTCGATCGAGACATTGGTATGTACTATGTACAGACCAAGTTACATCCAAATCGGTTCATAAATACGCCTGTTATCGCGTGACAAAAATCAGGTCGTTTTAAAATGTCAGCCACAATAGAAATTCAAAATGCTATTACTCAGCCATTTTTTTAGATATAGACGAAAAAAAAACTGTTCCGGAATCTTTGTATTAAGGTCAAACACATTCGAAAAAATCTTTTTCATTTTCCATTTTTTTGGTATCTCATTTTAATTTTTTTTATTTTTTAAATATATTTAAATGGCCACCATTTTGAAACAAGATGGCGGATGAAGCTGGAAACGAACTCGGTCGAGATATTTGTATGTACTATGTACACACCCAGGTACATCCAAATCGGTTCATAAATACGCCTGTTATTACGTGACAAAAATCAGGATGTTTCAAAATGTCAGCCACGCTAGAAATTCAAAATGCTATAACTCAGCCATTTCTTAAGATATAGACGAAACAAAAATTGCTCCCGAATCGTTTTATCAAGGTAAAACACATAAGAAGAAAATATTTTTTCAATTTTCAATTTTTTGGTACCACATTTCAAATTTAAATTTTTCTTAAAAATTTAAATGGTCGCCATTTTTAAACAAGATGGCGGATGAAGCTAGCCAACGAACCCGGTCGAGACATTGGTATGTACTATGTATAAACGAAGTTACATCCAAATCGGTTCATAAATACGCCTTTTATCGCATGACAAAATTCAGGACGTTTCAAAATGTCAGCCACGCTAGAAATTCAAAATGCTGCAACTCAGCCATTTTTTAAGATATAGACGAAACAAAAACTGCTCCGAAATCTTTGTATAAAGGTCAAATACATAAGAAAAAAATATTTTTCCATTTTCAATTTTTTGGTACCACATTTCAAATTTTAAATTAAAAAGAAATTTTTAAATGGCCGCCATTTTAAAACAAAATGGCGGATGAAGCTGTCCAACGAACTCGGTCGAGACATTGGTATGTACTATGTACACACCGAATTACATCGAAATCGGTTCATAATTACGAGAGTTACAGTGTGACATAGGTAAGATATATATATATACATATATATATATATATATATCAATTTTGAACGGAGGGTGGTTTCGGGGTCTGGGGGTCATGATCGATGAAAATATACCAAAATTTTTTGAAATCGCTTTCCTCCGAACGGCTGCAATAGGTAGCTTTTTGTAATGAAAGCTACCTAAAAGTAGTAAGCAAAGAGTTACTATTTAAAATTTTATGTCGTGCAATTATTTGAGCCAGTGTTTTAACATTAAACAGGGTACGCTTAAACTCATGGGCCAAACTGTACGGAGAGGCAAAGTACACACAAATAAGCAATTTTAGTATAGCAATGTGGGCTCGGAAATGGAAAGTGTTGGCGAAAAACAAGAAATTTGGACGAAATAAAAACAAGCGTTTTATTAACATAACAATTACATTAAGTGCTCAACTGTGCCACCACCAACATCGATACAAGCCTGGTAGCGTCTAGTAAGTAACTAGCATACCTTTTCAAAAATTCCAGGAGTATCATGTGTCTCATCCACGAGATTCCAATTGACTTTGATAAGGTCCTCATTGCAAGACTTTCAGTTCCCGCTGCAACTGTTTGTGAAATATCTGGTATGTTTAAAAAGGTACGCTAATCACATGCTAGACACTACCAGAGCTGTATCGATGTTGGTAGTGGAGCATTTGAGCACTTACTGTAATTGCTATGTCAAAAAAAAGCTTGTTTTCATTTTCTCCGCATTTCTTGTTTTCGCCAACATTTTTCATTTCCGACCCCACATTACTATACCAAACTTGCTTCTTGTGTACTTTACATTCCCTTACAGTTTTAACAATCAGTTCAAGGGCACCCTGTATAGCCAGAATGCATCGCTGAATGTATTAATAGAAATTTGAGTTTTACACTTGTGTTCGCATATCATTGATTTGATAAATTAATTTTAAATATATATATACTTAAGACGCATTTTTCTAAATGTTTGTATTAGATAACTCCAACAATTAAAGTTCGCAATTAAAGTCGCTACAAAATTCTTTTGGATTTCTTCATACTTAAAAGAATTAGATTAAACAAAAACATTTAAAATGTAATAATAAAAATAAAAAATAAAAGGCTATAACAGGGGTGACAACTGTGGCACGCCCGACACCACTAAAATTTTATAGTAATCATTGCCATATCTAATCATCGAATCTCTGCGATTCAAGAAGTCTACTTTTTCTGTAAAATTTTAGTGATATCCGGCCACCACTGGGCTATAAAAATAATAAATCCATATTAAAACATGATTCATATAATACCCTAGTACCGTTCGAAATAAAGACCCCATTAACTTATGTTAAAAAAAAAAAAAAAAAAAAAAAAAGCTTTTAGAAAATAAAGATTTCCAGTTGTAGTACACTAAATTATTAAATATTAAAATATTTGATTTAAACTGTAAATTCTATACACTCATTCAATTTTCATTTTTGAAATTCATCTACAAAAATCATTGTTTTTTCATCTTCATTAGAAAGGCGATTAATTACTACGTTGATTGAGTCGACAATTTGGCTATCGTTAAATGCGCAATTGGCGATGAAAAGAAACTGCATAGAGGATTTTTCTATTTGTATGGTTGTTCATTGTGTGACATCTTTTGTTTTCTGCGCACTAATGGAACAATCAAGCTAGACCAAATTGCCTTGAAGCGGAACAGGTAAAAACGTTCGGCCACTTTAGTAGCAATCAGCCACGTCATGTGTACCTGAAAGAGTTGATATCGGAGAAGACCTTATCTCATGCCAAGTATTCCTTGGCGTCATCAAAGACAGCTTTAGCACACTCATTTCTCTGTCTCACTTTAGATTCCAATTCCAGTTTTATTTCTTTTCTTTTTTTTCCAGCCCTTTGCCCCCTCAAGTTGTTATTGCACCTTTGCCAAGCCTACAGGCAGGTAACTAATCTTAAAAACTTTGTCACACCTCAGAGATTGACGCTCAACTCCATTAACAAATAAACCATTCATCGGGATTTATTTTTTAATTTGTATTGAAGTTAATTTGTCATTGTGTTGTAATGGTATTCTGCGCACAAGCATGTCCATACATTTATCGTCCGCAGAAACTAATTGTTTAAAATGTCATAAAAATTAACAATAGGAGCTAAGTGATCCAAAGTGACAATTGAGAAAATAAAATTTCAGTACCAGTTTTATATAAACGAAGAATTTAATAGCGCATTATTAATAGAGGTTTCCAGAAAACAGAAACTAATCCTACATTTGTAGAATACCGATACCAGCGGGCTCAAACTCAAGGTCAAGCTTAATCTGGGTTAAGAATTTTCCTTTTTTAGTATAAAATTAAAAATACAATAGTTCTGAATTCAGAGAAATCATAATGAACAACTACAACTAAAACTTATTTTGTTGTTACTTTATTATTACCATTATTATTATCTGTAAGAAATTATTGCCAGAATTTTATTTTGTGTAGTACACTGATGTCCAAAATTAAGGACCAGTCACAAAATGCTAATTTTTAAGTAAGCTAATACTCAAAAGGAAATAATATAATTCAAATAATTAATATCCCTACAGCACAGCTAGTCCATATAGCATCTCATTCATGTTACACATGGTCACAAGTATCACAGTGACTACGGTGAAACAAAAAATAGAAAACTCCACACGTCTCATTATGAGTCTCAAATGATCATTATATGTGACTCCATTGAGACGTCAATGTGACTACTGCTTTGTCATGAGTAACCAGGTGACTTTACAATGTAGTTACATTGTGACTCTCATGTGATTGTCATTTTTAGACTCAATTTCAAAGTCATCATTAAAGTTGCATTAGTATAAGTCACCAAATAATATCACATTATAGTGACATGGTGACTTTTCATATAAGGGCACAATGGTGAGTTCACAGTAGTATCTCTGTCACCTGAACGTCATCACGTGACTTTAATGTGACATTATTTGTTAATTTATCGCAATGCAGCGTTCACAATGACTTTGAAATTGAGTCTACAGATGACAGTCCAATGTAAATACATTGTAAAGTCACATGGTAACTCGTCACAAAGCAGCAGTTACAGTGACGACTCAGATATAATGATCATTTGAGACTCATAATGAGATGTATGGAATTTCCTTTTTTTTTTTTTGCTTCACCGTAGTGACTGTGACACTTGTGACCATGTGTGACATGAATGAGATGTTATATGGACTAGCTTTGCTGCAGAGAAAGTAATTATTCAAATTATATTATTTCCTTTTGAGTATTCGCGTACTTGAAAATTAAGCATTTTGTGATGGGTCCTTAATTTTGGACACCAGTGTATTTTCCTATCGCATATTAGCTTAAACATATCTATCTAGCTGTAAGTTCGCTACAAGGTTGATTGAAATAGGAATATGAAATTCAATAGATCCTATTTTGTAACTACAGGTTAGTTTCCAAGCGTAATATTTTTAGAAAAGCATATGTAAAAACAGATTAACGGCCTCGAATAGATGAAGACGGCTTTGCGTATGAATTTTTCGTACTCATCTAGATATTCGAAACTTGTATGATTTCCTGAAAAGTTAGAAACATGATATAGTAGGGCAAGGCGCTGTACCTCAGTTATATTTTAATATTTCAACTTTTAATTTAACTAAACTATGTACAGTCGTGGAAAAAAAAAAGTAAACACCCCCTACTAACTACTCAGCAAATCATCGTAAAAGAAAGTTACTGGTACCGAACGATTGGAAATAAAGTCTACTTTTAAATTATGTATATAAAATTTTCTTAGGGGGTCATATACATATTAAAACGAATCCAAACTTCATTTTTTTCAATAGCAATGCCCAATTTTAACGAGATATTTCAAATCTTCCGTTCAAACTATGCCTAGACACCAAATTTCAAGTCATTTGAATGATAAGTTTTTGAATTATAAACATTCAAAATTTAGTGCTTCTAATGTTAAATTACATTTTCATATTTTTATTTATATCTCCCGAAATTATGCTCCTAATGTGCTAATTTTTTTGTAGTAATAATACTAATATACCCAAACATAAATAAGCTGAATTTGCAATTTTTATAATTTTATGATATGAATTATGAATTATGAAATTAATATTCGAAAAAATTATGAATTGCAACCTACAATTTTTTTGATGGATTTAGATTTATTAAGTCCTGGTTTATGGAAATTCAAAAATTTCACATTTTTATTCCAAGTAGTTTTCAAATTATGCTTAAAAAACGGCAAAATGATGGTTTAAGGGGCCGTCTATGATGGAAGTGAGTAGACATTTTGAAATTTATTCTGCTGTACTGTAATCTAACACGCTTCATTGACTCCTTGAGTGGCGCTTAAGGTGCCTTGATCAAGGAAGGGGCTCTCTCGGTGAACAATCCAGTACGGAACTTCAATTTGGATACAGCCCTTAAACTAAGCTCGTTTTAAAATAATTATTTTCTCGGAAACGTATGGTACGAATTGCATAAAAATTCGTTTTTAGGCTAATTGAAGGGTGTAGAGTTCATTTATGCTGTCAGAATTGTGCACTGCTATTGAAAAAAACAAAGTTATGGTTTGTTTTAATATGTAGATGGCCCCCTAAGCAAATTTTATATACATCATTTAAAAGTAGACTTTGTTTCCAATCGTTCGGTACCAGTAACTTTCTTCTACGATAATTTGTTGAGGAGTTAGTAGGGGGTGTTTACTTTTTTTTCCACGACTGTACATATTGAAATATAAAGCTATTTACTAATTATTTAGTTTGTTCTAATTCCCTCACAATTTTCTTGAACTGGAGCTTCTCTATTTTAGGCCTGTCATAGTTCTTCATTTAATTAAAAAAATAGTAATTTTAGGACCAACATTCATGTTGTACCTTGACCCTAGGCATGTTGTACCATGGACCATGAATAATTTTTCGATGAAAAATAAAAATAAAATTGACGAAACATTTTTTGGTGTATTTGAAATAAATTTTAATAGTATATTTAATAACAGATTTGTCAGACACCTATTTAAAGTCGTTTTAAATTAATATAAAACAGAAGTTATAAATTAGAGGGCGGATGGGGGGATAAATCCAACCACAATAGATATCAATTTAATTTATAACTGTTTTATTGCATTTTTATATATTTTTTATACATGTTTGGTTTACCACGATGTAAAATCACCAAAAAACAGTTGCATGAAAATCTAAGATTATTTTTCAAAAATTGATACTATACCAGGAAATATATAAAAAAATTCTTCTGTCTCTTTAAATAAGACTAGTTTCTGGCAAAATACTAATGATTTGATTGCAACTGATTGAAAAAAAAAATTCTTCAAGTATGAATTATATTCTAGTGCTATTAAAACGTTTCATGGACACAACAATAATCTCTTCTTCAGCATTGCCATCATTTATGCATATTTTCTGTGCACAAGTGGTGAATATACAGAATTGAGTTTTGAACTCCTTCCATTAAAGATACAAAGGCAAACTTTCCTGACAAATTTTCTTTGTTGTCATTTTAACAGAATAATATGTAATTGTACCTTGGACCTGTTCAAGGTACAACACTATTGCTAGTTTCAAGGTACAAAGCTTGGTGACTTGAAAAATAACGACTTCTTACCATTCTCTAGTTATGCTTAACATGATTTGAAACACATGTTCATAATGCACTATAAATACACTTTTAAATGTAACTTTGAATTTAAAACAAACAACTGTTGATAACGAGATATAATGAAAAGTTGCAGCTTTAAAAAATTAACTTTTTGATCATCAAATCTTTTTTTTTAACAATTGCCTGCAACATGTGCTGATTATATTAAAGAAACCAACTGCTAAGTGACATCTAGAGATATATCTCAAAACTACATTGAGTAGTTTTATGCAAATCCAATAGATAGAGCTAAAAGCTTTGTAGGTCCAAAGTACATATATGTTCAAGGTACAACACTTTCCCCTAGTGAAAAAAATAACTGGACATGAAACAGCGCACCACCCTATGCAAATACTCGCAGAGAGATACAAGAGGTACCTTTTGACTAGAAGTTGTGTTTATTTTCCAAATATCATTTTTTGAAATAGGTATCGTCTACCTATTAAGGATTGCACTAACTTTCATTTTTCAAAAGGTAACACCCACTTTTGACACTTTGAGTCCATCGAACAAAGTGTGGTTTATATATTTTTTCTTAAATCATATCATAGAGTTATAAAAAAAAGTATTAAGAGCATACCGATAAATTTTGAGAAATAAAATTAAGACATTAAAATGAAAAGTACCTGAAAACACTATTAGTTACTAGAAAAATTATACAGAATTTCTAAATTTAAAATCTCATTTTATATGAAAGAAAATTCTATAATTTTGTCCACTTACATTCTAAGATTTACATTTAGGTGGATGCTTTTGATAACAGAAGACGTTTCCTTTAATAGACCGTAAAATGTGCACCGTAAAATCGCATGTGATTAGAGAAGGAATAGGTGTTCTATGGCAGCAAGCAGGAGCAAGGAGCAAGGCTCCTGCGAGCTGAATATCATACTAGAGTATGATGTAGGAAATAGTAACTCTTGCGTGTTGAGATGGTGTCTCCTGCGTGTTGAGTTGGTATGTTAGAGTAGGAGGGGTTAAATTTGTGTGGGGGCTTAATTTTGGGGGCTAATTGTTGAATATCATACTAGGGTACGGTGTAGAAAATAGTGACTCCTGCGTGTTGAGATGGCATGTTAGAGTAGGAGGGGTTAAATTTTTGAGGCGGCTTAATTTTTTTTCCACTTTAAATTGTAGAAACTGTTAGAGGTTCGGTTACTAACCCCTTCCCCCCCTCCCCCACAGGAAAAATTACATTTTTTATTCTTTTGAAAGAGGAAATTTTTACGTGTTGTAACATATTTAATTTTTCGTTTGTTTTGAACTTTGTCAAAAATAATAGGTTAGTTTTATCGAGATTTAACTGGTCTTGTATTATTAGATGAGGGTTATTTTTTTAATTTAATTTAGTGAAAAAATTAATAGCCTCACCTAGTTTTACGTCATTTGATGAAGACCTGATTGCAGTGGAAAGGATTAAACACAGTTTAATTTTGTATCGTCCTGTATACGTTGGGTTTGTCATAGTAGAGCTGTTTTCCTTACGGGTTTCGACCCCCCCCCCCCCCAAACTTCCCATTATTCGAATTTCTCCAAAGAGAATCTAGATGGAAACTTGAAAATTTTCATTTAGAAATGAAAATTGGTAATTATTATTATCCCCTTGCTGCAAGTTCATACATCTCTTAACCTAATTGCCTGGTTTCGAAGCTCCAATCTTCCCATTATTAGATTATTTCTATAACCATTGGGCTGGGCGGACCCCACTGTTTTTTCACTTGAATTTGCTTTCTTTCAGTTTTGTATTGACTTCTTTTTAAAAATCAGTGGGCTAATGATTTTACGTTAGAAGAAATTTTAACAAAGTGTTGCCATTGAATTTAGAAAAAATGAGAAATAAATATTAATTGCTTTAATAAATAATTTGCTTTCTTTCAGTTTTGTATCGACTTCTTTTTAAAAATCAGTGGGCTAATGATTTTACGTTAGAAGAAATTTTAACGAAGTGTTGCCATTGAATTTAGAAACAAGTGGGTAAGTGTGATCATACATCGCACAAAGGGTTTCGTTTAATATTCCTTTCAAAACACTTTCTTTCAAAACGTCCAGTACATTTATCGCCATGAAATACCTTCTAAATTTTGGCAAACACATCCTAAACTATGTTAAAGTTTCAAACATATTCGCCTTGTTATATTTCCTAATTTTGTTCGCCCCCCCCCCCAAAAAAAAATGCTACGATATATCACATGACGGGTATCTGCCAAATTTTAAAAAGTGCCCCCCTTGGGGGGGAGTGGGCAGATGGTCACCATGATTTTTGACGCGGCCTGATTTTAAAAATTTATGTTATGTTTTATAAGCCATATTAAAGTTTCAAACAGATCGTCCAGTTATATTTCCTAATTTTGTTCGCGTACCTCCCTCAACCCCCCCCCCCCTCCTCGAAATGCGACGCGCCCTTCTTCTTTATAATTTATTATCGTGTGTTATAAAGTATCTTAAAGTTTAAAACAGATTGAATTGTTAGATTTCCTACTTTAAATGAAATCGCGGTCTGTTAATTCCACATTCCACCACCAGGGAGCGCACTGTATTCTTAACAAAAGCGTATCTGAACGAAACTCCTTTACACAACCCATTAGTAGATATGTTACTCGAGGGGGTGGCGGTCTTCAGCAAGAATTTAAGATAATTGTTGAAATTACAATTCGGAAATAGTGGTAATTTAACTTTGACATATTTATATTTAATAAGTATAAGTAGCATGTATCTGAGGACTCCATCAAAAAACGCACCTGAAACGGTATGAAACAAAAAAGAAATATTTTGCCCCTCCTCCTCTCCCCAACTTCGCAAAATTTCACGCGCCATTTTTTATAAACTTTTTCTAATGTGTTATAAACTATCGTAAAATTTCAAACAGATCGCCTTGTTATATTTCCTAATTTTAACAAAAATGTTAGTTCCACATTCCACCACCAGGGAGCGCACTCTATTCTTAACAAAACTGTATCGGAAGGAAACTCCGTTAAACAACCTATAAGTAGATATGTTACTCGAGGTGGTGGCGGTCTTAATAAGAAATTAAGATATTTGCTGAAATTACTATTAGGAAATAGTGGTAACTAAACTTTAGAAAATTTTATATTAAATAAGTAGCATATATCTCAGGACTCCCTCAAAAAGTCACCTAAAGCGGTCAGAAATGCTAATTTTTTAAATAGAAATCTAGCGCCACCCCCCCTCCCAGGAATTTCGCGTGTCATTCTTTCTTACACTTTATCTTATGTGTTATAAAATATCTTAAAGTTTCAAGCAGATCGACTTGTTAGATTTCCTAATTTTAACAAAATCGCGTTATGTTAGTTCCACCTTTCACCACCAGGGAATGCACTCTATTCTTAACAAAAGCATATCTGAACGAAACTCCTTTACGCAATCTTTCCGTAGATAGATGGGTCGGGATGGCGGCGGTCTTAAACAAGAATTTAAAATATTTGCTGCGGTAACAAACGCTGTGATTTTAAAAATAATTCTAGCTCCCCCCCCCCCCCCCTCCTCGAAATATCACACACTCCATTCTTTTTTACACTTTTTTCTATGTGTTATAAACTATCTTAAAGTTTGAAACAGACTGAGTGGCGGTCTTAACCAATAATTCAAAATATTTTCTGAAATTACTATTAGAAAATAGTGATATGAAGTAAACTTTCTGATGATGAATGAGTTATACTTATCTCATATCGCTGTTCAAAAAGCCCAGGCAAATTATTAGATTTCCTAATTTAAGTTAATTCATGGTAATAAGCGCGTCCAGCGAGAAATTTGACATCGGGATGCCAAAAAATTTAATCAAAAAATTTAATATTTAAAAAGTTAAAATTTCGTATTAAAATATGCTATTATGGAAAACCGCAACGTCGTCATGTCTACCTGCTTTCCCGCCAAATTGAAATCTTTTTATTTCCTTGTCTTTCCATTTAAAGAAATTAAATTTTTATCGATCGATTTTTAGTGGATATTTTAACTTATACACATCGCAGAAATGTGAACTTTATACCAAATGAAAGTAGATTTTTTTCTGCGTCTGTCTATTCCATTTACAAATTTCTCGGACCAATATTTTCTGATATACGATTTCGCTTTAAAATCTCCACTTCATTTTTCGGCTTAATTTCCTCCGTGGTAACCGTGCATTCGGCTGATTTTACTGGCAACCCTTAGGAGAAACACGGATGATTTCGAGAAAGTCCGTTTGAATTTGCGTTAAAAAGGTGGATTGGTTAATTTTAGAAGTTAATTAGCCCGTAATTCGGTTAATTACCAACTTTTTCAAAATTTTATGATTTGTTGTTTGATGTGAGGTGTTCAGCTATAAGTACCCAAAATTTCAAGTCTCTAACATGTATAGTTTCTGAGAACGGGTTCTGTGACGGACAGACGGACAGACAGACAGACAGACAGAGGAGCGAGACGAATAGGGTTTCGTGAGATGAACGAAACCCTAAAAATGAGAAATAAATATTAAATATACATTTTTTAAATAACATGTACTTCGAGAAATTACTTACATTTCAGATGAATAGGTTTTGCTAACATTTATTCATTTTAGTATCTATTTCAACATGGGGGAAACTATTAACATAGCGTTGCCACTGTATTACGTACTGAACGAAATTAAAGACTGTTGCCATTGAATTTAGAAAAATAATCATTAAATTTTTGTATATTATGTACTTTGAGAAATTAATTCAATTTGTTAGATTTAATAATATCTACTTCAACTTCGGGAAAGTATTGTAATTTTAACGAAAAGATAATTTATAAACTGGATTTTAGGAAAGTACTGAAATTTTAGCGTAATGATATTTTTTAAATCGGGATTTTCTCGAGCAGTTAATTAATTTTTTATTACCACTCACCAACAATTTTTCTTTTTTACATATACTGTAACAAAATTTGGGGATTTTAGTTAAAAAATAATCGCCTTTGGTTGGAATCGAACCACCAACCTATTCATTAACGGTGAATTGCGCTTACCAATTGCGCCACAAAGGCATTAAAATGATACATAATTAAACCAAAACAGATTATTGCTCAGCTTTTTATTTAAAAACTAGCCAGTTCTTCAATTTTCAAAGATTAGTGGTCATATCTTTGTGTATTTGTTAGTTTGATCATACATATACAGGATGTACTGTTTGTAATCTAGATGTAATGATAAACCGTATTTCCGCTATATGTGAAAAAGAAGATAAAGGTTCTTTATTCCATTATATTGTATTAGGAAAACAAATTTTCTTAATGGCTCACTATTTTTAATTAACTAACAGTTAAGAAATGAATCAGATTTTTTTTTTTTTGTAACAAACTCATTTTAGTAGGATTCACAATAAAAGTTAACCATTTAATGATAAAAACAGGTTAATTCAAAAAGAAATGAATCTATAAAATGATTCATTTTGTACATGTTCCTATTTTTATTAAAAGAACACAAAAGTTTATGTATTAAATAATTTTCACGTGATCTTCTTTTTACTAACGCGCCACCTACATTGATTTAAATGTGGTTGGACTTCATTTCATGTCATTATTCTGTTTTATACTGTTTTGATTACACGTGCTGTATTGCTTGTCATCTCAAAGTTAAAAGAATTTTTTCCTCCTCTTTTTAAATGAATATGGATGTTATTAATGTTGCACAATCAACTATTGTAGACAATTCGGATAAGATGAGTGAACATGAGATAAAAGATGTGCCCGTTTCGATTAGTAAAAGTATACCTGCTTCATCAGAACAGTTAAAATTGCCTTATATTTGTGGAAAATGTAAAGCAGAATTTTACGAGAAACACGAGTTTTTAAAGCATATGAACATTCATTTAGAAAAAAAAAAACTTTTTATGTGTGACGTATGTGGAATGTTGTTTTTTCAAAAGAGTTCTTTAATGGAACATATGATAATTCATCGCATGACATGTACCATGTATCAATGTGAAACATGTGGTAAATCTTTTTCAAGAAAGAGTGCGTTAACCAGACACACAAAGTTTCATTTAGAAAAAAAGGCCTTTGAATTGTGACAAAGACGGGTTGCCATCCCCCGATCCCAGGCCCTCAGAAGGCCCATTTGCCCACACAGGGAACCACCCGCGAGACAAGCCCCGCGGCGCGTCCCGAAGGTCGCCGCCAGACAAGCCCCGACAGAGCGGAACCTCATGCAAGCTCCGGTGAAGACCGACGCTCTGCCCAGCGCACGCCACGTCGGCTATTCCCAAGTCAAGACGAACGGCCGCTACGACAGTCCTCACCACCCAGCTAGAAAAACCAAGTTGTCCCTAAACTTGGTTCCCGAGCCGGTAGACCCCGCAAGCCCTACAGGAACCGGTCGCCTATAAAGACGCCGGACCTACGAACTGAACCGAGGCTTCCCGAAACGGGGTTGCTTTACGGAAGGCCCCAAGATCAAATACCATTTTCCGGCAAAGACATTTATGTGGGCCAGCCGATAGGAAAGTTATGAAGGGCCCCTAGCTTGAAAACCCCTGAGGACGGGGAAAGTCCCTCCGGCCGTAAAGCGACCCAGCTCCGGGCTTTTCGCCCAAGCCACCCGGCTCAACCGACGGAACCCCTCGTGGATCACGCCGGGAACCAGTTGGCCCAGACTAGGTGCCGTTAGCGACCCCAGGCGGGCACGGAAAGCTCCACCTAGACGGAATAGACTCCGCCTCGCTAGGGGGTTGGACGTAACGGAGTCCCACCCGCCCCCCGCCGAATCGACCCCATCCGAAGACAGAGAAGCCAGCGGAGGCCGACAGAAGCCCGCCCGCCACTACCTTACCTCACGGCCGTCGAGGGTACCCAGGCCTGAAGGCCCCTGACCCCGTGCAGTGACCGACCGCTACCTTTGTTAGTGCGTTCGAAAAGTAGGTGTAGACACCTCTAGGTCCTCATCACTGGGCATGGCAAACTCCAGTATCGCATAGACACGAAGGACCTGGATCGGACCAAGAGTTCCTCTGAGGCACGATGAGTCGCCGCGTTACCGGCGAGCCTCCGGCCCGGTTCCCTGTGGGGACAGCGTTCGATGGTGGACCTGCCGGCCGACCCCCTCCCAAGGGTCACGGCACGACATGGAGCAACCAGAGCCATACTGGCCTCCCCACGCGACCGCTCCTTGGTCAACGGGGGCACCACCAAAAAATTGAATTGTGACAAGTGTAAGAAAACATTTGTTCAACAATGTGATTTACGAAAGCATTTGCTAATTCACATTAAAGTCGGAAAATTTCATAATTGTGAACAATGGAAGAAACCTTTTCGAGGAAGTTGGACTTAAGGAATCATCTTAAAATTCATATCATTCCGAAGAAAAGTGAGCTTCCCAAGCAATTCAAATGTGATGATTGTGACCAAGTTTTTTCTGATAAATTCGACTTAGATGAACACAGAAAAATTCATCTTTCACCCACCCAACTTAAATTGGAACAGCGTAATGGATTGATTAAGCAATTAGAAGAATTAACACTTCAATTAAGAACTTTGCAAAATGAAATACCTTCTTCAAATATCGAATTTTCACTGGTTTGAAATAGACATATGTTTTCTTTATACATATGCAAACATTTTTGTAACTAACGAAAAATAAAATTTTTCTCAATTGAAAAAAACTTGTATGTTTTCATTTTAAAAATATGTCTTGGTATTTTATTGATTCCACTACAAATGAACTTGATTTTTTTTTCTAAGTGAATGAAACTCTAATAATATTTTGGAAAAACATTTTTTATCTTTTATTTCAGCATTTCTTTAATTTTTTACAATGACTTTATTTTTCTTCATTTAACTCACTCTATTAATTGAAGCCAGTGTAAAATTGAAGTTTCTATTTTAATAGAGTTTTAGTAATATTAATGAGTATCATTACTGTTAATTGTAAATGAATTTAATTATCTACACATTAATAATCAACTATCATAAATTTTTGGGAGGATATATTAAATATAGTATTATACAGGGTGTCCGGTCTCAACGGTGTCCAATGGCTAATTCCTAAACCGTTAGTCATAGACATATAGTTCCAATTACAAAAATGTTTTAAATCAGGTAAAGAAATATTTTAAAAGCGATTTGGGTCAATAAAAACATTTCTTAAAAAATTACGAAATTTAAATTTTTATACGGTCCCCCGGTCCTATAAGTTATATTTAGTAAATTTTTCCTTTTACGCTGACAAGTAATACAAAAAAAGTTCCGTTGTTCTACGATTAAAATTGATCGAGAAATACCTGTTTAAAGTTGGAACACATTTTTTGCTGCAAATTGGGGGTCATTCACAAATTTAGTCTAAATATGATTTCGTCAGATATATTTAAAAATGGTTGAGAGTAAAATTAACATTGCAATATAAATTTGAAATCTTTAGTCATTCTGACATATTAATGCAAACTATACAATTTGTAATAAACATTTAAGAAGAAAGAAAAACAGAATTTTTGTTAAATAAAATGATGCTAAATTAACAGCCTCAATTCTTTACAAAATGATACGTATTTTTAAATATTATTAGATTACACTAGCCTGCAAAAGTTGGGCTATTTCATGTTTTTTAGCTTTTGATAATTGATTCTTATGTATTCTGTACCGCTGAATCCAAAATTGACCTACATTTTGATTTTGACCTACATCAGGATTTTTCGCAAATTGTAAATTTTAAAGTTAAAAAGTTCAAAGTTAAAATTTAATCTCCTCCCCCATCTCATCACACCACCCAGCTGTAAGAATCCCAAGATAAGCAAAAATATTGAATAAATTATTGAATAAAATAAAATAAAATAAGTTCTACATATGTTTTAGAGTATGGCATTTTCGCTATATTTTAACTTACACATTTGCAAAAAAATTCTAACGTGATGGTTAAAAATGAAAGTCATTTCCAGATTTAGTGCTAAAAAGTACGTAAAAATCAATTATCAAAAGTTAAAAAATACAACCATTTCCTCTACTTTATAGTATCCGATTTTTGTTATTCTTTAAATACGACAATTTATGATTTGCGAAATATCCTGACAAGATGGTTAAAAATTAAGGCAATTTTCGGATTCAGTGCTAAAAAATACACAAAAGTAAAAAAAAACCCAACAATCTCCGTCTTGTATTATCTAATCTAAAACATTTTCTTTAACTTCTTGGCAGTAATCTATCCGAATTTTTTTGTATTATCCTGTAAAATAAGTATAAATGGTAACCACCGAAAATCATAATAATATTAGATTGTTATCGGATTTACGCCAGTATGTAAAATGTAATCTCGATCGGATATTTGAAAGTGTATTAAAGTTCGAATACAAATTTTGATCTGAAAAAACATACATAAGATCGTTGAAGTAACACAAAAACTTATAAAAATAACATAATTTTATTAAAAGAAATCACAAAAGAAACAGTCTCAAATCCTGACAAAATAAAACATATGTTATTTCAGCCAATCTGAAACTTAATAAATGTTAACTTAATCGTAATACTTGTACGATTTTTTTCAAAGCGCAGATACACATGAAATGAGATCTTCGAATACTTTAAGCACTTGGAATGTTACCCCTCAAAGTTAAGCGGAACTCACTTGTTTTCAGAGCAGAAAAGTGGCATAAGTCATGCATTTTGAAAGTTTCATAACTCGCACAGTTTTAGTGTTATATGAATGAGACTTTTTTTGTCTTACTTGCCAGGGTAATAGGAAAATTTTACTAAATATAACTTATAGGACCGGGGGACCGTATAAAAATTTAAATTTCGTAATTTTTAAAGAAATATTTTTATTGACCCAAATCGCTTTTAAAATATTTCTTTACCTGATTTAAAGTATTTTTCTAATTGGAACTATATGTCTATGACTAATGGTTCAGTAATTAGCCATTGGACACCGTTGAGACCGGACACCCTGAATAGTAGTTACTAATTTTAATCGATTTCATATGAGTATGACTACATAATAATAGGAACAATCAACTTATAATACTTTTGTTTAGAGGGACTATAAAAATGAAGATATTTATATCATTTTCATATGAGTATAATTGCATAATAATAAAATTATTTTTATCAATCAACTTTTGATTTGAGGGAATATATAATGATGAAATTTAAATTATTGTTATATTTATTGCATATTTTTTAAAAGTTTAATTAACAAATAATTAATTTTATTAATTTGAGTATAATTATCCATTTTATATAACTATAATTATCCACAAACTATTTATTTTAACACTAGAACGGCGGAAAATCCTTAGCTATTGGAACGGCGGGAAGGGGTCATTTTGACCCCATGATCAAACTACTGAAATAACAACGCTAAAACAATTTTAAATGCCATTCATGGGCAAAAATACATAATTCCCGTGTATTTTATAATTTATATTTAATATTACTTGATAATTTATTGAGTTTTTAAAGTACTGTATATGTAACGCCTACAGGGCGATCAATTGGATCATACTACTACTACTCAAAAAACTAATTAATTTTATATAAAACTTGATTTAAAATAAATGTTTTCACAAATTAAAACTAATGTTAACTAAAATAAAATACAATTTATAAAATATTTTTTTTTCATCTGCTTACTTGCCGAATGATTCACTCTCTAAATCCATAAATGAGAAACGTGTTCTGTTGTTTCCGTTATTTCATTATAAGTATAGCTGATTGGTTAGAATGTAGAACATTTCGTTTGAATTTTATTTAATGCTTAAAATATTCCAAATTAAACACACGGATTAGAAATTAATGCAGTTGATACAAAAATAATTGTTTACAATTTTTCCAGTGCATTATCCGGACACAACTTTGGAACACGATCCACAAAGTTCTTAATATTTGTTTCCATTGCATCTCTGTACTTGACAGTTTTGTCTCTTTATATCTACTTCATTTTCGTGTGTTTTTTCTTAAGACTCGGGAAGGATCTTTGGGATTTTTCAAGCCATAAGAACCATTCTTAACTTCTCTCCTAATTTTAATAGAAAATCTCTTCTACTGATGGGCTTGCCTGTTACACTTTGATAAATTATCGCATTAAAAGATGCATGATCCAAAATATTGTAAATGATATGTACAGGCCATCGTCTAGAAGCCGATTTAACGGAGTATTTTCGGCACATCTGATTACGGATATCCACACCACTGGCGCACCCACGGGGGGAGCTAAGGGGGCTGAAGCCCCTCCCAGACTAGACTAGATAGTTAAATTTTTTTTAATTATAAAAGAGTGTTATTATTTTTAATAGACCCTTAAAAAATCTGAATTTTTGAAAATATATTAATTTTGTCACACAATTTTTTCTGTTTTATCAATTTTATTATGAAATTCGAAATATTAGCATGTTTAAAATTTACTTAATTAAAAATTTAAGACCTCGTGCAAACTTTTGTTCGCTTTAAACTTCATAATATTTTGATAATTTAATAATAAAACTTTAAATCGTTTGATTGCAAACACACTTTAAAATTATCCAAATACAATAACACAACCAGAAATCGCAAAAACTAAGCTATATTTTAGTGCAGTATTTCATTTTTTAACATGTTAAAAGCATTCAGAATTTGCCCCGCCAAAATTTTCCAGAGCTTTCTCTGACTGGTTATGACTCTGCTCAAGTCAGCATGAAAAACATAAGTCAGGACCTGATCCGGTACGTCCCATCAAATCAAATGAAAGAAAGACAGAGTTCGACAGCGGGCCATATAGCCCTCTAAAATATGCTAGCCCCCTCCAAAGTGTAATCCTGGATGCGCCACTGATCCACACCATATTTCGTTGCGTTGTAATATTATATTGAATCGGGCAACTTCTTGAGACTATCTTCAGATTTGACAGTAGAATGTAATGAGCGCAGTAGAAATACACTTTTGTTTCTTTTAGCTTGATAGATGGTAAGTGTCATATTGTCATGTTCCACTATCTTCAATGAATAAAGAGTACTACGCATATTTTTCAAAGATATAGGAATTTCTCTTCTCTTCTTTTTCATTGTGCCAACCAAAGTTGTATTTTTAGCTTTTAGCATTTCTGCTGCTAGTTTGATGCTAGTGAAATAGTTGTCTGTCATAATAATAGCTGTCTGTCCTCCATTTGTTTAGATGGGGATCTGTTAATTTCATGAAAAAAAAATCAGTTAAACTTAATTGAGGATTTGCGGTTTCATCTTTTCCTAGAAATGGAAATCCATTCAAGAGGTACATATTTAGTATCACCGTCAACAGATAACTAAGATTTTATCCCAAATTTCTCCGGTTTATTTGGCATATATTCCGTAAATTTATATCTAGCTTTAGATGGGAACAACTGTTCATCAACTGTAATATTTTGTCCTGGTTGGTTGCATGTTTTGCAATTTTAAACAAATTATATGTTCGAAATTGTTCAACTGTCTGCCCTACGAACAATATTCGTACTCTAATTATAAAACCCCTCCCCTATGGTTACCACCTGCAGTGATTAATCTGAACAAACAAAAGTAACAAATGGGAAAATACTATTTCTGAAAAGAAATATAATTCTGAAAAACCTTACACTTTCTTTTTTTTTAAATATTGTGTTCAAGAGCATGGAAAAATCAAACAAAGGAATTATAACATACAAATTACAGACAATAATGTTGTTTCATCACACCGGTTTCTATCTCTCTGGGAGACAGTATGAATGCAATCAAAAATTGCTTATCACTGAATTTTTCTCATGGGTTCACAATCCTTCGAGTACAAAGAGTATTTTACTAAAGGGGTCAAAATGACCCTTGCCCGCCGTTCTAGGAATACATACCAATATTTCAAAAACTAACAAATCTAGAAAGCTGAATGTTTTTAAAGTAAAATACGTTATATATTTAGGAAAAGTCAAAAAATTTCAAACGATTTCTTCCATCCAAACTAAAGTATTCAACGGACGAAAGTGCTCAGGTGTCAAAATGACCCCTACCGCCGTTCTAGTGTTAATCAATTTTATGAGAAAAAAAAATTATTTTTTTTAATGAACTTGTGATTCAGTCAACGCATGTTGCCATTCTCATGTTTGAAAAATTTACTTGATACCATTTTTTTAACTGAAACCGCCACTGATTTGAATTCATATGACTATAATTATTCACTATTTATTTTAATTAATGTCATTTCAGCCTAATTAATTTAATTAATTTGAGTATAACTATCATTTATCTATATTGATCCACTCATTATTTTAATCCATTTCATATAAGTATAATTATACTTCCCCTTTATATTTTAATTAATTTCATGTGAATAAAATTATTATTTGTACTGAACTTGTGATTCACTTATCGCATGTTGCCATTCTCAAGTTTGAAAAATATCTAACATGGCGAAATATTCATACTAGCAATATTCATGCTTTTCGACTCAATCGACAATTTGAAAATTTAGTCGGTGTCGATTTTTTAATTAATGTGATCGTTTCTAACTGAAACCGTCATTGATTTGAACTTATGTTAATAATCGTTTGAAATCATCTCGATCAGTTTACTGTTGACTTTTGATCAGACTACACCGCATACTGTTTGCTGTTTAAAATGGCTTGTGAATTAAATATGCTGAAAAGATCGCCCCTAGAAATGAATTGCATAACAAAGTATCAACATTTAGTATCATCTTTGGATACTGATATGAAGGAATTAAATCTCCCAAGTTTAGAATTTTGTAATTCAAACGAGAACTGTTCAACATTGCTCCCAAACAACGATTTACATACTGCAGAACCCAAGTTCGCTATGGATTCGACGTCCCCAATATTCATTCAAAATGATGACGACACAACTTCTACTCAGAGTTTTTTTGACACTATTTTTAATGACCTAGATTTTAAAAATTTGCAATCCTTCATTTCCCCAAGTACCTCAATTTCATCACAAGAACCAACAAATGCTGTTTTGAATACAGTACAAGATCCCCTCATGAAAGTCAATCCCAAAAGCAAACCTCGCAATTTTAATGTGATTGAAATCAAGTTGAGTGATTGTGTTTATTTAATTTTAAAACATCACATCAAACAATTTTATGTGTATATCGGCGAGTTTAAATGCAATGCGATTAATAGTGAAGAAATGATGACGAAAAATAGACTTTTGATGGACATTAATACGTGGTATGAATTTCAATTGAAACTTTTGCTTTTAATTTGAAATATAAATCCTCATAATTTATTGCTAATAATACTGTGTTGGTAATGAATCACAATAATAGCACTATGCGAATTAAAAACTTGAAGAATTTTTCACATTTTGACTTAAACGATTGCCAGTTAGAAAATTTGAAAGATAAAGTACATCATTTTAACAAGAAGCTTTTGCATCACATGTATGCAAATTATCTACCACGCTTAATTAACCAAAAATGTACACTAGGTGACGTAACCACCGAAAATGAATCTGCTTTATTTTCAAAGCTCATCATTTGTATTGAGAGTAGTGTATTGACTGTTTTAAACCAAATTTATGAGTGCGTAGGATGTATTTTTGAACATGAAAGTATGAGTCTTTATACCCGTTTCACATTTAATGATCCCGAAAATTTTAATCATCTAGGGGACACGGTATTAATGTTAGTGAATTTCGACTATGTTGTTTTTATGTTTTTAAACGGAACTGGATATATTAGTAAAAGCTTTTTTTGTAACATCAATGTAGAAACTATATGAAATATATTGTTTAAATAATAAATTTTCTTGTTGTTGTTTTTTAAATGTATATGTTTATTCATTTAGTCTACCTTCTAATTATGACAATCTGTATTGGAAAAAAGAAATTAACAATTACCTAATCAAAATTTATGTGTACAAGTTTTTATTTTTGAATTTAAAATGAATTCCAAGTTATTAATTTTTTTATTAATGAAAATAAAAGTTTTCTACTTTTGCAATTTAATAAAATTATTTTTAAAATATTTACAAGTTAAAAATTTTTTTTGAAATAAATTTCAAATCTATTGGAAATATATTTTTCGAGTTTTACAATTTTAGAACAAAAGTTTTCACTTCAAGTTAAAAATATATTTTGAAATAATTTTTTTTCAATTGAAGTTAAAATTAAATTTTAAATTTTACAATTTCAGAAATAAAAAAGTTTTTAATGAATTAATTTTTTTTTAAATTAAACTATTCATTGTAAAAAGTTTTTATTCATGCTTTTATGTTTGCATACTACATATAGATATGTAGTATATACTATGTTTTATGTAAGAACAATTATTTTATTAGTTCAAAATTATTTACAAGTTAGAAAAATATACTATGTTTTCATAGTATATACTATGTTTTATGTAAAAAAAATATTTTATTACTTCAATTACATTTACAAGTTAGAAAAAAATTTACTACTTTTCAATTTTAAATAAGTTTTCTAAAAACTACAAAAATATTTTATCAGTTTTAAAAAATTATAAAAAAAAATTAAAGTTTTTATTTTTTTTATTATTTTTTTTTACGTTTTACAATTTAAGAAATAAAATTATAAAAGTTTTTAAAATTTTTCATAAGTTAAAACTTTTTGTTTGTTCAATTCATTGTATAAATTTTTAAACATGCTTACATACTACATATAAATATGTAGTATGTTCACAATGTAATATACTGTTTACTATGTAACATAGTATATGCTATGTTTCATATAAGAACAAAGATTTTTCTAGTTCAAAATTATTTACAAGTATAGAAAAATATTTTATGAGTTTTAATTTAAAAAAAGTTTTCAAAAAAATATTTTGTAAGTTTTACAAAAAAAAAAATCAATTAAGTTTTCTAATATATATATATATATATATATATATATATATACACTCATGTCCAAAATTAAGGTAACAAACATAAAATCTGTCAAACTGATGAACTATTCCCTGTGTTGCCACGAAATTTGGCAAAGAGGTATATTGCAATGGGAGAAAGAATATAGCAATATAAAAATTGGAAAAATTTTAACTGTGATTTAAGATATAGGGTATATCAAAAAGTTGTAAATCACGAATCAGAGATAAAGCATTTAGCTCGGGAAAAGTCAGTCTACCATGGAGTGTGGCCACTGTGCGCTGCTATACAAGCCTCACAACGATCTCTTATACTGTTTATGAGGGTGTCAATAAATGTTTGTGGCAACAAATCCTATTCTTCCAAAAGCGTGGCTTTTAACTCCTGGTGGGTCTTGGGAGGCTGGTTACTCTGTGCAGTGGCTCTTCCTAGACCATTCCAAACATGTTCGATAGGATTGAGACCCGGAGAACTCGAGGGTCAATTCATTCGGTGAATATCCTCTTCTTCAAGAAAATCATCAACAATGTGAGCTCTGTGGGGCTTCGCATTATCGCCCATAAGCATAAGCCCGGGCCTACAGCACCCCGGAACAACCTAACATAGGCTTCAAGGACTTCATCCTTATAGCGATGTGCATTGACAATACCCGCATCGAAGACGTGCAGTGGTGTACGGCTGCCAAACATTACGCCGCCCCAGACAAGGATTCCTTTGCAAACAAATCTGTCGATTTCTTTTACGTAGGAGGGATGATAGCGAGCTCCATGTTCTCTCCAGATGAAGATTCGACGAGGATCACTCTGCATGGTGAATCTCGACTCATCACTGAAAAGAACACACCCCCATTCTTGTTGTGTTCAAGACTGATGTCTTCGGCTCCACAACAACCGGCTCTCCTGTTGGATGCAGCGAAAGGGACACACACGACTGGACACTGGGCGATAGGATGAGGTCCTTGAAGCCTATGCGAAGTTGTTCTGGGGTGCTGTAGGCTTGGGATTCATGTTTATGGACGATAATGCGAAGCCACACAGAGCTCACATTGTTGATGATTTTCTTGAAGAAGAGGATATTCGCCGTATGAGTTGGCCCTCGAGATCTCCGGACGTCAATCCTATTGAACATATTTGGGATGGTCTAGGAAGAGCCATTGCACAGTGAAACACACCTCCCAAGACCTGCCAGGAGTTAAAAGCCACGGTTTAGGAAGAATGGGCTTTTTTGCCACAAACATTTATTGACACCCTCATAAACAGTATGAGAGCTCATAAACAGTATGACAGCGTGAGGCTCGCATAACAGTGCACAGTGGTCATACTCCATGATAGACAGACTTTTCCCGAGATAAATGTTTTATGTCTGATTCATGATTTACCACTTTTTGATATACCCTGTATCTTAATTCACAATTAAAATCTTTTCCATATTTTTTGTAGCTATATTCTTTCTCCCATTGTAATATACCTCTGTGCCAAATTTCGTGGCAACACAGTGAATAGTTCATCAGTTTTCTCATATTTTATGTTTGTGACCTTAATTTTGGACATGAGTGTATATTAGTTTTACAATTTAAAAAAGAATATATATGTTATTAGTTTTCTGCTGTTTACAAGTTGGAAAATATGAGTTATTGATGTTAACATAGTATGTATTTATATATCACATAGTGTATATCACATAATGTGTATGTATAACAAAGTAGATAGTTATATATCACATAATGTGTATCATATTTGACTAATTGTATACTATGGTCGACTTAAGAATAATCATTTTTTAGTCTAAAATTAATTATAAGTTTTAAAATTATTTTTTAATGAAACTTTTGTTTCCCCTTAACTACTTTATTTCTTCAAACTCTAATTTTGATATCTATATTTTTAATACAAATTCATTTATATTCAAGTAATAGAATAATATCTACTTACAAATAGCATTGACTTAAAACGGAGCTTGGCATGGCTCGCTCCTAGAGATGAAATGCTCACTGCAGATAACAAACAGGTTGTTTATATCATCACGTGACTTCCTTTAACATCTGATAACACCGATAGCATGTTTGCCATTTCCAACTCAGTCTTCAAATGTGTTGGTTCGTTAAGTTTTACTGTCTATATTCCTTCATATTAAAAAAGAACTATATATTTTCTTTATACGTTTGATATTGGAAAGATCTAAACTAATTTTGAAACCTACCTTTATATATCTGCAAACGTTTATTACCAAAAAAACATAACATCATCATCTTTTAGTATGTTTAGTTGAAATATCTTTTATTTTTAATTAGATGATGTAATCGAAATTCTTATTAAGAAGTTTTATTTAACTGTCTATTACTTTCTAGAAATAATTTTCTTATGAAAGCGAAAAAGAATATTTCATCATTTATATAATCTAAGGTTGATTATATATTATGTTATCTAACATAATTTGTAATTGAATAGAGCATACTTAGTATATAAAATTATATACATACTTAGTATATATATATATATATATATATATACATATATATACATGCGATATTTTGCTATCGCCTTTTGAGACATTCCGGCGACACTAGTACATCTCGAAATAAAACGTAGTAGAGCAATCAAGGCCAACCATCTGTTATCATGAAAATATTGGATTGCAGTCAGGGTGGCGAGTAAGACAGGCCTCGTAAACATTGAGACATTTCCCATCACATTAATGAATAGAGTCATCTTAACTTTAAACTGGTTTATTTGACAAAAACATATCGAACATTCCCAGTAGCTTGTTCATCAACTCTCAATAATGGATCATTCACTTCATAAAACTTAAGATATTACAAGATTAGGATCTACACATTAGTTCACTCCAAGCGACGCAAATTATTTAAACAACCGGAAAAACGTAAAATCTCTCGCTCCTCGCCGATGTAACGATATATGTACTCCAAGCAACAGGGCGCGGAAGGATACAGAAAACTGGAGAACCAACGCCAGCAGAGAGATGGGGAGGGATGGGACATAAATCAGGCTACGGCGTCAGAATTAAAGCGCCATTAAATGCTGGCGGGCGCATGGAATTGCGGGTATAGAACATGATCGAACAAATGCTATTAAAAAAAACATTAAAAAAGAAAAAGAATTTAGTTTTAGAAGAAAATGAAAAAGTAATTTAATGGGTTTTATAAGATTAGACGAATGGATTAATGTTTTTAGAATAATAAAAGAATACGCAAATTTAAATGCATGAAATAAAAGAAACAAGATATTAAGATATTTTTAAAGATAGGTAAAAAAGGAAAAATATTAAGAATTTGGAATAGTTTTAGTAAAAAAAAGGGCGAAAAATTTTATTATTACATATCTGCCCACTCAAAAAGTCTGGATGAACTGGTATCCTAAGACCTGCAAGTTCATAGAAAGGAAATGTTACATAGACTTGTATTACAATTTCGTCACTTGGAGTAAACCCTAAAGAATTAACTTAAAAAAAAAATCTAAATGCTATAATAAATTTAAAATTTAGATCGCGAACTACTGGAATTGTTAATTAAATACAATAACAAGATATTAATCTTGTTTACAAATTACAAAGGTAAAATAAAAAGTTACTATAAATATTGAGAATAATTATTTAACATAGTTTTGTTATTCAAATCATAAATTTATGGCCATGCATGCCTCATATTCATGTGCAAAGCATTCATGAACTCAGTTGTATAGACTTGAACGTAGCATTTTATAATAGAAGCGTGTTAATGGAATTGTTGAAAAATGTCTTCAAAATATAAGTTCAAAATTATATTCGTATATGTTCATTTGAATCTACTTATCCTTACATTAGCAACTCAGTTTCTCCAATCTACGTTCATTTTCAGTTCAAATAATATATTACAATAAATAAATAGTAATTAAGTTCATAATATCAAA
The DNA here is from genome assembly GCA_963932465.1 of Maratus speciosus. Classification (NCBI taxonomy): domain Eukaryota; kingdom Metazoa; phylum Arthropoda; class Arachnida; order Araneae; family Salticidae; genus Maratus; species Maratus speciosus. The sequence goes on along the minus strand of OZ010787.1, from coordinate 144,399,957 downwards.
TTTAACAATAATAATAACAAAATTTTTAAATAAACCTATTTACAAAGATCTTTGAAGTGTATTGACATGTATACATCGATGGATCCTCTCTTTGTGGGTACATTTTTACTTTTTGTTATTATTTACCATTTACCACGTGGTATTTACCTATTACAGTCATCATATGCTTTTCAGAAACTTCTTTGGAATTCCTCTAAGTTGAAAAACTTTTAATAATCTGAAATTTCTAAACTCTGAAATTTCTAACTCATAAATTAATTACTCATAATTAATAAACTCTCTAACTCATAACAATCTGATTAAACCATTAAAATCTGATATTCCCATAAACTAACAAAAACTCTTAAAATCTGAAACTTCATAATTTTTTTTTAAATCTTATGTTCTGTCCATTAGTTAGCTACACGGTAATTATCTTCCTATTACCTAATAATAAGCATATTATATCTAATAATATCAATTTCTAGGACTAGCTTACAATGAGTAATCGAAATTCATACTAATCGGGTTATCACAACTCATAGCATAAATACTCTCTCACGTAATATCCCATGCTAAGTTTTATACATCTCATTTATTACAGTAATCAATATTCATTATGATCTTTTCCTCTCAATATCAAATAATGTATAGTATAATAAATAATAATAACAACTACATTCAATAATATTTAAAGTAATATTTAAAAATTCAGTAATATTTAAATGTATTAAACAAATTTCTTTAACTAATCCTTAAAATATCTAATTGATATCTCATCCATAAGACAGCGAATGAGGTATGACAATATACTCAGATATTAGGCATAACATAAAGTAACAAAAAATAAAATAGAAATGTTGTGAATCAACTATCAATTGAGCATGATTATACAATAATCTTGTTTTCAATCAAACAAGAAACTATAGTTTTCTGAATGAAAATGAAACTTTGTAGCATACTTAAGAAAGCTTGAAGAAAGATCCAGATTATTGAATTATAATAATTAACTTTAATCCTAGATTCAAATTCAATTTAATTCTAATCCAGTTAATTTTATTTATTTAGTTAATTATTATAAGTTATTAATTCAATTAATTTCAATACAAGAAATTCTCAACTTAAATCAACCAATTTACGCCAGCATAAACAGTTAACTCAAATAAAAAATCTCAGCAGTAAAATTCCTGCCCGGATTCAAGAACACACTGTTGTACAGAAAAGAATTGCTTATTAACTTATAAAAATATTTACTTAATCTAGTTAAATTACTTATTATTATAATATTAAGACGCGTCTATGGATTTAACATTAGTTTGCTGGGGTATGTCATGAGATAACTTTAATTGATCTGGAGCATAATATTTTCGTAATTTGGCTACATGGACAATCTCCGTATTTCGGTTTTGAATATTCCTGTCTGTCTCAAAGTTAACATTAGATATTTTATTAAGGATTCGATATGGGAACAAATTTTTAGTGGCCCTTAAGAATAATTTAAAATTATATATTTTCTAGTGCAAAACTTAAATTTAGAAACAATAAAATATTTTTAAGGAACAAAATAAAATGATAAATAATTAAATTTTCAATTTAGACTTTTTCGAGTAGTAAACTTTAAACACAACAAAACATAACAAGATCTCAACAAAAACATTCAAGAAACCCAAGTTTGTTTATAAGGCATGAACATTTTTACATCTTTATCATCAGATATCATCAATGATCAAGGAAGGTTATTAAACGGTTTTATTAATCAATAATTATAGGTGCAATAAGTCTTAGCATTAGAAATTTTGTCAAAACATTTTGCAAACAAGGTCAACTTTAAAATATTTAATCAAAACAACTCTTTTTTTTAAACGATATTTTAACTGTCAAAATCCCAGTAAAAGGTTCACTCAATCCCATATTTTCTCACTGAATTTATTTAAATCAACTGGGGATAAACTAACCTTAACCAGAAATTCTATTCAATAAAAACATAGAAACTTAAATATCACAGTTATAACTTTTTAAGGTTAAACTAATTCTTTTATAATTCATAAAGGAACAGATGTCATATATTATTAGCAGAAGGTTGTTGTTGATTAGTAGGAGCATATGATGGTACAGGGGTACCATTAAATACACATTCTCTTTCCCAGTGATATGCGTTATGTACCCCCTTGTTAAGACAAATCCTGCAAAGTGTAGTGGGGTATCGTTGTTGGGAATGAGTATTTTGCATTCTAGGAGTTGTAAATCGAGGATTATTTGCATTTAAATTAGGATTCTCCTGACGAATCCAATGTCTGGGTGCATTGTAATGAGGCTGAAAAGGCCTAACATTTCGTGAATTCTTCCTAACACCATTTACAGGAGAAGTTGGAATTATTACTAGTTGTTTTGCCATCCGATACCAGTCAGTGGTATTATTTGGAGGATTTACTATCAAAAAATTCTAGTATTCGGACTTTAGCCCATCTGTGAGTCCTTGCACAATTATTGTTTCACATAATTGTAACTTCCTACCCACTTCAACCTTTTTATGAAAGTATTGTTCTAATTCATTTAAGTCATTTATCTTTACAGCTGCAAATTCAGAAAATCTTGGAACATAAACACTAATAAATTTTTCAGTGAGAAGCTCAGAAATTTTTTCAAAACTAGTGCCCTCCAGAAAATCATTTATATAAACCTTCAATGCTTCTCCTTTCAAATATTTAGAAATATTATTTAATTTCAATTTCCATCTTTTTTCTCGGTAATGCAAGATTTCTCAAAATGCATTAACCAAGGTTGTATTTTTATACCGGACTCTGGGTAAAAGGGAAAATATTATTTTCACTCATGGTGTTACTCGATTTTTTTAACAATTCTAGATCTTAATTGTATATAAGAGGGATAACTCATTTATATAAAAATGCAATAGTATAAACATAATTAAGAAATATATAACTTTAAATTAAATAAACAATGTAAATATTTTTTTCTCAATAAATAATAACAACTAAAGTATAATTCATTTTCTAACATCAACAATAATAATAACAATATTGTAAATAAATAAAAATCTACTAAAATACAGGGGGATCTTTTTTAAAGTGACAGTGTTTGGAGCACTCTGTAGTGCGATCTAATAGCCGAAATGGCACCAAACATGGTATTTAGACTAATCAAGACATGGTAAAAAGGATTCCGTGAAAAAAAAATTAGTTCCAAAAATCGCCGCTAGGGCATTTTGTGGCGCTGCTGTAGCTTACAATAACGAGAATTAGCATAAAATACGGGTATCAAAGAAAAATGCAAATGTTGTGCGATGACAGCGCCAGTAATAGGGGCTATAAAAGCAAGTAGTAGACAGCTCCGACAAATAATCTCAGCTGAAGTAAACGAGCGCCAGTGGACATGCCTCTCACGTTACCGGAACGTGCGTTACTGGTGAAGCTGTATTATATGAATCAATGTAATGCATTAGCAGCTCTTCGGGAATTTCGAACCAGAAAAAAATTACGAAAGGGACCTTTATCGCTGAATGGTCTTAAGAAAATGATTAAGAAGTTCAAGGAAACGGGGTCACTGACCATTCGCGCTGGGAGAGGACGTAAACAAGTATCAGAAGGTGTAATAACTGATGTGGAAACTGCAATTGTCGAAGGATCGCAGGGAACCATTGCTGGTACTAGCAGCGCCCGGGGTGTAGCTCGACAATTGGACATCAATTATTCCACGGTATGGAGAGTTTTGAGGCGCGTTATTGGATTTTACCCCTACAAAATCAGCCGCTTGCACGAACTGAAACCAAGTGATTATGATAAGCGAGTGACATTCGCTCTATCGTTTCTTGCCACGGTAGAAATTGATGATGCTTTTCCATGGCACATTCTGTGGGGAGATGAGTGCCATTTTTATCTCAATGGGTCCATAAACACACAAAATAGTCGAATTTGGGCTTGTGAGCAGCCCCACACCGTGCATGAAATCCCATTAAATTCCGCAAAAGTCACTGTTTGGTGTGATTTCACACCCGAATTCGTAATTGGGCCATTCTTTTTTGAGACCATCACTCCGACAAGACCCGAAACGTGCACCATAAATGCAGAAAGGTACCACGAAATGCTGCAAACGTTTGTTATTCCACAACTTCAGCAAAGAAACCGTCTCCAACAGACAATCTTTATGCAGGATGGTGCTCCGCCACACATTAGTAATAAGGTAAAGCAGCTGTTGCGCCAAAACTTCACTGATGATAGAGTCATAAGCCGTAGTTTTCCAGTTGCATGGCCGACTCGTTCCCCTGACCTCACGCCATGCGATTTTCGGCTCTGGGGTTATTTGAAATCTCAAGTTTATGTTGGTGGAGTTTCAAATTTGCCTATTCTAAAGGGCAACATAACAAAGACAGTGCGGAATATTCTGCGTGATATGTTACGTACGGCTGTGGTGAACGTTGTGCACAGAATGCACGGTGTTATTTCTGAGAACGGTGCTCACATTGAAGGTGGTCTAATTCCTCACCGGGGAAGTTAATGTAGTAAATAAACATTAATAATTTAACTGTACGATTGTATGTGTTAGTATTTTTCTTTTCTCACATTTTATACATTGCAAAGCGCCACAAAATGCCCTACGGCGATTTTTGAAACTAAACTTTTTTCACGTAATCCTTTTTTCCATGTCTTGATTAGTCTAAATACCAAGTTTGGTACCATTTCTGCTATTAGATCGCGCTGCAGGGCGCTCCAAATCCTGTCACTTTAAAAAAGATCACCCTGTACTATAATAAATAATATATTAATTCTCACCCACAGAAAGGAATTTTTCCAAACATGACTTCTGGACGGAGAGCTAGAATTTATTTTAAAAAGAAAATTCATGCATTCAAATTAATGTGAGACCGAATTCCACCACTTGGAGCTATCAGGAATTTTTAATCATTGTATTGAGTCGTTGAAAAACTTAGTGACTTTCCATTGTCAGAGTTTTACTGACATTCGTTCATGAAAAACATCACTCTTCGTAATCATACTTGCTTATAGTCGATGACATTAAATCACACTGCATAGTCAGAACATTTCTGATATTCTGAAGTTTCGATGAGTTTCTCTATTAATCATTACTAAGTAAAGCAAGAGATGTAATCCTGTCAACTTTTGCGACATTTTGCTATCACCTTTTGAGACATTCCGGCGACACTAGTACATCTCGAAATAAAACGTAGTAGACCAATCAAGGCCAACCATCCGTTATTATGAAAATATCGGATTAAAGTCAGGGTGGCGAGTAAGACAGGCTTCATAAACATTGAGACATTTCCCATCACATAATGAATAGAGTCATCGTAACTTTAAACTGGTTTATTTGACAAAAACATATCGAACATTCCCAGTAGCTTGTTCATCAACTCTCAATAATCGATCATTCACTTCATAAAACTTAAGATGTTACAAGATTAGGATCTACACATTAGAATCGTTCACTCCAAGCGACGCAGATTATTTAAACAACCGGAAAAACGTAAAATTTCTCGCTCCTCGCCAATGTAACGATACATGTACTCCAAATAACAGGGCACGGAAGAATACAGAAAAGTGGAGAACCAACGCCAGCAGAGAGATGGGGAGGAATGGGACATAAAACAGGCTACGATTCGATGTGAAGGGGATGACGTCGATAATGAACTCTTTATACGGCATCAGAATTAAAGCGCCATTAAATGCTGGCGGGCGCATGGAATTGTGGGTATAGAACATGATCGAACAAATGCTATTAAAAAAACATTAAAAAAGAAAAAGAATTTAGTTGTAGAAGAAAATGAAAAAGTAATTTAATGAGTTTTATAAGATTAGACGAATGGATTAAGGTTTTTAGAATAATAAAAGAATACGCAAATTAAATGCATGAAATAAAGGACAAAAGATATTAAGATATTATTAAAGATAGGTAAAAAAGGAAAAATATTAAGAATTTGAAATAGCTTTACTAAGAAAAAAGGGCGCAATTTTTTATTATTACATATATATACCTAGTATATATAATTATATATACCTCTAGTATACAAAATTTCATCAAGTATACAGAAGTTTCAATTAAAAAAAATAATTTTAAAACTTATAATTAATTTTAGACTGAAAAAATGATTATTCTTAAGTAGACCATTGTATACAATTAGTGAAATATGATACACATTATGTGATATATAACTATCTACTTTGTTATACATACACATTATGGGATATATACTATGTGATATATACTATGTGATATATATTATGTGATATATCAATACATACTATGTTAACATCAATAACTCATATTTTCCAGCTTGTAAACAACAGAAAACTAATAACATATATATATATATTTAAATTATAAAACCAATATATATATATATATTACAAAACTTAAGTGATTTTTTTTTTGTAAAACTTTTAAAATATTTTTCAGAAAACTTAATTGAGTTTTTTTTTCTTGTAAAACTTATAAAATATTTTTTTAGAAAACTTAATCGATTTTTTTTTTTTGTAAAACTAATAACTAAACTTGTAAATTTATTTTTTTTTTTAATTGAAAAACTAATAAAATATTTCTCGATACCTGTAAGTAATTTTGAACGAGAAAAATCTTTGTTCTTATATGAAACATAGTATATACTATGTTACATAGTATACAATATATTACATTGTGAACATACTACATATTTATATGTAGTATGTAAGCATGTTTAAAAATTTATACAATGAATTGAACAAACAAAAAAATTTTAACTGATGAAAATTTTTAAAAACTTTTATAATTTTATTTCTTAAATTGTAAAACGTAAAAAAGAAAAAAACTTTAACTCTTTTTTTATATAAATTTTTAAAACTGATAAAATATTTTTGTACAAAATTTATTATTTAAACAATACATTTCGTATAGTTTCTACATTGATGTTACAAAAAAAAGTTTTTACTAATACATCCAGTTCCGTTTAAAAACATAGAAACAACATAGTCGAAATTCACTAACATTAATACCGTGTCCCCTAGATGATTAAACTTTTCGTGATTATTAAATGTGAAAGTATGTAAAATATGAAGTAAGTAAAATGTGAAGTATGAAAACTCATACTTTCATGTTCAAAAATACATCCTACGCACTCATAAATTTGGTTAAAAATAGTCAATACATTACTCTCAATACAAATGATGAGCTTTGAAAATAAAGCAGATTCATTTTCGGTGGTTACGTCACCTAGTGTACATTTTTTGTTAATTAAGCGTGGTAGATAATTTGCATACATGTGATGCAAAAACTTCTTGTTAAAATGATGAACTTTATCTTTCAAATTTTCTAACTGGTAATCGTTTAAGTCAAAATGTGAAAAATTCTTCAAGTTTTTAATTCGCATAGTGCTATTATTGTGATTCATTACCAACACAGTATTATTAGCAATAAATTATGAGGATTTATATTTCAAATTAAAAGCAAAAGTTTCAATTGAAATTCATACCACGTATTAATGTCCATCAAAAGTCTATTTTTCGTCATCATTTCTTCATTAGTAATCGCATTGCATTTAAACTCCCCGATATACACATAAAATTGTTTGATATGATGTTTTAAAATTAAATAAACACAATCACTCGGGGCCTTGTGGCCGAGTGGTTAAGACACCACGCTGCAATCGCTTTAGAGCGTAGGAGGCTTGTCGGGTTCGATTCCCGCTGGCTCCATTGCACACTCTTTGTGGAGCTCCCGGATGTAAAAAAAAACTTTTCTCTGTGTTGTAAATTTCATTGTGCTATCTCGTCCCTGTATAGCGACGATGACTTATAAGCGGACCTTGTTGTCAAGCCCACAAGTCTGATGTATGTGTCCAATAAAACAACCACTCAACTTGATTTCAGGTTGGCTTTTGGGAATGACTTTCATGAGGGGACTTTGTACTGTATTCAAAACAGCATTTGTGATGACGAAATGAGGTACTTGGGGAAATGATAGCCCAAGAGCCGACAGCACAAAAACCTATGTTATCAAACACAAGAAAAAAACTTTTATTTTATGGGAGAGTAGAAGTAGGGGAATCTAATGATCCATGTTTGCCGGAAGTGAAGTTGTGCATAAGCCAAAAATTAATACCACCAGTGGTTGACTCGTAGGTTTATCATTGTCTTTACCGTACAACTATCCTCCATGTTTTCATACCTATGTTTGTACGGCAAACACAATAATAAACGTAGGCGTCAACCACTAGGGTTATTAATTTTAGGCTTATGCACCACTTCACTTCCGGCAGACATGGATCATTAGATTCCCCTACTTCTACTCTCCCATAAAATAAAGGGTTTTTTCTTGTGCGTGGTAGCATAGGTTTTTGTGCTGTCGGCTCTTGGACTATGAAGGATTCCAAATTTTTAAAATCTAGGTCATTAAAAATAGTGTCCAAAAAACTCTGAGTAGAAGTTGTGTCGTCGTCATTTTGATTGAATATTGGGGTCGTCGAATCCATGTCGAACTTGATTTCTGCAGTATGTATATCGTTGTTTGGGAGCTATGTTGAACAATTCTCGTTTGAATTGCAAAATTCTAAACTTGGGAGATTTAATTTCTTCATATCAGTATCCAAAGATGATACTAAATGTTGATGCTTTATTATGCAATTCATTTCTAGGGGAGATTTTTCAGCATATTTAATTCACAAGCCATTTTAAATAGCAAACAGTATGAGGTGTAGTCTGATCAAAAGTCAACAGTAAACTGATTGAGATGATTTCAAACGATTATTAACTTAAGTTCAAATCAATGACGGTTTCAGTTAGAAACGATCACATTAATTAAAATATCGAGACCGACTAAATTTTCAAATTGTCGACTGAGTCGAAAAGCATGACTATTGCTAGTATGAATATTTCGTCATGTTAGATATTTTTCAAACTTGAGAATGGGAACACGCGATAAGTGAATCACAAGTTCAGTACAAATAATAATTTTATTCACATGAAATTAATTAAAATATAAAGTGGAAGTATAATTATACTTATATGAAATGGATTAAAATAATGAGTGGATAAATATACAAAAATGATAATTATACTCAAATTAATTAAATTAATTAGACGCAAATGACATTGATTAAAATAAATAGTGAATAATTATATTCATAAGAACTCAAATCAGTGGCGGTTTCAGTTAAAATCGGTATCAAGTAATTTTTTCAAACATGAGAATGGCAATACGCGTTGGCCGAATCACACGTTCATTAAAAAAAAAATAATTTTTTTCTCATAAAATTGATTAAAATAAATAGTGTGTGGATAATTATAGTTATATAAAATGGATAATTATACTCAAATTAATTAAATTAATTATTTGTTAATTAAACTTTTTTTTAAATATGCAATAAGTATAACAATAATTTAAATTTCATCATTATATATTCCCTCTAAACAAAAGTGGATTAATAAAAATAGTTTTATTATTATGCAATTATACTCATATGAAATCGATATAAATAACTTCATTTTTCTAGTCCCTCTAAACAAAAGTAATATAAGTTCATTGATTTTATTATTATGTAGTCATACTCATATGAAATCGATTAAAATTAGTAAGTACTATGTAATAATATATTTAATATATCTTCCCAAAAACTGATGATAGTTGATTATTGTTGAATGAGTAGATAATTAAATTCATTTACAATTAACAGTAATGATACTCATTAATATTACAAAATCTTTATTAAAATAGAAACTTCAATTTTACACTGGCTTCAATTAATAGAGTGAGTTATATGAAGAAAAATAAAGTGATAGTAAAAAATTAAAGAAATGCTGAAATAAAAGATAAAAAATGTTTTTCCAAAATATTATTAGAATTTCATTCACTTAGAAAAAAAAATTCAAGTTCATTTGTAGTGGAATCAATAAAATACTAAGACATCTTGTTAAAATGAAAACATACAAGTTTTTTTTCAATTGAGAAAAATTTTATTTTTCGTTAGTTACAAAAACGTTTGCATATGTATAATGAAAACATATGTCTATTTCAAATCAGTGAAAATTCGATATTTGAAGAAGACATTTCATTTTGCAAAGTTCTTAACTGAAGTGTTAATTCTTCTAACTGCTTAATCAATCCATTACGCTGTTCCAGTTTAAGTTGGGTGGGTGAAAGTTGAATTTTTCTGTGTTCAACTAAGTCGAATTTATCAGAAAAAACTTTGTCACAATCATCACATTTGAATTGCTTGGAAAGCTCACTTTTCTTAGGAATGATATGAATTTTAAGATTCCTTAAGTCCAACTTTCTCGAAAACGTTTCTTCACATTGTTCACATTTATGGTATTTTCCGACTTTAATGTGAATTAGCAAATGCTTTCGTAAATCACATTGTTGAACAAATGATTTCTTACACTTGTCACAACTCAAAGGCTTTTTTTCTAAATGAAATTTTGTGTGTCTGATTAACACACTCTTTCTTCAAAAAGATTTACCACATGTTTTACATTGATACATGGTATATGTCATGCGATGAATTATCATATGTTCCATTAAAGAACTCTTTCGAAAAAACAACATTCCACACACGTTACACATAACAAGTTTTTTTTCTAAATGAATGATCATATGTTTTAAAAACTCGTGTTTCTCGTAAAATTCAGCTTTACATTTTCCACAAATATAAGGCAATTTTAACCGTTCTGATGAAGCAGGTATACTTTTACTAATCGAAACGGGCTCATCTTTTATCTCCTGTTCACTCATCTTATCCGAATTGTCCACAATAGTCGATTATGCATCATTAATAATATCCATATTCATTTAAAAAGGAGGGGGGGGGGGATCTTTTAACTTTGGAATGACAAGAAATACAGCACGTGTAATCAAAACAATATAAGACAGAATAATGAAATGAAATGAAATCAAACTACATTTAAAACGATGTAGGTGGCGCGTCAGAAAAAAGAAGATCACGTGAAAACTACTTAATACATAAACTGTTGTTTTCATTTAATAAAAATAGGCAAGTGTACAAAATGAATCATTTTATAAATTCATTTCTTTTTTAATTAACCTGTTTTTATCATTAAATGGTTAACTTTTATTGTGAATCCTACTAAAATGAGAGTGTTACAAAAAAAATCTGATTCATTTCTTAATTGTTAGTTAATTAAAAATAGTGATCCATTAAGAAAATTTGTTTTCCTAATACAATATAATGGAATAAAGAACCATTATCTTGTTTTTCACATATAGCGGAAATACGGTTTATCATTACATCCTGATTACAAACAGTACATCCTGTATACGTATGATCAAAACAACAAACACACAAAGATATGACTACTAATCTTTGAAAATTGAAGAACTGGCTAGTTTTTAAATAAAAAGCTGGGCAATAATCTGTTTTGGTTTAATTATGTATCATTTTAATGCCTTTGTGGCGCAATTGGTAAGCGCAATTCACCGTTAATGAATAGATTGATGGTTCGAATCCATCCAAAGGCGATTATTTTTTAACTAAAATCCCCAAATTTTGTTACAGTATATGTAAAAAAGAAAAATTGTTGGTGAGTGGTAATAAAAAATTAATTAACTGCTCGAAAAAATCCCGATTTAAAAAATATCATTACGCTAAAATTTCAGTACTTTCCTAAAATCCAGTTTATAAATTATCTTTTCGTTAAAATTACAATACTTTCCCGAAGTTGAAGTAAGATTAAATCTAACAAATTTAATTAATTGCTCGAAGTACATAACATACAAAAATTTAATGTTTCTTTTTCTAAATTCAATGGCAACAGTCTTTAATTTCGTTCAGTACACAATACAGTGGCAACGCTATGTTAACAGTTTCCCCAATGTTGAAATAGATACTAAAATGAATAAAGGTTAGCAAAACCTATTCATCTGAAATGTAAGTAATTTTTCGAATTACATATTATTTAATATATATATATATATAATGTCTATTTCTCATTTTTTCTAAATTCAATGGCAACACTTTGTTAAAATTTCTTCTAACGTAAAATTATTAACCCACTGATTTTTAAAAAGAAGTCGATACAAAACTGAAAGAAAGCAAATTCAAGTGAAAATACAGTGAGGTCCGCAAAGCCCAATGGTTATAGAAATAATCTAATAATGGGAAGATTGGAAGTTCGAAACCAAGCAATTAGGTTAAGAGATGTATGAACTTGCAGCAAGGGTTCGAAACCCGTAAGGAAAACAGTTCTAATATGACAAACCCAACGTATACAGGACGATACAAAATTAAACTGTGTTTAATCCTTTCCACTGCAATCAGGTCTTCCTCAAATGACGTAAAACTAGATGAGGCTACTAATTTTTTTACTATTTTTTCATTAATGCAAAGCATAACATTTCTCCTTTTTTCGAAGATTCTCTAAAGTTTTCCCAAAAAACTGAGTTGTTCATTAATTAAAAAAAAATACAGCATTTCATTAAAACCTTTCAATAAGAATACAAATTAAATTAAAAAAATAACCCTCATCTAATAATACAAGACCAGTTAAATCTCGATAAAACTAATCTACTATTTTTGACAAAGTTCAAAACAAACGAAAAATTAAATATGTTACAACACGTAAAAATTTTCTCTTTCAAAAGAAAAATAAAATCTAATTTTTCAGGGGGGGAGGAGGGGAAGGGTTTAGTAACCGACCCTCTAACAGTTTCCACAATTTAAAGTGGTTCCAAAATCGATTTTCTACATAAAAAAATTAAGCCCCTCAAAAATTTAACCCCTTCTACTCTAACATGCCATCTCAACACGCAGGAATCGCCATCTCAACACGCAGGAGTCACCATCTCAACACGCAAGAGTCACTGTTTCCTACACCGTACTTTAGTATGATATTCAACAATAAGCCCCCCAAAAATTTAACCCCTCCTACTCTAACAAACCAACTCAACACGCAAGAGTCGCCATATCAACACGCAGGAGTCACTATTTCCTACATCATACTCTAGTATGATATTCAGCACGTAGAAGCCTTGCTCCTTGCTCCTGCTTGCTGCCACAGAACACCCATTCTTCCTCTACTAATATGTAAAAATAAAAGGTAAAGATAATACAAAAATTAAACACAGGAAATTGAAAATACAAAAATAATAAACTATGAATATGTCATTATATACATATGCAGTCGATATCGGTTAATACGAGAAGCAAAGGAATTATAAACGTCCTCGTATTAACCGTACTCGTAATGCCGGTAAGGATAATAAAAATATTATAAGCAAGAACATAATTAAATTAATTACTACTATTAATTTCACTAATTATGTCATTGTTAAAATTAACTAAATATCATAAAGTTTACATAGAACATTCAGTCTTCTTTCCTTTGGGTCTACCTACACTCTCAGAAATACTTTCTTCAATTCACGGAAATTTTAGTGGCAGCAGTGCTACCAGGATTTTTCCGTTAATAGACAAATATCCGTTTCTTTTTTTCTCCGTTACAGGAGGTAAAATATAAGTCAATTGAAGAAAATGGTGGTAAAATAAAAGTTACTGACCTCGGGATCGAACCAACTACCTCACTGTTACGAGACCAGTACTCTAACCACTCGGCTGCAGTTGTACAGTAGTGAAACAGTTTGAAGTAAATATGTTCCACTCAGGTGGGAATGGCTTGATTAATTTCTTTAAAAAGCTTTGAATTTTTAAGTTGATTTTGGGAAGATTTCGTCTGTAATGAGATTGTGACTGGGGTTTTAATACTTTAGTATTAAAAAAGGATAAAAATATGAATAATAAATATTTTTGTGTAGATTGCTAGATGTAAAATATGAATATTATATTTTTGTGCGAGATTTTTTTTTTTTTTTTTTTGAGTAAAATTGATTTTTTTTTTCCATTTAATATTTTAATTAAATTATCCATTTTAAATGCGAATATTTTTTTATATCTTTAAAAAGTAAATTGTGAATACCTTTAAATGAATGATAAGATTACTTGTTTTTTATTTTTTAATTCGAAAACGTTTCTTTTCCTTGTTGTTAGTTGTCAGTTTTTTATTTGGTTTTTTAAATTAAATTAGAAATCTTAATTTATAGAATTTTTCGTTTGTCGTTTTTAAAATGAATTCGGATTTTAGTATTAATACAGCCAATACGCATGTATGCTAGGAATGAACGGAATTTTCCCCTCTTTTTCAGATGTTTGGTAACAGTTCACGAATAAAACATGTTTTACAGAGTACATGAGTACAGAAATTATTTGTTAAAAAATAAGGAATAATTTAGTGTATATAGGCGAGTTTTTCTGACAGTGTACCTCATTTTCGTTAGACGGATCTTTTCTTTATGAAAATTCATGGCACTGAAGTCAAAGCCTCTAAAGAACTGTAATTCCAAATAATATAAACAGCGTACAAGAATGCAACTTATCTCTTCCCTTTTTCCCAGAAAAATTTGGCTAACTTTGCAATAGTCACTGCAATTTTCGAGTTGTTGATTTCACACATCCTTTCCATTTTAGCAGTGACATGAAAGCACTGGTTAATAAGTCTCAGAGACCGGCTTTAAAGAAAAAAGCAAATAAAGGTTTTCTCCTATGTTCCTTCCTTTGCGTGGCTCAGTTGTAAATCTGGAAAACAGGGGGTATTTGAAACGTACTTATCTCTCCCTTCTTTCTTTCATTCTTTCAAGACCGCAGAACACTCCTTTGCATCTTCTTGGGTGAAGGGAGGGACCTCCTTGAAGGTTAAAATTCTGCCTGGTAAGACAGGTAGATTAGAGATCTGCACGGGCTGGCCCGTGGCCCGGAGCCCGAATCCGGCCCGGCCGCGGCCGGGCTCGGGCTGATTTTCATCCACGTCGGGTCGGGCCGGGCCCGGGCCTTACTTTTTTCTGAAGGCTCAGGCCGAGCCAGGCCTAACTTATTTTTTCTGCACAGAGCCGGGACTGGTTTCATGCCGAATCTTCACGGCCCAAAATTTTCAGTCCTAGTTTTGACCCAGCCCGTATGAAAATCATTGTCTCAGAGTAGCCTGGCCTATTCAAAAGTCAGTTAAATTAGGCTTGGTCCAAAAATTTTTTTTAAAAATGCATACATTTTTAAATTGGCATTATTCTACATCTAAACATTATAATTTATTCTTTTTAAAGAATAGTAGATTTCAACGTTTATTAAAATGTAGCTAAATTAAAATATAGTAAAACGTGTGAAAAGGAACCTGCCTAAAGACGGAACCCTATTTTAAACTGAAAAATGTGTTGATCCATGCAAAATTAATATACCAATATGTAAGAAAACAATATATAATACATTTACGCATTATAATAAGAAGGGAATTTGTCTATAACGCATTTTTTCTCTTTTCTATACAATTCCGTCTTAGAAGATTTCATTGTATAGCATTTTTCAGATTTTTAACACTTCAATACATGGAATATGGATTAACAATATTAATGATAACTGAAACATTTACATGCAAGAAATAGAGATTCATTAAATATATATATATATATATATATATATCGCAGTCTGCGGCACTTCTATAAAAGTGAAGATTATAAACATGAAAAAAAAGTTAAGATAAATGTTTTTGGTCGGAACTCCCCGTACGAGAAAAAATTTTAACCAAATCGACGTAAAAATCATTGTTTTGTAGAAATTCATTCGGGCGGGCCGGGCTCGGGCCGATATTTTAAGTTTTTTCCGGGCCGGGCCGGGCTCGGGCCAAACTTTTAAATTTTTTACCGGGCCGGGCTCGGGCCTAACTTTTAATTTTTGTATCGGGCCGGGCCGGGCCGAATTTTTTTTCTATGAGTCGGGCCGGGCCCGGGCCTGGAAATTCCGGCCCGTGCAGACCTCTATGATAGATTACCACGTTTTGACAGACGTAATTTACTTGTAATGTAGGAATATTAACGCTGAGAGAGAACATTGATAAAAAAGAGATTTTTTTCCCTAATTCTACCATAATTTTCGCCGAAAATCACATCAAAATGAACAGATGTTTTGATCCTATTAGCTGTGATCCTGCTTTTGTAGCTCGTAAAAAGAGTGAAAATCTGCACATAATTTAAATGATGAACCATTATTAACATGCAACATGCTCGTTTTAACCGTGCTCGTACTAGGCGAGTTCCACTGTACACACACACACACACACACACATATATATATTTAAAATGAAATCACATATGTAAAACTCAAAGAAAAAGATAATATAAAAATGAAACACAATAAAATGAAAATGAAAACAAGTAAAAATTAAATTTAAAAAATCAAAAAACCCGACTGCGTAAAAAGCGGACTAATTAATTATTTCTCATCAATGTGATACTATTTTTTATATTACTTACCTATTTTTTTTATTTACTTATATTGATGAATTTTAAGTTGTGTTTCATTGTTAGTTCCTATCTATAAACACTGTTTTGAAGAGGTCTATAGATGTCTATGATGGTTGGAGTTGCAGTAAAGCTAGATATCCTACCTACACAACTTCCAGGTTGTGTAGTATTTAAACGGAGCTTCTGACTGTAAAATAGTCAATGAAACATCGTCTTCATTTTGAAAGACCTATCCAATGATATACAACTCAATATGGTGCGTAAAAATGTTTTTTTCGTCTGTACCGCCTCTTTTTTATTTTACGGCTGCCATCTCAAATTTATAAAAACAAAAGCTAGCCTATAACTATAGGACGGTCAAGACAAATCTATGGAGACCTCATTCATTAAAATCCATCCAGCCGTTTGGATGTTTTGAGGGTATAAAGAAATCCACATAGCCAGATACGTGTGAAACAATTCTTGGCAGTAGGGTAAAAAGAGAAACTATGAATTTCTTATGGATTCGTCAGAGGAGCTTCATAAGAATAATTCACGGTAAAGATAATGTATGTATGTGTGTGTGTGTGTGTGTTTGTTTTTCATGCTGTCCCACTCATATTTATGGACCAATTTAGATGGGACTGAGAATGTATACGGAACTTACTAAGGTCTCGACCGAGTTCGTTGACCAGATTCATTCGCCGTCTTGTTATAAAATGGCAGCAACTTAAACACCCTGAAGGTCATATATAACAGAAGATCCGTCTTACTATTTATCTACATGATTTCCAGCGGTCAGCGCAGTAGGATACATTGACGATAATTTTAGTTCGCATTCATGGCAAAAAATGCTGTTTATCGCATTTCCTTACATGATTACGGAATCATTTATTAAGTTGATAAGTATAGTTTAATTAGAGAAGCATAAATTAAGATAATAGTAAATGAGAACACTAATATCTAAAACTGACAACGCGGACTTTTTTTTACCTTTGCCTTGCATGCTTCATTCGCCTTGCAAGCTTCTTTCTGACCGCCGACTCACAGCTCCTGTTATATATGAAGCTCCGTCTTTAAACATTTCAAATTCAGAAAGATGTACAAAAATTTAGAAATTTTTGGCCTTGACATAAGGATTCCGGAGCATTTTTTGTTTCGCCTCTATCCTAAAAAATTGCTGAGCTATAGCAGTTTGAAATTTTAGGGTGGCTGACATTTTAAAACGATCTGATTTTTATCATGCGATTGAACTCGTATTTATCAACCGATTTGGATGTGACGGAACTTGTGTACATGACTTAGCAAGGTCTCGACCGAGTTCGTTGGCCAGCTGCATCCGCCATCTTCTTCCAAAATAGTGGCCATTTAAGAATTCAAATTCAAAAAGATCTAGAAAAAAATTTAGCAATTCAAAAGGTTTTCCCTTTAAATTTCCGGCCTTGATACAAGGATTCTGAGGCATTTTTTCATTTGCCTTTACCTTAAAAATGGATGAGATGTAGCATTTTCAAATTCTAACGTTATTTCCTAACTTATATTGAGCGCTTCTACATTTTAAATTCCTTGCTTATTTCGAACAGATAAAACATTATAATGCGTTTCAACCTTTTTGAGACACACTATATATAACATAATTTTTTATAGACATTTCAGTTTTCTATAGGAACGATTTCCTTTCCAAAATAAAAATAATATGTAGAATATTAATAAAAGCATTTTTTTTTTAATTTTATTTACAATTATTTTATATTATTTATAATTCGTTTATCAATAACTTTTATGAACATTTTATCTCATCATCACATTTAGAAGAAAATAAATGAAACCCTTTTCACACTGTTTCATTGTATTTTTCAAGGATCGCTGCCTTTTTTAAAGATGAAAATAGTGAGTAAGTAGAAGTGAAAAATAAAGTAAATCCCCCCTTTCTGCACTTGTCATGGATTTCGATGCCAGTAACTCGATCACCTGGCAACTCGGAATAGAGAGTAACTAAATTGTCTTAAGCTGTCATTGAGAGCTTACCTTTCCCAAGCTCTCAGTTCAGACTTATTTAAGCTAACAAACAGCGTCTGTTTGTACTCGAACTGTCAATGCCATGTTACGGTTTTTGTGTTTTCTTCTTTGTAGTGTTTTCTGCTTCATTAGGCTTACGAAAACAAGCAAAGAAATTCGTAACCTATAGAATTACGTTGTTTTTAATGATGTCTGGGATGAGCATTCTGACATCTCTGTAGACAGCGGCTTTTTTGCAGCTTCACATCTCACATCACACGTTTTCACCAACATACGTTCTTGATACTTAATTATTTAGCACACTTTTTTTTTTAAATATGTTTCTATTTTTTTTCTAACATGCTGCTGCTATAAAAAAAAAAAAAAAAAAAAAAAAAAAAAAAAAAAAAAAAAATGCATAAACTTGAATACATTTTTACAAATATATTTCTTTTTCTGACTAGATTAATTCAATTGCTACTGATAATGCTTAAGATTAAAAGCAGGATCACAATTCTTTTATAAAGTAGTGTATGTAAGCTAAATGGGAGTTTAAGCATCACTAAGAATTCTATTGAACTGCTATGATCCGTACACAACATATAAAAGACAAATATTTAATTATAGGATCCTTATAAGATTTATTACCAAAATTTATACTTTTTACACATCATTTTGTTTTATTGCGGCTCGATAATACTTTACAGTTAAATCCTGAGTAAATGGAGATCAAGCAGTGTTTGATTTTTTTTTTTTTTTCAGGAAGGGCCATTATATTATGATTATACTCCAAAACAATAGAAACAAATTATTTTTTTAACGAAAAATAAAATCCTTTTTTTCAATTCGTTGGGAGGCATTTTAATTCCTCCATTTTGCACTGCTCATGTTCAATACCAACTTCTATAAGAGATTCTTTTTTCTCTCTTACCAATAAAAGTAGATCTATACCATATGCCTAAAGTTATTTAAATTATGTTGTTCATAATAAAATCAATGAGAGGTATTGAGAAAGAAAAAAAGTGTATGCCATCAATTTCGACACAATTAATATAGATACATCAATTTCTGATTCTTTTGTCATCTGACAGCAGTTTAACTGGTAATGACGAATCCTTCCTCGGTTCATATATTATAAGGTTCGATTTGATACGGATTTTCTATACTATAGCTCTTGTAAAATATCATATTTACTGTGCATGGCACGCTTCGGGTATAATGCGCATCCTGGTTTTAATAAGGATATATATATATATAATGCAGAAACTCTGTCTTATATTTTTTTTTCTTCTTGGACCTAAATTATCGTCATTCACATAGGAAATACTGTGGAGGTTTGACGTGCTTTTTCACTAAAACGCTCTCAATTTGTGTATGGCATACACTAACATCTCAGTTTACCGCATATAAATAGTTTATTAAGTATTCTATCTTTTTACTTGAGTCATCATTATGAAATTGCACTAAATGGTATTTTTCAAATTATTCCTCGTAACTCTGTAAACTGGATCAAAGCTCTCCACTTCAGGGATGTTTGGCGTTCTATGAGGGATGTTTGACCAACTAAACAATATATATACCACCAGAAATTTTATTTAATGAAATGTAACTTATTTCTGTACGGTATTTATTTAATGCCTTTTACTAAATTAAACTTTTGGTACGAAACGCATTTATTTGATCTCACCACTATTTAAAGCTAATGGCCTCAGTATGTTAATAGCTCCCATTCATAATTTTATAATGAATATTTTCATAACGAGAGGAGCAAAATATATTTATATAAAAATAACTCCTTCTAGATCACTACTGGAAATCAGATGTGGTAGCTTAAGGCGGACCCTCAGGAGAAATTAGTGCAATATCTTGAGTACAAGCTGTAAATATGTATAAATGAATAAAATATCGATATTTAGGATCTATTCAGCTGTATTCTGAATATGTTTCGAATCGTAAAACACGTTTGTTTGAATTCAAACTTCAAATCATTTATTAAAAGGTATTTGGCACTTAGTTTCAATTGAAATATTGTATAATATATTCAAAAAGAACTTCTTAAAACGCCATGAAAATGAATTTTCATATGATGTTTTAAGAAGTTCTTTTTTTACTATATCGTATCACACCACCTTTTTCATCATTATTTATAATATTGTACAATATTTCATATTTTAAAAAATATATTTATATAATTTATGCTATTACTAAAACAAGTTAATTATTTATTTTTATTAAATTTAAATCCAATTATTAAAATGTGTTCAGTTGCACTCGATGAAAAATTGGAGATTTGACATAAGTAAAACATCCCACAAATACCATTTTGAAAAAATATATAGGGTAGGGGAGTACACAGTGAGACATGGTACACAGTGTAACTTTTTCCCCTAGCTGGAACACACACTGAACCACCTCATCTTATGCAACACGTGGATGTAGTTTCGGCACTTCGGTTACTCGTCCAACAAAATAGTAAGTAATTATTTATTTTACAGGGGTTAAAGTTACATAAACGTCCATTTTAGAGTTTAATTGTTTCATTATGGCATATATTTACTTTGCCAAACCTAGCTATATCTAATGATAGACTGTATCGACAAAACGACACAAGCATTCAAAACTATGAAATTGATGATGAAACAGATATGGCATCCATTTTGTTACAACGTAACGAAAGTGCACAGTGAGACACACAGTTGTGGTACACAGTGAGACGTGCCTCACTGTGTATCTACTATGCGGTTCTGACGTAAAAAAAGTTATTTATTAATAAAAGAAGGTTTTTTTCTCTCTCTCTATCTGTGTGTTTGGGGGGGCGGGGGGGAGGGGCGTGCGATGGCTAGTGAAATCTACTAAACGTAAGAGGCTGAAAATTTGCATGAAGGTAGCCCAATGTCTGCCATTGTCCACCCAAGGCTCATATTTAAAAAATATATATATTAATCTAGAAATATTAATTAGAAGTCATAAGCTGCAGAAAATTATTGATAGAGTATAAAAATGTATGATTTATGAAAATATATACATTGTCTCACTGTGTACCACAAGTGGTACACAGTGAGACAATTTTTGAGACTCCGTTATGCTGCTTCTGTGCTTTTATAAACAACTTTTTTTAAAACCATTTATACATTAATTTGTAGCGTATTTGTGTAGCTTAAAGATGTAGCAAAAAATTTTTCAAAAGAATAAAAATCGTTGCCATTCGTTAAGTAATAATAATTTTCGTCTCACTGTGTACTACCCTCCCCTATATAAACGCAAAGAAATAGCGATACATAAATCTAATAAATTATATTATTTTAGATCATCAAGATACTCTTTTAAAGCAAAAATATCTTCACTAACCTTATTTACCGCTGGCAAAAGAGGTTACAAATAATAAAAAAAAAACATACTTTTGGTGAGTAATATTGCAACATTATTCTACATATTTCTTTTATTATCACTACAAATAGCTAAAAAATAACACTAAGTGGTAGAAAATACTTTTAATATATGTTTCCATCTGGTGCTTAGGAGCAAAAAAATTATTTTTTGGATAAAATAAAGGCAGTGGGTCAAATATAGCCAGGTTGCTCTATATTACTTCCCCTTATTAAAATACCATAAAATTAGGTTCAATAATGTGTACTTGTTTCTTATTCGAAACTTGGTTTTAAAGCATATTTACTGAAATCGATAACTAATTCTGAATATTTGTCGCAGAGAAAGGGGCACCAAAGAATTTAGGTTACTCTATATTACTCCCCCTTATTAAAATACCATAAAATTAGGTTCAATAATGTGTACTTGTTTCTTATTGGAAACTTATTTTTAAAGCGTGTTTACTGAAATCGATAACTGGTTCTGAACATTTGTCGCAGAAAAAGGGGCACCAAAGAATTTTCACACAACTATTTCCTATCAGAAATCTTCATAGTATATTTCTAGAACATTTACAATAGAAATCAACTACGAAGATTATTGGTTGGAAACATTGATAGGTTTTTTTTTAAACCATTTCTTCTGCGCCAAACGTTCAAATCCTGTGGATAACATATGTTTACTGTACAATAATACAACGCGTAAAAGTGTAATTATTTAAGCTATTTTGCTTACTCCTTCTATATTTATCGAATCTTATCATAATACCTACAATGTATCCTACAATCCTATGATTTGGTGAAAAAGTATGTGGTATAAGTACGTGAAGAAAAGCTTTTACTTCTTTTCAAATAAATTTGTTTGTTGTAAATACTGGTATCATTCAATCATTTCAGCATTTTAGGAGTAGAAGTACTTTGCCTCTGAAAATGTTAAGAGCCTACACTAGAGACGCGATGACATTTGCAAGCTGATGTTGAACCAATGGAAGCCATTCTTTATAAATTTATCGTTTGTATTTTAATATTTTTAAATGATTATTTTTTCATAGGATATCTGAAGAAGATATCTAACGTTGTACCTATGTACAGTCATGGGGAAAAAAGTAAACACTCCCTGCTAACTCTGCAACAAATTAACGTAATTAAAGTTACAGGTACCAAACGATTGGAAATAAAGCCTACTTTTAAATTATGTATAAATTTGCTTAGGAGGCTATCTGTACATATCAAAACAAACCTAAACTTTCTAATTTTTTTAATAGCAGTACCCAAGTTTGACGCAATAAATAAATTCTACGCCCGTCAATTAACCTAAATCCAAATTTTCATGAAATTCGTACGATTAGTTTCCGAGAAATTAATTATTTTAAAATGTACATACTTTAGGGGCTGTATCCAAATTGAAATTAAGCACTCGATTGTTGAAATGCTACAAAATGAATATGTTACTTCTATTAAAGTATTTTTTTTCTCGCCAATATAACCATATCACTCGCTTAATATGTCTCGACTATTGCCAGCCCAAATATTTCAATAATATATTTTTTCAAGTTATGTTTTTCTGCACATCATAGATTTTCTGCACATCTTAAACAATCATTTTTACGTTTTTTAATCGTAATTCGAAAACTAGTTGAAAGAAAAATTTTAAATTGAGAATTTGCATAAATCAGAGCATAATAAATATAAATCTACCAAAAAAATTGCAAGTTGCAATTCATATATTTTTCGAATATTAATTTCATAATTAATGATTCCTATTACAATTTTTTTTTAATTACAAATTCAATGTATTTTTGTTTGGGTTTTTTAGTATTATAACCACACACAAAATTATCACATTAGGATTATAATTTCAGGAGATATTAATAAAAATATGAAAATGTAATATAAAATTAGAAGCTCTAAATTTTGAATGTTTGTAATTCAAAAACTTATCATTTAAATTACTAGAAATTTCGTTTCTAGACATAATTTGAGGGAATATTTTTTGCAGCGACCGAAATATATTCATACTTTTGTTGTACATAAAATTCACGTAAAAATATAAAAAATTAATAGTCGCAGCTGAAAACATAATTTTCTAACTTACTTTTTGCTGGTTTTGCTCAATATATTCTTTAATTTTTTGCTGTACAAATTGGGGCAGTTATAGCAATAAATAAAGCTAATTGTGACAAGGAAAGAAAATCTTACGGAACGATGAAAAGTTAAAAGCACAAGAAATATGAGTTTTATAAATTACCCCACCACCATCACACACACACATACAAAACAGTCAAGTTCTGATGCAGTCAGAGGAAAGGGGCAGTTCATCAAAAATTATTACTTCGAGTGTCATGAACACATGAACTTCACCGTTGACTGCTAAGTCATTGATCAATGCACGGTCTGTCTCCATTTTTGCGACTAAATTTCCCCTTTTGTTTCCTTACCGACAAATATTTTTTCTTTTCATTTAAACTGCTCTTTTTTTACTGTTTAAGAATTTTTTTTAAGTAGAAATTTATAAAATATCCCTAATCGATATCCTAAAAATATAACTGTATCCTATCAACATAACTTATACAAATGCAATGAAAAGATCAATATAGTATTACTAGAAGATAGCCCGTCAGAATGACGTGCTTGCATTTTCAAAAGAATGATATGGCATTGTATTATAAAAAGAATTATGAAGTATATAAATTTATTATGAATAATATAAATGAATATATATGAAGTATATATGAAGTATATAAATGTATATGAATAATATATATGAAGTATATAAATGTATTATAAATTTTATCTTATCTGACTAATAGGATCAGGTGGGGTAAAATAGTTATAAAAACAGCCCATTTTTCACTGAAATTTAATTTGCAAGAAAGATCTTCATTCAGAAAATTTGAAGAACTATTTCACAAAAACATGCAAATTAGTACTAGTAATGCTATTTTAAAACATATTATCAATTTAAAAATCAATAACCATCCATTTCTTATAAATCAGAAAAAAGTAAGAGTCCTTCACGGATTAATTGCCGATAGCTGGCGCCAAAATAATAATTATATAACAACCAGATTAAATCCTGATCTTTTTAAAAAATGCATAAAGAAATCTGAATTAAATTTTGATCATTAAAAATGATCTCGTATCACTTAAGAAAACTGCAACCATTAATTGCATTAACAGATTTTTTTTTCTTAAATTATTTTATTAAATTACAAATTTATTTTTCCTACAAAATACAAAGATACAAAATTTTATTTGCATTGATATATAAGGTTAGTTGGGGTAACTGGACCTACGAGGTAACTGGGCCATAGGCTATTTTATAAAAAACTGTTGATGTTGTTTAAGTTTTAGCTTTTGTGAACAATGCACCCTAATCTCTACTTTCTAAAACAACGTGTGTCAACTCAATCATAACTCTCACTTTGCTGTGATAGGCTGTCAAAAATTTAGGTATATTTTTTAAAAAACAACGTCCATTTGGTTGAACTTCCACGGCTTTTTATTAAAATACGGTAAATACTTTTATTAAACAATCTTTTTTTTTTAAAGATTAGGTATATAACTACATTAATATTATTAGGTATCTATACATATTTACTTCAAGTTTCAAATGTAAGTCCGGTGTCCCAACTACCCATAAATTTTTCAAGAATGGGGTAACTGGGACATGTATCCGGGGTAACTGGACCATGCTGGATCCAGTTACCCCAATAGTTATAAATATTTTTTTTTAGTTTCTCTTACTACGGGAAGTAAATTTCTCCATTGTTTTTTGCTCATAATAAAGAAAATTATAGAATACCATTTTAAAATTACGTAATAAAAATTTAAAAAAAAAGCATATTGGATGGCATCAAACCAAATTTCTTGACCCCTTGAGAGGCGATGATGCCGTTATTATGACATCACATAATTTTAATTCCTAATTGCCACATTGGCATCGGAATTTTATAATGAAAATTTCCCTCTTATTAAGTACGTGAAAATATACTTTTACTTCTTTTCAAATCGATTGTAAATACTGGTGTCATTAAATTATTTCAACATTTTACGAATGCAAGTACCTTGTCTCTGAAAGCGAAATAAGCAAACCTTAAAAGTGTACGATATGCAGGAGTCGTATACTATAGGGAACCTTTTATTGTTCATACCACTATTTTGGGAATAATATCTTCATCGCACCTTTCTTTAGAATATGTTAAATAAAATGATCACGAAGGTAACTCATTAATGGTTCTGGTAGGAACATTAAAATTTTCCTTATATAATGCGAGCCCTTGATACGGATAAAGTACTTAAATACTTACATGGCCGTTTGTTCATAAATTTACCTTGCTACTTTTTCCTTAAAATACCCATGTGACTTTTATATTTATGTACAAAGTACATATAAGTATAAGTACATAAGTATTTATTTAATTTTTATGTTTTTTGGTATAAATAAATCTAATATTTTCACTTTTAGTGCTTTTTCGGACACATTGACATCGAAGGTTTCTCTTACAATGCTCTTTATTCACATATAATTTACATGATCTGCCTGGTTTAAATATTTTTAAGTTGTTTACACTTTTTCAAACAGGACCTAATATTCCATATGAAAAAAAAAATAATAAACGAGTGTGGAACATAGACCCTCCTGGTCCACTTACCCCATTTTTATGGGGCAACTGGACCCACGAGGAAAGAAAGATGAAATATGCATATTTTTATATTTTTAAATATTAAAATGTAATTTTGAGCAATTCTGTCTGATAGAGGGAAACTAACTCAACACATTTACAGAAGTTCAGACCTTAATTCAAATGAATATTAGCCTTTTTGAAGCTGAATTGTCAGAAGCTCCAGAGTCACATTGTAAAATCATGGCCCAGTTGCCCCAACTAATCTTATATATATATACTACACGGCATTACATATTCCTGATAGCCTAATTATATTTTATAAGAAATACTATTCATTTTTTCCCAGTGTCTTCAGAGTTAAAAGAATTTCAAAAGAAACTTCTTTTTTTGTTTAACTACCGATAGATGGCACCAACCAAGCATAAAAGTTCACAATAAATGCGATACAAACGAATGTTTACTTATGGAGGGAGAGATTGAGCTGCCAAACTAATTTTAACTGAAGATATCTCAGAATATATACATAATTGAATGTAAGTCAACTCTCAAATGTTCATTTATTTTGAATAATCTTTCTAAAAATGAAACTTTTATGAAGTTTTATTCGAAAAAATAATTTTGAATAAAAATGGCCAAATGGAATACGTTAAAGCGAAGTGCGATCCGGATGAGTTTACACCGGAAGTGTTATACACTTAGCGCTATTATATATATAATTATTTTTTTAGCTATGGTATCAAGTTGCCTGTTTTTTCTAAAGCTTTCCATTATGATATCAGTAAATAGGATATAGGATTAATTAATTTAACCTATAACGAGATGCAATATTTACAATTGATTAAATTCGGATAATACATAACTGCATCTTCAGAACTAGTCAATATTGAACTTGAATATATAACTTTCAATATATTGACAATTTTCTTTCATTTACATTCATCAGTGCAATTGTAGCTTTTTTTAACCAGTTTTATTTCACACTATAAATATTCTTAATCATTGTGTAAATGTCTCCCGCTCTAACTATTAGTTTAAAACCATCATTTTTACATTTAAATGGGATTTTTATGTTGTTTTACTAGTTTCGGAAATCTTTCATTTTATACAGCAACAAATAATAGAGGGTTTTTTTTTTGTGTGTGTGTGTGTGTGTGTATTCTTAAAGTACAGCTGTCTAATTTTAATGTGACCCATACACACATTAAGAAAAGCTCCTTATAATAAATTATTCACCGGAACTATGTTGACTGAACTTTTTTTTAAACTTCAATTACAAGATGTAATGTAAAGAATCAAGTTAATGTAGAATGTAATATTCTGCATATAAATATATCCTTAAAAAGTAATCATTTATGAATTTAAATATTTGATTTTCAATATATGGATCATATATTTATTATATTCTCATCAGTTAAATTTAACTTCATTTTAGGGCATTTTTGTACAAAAAAATATTCTAACCAATTTTTTAGGTAGCTTTCATTGCAAAAAGCTTTCTATTGCAGCCGTTCGGAGGAATGCGATTTCAAAACATTTTGGTATATTTTCATCGATCATGACCCCCAGACCTCGAAACCACCCTCCGTTCAAAAGTTGATATATGTATACATATATATATATATATAGATAGATAGATAGATATAGATATCTGATTTTTGTCACGCTGTAACTCTAGTATTTATGAACCAATTTGAATGTAACTTCATGTATACATAGTGCATACCAATACTTCGACCGAGTTCGTTGGCCAGCTTCATCCGCCATCTTGTTTCAAAATGGCGGCCATTTAAATTTTTTTTATTTAAAATTTGAAATGTGGTACCAAAAAATTGAAAAATATTTTTTTCTTATGTGTTTGAGCTTGATACAAAGATTCCGGAGCATTTTTTGTTTCGTCTATATCTTAAAAAATGGCTGAGTTATAGCACTTTGAATTTCTAGCTTGGCTGACATTTTGAAACGACCTGATTTTTGTCACGCGATAACAGGCGTAGTTATAAATCGATTTGGATGTACCTCGGTGTATACATAATACGTACCAATGTCTCGACTGAGTTCTTTGGCCAGCTTCATCCGCCATCTTGTTTCAAAATGGCGGCCATTTAAATTTTAAAAAAAATTAAAATTTGAAATGTGGTACCAAAAAATTGAAAAATATTTTTTTCTTATGTGTTTGAGCTTGATACAAAGATTCCGGAGCATTTTTTGTTTCGTCTATATCTTAAAAAATGGCTGAGTTATAGCACTTTGAATTTCTAGCGTGGCTGACATTTTGAAACGACCTGATATTTGTCACGAGATAACAGGCGTATTTATGAACCGATTTGGATGTACCTTGGTGTATACATAATACGTAGCAATGTCTCGACCGAGTTCGTTCTCCAGCTTCCTCCGCCATATTGTTTAAAAATGGCGGCCATTAAAAAAATTTTTTTTTATTTAAAATTTAAAATAAGGTACCAAAAAACTGGAAAATGAAAAAGATTTTTTTTGTATGTGTTTGATCTTAATACAAAAATTCCGGAACAGTTTTTGTTTCGTCTATATCTAAAAAAAGTCCTTCCGGCCAGGGCCGGGAGGAAGAGGTAGATTTCATATTCCTTATTTTTAAAAAGCCAACTTATATTATTCAAACACACGAAGCTCAATTAAGTGGAAACCGAATGTAGGAGATTCAATACTAATTTTTATCAATACAAAATCATTATGAATGAGAATTTCGCGAAATTAGTCAGCTTTATCCAAGCTGCTTTTATTTAAAGTCACTTATATTTGGCTGCCAAATTCGGCGATTTCTTAAAGTGCCTGCCATTTTAAGACAACATGGTAGATGAGGCTAACCAGTGAACTTGGTCGAGACCTTAGTAATTGCTGTGAACATGCTCACTCATATCGGAATCGGTTGATATATACGAGTGCTATCGCAGGCAAAAAATCAGATTTTTCATAATGTCACCCACTTTAAAAATTGAAACTGCTATATCTGAGCCATTTTTCAAGATAAAGACAAACAAAAATGCTCCTGAATCATTATATCAAGGTCAAATACTTAACAAAGAAACCTTTTTCAATTTCTAATTTTTTTGCACCTCACTTTAAATATAATTTTTTTTCAATTTAATGGCCGCCATTTTGAAACAAGATGGCTCCCACATGCCTTCTTCCATCGAAATAGGCGAATAAGTGTGGTATCGCGTGACAAATGCAAGATCGTTTCAAAGTGTTAGCCATTATAGAAATTCAAAGTGCTATAATTCAACCACTTTTTAAGATATAAACAAAAGAACAAATTTTCAGAAACAAAAACAGCTCCAGAATCTTTTTATCAAGGCCAAACACATATAAAAAAATCTTTTTCATTTTCCAATTTTTTAATACCTCATTTTAAATTTTAAATTTTAAATTTAATTTTTTTTAAATGGCAACCCTTTTGAAACAATATGGCGGATGAAGCTGGCCAACGAACTCGGTCGAGACATTGGTATGTACTATGTACAGACCAAGTTACATTCGAATCGGTTCATAAATACGCCTGTTATCGCGTGACAAAAATCAGGTCGTTTTAAAATGTCAGCCACAATAGAAATTCAAAATGTTATAACTCAGCCATTTTTTTTTTATGTAGACGAAACAAAACCTGTTCCGGAATCTTTGTATTAAGGTCAAACACATACAAAAAAAAATCTTTTTCATTTTCCAATTTTTTGGTATCTCATTTTAAATTTATTTTTTTTAAATTTTTGTAAATGGCCACCATTTTGAAACAAGATGGCGAATGAAGCTGTTCAACGAACTCGGTTGAGTTATTTGTATGTACTATGTACACACCAAGGTACATCCAAATCGGTTCATAAATACGTCTGTTATCATGTGGCAAAAATCAGGACGTTTCAAAATGTCAGCCACGCTAGAAATTCAAAATGCTATAACTCACCCATTTTTTAAGATATAGACGAAACAAAAACTGCTCCCGAATCTTTTTATCAAGGTCAAACACATAAGAAAAAATATTTTTTCAATTTTCAACTTTTTGCTACCATATTTCGAATTTAAATTTTTCTAAAATTTTAAATTGCCGCCATTTTTAAACAAGATGGCGGATGAAGCTGGCCAACGAACTCGTTCGAGACATTGGTCTGTACTATGTATAAACGAAGTTACATCCAAATCGGTTCATAAATACGCCTTTTATCGCGTGACAAAATTCAGGACGTTTCAAAATGTCAGCTTCGCTAGAAATTCAAAATGCTATAACTCAGCCATTTTTTAAGATATAGATGAAACAAAAACTGCTACGGAGTCTTTGTATAAAGGTCAAATACATAAGAAAAAAATATTTTTCCATTTTCAATTTTTTGGTACCACATTTCAAATTTAAATTTTTTAAAAAACATTTTAAATGGCCGCCATTTTGAAACAAAATGGCGGATGAAGCTGGCCAACGAACTCGGTCGAGACATTGGTATGTACTATGTACACACCGAATTACATCCAAATCGGTTCATAAATACGAGAGTTACAGTGTGACATAGGTCAGATATATATATATATATATATATATTACCATTAATTAAACATAACCTACCACCGTCAATTATTATGAATTAAAGCTGTAAGTATTAAAAAAAAAATATTATAAGAATTATTATGGAAGAAAAAAGAAAAAAGTGGACACCGACAAAAATTGAAAAGCTCATACATTGAATTACGTTATCAAGGGCACAGAATTCAATGATATAAGCAAAATGGTCGTTTTCTGTGGGAAAAATAAGCTAAAGCTAAAATTAATTTTCCCCTGTGCCCGATATATACAGGGTGATTCATAAAAGATGGGCAGAACTTTAAGGGGTTATAGTACACTTAAAGACAAATAATATTAAATAGGAGACTAAGGGTCCCAGACGTATTCCCAAGGAGATAGGGGGCATTAAAGTTTGGGGTCCGAAATTTCAAATGATTATAAAACATGGAAAAATTGGTCGATTCGTTTGCGGTTTTTGCAAAAAATTTTCTTTATGCCAGTATTTTCTTGAAATAAAATTTTAAAGTTCAATTTCAAAAAATGCCGATAGGGGGCGCTTTAGACTTTGGAGTAACAAACAACTATTTTTTAACGTTATTTTTTGTATTTCTTTAAATGATTTCGAAAGCTTAGACTTAAACTTAAATTTTGATCTAAAAATCTGAGTCCTAACGAGTAGTTAAGTAGCATAAACTGAAATTTGAAATTTGAAACCCTTCTCCCCCCAGAACAAAAATCAGTTATTCCCGATCTTTGTGTCGTAGATTAGGCTCTAACTACTGCCGCGTTTTGCTAAAATTATTCTTTATGTCAGTATTTTCTTGAAAATAAATTTTAAAGAAAATTTTCAAAAAATTCCGATAGAGGGCGCTTTAGACTTTGGAGTAACGAACAACTATTTTATACCGTTATTTTTTGTGTCTCATTAAATGCTTTCTAAAGCTTAGACTTAAATTTTCAGCCCAAAATCTGAATCCTTAGACGTGGTTAAGTTTCTGGGGAGAGGGGTTTGAAATTTCTACTCCTGAGCACAGTTCAGTTTACCATGTCCACACATTGTGTGCTGTGATACGAGGTAAAAAGACACAAATTAGGATTATGTTACCAAAGCATATTTATTAACATGTAATTACAATAAATGTTCAAAATTGTGACCACCAGAGGTTATGCACGCAGAACAACGGCAAAGAATGGAACGGCGAACATTCGCGAAAACATCAGGCTTTTCGAGCACTTCCCCTACAGCGGCGGAAAGTCTGGCGACCAGTTCCTCGGGGGATTCAATGGGTGTCTCATACATAAGAGCCTTCAATCGTCCCCAAAAAAAGAAATCGAGGGGTGAAAGATCTGGCGAGCGAGCAGGCCAAGCAACAGGACCACCTCGACCAATCCATCTGTTCGGAAATGTGATGTCCAGATAGTTGTGGACGTCTCGTACGTAATGGGCTGGCGCTCCATCGTGCTGGAACCACATGACCCGCCGGATGCGTGGAGGAACAACGTTTAACAGGTCTGGCAGCACATGTTGCAGAAATGTGAGGTATGTTTTACCGTTGAGGCGTTCAGGAAGAAGGTACGGTCCGATTAGGTGGTCTCCGAGGATTCCTGCCCAAACATTGATGGAAAAGCGTCTCTGATGAGCATGTGGATACGTAGCATGTGGATTGACATCCGCCCATACATGTGCATTGTGTGTGTTAAATGTACCTTCACGTGTGAAGGTACATTCATCGGTGAAAAGCACAGTTCGTCCAAAATGTGGATTTAGCGCGTTCTGCTGCAGAAACCAGCGGGCGAATTCAATACGATTTGGATAATCCCCTGGAGACAGTTTCTGGACTCGTTGCACATGAAACGGGAGCAAATGTTCATCCTTCAGTACCCTCCAAGTCATGGACTGTGAGGTATCCACCTGCCTAGCCACTGTTCGTGTACTTGTACTTGGCTGCGCCGCTACTACATCCAGAATGGCTTCTGCAACAACTACTGATTCGTCCTTTTTTGCACGACCTGCATTCGACCGGGAAGCGAGAAATGATCCCGTCTCACACAACTGTCTGTGCAAGCGCTCGAAAATTTTGCGGTTAGGCAACCGCCTGTTGGGAAATCGCTCTCCGTACATTCGTTGTGCCTCTGCACCATTTCCATCTGCCGCTCCGTAAATTAAATGCATCTCAGCCTTTTCCTTATTCGTGAAGGGCACCATCTTCCGATTCATTACTACAGCGACTTACACTTGACTCACCGTTCAGTGGTTTTTATGCCTGAATCGTGTCGAAATTTTGCATACGTGTTCTTCTTCTTCCCCATTTGACATTTGCATACTTTCTGTTTCCTTCTTCACCCGGTGACTAGCGTCAGGAATGGAGCTTTAACGTTTGCATGAGCGACGTTTTCAACTGTGCCAGTGCCTTTATGAGTGAATTCCGACTATGCGGTCCTTGACGAAAGTTGTATTTTTGCCTCGTATCACAGCACAGAATCGTTGGGCATGGTTAAGTAGTGCAAACTGAACTATGTTCAGAAGTTGAAATTTGAACCCCCTCCCCTCGCTACTGAACCACGCTCAGCGATTCAGATTTTGAGCTGAAAATTTAAGTTTAAGTCTAAGCTTTAGAAAACATTTAATGAGACACAAAAAATAACGGTATAAAATAGTTGTTCGTTACTCCAAAGTCTAAAGCGCCCTCTATCGGAATTTTTTGAAAATTTTCTTTAAAATTTATTTTCAAGAAAATACTGACATAAAGAATTATTTTAGCAAAACGCGGCAGTAGTTAGAGCCTAATCTACGACACAAAGATCGGGAATAACTGATTTTTGTTCTGGGGGGAGAAGGGTTTCAAATTTCAAATTTCAGTTTATGCTACTTAACTACTCGTTAGGACTCAGATTTTTAGATCAAAATTTAAGTTTAAGTCTAAGCTTTCGAAATCATTTAAAGAAATACAAAAAATAACGTTAAAAAATAGTTGTTTGTTACTCCAAAGTCTAAAGCACCCCCTATCGGCATTTTTTGAAATTGAACTTTAAAATTTTATTTCAAGAAAATACTGGCATAAAGAAAATTTTTTGCAAAAACCGCAAACGAATCGACCAATTTTTCCATGTTTTATAATCATTTGAAATTTCGGACCCTAAACTTTAATGCCCCCTATCTCCTTGGGAATACGTCTGGGACCCTTAGTCTCCTATTTAATATTATTTGTCTTTAAGTGTACTATAACCCCTTAAAGTTCTGCCCATCTTTTATGAATCACCCTGTATATATATATATATATCAATTTTGAACGGAGGGTGGTTTCGGGGTCTGGGGGTAATGATCGATGAAAATATACCAACATTTTTTGAAATCGCTTTCCTCCGAACGGCTGCAATAGGTAGCTTTTTGTAAAGAAAGCTACCTAAAATGGCTGAGTTATAGCATTTTGAATTTCTATTGTGGCTGACAGTTTGAAACGACCTGATTTTTATCACGCGATAACAGGCGTATTTATGAACCGATTTGGATGTAACTTGGTGTGCACATAGTACATACCAATGTCTCGACCGAGTTCGTTGGCCAGCTTCATTCGCCATTTTGTTTCAAAAGGGCTGCCATTTAAAAAAAATTTAATTTTAAATTTAAAATGAGTTATCAAAAAATTGAAAAATGAAAACGACTTTTTATGTGTTTGACCTTGATACAAAGATTCCGGAGCAGTTTTTGTTTCGTGTATATCTTAAAAAATGGTTGAATTACAGCACTTTGAATTTCTAGCATGGCTGACATTTTGAAATGATCTGATATTTGTCACGTGATAACACGCGTATTTATTAACCTATTTCGATTTATGAAGGCATGTGTATAGTATATCGTAATGTCTCGACCAAGATCGCTGGCCAGCTTCATCATCCATCTTGTTTCAAAATGGAGGCCATTAAATTAAGTGAAAAATTACATTTAAAGTGAGGTGCAAAAAAATTAGAAATTGAAAAAGGTTTCTTTATTAAGTATTTGACCATGATATAAGGATTCTGGAGCATTTTTTGTTTTGTCTTTATCTTAAAAAATGGCTCAGATATAGCAGTTTCAATTTCTAATATGGGTGACATCTTGAAAAATCTGATTTTTTGCCTGCGACAGCACATATACACTCTAAAAAAAATGTGTAAATTTACACATAAAAACAGGTATATCGATGATACAAAAACGATTTTGTGTAAAGTGGTGTGTAAATTGCCAAAATACACGCCTAATGTGTAAATTTAAAAATACACATAAAAATGTGTAATTTGATGATAACACTAAGTGTGTAAAAGTTATCTTTTTGCTCTTGAAATACGCACTTTAATGTGTATATTGCACAAGTATACACATATTTCTGTGTAAATGTGTAACACATATATCTGTGTAATATTCTGTAATTACACATATTTTTGTGTATTATGCAAAATACACAAATTTTTGTGTATTATGCAAAATACGCACATTTTTGTGTAATATGTAAAATACACATCTTTTCGTGTAATATGTAACACACATATTTTTGAGTAATATGAAAAATAAAGATTTTCGTGTAATATTCTGTTCTTAGACATATTTCTGCATAATACGCAAAACACAGATTTATATAATATTCAAAATACATAAAATTTCGTGTAATAATCAAAATAGACATGTTTTTGGCTACATAGCTTTATCTTTATACTTTAGTATGTGTGAATTGTGAACTAAATGTTTTTTATGATTGGAAACAAATATGAAGAACAAGCTCATATGCTTGATGTGTTTTTTTTTTCTTTATAGTATGTTTAAGATCACAAACAGTGTACTCCAGTGTATTTAGGTAATTAACACACCACATATAGACAAACGGTTTTCCTATTATCGATATACCTGATTTTTACATAAAACAGGATCATTTAAAATAACAATTACTACAAGTCATCTTTCTGTTTGATTAGGTTTAGTCTTAAGTCACAATTTATGCATAGAACCTGTATAATCTGAATAAATATCCACTTAAAGTGTGGAGACTGTCTTCAAATTAAAGTTAAAAAGACAATTTCCTTCATGCAGCCTTACAACTATAACCTCTCTTGTTGTTTTTGTTATTTTAAAAAACATTTTCTTTCAAAAATATTTATACATTCCAAATACATACAAATATTTACAACATACAAATATTTATACACGTAAAAGTTAATGAAGTTTTTGCTTCTGTACTCAAATAGTGTTGCTGCGGCTCTGCTTAGATATTACAGCTTGAAATTAAATTATTTCTAAAGCCACTTAAAACTAGTATGTTGTGGCCATCACAAAATTCTATATAAATCACATCAATTAAATCATTTAAATAGTACAAGAAATTACATCAATTTAGCACCATATCATATTAAAGTATATCTGAATTTGAAGTTTGATGAAAATTCGTGCATTAGTTCTTGAGATAGAGCTATAGCAGAAATTTCAAAAAATGTAGCATAGCAGTGCCACCTGTTGAGCGATTTACATCAAAACATAAACAGCACTACTTCATATTCAGGTATACCTGAATTCCAAGTTTGTTGAAAATCCGTGCACTAGTTCTTGATATAGAGCAATTGCGGAAATCACAAAAAATGTAGCATAGCAGCGCCACCTGTTGAGCGATTTACACCAAAATTTATGAAACGTCAATTGATGTCAAAGAGTAACTTGTTCAGAAGTTTGATGAAAATCCGTGCATTAATTCTGGAAATTGAGCTATCGTGGATATCGTGAAAAGGGCTGCATAGCAGCGCCACCTATTGAGCGATTTACACCTGAAACTAAACAGTCCTAATTCATATCAAGGTATATCTGAATCTGAAGTTTGTTAAAAATTCAAGCATTAGTTCTTGAGATAGAGCAATTGCAGAAATCGTAAAAAAATGCAGCATAGCAGCGCCACCTGTTGCGCGATTTGCACGAAGATGTAAACGTCAATTCATGTCAAGGACTGATTGAATCTGAGGTTTGATGAAAATCCGTGCATGGAGATTCTGGCATGGAGTTCTGGAGATTGAGATATTGTGGAAATTGTGAAAAAGGCTGCATAGCAGCACCACCTGTGGAACGATTTACACCAAAAACTAATCAGCACTAATTTATATCAGAGACTAACTGAATATAAATTTTTATTAAATTCCGTGCATTAGTTCTTGAGATAGAGCGCCCACAAAATTTATGTCACATACATACGGACAGACGGATACAGTCAAGAATCACAGACAGACATTTCGTAAATACATGTTTTTCGGAATCTCTGACCCCTAAAGCGTGTAAATCCGTAAAGCGCGAAAACCGAAAGTTGAACATTTTCACGAATCCAATACTTTCTTCATGTAAAGATAAAAGAAATTAAAATTTAATTTTAATAAAATAAGCTCTATCATAAAATTACTTTTAACAAAGCAGGTCCCTTCACAAAATTTCTCTTAGTAAAAATCGGCCCCTTCACAAAATTCCTCCTCATAAAATAGGCCCCATAACAAAATTTAATTTCATAAAAACATACTCTTCATTAATTATTTTTTATTTTGTTAGATTTTAAAACGTATATTTTGTTAATAAAACAAGTTTATCAGAAAGCAAAACTTTAGGAGATGGGCTTGAAAAGGTCATTATTAATTAATATTTGGTTCGAATTTGAGTAACTGGATTTCATCTTTCGTTATTTTTTACAAAAATATAAAAATAAATTCACAAAAATAGATTTTACTTTACACAAAATAGGTCCCTAGAAAAAAAGAAACCTGCATCGACCCAAAAGTAAAGTCTATTAGTATTTTTTTGTATCGCACTACTCGCTACATTACATTTTTTCAAAAAACAGGATGCTACACTACGAACTAAGGGAAATTGCAACTAGAGAAGTTTTGTCACTTATAGCATACTACTTTTTACCATTGGACATAATGTACCGTTTAAAAATAATACAAAACCGAAAATAATGCAGAATTGCTATCATAAAAAAAGGAATCAGAAAGTAATTAAGACCAAGATTATTGATACACCATACAGAGTAGGTGTGTCAGTAATGGACACCCTTAAGGAATTTGTTTAAGAATTATTTTTTTTTATTTATAGTTATAATTATTATATTCTAGTTCTTTCAATATTATATTAATCTATCAACAATATTTAATCATTCATCTGTTAGTCGCATTTCCCAATGTGAACCTAAATTTAATTGTAAATAATAGAAATAACTTGGACACTCATTGTTCCAATAATGGCCAGTCTCTGTGCCAGAAATGACACCTTGCAAAAGAATAGCTATATAGGTTATTTTGATTGTATTCTGAACAAGAAATTAATGAAAGCATATTAAAAAAACAAAATAGTTATTTTCAAAGATTATTTCCAAATAAACTTAACAACTAAGATCAAAATAGAAAAATAAATCTAAGTTAAACACGCAACATTTCGCCTTATTTAAAAAGAGATTTCCCATAAGAAAATATTGGCACCGAAGAATTTCCTGGTCTTGAAATCTCAGGACAAGTACGACACCTGCTAAATTTTTATTGTTTATTTTTTTATAAAGAAAAAACTTTGAAGGACGTACATTACTGATACATCTACCCTATATATTCACATAGAAAAAGCACCCAGTTTTATAAAACTATGAATCATATCTAAAAAGTAATATACTTTTTAACAATAAAAACTGTAATACTTAACACCATTTTTTTTTCATTAGATCCAAATATTAACATACCTTTGTAATGGTTATCCATTTTTTTTCCGGCGATAAACGGCAAAGAATGTAAAAATACAATTAAAAATACACAATGAGAATATGATTATTAGCACTACACTGTTATAAAAACATTTCATTATGATAATCCAGTAAACTTTTATTATTATCACCTTAATATATATATATTTTAGAATTTCGACTGATAAAGCAGACTTGTCTTCCGGCATCTCCTTAAAAATAGCAGCCTTTTGAGAAGCAGGTGTTTTTTTTTTTTTTTCATTGTTCACCAGTTTATATGTGGTCAGAGTCAAAGCAGACGATTTTTCTACATTTACACACTTATGTGAGTTTATAAACCGATAACAACTGACAGACTTAATTAATATACATTAAAACAGGTAAATTTTTGTACAAAATGTGTAATTTTTATGAACAGTGGGTGATTTTAGAAATTTACACACTTATCTGTGTACACTGGCCTCCAAAAGTTAAGGTACAGGGACTGAATGCTTTCGATTGCACACGTTTTGTCGAATATCTACCAACATTATTGGCGAATTGTTCTTGAACTTCTAGGATGTAAAGAACATGTTTGATTTTATATTTCTCGGTGAAGATTTATCGGGGGGTACAATTAGGGGGCTAATAATAAATTTAATAATAAAATAATATTTGCGATCGCCTATGTAACAGAAAAGGCTGGAAAGGGTTTGTCGCTGTGGTAAATGACTATTTGGGTCCTGTTCAACGTTTGTATGCATTTGTCTACGCATAGTACTCATATTCGTGAAGATGTTAACGTTTTTGTGAAAAATTCAAAAGTTTTTGGTTTATAGCATACAGAGTTTTAAACCAAATTTAACACAACTTTCCAAAAACCTGACAAAGAACAGTAGCAATAGTATACTGCAATTAAAACATGAATATATTGAATATTTGATGAGATATGGGCATTTGTATGAAATAATTTTTAACTGCGCATGCGTGAAAGATCCTAAAATTTTCATTATATAATTTGGTAGTCAGCTATTTAGGGCAACTTATATAAAATGTCCAGTCAAATATCGCGAAAATTCACAAAGATAGGGTCGATGTAGTGAGTTGCTTCCTAAAAATAGCTTTATTATAAGGGATTTTCCACAACTTTTCAATCAGCTCACTATATCTTTCCAAGTTTTCACAACATTTGACTGGACTTTTTACAGAAGTTGCTCCAAAATACTGTTTACGAAATTATGAAATAAAAATTTTGAAATCTTCCGCGTATGCGCAGTTAAAAATTATCTCATAAAAATGTCCATATCTCATCAAATATTCAATATATTCATGTTTTAATTGCAGTATACTGTTGCTACTATTCTTTGGAAAGTTTTCGGAAAGTTGTGTTAAATTTGGTTGAAAACTCTGTATGCTATAAACAAAAAACTTTTGAATTTTTCACAAAAACGTTAACATCTTCACGAATATGAGTGCTATGCTTACACAAATGCATACAAACGTTGACCATGACCCAAATAGTCATTTACCACAGTGACAAACCATTTCGAGCCTTTTCTGTTACATAGGTGATCGCAAATATTATTTTATTATTTAATTCATTATTAGCCCCCTAATTGTACGCCCCGATAAATCTTCACCGAGAAACATAAAATCAAACATGTTCTTTACATCCTAGAAGTTCAAGAACAATTCGCCAATAATGTTGGTAGATATTCGACAAAACGTGCGCAATCGAAAGCATCCAGTCCCTGTACCTTAACTTTTGGAGGCCAGTGTATATATAATTATGTGGAAATTACAATAACACATCCATTCGTGTAAATTTAGGGATTTTTTTACATTTACACATTTATTTGTGTTTTTCAAGTGATAACAAATTAGACACTTAGTTTCAGAGGCTAAATACACATAAAAAAAGGTAAATTTTTGAAATAAATGTGTAAATTTTGTGACAAGTGTGTAATCTTAGAAAATTACACATATATATGTGTAAAATTACCTAATTTACACATTTATTTTTTAGAGTGGATATATCAACCGATTCCGATGTGAGTGAGCATGTGCACAGGAATTACCAAGGTCTCGACCAAGTTCACTAGTTAGCCTCGGAGACTACTGACCAGGCCCCTACCTACCGGGGTTAACCCAGCTGAACGGGTTTGTAATTGCCTGGAAAGCAGGGCGATGCATTGTGAATACATACGCCAGATCGCCGCAGACGGCGGACCACACCAGCAAGCACCCGGGCCGACTATGCTAAGCCAAGTTGATGAGTCTAGGTTGTTTATTGCACTTTGCAAAACTATGATTGTTGCCGCACACACGTACTTGCCATGCCAGTTGGAAAAGGGCTGGATTAATTTTGATGCCTAAAAGGTGGTAAACTTCTTAGCTGTAGAAGGGGACAATTTTGAGGGAAAATAAAAATTGAAATGACCGAAAAGCTAATATTTACCGCTGAAGGGATAATTTTGGGCCGAAATGAAGGCAGACGAATCGCTTCAGAGGGAGACGGGAATAAACCCGACATCATTGCCACGATCGTCATCCTATCTGCAGTGCCTGCTGCTCGTTTGTGTTTACTTTGTTTTGCCGGTTCCTTTTATATCCTGTTGATTTGCACCTGCACATTGCTACTCAAGTTGATCTCGTAATTTAGAACCTTGATCAGATGACGAGACCTCCACCTGGCAAGGCACCTCCAGAGGTATAATTCACAGGTAACTTGGAGGACTTTGCACCCACGACGGATTTTACATGCACCAGGCGCCATTAGCGTACATGACGGAAATTTAGCCGGCAGTTAGCCTGGGTCCTGTGGCCAACGGCTACGAGTATAATGTTCTACCAGCTTGGCCACCGCTGCCCAATCTAAATGGGATTGCATGGAATTTTTGAAGCCTAATTGTTGATGCATACTTGTCAAATTAAAATTATTATTTTTTGTTTGGGGGGGTGGGGGATAGAGAAAACAAAGAATGGGGCTCCGCAGATAGATAAATTGCACCATGTGATAATTTTTGGGGGCCGAATTGTTAGGCAAACTTAACGTTGCAAGGGACATGAGACTACGCCTTACTACCATACCCCACCGGGGAAAAACTGGCTCCGTGAGCTGTCCCATTGGAGCGGGTCCGGTAGCTCGTGCGGACAGAGTCCTATTGCACCTAATATAAAGGCGAACTAATGAAAAAAAAAGAAAAGAAAAGAAAAGGGGGGGGGAGAATGCTCCCCCGAGTGGTCGGCCTGGCCGGCCGCCCGGGGGGGCCTGGGGAGAAGCTGGAAGAGAATGGTTTGTTAGCCATGACATATTTATTAATACAATTACTACATTAAATGTACTAAACTATAATACTTATTAATCTTAATCAACTTACTTAATCTTAATACTTAATCAATTAGAAATATTAATACTATAACGTCATTCTAACTACTCTTACCAACTTAACTTGGTGTTTATCATGAGACTTAATATTTGACCTTGATACCTTTATTATGCGTTGGCTTTTTTGCTTTAAACTGCTAGTTGATTTTACCCATTGAGGAGAACTACGCTTAACTGTGATGTGCATCGTAGCACCCAGAAAAAAAAAAAAAAAAAAAAAAAAAATTCTCAAATGAGTAGCGCGTCTTGAATTTAAGTGGGAATGGGGCCGCGATGCAGAGAATCTGGAGAAACTAAATGCTAAAATTACAACATTTAACTATTAACACAAGACTTATAACTAAGCTATAACTTATCACCCTTTTAGCTGTTAATGTTCTCCCCATTATCTACCCTAGTCCCTATTATAATTTAACTTAGTAACTATTATTTGTTAACTGATATTAATTAACTTATACTTAGCCTCTTGTGGTCTTCTGTCTTCTTCTTCCGCTCTTCAGGGCTGGTTGGCTTCTCGTATATATATATATATATATATATATATATTGCAGAACACTTATACATGGACGGACAATGTGGTGACGGAGGCTTTTTGATGCTTTTTGATTTGCCATTGTGCACAGCTTGCTCGGCCGGGGGTGATGTGCAATTCGTCTGTTGCGGGGCTCCTGTTGCGGGCCATGGCCAGCTGATACTGTGCGGCTACCGCTCACCACATATGGACATTAGACAAAACCTGCTTTTGTAATTTTTTTGTGGCAATAGGATGTCCTAGGCCTTTTTTTTAAAAATATTAAACACATAATACATTAAACACAAATTACACCGCGGGTAACATTTAACACTTTTTAGTTACGTTCTTATTCCAGGTATGTTACTGACTGAGTGTTGTGATGTCGTCGCAATTTATTTGGAGCCATCTCATAACTGATCTTGCTTTTTGTTGTACATGTTTGTTGTTACCTACCTGTTTGTGCCAGATTTTTTCATTTTCTGTTGTTATGTCTGCAAGGTGGAGTGATTTTGTGAGTGGACATTCTAGGATATAATGTTTTGGCGTACCTTCTGAGCCGCATTCGCAGTATGGGTTTTCCGCTTTGTTGAATCTGTGTAGGTACTCAGGGAATGCACCATGTGCTGTGTAGATTTGTGAAAGTAGAAAGTCACTTATTAATCTGTTGGTGTTTACTAATGGAAAGTATTTGTGTGTTTCCCTGCCTTTAGTGCCATAGTCCCACTCGAACTGCCATTGTTTTATCGTGAGTTCTTTTAGTGTTCTTTTAAGTTTTGATATTGGTTTGGTTATATTTTATTTGCTTTTCCTATCTGCGTTTATTGCTGTACTTTTGGCTAGTGCATCGGCCTCCTCGTTGCCTAGGATACCGACGTGCGTCTTGACCCAACTGATTTTGAATTTTCCTTGTGAATGTCTTATTAGGTTTTGTATTGTGTCTACAGTTTTGTTTACATTGAATGGTTTGTTCAGTGATTCAATTGCTGATTTGCAGTCCGAGCGTATGCTGTATGCGTCACCCGTTATATTGCCCCATTCTGCTGCTTTTTGAATTGCCAGTAGTTCGGCCTGGAAAACACTATTATCTTTCCTAAGGGGCACTGACCATGTCGTTATTTTTTCCTTATTTTTGTATGCTACAAAGGCCGAACCTGTAGCTCCTGATTCCAATTTTGATCCATCTGTGTATATGATTGTGTCGTTTCTGTTGTATACAATTCTTGGTTCTATGGTGTCTGCCGGGTGATTTTCCCACGTGTTTATTTTTTTGTCGTAGTCTAAGTGGTGTAGAGTTGTATTATGAATTGTCGTGTTTTTCCTTAGTCTTGAGACTGTTCCATATGCTGCCTCATATTTTACCTTTAGATGGATTGGAATCAGGCCTGAGAGTACCAGAAGTGCCGAGGTGGGGGCTGTTCTATAGGCCCTGACTATGGCCAGTGCAAAATGCCTCTGACAGCTGG
Source organism: Maratus speciosus (assembly GCA_963932465.1). Classification (NCBI taxonomy): domain Eukaryota; kingdom Metazoa; phylum Arthropoda; class Arachnida; order Araneae; family Salticidae; genus Maratus; species Maratus speciosus. The sequence continues at coordinate 144,356,113 of OZ010787.1, read as the reverse complement.
ATAAAATTTCCCTACTTCTTTTATTGAGGTTGTGTCCCCAGATTGGGGCTGCATAAGTTAGTGTTTTCTCCACTACTGTTGTGTACCATATTTTGAGAATATTTGCATTAATTCCCCAACCCATGGCTGTCATGGATGCTAGATTTTTAAAGTTCTCTCCCACCTTATTTGTTTGCATTGTGCAGTGTGGTGTCCAGTTTAAGTTTTTGTGTAACATTACCCCAAGGTATTTTATTTGTTCTTTCGCCTCTAGGGGCTGGTCATTGAGGGTTATCCCTTCTATTTTGTATGAGTTCTGTGTTGGAAGGTTTCTTGTGTAACCTATGCTTAGGTATAGTAGCTCTGTTTTTTCTTTATTGAGTGTTAGACTGTTAGCTTCTATCCATGCATTGAACTCTTTTAGTATCCTGTTTGCTAATCTCCTTAATTTATCTTTTGATTTTCCCCTGAGTATTATTATAAAGTCATCTGCAAATGCCTGGATCCTCACATGTCTACCCCAGTATTTTTTAAGAGCTGTTTCTGCTATTATAAGCCAGAGAAGTGGCCCCAGGCAACTTCCCTGCGGACAGCCACCGAATGTTTGCTTTGTCACTTTAATCCCGTTTTCTTCTAGTGTGACATATCTGTTTTGAAGGATGCTCACCACCCAGTTTACTAGGTACCCTGGGCAGGGAGAGTTCCGCAGGTTTTCAATTAATTGTGGCCGGCGGATGTTATCGAAGGCCCCCTTGATGTCCATGGCTATTAACAGTGTTTGAAAGCCATTCTCTTTGTCGTCCTCTATTGTCTTTACTAGGCTGTCTAGTGCATGTTCTGTAGAGATACCCTGTTTAAATCCGAATTGTTTTTTGCTCCAATACTTGTGTTTGCTCAGGTGGTGGTTTATCCTACCGTGTATAATCCTCTCCAGTATCTTTCCCAGTGCTGGTAGTAAGCAGATTGGTCTGTAGTTTTTCGGGTTGTTTAAGTCTTTTCCTGGTTTGTGGAATAGGACTACTATTCCGGTTTTAAACGTTTTTGGAAAGTGTTCTAATCTCAGGCATGTGTTGATTAATGTTTGCAGTAGTTTGAGTGCCCTGTTATTTATTCTTTTTATTAGATTGTAGTCAATGCAGTCGTATCCCGGTGCCTTATTTCTCTTTATGTTTCTTATAATCCTGTTTATCTCTGACCTCGTGACCTCCTGTGGTTTTGCTTCATTGGATTGGGTAGGGACCCTGGATAGCCTGTGTGGAGTGTCTTGGTCTGTTAGATAGAGGTTTTCTAGGAAGTGGTTTAGCGTGTCTTTTAAAGTAACTGTTGAGTTTGGGGGGGTATATTGACTAATTTTACTGGTCCCGTGTTTTTATTGCTCGCATTTTTATAGTGTGAGCCGTAAGTGTCTTTGGCTTTGTTACAGTAGTCTTTCCACGTTTTCGATTTTGTTTTATTTATCAGATTTTTAAGTTTTGCCCTTTCTTTTTGGAATAGTATGTGCTGTTGTGTTTTTAGTTCTTCGTTTTGTTGTTTTTGGAATCTCCTCCTATGCGCTCTGACTTTGTTCCTTGCTACCCTTATTTCTTCTGTCCACCATGGGGGTGTCGTTACTGCTAGAGTGCTTTTTTGTTTGTAGCTTTGTTGCGCTATTGCTGTGATCTCACTTTGTAGTTTTTCTGTTGTTGCGTCTAGCTGTTCTATGGTTGTCGTATTTTGTAGTTCCATTATGTATTTGTTACTGAGTTTTCTTATGTTTTTATCAAATTTTGCGTGTCTGCCTATTTTTGTTTGAAGACCGTGTCTTTGGTAGTCTATGTTTTTGTAATTTCCTAGTGTGAATTTTATGTACTTATGGTCACTGAGAGAGGCGTCATCGCTAACATGCCAATCAGTTATATCATTGCCCAGGTTGACCGATGCTATTGTTAGGTCTGGCCAGCCTTTCAATGTCCTCTCCTTCCTCCTAGTGAGAAATGAGGGAGGGCATCTGGAGTGTTTTGAACAAACAGTGTATTTAGCAGGAGAAAATTCGTGAGGTCTCTTCCCCTCTGGTCTGTGTCCTTATAACCCCAGGCGGTCGAGTGTGCGTTGAAGTCCCCTGTTAGCAGGACTTCCCCCTTTGCCAATTTAATGGCCTCGTCGATTTCAGCCAGTACTACAGAGAAGTCCGCTGTCGCTGGTGGGGGAGCGTAGGTGTTTATTATTGTTATTGTTTTGTCCCTGTTTTCGAGTTTTATTGCTACTGTGAAGTTTTTTTCCAGTAATGTTATTGGCTTTGTGCCTATCCACCATGTTGTTTTAAAATGGCAGGAACTTCAAGATATCGCCGAATTTGGCAACCAAATATAAGTTACTTTAAATAAAAGCAGCATGGATAAAGCTGACTAATTTCGCGAAATTCTCATTCATAATGATTTAGTATTGATAAAAATTAGTATTGAATCTCCTATAATCGGTTTCCACTAAATGGAGCTTCGTGTGTTTGAATAATATAAGCTTGCTTTTAAAAATAAGGAATATGAAAGCTACCTCTTCCTCCCGGCACTGGCCGAAAGGACTTTTTTTTTTATTCAGTCAGCTTTTCATAACATATTCTAATATAGTTCATGTATTTTCTTTTTCTTTTTTTTTTTTTTTCAAATTTTACAGAATACCTTTCTATTTATTAAAAATTTTTATATCGATATTCTGACATAAATTGAAGCTACTAACGATGTTTATTGCTATTTAGCACTGAAAGTAACATATTACGTCTGTGAGACATATAACAAGGTGACAACCGGCCAAGAAGAGAAAAATGAGGTTTGACCTGTGCAACTACAAATCAATTTACTACAATAAATGACCCTCAATTGGTCTTCCGTGAAATTTGTATGTCAAGTTTTATCAAAATTTTACGAATTAATAGATGTATCATTACTTGAACATGAAACATTCCATATTATACGGATTTACTTTATAACGAGGTTTAATCTCATAAAGTTACATTTCTTGGAAGTTTATTTAAGTATAAATACTCGCTATAAGGATTTGCAGGACAATCATGCAAATGGTCTCACATCCACATCTACAATTAAATTTAATAATTTCAGAGAAAAATTATTGACCCGGAAGGAAAAGTTAAATTTAGAATGCAATAGAAATGTTTGAAGAGTTAATAAGGTGTAATCTAGATAAAAGTGTTACTGAGAAAACTTCATATTGAAGTAACCTTGATTTTGAAGAATACATCCGCTGGCCAACGTTTGGCATAACTTCTCTAGATTAGCAGAGAAATGCCTTTGTTTAAAAAGAGTGTGTGTGTACGACAGATATTTTAAATAGAGGAAAGATGAAAACTAATAAAAAAAAGAAAAGAATTGCATCAGAAAAATCAACAATGGTTATTATAAGATGTCGGTTTGCTCACTTTTCTGGATTTCACAATTAAGAAAATTCTGCTGTTGCCCTTATATATACAAGTAATGAGTTTTCTGTAACTAGTGATATTAAAAAGAAAAAGAAATTTCGTTCCTGGAAAAATATTTAAGAACATGCCTATCGAAAAACTCCATTTGTAAAAAAATATTCTACATATGAAAAAAATGAGTCAAACTCAGACGTCTCCTTACAAGTTAATCTATACAGGGTGTCCCAATAAGGTTGAAGTGCGCTTTAATTTGTTACCCGCTGGAGATTTGTAGTCAATGTAAATTGCAAAAGTGTTTAAAAAAAGATAATAAATAAGATTATATTAATGAAATAGCTTTGTTATTAATTTTTAGAATGTTACACTTTTTTAAAGTTTATTCGACATTTTCTAGACAAAATTAGTCGATTAGATTCATTTAATTTTCTACAACAAGATTATTACAAAGAGCTGTCTGTATCTTTAAAATTAAGTGGGTTATGTTTAATTAAAAATTAACAATACATCAAATTATAAATATATTGGAAGATTAAGAATGTTCGTGGGATAGTGGAAGATAAAGAAAACACGGGCGATAATACATACCTATGCAGTTGACCTTAAAAGATAATCAATTCACGAAACAATGTTAGTGGTGAACAGCTTCATAATATTTACAGAAGGATTATTAGAAGACCTTAATTGTATACTGGAGAGGAAGGAAAACACTTAGTGCATGCTTAAAACATGCTTTGTGGATTGCTTTTTTTCTTAAAACTGTGTTTATAGGATTTAAAACTACAATTGTCTCTTTACACCGACTCTGCCTGCGTATTAGTTTATTTTTATTTGTGCGTATTTGGGACGAAATTTTTTCACTCATTTTTACATACTTTTTATCTATAGAAAGCCAACGTCAATTTGTGAATGACCCCTACTTTTATTGACAAAATAACCTTTTAATGGTACGAAAAAGTGGTATAAGTTAACCTTTTGCCTTTATTGTAATTCACTTAATGTTAAACCTTAACAAAAAAGTATACAGTTTTACAGAATAAAGTTACAGTATACAGTTAAAAGTATACAGTTTTTGTAATAATCTTGTTCGAACAAAAATAATATTTTTCTAATGGCCAATTTTTATTTCTAGAGAGAGGGGTCGAATAAAAATTCTTAAAGTGTAACATTTTTTAAATTAGTGAGACGACTATTTCCTTAACATAAAATTTTTCACCACTTTATATTAGAGATGGGAAATATAGTTGCTTTTTCTTAACAGGTTACATCGTTCCACACTTGTACAGGTAACAGCTTCCAACAACCTGTTATTTTTATAACATACTAGCAAACCCCGCGGCTTTGCTCGCGTAATATTTGAAATATACCAAGTGATATTTATATGTCTAATTTTTATTAAAAGGTACTAACTAAATTTTTATTTTATTAAAAGGTAATATTTTATTTTATTAAAAGGTACTTATTACTTTTAGGAATATTTAAAAAAATTACTATTTAAAACACAGTTAGATTAAACATCATTGTTACACTGCATAAGGCAGAAATGAGACTTAAATTAATAAAGCGAAATAAAACTAAATAAATAATCATTTAGAAAATATTTTGAAACTTTTATGCTCAATTAATACGCTCATTTCAGGATTCATTTGAAGATTTGAATTTTTTAGAAACCATCTTCTCACATCTTAAAATTAACCATCATGTAAAATTCCAAATCCTACAACCTCTTTCAACATAAAGGGCTATGTTGAAATAGGAACTCTCACCATTAATTTGCCAACATTAACTTTGAAATTGGTTTGTTATTTCCTAATATTCCACAGAAACGTAATTTAGAAAGCTTTTAAAGGCCTTTTTTAGAGAGTTTGTTGTTCCTGTGAACCCAAGGTGGTAGAATCATCGGCATAAAATATAGCCTGTGTAGGATTAGAGACTGTTACCATTGATTCGCAACTATTACTTTTATATTTGGTTTATATTCCCTGAAATTGCGTAGAAATCGTAATTTAGGACTTTTTTAGAATGCTTTTTGCACCTCCAATTCACTTCACCCCTTTTTAATTCGAATTTATTTCCGACAGTCCTTCGAGGGTATTTATATTTTATAAGTAACTACAATGCCATATTTAAAGTTTCTAGCCTTTTCAGTATCACAGAAATCGCAATTTAGAAAGTTTTTAGATCCTGCAACCCTCTGGTGGTAGTGGCACAGACATAAAATATAGCTTATGTTTGAACAGGTTCTATCACCAACAATTTGTCATCATTATTGTTTTAATCGGTTTGGTATTTGATAAGATTACATAAAAATTGTAATTTATAACGCTTTTCGCTCACTTCATCTTTTAAAATTTGAAATTTTCTTTCGACAGTTCTTAGAAAGCAGTTGCATCTTGTAAGTAAATACCATGCCATACTTCAAAGTGTTAGACCCTTCAGTTATGAAAAAACGCAAATTAGAACATTTTTTGCTTTTGCAACCCCCAGATGGTAGTGACAGCAACATAAAATATAACCTATGTTATAGCAGGGACTGTCACCATTGATTTGCAACCATTGATTTGCAACCATGAGATTGAGTAGAAGTCGCAATTTAGAACGTTTTTAGAACGCTTTTCGAGCATTTTCACCCCTTTATAAATTTCTAATTTTTTCGAAACTGTTCTTAAAGATCATTTATATGTAATAAATATGTGCCTTGCCTGATTTTAAGTTGCTAGCCCCTACCGATCACTAAAATCGAAATTTGGAACGCTTTTTTGCTCCTGCAACGTCTAGGTGATAGTGATACCGACTTAATAGCGTCTGTGTTAGAGCAGAGGCTGTCAGCATCAATTTCTTACCATTACTTTTGAAATCAGTTTGATTCTTCCTGAGATATTGGTGACAAATCGGCATTTAGAACGTTTTTAGAACGCTTTTCGCTCATTTTGCTCCTGCATCTCCTCTGGGGTAGTGGAAACAGATATGAAATATAGCCTATCTTGGAGTAAGTTCTGTTCCCATCATTTTTACACCATTATATTTGAAATCGGTTCAGCATTTCCTGAGATTGCTAGAAATCGCAATTTTGAACGTTATTTACAACGCTTTTTGCGCATTTTGACCCCCCCCCCTTTTAAATTTCGACTTTTTTAGGAAATGTCCTTAAAGATCATTGATATCTTATAACTAACTACCATTCTAAATTTCACGAATCAAGGCCCTTCCGTCACGCAAAAAACCGCAATTTAGAACGTTTTTCACCTGCACCCCCTTTGGGGTAGTGACACCGACATAAAACATAGCCTATGTTGGAGCAAGGGTTTTCACCATCATTTTGACGCCATTATTTTTTAATCGGTTTGGTATTTCCTGAGATTGTGTAGAAATCACCATTTAGAACGTTTTTTAGAACGCTTTTCGAGCATTTTCACCCCTTTTAAATTTCGAATTGTTTAAGAACTGTTCTTAGAAATCCTTTATATCTAATAAGTATCTGATACTTCAAATTTCATATTTCTAGGCTCTTCAGTAACACATAAATCGCATTTTTAGAACGTTTTTTGCTCCTACACCCGCTTTGGGATAGTGGCACCGACATAAAGCATAGTCTATCTTGGAGCAAACGCTGTCACTATCATTTTGACACCAATATTTTTTAAATCGGTTTGGTATTTCCTCAAATTATGTAGAAACTACCAATTAGAACGTTTTTTAGAACGCTTTTAGTGCATTTTCACCCCTTTTAAATTTCGAATTGTTTAAGAACTGTTCTTAGACATCATTTATATCTTATAAGTAACTAATATTCCAAATTTCATATTTCTAGGCCCTTCAGTAACGCAAAAATCGCATTTTTAGAGCGTTTTTTGCTCCTGCACCCCCTTTGGGATAGTGGCACCGACATAAAATATAGCCTATGTTCTAAGTTGGACTAACACCATCATTTTGACACCAATATTTTTTAAATCGGTTTGGTATTTCCTGAGATTATGTAGAAACTACCATTTAGAACGTTTTTTAGAACGCTTTTTGTGCATTTTCACCACTTTTAAATTTCGAATTGTTTAAGAACTGTTCTTAGACATAATTTATATCTTATAAGTAACTAATATTCCAAATTTCATATTTCTAGGCCCTTCAGTAACGCAAAAATCGCATTTTTAGAACGTTTTTTGCTCCTGCACCCCCTTTGGGGTAGTGGCACCGACATAAGATATAGCCTATGTTCTAAGTTGGACTAACACCATCATTTTGATACCATTACTTTTGGAATCGGTTCGGTAGTTCCTGAGCTCACCTCCTACAAATAAACAATTTTTTCCTCTTTATAATAGGAGTATAGATAACTAATCGCTGTGTATCCGGTCGACGGATGTTTTAATTAGAAGGCCTTTCAAAAAAAAAAAATGTCTGAAATATTTTTTTGACGTAATTATAAATGCTGTTTTATATTCAGATGAATCAGAATCAGTTTATGGTTAAAAACTTAATTTTTGCAAGACAAAAACTTACCTATTTATAATACTTTGAATTTCATGCATTTTTGGCGTTTTTTGACACTAAAAACATGTTTTTCCATTTATGGTGATTAAAACATTGAAAATTCATAAAATTCCAAGTGTCATAACTCAGTAAGTTTTGACCATACAAGAATAAAGTTTTGCTGTTTTACTTGTTAAAACATGGAAAAACTTTTTCTAAATAAAACTTATAGGATCCAGGCATTGTATAAAATTTGTAATTCCTTATCTATTTAAAAAGTAATTGTTGTAATGTAAATCGATTTTTATGTGATGCAAAACAACATTTGAAAAATTTTTGCAACTGGCTATACCTCTAAAACTAACGGCTTGGAAATTAATTATTGGTAAACGGTAAGAGACACACACTGTATAATATTAAACACAGTTTTAACAACGCGATTTCTAAAAGAAAATTGCTTACAGCATAGATTATGAAACACTTTCCAACACATTCAGAACGCTATAACAAAATTCCACAATTTCCAAAGGTGGAAGATGATGTCTTAATGAGCAATTTAGTAAATGCAGAATGCATTTGAAAACACGATTTCTGCTATTACCATGAATAGTCATTAAAATATACGATTTTTTTGCAGCCCTGTATATGATCTGCAGATATGTATACATACTACACTGCAAATAAGGGCGTCTTAAATTCAGACACATATGTGACTGAAAAAGTAATTCAAACACTTAAGTGTCTGAATATGGAATTTCAGACATCATAGGTGTCTGAAATTTAGACACTTAAGTGTCTTACTATATGATCATGGCATAAACACTGTAATTTGAAATGTCTGAAATTCAGACACATAAGTGTCTGAAACTGGAGTGTTCAATTTTCAGACATTTTAAAGTGTCTTATTTTTTAAGACACGTGTATGCGTCTGAATTTAAGACATTTCAAACATCTGAATCGCATCCATTTTTGACCAATCTGGAAGTTCGGTAATAGGCAGTCAATTTTTCACTTTTTTTTGTAAGCTTTATACAATATAAAAAAAAATCCGTTAAAATATGGAAATTATACTGGCAATTTACGTATTTTAATGCAAATTTTCTTTCTTAAATTCCAGAAAATTTTCCATTTTTTGCATATTTCTGTATTTAAAATTTTCCGTTTAAAAGGTAAAATATACTCTTTCAAGGACAAATCCATATTTCGCAATCAGCATTTTCTAAAAGCATGTATATTAGACATGATTTATTTATTTATATTCAAACCAGTGCATTGGTTGCATTCAAACCAGTGCATTGGGGGGGGGGGGAGCTAAGAAGGCTGAATCCCCTCCCAGACTAGACTAGATATTGTTATTTTTTTTAATTATGAAAGAATATTATTATTTTTAATAGGTTTAAAAATAGGAATTTTTGAAAAGATATTAATTTTGTCACACAATTTTTTTCTCTTTTTATAAATTTTATAATGAAATTCGAAATTATAGCATGTTTGAAATTTACTTAATTATAAATTTAAGACACGGTGTAACCTCTTGTTCACTTTAACCTTCATAATATTTTGCTAATTTAATAATAAAACTTTAAATTGTTTGATTGCAAACACACTTTAAAATTATCCAAATACAGAAACACACCAAAAAAATCGCAAAAATTAAGATATATTTTAGCACAGTATTTCATTATTTAACATCTTAAAAGCATTCAGAATTACAGCCACAAACTTTCCAGAGCTTCCTCTGGCTGGTTACGACTTATCAGTGTTAAATTCAGGGGGTGGCCCGGGGGAGAGAAACTTCCCCTCGGAGCAAAGAGATGTCCCTCCGGAAAATTTGAGATTTTGTGTTTTCAATGGTCAAAAAGTGCAATCCCCCCCCCCCCCCCACCGGAGTCTCAGAAATCCCTCCCGAAGAAATGTGTCTGAATTCAACACTGACGACTTTGCTCCAGTCTGCAGAAAAATAAAAGTCAGGACCTGATCTGGCATGTCCCATCAAATCAAATGAGAGAAAGACCGAGCCAGATCTGAGCACATATACTCCTCTAAAATATGCCTCTCCAAATCGCAATCCTGGATAGAAAATGTCAAGTTTAATTACGAAAATTTCCCAAGAGAAAAATGACTTGAATACACCAAATTCAGTAGCGCCATCTAGTTTGAGTCGAACGTATTATTATTAGTCGAACATATTCTTATTAGAACGTGTTTTTGAAAAGTCGAACGTATTTTTTTTTTTTTTTTTTTTTTTTTTTAAATGGAATATTTCTGAAAATTCTTACTATGTAACTTTTTAGCTAATGATTCAGTATCGATCTACTCCAGGTATGATTTCACCGTGATTTCAGGATTTCACCGTGGGAAAATTAGTTTCATCAAAAAATTTTATGCTGTATTTTGATCGAGGGAAAAAAGGAAGACAAAAAATTTGTGCATAAACCAATGATTTTTATTATTTTTGCAGAAAAATTATACATAATATTTATAACTGAGAAATTTTGTTCAGAATATTTAGCATATAGGAGGAAGTAATGAGTCCAATTTCAAAAATGTTGCCATATCATTCACTGATCAAACGAAAAAAAAAGAAGAAATAATCAAAGAAAACAGAACACTATATTCCTTCACACACTTTCATATACACATACCTTCGCATTAAAATTAAACACAGGCTTTTGGCAATAAGAAATGCATTTATTTTTGAATGAAAAATTGATTTTATTTTTAAAGGTTGCCCCCCCCCACACACACACAACTGAAACGGAACAAGCCCGAATTAAATATATATATATATAATATATATATATATACATACGCACTGTTAAAACATTTTAAATATTTTAATATTTCAAAAATAACGTGTCTTCTGATAACCAATAATATTTGTGTTCTGAAAATTTCTTCGATAGAAGTAAAAAAATTTTCTACTGGTTCTACATCGCATGAAATTAAAAAGCAAAATATTCAAAATTCTAGAGAGATGTGTGAAATCTTTCAGAATTATAAGCAGATTGACAAAATATTTACAGTTTCCGTAAAATAAATTGTGAGTCACAAATAACTAACAATATTTGAACTTCCTAGCTGTGGAGGCGTGGCCGAGACGGATTATCGCATAGTCTACGGACCATAAGATCATGAGTTCGTATCCCGCGACGGGTAAGTGCAATATTGCTAATGTTGTAAAATGAATTAGATGAGTGAATCATGTAAAATCTCCGAGACCTATTGAAATGTGGGTGAAATGTCCCTTCCTTGAGAGCATAATTTTTATTTTTTAAATATAGAAATTTCCAAAAAAATTTAAATATTTCTGGTAATTGAAGAAAATTTCCACTAAAATACGTAAATTGTACTGGCGTTTTGATTGGCGGTACAGTTTTTATATTTTAAAGGATTTTTTTTTCTGTGTATTAAGGCTTACCGAAAAAAAGGTGGAAAATGCTTTTGCAGAGAAATTAAAGGTGGTCAAACATGGATGCAATTCAGACGTTTGAAGTGTCTTAAATTTAGACACATACAAGCGTCTTAAAAATTTAGACACTTTAAAATGTCTGAAAATTGAACACTCCGTTTCAGACACTTATGTGTCTGAATTTCAGACATTTCAGTTTACAGTGTACATATTATGCTAAAAGTCAGTTCAGTTAAACACATCGCAAAGTTAAAAATTTCCGCTCAGCAATTTCAGGTTATAGACGAATGTTGTAGAGGACTTTTGTTCGACATTGTATATGATCTAGAATTTATACACACCAAGTAATACTTAAAAAAATTGTTAAATTTAAAAATGCATACCACAAATGAAAACGCACATCCAGCAATTATTGTGCGTAGGCTTCAATAGTTCAATTATTGCTCATTTTCTTCTATATTCAAATACTTTTGTGTGTTCCTGTTAATAAACGATAAGTTCTATGCACACCATATTCTATAGTAAGAACCTTTTAGTTAGCTCAGTGATGTATATCAATTTCAATATGTTGTAAATACTGTAATATCATTAAAATATACGGCAAGCAACTTTTCCCCATATACCGTGATGTAACCGAATTTTTTGAGTGGCCTTGTAAATGAACCAAAAATGCTACACACTTCCTTTTTAATACCGAACAAGCCATACTAAAGCCCAAGAATAACATATATCCATTTCATGGCAATCAGACAGTATTTGCCCAAGTTAGAGCAAGGATAGAGAGACGGACCAACAAACCGAATTCATAAACACTTTTCAACTACGGTGGAAAGTTTTAAAAAAGAGAAATTTGATACCGACTTCATAACAGCCATATCTATCAACGCATATTCAAAGCTAATTTCACAAGAACACAAAAATATTATTTATATATTTCTAATCAAATGAAATTCGTCCAAACAAATTTCGTTCGTACAAATATGTTTTTCAAATTAATTATAACTGTACTAAAATTAAGTTTTCTCACAAATTATAGGAGACTATTTTCTTTCTTTTTTTTTGCAGCGAAATAAAATCACAGAAATTAAATTTTCCGGCTCCCATTAAACGCAATGATAAAAAAAAGTATATTAAAAATACTTGGCAAAGCGAAAATTATAGTGCGAGAATCAACCCCCCTCCCCCCATGAGTACGTAAGTAATAAAACATTTAAATATTCAAAGAAACTGCCCATAAATATCTCTCATTCAAAATACCAACACAGATCAAATCCTTTCCTATATTACTTCCTCATAATAATTACTCGATGTGCAAAACACACTTTCATTCATGCCACTGAGACAAAATTATCCTTTCAGATAAATTTATCCTTTAGCGTATTTTTTTAATATAAAACACTTTGGTAACAAATGTTTCAAAATAAGCAAATGTTATATTGACCGCAGAAAGTTTTAACAGATAAATAATTGCAAAGATGTTCTATTATCTCTGTTTATTCAAATGCTTATTAAACAATAAAAGATCTTTTTATATGTTTACTGATGGCGTAATGAAAATGTGTCCGAATGAATTAAGGAATTATCTGTGGTTGGTTTTCAATTGCTGTTTTCAATTGAAAACAATGAAAGTTCTAACGTACATGTTTTAAATGCGCTAAAAAAATTATAAATTCCAGCATTTTATTTGGATGTAATCAAATAATGTTTCGTTATTTTTTAATCAAAATCAAGAATTAGAATTTCTAAGGCATAAATTTCTAAATAAATGCATTTTACTTAAACGAACAAAAAGGTACTTTTTATAAATTTAATAATTCTAAACTCGCGTTTTGCTGCTGTTTTTTTTTATGAGGGGGGGGAGGGAGAGATAGAAATCGATACTTTTAAATTATGTATAATTGTTCGATTTTAGTTCGGAATACTGAACAGGGGTGTTGTTGTGCTCAGGGATGAGCGCTCCGACCCAAATGACTGCTTGCTGCCACTAAATTTTAATGGTATTTCTCGCCTTATTTTATGACAGAATTTCTGAGATTAAATAAAGCAATGAATACTATAAAAATTTAGTGGTGATAATCAACCATTTGAGTCGGAGTGTTCTCATCCCTGTATGCTATCTTAAAAAAAAAAAAAAAATCACTGAATCTTTGCAACTCCATGTTCAAAGAAATTCATTGTAATTCATATTCCTCATTTCTAATGTGTAACTGAGCTATATGTTTGGCAATATAATTCATAGGTATATAATTTTTTTAATTTACTTATTGAAAATTAGAAGCAAACAAGAAAAGAAAAAGCACGAAAGTGTATTTTTAGTTGGAAAATAACTGGTCCGGTCAAAAGTTAGACAAAACGTTGCTGGGTTTTAGAAAGTCAAACTTGGATTTTTGTTAAGGAAATGCTAAATTGAAATAATTAATATATATATGAATATATATATATATATACGATTCATGAGTACAAACCATGTCAAGCATGAACTTTTTTCTTACCAATTTTCAGATGTTTTTCTGATCTACTATTTGTTTCAGTGTTTCATTTATGCTCTACTTTGCACAATCAGAATCGGAGAAAGTATGTGATGGTGGTGACCTAGCACCAGGCACCCAGCCGAAAAAGCGTCTAATTAGTGCTGCAAGTTGTTACTATTCATGCATTAGAGATTGATGAAATGTAAAATAATCTTTTAGCACCACACACCTAACAGAGTTGCCAATATCTAGAGAGTGAAGATGCGCAGGTCTCAAAAGAAGCGACTGAGGACATTTTTAGTGAATGTTGTTCTATTTTGGAGGCACGAAATTGAATTCTTTATTAAAGCAAATGAATGAAGACGCTGCCATTTAAAACAATATGTTATTTAATTAACAGGGACTTTTCGGTAACATATTAATGGAATATTAGGTTCCAGCATAGTAACAGTGTTTTTATCCTAATACGTTAAATAATGCCCAACTTTAAATGCCCTACTATAAATGCCCTACTTTATATTGAATACTTTTGCAATATATATTGCCCACTTATCTGCAACAGCTAAAAAAATTAAGCGGGTTCCATTTTTTGGGGACATCTTGTATTAAAGTAAAAATAAAAAACAAGTTAATCCGAATTTATCTTAATTCGTGAATTTTAATTCGCATTGCTAACAAGGCGTAGGACCAACAGAGTGAAACATTATCCATGCTAGGGTTCGAACCTGACACGCTATTTCTCAGGCGTAATTCATCGTTTTAAAAAAAGAAAAAAATGTAATATATAAAAAACAAGTTTTTATAAATTTTAATAATATGTTAACAAATTAAAATATATTTTTTCCCTTCTGTAGCTCTGATGGAGCATATTGATTGAGTAAGTAAATAAATAAATAAACGGTGAAGTGCGAGTATTACTCGTGCTCAGAGGGTTCCGTACAATAAATATATGAATTATTAACTGTATTATTAAAAAAATCGTTGCTAAAAGAATAATAAGACTTTGTAAAAACTATACAACGTAGGTTTGGGTATTGCTGTATATACTAGAAAAGTATGAATGGGTATACCAAAAAAGTTCAAAGATATATAAAGCCTAAATAATAACAAATATTGCTATTCTGCATAACACTTTTTTAAAAATCTTATTCTAATCTGTTTATGATGAACTTAATTCGATACTGACAATAAAACTAGTGCATATTTAAACTTCATCATTTGGCATTTCATAAAACAAGGTTCAGCGTAGTAATAATCTTTTCTTTTTGCAGTGTAGCTAAAACAAAACACTTGTTCAAAGTTTAAACTTGGCATTGTGCTAAGCGCGCTTCGAAAGGAAGTCACAAATATGCAACGCCGCCTTGATCCGTGCCGCGTTTTTCTAGATAGGTTTTTAATTAACTTTTAAAGACACGGGAGACGTATTGAGAGATCCACTCAATGCAAATTAGTCGCAAATCCCATAGTATTTATGCGATTAATTCTAATTAAATTAGTCCTTTTTAACAATTTGACGTTTATTGCTTTTATACTGCTACAGGGCATTGCATTACACAAATATATCATTAAAAGTTGTTATCTGGGCTTTAAAAGCCGACGGTACATAGAGTATGCCGCCCCTGTTATTATGTATGTCGAAACCATCCGTGTCATTAACGGTTAATATCTCGGCTAATTACGATTTTTTTTCGAAAATCACTATCAACAATGCTTTTATACTTCTGCTACGATGGGTACAGTCGTGGGGAAAAAAGTAAACACCCCTACTAACTCTGAAACTAATTATAATAGAAGAAAGCTACTAGTACCAATCGATTGGAAATAAAGTCTTCTTTTAAATGTTGTGTATAAAATTTGTTTAGGGGGCCATTTACAAATCAAAACCAGACCTAACTTTGCTTTTTTTCAATGTCAACACATAATTTTGAGAATATATTTTAAATCTTTGTCTCAAACTATGCCTAGAAACAAAATTTCTAGTCATTTGAATGATAAGTCTTTAAATTATAAACATTCAAAAATTAAAGCTTTTAATGTTAAATTACATTTTCATATTTTTATTAATATCTCCTGAACTTATAATCCTAATGTGATAATTTTGTGTGTGGTAATCCTAAAAAACCCAAACTTAAATACATTGAATTTTAAAAATTTTGTAACATGAATTATGAAATTAATATTCGAAAAAAATATGAATTCCAACCTACAATTTTTTTTTTATATATATATAGATTTATATTTGTTATGTCCTACTTTATCCAAATTCTCAATATCAACATTTTCTTTCAAGTAGTTTTCGAATTATCATGAAAAAACGTCAAAATGAGGGTTAAAGACGTCTATGATGTGCAGAAAAGCATAATTTGGAAATATATATTTTACTCATTTCATTGAAATATTTGGGCTGTTAATAGTTGATACATATTAAGCGAGTGAAATGGTCATATTGGCAAGAAGTAATACATCAATAGAAGTGTCACAGTCATTCTGTAGCATTTCATCAATCGAGTACCATATTTCAGTTTGGATGCAACCCCTAAAATATACTCATTTTAATATAATTAATTTCTCGGAAACTAATCGTACGAATTTCATGAAAATTTGGATTTAAGCTAATTGAAAGGTGTAGAATTTATTTATGGTGTCAAACTTGGGTATTGCTATTGAAAAAACAAAGTTTGGGTTCGCTTTTATATGTATATGGTCCCCTAAGCAAACTTTATTTCCAATCGTTTGGTACCTGTAACTTTCTTTTACGGTAATTTGTTACAGAGTTAGCAGGGAGTGTTTACTTTTTTTCCACGACTGAATGCCCTCAAATCGAAATTTGTGTGTAACGGAAAAATGCGATTTTCTCAAAAACTATGTGATCTATTGTAATCACTATAGTTTTCCTGCAAGGTTTAAATTAACGTCTACAACTGCCTTCAATGTTTTCATAATTTTAGCTTTAGTAGATTAGTTTAGTAAAGGGGGGGGGGACATATTTTTGCACTACATTTTCGACGATACCTCTGAAAATATAATACATAAAATTAAAAGAAAATAAGTTTTGAGTTCAGCGTTACGAAAGCTTTCACACGATACCCCACACGATATACATAGAGAAGATTTTTTTTTCAAGTAACTTAATTAGCCCCTCTACATTTTTCATAAGTATATTTGTGAATGTTTAATAATCTGTAAATATGTGGGTCATAGTCTTTATTATTTGCCCCCAATTTGAACTTTCCACGTTCCGTAGTTTAGAGGTCTGCACGGGTCCGGGCTTGGGCCGAGGCCCGTACCCGGCCCGGAACGCGGGCCGGGCCGGCGGTATGAAGGCGAATTTTCAAACGGGCCGGGCCGGGCCGATAAAAAAATTAATCGGGCCGATAGGCCCGATATAAGAATTCTAGCGAAGCAGATAAAATACGAGCCATTTTCAATGAATATGATTTTCACGAGACGTATAAACGTGCGTCACGAGCCGATGCGAGTTTAACAACATCAATACAGAAATGTAACATGTCCGTCGTAGAGATCGGCATCGTACAGTTACAAGATGTCTGATTCCGAGTTTAATTTTTTTCAGCAGACTCGTGCCGGGACGGAACTGGTCTTAATCGTTTTCAGGATGTGTAGGACAGTCATTATGTTTCGTAGAATTAGTAGTGATAATGAACTTCTCTTAACAGCATCTTTGGAAATATACCTCAAGGTGGTTCTCTTATTCACTGCTCAACAATGCGAAACTTTCAGACACATTTTCTGACTCGTTTTTAACTATAAAGGCATAAAATTGACAGGCCTGACTATTGAAGGCATTTGGAAACGAATAGCTTTTTCCATATTTGATAAATTACTTACAGAGATAAAAGAGATTATTGTCACGTGACTGTACATTCTTCTCCTTTCCTGTGCTATCGCTTCCGGAAATTCGATTCAAAACGCTAACTTTGGCAGTATTTTCAGGAAGATATAGTGTTTTTAACTATGAAAAAAAACGACATTTACATAAGAATACCTGCCAATCTTACGCGTTTCCGAAAAGAAATGAATTCATAAATGTATCGAAATGTAGCCCCTTTGGATTTGAGAAAAGCCTTAAAAATGAGAAAAATATTTTCACAAATCTAATTTTTATTATACAGCTTCAAAAGTTATCATGTTTTTAATCTTTTATTCTGAACTACATTAATCTTTTAATGAATCGCTATTTGAATTTTGAAATGTCTGTAGACACGATGACTAAAACACTGTAAGTAATCGTTAATGCTTACTATTGTGTGTTTTCTGTTTTGCGAACATCATAGTAATCTAAAATATACTGTAAAATGTTCCCATAAATTATGTATTCATTAAAAGAATCTTAATTGTATGTTGAGAAAAAACGGATTTTTTTTTTTTGTAGAAATTGTGTCGGGCCGGGCCTGTTTCCAGTGATTTTTGTACGGGCTGGGCCCAGAACTGTAAAAAAGCAAACGGGCCGGGCCGGGCTCGGGCGGAACTTTCAATTTTTACACCGGGCCGAGCCGAGCCAAGATAGCTTTCGTTCGGGCCGGGCCCGAGCCTGGAATTTCCGGCCCGTGCAGACCTCTACCGTAGTTTACGAGTAAAATGGCTGTGACAGACAGACACAGAAGGGATCTTATAACGATTCCGTTTTTACTTTTTAAGTACAGTCATTCAGGGTAACTTTGATCCGAATTTTCTCTATTTTCATGTGCCACACTCTTATTTTAAGAATATTGTTGCAACTAGGGACATAAAAGAGAAGAAATGATCATAAATTATTGTTTGACTATCAAAAATTAAGGAATAATAAGGATAAAAGCAATAAAAATGAATTTTTAGCCTGGTTCAAAGTTACCCAGCCATTTAGGGTAACTTTGCGCCATATGATAAATATTATCTAAAATAATTCATTATAAAAAAAGTATTATAGTTAGGACAACTTTAAAGCCCCAAAAATGTTTTCAGATATGTAAAGACTTCGAATTTACATTTCCCAACATCACAAGATTTGTATAATTTATGATATTACAACAAATATCAGGCATAAGAAAAGTGGAAGAAGAGAATCATGAACATTTAGAAATAAAAAAAAATATGTTTATTGTTCATATAAAACATAAAAATGCAGTGAAAAACAATTTTCAATGTTTTAACTCAATAATATATCCATAGTTACAGTAATACATACAAGTACTAGTATTATTCAAACAAGAATAAAAAACGTCGAACGTATGAAATGTCAAATTTGAGTACCTCCGCCCCTAATCATGCCTCTAAATGAATTTTATGTATTTTACACATATTTGTGAAAATATTTACATGTTATATCTAATGCACACTTTCGGCATTTATATAAAATATACGTGCAAATATGGGAAATTTTCGACAGCAGTACCTATAATCAGTAAATTATAAGCATCAGTGTAACTTTGAGCCGGCTCAAAGTTACCCTGAAAATGAGGTAAAATGCTAGTGCCTTCTTATTTTACATTTTATTAACTATTAATAAATAAATAATCACAAAATATTAACCCATTTACAACATTTAGATAATAATATGTCTGATAAATGAGTATATTGTTACTTACTATGAAAATTTAATTGGATTACAACAACTTCAAAACCGCATTCAAAATTAACTTGAAAACAGTACTTCACAAAAATAGTTAGATGATGCAATTAATTGCGCATAATGTTGCTAATTTATTTTCTAAAATAAAGAGTAGAAATCCCAGTTTAGAACCTTGTCAACAGAGCCCAGTTCTGGAGTTTATTTAATCTTTTGGAGTCAAAAATATTGAAAAATAGGAGGTGGTGCAAAGTTACACCCCATGGTTCAAAGTTACCCTGAATGACTGTAACGGAACCCTAAAAATGACGCGTATTCCTTTTGTATTTTTTATCATCATAATTTAATGTACCGCGCAAGTTTAACTTTGAGAATAAGTGTGCTGTTGGCTAAAAAATGTTGAGGCTACACCACAACATTTTACTAAATATTCTAAATTGCAATGAAATATGGATGATTCATATACCAGCATATAAAATCTGAAAATTATGCAATCAATTTACAAACATTTTTCGAGCATTTCTTAAGACTGATGTATTGGGTTATGCACTTTTATTGATGAAATAACTTTATTATTATTTGGAAATATTTCCAAGAATTAATATAGATTTTATCGATGCTGGATTTAATTAAGAGTCTGTGTTTGCCCAATGTCGGTGGTTCACGAAAAATATTCCATCTTGTGCTGCGTTTGTAGCCTTGCCAACCTGTAATAGTGAGAAGTTCCAGGCTGGATATCATTACATGTGGTTTAGTCGGTAGAACGTCAGTACGCTATACTGTTGGCCCGGGTTCGAGTCCCGGCATGCAATCTTTTTCACTAGGTTGGCCTTTGCGACTTTTAAGCAATTAATTTGAAATTTGATTTTCATTTGAAATATTGTATCCAAGGCGAATGTTTCTCTCTGGAAAATTTTCCAAATATTAATATAGATTCAATCGATGCTGGATTTAATTAAGAGTCTGTGTTTCCCCAATGTCGGTGGTTCACGAAAAATATTCCATGTTGTGCTGCGTTTGTAGCCTTCCCAACCTGTAATAGTGAGAAGTTCCAAGCTGGGTATCGTTCCATGTGGTTTAGTCGGTAGAACGTCAGTGCACTATACTGTTGGCCCGGGTTCGAGTCCCGGCATGGGATCTTTTTCACTAGGTTGGCCTTTTCGCCTTTTAAGCAATTAATTTGAAATTTGATTCTCATTTGAAATATGAAATAACATTTTTAATGGTGCGAAAAAGTGGTATAAGTCAGCTTTTTGCATTTATTACAATTCAGTTAACTTTGAAGATACAAATATGCAGTTTTAGGTAGCTTTCATTACAAAAATCTACCTATTGCAGCCGCTCGGAGGAAAGCGATTTCAAAAAAATTTGGTATATTTTCATCGATCATGACCCCCAGACCCCGAAACCACCCTCCGTTCAAAATGGACATATATATATATATATATATATATATATATATATATATATATATATATATATATCCATATATATATATATATATCAGACATTTGTCACACTGCAACTCTCGTATTTATGAACCGATTTGGATGTAATTCGGTGTGTACATAGAACATACCAATGTCTCGACCGAGCTCGTTGGCCAGCTTCATCTGCCATTTTGTTTCAAAATGGCGGCCATTTAAAAATTTTTTAAAAATTTAAAATTTGAAATGTGGTACCAAAAAATTGAAAATGGAAAAATATTTTTTCTTATGTATTTGACCTTTATACAAAGATTCCGGAGCAGTTTTTGTTTCATCTATACCTTAAAAAATGGCTGAGTTATAGCATTTTGAATTTCTAGCGTGGCTGAAATTTTGAAATGTCCTGAATATCCTAAAAAGCGTATTTATGAACCGATTTGGATGTAACTTCGTTTATACATAGTACATACCAATGTCTCCGCCGAGTTCGTTGGCCAGCTTCATCGGCCATTTTGTTTAAAAATGGCGGCCAGTTACATTTTTAAGAAAAATTTAAATTTGAAATGTGGTAATAATAAATTGAAAATTGAAAAAATATTTTTTTCTTATGTGTTTGATCTTCATAAAAAAGATTCGGGAGCAGTTTTTGTTTCGTTTATATCTTAAAAAATGGCTGAGTTATAGCATTTTGAATTTCTAGCGTGGCTGACATTTTGAAACGTCCTGATTTTTGTCACGCTATAAAAGGCGTATTTATGAACCGATTTGGATGTAACTTCGTTTATACATAGTACATACCAATGTCTAGACCGGGTTCGTTGGCAGCTTCATCCGCCATCTTGTTTAAAAATGGCGGCCAGTTACATTTTTAAGAAAAATTTAAATTTGAAATGTGGTAATAATAAATTGAAAATTGAAAAAATATTTTTTTCTTATGTGTTTGATCTTCATAAAAAAGATTCGGGAGCAGTTTTTGTTTCGTTTATATCTTAAAAAATGGCTGAGTTATAGCATTTTGAATTTCTAGCGTGGCTGACATTTTGAAACGTCCTGATTTTTGTCACGTGATAACGGGCGTATTTATGAACCGATTTGGATGTACCTTGACGTATACATAGTACATACAAATATCTCGACCGAGTTCGTTGTCCAGCTTTATCCGCCATCTTGTTTCAAAATGGCGGCCATTTAAAAATTAAAAAAAAATTTTAATTTAAAATGAGATACCAAAAAATTGAAAAATGAAAAATATTTTTTTGTATGTATTTGACCTTAATACAAAGATTCCGGAACAGTTTTTGTTTCGTCTATATCTAAAAAAATGGCTGAGTTATAGCATTTTGAATTTCTATTGTGGCTGACATTTTAAAACGACCTGATATTTGTCACGCGATATCAGGCGTATTTATGAACCGATTTAGATGTAACTTGGCCTGTACATAGTACATACCAATGTCTCGACCGAGTTCGTTGGCCAGCTTCATTCGCTATCTTGTTTCAAAAATATTGCCATTTTAAAAAAAAATTAAATTTTAAATTTTAAATGAGGTATTAAGAAATTGGAAAATGAAAAAGATTTTTTTATGTGTTTGGCCTTGATACAAAGATTCCGGAGCAGTTTTTGTTTCTGAAAATTTGTTCTTTTGTTTATATCTTAAAAAATGGTTGAATTATAGCATTTTGAATTTCTATTGTGGCTGACATTTTAAAACGACCTGATTTTTGTCACGCGATATCAGGCGTATTTATGAACCGATTTAGATGTAACTTGGCCTGTACATAGTACATACCAATGTCTCGACCGAGTTCGTTGGCCAGCTTCATTCGCCATCTTGTTTCAAAAAGATTGCCATTTAAAAAAAAAATTAAATTTTTAATTTTAAATGAGGTATTAAGAAATTCGAAAATGAAAAAGATTTTTTTATGTGTTTGGCCTTGATACAAAGATTCCGGAGCAGTTTTTGTTTCTGAAAATTTGTTCTTTTGTTTATATCTTAAAAAATGGTTGAATTATAGCACTTTGAATTTCTAGCATGGCTAACATTTTGAAACGATCTTGTATTTTCACGCGATAACACACGTATTCGCCTATTTCGATGTAAGAAGGCATGTGGATAGTATACATCAATATCTCGACCAAGTTCGCTGGCCAGCTTCATCAGCCATCTTGTTTCAAAATGGCGGCCATTAAATTAAAAAACATATTTAAAGTGAGGTGCAAAAAAAAAAAAAAAAATAGAAATTGAAAAAGGTTTCTTTCTTAAGTATTTGACCTTGATATAAGGATTCAGGAGCATTTTTTGTTTGTCTTTATCTTAAAAAATGGCTCAGATATAGCAATTTCAATAGCTAATGTGGGTGACATTTTGAAAAATCTGATTTTTTGCCCGCGAAAGCACTCGTATATATCATTCGATTCCGATGTGAGTGAGCATGTGCACAGCAATTACTAAGGTCTCGACTAAGTTCACTGGTTAGCCACATCCACCATGTTGTCTTAAAATGGCAGGCACTTTAAGAAATCGCCGAATTTGGCAGCCAAATATAATTTATTTTAAATAAAAGCAGATAGGATAAAGCTGACTAATTTCTCGAAATTCTCATTCATAATGATTTAGTATTGATAAAAAATTAGTATTGAATCTCCTATACTTGGTTTCCACTAAATTGAGCTTCGTGTGTTTGAATAATATAAGTTGGCTTTTTTAAAATAAGGAATATGAAAGCTACCTCTTCCTCCCGGCACTGGCCGGAAGGACTTTTTGTAATGATCTTGTTGGAGTAAAATAATTTTTTTTTCTAAATGGCCAATTTCCTTTCTAGACGGATGAGTCGCGTAAAAATTTAAAAAGTATAACTATTTGTAAATTAATAGAACGACAATTTCATTAACATAAACTTGTTTCGTAACTTATTTCGAACATTTTAGGTAGCTTTCATTACAAAAAGCTACCTATTGCAGCCGTTCGGAGGAAAGCGATTTCAGAAAATTTTGGTATATTTTCAACGATCATGACCCCCAGACCCCGAAACCACCCTCCGTTCAAAAGTTGATATATATATATATATATATATATATCCATATATATATATATATATATATATATATATATATCTGACATTTGTCATACTGTAACTCCCGAATTTATGAACCGATTTGGATGTAATTCGGTATGTTCATAGTATAAACCAATGTCTCGACCGAGTTCGTTGGCCAGCTTCATCCGCCATTTTGTTACGAAATGGCGGCCATTTAAAATTTTTTTAAAAATTTTAAATTTGAAATGTTGTACCAAAGAATTGAAAATGGAAAAATATTTTTTTCTTATGTATTTGACCTTTATACAAAGATTCCGGAGCAGTTTTTGTTTCGTCTATATCTTAAAAAATGGCTGAGTTATAGTATTTTGAATTTCTAGCGTGGCTGACATTTTGAAACGTCCTGAATTTTGTCACTTGATAAAAGGCGTATTTATGAACCGATTTGGATGTAACTTCGTTTGTACATAGTACATACCAATGTCTCGACCGAGTTTGTTGGCCAGCTTCATCCGCCATTTTGTTTAAAAATGGCAGCTATTTAAAATTTTAAGAAAAATTTAAATTTGAAATGTGGTACCAAAAAATTGAAAATTGAAACAATATTTTTTTCTTATGTATTTGACCTTTATACAAAAATTCCGGAGCAGTTTTTGTTTCGTCTATATCTTAAAAAATGGCTGAGTTATAGCATTTTGAATTTCTAGCGTGGCCGACATTTTGAAACGTCCTGATATTTGTCACGTGATAACAGGCGTATTTATGAACCGATTTAGATGTACCTTGGTGTGTACATAGTACATACAAATATCTCGACCGAGTTCGTTGGCCAGCTTCATCCGCCGTCTTGTTTCAAAATGGCGGCCATTTAAAAAAATTTTAAAAATTTAAAATGAGATGCCAACATATTGGAAAATGTAAAAGATTTTTTCGTATGTGTTTGACCTTAATACAAAGATTCCGGAACAGTTTTTGTTTCGTCTATATCTAAAAAAATGGCTGAGTTATAGCATTTTGAATTTCTATTGTGCCTGACATTTTAAAACGACCTGATTTTGTCACGCGATATCAGGCGTATTTATGAACCGATTTGGATGTTACTTGGTCTGTACATAGTACACACCAATGTCTCGACCGAGTTCGTTGGCCAGCTTCATTCGCCATATTGTTTCAAAAGGGTTGCCATTTAAAAAAAATTAAATTTAAAATTTAAAATGAGGTATTAAAAAATTGGAAAATGAAAAAGATTTTTTTATGTGTTTGGCCTTGATACAAAGATTCCGGAGCAGATTTTTTTCTGAAAATTTGTTCTTTTGTTTATATCTTAAAAAACGGTTGATTTATAGCACTTTGAATTTCTAGTATGGCTAACATTTTGAAACGTTATTGTATTTGTGACGCGATAACACACGTATTTGCCTATTTCCATGTAAGAAGGCATGTGGATAGTATACATCAACATCTCAGTCAAATATAAGTTACTTTAAATAAAAGCAGCTTGGATAAAGCTGACTAATTTCGCGAAATTCTCATTCATAATGATTTAGTATTGATAAAAATTAGTATTGAATCTCCTATATTCGGTTTCCACTAAATTGAGCTTCGTGTGTTTGAATAATATAAGTTTGCTTTTTAAAAATGAGGAATTTGAAAGCTACCTCTTCCTCCCGGCACTGGCCGGAAGGACTTTTTGCATTTTATATTGCCCGCTTATCTGCGACAGATAAAAAGTTAAAGCGCGTTTTAAAACTTTTTGCGATATCATGTATTAAAGAAAATAAATGAAAAATAAGTTTTTAAGAATTTTAATAACTTTTCTATTACAAATTATAATCAATTGCTTTTGCTTTTTTAGCTCTCATTGAGCATTTTCTTTGAGCTAGTATAAATAAATTTAAAATAACACACATTCCTTTTTTATGTTTTATTATCGTAATTTAATGAACCACGGAAGTTTAACTGTGGGTAGAAGATGTTAAGGAATACTACATTACAATATTCCACTAAATATTCTGAATTATAATAAAGTATGGATGATTCATATATAGCCAAAAAAATAATAAAATTCAGGAATCAATTTATAAACATTTTTTGAAGCATTTTTTAAACCTTATGTAATGGACAATTGCAGCAACCAAAAAATTAAATTAAACTAAAGAATTAATAAACGGCCAAGTGCGAGTGTTACTCGAGGGGGTACCGTACAATAAATATATTAATTAATAACTGTATTATTACAAAAAAAAATCGTTGCTAAAAGAATAATAAGACTTTGTTAAAAAACTGTACAACGTACATTTGTGTATAGCTGTACATACTAGAGAAGTATAAATGGCTATACCCTGAAAGTTCAGAGAGATATGAAACCTAAATAGTATCAAATATTGTCATTTAATGCTAATTGAATTGCTAATTCTGTATAACTCTTTTTTTAATCTTTTCCTAATCTGTTTTTGACAAACATAAATCGGTGCTGACAATAAAAGTAGTGAATATTTAAACTTCATTTGGCATTTCATAAACCCAAATTCAGCCTAGTAATAAACTTTTCTTTTTACAGTGTACCTAAAACAAAACCATTGTTCAGAGTTGAAACTTGGCATTGTACTGAGCGCGTTTCGAAAGGAGGTCGCAAACTTGTGACGCCGACTTACTCCGTGTCGCGTTTTTCCAGATGGGTTTTCATTTAAGCTTTAAAGATATAGGTGGCGTATTGAGAAAGCCACTCAATGCAAACTAGTCGCGAATCCCATAGTAATTATGTGAATAATTCTATTTAAATTAATCTGTTTTTAACATTTTGGCGTATATTGCTTTTATACTACTACTGGTCATTGCATTACACAAATATGGTGACTGAGCCAGTAGTTGATCAAATAAGGTCTGCGCTACGGGGCTTTTATTACATTTCCTTCCTTTTAAGTTTTAGAAATAAACTAACATGATTGCTACAACCCTTAATGAATGTCCTATAATTGGCAAAAATGAAATCTGCTGAAATTAAATAGCAACAAAATTATAAGTAAATAGTTTCTTTAATTGCCATTTACCCAGTAGTTGATTAATCGATGAAATCAGTCGAAAATTCAAAACTTAAACTTTAAAATATCATGCTTAAGCTGTGATTAACAATAATTCATATAAAACTATTATTTGAAATAAACAAGATGGAAGTGGATTATTTTAACTTATCGTAATCGTCTCCAACTAATCAAAAACTAAATTTTTACATTTTCTATTAAAAGTAATTCATAAAATTGCTTCTCTTACAGCAGGCAGCTGTCAAAAATGTGACAATAGGTGCTCCAATATTCAAACAAAAATATTATGTCTAGTGCCACGACTAAAATTCATTTCCGCCTGAAACGGCGCAATATTTCAAACATTTGATCAACTACTTGGAGGAGTATCAACTACTGGCGCAGTCACCCTATATCATTAAAAGTTGTTATCTAGGCTTTAAAAGCCGATGGCGTATAGAGTACGCCGTAGTGATGGGCGATTCTGGAAAATTTGAGAATCGATTAAAATCGACATCGTATAAAAAAGAATCGATCACAATAAGAATCGATTCCCAAATTCTAGAATCGATACTTGAATCGATATTTCGATGTTCACAGATTCACACAGATAAGCTCAAAAATAGTAACTCCAAAACGTAGCTAATCAGCAGGGCCATAACGACTACCTCTCACCGGGCCCTAGACAATGTCAGGGGCCCAGAAGTAAGCTACTACAGACTTTTGAGTCGAATAATAAGGTTTTTTAACTTTTAAAATTATTATTTTTAAGATGTAATTTTAATAATAATTTATATTATACTTAAATTTATTTTTTAAGAAAGATCTCGGTCAGATAAAACAAAAAAAAAAAGGAAGAAATGATTTTTTTTTTCATCTGGAAAACATGTACTTTCTACTGTTATTTCCTTCAACCAAACAGATGGGGACTTACTTCCTATAAACGTCATTCTTCTTAAAAATGCGCAGATGAGCGAAATTTTGAAGGCTCTAAATAGGGCCCCCTATAAGCATGGGGGGAAATGCAAATATTGCAAAACTTTTTTTAAAGTAGCTGTGATGATGTAATTAACCAATCATCACATATTAATTATCCCCCAATTAATAATCAAAATTCTCCTTTTAATAATATATTTAACTAAAATGCCTTTCCCTTTTAAAATATATATCTCCTTATCTCATTTACAGTTTATAAGTACCTCTCTTTTTCATGTTTACTAAATTTTCAGCTGTTAACAATAACAAAAAAAAAAAAGTTCTCATCCTAGAATGATTAACAGTGAAATAATATACTTTTTTCTGGTTAACAAATAAATAAAAATATTCTTCGATTATATGTTGTTTTTGTTTTTTTGATCAGTAATCTAAAAATTCTCTAAACAGTTATTGACTCACTGGCTGACAGTGTCGGACGTGGTACATAAATCTGCTACTATCATGATTTTCTTTCTTTTTTTTTTCTTTTCTTAATAGCGTTCTCCATCTTATACTGGAACAGAAAAACACGACTTCTGTGATCATTTTGTTTATGAAAAAACAAAGAAAAAGAAATAGGATAGAGTGATGATAACAGGCAGATGCCTCAGTTATTTATTAAAATCACGAGAATCTGAAAGATTAATGATTATGAAAGTAATAATTAAATTGCTTTTACTTAAATAAAAGGCTTTTTAGCAGAGATAAAATGATAAATACTCAATTTATTTCAGAAATATAAACAGATTTTAGATATTAACGCAGCTTAAAAAGAATTAACAACACAATATATTTTGATAAATTTTATTTGATATAAATTTGATATATTTTGATAAATTTGCTATTAATAAATGTGACCACTTCCTATGTTTAAAGAAATATTCTTTTACTTTTTTCATACGTGAATAAATAAAATTTTACAGTTAAAAAAAAAAATAAGCCCGAGCCTGAAGGCTGGTATAAAATCGACCTAAAACAAAAGACTTCGGTCATCTGAATGTTAAATTTACAATGGTTGCTTATGCTTTTTATTGCATTGGTTTTTAGATGCCACGAATATACCAAAATCTAATTTATAATCATATAAAGCAATGATATAATGATTCAAAATCCTTCCCAGGTGAGGGTGATGGGTTTCGCCACTTTAGAGAGAGAAAAAAAAAACTTTCTTCTGAGGTAAAATATTTAGTACGCTTGCGCGATCGCAGTAGAATAAAAATTGAAGAATAAGCGAAAGCATCATATCACATGATTAAGGAGTCGTCATCCTTAAACTTGTTAAATAGAAATGCAAAACCACAGATAATCAGAATGTTATGAAGAATTTATTGAATGCTATCGAAGTTTCTTAGCATTATAATAAGATTTTTGAAAATAGAAAATGGGGCGCTTCTCAAAATCTATAGTTTGGGAATTTTTTACTAAAAAGTATGAAAACAATAAAGTTATATCAGTGGAATGCAAAAACTGTAATGCAAATTTTAAGTTTTGTGGCAATACAACAAATCTCAGGAATCATTTAAATAGAAAACATCCCATTCAACTAGCGGAGATTGAAACACAAGAGAACCCCAAAGAAAATACAGATGGTGATGAATTATTGGGCTCAGAATTATGTAAACAGACACAGAGTACAAGTAATGTGGGAATTATCAGCAACCAGACAATTACAGCAGAAAACATTTCTGCAGCCCCCGCTGCAAAAAAATTTAAACAAATGCGCCTGTATGGCGCAATCCCGAAACTTGAACTTACTACTGATGAACGTCATGAATTTGAAAAAGATTTGGTGCAAATGATTGCTGTTGATTACGATCCTCTTTCTATCGTTGAAAAACGAGGTTTTAATTCTTTTGTAAAAAAATATCTGCCTCGTTACAAGCTCCCATCTCGTAAAGTATTATCCGAAGTTGTGTTACCAGAAGTATATAAGTCATTAAGTTCTGAACTTAAAGGGATGCTTAATTTTGTCGAAAATTTATCTATTACTACGGACATGTGGTCATCGGACAGCAATAGGTCTTTTTTAACTGTCACAGCACATTTCATTTCTGACTTCCAAATTCATTCTTCAGTTTTGTCTACGCAAGAAATTATCACCGATCATTCTGGTTCAAATATTTCAGAAGCAATTAACAGCATTTTAGATAAATGGGAGATCAACGAGAAAGTTGTTACGATTGTTACAGACAACGCTGCTAACATGAAAAAAGCTGTTATAAACGATCTTAAAAAACCCCATCATCCATGCGTTGCTCATACTCTCAATTTATTAGTTCAAGATGCCATTAAAGACAATGAGGAATTAAATAAGTTGTTGACTAAATGTCGGGCTATAATTACATACTTTAAGCAAAGTACTAAAGCAGTCTACAAACTAAGAGAAGTACAAAATCAGATGGGACTTCAAGATTTAAAACTTAAGAAAGATGTTCCAACTCGATGGAACTCTGCGGTTATTATGATGGAACGATTGTCAAAAGTGAAATCTCCTTTATCAGCAGCTCTTTCGTTTTTCCAGGGTGCACCAAATAGTCTTGATGCATCAGAGTGGGCAGCCATTGATGATTGTGTAGGAGTTTTAAAATTGTTTCTGTCTATGACTGAAGAGTTATCCGGCGAAAAGTATCCAACCGTATCGCGAATAACGCCACTCATAAAAGGACTTAACTTCCGGATAAAAAATAAAAATGTCACCACGGATATTGGGAAAAAATTAGTAACATCCCTTTTGAAAATCATTCCGAAACGTCTTGGATTTTTGGAAACAACAAAAACTGTTGCGATATCTACATTTTTGGATCCTCGCTTTAAAAAAGCTGCTTTTGAGACTCTAGCAAATGCAGATAAAGCTGAAGAATGGGTGATTGAAGAACTAAGTGAACTCATCCAGAGTGTTGAAAATTGTGATAATATTGATGATCCTCATCCCCAAAATCTTGCTACTTTCATAGCAAATACCAATGATAATGATGAGGATGACCTGTGGTGGGATTTTGACAGAACAATTTCTGAAATGTCTTCTACTAATACGCCTACAGATACCGCTAAAATGACTGTTAAACAGTATCTGGAACTTCCACATTTGGATCGCAAAAAAGATCCCTTGGAATTTTGGAAGTTACAAAAAAACACATTGCCACTTCTTTCGAAACTGGCCTCAAAATATCTTAGCATACCAGCAACGTCAGTACCCTGTGAACGTCTGTTCAGCAAAGCTGCTATTATTACTAATGAAAGAAGAAACAGACTGTCTCCGAAAAAATTAGATGAACTTCTCTTCATAAGTGAAAATGCTAAATTTAATATCTAATAATTAATGTTAATTACCTTTGTTTTACGCCAATTTGATAATATCCAGAAAATAATGCATACATATTTTAAATAGTTTAAACTAATTCATTTATCACATATTATTAATTTTTAATGAATATTTTATTTAATTTTCTCAGAAGAAAAAATAAATTAATTTTATTGTCTTAAAACAATAATGGACGTTACTTTATTAACACAAAGTTACTAATAAAAATATGTGTAATATAACTATGCAACTATTCCTTAACTGATCTTTAATGTTTTATATCTTAGTTCCAATTATTCACCTTAATGTTATGTTATACATATAAATATATATATTTGCGTGAGTGTTGTGTACCTATGTGTTTCATTTCTTAATTTTTTTTTTCCTAGTTCTATATCTAAGATTTGTTTTACACATTTTTTATTGCTTCAGAAGATATTAAATTAATATTAGAGCCAGTAATATTAGAAGAAATTCTATTTAAAAAAATTGTTTGTTTTAAGAGAATATATAAACTGCATTATCTCAAATTCATATACTTTTTCCAGGATATGTATGTATCCAATATTCGTCTGATAACTTGCGTGCCATGTTATTGGTAAAAATATATATCATATAAGCAGCTATTCTAGACATATACCTTAACTGAATTTTAATTTTTTGTCTCTTAGTTCAAATTATTGACCCAAGTTTCATCTTAATATATATAACTATATATTTGTGTTTGTTATTGCTTAAAAATTTATTCTTTTGCCAAATTCTATATCTGAGATTTGTTTTGAACATTTTTTATTGCTTCAGAATCTGTAACATTGGAGTTGGAGGTAGTTATATTAGAAGAAATTCTATTAAAAAAATTTTATTGTGTGTTTTAAGAGAATATATAAATAGCATTATCTCAAATTCATCTTCTTTTTCAAGGATATATATATATATATACGTATCCAATATTCGCCTGATGTTTTTCATGTAATGCCATTGATAAAATATGTATAATATAAATCTGCAATTATTCTAGACATAGACCTTAACTGAACTTTAATTTTTTATCTCTTAGTTCAAATTATTGACCCAAGTTTCATGTTATATATATAGATAATTATATATTTATGTCTCTGTACTTTGTTTAAAAATTTATTATTTTTTCACGTTCTATATCTAAGATTTGTTTTACATATTTTTTATTGCATCAGAATCTGTAACATTGGAGCTAGTAATATTAGAAGAAATTTTATTATAGAAATGTCTTGATCTTGCATTAAAGCTTAGTAATATTAGAAGAAAATTTACAATAAAAATTTCTGTGTGTTTCAAGAATAGATAAACAGCATTATCTCAAATTCATCGACTTTTCCAGAATATATATTTGTCCAATACCCGCTGGATGTTTTTCGCGTAATGGTCTCTTCTAATCATTTTAAATTGCTGATTCTGTAAAGATTTTAATTCTAATTTCATTTTATGCCGTTCCTATATACAAACTTGATACATAATTGGAACATCCTCATGTGTATTCTTTCTCCTGTATACATATATACGAAATAAAATAACGGTACAAAATTCTCAGAGTCACTTTGTTTAAATTGTTAAATATATTATTTGAAGAAATAAGTTTTAAAGCCTTTTAGCAAGCATTTTCATACGTGTATCCTTGGAACACCAAAATTTCATAAAATTCAAAGTATCATAACTGAGTAAGTTTGGTTGTTACTTACACAAAAACTTTGACAAATTTGAGAGATATAACTCAATTAATGAGAACACTAAGTAATGTGGCTTTAAAAAACCAAGAATAAAGTATTTGAACTTGAAAAAAAGGCCGAATATTTTTATTATTGTTCATAAATACTGGTCACCAATAGCTGCAGATATCATATAAATGTTTAGTTGGTAACCAAATAACTTGGAAAGAACGTCCAAAAAGGTCCCATTGCAATTGGATCATAATTAAGAAAATTAGGATTTGGGGGAGGGAAGGGGAATGATCACGATCTGGAAAAGTAGTAACATAAACTATTAATAACTTAATAAATTAGCAACTCAAATAATTTGGCTCCTAAACTAAAAATGTAAAAATGTAACGTGGAAAGAAAAAGGCTCTTATACGAAATTTGACAGCAGCGTGTCCACAACAGCCTCACTCCCCCCCCCGTTTCCCCTCTTTATACTTAACCAATGACCCTCCAAATGTCATCAGGGAAGCGCCTTATAGAAATAATTCGGTATACCAAATTTGAAGCAGATCGGATACTAAAACCCATTTATCGAAATTAAGGGGGTATTAGCCCCCCGTTCTCCCCCCTTTATATTTAACCAATGATCTTCCAAATCTAATTAGGGAAGCGCCTTATCAAAATAAACTGGTATACCAAATTTGAAGCAAATCGGATAGAAATACCCATCTATCTAAATTAGGGAGGGTATTATCCCCTCGCCCCCCCCCCTTAGACTATAACAATGAACCTTCAAATCTAATCAGAGAAACTCATTATCAAAATTAACGGGTATACCAAAATTTGAAGAAAATCTTATAATTCTGCATGAAAACCAATTTATCTAGGGGGAGGGGCATTAACCCCCGTTCCCCCCTTTATACTTAACCAATGAACCTCCAAATCTAATCAGGGAAACTCCTTAACATAATAAATCGGTATACCAGATTTGGAGCAAATCGAATGATTCTGCATGAAAAACCCGTTTGTCTAAACTAAGGAGGATGGACTAGGCCCCTTTTCCCCCTTTATCCTTAACCAATGAACCACCAAAATTAATCAGGGAAGTTCCTTAACATAATAAACCGGTATACCAAATTTGGAGCAAATTGAATAATTCTGCATGAAAAACCCATTTATCTGAATTAAGGGGGGGGGGGGCAACCTCCCTTATCCTTAACCAATGAACCCCCAAAACTAATCAAGGAAGCTCCTTAACATAATAAACCGGTATACCAAATTTGGAGCAAATTGAATAATTTTGCATGAAAAACTCGTTTATCTAAATTATTATCTAAATTAAGGGGGGGTGGACTAGCCCCCTTTTCCCCCTTTATCCTTAACCAATGAACTCCGAAAACTAATCAAGGAAGCTCCTTAACATAATAAACCGGTATACCAAATTTGGAGCAAATTGAATAATTCTGCATGAAAAACCCGTTTATCTAAATTAAGGGGGGTGGACTAGCCCCCTTTCCCCCCTTTATCCTTAACCAATGAACTCCGAAAACTAATCAAGGAAGCTCCTTAACATAATAAACCGGTATATCAAATTTGGAGCAAATTGAATAATTCTGCATGAAAAACCCGTTTATCTAAATTAAGGGGGGTGAACTAGCCCCCTTTTCCCCCTTTATCCTTAACCAATAAACTCCGAAAACTAATCAAGGAAGCTCCTTAACATAATAAACCGGTATACCAAATTTGGAGCAAATTGAATAATTCTGCATGAAAAACCCGTTTATCTAAATCAAGGGGGGTGGACTAGCCCCCCTTTCCCCTCTTTATCCTTATCCAATGAATCCCCAAAACTAATCAGGGAAGCGCCTTATCAGAATGAAACTAGAAAAAAAATTGAAGCAAATGGGATGTTTCTATCACGAGTTATCGCGTTACGTACATACGTACGTACACACGTACGTACCTTTTGAACCGGCGGGCACATAAGCTCTCAGGCTTTGATAGCCTGTGAGCTAAAAGGGCTCTTATACAAAATTTTACATCAATTCTGCCACTAAAACCGTAAAATTGGAGGAATCTATTCAATCCGAATCGTGGATCATGCCCGATGCGATTTGATTTGAAGTAAATCAAAAAACAGCGATTTCAGCCGCATCTAAAAACCGGCATCGAATCTGAAATGAATCGATTCGCCCGAATCTAAAGAATTGAAGTAAATCAAAAAACAGCGATTTCAGCCGCATCTAAAAAATCGGCATCGAATCTGAACTGAATCGATTCACCATTTCTGATCCTGTTAGCTGTTAAGTTCTTCGACAAAATTCCTAACATCCAAAATCCAGAACTGCATAATATTTCTGCTTACGACGAACGTGCCCGTTGGCGTAGGCCAAGAGCAACGATTCATCTGGCCGAAAACATCGACCCGGGATAATTTCTCAGTTTCTCCCTGATTTGATAGGGCTCACCTTCCTGAATGTTCATTACGGTCAGTGTTCACTTTGTATATTATTTTTTTGTAAATATTTTATTTTTATTTTCTTTTTGCTCATTCTTATATATTTATTTTATTTCTTATCTTTATCTTTTGTTGTATTTTTTTTTATGTATTTATAATGTATGGTGCCTTAAAAGGGCGTTTTTGGTTTTTCATCTGGGGACTCCCTCTTTCCCACGTTTCTGGCGTTCTGGTTTAGTCAGACATCGGCTATGTTTTTATATTTTTCCACATGTCCATTTCTCTATTAGAGGTAAGGTGCTTAGCTCCAGGAACTCTGCAAAAGACTCTCTTCCAAGTCCAAGTTCCAAGTCCACGGGCGCAGAATCGATGCGTTCATTTTTTCTTGCTTCTTTCGTCTTTAGTAAAAGAATGCGTTGGATTCCTGAAAGTTTCCCACTTCCGGTTTTCGAAGGATTTATAGTTTTAGATGATCTTGTCTGGAATACGATTTGACATTTTTTATAATTTTCTTGTCTGTCAGTCTGTATATTTGTTTGTCTCTGACAAAAAAATTGTGGGCGGTCTATTTCAAGAACCATTGTATGGGATCTGTTGAAACTTTAGATTCAGTTAGACCTCTATATAAATTGGTGCTGATTACTTTTTGGTGATAATCGCTCAACAGGTGGTGCTGTTATGCTGCATTTTTCATGATTTCCGCAAGATCGCTATCTCAAGAACTAGTGCACGAATTTTCACCAAACTTCAGACTCAGTTTGACGTTGACATAAGTTGTTGGGGATTAGGTTTTGATGTAAATCTACCGGCAGGTGGCGCTGCTATGCTGCATTTTTCCAGATTTTCGCAATAGCTCTATCTCAAGAACTAATGCACGGATTTTCATCAAACTTTACATTCAGTTAGACGTTGGCATAAATTGTTGCTTATTAGGTTTCAGTGTAAATCGCCCAACAGGGGGCGTTATTATGCTGATTTTATCAGCAGTGTTGAATTCAGACATTTTTCTCTGGGAGGGACAGTTCAGAGGGGAGGGGATTGGACTTTTGTACATTAAGCATAAAATCTCAAGCCTTCTGGGTTGCGGATTTGAATGTTGCGGGGGGGGGGGGCATAACCCTCCCCTCGGAATTAAACACGTTTTTCAGGATTTAAAGGATTTTAGGGGTCATATCTCAAGAACTAATGAACGTAATTTCATCAAACTTAATATTCTCTTAGACATTGCCATAAGTTGTTCCTGATTAGGTTTTCGTGTAAATGATATAACAGATTATGCTGCCATGCTGCTTTTTTCAGCAGTGTTGAATTCAGACATTTTTCTCAGAGAGGGATTTCTATGGTTCTGGAGAGGAACATTCTAGAATTACGAGGGGGGGGGGGGAATGTGGACTTTTGTCCATTAAGCATAAAATCTCAAATCTTCCTGGGTGACATTTCAATGTTCGGGGGGGGGGGAGGTTCCAACCTTACCAGCCCCTGAATTCAACATTGTTTTTCAGGGTTTACATGATGTTAGCAATAACATCTCAAGAAGTAATGAACGGAATTTCATCAAACTTAATATTCTGTTAGACATTGACATGACACATAAGTTGTTTCTGTGTTTTTCGTGTTAATCATGTAACAGGCTGCGCCTCTTTACTGCTTGTGCTTCTTTCATGATATTCATGATAGCCATTTCTCAAAACTAATGCACGGAATTTAATCAAACTTCATATTTTGTTACACTTTCATATAAATAGATCCTTATTAGCCTTGGGTGTATGTCCAACGGGTGTCGCTTTTATGCTCTTTGAATTGGGATTTTTCGTTGCGGACATCTAAGAGGGTGTGGGCCGAAATTCAATAATTTGTTAGGAAAATGCAATGCTTATATATATTTTTAAAATGCACATACTTCATCGAACCTATACTTTTGAATCCTCATGATGGGCATAGGTCATTTAAATTTGACACTGTGATAGCGAATTTTGCAGTTTTTGATATTTTTTAAGTTTGAGGATTTTGAAGTTTTGCGACATTTATTAAGACAGAAGAAAGTTTTGGGATTAGCACATCCTGCTACTTTACCTTCAATTTTTGAAGGAATATGAAAATGATATGACCTTTAGAGACATCGATTAAAAAATTTATAGTATCGATTAAATCGAGTTGGCCATAGTATCGATTAAATCGATTAAAAAAATCGAAATCGCCCATCACTAGTACGCCGCCCGTGTCTTTATGTATGTCCAAACCGTCCGTCTCTTTAAGGGTTAATGTCTCGGCTAATTACCGACAATTGTTTTCGAAAACCATCATCAACAATCATTTCATACTTCTGTGACGATAGGAACCATCATCACTCGTCACCTCCATCACTCGTCAACTTCTTCCCTGAACGCCTGCAAATCGAAATTTGTGTGTAACGAAAAAATGCGATTTTCTCAAAAACTATGTGACCTTAGGGTAATCGCTATAGTTTTCCTGCAAGGTTTAAATTAACTTCTACTACCTCTAATTTTTTCATAATTTTAGTTTCAGTAGATTCGGAAATAGAGGGGGGGTGGGGCGACATATTTTTGCATTACATTTTCGACGATACCTCTAAAAATATAATACCTAAAATTAAAAGAAATGTATTTTTGAGTTCGGCGTTACGAAAGCTTTCACACGATATAGAAAGAGAATATTTGTTTAAGTAACTTAATAAGCCCTCTACATTTTTCTTAAATATACTTTTGAATGGTTAATAATCTATAAATATGTAGGTCAACAGCATTTATTACTTCAACCAATTTGAATTTTCCACGTTCAATAGTTTACGATTAATATGGCTGTGACAGACAGACACAAGAGTGATGTTATAATGTTTTATAATGTTTCCGTTTTCACTTTTTAAGTTCGGAACCCTAAAAATATCAAGATTTACTATTCACGTAAAAGTGTTAGCGTACTGTTAGCTTACTGAAACATATTTTTAGTCTAAAAAAGATAAATCGTATATTTTGTAATTTATATTTGACTTGTATGCCTATCGCCTATTTATCAGTTTTTAGGAAAACTTTGTAATGTTTAAACTTTTATCTTGTAGTACGTAAAGTTTGAAAGCTTTCACTTAATAACAGTAACAGATTTAATCTAAGTTTATAAAATAAAAGAAAATATGTCGTAAAGGAAAAAGTATGAAGGAGTACTAAGACTGATATATAACTGCTTTTTAGAAGAAAAAAAAGAGATTTCGAAATATATGTGAGGGAAAAGGAAATGGAAGAAATTATGAACGAATATAAAATGATAAACTCATAGCGATAAAATGCGGACTGAAAGAGGAATGGAAGCTCAGTGGTCAGCGGGTCGGACTACCATGCTAGAGGTCCATAGTAAGACTAGGCAATGTTTACTCAACCTTTCGGTGTCGATCAAATGAATACCAGCATTGCTTGGGAGCTAAACACCGGGGGTCCCGCGTTATGGTGACCACCTGACCGGGACATATACTGACAGTGGCCCAGGGTCGATGGTCAAGAAAACAGAGTTGGGCACTGTAGGTCAAGATTCCTAGGGGTTGTAGTGTCATAGAATTTAATTTTTTAGAACGAGGAATGATAAGTGAATTACAATATGGAGTGATAATGAAAATAAGTTAGATAGTGACTTTCATAACTTCAGAATTCCAAATTGAGAGCCAAAACGAGGGATGGGAATTATATTAGATGAGTAATGATAGTGAGTAAAATAACGTAGAAGGTAATAAATTATAATATATTTATATTAACTGTTAATATTCTTCTATATGTTAATGCCTATTTTCTTAATATTAAGTTTTCTTAAATATGATCACATTTGTCACTAAAGTACAATCTTACTACTTTATAATAAGCAAGTTCTACTTTTTAAAAATAATTTTTTTTTTTTATGTAGAGAACACCTTGTAGTTGCATATTTGAAACAAAATGATAACTGCTTTAATCACTTCATGTTTGAATATGAAATTTACATTGTTTTGATAAATAATACTATAGAAAAGTGATATTTAATGGAAAATGCAATGGATAATTTCCAATTAAATTTTATTTTACTATGTTGTTATTAGAAATATGACATGAAAATTTTTGTTATTATTTATAAAAGTAATAAAAGTACAGATGGCCAAAAAAATTTAACATCCCATATTTTTTGTCGAAAATTAATTTAAAAAAATGCATTTTATAAGTAAATTTCAGAAAAAAACGAATTGTAATCTATGACCTTTTTAACAGAAATTGATTTCTTGAAGCTTCAAATATGCGAATTCAAAATTACAGTCACTCTGCCAAGTAGTTTTGAGTTTTCTTTTAAAAATACCCGCATTGCAATCTGTTTTGTACCTATTGCAAATGAATTGAACGTTAGGTGTTCCAAACTTTAAACCTTCGTAATTCCTAAACTACTTGATCGAATGACTTCCCGTTTGGTATGCTGAGATCAATTTACCGAAAAAGTCAAATATGATATCAAAATTAGGTGTTCATTTTCAAAATTTCAGAGTTTGCTACGAGTTAACTATGAAGCCAACTTTTAAACTTTTTTTAATAATATAAATTAAAAGAAGAGATTATTTCCAGTCGGTTGGCTATTTTCATTTTTTTCTGTAACATGTTAGATATTAAATTGCATGGGGTGCTTTTATTTATTAATTTTTTGGCCGACTTGACAATGTTTTTACTGTTATTTAAAAACGTATAATTTTCTTTAAGCATAAAATGTAAAAAAGTAATTTTTAATAGAAAAAGAGGCTTCAAGGAATTGTTTCTTAGTTTCGCATTTTGATGCAAACCTTTATTGTTATCCACATTACGGGCCTGAATGGGTCGAATTACACAAACTAAGCCCAAAAATTACATTTTAAACCGAAACCTGATACAAATCCCACAAAGAAGATTTTCGCTGAACCGAAACCCGATCCGAAACACACAAAATAATTTTCGTCAATTCAAAATTCGACGCGAATCCAACGTACTTCAACACAAATTGAAAAAGAAAAATCTATATTACAATGCAAATGTTGAAAAATAGTCTGTAATTATATCTCTAATATCAGTTTCATCTTTTAGATAAAAAACTAAACATATGGGTATATACTTATATATATATATTCAAATATATACTTTTTCCATATGAAACAACATTTTTAGGGT
Source organism: Maratus speciosus (assembly GCA_963932465.1). Lineage (NCBI taxonomy): Eukaryota > Metazoa > Arthropoda > Arachnida > Araneae > Salticidae > Maratus > Maratus speciosus. The sequence continues at coordinate 144,315,757 of OZ010787.1, read as the reverse complement.
TTCGTAAAAGTGGAACCATTATAAGATCACTCCAGTGTCCGTCTGTTACAGATATTTTACTTGTAAAATATGGACGTGGAAAGTTCAAATTGGCAGAAGTAATAAAGGCTATTGCCACACACATTTATAGATTATTAACCATTCACAACTATATTTAGGAAAAATGTAAGGGGGATAATTAAGTTACTTGAATAAAAAAATCTTTTCTTTGTATATCGTGAGGGGTATCGTGTGAAAGCTTTCGTAACGCCGAACTCAAAAATACATTTCTTTTAATTTTAGGTATTATATTTTCAGAGATATCGTCGAAAATGTAATGCAAAAATATATACCCCCCCCCCCTCTCTCTCTCTCTATTTCCGAATATACTGAAACTAAAATTATAAAAAAAATTAGAGTTAGTAGAAGTTAATTTAAACCTTACAGGAAAACTATAGCGATTTCCCCAGGTCGCATAGTTTTTGAGAAAATCACATTTTTCCGTTACACACAAATTTCGATTTGCGGAGGTTCAGCAAAGGAGCGCTGGAGGTACCTATCTTCGCAGAAGTATAAAAGGATTGTTCCTAATGATTTTCGAAAAATATTGTCGGTAATTAGCCGAGATATTAACCCTTAAAGACACGGGAGGTTTGGACATACATAAAAACACGGGCGGCGTACTCTATACGCCATTGGATTTTAAAGCCAAGATAACAACTTTTAATGATATATTTCTGTAATGCAATGCACAATAGTAGTATAAAAGTAATAAACGTCAAAATGGTAAAAACAGACGAATTTAATTAGAATTAATCACATAATTACTATGGGATTCGCGACTAGTTTGCATTGAGTGGCCTCTCAATACGCAATCCGTGTCTTTAAAGATTAATTACCTATCTAGAAAAACGCGGTACAGACAAAGGCGGCGTTGCATATTTGTGACTTCATTTCGAAGTGCGTTTAGTACAATGCCAAGTTTAAACTTTGTTCAAGGGTTTTGTTTTAGGTACACTGTAAAAAGAAAATATAACTACGCTGAATTTGGGTTTATGAAATGTCAAATGAAGTTTAAATATGCACTACGTTTATTGTCAGCACAGAATTCAGTTCATCATAAACAGATTAGGAAATGATTAAAAAAATAGTTATACATAATAGCATTATTTTATACTATTTAGGCTTTATATCTCTCTGAACTTTCATGGTATATCCATTTATACTTTTCTAGTATATACAGCTATACCCAACCCTACGTTATATAGTTTTTACAAAGTCTTATTATTATTTTAGCAACGATTTCTTTTTTTTTGTAATAATTCAGTTACTAAATAATATACAGGGTGTCCATAAATGAGCCTACTTTAAATTTGTCTACAGACAAAACTATTGTTCATAAAGTTGTGAAATTTTGGGAAAATCATAATAAAGGTATGGGAATTTGTTTAAGCTAAAAAATATGTAAATAAAAATAGTTTAAAATTTCGCCACCAGAGGGCGATTTTTAATAAATTACATATTTAGCATTAAGATGGTTTAGAAATTGTATTTACAGGATGTTCATAATTAATCGACCCTATTTTAAAGTTCTGTAGAGACGAAACTATTATTCAGAATGTTGTGAATTTTTTTGGAGGACATAATAAAAGTAAGGGAATATGTTTGAGAGTAAAAAATTTAGGAGACCGTTTTTTAACGAATTACACATTTAGCATACATTTACGATAGTTTAAAAAACTTTGTTATAACCAAACATGTTCTGCATGACTTTCATCATTTTCAGATACCATCTGAAATCGTAAGATAGCATGTTCCACAGTTGACCGCAGTATGTTCAGGGAAAAGCTAGGAAAATGTCGTGAAATGCTGTCTTTAGAGTAAGATTAAGTTAATAATTAAAATTTCTAAACTATCGTAATGCTAAATGTGTAATTTATTAAAAAACGCCCTCTGGTGGCGAAATTTTGAACTACTTTTATTTACATTTTTTTAGCTTAAACAAATTCCCATCCCTTTATTATGTCTTTCACAAAATTTCACAACTTTATGAGCAATAGTTTTGTCTGTAGACAACTTTAAAGTAGGGTCGTTTAATTATGGACACCTTGTACTTATTATACGGAACCCTCTGTGCGCGAGTAATACTCGCACTTGACCGTTTATTTGTTTTCTTTTGAAAAAGCGGGTTACTGAACTCACTTATTGTATTACTTTTTATTCCTGGAGTTAATTAATAATGTACACTAATGCATTATTATCATTAAATCAAAGTTAAACATTATATCAATCTGACTTGAGATTATTTTGCAGACTTTGGAAAAATACACCGAAACTGAAAAACATAAAAAAAAAAATAGCGAAGAATTAAATGTTTATAGGATTTTAAACATATTCGCAACAAACTACTTATATGGCAATGAAAATATTTGGCAATTCACTGTCGGAAATTGATGTGCATTTAGCTTTTTCTAATGGAACAAAAAAGTTTCAACTAAACTACCTCTTTTATTACTAGAATGTATCTGGTTGTTCTTTCTATTGGAAAATTCAGTGACTGATAAGCTTCACGACGAATAAAATCAAATTCCATCATAGGTCAAGCATTCTATTGTAGAAATATATTAGACGGAAACAATATCCCGAGTTAAACTAGAATCCACATGTATATGGTAGAAAATCGAAAATAGTCTGAAATGATGAAAGAGGAAAATATGCTATGCTTTGTAATTGCAATTATAATATCATATTTTCAAATCTTCTTCTGTGGAATGTAAAGCCCTTCATTCAAGTCGGTAATGTAGAAAAAACCTTTAAAGTATAGGAGGTCTGGAACCCTTTTGCAAGAAATTCGTTTGCCACCACAAATTCCGAAAGGCAATCTTCGCCTTATTTAATCGGAAATTTTTTGTTATTAAATAAAGAACATTTTTCCGCTCTAAACTAGTGATAGATTAGTGACTCGCGGGGAAAACGTTAAAGACGCTTACTTTAAAAGAAATTTTAGAAAATATCTTAACATAAAATAAATAAGTAATATAAAGTAAGAAAGCTTGGTGCTCCACGGTACAAAATTTGAGGGCTTCTAAAAGTTATAATCTCCAATTAAAGTTTTAATAATGAATAAATGACAAAAGAAACTTAATGCTAAGCAAATATTTCAAGCTCTAAATTCTCTTTTTAAAATTTAGTTGTTGTCTTATACTGTAGTAAATTTCGTCATTTAGGGTTATTTTATGTAGCAAATAATCCTAATTATAAAAGTGCAATATAATGTCTATCATCTATAATGTATAATACTCTAATCGCAGCCAGCAAAAGAGACAGGCCACGATACTTCCACCCTCTTGGCTGTTACGTCATCAAGACAGGACGTGATACTTCTAAGGCTCCTATAATACGGGCTGACTCACGCCGCCATTTAATTGCCGGTAAGAGAAGAACGATTGGCCAAGCCGCGTGGGCAACAATCGCTCATTGGTCAAACTGGGAAACAAAATGCTTGACGATTCAGCCTGTATTATAGGAGCCCTAACCTAGATACTTCCACTCACTTGGCTATCACGTAATCAAGATAAGACCTTATCCTTTCACTCTCTTGTCTGTCACATGATTAAAGTAAACTGTGATACTTCCACCCTCTTGACTGTCACATAATCAAGGTATAGTTTGGTTTTTTTTAGAGGCATGGTTTTGAAATTGGGAACACTGTTTCTAGTCACAGTCAATTTGACAGCTGACAGATGATTTGTGCTCAGTATGTTTTGCCATTTCATCATGAATAGACTTACGCCAGAACAACGCTTGCAAATTGTGCAAAACACCATCAGTTTATTGCGGGAGACATTCGGTGAGTGCATAATTTCGCGTAATGGACCTGTGAACTGATCTCCACTGTCATGTGATCTCACACCAATGGATTATTTCCTGTGGGGATATGTGAAGTCGTTTGTCTGCGCTAATAAACCACAAACATTGGACCGCTTGGAAATCAACGTTCGCCGCGTTATTGTTGGGTTGGGTTGGGCTGATTATTGACGGCCGATTATCTGCTCGAGGGATATAGGCCCAAGGGGGAGTGCCCTCCGTGGGGGTCTTTCTAAGGGAACCTAACCCGTATTTACGCACGGAAAATCCACGGTTTCGAAGAAAACCACGAAAACTACGAAACGGTTAGGACGACGGGCGCGATTGGTTTCGAACCCAGCACCTCTCGTCTACCAGCTTCGAGAGAAGAACATCTCAGCCACTGGTGGGGCTCCGCGTTATTGTTGATATACGTCCCCAGTTACTCGATAAAGTGGTCGATAATTGGACTTCCAGGTTGCGCTTCATTCGAGCCAGCCGCGGCACCCATATGCACGAAATAATTTCTAAACACTAATGACATAAAATTATTTATTTAATAAAACCAATATCATGGCCATTAACAATATTTTTGTGTGTTTTATTTCGTTTTAAATTTGTATTCCTCTAAAAAATATATCCTTTAAATTGTTTTTCTCCAATTGTCAAACTGGCATGTGATAAAAGATAGCTGAAAAGCAGCCAAGATCGGTGGAGTATCTCTCGGAGTTCTCTCGTCTTTGCCTTTCCCTTTCATTGGCTGCCATTCTAATGTAAAGTCAATTTTTAGTCATTAACAAACTGCGTAGTACTTATACCTTCAATTTCTGAAATATGACTGAAAATTTGAGAAATTGTATACTGAATATGTAAAATTTATATATTTGTATTTGTAAAGAATAAAAAATATCTTACCAGTTTAAAACAGTAGTATTTTCAAAAGCGCGTTAAAAAAATCCTATCCGCAACTTTACGTATACTTTTAAAAATCTGCAGCAAATTGTCCAGTCATTCAACCATTTTAAAAGATAATGGTTATTTAACAATATTATGAAACGTATATGACCATATTATTGACCGTATTATGTTCCAAATAGAGTTAAATTACAGTTATGTAACCGTTTTCGATAAAAACGGTCGAATAACTGGACAGTTTGCTGTAAATTTTTAACAGTGTATAGTCATATACAGGGTGCAATATGTTATCTATCGCCGACCTTTAATTTCTCAGTCGTTGGTCGTAGACATATAGTTCCAATTACAAAAACGTTTCAAATGAAGTAAATATTCACGTTGTGGCATTATTTAAAGTAAAAAATCAATTTTATAAAAAATACGAAATTTAACTTTTTATACGGTCCCCCAGTCCCTATAGTTATATTTAGTAAAAGTTTACTCATATCATAACAGATATAACACAAAAAGTTTGACATGTGTACTACAAAAATTGACCCAGTTATTAAATTTCAAAGTTTGAGATTTTTGCACATGATTTTGCCTTCCATTAAGGGATCAGTTAAAAGATTAATAAAAGTAATTCGAGATCAAAATCAGAGTGCAATGTCCTTTTTACGGCGAAACCACCTTTAGCCGGTATAACCAATTCGGGGAATCACCAAATAGGGTTATTTAATCTAAAAATTTGAGCTAACTTTTATGAGTCGAACAACATTCAAAAGTACCGACGATACCGGCTAAAAGTGGCTTCGCTGTAAAAAGGACATTGCACCCTGATTTTGATCTCAAATTACTTTAATTCATCTTTTAACTGATCCCTCAATGAAAGACAAAATCATTTGCAAAAACCTCAAACTTTGAAATTAAATAATTGTGTCAATTTTTGTAGTACAGATGTCAAACTTTTTGTGTTATATCTGTTATGATATGTGTAAACTTTTACTAAATATAACTATAGGGACTGGGGGACCGTATAAAAAGTTAGTTTTTGTAATTTTTGTCAAATTGATTTTTGACTTTAAATAATGCTACAGTATGAACATTTGCCTCATTTGAAACGTTTTTGTAATTGGAACTATATGTCTACGACCAACGGTTGAGAAATTAAAGGTCGGCGATAGATAACATATTGCACCCTGTATGATTTTAGCTATTGCCATAAATATTTAGTACAATAACTATTCATAAAAATATATCGATTCCGCAACTAATAATAAATAATCCTTTTTCAGTTTTCGAAGAATTATTAATGATTATTTTTATCATAGAGGATGTAAATATGTAATTAGAGGCGGTTTGTCAGAAGGATTGGTTGCTTTTAAAGCTGTTCTAAATGCATTAGAAAATAAAAAGTAAGAAAAAACTCTTTGATAATTCGCGGCTCGCTGAGGCAAAGAGTAAGATCTTTGTAAATCTATCAACATCATTTAATCATTTAATATTTTACTAAGCATACTTAGATCTAAGGCATTTACTAAGATGACGGTAATTATAATATTGATGTCTAATGACGTTATGTCCTCGTTTATAATCAGAGACGGATTGAATATGTATTCAAAAACTTTTTGCTCTATTAAGTTCAAAAACTAAGGTAGACATGTGCAATTTAATTTGAATAATTTAAGTTTCGATTAAAATTTTTTGCTTCATAATATAAATCTTAAAAGCACATGCAAATACCTATTAGTCTAAGGCATAAAAATTTTAATTATAAGGTAAACTTAAAAAAACAATCAAACGCACTGAAACGCATCCGTGTAAATGCAATGAACCCCGTGTAAAAATAATATATTGATGTCCACCGTGGACACATTATAACTGGTAATTTAGACATAGTCAATCATTCTCATTTAAGATCTTTAATGAACTAAGGCAATAAGTATCTTATACAATGACAGTCACATCTAGAGTCCATCGTTCAACAATTCCTAAGTGATGTGGATTTCCTTATTTTCATAATAGTTAAAAATTACAATAAAGCTATTTATCATTTTTCAAATTGGAAGCATAATGACATTATTCATTTACAAAAACATTTACAGAAATCACATATGTCTGAAAATTCTGTTTCATTTTACACTCTTAAAAAGCATATTCTCGAACTTCAATACGATTTCATCATTACATATATTGATAAAGCTGCTAATAAATTTTGCTATCATGTGCAAATATTACTATCATTACCTTTTAACAAATAAAATCAAATAATATCTTAACACTTCATAATGCCCCATTAAGAGAAACAATTGACATATCTTAAATTATCATGCATTACTCGGCTTAAAAAGTAAAAACTTTAATTATTCATACATCTTTATGATTCCTACATTTCATAAAAATCTTTTAAAATTCCGCATTGTCACTCTAGGATGCAATATTTATAATGCATGTGCTAATACGCTCCTTTTAAATATTCTTACACAAATTTATGATTTAACTATTAAAATACAACACTTATTGTATAAAAAAACAGTTTTTAATTACTAAAATACAGGTATTAACAAACAACAAGATTATTACATTTGACTTTAAGGACATATTCAAAAATAATATTTTAGATTTACATGCTACTATTAACGCATTATTTATGGAATATTGTCTATCTTTATATTTACTTGATAATACTGATATCGGATTCCTACATTTCATAAAAATCTTTTGAAATTCCGCATTGTCACTCTAGGATGCAATATTTATAATGCATGTGCTAATACGCTTCTTTTAAATATTCTTACACAAATTTATGATTTAACTATTAAAATACAACACTTATTGTATAAAAAAAAACAGTTTTTAATTACTAAAATACAGGTATTAACAAACAACAAGATTATTACATTTGACTTTAAGGACATATTCAAAAATATTATTTTAGATTTACATGCTACTATTAACGCATTATTTATGGAATATTGTCTATCTTTATATTTACTTGATAATACTGATATCGATAACTTAAAATCTTTAACTAATATTTTATTCTATTAAAACTGTATTTGCCAAAATAATGCAATTTTTATTCACCATCAGGAAATACCACAGAACGCCGCCGTTTTTAGCACATTATCTGACTTATATCTTTATTTCTATGAAAAAAATTTCATTAACAATAACATTTTACTTTATAGTTATATGGACGATATAATTATACTTTCTCTCAAAAAGGATAATCAATCTATGCCTCTTTTTGTAGCTTATCCTCATAATCTGGAACTTATACTACCAATGTCACTAATTCTGTTATCAATTTTATGGATGTTAATCTAAATATGCAACCTAATAAAAATTTAACATTCGATATTTACTATTAAAAATATCATTTTTCATTTAATGTAATTAACTTTACCAACTTTAATTCCTGTTTTTAAATTTCAGTGCACACAAATATTCATCTAAATGACTGTAATAGTATTAAACGTTTATGTTTCTCCCCATATATAAGGATAAATTTATAAGTTTAAAACAAACAGCGTAGTTATTCCTTTTTTTATTGTTCTATCATGGATAAAAAGTTAATGACTGAAATATTTGTATTGTACTAATTGATATATTTAATGTTTTAAAAATTTCATGCTGAAACTCGTGATTTGATAGCACCGCCAAAATGACAAATTGGCGTCCCCTCCTGCTTCGATCCCGCCGAGACAGACCTCAGGTATTCTTTAAAGTTTTGTTAATAATCGTGTCATACATTTTTAAATCAACTTGTAACGCGATGACGTAGTCTTTTTTTATGCAGCTGCCCGCTCTGCATATGTATTTTTTTTTAGAATCATTTGGCCCAACTTTACCTTCTTAAGAACTATATTTCTCCTGGGTCAAAATTCTTTTGAGAAACTCATAAAATCATCAATCATAAACTTTTTTTTTTAATTATCTCATAAATGATTACTACTTTCTTTCAAAATAGTAAATTACAAAAATTATCTTAATATTTTTTTACATTCAAATCAAATTAATTTTCTGTGTAATGTAAACATTAAAGCGGCAGTTCATTTGAAAATAGCCTATGTAAAAGGCTTCCTTTTTTATTTCTTTCAAATTTAAATTTCATAGAGGCTGAAGATAGGATTTAAAATCGAAGTAGCATTTTTTTAATAGTATGCCTGACTACTGGGTAAATCAACCAGATAAAAAGTTTTTTATTTATATTATTCAAATATAAAGCTATATATGTCAAATTATGAAAAATTAACCCAAAAAGTAAAATGGGCAGCCATCCCAAGGTAGCCGACTACTGGAACATGTAAGCAAAAAATAATACCCAATGGTAAGCCTAATTTAAATGAATTAAGTCTAACAAATTTATTTACTTTTCAAATTCATAAACATTAATTTACTTATCCTATTAATAATAGAAACTTGTAGTTTTGAAAAAGAACAAAAAACAAATTACTGCTTTTACTGCCCGAGAGAATTGCTCAGACTAAGAAACCGAGTCTATAGAGCATATATGTCTCTCCCGGTTCCCTTTATTGAGGTTTAAAAAAAATCAGCCAAAGCTTTTTAAAATGCTTTCATCAGTTAACATAAGAAAATGCCCAAAACTCTTTTCTGATTACTTATGACTTATGAAAGATAACTGCACATAGAAAAATTGTAATATTTCATTTGGAACCAAAAATAAACTATTTATAAAGTATTTTATCTTATTGTGGCCGACTATTGGAAGATGGCCGATTACTGCGGAGTGGCCGATGAGCATTTATCCTATTTTCGATTTCTCTGTTAATTTAAACTTTTTTGTTAGATTGTAAATATTTATAGAAAACTTTGAAAGGTTTTGTTACAATATAAATATATATTTTTTTAACTTTGACATACTTTCATTTATCTGTTAAATCTTTAAACTTTTTTGTTAACTTGTGTATATTTTTAGAAATCTTTGTAATTTTTTTGTTAACATACAGATATTTTTTGGAAAACTTTGGAATTTTTTCATTCATCTGTTATATTTTAAAACTTTTCTTAATTTGCAAATAGTTTTAATTTTTTTTTTAATTTCCTTAATAACTTGCATATTATTTATATTCATCTGTTGATTATTTAAGACATTTTGTTAGTTTGTAAAAATATTTTGAAAACTGGATTTTGTTTATAGCATGTAAATATTTTTTTAGAAAACTAAAAATTTTCATTCATCTGCTAATTGTATTAAAACTTTTTTGATAATTTGTAAATATTTTTTAAAAACTTTGAATTTATATCTATTTTTACTAGCTTGTATTTTTTTCATTAATCTGCTAATTTTTGAACTAACTTGATAATATTGTTTTGTTGAAAGGAATGTAAAACTGTAAAAAATATCTATATTTGCATAAAAGTAAAAGGTAGTGTGCATAAGATGTTAAAGTAATAACTTTGATAATCGGGAACATAAATTATTCGTTGGTTGAATAATTTTCTGTTAAATAGTATACGTAACTTACTTTATTGGGGAAAATAGTTGTTAAATTGCGTAGAGCCAAAGTTCAATGTACTATATGAGTATTGCGATCAAAAATAGACTGAAACATTTTTAATTTCATAAAATTAAGTATAAGCAAAGGTTTTCCTATAAAAAGTTCACATAATTTCAGTTGAAAGCAACTAAATGAATAACATAATCTTAAATTAGTAAGTAAATATCTAGTCTTTAATAAAAATAAGGATTAGAATATACGAAATAACAGCATATTCTAAAGTATGAAAATTACTAAAAATAATTATTTATTATATGTTAATGTTAGCTAATTAGAAAATTATGTAGAAGATCTAAAAAAGCGCCAAGCAAATTATCTTAAAATTAACTTAAACATGTTAAGAATCAACCTGGGTATTCTAAAAATTGACTATTTATCTACTAAATTCCGGTTTCTATACCTCAATTCGTAAAAGTATAATTGTATTTGACGGAATTGAAGATAAAGAACGGTAAAAACTACAATGTTGGTGAGTTTTAACTGGGGTTCGAATCAGTGGCGTGGCGTGAAAATTTTCGGTGGTCATCGCAATTATTTAAGTTTGTGGTGAAAAATTATTAACTCTAAAATTCAGTGGTTGAACGTTCAAAAAAGAAACTTTAAATCTTACCTTCACTTATACATGAACTCCAAATGTTCTGCTAAAACTGGATCGTAGAGTTTTAAAAGCTTATTAAGAGTTTTAAAATATTGCTTGGTCATCGCCGCATCCAGCGATGAACGGACGCCACGCCACTGGTTCGAATCCTTGTATGGAAAATATAATAAATCATTATTTAAATATATTTTATGTGAAAAGTATAAAAACGTAAAAAGAAGCCGTGATCAACCTGTCTCACCTAAAAATAGGATGAGTAAAAAATTAATTTTAATTCAATTTAATTCCCAGTATCTGACGTCCCCTATCCCCCTATATGACGATATTAGCGTAAAAAAAAAAAGAATAAAATTTATCCTAGCGAATTTTAACAAGAGGAAGTACATACAGAAAAATTACCGAAACAAATCAATTTAATTAATTCCCTAATATTCCGCTTTGTGGCGGAATCGACGTGAGTTGAATTTATTCTATTTAATTTTAACATATTCTACACTTACCATCTAAGAAAACTTAATGAAATCCGTTTTGAAAAATACAGTTAACCTTTTTCGCACCAGGAACACTATAACAAAATTGTCTAACATGATAAACTAGGGTATGGCGGTGGCCGCACGAAATTGGTGGTGTTCTGCTTGTTGCGTGGGGGAGGAGCTGTGGTAGCACAGCAACATAGTCGCCTGGTTTAGTACTGATCAGCTACTAAACATCTACATACTCATCTCTATTTTTATTGATATTTAACATTAATTTAACATCTACATTCATCATTCTATATCTTTTCTTATAATATTAATTACTTACATTCCTTTATTAACTTTTTAAAATATCTTATTATCCTTCTTTAATTTTCATATAATTTATTTCTATCTAGATTTTTAGCAATGTAATTTCATTTCCCTTTTCTTAATCATTTGCTTCACGTTTATTTGCTTAATATAATTATTAATTCCTATTCTAGATGGCATCAGTTTGTCTTTTATCCCTTAAAGTATTCGATTCTGTATACACATCAGCAGTAGTAAAATCTCTGGAGGACATCAGTATTACAAACTTTACATCAACATTATAAAAAAGATTTAAAAGAGAGCAACAACAACCATCCATTTGGATAGACGAAAAGCACTGATCAAACTTGAAAAAAGATTTAGAAAGGCGACACCATTTCGCTTAAACTTTTTACTCCAGTCTTAATTTTTTTTTTTTTTTTCTGTAAGAAACTGGATTGGCAAAACAAAGGTATTAGAATAAATAGGAACACCTAAGTCATCTCTGGTTTGCTGACGACATTTTAATTTTCAGTAACAGCCCTGAAGTATTGAAAGACGTTTTTAAGGATTTGGAAGAAGCTAACATTAACGCGGGATTAAAAATAAATTTGGAAAATACTAAGTTGATGTTCAATTCATTTGCACCAAAAAAAGAAGATTGTCTAAAACAATACTGAGATTAAGAAAGTTCAGACATGTGCACTCTGGACAGGAAATAACATCGGAAAACTGCATCATTAATGAAATGAACAGAAAAAAAGTCCTTCCGGCCAGTGCCGGGAGGAAGAGGTAGCTTTCAAATTCCTTATTTTAAAAAAGCAAACTTATACTATTCAAACACACGAAGCTCAATTTAGTGGAAACCGAATATAGGAGATTCAATACTAATTTTTATCAATACTAAATCATTATGAATGAGAATTTCGCGAAATTAGTCAGCTTTATCCAAGCTGCTTTTATTTAAAGTAACTTATATTTGGCTGAGATGTTGATGTATACTATCCACATGCTTTCTTACATGGAAATAGGCGAATACGTGTGTTATCGCGTGACAAATACAAGATCGTTTCAAAATGTTAGCCATACTAGAAATTCAAAGTGCTATAATTCAACCATTTTTTAAGATATAAACAAAAGAACAAATTTTCAGAAACAAAATCTGCTCCGGAATCTTTGTATCAAGGCCAAACACATAAAAAAATCTTTTTCATTTTCCAATTTTTTCATACCTCATTTTAAATTTTAAATTAAATTTTTTTTTAATGACAACCCTTTTGAAACAAGATGGCGAATGAAGCTGGCCAACGAACTCGGTCGAGACATTGGTATGTACTATGTACAGACCAAGTAACATCCAAATCGGTTCATAAATACGCTTGTTATCGCGTGACAAAAATCAGGTCGTTTTAAAATGTCAGCCACAATAGAAATTCAAAATGCTATAACTCAGCCATTTTTTTAGATATAGACGAAACAAAAACTGTTCTGGAATCTTTGTATTAAGGTCAAACACATACGAAAAAAATCTTTTTCATTTTCTAATTTTTTGGTATCTCATTTTAAATTTAAAATTTTTAAAATTTTTTTAAATGGCCGCCAATTTGAAACAAGATGGCGGATGAAGCTGGCCAACGAACTCGGTCGAGATATTTGTATGTACTATGTACACACCAAGGTACATCCAAATCGGTTCATAAATACGCCTTTTATCGCGTGACAAAATTCAGGACGTTTCAAAATGTCAGCCACGCTAGAAATTCAAAATGCTATAACTCAGCCATTTTTTAAGATACAGATGAAACAAAAACTGCTCCGGAATCTTTGTATAAAGGTCAAATACATAAGAAAAACATATTTTTCCATTTTCAATTCTTTGGTACCACATTTCAAATTTCAAATAAAAAAAAAAATTTAAATGGCCGCCATTTTGAAACAAAATGGCGGATGAAGCTGGCCAACGAACTCAGTCGAGACATTGGTATGCACTATGTACATACCGAATTACATCCAAATCGGTTCATAAATTCGAGAGTTACAGTATGACAAAGGTCAGATATATATATATATATATATATATATATATGGATATATATATATATATGGATATATATATATATATATATATATATATATAAACTTTTGAACGGAGGGTGGTTTCGGTGTCTGGGGGTCATGATCGATGAAAATATACCAAAATTTTTTGAAATCGCTTTCCTCCGAACGGCTGCAAAAGGTAGCTTTTTGTAATGAAAGCTACCTAATAAGAAATAGATGTAGTGCATTTTGAAAGAACGCTATTATTTTGAAGACATTTTTGCTTGAACATGCCTCTTTGCTTGAAAAGAAAAGTGTTTAACACTAAAACTACCGCGAGGGGTCAAATGACCCTTTTTGAAATTTTTTTTGGAATTTCTTAAACTAAAACAATACGAAATTTCCTTATATTTCACGACTTTTATTAAAATATATGATCATATTATTTCTTAAAATGCCTCATCTCCGAACTAACTTTTTTGCCTAGAAAAAAATATTTTAGGCTTAACTACCACAAGGGGTCATTTGACCCGTGAATAAATTTATGTTAAATCATAAAAGTATAAATGTTTTATTTTGTAAGAACATTAGTAAATTGTATATTTCCGCTATTACATCATTAATTCTACTGTATTACATCATATTTGTTAATGTGTGATGGTATAATTAGAAACTGACTTTATTCCGAGTGATATTCTAGTTTGAACATTCCAGGTTATATCGAGAACGAAATAATCTTAAAAATATATGGTGAACATAAACAAATTTGCGCAATATTTGTTTATTAAATTTTCGAATTTCTTTAAATAATTAATTTTTTTCTTAATGTTTTTGCGTATTTATATTTTTTTTTACTTTAACTCTTTGAGGGGCAAATAATTGTGTCTCTGTAATGTCGAATTCACACCGGAATCTGCAAAAAGAGTTATTGCAAAATAGGGAAAAGCAATTTCACGACTTTTTTCCACCAAAGTTAGAAAAGTAAAATTTAATAAAAATTTTCTGGTGTAAACTTTCATTAATCGAAGGTGGGATAAAGTATATCCCACCGCCCTTCAAGGACCTAATAAATAAACAATTTGTAATAATTTTTTTTTAAATGTTTTATTCATACACCAAAGTGTATCAACTGGTATATTTTTCGCAAAACATCGTAAAATATATAATTTTTTATACAGGGGTCATTTGACCCCTTCCGGTAGGAATTGGTATAAAAAAAATATCTGTACATTTAGTGTTAAACAATATATTTTGAATGCACTAATTTATGGAGTGGAAACATGGACGCTAACAAAACGGAAAACATCATAGGGGATGGCACAAAGATTGCAAATAAAACAACGTAATATGGAAAGATGTAATAACATAACTAGATTGGGCAGAAAAAAATAAACTGGATAAGAGGTCAGACGAAAGTTTTTTGGCATCATTGAAGAATTAAACGAGATTATTGAGAGAATTAAACGGCTAAAAGGGAAATCGGCTCGCTGCATTGCTAGAAGACAAGACAATAGATGGAGTGCAACAACTTACAGTGGTATCCCAGAAATGTAAAATGACTTAAAAGATGATCTCGGGTAATATGGAGCGACAAAACCAGAAAAATGGCTGAAGTTATTTGGATGACTAACGCACTAGATAGGAAATAATGTAAAAATCTGAAGGAGACCTACTTTCAACAATGAATTGAAGACGATTGATGATAAATATATAGTGACGGACAAATAAAAACTTCATCATCTTTGAAAAAATGGAAAAGTATGCAAATAATGTGTCTTATGTTTATGTTTTATGCAAAGATAATGTTGTTATAATTAAATAATCCTGAAGTATTAATTTGCCATAAAAATTAGTTTATTGAAACACCTAAATATGCTGAATAAATTCTGAAAGTGAAAAATGCACTATTTATCAAAACATGGAACAAAATATCTCACCACAAATGCAATACATAATAATAAATTTTACATAACTGCAGTCATATTACATGCCCGTTGATGTGGTTATTCGCAAAAGGATCGTTTTACTATTTTGTAGATTCTCCTCGAGCGGTAATAACAGCCTTGCAGCGATCTGGCATGGAAGAAATCAACTTCTGGATATAATCGTGCCCAATTTCACTGTACCAAACCCTATTAATTCTTTCTTTTAGTTTAAGCTTCATAGTCTGCTTCTTTTTAGCAATTTTAGTACCCATTACAACATTATAAGCCAAAAATTTAGAATGGGATAAGGATCAGGACTATTCTCAGGCCAGTCCATAGCTTTAATACAAGATATTTTCAGGTAGGCCAACATCTGAAGTGTAGAAATAGGTGGAAAATTACTTTATTGTTATATGTTATGTTGTGGAGATAAAATGGAAATGATACAATAAAATCCTTTATGAATAACTTAGCTTCTACTAACCACTTTCGACGTATGGCAGGATACTAATTCTTGTTAAAAAATGCATTTTTCGTAACTTTAAAATTATTTCGAATAACTGGCTTTAAACACTCCTCCAAGATGTCAGTGAAAACTTATGTTCAGTAATAATTTAAGTCATCAAATCCCTTTGCTGGATGTGCTTTCCTAGACCATTTGGTTCAGTAGGAATTTTACAGTAGGCGAAATGCAGTATTGATATGCTTCACCTTTTCGTCCACTAACATACCGCTTGCCATCCGGTCCATGGAGGTTGAGTTTAGATTCGTCCAGAACAATTTCTCAATCGTACTGAGCCCTTGTTCATAAAACACGTTTTTTCACTCAATCTAGTCGCTTCTGTATATATATATTTTTTATTTTTGTTAGTAAAGGCTTTTTTGGGGTATGATAAGTATGCAGACAACATTACATAAGCCATCTTTGAACAATTCGCGAGCTTATATTAATACCATAGGCGTTTTAAAATTCAGCTTTTAAATCAAGATCACTTTCATGACGATTACGTAGACATATCTGGTTCAGAGATCGATTTTCAGATATTGTAGTTACCCTCTTTTGGAATGATAGGCTATTCTCTCAACAACTCCAGTTCAAAGCTTCAGTTTAAACACTCTAGCAATTGTAGATTGATGGCATCCTATTATTTAGGAGACTTGTCTAAAACCCTTCTTTACTTATAGTCCAGGAAATAGGGAATTTTACCTAGCAAAATTAATGGTAGTTCTGGAAATCGGCTTACTTTATGTTTTTTGAGTCGCTGAATCCGAATTTGTAAATTCCCACCAAAATTTCCCCCGACAACCTCCCCCCCAAATTTTGGTAAAAAGCCCCGCAGAAAAGGTTTTTATTAAAAAAAAAACAATTTTTTTTATTGTTTTAGGGAAAAAGTATCTAGAAATTTAGAAAGTAGATAAAATTTGCAACAAATTAGATATATGACATTATGACTTAGGATGAAGGGGAAGGGGGGATCTGCCTCGGAACATGTACCGCGGTGCTGCGCGGACAGAGTTGCGTAATTCCACTTAACCACTCACACGTTTACATTCGCCCCACCATCTCCCCTCCGAACTTTCTCTATAAGGTTTACTTTAAGATTTTTGGGTCGCTGAATCCGAATTTTTAACTTACCCCGAAAATTCCCCCCCCCCCCACCCAGGCATTCCCCGCGCGCTTTTCTCAAAAACAAATTTTTTTCAAAAAATAAATTTTTTGGGGGGTTGCCGGGTGAAATTTTGGTGGGAAGTTACAAATTTGGATTCAGCGACCCAAAAAACATAAAGTGAGTTGAAATCCAGAACTAGTAATAATTTTGCCAGGTAAAATCCCCTATTGCCTGGACTTCATAACTTAGTGCACGTAATCGCAGTGCATGTTCAGAGGCAACCCTCCTCCTCCCCGTTCATCCTACGTCATAATGTCATATATCCTATTTGTTTCAAATTTTGTCTAGTTTCTGAATTTCGTAATGATTTTCCCTTAAAACAATAAGAAATTTAAGTTAAAAACAACTATTTGGGGGGGGGGGGTGTTCGGAGGTAAAATTTTGGGGGGAAGTTAAAAATTCGGATTCAGCGACCAAAACAACTTAAAGTAAACCTTATAGAGAAAGTTCGGAGGAGAGATGGGAGAGCGAATGTAAACGTGTGCGTGGTTAAGCGAAATTGCGCAACTTAGTTCACGCAGCACCGCGTGCATGTTCCGAGGCACATCCCCCCTATGAAGACGTATTAAAAAAAACTCCAACTTGTTAAACGAACTTTTTCTTTATTGCATGATGAAAGGCGAAGGGAGAGGTACAAGGGAAGCGATCAGAGCTTCTTGTTAAAGAGACATCACGAGGCAAGAGACAGCGCAGGAGTGTGTTGAATATACAGTTACAACTTTCTTGCTTGGCGGACTACAATATCGCCAATTTACAAATATTTTGCGCCATGCACAGGAGTGTAGAAAACATTAGCTGATATGGATTCGCCAAATACATACGGTAGGCTTCTACCATATTAATTGTGTAGGGGGGGGGCAGATTGTGGGCTGCAAACATTCTTGAATCATGATAGGCGCAGTCCATTCTGTACATTGATACAGCTGCGGTTAAAAAAAATAAAAATTGTTATCTGGATAGGGCATAGTAACAGACCGAATTCGTTAGGCTAAAAAGCATGAGAATGTGTTTTTCTAGACCAGATGTTAGATCAAAGATAAACCGCTTTACCACAAAAATGCAGAATTGACATACATATGAACAAAAGGGTGTGAATGTTAAAGTGTATTGGGAAGAAAACTCTAATGAATAGATTGCCTGTTAAGTGATTATAAATGATGAGTTATATTCATGCCCAAATAAGGAAATGCCCGAAGTTAAAATGCTTTAGTTTTTAACAGACAACAGTAACGTTTTTCTACAAGGTTAAATCGTATGTGTGTGAGACTCACAAAGTGAAAATGGAGAGTGATTCACTGATTTTATTTTATTAAAGAGATGAGTAACTAGAATAATTTAATTTAAATGTGCAGGGCCATATTAATACAATCGCTTTAGTTTTTAAATGTTGAATTTAATTTAGGGGCTGCACTGTTTGACTATAGTGCACTAAAATAAATAAGTTATTAAACAGAACTTTAATTGAAACTGGTGGTGGTGGGGGAAATGGAATGCAAACATATATAACGAGATAGTCGTTATATATATCACCTGGGACACCGCAAAAAAAAACTTTTTGTTGACCCGTGTGCATGGGCAAAACGTCAAGACAAATAGTTACACATATAAATATATTTTCAAAACAGAAAAGTTTTTTTTAAAAAACTAGTTGCTGTCTTGAACACAAAAAGAAATCTCTTTCATCAATAGTTCAACAGTTTTAAGAGATTTTATGAATTGATATTTTTTAAATTAAGTTTATTCATATCCATATGAATTAAAATTTTCTTCAAAAATTATGTATACCATGGTTTTTTTTTTTAATGTTATCTGAGTCGACTCTGACAGCAAGTAATTAAGCAGTATTTAACTCAACCATTGGCTGCACATCATCAAAATATTGATCCTGATTCGGATCATTTTATGAAAAAACACAAGTAGTAACAATAAAAATATAATATATAAACACAAATGCAACACTAGAAGTAAAGAGTAAATAATAATAAGTGAAATGTGTAATTGTAAACTAATAAGCAATCGTAATATGATTTAAAAGAAATTGGACATGATTTTTAAAAAAATGTAATGTTTATGCATGCAGCATAGGATGACAAAAAAAAGAGGTGCCTGAAGCACGCCCATGAAAAAGGTGTCACCCTGAATCTTGTGTAGACCACAAGTATTATAGCGTCGGCTTAGGGCTTCAGCCTTATATGAGGAGGGAGTTTTGAGACTCATACAGCGGCCGCTTATATGAGTCCCTGCTCCTCGGAAGACGCTAACGGTCCTCTAAAGGAGCACACGTCGGTTTGCAAGCAAAAATTGATTTTTTGTGAATTGGAACACCAATTCCAAGGGGTTGTCTCTCAACACAATGAAGTTTTGGACCCTAAGGGCAATAATTTTGAACGGGAACAAAACATTCGAAAGGGAGAATTAAAAATAAAAAAATAGATATATGTCACATATATATCAAATCAAAAAGGGGTAGACAATCCTAGAGTGAAGAGAGACATAAAAAAAATGAAAAGTCATAATCAGGTTAAATAATGCACAAGTCGTATAATTAGAAGGTAACTAACTGGTTGACAAGAAAATGTTATCAAGTTACATGTGAAAAAAAAATTTTTTTTTAAATAACTGCAATTATTAAATGTGTTAGTTATCACTGTTACCTGAAATGTAATCGTAAAAGAATGAAATGTAAAATAAATGTTAAACTGTAAATAATAGTTAAGTGTATGTAAATAACATAAAAGTGTACAGTAAAATGAAAAGAGTGTAAAGTGATTCAAAATATTGTTCACAAGAGATCTTCGAAGAAAACAGTCATGGGCCAGCCATAATGTTGTCAAAGTTCTGTTGTAAACAACATACATACAACCTAGGCCTCTGGTTGTACACTTAGTTTCACAATACATGTCATAAGAAAAAATGTAAACAAAAGTATATTATTTTCTGTTTCTTAAATTATATGTATGTGGTTGATAAACATTAGGGAAGTTGTGATTGTTTAAGTGACTTGTAGCATCGAATAAATGTCCATATCGAGGTGGTGCAAGAAGTAACCTATCAATGTGTACATGAAATGCTGTATTATCAGCAGCATACAACCTCTTGATCGAGAATGACACAGGTGAATGTTTGAAAGTTACAATGTATGGTCCAGTGTATTTAGGTTTGAATTTATCAACAGATTTTAAGTACACAATATCTTTGAGGCAAATGGTTCTTAATTTAGCTTTTTGACCGTAATGTTTATATCTTTTATCCTGTGCTGTTTTAATGTTATTGTAAGCCTTGTCATATATTTTGTGTAAATCTTCAAGTAGTTTATGTATTTCAGTATGTTTATCTAGAAAAGGTTGATTGCTATGCTGATCAAAAGTGTCAAAAATTAATGAAAGTTCACGTCCAAAGTGGAGAAGATTAGGAGTGAATAATGTAGTTGAATGTTTTGAACCATTATAGAGCGACTTGTGTATAAATATTGCATTTTCAAATGAGTGACCTTCTTGCAAAAGTATATTAACAGAGTATTTGATTGATTTATTGATTCTCTCCGAAAGAGCATTGCTTTGTGGCCTCGAAACCGAGCTGTGAAGTACCTTATCATTAAAAATGTTGTATATTTGAGATGTATATTGGGGTCCTAAGTCTGATAAGACAACAGAAGGTCTCCCAAAGGTGGTTATGTAAGAGAATAAACATTTAACGACTTTAGCTGCAGATGTATCATTAAGCGGAAAAAGTTCAACATGTCTTGAAAAGTTATCTGTAATAGTTAAAATATGTTTACCATTAGAAAAAGGTACAACGAGATCTGTACTAATGGTATGGCCAGGATATCTGGGCGTGTAGGTGGGTTGTAAGGGTGCAGGAGGGGTTTGATGATGTTTACATTGAAGACATTTGACACATGAAGCTACAAAGTTTAAGGTGTCAACATACATGCCTTTTCAAAAGTATCTTGATGATAGGAACTCATAGGTTTTATTAAAACCAAAGTGAGATAAATGAGAGATTGTTAAAACTTTGCTTTTAAGAGAGTTAGGAACAACAATGTGATATGAAAAAGTGTTGTTAAGATTGTTTTCTTTTTTTAACATTAAAACTTTCGAATCAGGTTGTATGAAGTAATTAGGATATTTTTGAGAAGGTCCTTTCTTTAGAATATCCTTGTAAACAGTGGACAAGGTGGTGTCATTTTTTTGTTCAGTGCAGAAAGTTTCATTTGAAATTTCCAATAAAGGATCTGGATTTGTTTGTTTACCAGATACAAGATAGTTTACATATTTCTTAGTGGTACTTGAACATGAATTATTACTGTCTGGTGTATTATAGTCAACAATAGGTAATGGTTGAGGGTCATGGATAAGTTCAGGGTTAGTATCCAGAGTTTGTTGATTGTTTTCAAAAGTACAGCGAGATAAATAGTCAGCAAGAACATTTTTCTTACCAGGGATATGTTTAAAAGTGTATGAGTACTCTGAAAGCTCCATGAGCCAACGAGAGATAATATCAGCTGGATTAGTAGTCTTGTTATATTTTTCTAAGGGTTTACTGTCAGAAAGGATTACAAATTGCCTGTTATATAAATAATATTTGAAAGCGGTAACAGATTTATAAATTGCCATGAGTTCTAATTTAAGTGCAGGGTATTTTTTTTCTGACGGCTAAAGAGATTTAGAAAAATATGCTACTGGTAAAAGTTGTTGATCATGCTCTTGTAATAAAACACCAGAAATAGCAACATTTGATGCATCTGTATTTAAATAAAATGTCTTGTTCCAATCAGGTAATCTAACCACGGGGGAATTAAAGAAAATTTTCTGTATTGTGTCCATGATTTCTTGATGTTTAACTGTCCATTTGAATTTAACTTTTGGAGTAGTTAGTTTTATCAGTGGCTGTACTAATTCAGAAAAGGATGGAATTAGAGACTTCTAAAATGTAATGACACCAATGAGACTTTTTAGTTGACGTTTAGTTGTAGGTGTGGGAAAAGATGTTATTTTTATGATATTTGACTGAATTGGGGAAACAGACTGATTTTCTACATGAAATCCCAAATAGTCAATACTAGATTTATGAAAAGTACACTTGCTAGGAGACAGGGTCAAGTTATATTTGGTTAAGATAGAGAGAATTTTTTTTTAATTTATTACACATATCATCAACAGAGTTTGCACCTACAATGAAATCATCCTGATATGTATATACACCATCTAATTGTAATTCATCAAGCAAAGAGTCCATTAAAGCTTGGAAAATAGAAGCACTGTTTTTTAATCCGAACACTAATCTCTTGTATCTAAAAGAACCAAACATAGTAGTAAATGTCAACTGATTTTCGAATTTTGCTGGCAAATCAATTTGATGATATGCCTGATAGAGAAAGAAGAAAAAACCTCAAGAGAAGAAAAATATCGATACTGAGAAAGATTTGAAATGATGGTTTGAATTTTAGGTAGAGGGTAAGATGATCCTTGAATTACAATAAGGATCATTCGAAGATCTAACGCGAGACGAAATTTTTGTTTACCAGTTCCGTCTGGTTCCTTTTTGGCTAAAAGCATGGGACAAGCCCATTCTGAACAGTGGCGTTCAATAATTTTGGCATCAAGCAGATCTTTAATTTGTTCTAAAGCACCTTTTTGCAAAGATTGAGGAAGGGGGAATGGAAGAGTTTTTATAGGGTAGTCATTAATAAATTTCAAATCAGGTACAATCTTATCAGTATGTCCAAGTGTATTTAATGATTTAGAGAAGGCGGGGTAGTAATTAAGTAATAATTTAGTCATTGCATTTGCTTCATTAGAACTTAAATGTGTAAGATCGAAATCGGTAGCTGACAAATCCTCTTTCCTCTTTTTTAATGTTTCATTAGATGCCTGGATAAAATTTAGGAAGTGTTGTTCTGAGTTATGATGCTTGTCCAAATTATCAGAGGGGTACTCCAGAATTTCCTCAACCTCAGATAAATGTCCAATTTTTGTGTGTTTAGGGAGATGAATGGTAGTGTCAGAATTATTTTTAAGTGAAATAGAAAAGAAATGATTTAATTGTACAGGCTTCTTTTTGCGTTTGGATTTCTTATCCATTTGAATAATGGCATCATGACCTATTAATTCTTTTTTATCTGCCAAATATTCAAATAGATAGTTTATGTCATGTTTGATATTATTGTTTGTGTAAACTGAGCACCATATTTGCTCTTGGGGTTCTAGAATTATTTTACGGATTAAGAAAACTTTTTGATTTGTCACCACATCACATAATGTGTTACATTGATTACTTTCACTGACTTTTGACTTAGTGTGTGATGATTCTAGTGGAATAGTCAAGTTGTTGTTAATGTGAATGCATTTATTGAAAGTATCAATGATAATGTTAAATTTACTAATGAAATCAAAACCAAGAATGCCTTCAAAACTGGAGGATTCAGGAATATCCACTATATAAAAGTGGTGCGAGAAGGATTTTTTTTCTAACTTAATGGATGCTCTAATACATGAAGAAAAAGAAACATCCGAATTGACGGTTTTAATATTTATGGCTGTTGATAGTCTCTTGTATTTTAATACAGGTTTAAGTTCATTAAATAAATTTTGTGAAAGTAACGAAATGCTACTTCCAGAGTCAGCCAATAGGGTGATTTTATGGTTTGCAATAGTGGCCTTTACAAGAGGGAGTGATGGAGAATGCGTATTAACACTACAAATGATGTGAACATTGTTATCGCCTTCATTTTCTGTTTGAGTAGTGATATTTCTTGCGATTTTAATGTGATCTGAAGTTTGTGACCCGGTTGAATTAACTAACCTTTCTTTAGAGATCTTTGGTACTGTAGGGTCAATAGGAAATGTTGCTGATGTTAAGTCACGTGGTTGAGACACAAAATCATCAGCATAAAAATTGTGTCTCTGTTCTAGTTTTCCTGAACATGGTAATTGTTGCGTCTGTTAAAATTTTCCCTTCTCTGTGTATTAACTCTTTTCCATTTAAAACACTGATGGGCCTGGTGTCCATTGCGGAAACAGAGTTGACACGTGACAACTTTTCTTTGTGGAAATTTATGAAGGGAAAAACGTTTTGGGAAATTGCGAGTTTTGAAATTTTTTCTATAGCGCATTGCATTTGAGTTATACTTTGGGCTACCTTGCATGTCATTTTTTTAGTTTCTGTTTTGGGTCCAGGCGGTGCAAGTGTTAACGCATTTATTTTTTCCGAGAGTTCCTTCAATTGTTCTTCAACGATATTTTGAGATTTACTGACAGAGGGTAAGGAATGTAGAATCTTTTCGTTATGCAGAATTTCGTGTAACGTCTGTGCTCTTTCAACAGCAGCACGATATTCTGTGATACCTTCCTCTTGTAACTTTATTCGTATGTTAGCTGGCACAGCCTCCATGAATTTCATAAGTTTAATTGTGTTACGGGCATTTTCGTCGTTAATATCAGCATACACGGTTGCGGCTAACACGTTTAGTCGGTGTGCCAGATTTTTAATTGATTCCGCTGGCAGAAGAGATAAACTCGACAGTTCAACGCCAGCCACGCACTTGCTCGGGGGTGAGAAAAATGCCGCAAATTCTTTCTCAAGCGTACCTAGATCGTTGATTTTTTGAATTTCCGGATTCTGAGCATAAAATTTTTGCGCGGGACCAATTAACTTCCCTACAAGTACAGCAATGGTAGTCTGAGGGCTGTATTTGTTAATTTCAGCGACCGACCTAATTTGGTTAAAAAATAATTTAAGCAAATCCGGATCTCCATCAAATTGGTTAATGTTGATTTGAACTTGTTTAGCGGACATGGTCAACGGTTTACCTAACACAAATTCTCTAATCAAAAATTGTTACTGAAATTCTGCATACATATATAAATATAACACACATATAACAGATAAAAATGTAAATGAAATAAAGTAATGGAATAAAATAGTATAATAATCACATTAAAAAATAACACGCAACTTAAAAAAATAAACAAAAGATCTTTTTCAAACCTTTTATAGAAAAATTAGAGAAAAAAATTATCCAGGGACAAAAATTGTGTTTCTCAAAGTAAAAAAATATCGTTGCTTATTTTAAGCAAAAGAAAGAGAAGCAAAAAATATTTCGCAATAGCTCCTATTTTATTTTTTTTAAATGGATGGAACATGTACGTCTTTCAAAATAAAACTGGTAGGAGCAAGCAACTGAAATAAAAACTTATTTTATCCTTTTTAACAGAGAAAAAAAATGGCTATCTGTCCTTGTTTCTCTAAAAGTACAGAAATTAAAAATTCTCTCAAGTTAAAATATTTTCAAGCCGAAAGGCAAACTAGAAAAATCTTATTTTAACCTTCGTAGATAATAAAGAAATATATGGGACAAAGTGTACTCCTCGTTAACTCTTTTTGAGGAAAAGAAAAAAAAAATTTCAACATATTTTAACATCCGTTAAGAGTTAAGTAGGGGACTGTATTTGATAATAACTAAAAATATTGGAAATTCCATGCAATGCGAAAAATATATATATATATTATCTTTATAAATATTATAATAAACAGCACAAAGTAACTTCACAAAATATTAAAAATAGCAATATCACTGTGTTTTCGTATACTGTACAAAAACACAATAATATTAATAAAATCAATTCTCAAGTACTTGTGAGTACTTATGGAGTAGGAAAGCATAAAAATGGAATGAAATAACTTTTAAAAAAAATTTAAAACACCGTTTCCAGAATTAACTGAAAAGAAAATTAGTCGAAAGGAAAGCAAACAAATGGGGGGGGGGGTAAAAACATGCTTTCGTATTCTAAAATGTGCTATTTTAAGTGAATCTAGCACTATTGAAACCTTTTTTTTCTTTTTTTTTACTAATGCACTTTCATTTTTTTTTTTTTTTAGATTGTGAACTTTTGTTTTTAAGTGCACATATATCTGACTCTCTACGATTTTTTTTATTTGTATACAACGGAGAATTTATGGAGCACAACTTCAGGAGTCATTTGAATGATTTTTTTGTTGATTGACTCCTTTGATTCGAACGACTCACTACCAGTGATTTGTATGTTAGCATATCGACTTTCACACAGTAAATACTAATTTTGTAGCATAAATCAGCTTGAGGAAAAAAAATTGCACACGCGGAGTACTTCACTTAGCATATTCCTTTATTCTTGCGGGAAATGCACACAATTTTTTTTTGCAGTGTATTTTTAAATGCGAATGACTCACTTGATTCGTTTGTTTTGAAGACACAAATACGCGTTCACATATTTCACACAGTGAGGGCTCCTACAAATTCAGGCACTTATCACAGACTTGTGTAAGCACTGGGGATGCCTTTTAGGCGAGAAGAAAAAAAATCCAAAAAAACACAGGCTTCTTCTTCATCGCGCGGCATTTTTTCTTCTTATTTTTCTTAATTAAACGGAAAGGCTTTTTTTATATTCTTGAGCAGACACAAACGCACTTATACTTGTCATACTTTCACAAACAGGGAGTCTCAGCTGTTCGGTGAAAGACACATAGAAGTTTATATTCCAAGATATCACAGAATTCAGAGCGATGCTCCGATTCAAACAAGAGGGGGAAGCAGGATAGCAGGAGCAGGCAGGCACGGATATTTCATCGGCGAAGAGCAGTCGTCCGGGGCGAAAAGTTCACTCCATGATGAGATCCACGCAGCCGGTAAGCGAAGATAAGCAGCGCGTACCTCTGGGAAGCGAAAATAATCAGCGTGTCGTTGATTCAAGGATGACTTTTCCTTAGGTGACAGGGGCGAGTTAACTCAGCGTCCAAGCAGCTGGGATAACAAAGTGGCCGGACGTCAACAGTATAGAGCGCGCAGGTGCCGGGAAGGATCCATCGCTTCAAAGTCCATGCAGAAAAATAAGATTGGAAGCACGTACCTCTCCCTTACATTTCTTTTTTTTAGGAGAAAAAAAACTGGTCAGGCGACCAATGTATATGAAGACGTTTTCGCTAGAAAAGAGATGGCCGTTTTTTGTTGACAAGGTAGTGAAATTTTTAACACCAGGTCCTATTAAAAAAAAAACTCCAACTTGTTAAACGAACTTTTTCATTATTGCATGATGAAAGGCGAAGGGAGAGGTACAAGGGAAGCGATCAGAGCTTCTTGTTAAAGAGACATCACGAGGCAAGAGACAGCGCAGGAGTGTGTTGAATATACAGTTACAACTTTCTTGCTTGGCGGACTACAATATCGCCAATTTACAAATATTTTGCGCCATGCACAGGAGTGGAGAAAACATTAGCTGATATGGATTCGCCAAATACATACGGTAGGCTTCTATCATATTAATTGTGTAGGGGGGGGCAGATTGTGGGCTGCAAACATTCTTGAATCATGATAGGCGCAGTCCAATCTGTACATTGATACAGCTGCGGTTAAAAAAAATAAAAATTGTTATCTGGATAGGGCATAGTAACAGACCGAATTCGTTAGGCTAAAAAGCATGAGAATGTGTTTTTCTAGACCAGATGTTAGATCAAAGATAAACCGCTTTACCACTAAAATACAGAATTGACATACATATGAACAAAAGGGTGTGAATGTTAAAGTGTATTGGGAAGAAAACTCTAATGAATAGATTGCCTGTTAAGTGATTATAAATGATGAGTTATATTCATGCCCAAATAAGGAAATGCCCGAAGTTAAAATGCTTTAGTTTTTAACAGACAACAGTAACGTTTTTCTACAAGGTTAAATCGTATGTGTGTGAGACTCACAAAGTGAAAATGGAGAGTGATTTACTGATTTTATTTTATTAAAGAGATGAGTAACTAGAATAATTTAATTTAAATGTGCAGGGCCATTAATACAATCGCTTTAGTTTTTAAATGTTGAATTTAATTTAGGGGCTGCACTGTTTGACTATAGTGCACTAAAATAAATAAGTTATTAAACAGAACTTTAATTGAAACTGGTGTGTGTGTGGGGGGGGGGGGGAATGGAATGCAAACATATATAACGAGATAGTCGTTATACCCCCTACTCCTTCATCCTAAGTCATAATGTCTTATATCTAATTTGTTGCAAATTTTGTCCACTTTCGTAATTTTTAGACACTTTTTCCCTAAAACAATTAAAAAAATTGATTTTTTTAATAAAAACCTTTTTTGGGGGGGGGGGGCTGCCGGGGGAAATTTTGGTGGGAAGTTAAAAATTCGGATTCAGCGACCCAAAAAACATATAGTAAGCCTTTTTCCAGAACTAATATGAATTTTGCTAGGTAGAGCCCCTATACGGTCTCTATTGCCTGGACTATTAAAACAACTGCCACATTTTTTTCGTCCAGGGTGTCAATCGAAAGTATGAAACCATGCTTTTACAGCATAAAAAATCACGACAACTGGTTATTTTCTCATCTTGGCGCTCTATTTATGAAAACTGGTTGATTTATTATTTCGCTATTGTTGTATGATGCAATAAAGACGTGCAATGATTGCCATGCGTCTCTTTGAAGCAATTAAAATAATTTTGGGCAAACAAAATAGTGCGTAAAAATTGCAAAAGGTGTATTTTTCTAGGGGATGCAATATTTTTTACCACCACTGTATATGCAATATATATACATATATCTCATTAGATCATTATGTTGAAAATATTAATGTAACTTTCAACTAAATGAATACCTGCTGATTAGTTTGTTTTTATGGATTAAAGATGCCATAGGAAAAGAACAATGACGCCGTTTCTAGCAGTAGGATTAAGTAGGGATTCATTGGTAAACCCTTGGGGATCCTAAAACACACAAGAGTGTTAAAATAAATAATGAAAGGAAACATATCATGTATGGACGGATTTGGGATAAGTGAGGCACTAAATTAAAACATTTTTAGTGGACTTAGTTAAGTGAAAAGAGGTGTTGAGTGAAATTAGAGGACATGATGTAATATTATTAAAATGTGTGAGGCCAGTGGCGAAGGCGGGAGCTTTGTCTGGAAAGGGTCTTCAAACAATGTTATCAAACAATTTTCCTTGCTTTATATGTAGGTGCATGAATTTGTTATTTATTTTCTTAAATATACATAATGTGTATCAACCAATGTACAGCAAAATACATAGGCAATCAGATTAAGTTTGCAATTAGATAATGAGCTTGAAGCTATTTTAAGGGTTGATATAGGAAATACCCTTACAGCAAAATTAAAAGAGAGAGAGAAATAACATAGCAATGCATGTGTGCAGCTGCTGTTTTTAATTCTCTTTCGGTGCTTTTTCGTTCTCCCTGTTTTCCGTTTCGTACTGAAAGGTCTTCTATTAACCGTTGAGATAATTTTATGCAATTTTTAAAAATATATTTTTTTTTGGCTTTTCTTCTTTTCTTTTTAACATATTATAGAACTAAGTTAAAACATTTTTAGTGGACTTTGTTAAGTGAAAAGTGTTGAGTGTACACAAGACTGTAACACAAGAGTATTATTTTATTATGCAATCTAACAGTTTTCAGTTGTTCTGTAAAGAATTTTAATCCCTAATCCCTTCCCACACTACACATGGTAATTTGGATTATTTTGAGCATTTTACGTACAAAATACATCCATGTTCATCAAACCGATGTTTATTCTAGTACACGAATTGGATTGTTTTATACATAACATCTATCGAACGGTCATATCCCATCACAATATAGACGAACATAATATGGAGACGTCCATTCTAAAAAAAAAAACTGTGTCGTCGAGTAAATAACATCCACAATACATTTATGTCCCTACAATTTATAGATTAACATAATATGGATGTAAATTTGAACTAAATATCCTACTTCGAATACGCTTTTTTTTGTGGCAACATGAACTTCGCGCTGTTGTAAACAAGTCAGTCGCCGTTACGCTGATGCGATTTTGATTTGATTTCATTAAAGATTGATTGATTTCATCGATAAAATCAATCAAAGTCAACTCGATTGTTAATTTTATAAAATTATACTGTTATAAAATTTTACTTGAATCAGGACGCAGATTTAAACTTATTTATTTTAAAACAATTAGCATTAACGACAGCATCTTGATCTGACGATCGTAGAGATGTTTCGTTTACTTTAGACGCATATAGTAGTTTATTTATAGTAGTTTATTTATAGTTTGATATTTTCGTTAGGATTAAATAATCCAGCCAGATTGTATGTGAGTAAGTGCTTTGATTTCTTTCATTATTTAATTGATATTCTATTTCAGTGCGTTTTCTAGTACTTGCGATTTTTAACTTTATCTTAAAAAACAAAACTACCAACAAATTTTTAGCCATATAATTAATTTTAATTAACTTCTCAAATTTTACGATTTTCTCCATTACTGTCATATAATTGACTGATCATAGCAAGCGAGTTGTGTATATAAAATATTACAAAGATTTTGGATTGTACTTAGTTTCTTACTCCCCCCCCCCCCACACACACACACACATACATACACGCATTAAAAAAAAAAAAAACTTTATCTCATGCGAACACTACACAAATATAAAAAAAAAGAAATTTGTATGATTAAAGTCCAAAAACTTTTGGAGTCAGCAGTCTTGGTTTTGGCAAAAGCAAATTTCATAATTATCAATAAAAACATCCAATTGGCAAATTTCTCTTGGATAAAAGAAAATCGTGCTAATAAATGAGACCCAATGAAAATAAGGATACGTTAAAAGTCTACCCTATAGTAATAAATAACTTTTGAACATTGAAAGGAAATTTGTTGCTTTATTATATTGTTACGTTATTTTATTAAAATTTTGTTGTTTCATAAAAAAATTTCTTAATCTTAAAAGTTCATTTTCATTTATTTCATTTTATATATTCAATGTACTTTACAGTTAATCTGCATATCTTGTTAGAAATGGAGTCTTATTTTAATTTATGAAAAGTATCAATACCAATAAAAATAGGAGATTTTCCATTTCAAATGTTTATTTATAAAATTTTATTTAAATTGTGATTTAGATGCGTTTCTCTAACGAGTATATAGATTTATCTTTTCATTATAGGTCACCTGTTTAAATGTATTTATCAGTTAAAGAATTTTTTTAAGCATTTATTTATTATTATTATTATTATTTTTGAAAAGCTTCATTACCAAGAATTATAGAATGCTCTCTGTGGAAGATATTTATAAAGTTTTAGGCGAATCTTGCTATATATATATAGATAGATAGATGTAGGGGTCAAAAGTAGTATGCCAGGAGTAATGAAACTGCAGTAGGCCGTAGTTTTTTACTTTCATTACAAAAAGCTACCTATTGCAGCCGTTCGGAGGAAAGCGATTTCAAAAAATTTTGGTATATTTTCATCGATCATGACCCCCAGACCCCGAAACTACCCTCCGTTCAAATGTTGATATATATACATATATATATATATATATATATATATATATATATGATCTTTGTGGCACTGTAACTCTCGTATTTACGAACGGATTTGGATGAAACTTCGTGTATAAATAGTACATACCAATGTCTCGACCGAGTTCGTTGACCAGCTTCATCCGCCATCTTGTTTCAAAATGGCGGCTATTTAAATTTTTTTTTTTTTTTAATTTGAAATGTGGTACCAAAAAATTGAAAATTAAAAAATATTTTTTTCTTATGTCTTTGACCTTGATACAAAGATTCCGGAGCAGTTTTTGCTTCATTTATATATTAAAAAGTGGCTGAGTTATAGCACTTTGAATTTCTAGCATGGCTGACATTTTGAAACGACCTTATTTTTGTCACGCGATAACAGGCGTATTTATGAACCGATTTGGATGTACCTTGGTGTATACATAGTACATACCAATGTCTCGACCCACTTCGCTGGCCAGCTTCATCCGCCATCTTGTTTCAAAATGGCGGCCATTTAATTTTTTTTAATTTTAAAATTCTAAATGTGGTACCAAAAATTGAAAATTAGAATATATTTTTTTCTTATGTGTTTGATCTTTATACAAAGATTCCGGAGCAGTTTTTGTTTCGTTTATATCTTAAAAAATGGCTGAGTTATAGCACTTTGAATTTCTAGCGTGGCTGACATTTTGAAATGACCTCATATTTGTCACGCGATAACAGGCGTATTTATGAACCGATTTGGATGTACCTTGGTGTATACATAGTACATACCAATGTCTCGACCGAGTTCGTTCGCCAAATTCTTCCGCCATCTTGTTTCAAAATGGCGGTCATTTAAAAAAATTTTTTATTTAAAATTTAAAATGAGGTACCAAGAAATTTTAAAATTAAAAAGATTTTTTGTATGTGTTTGACCTTAATACAAAGATTCCGGAAGAGTTTTTCTTTCGTCTATATCTAAAAAAATGGCTGAGTTATAGCATTTTGAATTTCTATTGTGGCTGGCATTTTGAAACGACCTGATTTTTGTCACGCAATAACAGGCGTATTTATAAACTGATTTGGATGTAACTTGGTGTGTACATAGTAAATACCTATGTCTAGACCGAGTTCGTTGGCCAGCTTCATTCGCCATCTTGTTTGAAAAGGGCTGCGATTTTTAAAAAAATTTTAATTTAAAATTTAAAATGAGGTATTAAAAATTTTGAAAATGAAAACTATTTTTTTTTATGTGTTTGACATTGATATAAAAATTCCGGAGCAGTTTTTGTTTCGTCTGTATCTTAAAAAATGGTTGAATTATAGCACTTTGAATTTCTAGCATGGCTGACATTTTGAAACGATCTGATACCTGTCACGCGATAACAAGTGTATTTATTAACCTATTTCGATGTAAGAAGGCATGTGGATAGTATATAGCAATATCTCTCCCAAGTTCGCTGGCCAGCTTTATCAGCCATCTTGTTTCAAAATGGCGGCCAGTAAATGAAAAAAAAATATTAAGATGCAAAAAAATTAGAAATTGAAAAAGGTTTCTTTTTTAAGTATTTGTCCTTGATATAAGGATTCTGGAGTATTTTTTGTTTTGTCTTTATCTTAAAAACTGGCTCAGATATAGCAGTTTGAATTTCTAATGTAGGTGACATTTTGAAAAATCTGATTTTTTGCCTGGTACAGCACTCGTATTTATCAACCGATTCCGATGTGAGTGAGCATGTGCACAGGAATTACTAAGGTCTAGATCAAGTTCACGGGTTAGCCTCATCCACCATATTGTCTTAAAATGGCAGCCACTTCAAGATATCGCCGAATTTGGCAACCAAATATAAGTTACTTTAAATAAAAGCAGCTTGGATAAAGCTGACTAATTTCGCGAAATTCTCATTCATAATGATTTAGTATTAATAAAAATTAGTATTGAATCTCCTATAATCGGTTTCCACTAAATTGAGTTTTGTGTGTTTGAATAATATAAGCTGGATTTTTAAAAATAAGGAATATGAAAGCTACCTCTGCCTCCCGGCACTGGCCGGAAGGACTTATATTGTTTGTTGTATAACATGCTATTTTTTAGAAAATATAATTTATGATTAATCTAACTTAAAAAATGTATTTTAGGGAGCATCAATATTAATTTTGACGTTATTTCCTGAAACAAATAAAATCTCAAGCCATAAAAATTTATTAGAAATTAGCGTCTTGGTGGAACAGCTGGTACTGTTATAGACGTTACGTCAAGTTTGATTGCTCTCAAAAGATCACAGGTGCTTAGTTTTATTTTATAACAAGTGACTACCATTAGTGATCTTCTGCAAGCAAGTGGAATTTGTCTGATGGCCTGGAACTACGTGCTACTTTTGGAAGGATTATGGATTCATCTTTTCCTGGAAGAACTAATTTTTTTTAATCTGGCAATGCGGTAGGACTCCCACTGCTATGCTGAAAGTGGAGACAGTGAATAAAGTTTATAAAGGATGTCACATCAAAAATAATATTGATGCTCCCTACGAAATAGTTTTTAGGTAGATTCGTAAGAAAAACTACATATTACATTCACCCCTATGTTGGAATTTCTGAAAACATTTTCCAGATCTATGCCGATCATGACCCCTAGAACCCAAAACCACCTCTGTTCAAAACTTTATCTCTCTCTCTCTATATATATATATATATTTCAAATTTAGCCTTTTATTTACGTTATTCTTTCTTACATGTACTTCTTATTTCATCACTTTTCACCACAATCCTGCCATATATTTTATACTAAACACATATTATCTTATACTATTTCTTAATTTTTCATTATATTTGGGAAGGTTTGTGAATTTTCTGCGTTTTTATTGGGGGTCAATTATTATTATGTTATAGCATTTGCATTTGTCTTGATATTTTTTAATATCATTTTCCCAATCTGTAGATTTTGGTGAGGTATTTTTGTATATTAATTTACATTTAATCTAGTTTTCATGCTAACAACATAATTATTATTTATAATTTTGTTCTGGTACATGATTTTTATGTTATACCAGTTATTTTCTTTTTTGATTAATTACTTTCTTCATTATGTTTTTAATGATATTTACAACAGTTCATATTATTTCAAATGAATATAAATCTATTTTAACTGCTATTTAAAAAAAAAATTAAAAACCTTTACAAAAACTAATAAAAATATTAAAATAAAAACAAAATAAAAATTTAAGATGCATTCTTTCTTCTTGTAACTATTCTTATTTTATATATATAATCTAGATTGTTTCATGTTTAATATTATGTCTCCTTATTCCTCATGGCAATTCTCAGTAAATTTTTAGCGACTGGCAAATTGGGCTTTGATAACTCTCAGCGTAATGACCGGTACATGGTTAATTATAGGCTTGACAATGGATCGTCATCCAGCTACATATTTTCTTCCCCCTCACCACATTTACAATTTAGCAAATGCTCATCTCCTCGCTGCTTGACCTGTCCTCATGCAGATCCATCACAAATTGTTCATAGCACTTTCCATCTTAATTTTTGTAAAGCTTTTAATGTTATTTATCGTATTAAATGTAATTCATGTAACATGCAATATATTGGTCAAACTGGTGGCCCAATTCATAAACGTATCAACGGGCATCGATCTGCCATCAGTAATTATAAATGCTCTCGCAATCCTTTAAACTGCAATGTTGAGTACAGGCACTTTAAAAACCACAAATTTAGTAATATCACTATTCATATCCTTAATATACAAAATAAATTCCATGAACGTCTTTTTCTGGAATCTTCTTATATCAAACATTATAACACACTTTATCCATATGGACTAAATCAACTCTCAAACAATAAACCTCATGTCGTATATTCTACGTCATCACATACAATTAACTATCAATCTCTGTATCTTTCTCTTAATCATAAATTATATAAGCAAACCACACGCACACAAAGAGGGAAATCTACTACAAAACATTCATCATCTAAATTAACCAATACTCATATTAAAAAATCATTCATACGCCTGCAATCTTCTTTCAGTAGTAATTACAACTGGATGTCTCTTCGTAAATTTATATTTGCAATTCCAAAATATCATATTAATCAATATCACAAAGTTTTTACATCAAATACATTCAATTCCTATTTTAGTGATACATTTTTTGATTTACTCCATTATAGGCTAACTGCTCTTAATGTCAATATTAACAAAAAACCACAAAAATTAAATAAAAGTAATTCACATTTAATCGTTACCTTTTCCAATCCTGTTTTTAATAAAATTAAACTTAATCAATTATTTCACAACGAGCAATGTAAATTCCCACTTCAAAGTGTTAATCTAAAAAGCTCTTTTAAATATCCTATTAGTTTAGGTCGTAAAATTTTCAATTATAATAAGTTTTCTAAAAATTTCACACACACTGGTACTTTTACATGTATATGCAATGATCCCCATCTAAATACATATATTAATGCCCATCATGGACATGTTATAACTGGTAATTTAGACATTGTCAATAATATTCATTTAAGATCTTTGATGCGTCATGGCACTAAATATCGTATTCCTTCACAGTGTAATATACAGTCTATCATTAAACAATTCACATATGATTTAGATTTCTTCATTTACAAAATTGCTATCAACTATAATAAACCTACTGAATATTTTGTAGATTGGAAGTGTCATGTCACCTTTCTTTTGAAACAACAATTATTAAAACTGCATATTGCCAAAAATTCAGTTTCTTTCACCACCCTTAAACCACATATTGCAGAACTTCAAAATAATTTCATCATTACAGATGTAGATAAGGCTGCTAACAACTATGCTATCATATGCAAATATTACTATCATCACTTCCTAACTAAAGCAGTCACTTCTAATAATATTTTCAAACTTCATCATGTTACTTTAAAGGAAAATAATAATCATATATTAAGCTATCCCAAATTATTAGGCATTAAATATAACAACCTCAATTATCCTTATGTAGTCATGATTCCAAAATTTCACAAAAATCCTCTTAAACTCCGCGCTGTCACTGTAGGTTGTAATACATATAATACTCGTGCTAATACACTCTTTTTAAATATTCTTACACAAATTTATGAGTTATCAGTTAAAAAAGACAACACTCACTGCATTAAAAACAGTTTTGAATTGGTGGATAAAATAAAGCCATTAACAAATGTCAATAATATTATTACTTTAGATTTCAAAGACCTATTTAATAATATCATTCTAAAAGACTTGTATTCTATTATCAATTCATTATTTATAGAATATCTTCCTTTATTAAATTTACCTGATAACATTGATGCTGACTACTTCACATCTTTGACTAACTTTCTACTATTTCATAATTTTATTTTCCAAGACAATGCATTTTTTATTCAAATACAGGGCATCCCTCAAGGAGCTGCTTCATCAAGCATGTTATATGATTTATATCTTTACTTTTATGAACGTAAATTTATTAATAATAATTTATTGCTCTATAGATACATAGATGATATAATTATTCTTTCTGTTACAAATAATAATTCTATATCTCTTCCTGTAAAGTACCCTTCTAATCTAGAACTTTGTACTACCTTTTCAAATAATTCTAGTATGAATTTTATTGATGTTAAAATTAATATTCTCCCTAATAACACCCTAACAGTCAACATTTATGATAAACGCAATGAATTTTCATTTAATGTAATTAATTTTACGAACTTTAATTCCTGCTTGCATATTTCAGTATATAGAAATATTCTTCTTAATCATAGTCTTCGTATCAAACGTTTATGTTCCTCCCAATCCTTACAGCCTAACATTTTTAAATTAAAGCAATTAGCATTGTCTTATAATTATCCCATCTCTTTTATATCTGCATGGCTCAAATCTTAATATTCATTTTTTTCAAATTCTTATAAGTATATAGGCATTTAATATTTTTTTTAAAACTAAAAAATCGAAAACACTATTATGGAGGGTGGGATGTGGATTGCTGAAAAAATTATAAAAATCATACACACAAAAAATTATATGTATGTGTATATATAATATATATATATATATTCTTATAAAAGAAAAAAAGTTTTGGTGTACGTGTATGTTTTTCCATACATTATACACTAAAAACATAAAAATAAAAATAACATTATGGAGGGTTGAGGTCGGGAATGCTAAAAAAAGTTTAAAACCTTATTTGTTTTTATGTGTGTGAGCGTGTATAAGTGTATGTATATATGCTTATATATTGTATGGACATATAATTTATAAATATATATATATATATATATATGGGGTATCATGCATTTAACATAATAAAATTTCACATATTGCATCATCATTTAAGGATATATTTTACTATCTCAATATTCCTCATTGCTTTTTAAATTTTCACATTTATTTACATAATACAAGGCTAAATTTTACTATCTCAAACATTCCTCATCTTTTTAAATGTTATTTATATTCTCATTTTTTTATATTATGATTTTTTGTCTTTAAAACATTAATTTAGTCAATTGCCGTTTTATTTATTTTTATATAATTCTTTATTTCTTTATTTATTTATTTGTATTAATTTATTCCTTTTCTTTAGTTTATTTTGTATTCACTCAGTACTTATTAAGTTTATTCCTATTTTTTCATTCTAGTTTAACTAAAAGTTAATCTAAGTATTTTCTGGATTTCTTCAATCATTTTCATTCCTTTTATTTTTTATTTATTTATTTATTTATTTTGGACTTAAGATGGCAGCTCTAAACATTATTGTTATTAATCCAGTTCCAATTTATTAATCCAGATATAATCTATTTTCTGTAATGTTTGCGTTATAAGGAGCTAATTTTTGTCATTTTAGGCTTAATGCCGATAAAATTGGATGAATAAACGCATCTTCTATGAATGAACTCACAAGCTCCTCTGATGATTCTGTGAGTCATTCATAGTTTCTTATTTTACATACTGGTTTCATATGTTCATTTCTAAATCATCTTTAGAACTTTATCAATTTCTTCATATATTTGTGATTTCAAATTTATTATTTCAGCATTCTAATAGCATTGCTGCAAATGCGCATGTTATTAAGTATGTTATTTTTAGTTCAGTCTTACAACCTTATTCTGGCATTTTTAATGGTACTCTCTTTATCAAGTAATAGGTAATTCTAGCTTGGTAGTTATTATAGATTGGTTTTAGCTGTTCAATTTCACTTTGCTCTTTTTAATTCTCTTAATACATGTATTCATAGCTGCAATAGCGCATTTGTCATGTATTATCTCCATTAGTCTTCAATTTGCTTTTTCATCTTGTAGATTATGTACCATTATAGCTATCTCATTCACTTGAAATCCAAATGTATTTACTTTAGCATTAATCTTTCAGTTCACAATATTTAAATGTTTGTTTGTTGTCCCTCCCATCTAAAATTATTATCACTCTTTTTTTTTTTTCAACTTATTGTTTGTTTCAAATTTAGCCTTTTATTTACGTTATTCTTTTTTACATGTACTTGTTATTTCATCACTTTTCACCACAGTCCTGCCATATATTTTTATACTAAACACATATTATCTTATATTATTTCTTAATTTTTCATTATAATTGGGAAGGTTTGTGATTTTTTTCTGCGTTTTTATTGGGGGTCAATTATTATTATGTTATAGCATTTGCCTTTGTCTGGATATTTTTTAATATCATTTTCCCAATCTGTAGATTTTGGTGAGGTATTTTTGTATATTAATTTACACTTAATCTAGTTTTCATGCTAGCAACATAATTATTATTTATAATTATGTTCTGGTACATGATTTTTATGTTATACCAGTTATTTTCTTTTTTAATTAATTACTTTCTTCATTATGTTTTTAATGATATTTACAACAGTTCATATTATTTCAAATGAATATAAATCTATTTTAACTGCTATTTAAAAATAATAATAATGTTAATAATAAAAATAAAAAACTTTACAAAAACTAATAAAAATATTAAAATAAAACAAAATAAAAATTTAAGATACATTATTTCTTCTTGTAACTATTCTTATTTTATATATATATTCTAGATTGTATCTTTCTCAATTATTTATATTACTTTTTTTATCATATTCATTTCGTGTTTAATATTATGTCTCCTTATTCCTCATGGCAATTCTCAGTAAATTTTTAGCGACTGGCAAATTGGGCTTTGATAACTCTCAGCGTAATGCCCGGTGCATGGTTAATTATAGGCTTGACAATGGATCGTCATCCAGCTACATATTTTCTTCCCCCTCACCACATTTACAATTTAGCAAATGCTCATCTCCTCGCTGCTTGACCTGTCCTCATGCAGATCCATCACAAATTGTTCATAGCACTTCCCATCTTAATTTTTGTAAAGCTTTTAATGTTATTTATCGTATTAAATGTAATTCATGTAACATGCAATATATTGGTCAAACTGGTGGCCCAATTCATAAACATATCAACGGACATCGATCTGCCATCAGTAATTATAAATGCTCTCGCAATCCTTTAAACTGCAATGTTGAGTATAGGCACTTTAAAAACCACAAATTTAGTAATATCACTATTCATATCCTTAATATACAAAATAAATTCCATGAACGTCTTTTTCTAGAATCTTCTTATATCAAACATTATAAGACACTTTATCCATATGGACTAAATCAACTCTCAAACAATAAACCTCATGTCGTATATTCTACGTCATCACATACAATTAACTATCAATCTCTCTATCTTTCTCTTAATCATAAATTATATAAGCAAACCACACGCACACAAAGACGGAAATCTACTACTAAACATTCATCATCTAAATTAACTAATACTCATATTAAAAAATCATAAATACGCCTACGATCTTCTTTCAGTAGCAATTACAACTGGATGTCTCTTCGTAAATTTATATTTGCAATTCCTAAATATCATATTAATCAATATCACAAAGTTTTTACATCAAATACATTCAATTCTCATTTCAGTGATACATTTTTTGATTTACTCCATTATAGGCTAACTGCTCTTAATGTCAATATTAACAAAAAACCACAAAAGTTAAATAAAAGTAATTCACCTGTAATCGTTACCTTTTCCAATCCTGTTTTTAATAAAATTAAACTTAATCAATTATTTCACAACGAGCAATGTAAATTCCCACTTCAAAGTGTTAATCTGAAAAGCTCTTTTAAATATCCTATTAGTTTAGGTCTTAAAATTTTCAATTATAATAAGTTTCTAAAAATTTCACACACACTGGTACTTTTACATGTATATGCAATGATCCCCATCTAAATACATATATTAATGCCCATCATGGACATGTTATAACTGGTAATTTAGACATTGTCAATAATATTCATTTAAGATCTTTGATGCGTCATGGCACTAAATATCGTATTCCTTCACAGTGTAATATACAGTCTATCATTAAACAATTCACATATGATTTAGATTTCTTCATTTACAAAATTGCTATCAACTATAATAAACCTACTGAATATTTTGTAGATTGGAAGTATCATGTCATCTTTCTTTTGAAACAACAATTATTAAAACTGCATATTGCCAAAAATTCAGTTTCTGTCTCCACCTTTAAACCACATATTGCAGAACTTCAAAATAATTTCATCATTACATATGTAGATAAGGCTGCTAACAACTATGCTATCATATGCAAATATTACTATCATCACCTCCTAACTAAAACAGTCACTTCTAATAATATTTTTAAACTTCATCATGTTACTTTAAAGGAAATTAATAACCATATATTAAGCTATCACAAATTATTAGGCATTAAAAATAACAACCTCAATTATCCTTATGTAGTCATGATTCCAAAATTTCACAAAAATCCTCTTAAATTCCGCACTGTCACTGTAGGATGTAATACATATAATACTCGTACTAATACACTCTTTTTAAATATTCTTACACAGATTTATCAGTTATCAGTTAAAAAAGACAACACTCACTGCATTAAAAACAGTTTTGAATTGGTGGATAAAATAAAGCCATTAACAAATGTCAATAATATTATTACTTTAGATTTCAAAGACCTATTTAATAATATCATTCTAAAAGACTTGCATTCTATTATCAATTCATTATTTATAGAATATATTCCTTTATTAAATTTACCTGATAACATTGATGCTGACTACTTCACATCTTTGACTAACTTTCTACTATTTCATAATTTTATTTTCCAAGACAATGCTTTTTTTATTCAAATACAGGGCATGCCTCAGGGTGCTGCTTCATCAAGCATGTTATCTGATTTATATCTTTACTTTTATGAAAGTAAATTTATTAATAATAGTTTATTGCTCTACAGATACATAGATGATATAATTATTCTTTCTGTTACAAATAATAATTCTATATCTCGTCCTGTAAAGTACCCTTCTAATCTAGAACTTAGTACTACATTTTCAAATAATTCTAGTATGAATTTTATGGATGTTAAAATTAATATTCTCCCTAATAACACCCTAACATTCAACATTTATGATAAACGCAATGAATTTTCATTTAATGTAATTAATTTTACGAACTTTAATTCCTGCTTGCATATTTCAGTATATAGCAATATTCTCCTTTACCCTTTATCTACGGCATTATGTTCTACTGCAATTTTTTTCATGTAATATTTTTTTTTCAGTTACTACAATGAAAATTAAAGGATAGACATAAAAAAAACACTCACCCGTGAGAAATTTAATTATTTAGAGGTAATTAACTGAAGTGGTACTTTAAAGTACCGTCAGTACACTATGACTAAATTATCGTAACGGAAAACCCACAAATTATTTCAACTGGCACCAGAAAATATTTTCGGTTTAATAAGTATGTGAAATATAGGCTTTTTCTTCTTTACAAATAAATCGTTCGGCAAATTCCGGTGCCAATCATTTATTTCAACACTTTAGAATTGGAAATGCTTTGCTCCTAAAAGGTTAAAAAAAAAAAAAAAAAAAAAAAAAACTATTCTTTTTAGGTTTCGATCTTGTTAGCAGTCCTTTAGTTTTGCGACGTCAATATTCCAGGGACAACATGTTCTCTCGCATCTCCACACATGCAATATATGAATTTACATATGCCATTTCTAGCATAGCAAAAACGAACCGGTGCCACAACTTTTTCGATTTCTTATAAAAAAAATAACAATGAAACAGAAAAGAAATACCAGGGAAATCATTACTACACTACATTTTAGTAATTGCATTTTAAAACCGATGAAAACGATGGATAACTACACAGACGAAATGTAAACAAGAAGATTTTCTCCAACACCCAGTGTACCGACGGTACTTGTAAGTACCACCGAGTAATTCAACTGTTAAATCAAATACATACACCGTTCACCTAAAATAGCTAGTCATATTGTATTCTAAGACCATAATGAACACATAAAAAAATCCAACACTTATCTTATATCCTTTACTGTGTTTGCAGCAATGAAAAGACGAGCATGGCAATCGGTACAAAAAGTCGGCTCAAAACACATCGACTGCTTCAAAGATAGCATCATTCTTCTCTAAAATAACAAACCTAGAACTACCGCTGCCATGTATTCGGATAAAGTGGAGTTAAAAGAGCGTTTTTTGCAAAGTACCATTATAATATTAGTAATATTCACTGTGGTATAAAAGTTTAAAGTGAGTGGTACTTATAAGTACCGTCAGTAGATAAAGGGTTAATCATAGTCTTCGTATCAAACGTTTATGTTCCTCCCAATTCTTACAGCCTAACATTTTTAAATTAAAGCAATTAGCATTGTCTTATAATTATCCCATCTCTTTTATATCTGCATGGCT
This sequence comes from Maratus speciosus, assembly GCA_963932465.1. Taxonomy (NCBI): domain Eukaryota; kingdom Metazoa; phylum Arthropoda; class Arachnida; order Araneae; family Salticidae; genus Maratus; species Maratus speciosus. The sequence goes on along the minus strand of OZ010787.1, from coordinate 144,272,380 downwards.
CAAATCTTAATATTCATTTTTTTCAACTTCTTATAAGTATATAGGCTTATAATATTTTTAAAAAAACTAAAAAATCGAAAACACTATTATGGAGGGTGGGATGTGGATTGCTGAAAAAATTATAAAAATTATACACACAAAAAATTATATGTATGTGTATATATAATATATATATATATATATACAGGGTTAGCGAAATTAAACTTCCGCTACTCAAAGGGCCCTGTAGGCCGTTCTACTACTCCGAAGAGAATAATATTTGGACAACAGACACTTCGGAGGATGCGCTCGAGATTTCCGAAATAAAAAAAAATAGTTTAAAAAATCGCTACCAGATGGCGCAGCGGAGCAGCACATTGCAGCAACATATGCAAATGTCACGCACGATAAAAGGAAGAAGTTCGTGCCCCAATCAAACGAGCGTTCCAAAATGCCGACATTGCCGGAGAGAGCACTGCTAGTCAAATTGTACTACCGCAATGGTGAGAATGCAGAGGCGGTCGTGAGAGAGTTCTATCGTCTCAAGAACCAACGACGTGGACTAATATCGGAGCGTTTTCTTAAAGACATGATGGTGAAATTCTGGCGAACAGGAAGTTAGGCTATTTGCCGGGAAGTGGAAGTTAAAGGGTATCACCACCGTCGTAAATGATATTGCTATAGCGGTCGTGGAAGCAAGCACCGAATCGCCTCATGTAATTGTCAGTATACCGACGATTTCACGTATCTTTGATATGCCTTACTCCACTGTCCGATAATGCGTAGAATTCTGAATTTCTACCCGTATAAGATTCAATCGGTTCAGCAATTGGAACGACAAGACCCGGACACTCGCATACCATTCACGCTACAATTTCTAGCGAGATTGGCAGTTGATGGTTCCTGGCTACGGAAATTCTGTGCCCACGTTTTGTCCTTATTGTGTTCCTTTTGTGTTAGACCACTGGTCCTTCGGTGTTTCAGGATCTCAGTTTGTCCTCTCTTCACACGATAACTTGTAGCGCCATCTAGTGGAGATTTTTTAAACTATTTTTTTATTTCAGAAATCTCGAGCGCATAATCCGAAGTGTCTGTTGTCCAAATATTTTTCTCTTCGGACTAGTAGAACGGCCTCCAGGGCCCTTTGAGTAGCGGAAGTTTAATTTCGCTAACCCTGTATTCTTATAAAAGAAAAAAAAAGTTTTGGTGTATGTGTATGTTTTTTCCATACATTATACACTAAAAACATAAAAAATAAAAATACCATTATGGAGGGTTGAGGTCGGGAATGCTAAAAAATGTTTAAAACCTTATATGTTTTTATGTGTGTGAGCGTGTATAAGTGTATGTATATATGCTTATATATTGTATGGACATATAATTTATATTAAAAAAAAATGGGGTATCATGCATTTAACATAATAAAATTTCACATATTGCATCATCATTTAAGGATATATTTTACTATGTCAATATTCCTCATTGCTTTTTAAATTTTCACATTTATTTACATAATACAAGGCTAAATTTTACTATTTCAAATGTTCCTCATCTTTTTAAATGTTATTTATATTCTCATTTTTTTATATTATAATTTTTTGTCTTTAAAACATTAATTTAATCAATTGTCCTTTTATTTATTTTTATACAATTCTTTATTTCTTTATTTATTTATTTGTATTAATTTATTCCTTTTCTTCAGTTTATTTTGTATTCACTCAGTACTTATTAAGTTTATTCCTATTTTTTCATTCTAGTTTAACTAAAAGTTAATCTAAGTATTTTCTTGATTTCTTCAATCATTTTCATTCCTTTTATTTATTTATTTATTTTTTTTTGGACTTAAGATGGCAACTCTAAACATTATTGTTATTAATCCAGTTCCAATTTATTAATCCAGATCCAATCTATTTTCTGTAATGTTTACGTTATAAGGAGCTAAATTTTGTCATTTTAGGCTTAATGCCGACAAAATTGGATGAAATAACGCATCTTCTATGAATGAACTCACAAGCTCCTCTGATGAGTCATTCATAGTTTCTTATTTTACATACTGGTTTCATATGTTCATTTCTAAATCATCTTTAGAACTTTATCAATTTCTTCATATATTTGTGATTTCAAATTTATTATATATATATATATATATATATATATATATATATATCACTTTTTTATGAACGCGATAACTTTCATAATTCTGCACAAATCTCTTCCAAACTTATACATAAAATCAAGGAGCAGAAAATCTCTGTCAAGTTCATTAATGGGCAAAATATGACTAAAGAGGTGGAAATAGAGAAGGATTTTGTGAAAACCGAAAAAACTCCATAACTTCTTAATTATAATACCTATCAAGTCAGTTTAAAGTTATTATTACTTCTAGGAAAAGGGCCAAAAAATTATGTATCACAGATTTTTGATACAATTAAAAATGGGCTCAAGGAGTGAAAAAATAATGTTTTAGGGAGAAAAAAAATCAAAACTTCGTCAATTCTCAAAATATCGAATTCACTTAAACTTATTATAAATCTTCTTAATACTATCTACAACTTTTATATTGACATGTTTTTGATAGGACCAACTCTTATCGCAAAAAACAAATTAAAAACGATAAAAAAAGGGGGAGGATTGAAGAAGAAAAAAATTCATAACTTCATCAATTCACAAGTTATCAAATCCGCTTAGATTTATTATAAATCTTCTTAATATTATCTGCAACTTTTATATTGACGTTTTTGGTAGGACCAACTCTGACAGCAAAAACAAATTAAACAAAATAGGTGTTGAAGAAATAATTATCGTATTAACATGATTCTGATGAAAACAGCTCTTACAGAAAAAAGAAATTAAAAACTCGTCAAAAGCGGCCAGATAAAATTGTTAAAATGGGTTTATCTCTAATCTTGATTTGGTTTTTGTTGGTGAAATTAGTACTTAACTTCTAAATCTACCTCCACCTGTAGGTCGAGCTCGCAAGGATTTTTTTTTATTACATTACTCGCTAAATTATATTTAACAAAAAATAGCGTGTTACACTTAAAACTATGAGTGATGACTATGACTTAAAACAAAATCACGTAATAAAAAAAGTATGTACAAAAATTATTTAGCGGAAAATATTTTAAATGACCATCATGTAATAATAAAGTAAAATTGTAAATATAATGTGAAATGAACATTTTTATGTTTCAGTCTGGGGCCATAAATAAGATCTGCCGATAAGTCTGAAAAAAAAAGTGCTTTTGCTTAAAAAAGATAACTTTGGCTAATTAATGTAGCAGTGCATGTGAGAATTGGGATTTTCATCTTTTTATGACCTATTTATTCCTTCAAGCATTTGAATTTTTTATTTTCTATTTATAGTAATAATAAATTATGAAACTTATTATAAATGTGCTTTATTTTTTTTTCTTATATCTAACAATTTGTGCTGTATGCTATATGGGTTACTTCGCTGCTCCAATTTGTGAGATCCTTACAAACACGAGACTGCAATTTTCTAGCTTATTCGTAAATTCTACCCTGATATTATGCCATCTGCCGGATGAAATTCATATTTTAAAATCTTTACCTGTTTGATTTGCAAAGCAAATTTAGAAAAGAAACAAATGGGTTAATTGTTTCTGCACTTTGAAAATTCTAAACAGAAACGGACCACGCGAAATTTTTATAAAATTTACGTTTCCATTACGCTCCAAATTTTTTGAAAAGTATTTATGATTCCGTTTGTCAATCTGCCCCCTCTTCGTGATCTAACTCTCATAAATGCACTCGGATTACCATATAATTTATAGATATTATTGACGTTTACTATGGCATGTTCGCTATTGAAAATGGAGTTTGTAGCGTTTATACTTCATTTACAGGGACACTCAAAACAATTACGTTACATTATGGTCTATAGCGTTAATTATGTTACGCGATTTCAAACAAATGAAGTCGATATATATTTCTGAAGTGTACTAAAACATGCATCCACTTTGGAATATGAAGTGCAAAGTATTTATCATTTATTTACAGGGTCACACAGAAAAATTCGATTACATAATGGTATACGGTGGGAAAATGTTCCTAGCGTATTTTAATTATGTTACACTATTTCAAATACACCGAAATTTATATAAAATATTGAGTTGCACTCAGGGCTGCGGATTCTGTCGAAAAAATGGGCGACTCCGACTCCGGGAATTTTAACAGATCCGACTCCGACTCTTTCGCTCAAAAATGTGCCCGACTCCGACTCTTTCGCTCAAAAATGTGCCCGACTCCGACTCCGCAGCCCTGGTTGCACTAAAGATACTTACTGTCGAATATGATGTTCATAAATAATGTTACCAGGTGTCCCGCGTAACTCGGGGCTCCAAAGGCTCTGGACACCAGAATTTTAAAGTAGTTTTTTTCGCCTTATCTAACGGTAGTTTATTTTCTATTTATAGTAATAATAAATTATGAAACTTATTATAAATGTGCTTTATTTATTTTTTTTCTTATATCTAACAATTTGTGCTGTATGCTATATGGGTTACTTCGCTGCTCCAATTTGTGAGATCCTTACAAACACGAGACTGCAATTTTCTAGCTTATTCGTAAATTCTACCCTGATATTATGCCATCTGCCGGATGAAATTCATATTTTAAAATCTTTACCTGTTTGATTTGCAAAGCAAATTTAGAAAAGAAACAAATGGGTTAATTGTTTCTGCACCTTGAAAATTCTAAACAGAAACGGACCACGCGAAATTTTTATAAAATTTACGTTTCCATTACGCTCCAAATTTTTTGAAAAGTATTTATGATTCCGTTTGTCAATCTGCCCCCTCTTCGTGATCTAACTCTCATAAATGCACTCGGATTACCATATAATTTATAGATATTATTGACGTTTACTATGGCATGTTCGCTATTGAAAATGGAGTTTGTAGCATTTATACTTCATTTACAGGGACACTCAAAACAATTACGTTACATTATGGTCTATAGCGTTAATTATGTTACGCGATTTCAAACAAATGAAGTCGATATATATTTCTGAAGTGTACTAAAACATGCATCCACTTTGGAATATGAAGTGCAAAGTATTTATCATTTATTTACAGGGTCACACAGAAAAATTCGATTACATAATGGTATACGGTGGGAAAATGTTCCTAGCGTATTTTAATTATGTTACACTATTTCAAATACACCGAAATTTATATAAATTATTGAGTTGCACTCAGGGCTGCGGATTCTGTCGAAAAAATGGGCGACTCCGACTCCGGGAATTTTAACAGATCCGACTCCGACTCTTTCGCTCAAAAATGTGCCCGACTCCGACTCTTTCGCTCAAAAATGTTCCCGACTCCGACTCCGCAGCCCTGGTTGCACTAAAGATACTTACTGTCGAATATGATGTTCATAAATAATGTTACCAGGTGTCCCGCGTAACTCGGGGCTCCAAAGGCTCTGGACACCAGAATTTTAAAGTAGTTTTTTTCGCCTTATCTAACGGTAGAATTATCTGTGATTGAAGATGGAGAAATAAACGGTAAGAAATTACTGGTATCCTCAGCATTTGAAGCCTCGATTTACGCGAGACAGGTGGCAACACTATTCATAACAGTTATCGCTCATTAACAAGGGCACACTTATGACTTCGGTTACAATACTGTCTCTGAACGTTATGCTGGAAGTGCATTTTTAGGGTATGTACGCAGTGTGTATAAATTCTATAGATCATATAGAGGGATACACAAAATAATTCGTAAGGATTACTGTGTATGAGAGTGAATCACTCGAGGGTGTTTATTGAGTTATGCATTTTCCAGCTGAACTTTAATTAGTAGACTATTTGTTTGTAAAATATAAATAAATTCATATACAGTGCTACGCATACAACTAGATTCATTAAAACCTATATATAGTAAATTCTGAAAGTACGTTTTCAGTTGTATTATGCGTTTTTTTCTGTAATCTGTAAAAAAATCTGTAAAAAATACAGAGGGCTGTACAAAATTATTAGAGTGCCTTTCCGTCTATTGATAGAAAATATTGAAGGTTCGATTGTGTTATTCGTCTTGTATACGTAAACTAAACTAGCAGGGATGACCGAGCTAAGCTCGGTCAAAATTAGCCTTGTGTTCAATTCGATATTTTATTCTCACTGTATCATTCTTGCTATTTAGATACAACAGGCATGATCCTGAGACATAGTGACCCAAAACGATCCACTAACCGAATTTTTTCAAACATGCGACCTAACCAATGCTCTTCTCGAACCCTAAAACGATAGAATACAAAATCTAACCAAAATCGTTAACGTTGTTTTATAGATAAAACTAGCTTGAAACCACGGTAATCCAAAAGGGACCCATTAATCTAAATTTATTGAACATGTGACCTATCCCAATGGTCATCACATGCCCAGAAGCGGTATATTTCAAAATTTTGTCAAAATGTTTTAAGCCTTTTTTTAGATTCAATTAGCTTGACATTTGACACAAAATGATCCACTAATCGAATTTTCTTGAACATGTGACTTAGGCCAATAGTATTCTCGTGTCCGAAAACGATAGAATACAAAATTTCATCAAAAGCGTTAGAGCCGTTATCTAGATAAAATTAGCTTGACCCACAATGACCCAAAAATGGCCCATTAATCGAATTTTCTCTAACATGTGAATTAGCCCATTGGTCTTCTCGTAATCCAAAACAGAAAACTGCAAAATTTTGTCAAAATCGTTAAAGCCGTTTTTTTAGATAATATTAGCTTGACCCGAAGTGACCCCAAAATGACCCACTAATCGAAATTTTTCGAACATGCGACCTAACCCAATAGTTTTCTCATGCCCAAAAACGGTTAGTTATAAAATTTTGTCAAAATCGATTGAGCCGTTTTTTAGATTTAATTAGCTTGACCCTGACCCATTATGACCCACTAATCGAATTTCTCGAACACATGACCTAGCCCAATAGTATTATCGCGCCCGAAAATGGTAAAATACAAAATTTAGTCAAAATCGTTAGAGCAGTTTTTAAGATAAAATTTACATACATACACACACAATTTTTGCTCGTATTATAGTATAAGATTTTAGCTGGCTGTGTAGTGCATATATCTAGGAGGATAGACTAGCATCGTCCTATGTATAACGTTAGTTGGGGTAACTGGGCCATGATTTTACAATGTGACCCCGGAGCTTCTGACAATTCAGCTTCAAACAGTTAATGTTCATTTGAATTAAAGTCTGAACTTCTGTAAATGTGTTCAGTTAGGTTCCCTCTATCAGATAGAAAAGCTCAAAATTACATTTTAATATTTAAAAATATAAAAATATGCATATTTCATCTTTCTTTCCTCATGGGTCCAGTTGCCCATAAAAATGGGGTAAGTGGACCAGGAGGGTCTATGTTCCACATGCGTTTATTTTTCTTCATATGGGATATCAGGTCCTGTTTGAAAAAGTGTAAACAACTTAAAAAAATTTAAAACAGGCAGATCATATAAATTATATATCAATAAAGAGCATTGTAAGGGAAACCTTTGATGTCAATGTGTCTAAAAAAAAGCACTAAAAGTGAAAATATTAGATTTATTTATACCAAAAATATAAAAAACAAGTAAGTACAAGTAGTACTTTAGTATAAGTAATAAGTATAAAAGTCACATGGGTATTTTAAGGAAAAAAATAGCAAGGTAAATCTATGAACAAACGGCTACGTAAGTACTTAAGTGCTTTATCCGTATCCTGGTGTCGCATTATACAGGGTGCAATATGTTATCTATCGCCGACCTTTAATTTCTCAACCGTTGGTCGTAGACATATAGTTCCAATTACAAAAACGTTTCAAATGAGGTAAATGTTCATATTGTAGCATTATTTAAAGCCTAAAATCAATTTGATAAAAATTACAAAAACTAACTTTTTATACGGTCCCCCAGTCCCTATAGTTATATTTAGTAAAAGTTTACACATATCATAACAGATATAACACAAAAAGTTTGATATCTGTACTACAAAAATTGACACAATTATTTAATTTCAAAGTTTGAGGTTTTTGCAAATGATTTTGTCTTTCATTGAGGGATCAGTTAAAGATGAATTAAAGTAATTTGAGATCAAAATCAGGGTGCAATGTCCTTTTTACAGCGAAGCCACTTTTAGCCGATATCGTCGGTACTTTTGAATGTTGTTCGACCCATAAAAGTTAGCTCAAATTTTTAGATTAAATAACCCTATTTGGTGATTCCCCGAATTGGTTATACCGGCTAAAGGTGGTTTCGCCGTAAAAAGGACATTGCACTCTGATTTTGATCTCGAATTACTTTAATTAATCTTTTAACTGATCCCTTAATGGAAGGCAAAATCATGTGCAAAAATCTCAAACTTTGAAATTTAATAACTGGGTCAATTTTTGTAGTACACATGTCAAACTTTTTGTGTTATATCTGTTATGATATGAGTAAACTTTTACTAAATATAACTGTAGGGACTGGGGGACCGTATAAGAAGTTAGATTTCGTATTTTTTATAAAATTGATTTTTTACTTTAAATAATGCCACAACATGAATATTTACTTCATTTGAAACGTTTTTGTAATTGGAACTATATGTCTACGACCAACGACTGAGAAATTAAAGGTCGGCGATAGATAACATATTGCACCCTGTATAGGGAAAATGTTATTGTTTCTACCAGATCCCTAATGAGTTGCCTTCATGATAATTTTAACACATTCTAAAGTACGAATTAGGAATTAAAATTATGTGATGTCATAATGGCATCACCGCCTCTCAAGGGGTCAAGAAATTTGATTTGATACCACCCAATATGCTTTATTTAAATTTTATTATGTAATTTTAATAAGGTATTCCATAATTTTCTTGATTGTGAGCAAAAAACAATGGAGAAATTTACTTCCTGTAGTAAGAGAAACTAAAAAAAATTGTTTATAACTATAGGGGTAACTGGATCCAGCATGGTCCAGTTACCCCATTCTTGAAAAATTTATGGGGTAACTGGGACACCGGGCTTACATTTGAAACATGAAGTAAATATGAATAGATACCTAATAATATTAATGTAGTTATATGCCTAATCTTTAAAAAAAAAAGATTGTTTAATAAAAGTACTTACAGTATTTTAATAAAAAGCCGAGGAAGTTAAACCATATTGACGTTGTTTTTAAAAAAAGAAACGTAAATTTTTGACAACCTATCACAGAAAAGTGAGAGTTATGATTGAGTTGACACACGTTGTTTTAGGAAGTAGAGATTAAGGTGCATTGTTCACAAAAGCTAAAACTTTAAAAACATCAACAGTTTTTTTATAAAATAGCCTATGGCCCAGTTACCTCGTGGGTTCAGTTACCCCAACTAACCTTATACAGATCTATAGATCATGTACAGGGATGCACAAAAGAAATCAAGTACCTTTCCAGTTATGCACAGTAATTGCTGAATTCTGGTTTTTACATGTGTACATGCGTTTTCTAACGTGTTTAATTAGATATCCACTACGGTGAATTTCTGTTACAGTACTTTTCTTTCTTGTTTTATATCTAGAAAGAAAATTGGCCTCGGCTTGAATAAGTAATGAGCCGACTACCTTAAAATTTGACTAGTCGGGCTTCAGAACAGCTAATTAACTGGTCAACTCAATGGTTTCTTAATAATTTTTAAATGCCGCAATAAAGTGCATGAAGTTCATTTGGTTTACTTTGATATAGATCGCACATCGCATTTCATTCTGCCGACCTGAACCATTCTGCGGCTGAGCCTTTCAGCGGCGCTATCGACTAATTGATATAACGTTGATTACTTTAAACATGATTTAAGAAAAAAATTAACATAAAAAATTTCTTAAAGTGATTCAAAAATACATAACTCGCATTAAGAATATAACAGAAGCTATTAAAAAACATTCTTGGATGGTATTTGTTGAATGCAAAAGAAGAATTCAGACAGAAATATGATAAATTTAAAAAAAGTGTTATACATTTAAATTTTTGTATGCAACGATAGTTTTTGAACCATAAAAAAACCTATATTGAAAATCATCAGCTTAATGTCATTCAAGAAAGTTTATCTTAGTTCAATTACTCTATGAATTTTTCAAATATAAATGGAATTTATTTACATCCGACTTTTCAGTCGCAAATTTTAATACATATAAAATTACTGCCTTTTTACTAAACCATAAAATAGTCTTTCAAACATATATGTTCGCAAAAACTATATTTTAAATTTTATGTCAATTGTTTTTTCAGTTTTAGAATCCCTACATCTACGTAAAATATAACTTGTCAGGAAAGAGAGTGCCCGCCTTCGTATTAAATCAAAGTCAATTGATTTATACAGTGGCTCACAGAAGTGTTCGTACACTTTAGAAATTTATAGTAAAACGGCATTTCCCTGGAATTGAATTCGAATATGAAGTCCAATATTTTTTCACATCAACTTTATGTTAGTCTAAATAATGCTCAACATTTCTTTTTATTATTCACTGATTTTCTTTTTATATAAAAATGGAAACGGTAGGAGACAGAGAAAGAATATGCCACAAAAGTCTTCGTACACAGAAACATTTTCGGATAAATTCATAATTAAAATTATCGTCTGTCGTATTATTTTAATTTTTGCATTGTGAGGACATTTAAGAAATCGTTTGGCTTTAATTTTTGCCTGCTTTCTCTGTTAATATTCTATTTATTATTTAAATATGACTCGTAGTCGTAAGAAACTACTACCAAGATTCAAAAATTGATTATCTTTCATCATAGTAGTGGTAAATCAGTTCGAAATATTGCTAAATTAGTCAATTTAACCCATTCTATGTTGCAGTATTTGATAAAACACTTCAAAGAAAAAAAATCGGATCGAAAAAAAGGCAAGACAAGGTCGTCCATCAAAGTTAACACAACGTGGTCAGAGATTTATAATTAGAAAAATTGTAAAAAATTGTAAAAGTTGCTACAGAATTTAATGAAAAATGTTCTACTTCAATTTCACCTGAAACTATTCGACGGGTTCTGATATTAGCTGGATTAAATGGGCGTTCTGCTTGTAGAAATTTTTTTGACAATGAGAAAAACAGAAAGCTTAGGCTTTCGTTCACAAAATCAATGATAAATAAACCTGAATCATACTGAAACAATGTCTTATTTGCCAATGAAAGCAAATTTAACATTGTTGGTTCCGAAGGGCGCACAATTGTATGGAGAAGAAAAAATTAAGAACTTAATCCGAAGAACTTAGTTGCAACAATTAAGCATAGTGATGAAGGTGTCCTTGTGTGGGGGGTTCATGGCAGCATCAGGAATAGATAATTTGGTATTTATTGATGGCATAATGAATCATGAACTTTATTTAAATGTTTTAAAATACAATTTAAAATTATCAGCCGAAAATTTGGGTATTGGAAACAACTTTGTCTTCCATCAAGATAACGGGCGATTCTCAAAAGGTGGGCACTGGGCACACGTCATAACTTTAAGCCTTTCAAAAATAACTTTAACTATCATTGACCTTTTTTTTTTTTTTTTTTTTTTTTTTACACTGAGTTTTTAATTCTATACAGAGACAGAAAATGACATAATTTATTGTGAAAGCTTTGTATAAATATCTTAAAATTTTATTATTTTATGCTAAGGAGGCCAATTTTGGACATTCATAAAGTTAACTGCTCCAATGTACCACCAAGAAAAAGAGTTTTAACTTGCTTCCAGGTGGTTCTAATGGTAAACAACGAATGCATAAAGGAAACGGATGATTTTTTGATAATTTCGTTAAGAGATGGCAGACTGATTTATTGCTTTTTTGAAGATAGAAGGACTTTTCTATAAATATTTTTTCTGTATTTTGTTATGTCCAAAAGTAACGTACGCCACAAAGCTATCATTTCCACGAAAAATACATCAAGTAAGTACTTCAAACTCTTTTCTCTATCTTTAAAATCATTTTTAAAAAATTAAATTATTTGTATGTGTTTTTATAAGTTTTTTTGCAATAAATGCACTTTTCTCAAATAAGAAAGTGGAATGTCCGAATCGGGTAACGAAGGAAACGCCGATTTTATTTTCGGTAAATTTATTTTTAAAGATGATTTGGTGTCCTGAAACGTGTAAAAAGATATTTATTATAATGTTTTATCGTAAATAATTACCGTGTTTTGTTTAAATAAAGTGTATTTAGTACGTGTAATAATATAACTTGACTTGAAGCATACTCAAGTAATGTGTGTAACGATAGACACAATATGGCGACCGCAGCGATCGTTACGAAATTTCGGACATGCTTATTTAAAAGTATGATTTAAAATTAATAGTAAACTTCTTTTTTTATTTCAAAAGTAATTCTTCAGTGATCTTACGTGTTTTTATGTATTTTGCAAAGTTTTCTTTGTAGCAAATGTACCCCAAAAGATTATTTAATAACAATGTCCAAATCGTGGAACGATCTAAACATTAATAATTTTAATTTTCTAAATACATAAATAAATATATTATAACAGAGTCCATTGTTCTAACATACATCTTAAAAAATAAAATAAATATTTTTTTGTTAAATTATTGTACTTGAGTTCTTTTTTTAAAATTCAAGGTTTAAGAATCCCATCTCCTTAAAATTCCATTCTTCCTCTTTGCTCCCTCACCAAAATGCAAGGCAAATAAAAAGTTTAAGCCACTTCGTGCTGTAATTTGGTAAAAAAAAAAAAAAAAAAAAAAAAACAGAAATTGACAGTATTTAAAGTATAGAAGACAGCCAGCGAAAACTGTTAAAGGTACTCAAAAGATTCACTCCGTACGCACGACAAACAAATTTGGTACTATTCAAATAAGAAATAGATCTGATTTTTACAATCTCTGTAAAAAAATAATCAAGAATGCATTACCAGTGAAGCTGGTGAAAAAAATATTGTTTCTACAATTGACTCCTCACAGTTGAAAATAGATTGACATTGGTGACTGGTACTTTGTATTAATTCATGATGAAAACTTATGGCCATGTATTATTGAAAAGCTCAGCATTGATAATGGTGAACAAATATTTTCTATAAATTTTTGACTCCTCAGGCAGACATTGATTTTAACAGGTTTCGTTATCCATCTAAAAAAGACAGCACAAATTTAAAATATGAAGATATTTTGTTGAAATCACCAAATCTACCTCATCCGGTGACAGCAAGAGGAGACTTTTCTTTTGATAAAGAAGTTATAGATATGTGCATTAAAAAAATGGCAGTATAACTTGTTTTTATTTTTATTTTATTTTATTTTTTTTTTTGAGAAAAAAAAAAAAGAATAAATTATATGTTGGATACTTCTAATATTATGTAAAGGTATGTTTTTTGCATAATGTGTAATTCCTATAAAATTTAGATATTACTTCTAAAAATGTAGTAAATATTTTAATATCAGAGATTAACATTTGATTTTATTATTATTATTACTGGATAGTAAAAACTTAATTATACATATATATATGTATACACATACAATTATGGGACACATTTACTACATTCTTAGTCTTAAGAATTTTTTAAATACTAAGCGCAATGTCCAAAATCTGTAACGTACGCGCGAAAAAATGTCCAAAATTTGTAACGTACACAACTGCTAATTAAAAGCTTTAATAATTAATTTTCCAGAATAATTGCTGTCTTTTAATGTTTGTGTATAATTTTGTAGACTTATATACTATACTATTAAAAAAATGGCCTTAAATTTGAAAATTTTAAAAATTACATATAGTTAACGTTTAATGATCCCACCTTTTGAGAATCTCCCAACGATACTAAGCACACGGCTCTAAACGTTCGCCTGTGGTGTCTCTATAATTGTCCATAAATTCTGAAAACTCCAAATCAATCGCCGGATTTAATCCCAATAGAGCATATTTGGAAGGAAATGGAGGTGAGAGTACGAAGACACGACATTAAAACGGAAAGCGATTTAAAAGCTTTAATGATCGATGAATGGATGAACATTGATGAAGAAATTACAAAAAAAATTAGTGAAATCTATTCCTAGACGTTTAAAAACTGTTGTCTATACCAAAGGATATCATATTAAATACTAATTTAACGAAATATTACAGTATTTTTTAATATGTAAAGATTTTTTTTTAAGTGTACGAAGACTTTTGTGAGGTAACTTTTTTGTTACTACTTTTTGATTATTGATTTTTTAAAAATAACATTTTGCTATTCTTTTTTTAATATTTTACGTAGTTTTGTTAAGAATAAGTTGTAGTTCTTATTATTAAATACTCTTTCTGAAATATTAATTTTAATTAATGAATAGATTACAATTTTATTGAAATTCGTAAGTGTACGAATACTTTTAATAGCTACTGTAGACTTGCATTTCAAGACAGCATGTTTATTAATTCTGAAGGTAGATAATACATTGAAAAAAGGTGTTTTCTTCTGAGAAACATACAAAAAAAATTTCTGTATTATATTTATGAGTTATATTATTCATGTTATTACAAAGGGATTCATTTCCAACTAAACTTATTGGTGAGAATATACGGCAGACAAACATTTAAAGTATTTCTTGCAATTTTTCCCGATAGATGTCACCACTATAATACTTTAACTATATGAATAAGGTTTGATTTTCCATTAGTTACACTAGGACTATGCCCGGTCCTGAATCGCACCTCTTACATTTGTTTCTGTATGGTGAAATTAGAAATAAATTTAATATTTAAAGATTGAAAACATGCAGCGTTATTTCTGATTATACTTGGAGGCGACAAAATTATTTCGTTTAGGATAGTAAGTGCAGATTTTCTGTCCACTTTAAATAAGCTATTTTTCATGCTTTCATATTTTCAAAGATATATTTGTGTTAGTAAAAATAAATGAAAAGTTTCAACTAATAATAAGCAAACACATAACGAATTTTAAAAGTTTGAAAATCAAAGTAGGGGGGCGGGAATCACCTTACCCTCCCCCCCTCCCCCCCCCCCTAACAGATGCCTCTGCTAACGAAATTTACTGTAACATTTTCCTATTTGCAAGAATTTTTTTTTATTGTTTTTGCTCAGCAAATAGTGCTTTTTATTTTTATACAGTTTCTAACGTAATATGTTAAGGAATATGCTTTATTAAATGATTAATATAATCATATATCTTATGCCGTAAGCAAAATCCAAAGATTAAGAAGATCAAGAAAATTGTAAAAACAGTTAAATTGATAACATTTCTAATCTTTGGGTATGGTCAATACGTTATATGAGTGAATCAAATCACAGCTTTTATAAATTGTTAAGAAATTAAAATCATGAAATTAGTAAGAACAGATTTCAGGGCCGGACAAAGGCCACTTTGGCGTCTGTGCGATCATAGTCTTGGGGTCCCACCCAACTCTCAAACAGAGATGAATTCAAGGGTAGCCCAGAAGGGAACCCCTCCCCATCATCGGAACATCAAAATGTCGTCCGTAGAGAATTTTAAGATTTTTAGTTTGTCCATTATCTAAAAGTGAAAATGCCTTCCCTTGGAATTCCATAATGTCACCCCCGGAACTGCGAAAATTTCTCACACAGAAAGATGTTTGAATTAAAGACTGCTTTCAAATGTATGTAGCTATACTATATTAATAAAAGAAGTATGTTCGCGATGCTAGGAAAATTTATCGCACATAGAAGTCTGCAATTTTGGCTATTGATAGATGAAGACAGATCGGAATGCTTATATTTTTTTTTCATAATTAGCAGATATTTTAATTAAAAACTCTAACCTATATAGCATTTTTAGTTTGCAGAAAATTTACAAAAGACTTGCTTTGAAAACCTGCAGAGTTCCAGCAAGCTCAGCATGACAAGACTGAAAGTTCATAACAAGACTGCAGCAAGATAACACAGACGCCAAAGTCACCACACTCTGAACTTGCAGCTAACTTGTCGTGCAAGTTAAATTCATGCTGTATCACATTTATTGTAAATTATTGGCAAACAAGCAATCAAAAATACTACAAACTACTGCAAAGTAATAATCATTCCATATCACATTAACTGTTTACAACTGTTACACTATAAGTTTAACTCCTTTGAAGGGGTCCATAGACCTGATCAGGTCTATTGATGCATACGCACTGTTAAGGTGCATGCATTGTTTTTACCACCATAAACAAGTTAGGGTGATATTTGTGCTTTTCAATTCGAGCCTTTTTTGGTATTTGGGAAGAATAGCGTTTAAAAAAAGCGGTGCCAACCGATTAAAATTTCTGCAATTTCTGCGTATTTTCTGATTGTCTATTCTCTCAGCAAAGGAATTGTTTGCTTTCGTCACTTTCGTGAATTAAAGACAGTCTTGCCATCAGTTTCATAACAAACTACTCATGCAAGTGGGTGATGGTATACTTTGCGGGAGATTTGCTGCGAATTTCTCAATTCAAATTTGTCACGGCAGGAAAAAAAAAATCAAACTTGCTGCTAATGTTCATGCTCGATCTTAACCTTTAACTGATGTTACCGGTCTCACAGATCGGTGCTTTTTTCAATTTTCAAAGTTTAACTTACAAATTTCAGTTTATCAACAAATACTACTGAAATTTTGTTTCGTTTGGAACTTTAGTACTATCACAGAGACTTTTGAATAGGTGAATTTGAATTATAACACTCCTGTACAAAAAGTTTAGTACAAAAACAACATCCTATGAGTTAATCGCGGCTTTTATTCATCTTTCGATAGAGCGGTCTCACAGACCGCTTCACACTAGTTATGTGACATTTTCTGTGACATCAGTTAAAGGTTAATGTCAGAAATTAAATCGGCAATCTCTATAATGAAGGCCCCTTAGTTTGTTTGAAAAAATTTTCGGACAGGAGTGCGCATAGCACTTCCTGGTGTACGCTTCTGAAAGCAGTGAGGCCCCCAACGCTAAATCCATCCCGGAGAGTGTCTGAATTAAATACTGATTTTAAGTATATTTAAGATTATTATCCCATGCCCGGGCAATGCCGTGCAGATCAGCTAATATGTGATATTAGTCGATTGTCGCCCTCTCCAGCTGCGCGTATCATACGACCTCACATACAGTCCTCAGCAAAAGTATAGACACTGGTGTTATTTAACCTTTAAATAAGAAATACGAACACTTGGGTTGTACAAATGGCTGTACTCATTTTTAAATATATTTTAAACGTTTTAGGACGGAAATAACGGTTTTACTGTTGTTATTATTTAATTTAACTGAAAAAAGTGAAATTTGCATATTGCAAAAGTTTAGACACTTTCGTGATTTTTGGCAACTATTCACGGAAAAACGCTTTTTTCAAACTTATGACGTCACACGCATGAAGTATTTAAGTGCACCTCGCGATAGAATCTGTTAGTGAAGATGCCACGAGCTAGAAATTTTCAGTCAGATGAAGTAATTAAAGCATGGAAGCTGAAATCGAAAGGGAAGACTGTTGCAGAAATTTCAGCTACTTTGAATCGTCCAAAGAAGTCTGTCTATCAAATACTGTCTAAGGGTGATTCTTTCAAAGCAAAACATAGTTTTGGAAGGACTCGTGTGGCCAGAAAACGAGATGGTAAGAAGGATCCATAAACTGGCATCTAGACAAATGATGATAGATAGTCGCATTGAAAGTGAGTCAAAGCTTTCTGTGTCAACGCATACTTTCGTAATTGAATTAAAGAAAAATGTAAATTAGTTTACATGAAAATGATAAAACAACCAGCCTTGAAATCTCACAACAAAATGACGAGAATGCAGAGGGCTCTGTAACCCTTTCCGTCGCGGAGTAATTCTGTTTATAAACTGTTGAAATAAGGGACTGAAACCACAATTTATAAACGAATTTATTAGAAAATACGAACTTGCTTATTTTCACGTACATTATAAAAGGAAAATTGTAAATGAATATTCTTGGTGCCATTTGTCAGTTCTGAAATTAAAATTTGGTTTCCTCTTTTAAGGACACCGCCCTCGAAAGGCTTAATGATTTGGGCCTCACTTTATTTTAATGCTCACGTATCTCTGGAGTTTCTCAGCGGACGCCAAACAGCGTAAGACTACATATATGCATTGGAAACAATTTACAGCCATTTGGTGAACTTTTAGCTCTTCCAAAATATGCATTTGAGCAAGATAATGCGTCCATTCATGTTGCATACAAATAAAAATATTGGTTTAACTCTCAAAATATTACTGTTCTCGACTCGCCCGCAGGTAGCCCTAATCTGAACCCAATCGAAAACTTTTGTGGCATCATATCTCATATGGTTTATGCAATTTTTTGACAATAATCCACAAATGAGCTTCGATCTGCTGTTGAATGTGTTTGGCACGAAATAGACCCCCATGTGATGCAAGATTTAGTTTCTTCGATAGCAAGTCACATTTCTGCACTAATTGCAGACAATGTAGGTGCAATTCGATTTTAATTTATGGATATTTTTCTGTAAATAGACAGATTGTCTATACTTTTGCCACAATGTTAATTTTTTTTTTTTTTTTTTGTCATTACATATTATGTAAAGTGTATAAATTAAAATTCATTGTTTGTGAATAAAGGATAAGCCCTCAGTAACATATGACAGTTGAGTTGAGTTACAAAAATTCGTTACGTACTTCTGAGTACAGAAGCACAATCGATCATTGTCTAAACTTTTGCTGCGCACTGTATTTATTCATCCATCGGTCAGACCCTGTCAATTTTTTTTATTTTGTTATCTGGTTTGTTATGCAAATGAGACTTTCATTCAAATTTTTTAACACATATAAAGTATTATATATATCTAGGCATGATAAATTTTGTAGTACAGTTCAATTACAATATTGTGTTTAGCCTTTTTCCTCTTCTATTCAATATAGGGTGATCAGAATTAAACTGGAAGTGACAGACCAGGTGTGTCGAACCTGCGGCCCGTAGAGTTCTACCAGTATTTTCGTACAGAATAATTCGCCTTATTTGATGACAGAAATTTTGCGAATAAATAATAATTTTTTCGGAAATAGTGGGGACAAATGTTTTTGTGCAAAGAGGCTGTATACCCCTGGATTATACTTTTTTTATGATGCGGTTTCTACTTTTGAAAAGTAGGAAATCACATTTTTGCTGATAGTGCTGATGATGCTCCAGTGCAAATAATTTGCATATTGCTGAAGGTATTTAACAACGAGAGACAGAGAGAAACAGAAAAAGGAATTAAACATTTTTAGGACAAAATGACGTAAGCTAAATAATTTTGTATAGATATTAAAAATATATTTCATTTGACATATTCTTAAATAAGAAAAAGTTTGAGGAACAATTGTTTTAGAAATGACAGAATATAAGATTTATGTATAAGAATGCAAGTATGCAGCAACAGGATGCACTCATAAAAACAATAAAACCGGATCCAATACATTTTAGTTCCAAAACTTGAAGAGCTTGAAGAGAGAAAAAAAAATGACTTTCACATCTTGTTATAAGTATAAAATAAAATTGGAAATTCTATTACATTTTTTAAAAGTTTACCTATAGATTTGGGGCACCCTAAGCTCATGATCAGAACTCATAATTTTTATGAATCTTTTTTTTTTTTTTTTTTTTTGGTTCCGATTCCCTGAAGTTTACCCCCTTCGGTTTTATAACATATAGGAATAATTCATTTTTTTAATGGTGCATGTGATATTAATTTTAATAAATGAGATATCATTATAAAATAATCTGATACCATGAGCATTAAGTTATAACATGAACCATTAGTTTTTATCTATTCTAGGTTGACAGTTCTAATATGGAAACATAATATTTTCAAATATTTTTAAAATTATTTTCTTTTAATAAATAAATAAATATAACTCTGCAATGTGCAACAATAGTTAGCATTAAATGAGACTGGTATGGGGTTAGTATATCAAAGAACCGCATGACTGTTAAAATAAATACTTCACTTTCATCTTACAGATAGATTCATTTAAGATTCGCTTTAATTAGTGCTTTTAATAAAAATATTAACCAAGTTACAATAAAACTCTAATATGTAAGGCACTGTTTTCCTATAAATCAGCTTAAGTTCCAAACTATTTTAAAGAAATGGCAACCACTTTTTTGCATTCACCAGAGCTTAAAAGATTGAACACTGGCGTATAACCACTTAATGAAATTTAACTCAGAGTTAAAAATCATGCATGAATAAACAAATAAAAGGCTAAAATATAGACATAACCTTTTTTACCATGTTTATTTACATTCCATCCCCACCAACTTAAAAAAAATAATTAAATAAATAAAAAAATAAATAAATACTGCGATATAAAAGAAAAACAGTTAACATTTACAGAGCTCCCCTCCGCAGTATTTACCATATATTCTGAGAAAAAAAAGTTAGATCAATTCTAAAACTATTTATTTCTTAGACTGCCAGAGTTAAAGCTTACTGAACAGATGGTTAGAATGGCCCTCAAAGGAAACCACTGGGGAAAAAAGGGATTTCCCCCTTTGCTAAAAGAAAAAACATACAGAAGAAGAAGAAATAATGAGCCGGAACAAGAAATAAGTTTGTTAAAATATTACACCTATACTTACTTAACCTGTTGCTTGCATGTTAGATCAAGCAGTTTCGTCGTTAATACTCTTCTTTGATGTTTTCCGAAATGTAGTAATTCATAAGGGCAGTTCTCACGCTCAAAATACATGGTTCAGCATTATCCCAAATACAAGCAAGCACTTTCATGAAGAGTAAATCCTTATAAAACTCATTATAAAAGTACATTATATGACAAAAGTCACCGGATATTTTCGATTTTAGACGTTTCGTCGAATATCTAAAGACATTCTTGACAAATTCTTCTGGAACTTCAGGAATTAGAATATGTTTGACTTCATTATTTTTCAGGGTAGGTTTGATCAAGAGGGCAATTAAAGCACCAACAAAAAATTGAAAATTATATATTTGCGATCACCCTGTAAAATAAAATGCTTGAAATCATCTGTATAGCTATAACAAAGGACTATGTGAATCTTGTAAAAAATTTCTATAAGAACAGCACGTATAATCAGAGAAATGTAAAAGTTACTTGAAAAAATTCAAGAAATTTCTGCATGTTTTTTTGTTAATAGCATGCAATGTTTTCAAATAAACTTAACGCCACTTTCAAGAATCTTGACAAATTTACAATACCATAAAAATAATATACCATATTTAAAGTACAGTAGAAATAAATAATACACTAAAATTAGAATATACATTAAGTATTTGATAATATATGAAGATTTGTATGAAATAATTTTTGCGCGAAAGATAATTTTGATTTTGAAAAATCCCTGCCGGCCCGGCCTACAGGCGAAGGTAGATTTCGAAGTTAAGTATATTAATTACACCAACAAAAACTAAATCATGATTACATATAAATCCACTTTAAGAGTTTTATCCGGCCGCTTTTGACGAATTTTTATTTCATTTTTATGTAATAGCTGGTTTTATCAGAATCATGTTAAGGCGTTATTTAAAAAAATACTTTTCCATGCTCAACAACTCGAAATTTTCTGGCACATTTTCAGATTAATTTTTAATAGAAAAAATAAGAAACTTGCTGACGTGATTTTTGAAAAGATTTATAAGCGACCTGTGTTTTTATTTTTCTTTCAATTAATTGAAACTTGATTAATAAACAATTATTTTCTCAGTAGGGCAATATTTTTCGTTTCTAACACAATCGCTTCGGGAAATTCTGTTCAAAATGCCCACTTTGACAACATTTTTTTAAATATATTCTGCCTCTATCAAAAAATCGATCATTACGGTACATTATATAGTTTCTGAAGAAGAGAATCTATCAATTGGACGCGTTTGAAAGCAAAAATTAATTTAAAAATGAGTAAGAAAATAAGCAGTTTGGATCTGAATACATTCTTAATAAGATGATTTTTTTCTTCAACCGCTATGAATTTTTAATTTGTTTTTGCTGTTAGAATTGGTCCTATGAAAAACTTGTCTATATAAATGTTGAAGACAATAATAATAAGATATATGATAAATTCATGGGGATTTTATATCTTGTGAATTGACGGAGTTATAGAATTTTTTCTTCTTCACCCCCCTTTTTTTGTTTTCGTTTGTAATTTTTTTTGCGGTACGAATTGGTCCTATGAAAAACTTGTGAATACAAAAGTTGTAGATAATATTAAGGAGATGTATAATAAAATTAATTGGATTTGATATCTTGAGAATTGACGAAGTTGTGAATTTTTTTCTCCCAAAATCCCTATTTTTTGTGCCCCTTGAGCCCATTTTTTATTTTATCCAAAATCTGTGATACATAAATTTTTGGTCCTATTTTTAGAAGTAATATAAACTTTAAACGGATTTGATATGTACAAAAATTAAGAAGTTATGGGGTTTTTCTGTTTTCACAAAACTCCTCCCTGTTTCCACCCCCTTGGTCCGATTTTGCCCATTCACGAACATGACCGAGATTTTATGCCCCTTGATTTTATGTATCAGTTTGGAAGAGATTTGTGCAGAATTGTTGAAGTTATCGTGTCCAGAAGAAAGTGATATATATATAGATAGATAGATACATAGATAGATATCTATATATAAAATTTTTTACTGATGGTGGTTTTGGGATCTAGTGGTCATGATCGGTGTAGATCTGCAAAAATTTTTCAGAAATTCCAACATTGGAACGACGCCAATAGGTAGTATTTCATACGAAATCTACCTAAAAATTAGTAGCCAACAATAAAAAGCAACTTATATAAAAAGACCAGATGAATATCGTAAAAATTCTGAAAGATGTCGGCTATATATTGAACTGAATTACAGCTGATTTCTAAAATTAGCCGAATGACAAAAGATTTCCCACAAATTGTCATATTTCATTTCTTTTTCATTTTTTATTGATGCTTTAGTTCTCCTTTGAAGAATAATCAGAATGGGCCCATTCCAACAAAAAAAGAATAATCAAGATCAGATCCTTCGTTCCAAAGTTACACATGAATTTACGTTAAATACTAATTGTTTTGTTTGGAAGTCAGTTAATAAAAAATGGCAATTGTGAAAAATCCCTTACGTCCAAGCTAATTTTAGAGAGCAGCTGAAATTCAGCTCGTTATATCCCCGATATTTTTCTGAAATTTTCACGATATTCGATCGATCTTTTTATATGAGTTGCCCTGTATAGTTGGCGGTTAAATTTTGCAAAAGCAAAGTTATCTTTCGACCATGCACAAAAAAATTATTTATACAAATTCTCACGTTTCTTTAATATATTTATATTCTAATTGTAGGATATTATTTCTACTGTACTTTAAATACTGTTTATTACTTTTATGGTACTGTAAACTTGTCAAGATTCTTAAAAATGGCGTTAACTTTATTTGAAAATCTTAAATGTTAATTAGCAAAAAACATGCAGAAATTTCTTGATTTTTTTAAAGAAACTTTTATATTTTTATGCATGCACACAGTCGCGGAAAACAAAAAGTAAACACCCCCTACTAACTCTGCCACAAATTATTGTAGAAGAAAGTTACTGGTACCAGACAATTGGAAATAAAGTCTACTTTTAAATGATTTATATAAAATTTGTTCAGGGGCCCATCTACATATAAAAACTAACCCAAATTTTTCTTTATAGCAGTGTCCAAGTTTGACACCATAAATAGATTCCGCACGCTTCAATTAGTGTAAATCCAAATTTTCATGAAATCTGTATGATTAGTTTCCAAGAAATTAATTATTTTAAAATGAGCATATATTAGGGGCTGTATCCAAATTGAAGTTCGTTACTCGATTGTTGAAATGCTACAGAATGACTATGTCACTTCTATTAATGTATTATTTCTCGACAATGTGAACATTTCATTCGCTTAATACACTGGTCATCAAAATTGAAGAATAATGAGAAAAAATATGCTCACTATGTTAATGTTGCAACCAATTCCCAATGCTGCAATTATTTATGTTAATTAAAAACTATTGAACTCAAAATTGCACTTCCGCGCATACGTTAGCGTCGGAAATATGCAAATAACATGATTAATAATGGACATATGTTAAAATCCTGGTCTGTTTAAAGTAAATGTGGAGTCGAAGTGTGATCAGTATTCATTACTTATGGCTCAAAGGCATAATTTATTAAGTCAAAGTGGCGAATAATTGATAGAATCGAATCGAAGAAGGTCAAACACAAATGGAGGTCGCCCAAGATTTGAATATCCCTCAAAGTGTCATATCAAGAGCTTCGAAACGCTTTCAAAGCAGTGGATCCGTTGATATACAGCCTGGTCAAGGGAGTAGAAGAGCAACAACTGCATCCGAAGACCGTTTTCTATCATTGTGACTCGAAGAAACCGCGAAGCGACTACAAGAGATTTGGTTTGAGACATTCAAGCTGCCACAGGAACTCGAATTAGCCGTTCTACTGCTGCACGAAGACTTAACAAGGATGGACTGTATGCGAAAAAACCAATAGTTTGTGTCCCACTCACTCCATCTTCCAAAGAGACCTGTTTAGACTGTTGCTCTCGTCATGTTCAATGGTGCCAAGAAGACTGGGCTCAAGTATTGTTTACTGACGAGTCCGGGTATAGTCTGAACACTGATTCTAGACGTATTTTGATCTGGAGAGAAGAAGGAACACGCAACTTGCCTTCCTTTTTCTGTGAAATATCCCGTTCGAGCCCAGTCTTCATGGCTCCATTGAACATGACGACGGCAACATTTTAAACGGGCCTCTTTGGAAGCTGGAGTGAGTGGGACACAAACTATTGGTTTTCTCGCATACCGTCCACGCTCGTTAAGCCTTCGTGCAGCAATAGGACGATTAACTCGAGTTCTTGTTGCAGCCTGGAGGTCTGAAACCATATTTCTTATAGTTGTTTCGTGGTTTCTCCGAGCCGACAATGACAGAAAACGGTCTTCGGATGCAGTTGTTGCTCTTCTACTCTGTTGACCAAGCTGTCTATCAATGGATCCAGTGTTTAAAAAGCAGACCGAAGCTCTAGATATGACACTCTAAGGGATATTCAAATCTTGGGCGACCTCCATTTGTGTTTGACCTCCCTCGATTCTACCAATTATTCGCCACTTTTGACCTTCACCTAAATTATGCCTTTGAGCCATAACTAATGTATACTGATCACTCTGACACCGCATTCACTTTAAATAACACTACACTCCAGAATTCCAACATACGTCCATTACGCACTACATTGTCAATCACCTAATTTGCATATTTCCGACGTTAACGTATACGCGGAAGTGCAATTTTGTATTCAATAGTATTTAATTGACATAAACAATTGCAGCACTGGTCTTTAGTTGCAACATTAACTTTGTGAGCGTAATTTTTCTCCTTATCCTTTAATTTTGATGACCAGTGTATGTTTCGAGTAATGCCAGCCCAAATGTTTAAAAAATAAACGGTCAAGTGCGAGTATTACTCGCGCACAGAGGATTCCGTACAATAATATATGAATTAGTAAGTGTATTATTAAAAAAATACCGTTGCTAAAAGAATAATAAGAAGTGAGAAGAAAAGTGAGAATAAAAAGAATAACAAGTGAGGTAACGGTACAGTAAAGCGACTACGCCCGACCTAATGCAAACGACAGCAGCACCCTTAGTGGCGAAATTTGGAAGATAGACATTGCAAATCGAAAACGAAAAGAGGTAGAGCAAATTTTCCAATTTAAAAATATTAGAGCATCAATTAATTAGTACGAAAAGACATTTGGTTTACACGGATAAGATAAATCGTCGCCTGCATACCCAAAAATGACTGAAATCGATGAACGACGATTCTACTTTGCCTATTCACATTCCGGAAATGTAGCAGTGCACAATTGCAGATTGTGAAGTTGTACTGTGCTGTAATGTCTGTAAAGATTTAATTTCCAATGCATTTAAAATTTTAAAATAACCCTTTCAGGGCCAGAAGAATTCTGTTCGTAAACTGATGAAATAATTGACTGACACCAGAATATTCAAACCAATTTCTCAGAAAACAAAAACCCGCTAATTTCCACTTTCATTACAAAAGCAAAATTTTATTAAAATATTCTTGGTGCCATTTGTCAGTTTTGGAATTAAAATTAGGTGGCTAGACCGTCTAGCCACCGCCCTTGAAACGGTTAAATCTATGTCGTCGTATTGAAGAGGCTTGCAATAGACGTTCCATGCTGAGAAATGTGCATGCAGAATTACTTTCACGAATACAAACGTGTATTGTGAGCAATGGCGAACTTTTCGTACATACTGATTATTAACTTTTTATAACTGTGAGACAGTTTGTCTTTTTGTGTGTGTGTGTGTGATGTTATCAAAATGTATTAAGATAAGAGTAGGGAAAGAAGGACAGTTCAACCCCATAAGGTGGATGGTGGATTGTGTGGATGTGGGTGGAATCCACCTTGTGGATGGAGGAGAAGGGTGGAATCCACTAGTGAGTGGAAAGAGAGACTTATCCTATAGTAAGAGGGGGCTAAATTTTTGAGGGGGCTTAATTTTTGAGAGGGGCTTATTTTTTTTTCTTTGAGTTGAGAATCGCTCCCTCGAGAATGAAAATTAGGAAAACGATTAGAGGGTCTCCCCCCCCCCGAAAATTTTTTTTAAGTTTCTTACCATTCTGGATTTTTAAAGACTGGATTCAATGAATCTGAAATAATAAAAATAAGAATAAAAAAGTATCAATACTTGTGGTCATTAGCTAAGAACTTTATATTTTATCAAAATGAATTTAGTCCGAGTGACGAAAGTCAAATTGGTAAAATACATAGCTTTCATTGTCCAGGCTTAACCGCGAGGAGGTTGGCCACTTTAAGCCCACACACACACATTCACACACACTTTTTTTTAAAAAATTCTGTTTTTTCTCTATAAATTTCATTTTCTATTTACACACATTTTATACATATATATACAAATTTCATTTTCTATTTACACATAATTTTTTTCTTTCTACATTTCATTTTCTACTTTATAAAATTATTTTCCATTTTCATGAATTTCAGAAATATCACGATGACCGTAGGCTAGGCTCGTTATTCCATCTTGCAGTAAATATCGCTTATCATCAAACACCGACAAACATTTTTTGTTGTATTGCACAGTGTATTACTGATGTAAACGCTGGCCAATTTTCGTCTGTATTTCATATGTCGTCTTTTGTTCCATCAGACAGTTTAGACAATCTTTATGTTTGAGTTTGTTTTCAACAACCCTTTTTAATATCCCCTTGGCACGTTTTTTCTTTTATAGAGGACTTTATACTATACATTTTTGATTTTAGACCTACAAATTGATAGGCAGCTGCTCCATTTAATTCATCCTTAAATTTTCCCAAAACTTTCTTATTCTTAGTGGAATAGAGTTTATGGTCTTTGGGATAACCAGAAAAATCAAACCGAGAGCTGTTGGTTTCCATATCCTTTTGCAGGTCCTTTGTTCGAATGTGATACGTCAGAGAGTCCGTATCTGTGAAAAGAAGGATTGAATGATTTCCAGGATAAATTGTTTTCACAAAATTATAATGAAAATCATACATGAGTTCTTTAGATAACTCGAGTATCGCAAATCCAACATAAACGGGTCGGTTCATGAGGATAATGTTTTTCTTTCTTTCCACAGCAACGAGACCCTCATCAAATATCTTGTGGCCTTTATAGTTTGGAGATGCCACTAACTTTTCACCTCTCCTCGTTTGGTTGGTTAATTCGATATTTCTCTTTTTCCTTAAATTCTCAATGCATTTCCCATATATTGAATTGTTCAGGAGCTTGAAGAAATCCCGTTCAAAACTGATTGTGGCTTGCTTCCTTTTTTCCGTGTTAAAAGAAATATATTTTTTGAGCCAAGAGGATTGATCAAATTGCAATATTTTATGAAATCCAGTTATTTCTATGCCAAGTTGTACATACAATTTTAAATTTCTATAGTGGCAAATATATTTATTTTTGTCGAACAAATTTGGGATTAGTTTTGGAACACCTTTGTATCCCTTCTGTATAAAACTTTTCGCATACGGTGATAACATTTCATGCGTCACCGAAAGTTTTTCAGGAGCCAAAGGGGATTCCTTATGGAGTTTGTGGATTTCATGAGGATACTTCAAATCCACCTCGAATATAAACCCAATTGGGTCAACATCCTTCAAATTTATAACTTTTTCTGTGTTGAAATGTCTTGGATCGACCCACCGAACCCCCCCCCCATGTGGTAGATGCTGGGACATGAACCAACCATAAAGGTTGTTCGCATCCCAATACATGATATGCGATTTGTCTTGAGATGAATCATAGTCTGGACAAAACTCATTGTTTGCAGTTGCCAACCTGTGGGATATTTGGGATACACCCCCACGCACACCCTGCTTGATGAAAACTAACATGTTGTTGTCCGTTAAAAGTTATAATTTGACATCAGTCATTTTTAGGCAAGCTTGCCACGACAGACTGGGTAATGTTGTTAGATGGGCAGGATCTAAATCATAAAATTGCTTACATAATTTTCGAAAATTTTCAAAGACATCAGCAAGCAAAATTACGTCAGTTTTCACATAAAAATCATGGTATTCACCGAGGGATCGAATGTTAAATGTTTGCCAAACGCGTGGAGCATGATCATATTCTTCATCACTAATATCCTCATTTGTTAACGTGCTGAAAAAAGCAGTTTTTTCGGGCAGCTTGGTTTCATTAAATTTTTCGAAACTTGAGAGATATTCATAAGGGTACGTACCTTTTTTCTCAACATTTCTAAATCCGTATTCTCCGGAAAGTTCTCTTTTAAAATCTCGAACTGGTGTGATTGGAGATCTGAGGTCAGTTTTTCAAGGGAAGCCGTGAGAAATTGGTACGAATCAATGAAAGATAGACTAACTGATGATGACTGTTTCTTTAATTTGAAACTTATATACTGTTCGAGGGTACTCGCAATTACATCAATCTTATAATCTTTATAACGGCCTAGCCTACTCATCAAAAGCTGGGCATCATATCTTTTGAGATTGTGAAAAACCACTGGGATTGTTTTGGATTGCTGATATTGGAGGTTGCAAAATGGGTTAGCAGCTCCTCTGTATTCTGAAGTTATATGATCGTGATCACGAATTTTTTTTCTCCCAATGCTTTTCCGCAAATATAGAAAATTGTTGCCGCATCATGTTTGCGCTGTTGTTCTTTGATTAATTGCATTGGCGCAACAGTTACAAGTTTTTTCGAAAGTTCATCTTTTATGTGAATCAAAGTATTAAGAAAATGATCTACAGCATCTTCTCCGCGATAAACTCTGACACCTTCATCAGCAGGATGGAGTCAATATGTGTGGTTATCAGGACCTATAATCATTAATGCATACCCACACGGCACATGATGTGCGATATCTATTTGATATGGTTTAATTTCGGCGGTTTCGGAGGCTTCGGTGGAGTCGAGTGGTTTAGTGATAGATTCAAAATCTGTGGAGGTTCCGGTTGGGTCGAGTGGGACAATGATTGATTCAAAATGGGCGTAAATCACAAATGGTACAAGTGCTTGCAAATGAGTTCCCTTAAACTGGAGTATGTTTTTACCTTCCTGCGGCATGTTTATAACTTGTGGTGTTTGTTTGCTGCAATAAGGCGTGTGTTTATCTAACAAATCTTGGCGACAAAATCCGTGCAAGCATCTATAACAAAAAAAATTTTGCGCCGTCACGTTTTGTTCTATGTGCTAAAACTCTCGAGAAGTCCCTTATTAGACAGTAGTGCGAGTTCTCACCATTACTTATGACTAATAAGTTGATTACATCTTGATTTGTTTTTCAGACACATATAAAACATAAAGTTCCCCTTCTTCATAGCCATAGATGTTGATTCGCAAATTATTTTGTGATTCTGTTTGTCGGGTTTTGTGATATGGGACTGGGTAGGTGATCCCTTTCATATTAACTTCCTTTTCAAAGGGGATATATTTGCTGACCGGCTCTGCATGCTCATTTTCATTTAGTTTCATTCGATGTGCCAGGAGACACCAGAGATAATATTTGTTATCATCGAAATTCTGGATATTTAGAATGGCCTTTTTCTCTCTTAACTCTTTGGGTAAACGAATGAAACTACTGCCCTTTAAATGTGCATGCCTCGCAATTTGTAGTTCAAAATGGTGTATTTCACGGAGCACCCACCCAGAACCCTTCTGTATAAATGTTTCGAAACTATTCACAATTTTTTTGTGAGCTTGTGCGAGATTATCCTCGATGAAATCATTCGTATATTCTGTATACGTGTCTGACCAAAAATAGGTCGACAACACTTCTACTTCACCTTCCGGCGATGTTTTCTCTAGTAGAAGTTTGATCAATAATCGCCACTTGATGGCTTGCTTTTCCTCAACGGCTTCCCCCAAAATCTCCAAAAGTTCCGATCGCATCGAATAAAAAAAAACCGAGATATCAAATTTGAAATCCTCTTCTGGATTTAAGAAAATTGATTCAAACACGTGAATAGCTTGAATTTGTTTTCTTGGTTTCCTATTTTCTTGTTGATCTGTTTTTTGTTTTTTGTTTTTAACGGACACAAGGTTTTCAGGCTGGTTTTCATGAACTGGTTTTCATGAGGTCCGCATATGTTGATTCAAATTTTGTTTTGTACTACATTTTTGCTCACAAAAATGACAACTATATTTTGGTTGTTCGTGCAATTTCAAATGTTGTTTCAAATTATCTTTGCGACTAAATTCTTTACTGCAGAAATTGCAAATGTATATTCGACTACTCTCTTCATGAATCAGTATGTGACGCTTTAAAGCGTCAATCCTCGAAAAGCTCTTATCACAAGTTTTGCACGAGTGAACACCCTAAAAAAAGAAGAAAATGTCTTCTTAAGTTTTTTAAACTATTAAATATATTTTTAACACAATTTTCCTGCTTAAATGTTAGTTTTCTTAAGTTTTTAAATTTAGTACAAAATTTTATTAAAAATTCGCGACAACCTAAAAACAAACAAGCAGTAATAATAAATATAATAAATTCATACCTCCATTGAAATTTCTGTAGGTTGGGCAACCACCTGATGAGACTTGGAATGGCGCGTTAAGTTTTGTTTCAGCGTAAAAATATTTCCACATTCATTGCATGGAAATACCTGAAAATAAATAAATTCAACATTTTTTAACTATTCATTTTTTTGCCCCACCCTATAAAATTTATCTCCCAATTATTAAATTTCTGCCTTTGTTTTCGCTTCTTGTGCAGAAGATGAAGGACTTTCAACATTTGACTCCCTTCCAACAAATCCTGTTTCATTTTGGGAGAGGTCCCATTCAGGGTTCGAGTCGTTCATTTCCTCTATCAGATCCTCATTAATCTAATAATATTTTTTTTTTACTTTTTTTAATACAAATTCAGTTTTTCTAAAAATTCTGTGAAATAACATGATTATTTTTTTTCTACGTACCAGAATTTGACTTTCTGTCGATTATGAAATATGTTGGTTTTTTAGATGGCGTTTTAAACTGTCGCTTCTGGAAAATGTTTTGAAGCATACGCCACACCGGAGATTCTAAAAAATAAATAATAAAACCTTTTTTTTTCACCTAAATATTTTAAAAAGTTTGATATATCTTTTCATTTTAAACTAGTTAAAAGAAATTCTTTTAATCGTTACTGTTAAAACATTAGATATGTTTAGAAAATTCTAAAATACAAAGTTATGTAAATATTACTAGTATAATATTTTTGAAAAAGAAAATGTAAATAATATTTGAGAAGAGAAACATTTAATAATATCAAAATGATGAGAATGATTAAATCATATTAAAGGGTAGAGTAGCATAGTTGAAATTTATTCTAAACATAGCGAAAAATATTCAACCTAGGAATCGAACCTGAATATTTGGACAATATCATTTAATAATACTTTTATAAAAATTTTTTACTAATAAGCAATGTGTTTCTAAGTATATTTTTTCTAATACTTCTAAAAAATTAAATAAACTAGGCGCTTAAATAATAGTACTTACAAAAAATAAAAACATTTTTTAAATATTTCCTTAAATATTCCGTTATAAAATATTTTTACTTAAAAGCAGTAAACTAGATACTTTAATAATCTTTACAAAAAAATAGAAACGAAATAAAATAAACAAATAAATCTATTGTTTAGTGATTCGTTTAAAAATTTTACAAGTACATCACATAATTATTATTTTTTAAAGAAATTATATTTAATAAAATAAACAAATAATATTTTAATATTTTTACTTAAAAGCAGCAAACTAGATACTTTATTAATCTTCACAAAAAATAGAAACGAAATAAAATAAACAAATAAATCTACTGTTTAGTGATTCGTTTAAAAATTTTACAAGTACATAACATTATTATTATTTTTTAAAGAAATTATATTTAATAAAATAAACAAATAATATTTTAATACTTTTACTTAAAAGCAATAAACTAGTTTCAAAATATATTTTTTCTAATACTTCTTAAAAAGTAAACAATTAGGTGCTTAAATAATAGTACTTACAAAAATAAAAACATTTTTAAATATTTCCTACGTTATAAAATATTTTTACTTCAAAGCAATGTGTTTCAAAATATATTTTTTCTAATACTTCTTAAAAAGTAAACAATTAGGTGCTTAATTAATAGTACTTACAAAAATAAAAACATTTTTAAATATTTCCTACGTTATAAAATATTTTTACTTCAAAGCAATATGTTTCAAAATATATTTTTTCTAATACTTTTTAAAAAGTGAACAATTAGGTGCTTAAATAATAGTACTTACAAAAAATAAAAACATTTTTAAATATTTCCTACGTTATAAAATATTTTTACTTCAAAGCAATGTGTTTCAAAATATATTTAGATATTACACAAATAATATTTCAGAAGAGAAACATTTAATAATACTATTATAAAATATTTTTACTTAAAAGCAATGTGTTTCAAAATATATTTTTTCTAATACTTCTAAAAAATTAAACAAACTAGGTGGTTAAATAATAGTACTTACAAAAATAAAAACATTTTTAAATATTTCCTACGTTATAAAATATTTTTACTTAAAAGCAGTAAACTAGATACTTTAATATTTACAAAAATAGAAACGAAATAAAATAAAGTTTTTTTTAATGATTCTAAATCATAAACAGAAATAACAATTCATAATCAAAGAAATTGACTTACCGAATTTCTTTGCATGTTGGTTAATGGAATTTGATGAACAAAATTCTTGAAACACTATTAAAAATCCTGGAGAACTTTCACTGATAAAAATTTGCGAATAATAATCCTAAGTTAACGAGATGGTCAATTTATACTATATCTAATCAACACTGATTGCATCACTCTAATTTATCTCAGTCCATATATGGTCATAATTTGTGGCCCCGCGAAAAGTTGTTAGCCAATAAAAATTCGAGGGTCACTTCAGTGTGATTACATCACTCGTATTCTGAAAACATCCATATATGGGCATAGACTTTTGCTATACTGAAAAACAGTTTGTTGATAAAAATTAAAGAATCGCTAAGACACCCCTGCTAGCAAACATTTCATTATTCAAATCAGTTCATTTCCCGTTTTGGATGATATCCACATGTATAACCAAGTGTTGTTTAAAACAAGATAAAAATATATTTGTCTTCACCACATCCCTTTTTTTTATACTTTCTCACACACACACGGATTCATACAACGGAAGTTATTGTATTCTTCCTGCGATAACATTTTCCGTACTGTGTATATTTGTTAATCAGTGTATTTCACTTCCAACTTGTTTGTTAAACAAATTGCTGATTCTAGAAATTCAAATGATAAGTGTCTCTGGGGAAACCTTTGACTATCCTGAAACAATTAGATAAAAAAGTCCTTCCGGCCAGTGCCGGGAGGAAGAGGTAGCTTTCATATTCCTTACTTTTAAAAAGCCAGCTTATATTATTCAAATGCACAAAGCTCAATTTAGTGCAAACCGATTATAGGAGATTCAATACTAATTTTTATTAATACTAAATCCTTATGAATGAGAATTTAGTGAAATTAGTCAGCTTTATCCAAGCTGCTTTTATTTAAAATAACTTATATTTGGTTGCCAAATTCGGCGATACATTGAAGTGCCTTCCATTTAAGACAACAAGGTGGATGAGGCTAACCAGAGAACTTAGTCGAGACCTTAGTAATTCCTGTGCACATGCTCACTCACATCCGAATCGGTTGATATATACGAGTGCTGTCGCAGGCAAAAAATCAGATTTTTAAAAAAAGTCACCCGCATTAGAAATTCAAACTGCTATATCTGAGCCATTTTTTAAGATAAATTCAAAACAAAAAATGCGCCGGAATCCTTATATCAAGGTCAAATACTTAAAAAAGAAACCTTTTTCAATTTCTAATTTTTTTGCACCTAAATTTAAATATTTTTTTTTATTTACTGGCCGCCAATTTTGAAAGAAGATGGCTGATAAAGCTGGCCAGCAAACTCGGGCAAGACATTGCTATATACTATCCACATGCCTTCTTACATCGAAATAGGTTGATAAAAAGCCCTTCCGGCCAGTGCCGGGAGGAAGAGGTAGCTTTCATATTCCTTATTTTAAAAAAAGCCAACTTATATTATTCAAACACACGAAGCTCAATTAAGTGGAAACCGAATGTAGGAGATTCAATACTAATTTTTATCAATACTAAATCATTATGAGTGAGAATTTCGCGAAATTAGTCAGCTTTATCCAAGCTGCTTTTATTTAAAGTAACTTATATTTGGCTGCCAAATTCGGCGATTTCTTAAAGTGTCTGCCATTTTAAGACAACATGGTGGATAAGGCTAACCAGTGAACTTGGTCGAGACCTTAGTAATTGCTGTGCACATGCTCACTCACATCGGAATCGGTTGATATATACGAGTGCTGTCGCAGGCAAAAAATCTGATTTTTCAAAATGTCACCCACGTTAGAAATTGAAACTTCTATATCTGAGCCATTTTTTAAGATAAAGACAAACAAAAAATGCTCCTGAATCCTTATATCAAGGTCAAATACTTAAGGAAGAAACCTTTTTCAATTTCTAATTTTTTTGCACCTCATTTTAAATATATATATTTATTAATTTAATGGCCGCCATTTTGAAACAAGATGGCTGATGAAGTTGGCCAGCGAACTTAGTCGAGATATTGATGTATACTATCCACATGCCTTCTTCCATTGAAATAGGCGAATACGTGTGGTATCGCGAGACAAATACAAGATCGTTTCAAAGTGTTAGCCATGATAGAAATTCAAAGTGCTATAATTCAACCACTTTTTAAGATATAAACAAAAGAACAAATTTTCAGAAACAAAAACTGCTCCAGAATCTTTGTATTAAGGCCAAACACATAAAAAAATCTTTTTCATTTTCCAATTTTTTAATACGTCATTTTAAATTTTAAATTACATTTTTTTTAATGGCAAGCCTTTTGAAACAAGATGGCGAATGAAGCTGGCCAACGAATTCGGTCGAGACATTGGTATGTACTATGTACAGACCAAGTTACATTCAAATCGGTTCAAAAATACGCCTGTTATCGCGTGACAAAAATCAAATCATTTTAAAATGTCGGCCACAATAGAAATTCAAAATGTTATAACTCAGCCATTTTTTCAGATATAGACAAAACAAAACCTGTTCCGGAATCTTTGTATTAAGGTCAAACACATACGAAAAAACTCTTTTTCATTTTTCAATTTTTTGGTATCTCATTTTAAATTTAACTTTTTTTTAAATTTTTTTAAATGGCCGCCATTTTGAAACAAGATGGCGGATGAAGCTGGCCAACGAACTCGGTTGAGTTATTTGTATGTACTATGTACACACCAAGGTACATCCAAATCGGTTCATAAATACATCTGTTATCACGTGGCAAAAATCAGGTCGTTTCAAAATGTCAGCCACAGTAGAAATTCAAAATGCTATAACTCAGCCATTTTTTAAGATATAGACAAAACAAAAACTGCTCCCGAATCTTTTTATCGAGATCAAACACATAAGAAAAACATATTTTTTCAATTTTCAATTTTTTGGTACCACATTTCAAATTTAAATTTTTCTTAAAATTTTAAATGGCCGCCATTTTTAGACAAAATGGCGGATGAAGCTGGCCAACGAACTCGGTCGAGACATTGGTCTGTACTATGTATAAACGAAGTTACATCCAAATCGGTTCATAAATACGCCTTTTATCGCGTGACAAAATTCAGGACGTTTCAAAATGTCAGCTTCGCTAGAAATTCAAAATGCTATAACTCAGCCATTTTTTAAGATATAGACGAAACAAAAACTGCTACGGAGTCTTTGTATAAAGGTCAAATACATAAGAAAAAAATATTTTTCCATTTTTAATTTTTTGATACCACATTTCAAATTTTAAATGTTTTTAAAATATTTAAATGGCCGCCATTTTGAAACAAAATGGCGGATGAAGCTGGCCAACGAAGTCGGTCGAGACATTGGTATGTACTATGTACACACCGAATAACATCCAAATCGGTTCATAAATATGAGAGTTACAGTGTGACATAGGTCAGATATATATATATATATATATATCAATTTTGAACGGAGGATGGTTTCGGGGTCTGGAGGTCATGATCGATGAAAATATACCAAAATTTTTTGAAATCGCTTTCCTCCGAACGGCTGCAATAGGTAGCTTTTTGTAAAGAAAGCTACCTAATACACGTGTTATCGCGTGACAAATATCAGATAGTTTCAAAATGTCAGCCATGCTAGAAATTCAAAGTGCTATAATTCAACCATTTTTTAAGATATAGACGAAACAAAAACTGCTGCGGAAACTTTGTATCAAGGTCACACACATAAAAAAATTCTTTTTCATTTTCCAATTTTTTTATACTTCATTTTAAATTTAAAATTTAAAATTGTTTTTTAATGGCAGCCCTTTTCAAACAAGATGGCGAATGAAGCTGGCTAACGAACTCGATCTAGACATTGGTATGTACTATGTACACACCAAATTACATCCAAATCTGTTCATAAATACGTCTGTTATTGCGTGACAAAAATCAGGTCGTTTCAAAATGTCAGCCACAATAGAAATTCAAAATGCTATAACTCAACCATTTTTTTAGATATAGACGAATCTTTTGTTCCGGATTATCTGTTCCGGAATCTTTGTATTAAGGTCAAACACATACAAAAAAAAAATCTT
This sequence comes from Maratus speciosus, assembly GCA_963932465.1. Classification (NCBI taxonomy): domain Eukaryota; kingdom Metazoa; phylum Arthropoda; class Arachnida; order Araneae; family Salticidae; genus Maratus; species Maratus speciosus. The sequence continues at coordinate 144,235,272 of OZ010787.1, read as the reverse complement.
TTATGTAGCTTTCTTTACAAAAAGCTACCTATTGCAGCCGTTCGGAGGAAAGCGATTTCAAAACATTTTGGCATATTTTCATCGATCATGACCCCCAGACCCCGAAACCGCCCTCCGTTCAAAATTGATATATATATATATATATATATATATATATATATATATATATATATATATATATATCAATATATATCTGACATATGTCACATTGAAATCTGGTATTTATGAACCGATTTGCATGTAATTCGGTGTGTACATAGTACATACCAATGTTTCGACCGAGTTCGTTGGCCAGCTTCATCCGCCATTTTCTTTCAAAATGGCGGCCATTTAAAATTTTTAAAAAAAATTAAAATTTGAAATGTGGTACCAAAAAATTGAAAATGGAAAAATATTTTTTTCTTATGTATTTGACCTTTATACAAAGACTCCGTAGCAGTTTTTGCTTCGTCTATATCTTAAAAAATGGCTGAGTTATAGCATTTTGAATTTCTAGCGAAGCTGACATTTTGAAACGTCCTGAATTTTGTCACGCGTTAACAGGCGTATTTATGAACCGATTTGGATGTAACTTCGTTTATACATAGTACAGACCAATGTCTCGAACAAGTTCGTTGGCCAGCTTCATCCGCCATCTTGTTTAAAAATGGCGGCCATTTAAAATTTTAAGAAAAATTTAAATTTGAAATGTGGTAGCAAAAAATTGAAAATTGAAAAAATATTTTTCTCTTATGTGTTTGACTTTGATAAAAAGATTCGGGAGCAGTTTTTGTTTCGTCTATATCTTAAACAAGTTGGAAATTGCTCGTCAAACGTGGCAAATGGGGTGCGTTCGTAATATAACTAGTTTTATAATTATTTTTTGCACCCCATATTGTACTGAATGTATATTTTTTTGCGCTTCATAAGTGCATAGTCTGTAACATCATTAAAATGCACTTACAATAATTTTTTCCCCATTCCCCGTAATGTAACGGAAAACTTTTGAGTGTCCCTGTAATTAAACTATACATTCGATTTTCATAAAATTTGAAATGGCTCGACAAAATTTTGCAGCAATTATATATTTAAAATTTCAGACCATTCGGAATTCTGTAAAATCATTAAAATGCATTTGCAATAATTTTTTCCCATTGGCCATAATGTAACGGAAAACTTTTGGGTGTCCCTGTAATTAAACTATACATCCGATTTTCATAAAATTGGAAATGGCTCAACAAAATTTTGCAGCAATTATATATTAAAAATTTCAGACCATTCGGAAGGCTGTAAAATCATTAAAATGCATTTGCTATAATTTTTTCCCATTGGCCGTAATGTAACGGAAAAATTTTGGGTGTCCCTGTAATTAAAATATACATCCGATTTTCATAAAATTGGAAATGGCTCGACAGAATTTTGCAGCAATTATATATTAAAAATTTCAGACCATTCGGAAGTCTGTAACATCATTAAAATTCACTTGCAATAATTTTTCCCATTGGCCGTAATGTAAAGAAAAACTTTGACTGTCCCTGTAATTAAACTATACATCCAATTTTCATAAGATTGGAAATGGCTCGACAAAATTTTGCAGCAATTATATACTAAAAATTTCAGATCATTCGGTCGGGTAGTTTTTGCTCTGTTATATGCGGACGGACGGACGGACAGACAGACGGACAGGCGGACAGACAGACGGACTGAACGACGACTATAGGTGCTACGTATTTATATAATTACGAACGCACCTAAAAATGGCTGAGTTATAGCATTTTGAATTTCTAGCGTGGCTGACATTTTGAAACGTCCTGATTTTTGCCACGTGATAACAGAGGTATTTATGATCCGATTTGGATGTACCTTGGTGTGTACATAGTACATACAAACAACTCAACCGAGTTCGTTGACCAGCTTCATTCGCCATCTTGTTTCAAAATGGTGGCCATTTAAAAACATTTAAAAAAAATAAATTTAAAATGAGATTCCAAAAAATTGGAAAATGAAAAAGATTTTTTTGTATGTGTTTGACCTTAATACAAAGATTCCGGAACAGGTTTTGTTTCGTCTACATCTAAAAAAATGGCTGAGTTATAACATTTTGAATTTCTATTGTGGCTGACATTTTAAAACGACCTGATTTTTGTCACGCGATAACAGGCGTATTTATAAACCGTTTTGAATGTAACTTGGTCTGTACATAGTACATACCAATGTCTCGACCGAGTTCGTTGGCCAGCTTCATTCGCCATCTTGTTTCAAAAGGGTTGCCATTTTTTTTTAAATGTAATTTAAAATTTAAAATGAGGTATTAAAAAATTGGAAAATGAAAAAGATTTTTTTTATGTGTTTGGCCTTGATACAAAGATTCTGGAGCAGTTTTTGTTTCTGAAAATATGTTCTTTTGTTTATATCTTAAAAAGTGGTTGAATTATAGCACTTTGAATTTCTATCATGGCTAACACTTTGAAACGATCTTGTATTTGTCACGCGATACCACACTTATTCGCCTATTTCGATGGAAGAAGGCATGTGGATACTATACATCAATATCTCGACCAAGTTCGCTGGCCAGCTTCATCAGCCATCTTGTTTCAAAATGGCGGCCATTAAATTAAAAAATATATATATTTAAAGTGAGGTGCAAAAAAATTAGAAATTGAAAAAGGTTTCTTTCTTAAGTATTTGACCTTGATATAAGGATTCAGGAGCATTTTTTGTTTGTCTTTATCTTAAAAAATGGCTCAGATATAGCAGTTTCAATTTCTAAAGTGGGTGACATTTTGAAAAATCTCATTTTTTGCCTGCGACAGCACTCGTATATATCAACCGATTCCGGTATGAGTGAGCATGTGCACAGCAATTACTAAGGTCTCGACCAAGTTCACTGGTTAGCCTCATCTACCATGTTGTCTTAAAATGGCAGGCACTTTAAGAAATCGCCGAATTTGGCAGCCAAATATAAGTGACTTTAAATAAAAGCATCTTGGATAAAGCTGACTAATTTCGCGAAATTCTCATTCATTTAGTATTGATAAAAATTAGTATTGAATCTCCTACATTCGGTTTCCACTTAATTGAGCTTCGTGTGTTTGAATAATATAAGTTGGCTTTTTAAAAATAAGGAATATGAAAGCTATCTCTTCCTCCCGGCACTGGCCGGAAGGACTTTTTCATTTTCCAATTTCTTGGTACCTCATTTAAAATTTAAATTTTTTTAAATGGCCGCCATTTTGAAACAAGATGGCGGATGAAGCTGGCGATCAAATCGGTTGATAAATACGCCTTTTATCGCGTGATAAAAATCAGGTCATTTCAAAATGTCAGTCATGCTAGAAATTCAAAGTACTATAACTCAGCCACTTTTTAAGATATAAACGAAACAAAAACTGCACCGGAATCTTTGTATCAAGGTCAAACACATAAGAAAAAAATATTTTTTAATTTTCAATTTTTTGGTACCACATTTCAGATTTAAAAATTTTTTTAAAAATTTAAATGGCCGCCATTTTGAAACAAGATGGCGGGTGAAGCTGGCCAACGAATTCGGTCGAGACATTGGTATGCACTATAGATACACCAAATTACATCCAAATCGGTTCATAAATACGCCTGTTATCGCGTGACAAAAATCAGGTCGTTTCAAAATGTCAGCCATGCTAGAAATTCAAAGTGCTATAACTCAGCCATTTTTTAAGATATAAACGAAACAAAAACTGCTCCGGAATCTTTGAATCAAGATGAATTACATAAGAAAAAAATATTTTTTAATTTTCATTTTTTTGGTACCACATTTCAATTTTTAATTTTTTAATTTTTTTTAAATGGCCGCCTTTTTGAAACAAGATGGCGGATGAAGCTGGCCAACGAACTCGGTCGAGACATTGGTATGTACTATGTACAAATGAAATTTCATCCAAATCTGTTCATAAATACGCGAGTTTCAGTGTGACAAAGATCAGATATATATATATATATATGGATATATATATATATCTATTATCAAACAGTTTACAAATCATATTGATATTTTTATTTATAAAATTTCTATCTCTTATAATAAGCCTATTGAATATTTTAATCAATGGAAAATATTAGTAATTGAAAAATTAACTATGGCTTTAAAAAATAATATTGCTGATCTGGTTTCTATTAATACAAAGCATTTTTTCCAACAAATTACTAAATTACAAAAAAACTACGTTATTACATATGTAGACAAATCTCCTAACAATTATGCTATTATATGTAAATCATATTATCACCAATTTCTTACAAATTGTATTTCTTCTAATAAGTCATTTCAAAAAACTAATGAAAATGTAATTGTAAATAATCGTAAAATTCGAAGTTATTATAAACTATTAAATATTTTATCTACTAACTTTAATTATCCATATTTAGTTCTTATCCCCAAATTTCATAAAACTCCAATTAAATTTAGGACTGTAACTATTGGTTGCAATACATATAATAATAAAGCCAATAAACTTCTCTTAAAAATTCTTAATCAATTATATGTACTTACTACAAACAATGATAATACACATTGTATAAAAAATAGCTATCAACTTGTTAATATTTTAAAAAATCTTCATTGTGTGTATAATATTACGACATATGACTTCAAAGATCTTTTTAATAATATAGACCTATTAGATTTACATAAAATTATAAATGCATTATTTAAAAAGTATTATAAAAAACTGGAATTACCATCTAATATAGATATTGCATATTTTAAATCTTTAACTCACTTCATTATCTATAATAATTATATATTGCCAGATAACACTTTATATTTACAGCATGTCGGTATACCACAAGGCTGTTGTACTTCCAGTTTACTCTCAGACTTATACTTATATCATTATGAACGTAATTTTACTAATAATAATCTACATTTATATCGTTATATTGATGACATAATTTTAATTGATACTGATCAATCTACAATTACTCGATTTCCAGTAGATTATCCCACTAATTTGGAATTAACGGAAAACCTTTTATCTAACAATACAATTAACTTCTTAGATCTTAAAATTACAATAAAAGACAACAAAACAATCACAGATTTATATGACAAACGTAAAGAATTTAAATTCAAAGTTAATACATTTACAAATTTTAAATCTTGTCTACATCATTCTGTATTTCGAAATATAATACTTAATCATTTATATAGAATAAAATGTTTATGTTCTTCTCCTCTAATTAACAATAATATTAAAAAACTAATTTATGATGCATTAAATCATGGTTTTCAAAAAAAAATTCATATATTCATTAATATACAATTAGTACTTTTCTTACATGATCTTTTAAAACAAATTAACACATGCGTAAACAAAATTACAAAAAAAAAAAAATTATAAAATAAAAAAATATCTATAAAAAATTAAAAAATTGTAAAATAATAAAAAAATTATTATAGGTTGGTTGGGTGGGTAGATGTTAGACTACGGAGGAGGGTGGCGTTGTCTGGATAATACGCAATGGTTAATTATAAAAAAGGGCTTTTGTATTATTTCTATATTTTTGATACGTATTTTATATGGATGTTGATTTGATATTTTATATGTAATTGGAGAATTTCATTAATATTATAATTAGCTTAATTAGTGATTAATCTTATTTACAATCATATGTTATTAAATTTTAATTTACTAAGGACATTATCATATTAATTACTAATAGTATGCCGTTTTTATAGTGATTAATATACATATAAGTTTGTTTAATATAAATATAGTTATACTGTATGTATTAAAATTGGGTAATTATTTTTATTATTACTCCTCTATTCTTTTTAATATTTATCTATTTTCAATTTATTATCGGTTTAATGTTTTTGAATGTCCCACATTCATACTTTTTGGATTTTTATGGATGTATGAAAATAATTCACACTCTAATTTGTGCTTTTTAAGTAATGGGAATTTAACCCTAGAACTACCGAAAATTTTACTCAAGTTTTATAAAAACATTTTACACCAGAATTTTTACTTAAAACTATTTAATTTGTTTATTTAACTTATTATTGTCTGATTTATAAATTTAGTTTGTTTTGAAGAAATTTCTGATTTGAATAAATATTTTGAATGTACATGTCGGGTCCATTGGACCCTTCTGGTAGACAGAGGGTTAAGTATCATTTAACCTTCTATATACTTCCATATGTTTTTTATTTCCTGTTCATTTTATAATTATCTTATATATAATAGATTTAAAAAATAATTTTTATATTATTTTTAATAATTATTTATATTAATTATTACTGAATTCATTTTGTTTTATAGCATATAGCTAAATGCTATATATTATCAATGTTCTAAAGTTATTTAAATTCTTAGTTTAGTTTAAATAAGTTAGCTAATAAAATATTTTGTATGCTTTTAAATTTTATTAACAATAGTTTTTTTTTTAAATACATTGTGTGGTTTATATTAGGTTTATAATTATCTATATATAAGTATATGTTTGGTTTTGCTGTTAAAAAAATTATTTACATTCAAATGCTTACAATTGTTTATCTTGTGACAGTTGAATAATAAAAGTAATACTAGATGGCAGCACCAAAATTTGTCTTTTGAAGAAAGCTCTAAATTTTAATTTTTCTAGCTCCATTTCAGTTATAATTTACTACACCATGGGGTATTTTTAGCTAAATTTTGACGAAAATGTTAAACAGTTATTAATTTATTTAATAGTGCATTTTAAATAATGTAATTGCTATCTATTTATTTTATATTATATTAAATGTATTTAACAAGGTATTTCAATATTTATTTCAAAATGTATTAACTGCATCCTTTGGTATCATTTACTGTGATTTCTTAACTGTTTTATTCACCTTAATCTTTATGATATTCTGGCAGCCATGTGCGCGTGGATTTTTGTAAAATACTGAAATATTAATCGGTATGGTGTTTATTATTTATATTTTATATCCTATAAATATTTAAATAGGTTTCATTTATTCTTCCATTTCATATTATTTGTTTCTATTCTGCTTTCATTTTTAATCAATTCACTTGATTTTTGTGGTTGTTTGGGCACAGGGGAAAATAATTTTTAGCTTTAGCTTATTTTTCTCACGGAAAACAACCATTTTGCTTATATCATTGAATTCTGTGCCCTTGACAACGTAATTCAATATATAAGCTTTTCCATTTTTTGTCGGTGTCCACTTTTTTCTTTTTCTTCCATAATAATTCTTATGATAAATTATTTTTTTTTATACTTACAGCTTTAATTCATAATATTTGATGGTGGTAGGTTATGTTTAATTAATGGTTATATATATATATATATATATATATATATATATATCAACTTTTGAACGGAGGGTGGTTTCGGGGTCTGGGGGTCATGATCGATGAAAATATACCAACATTTTTTGAAATCGCTTTCCTCCGAACGGCTGCAATAGGTAGCTTTTTGTAATGAAAGCTACCTAATAAACTAGATATTCACCCCTAGTTTAAACATGACTTGTGAGATTATCAGCTACTGATACAAGAATTTTACTATGGTAAATTTCTAAAGATATTTTTATCAATCCAGCTGAAAAATAAAAATTGATAAAATAATTGTTTTCTACAGTTTTCTTCTTGAAATAATAAGAAATTGCTTTTCTTTAGATAAAATAGAATTCTAATTAAATGGAAATAAAAACAACACAAATTAAAAATAACAAAGAGTTTATTCATTACTAAAATATGTACACAACAATTTACTGAAACAGTTTCTCGAATAAATCATTATAGAAATCAATATTTTATTTTTCGAAAAAGTCTTGTGTAATAAGAAGAACATAAAAGAGTCACATTTTTCGCTAGCTGAAATGTGCTTAAATTCAATAATGCAGATTGTTTCAAAAGTTCAAATTTCTCTTTCATTGGTGTATTAATGCATTCATGTCGAAAGGCCGAGCTTTTTTCGTAACGACATTGTTCGCACTTAAAAATTTTATTCACAGAAGATTCAACTGCTTTTTCAAAACAGGTTAAAAAATTATCTTTCGCTGAATCCTGATTTAAATGCGAGCTACATACAGGGATTCTATTCATTATCACACTTGGAATAACACGGGTTAGTATTATTTCGACTAATGAATCATTAATTTGCGGGATTAATTCAATCAATTTCAAAATTTGATCTCTTAACATTTTAATACCGGAATTTTTTAAGTAGAATCCTGATTTCTCGAAATTAAATAATTATTGCAAGTAACAATAATCGGAATCGATGAAACAAACTAGAATTTGATTATTTCCAACAAAGGACTCGTCATTTGAATAAAAATTGAAATGTTGAATTTTTTCACTAAATTTTTGCCATGTTGGTAAATTTAAAACGACCCCTTCTTTTGAAGGATATTTTTGTAGCATGTTAGATTGCTTAAAATTTCTAATGTGAAGTCTCAAATAAATCTGATTTTCCAATCTGACTTGAAAAAATGTTAACCAGTTTAAATCGAATTCTATTAATAAAGGATCGCATGTAGAAAAATTTTAAAAATGACTATTAAACCAATCATTTTCGGGAATAACTAAATTAGATTCAACATTTGTGTTGGATTGATCAGGTGAAACTGAAAAATGATCTAAATTCATTTTTTGTTTTTTCAAATGGGTAGATTTAAGAATAATATGACGAAATGTTAAACTAATTCTCATCTGTGTAATGGTTGGGTCGGGGGGGAATTCCATGCGTAAACAATTGATTTGTTGGTGCATGCATTGAATAGAAGGAACCATGATTCAAATTTATGCAAGTCATCGGTGCGAGTGCGTTTTTAAATTCAATTTTTCGTTTAGCCCCGAAGCTTAAAACCGAAATTGGGAAAGTGCTATCTAATTCACACTCATCGTCTTTGTGGTGCGAAATATAGCTGCCACCATCACGGTATAAGTTTAATAAAACATAATTATACGTACACTCGCATTGCTTTTCCACAATATCTCGAAGCTCAAGGATTAGTGGAGTCCACGGGTTTCCATGAATGGTGGTCCGCCTGAAGCTATAACTCAGACCTGGATCACTGAAGGCTAGGGCTTGTCTTTTAGGCTTTATATCTCTGCCCCGTATTCTCAGCGTGGGTGTATAAAATGGTAAGGTTTTTAGATCCTCAAAGTAACGATCGGCCACATCTTTCTGTAAAGAGTCCGAAATGTATTCGATATTTAAGCCGTTTTCAGTGAAATCAGTCTCTTGGGGTAGAACAGTCGAGGCGAGTCAGCACAAAAGGTCAGAAACACTTGAGTCGATGAGTCACCACGGTACGTCAGCAAGGCACGTAGAGGTCAATCTAGCAGAACGTGATCAGAAAGACAGTAGTTGATGAGTCAGCAAGATTGAGGTCACCAAAGCACGAGTTGATGAGTCAGCACTACACGTCAGCAAGATTCGTGGAAATCAGTCAAAGCGTCATCAGCAAGTAACGAGAAGGTTATAGAATGTTCGAGAGAAAATCTCCAATACAACAACAGATAAGAAGTATCAGCAAACAGCTAGGCAGCAAGACAAAACGTTAACTAGATACTTTAAGTGAAGGGTTTGTGTGGCTCTTATGTCTTATACAGTGAATTCTTATCATATATCAGATTTGTGTCGTCACAATCTGATTATCGGTAGCGCCCTCTACGCAAACCCTCCTCATTTCTCGATACCCACTTGTTGAAAACAGACGTGGAGAGTGGTAAGTAATAGTATTTCATTTAAATTTGTTATGGAACGTTTAAAATGTTGGGTGTTGTGGAATGTAGTTATGAAAGACACATATTAAAAAAAAATAATTATTTATAATTTTCCCATTTTATTACATGAGAATCCGCTTTTAATTTTTTAGCGGGGTATTCTACAAAAGATTCATGATTCTTATTGAATGACAGGTATCGATTCTTGATGAAGCTTTCGGGTACATGTATTTCACAAAGAGTCTTTAACAGTTCGTTCTGAGCCTTAAAAGGAGTTATTTTATTCACAGAAAACAGAAGATGAAACAAATCAGCCATGTTTGAATCTGGGATGGGTTTCCCTTCAAAATGAACAGTTAAATTGTCGTCCCATTCGAATTTTCTTGGATTATTTTTTTAAAACTCCAGCAGGGTCTTAGCTTGTCTTTTCATAGTAGATGGAACCGATGATAAAAACAAAGACGAATCTTGTTCAGGTTTGGGTTCAGGTTTAGTTTTTGGTTTAATAATTTCCTTTTTCACAGATGGTTGTTCAGGCGGTTTCGACATCCAGGGCATGTTGAATTCTTGCAAGTCCATTTTTCGTTTGAGTAATTCGAAATATTGCATCACTTTTTCATGATCAGGAATAGTGCTATTTAATATTTTTGACATAGCAGTATCAAATTCACTCATTTGTTGTTTTGTTGGTATATGTTTGGAGAGACTCTCTTCTGGTACCAACGCATATTTTTTAGCGTGTTCCATGAATTAAACCTGTTAACACACTCAAAGCGGCTGGAATTAAAATATTTAAAAATCCCCCACGTTGAATAATAAGTCTTTTCTTTTGAAAAAGGGCACCTTTTTTATACCGATTTTTCGCAAAGTCGTCTTATATTTACTTAAAGACTTTTTCTGACGTGAAAATATGGGAATATTCCCTTTTAACAAGTTCAAACTACATTCGCAGATGGCTTTCACAGAACGAGAGGGTAATTTTTTTAATAATTGTTTACGCAATACTTTAGGACACGTTTTAATCAATTCTAAATCACGAAGCTGTTTCTTCGTCAATGCCATAGTCACAAATGAATTAAAAACTAGATGACTTTCTTTTTAAACATTGTTTCGGGACATAGATGAATTGTGTTTGGCCTGGTAAAATCTGTGTTCTCAAACGTAAGCGTTCTACCGTTTCATTTTTTAAATCCACGAGTAAATAGGAGAAAGGCTTTTGAGTCGCGTCTTCAAACACTTCTTGAAAAAATTTAGTTTTAGTGGGATATGATTGACGACCCAAATAAATAATTTGACTCATATCGCGACGATTTTTAAATAAAATCAAATATTGACTGTTTAGAGAAACACCCCTCATTTCTTTTCCTTTATGAAATAAATTTTGCGTAATAAAAATCACACTAATGTTTAAATGATGACTTCCCCTTGTAAAGAGAAATGTCATACGTTTATCTGCTCCGGCCTCAATCATGAGGTCATCTAAGATAATTAAAGTATTTGTTCCTAAATATTCAGTATAATTCGGAGGAAATCCCTCCACAAAAGTAGCATCAGGAATTTCGTCATACAATTTTTGATAGATCCCGTAAAACCAAACCACTTTGTCAGGAGGAGGATTAAACATCTCATTTCTATCCTTCAGTAAATCACGCAGGAACCAACTTTTACCTACTCTCGTAGGGCCTGCGAGAAGCATCGTACACGGGTGTTGAAAGCGAGGAAACTCCATCAAACAAACACAAGGAAGGTTAAAATCGAAATAAACACAGACACTAAGAAATACAGTTTAAATATCGATTTATTGAAAAAAATTCACAAAGGCGCGAAATCGTTTCGCTACAAAGTTGTAGACACGTTGGTCGTTACACAGATTTTCGTTTACAAAATGTGATAAAATATGTTTTAAAGTTTCACCGCGACATCGAGAATACAGATAAAATATAGAATATTAACCACAAACGACCGTCTTATTACTTTGTAAGGTAAGCGGATTAAACATCACTCGAGAAAATGAGATGCAAAGTTCGAGACAGGTCCTTGAAAAAAGGTAGGGTCGTTTCCATACGAATCGAAGAATTCCACTTCATCAGGCGAAGGTAAAAAGAATGCGAGCCAATGGCTTCCAGGTTCCGATGACTTATACAAATTGCATACAAAACAGGTAGGATACTGCAGGATTCTCCTAGGTAGTTGATCGCTGGCGAAAACACCTAAAAATTATTTTCGGGTTCTTGGGTCTCGTGATAAAATCTTCTCAATTTGTAAAGAATTCATCTAGTTTGCAAAGTCACACAAAACTTGTCTTGATTTGCTAATTTCTATAATGTTTTCAAATTCCGCATTACACCAACACGGAAAGGGTTGTTCTTAAATCTTCAGCAAATTTAATTTCAATTCGTAAATTTCCTTGCTGTTGTAGATTGAGGTGGGGTCCATCACACAAGTCTGGGCTAAGCTCGAAGGCATACAGGGTATGTCCGTCTGCAAATTCTTCACGTGTTAAATAAATACCTGTGTCATGATGAAATCCTGCGAACAAACGATGATAGGCTCGTATATATTATTCGAAAAATTTAATTCTAAACCTTTAGAAGGTATAGGCTGTCCATTCACATAAACACTTAAAGAGTTGACCTTGTGATGATGAAAGTGAAAGGGATTTAAATCATATTGTCCATTAATGGAGGCATTTTCCAACAATTCAATAATAATACGTTTTGGCATTGGCCCCAAAAACACATTATCTTGCATAAAAGAACGACTTCCAGTGGAAATGGAATAGGTCTTGCACAGTACGCGATCAATAGGATATTTCGCAGAAGTTTTTTCAAGGGCTTTTGCGTGCCCCAATAAGACACCGGCAGTAACCTTTACTTTACGAATAAACAAAGAGGCATGATCTAATATTACTTAATAATCCGGATCAGGTTTTGTTGTATCAGAGGGTTTTGCAGCCATCAAACAAAAGTCGGGTTTACTACGAACTAATTTAATTTTCAAATCGACCATGTTCAGTAACAATTTATTTTGTTGAAAAATATCACAATGCAACGGAGATATCATGTCCAAAGTATTACTATTTTTAGTGAGTTCAAATCTTTTTTTCAATCCAGGGTTATCATCTGATGTGGGATCGGCAGTGCCTAATTTCTGATCTTTGTAGAAACATTCGCATTGTAATAAACTTTTCTTGGCGTCTTCCCCGAAATTCAAAAGGGTTTCGATATATGCTCGATAGGGGTAGGTGTTACTGGAAGAGGAAATTACTCTTTCGTTCAGACTTCTGTCGACTTGAGAAAACAAGGCCTGAGAAAATAAATTCACGGGAGCGACATGGTTCTTCTCCGTTAAGGCTGATCCATCCGGATTGGTGATTTTCACTTTCGTATACAGGTATAATGAGGATAAATCACTATAGTCTTCTCCGTTTCCAGAAATGTTAAATTCCACAGGGACTCCATCCCGAATATTAGCGAAGGGGTGGTATTCTACAAAATACCCTTTTTCGATAGCCGTTTGAGTAGGAGAAATTAAAAAAAGGTCCAATTCCGTTTTAGCGTAAGCGGCAGAGTCTTTATGAATAAGTCCGGACATCTTTAAGCGAAAATATCACTTGTTTTCACTTTCTTGACTTTGCGTCGACTGACGGTTTTTTTAGGGAGCTTCCTCTTTTTATGCCTTCGCCCGGAACCTAACATGGATTTAACCTTTGTTGCGGCTTTATCTGTTAAAGTCTGTCCAGCTTCTTTCAATCTCCGCTTGGCGGCCACTTTGACATTTTGACCACATGACACATCATTCAACAAATCGACTCCCGTTGAAAACAGTTGTTTGCCCACGGCTTTAGCTCCTGATTTAAAAAGAGGCACTGCAGCCCTGAACAACGAACGAAACAAACCACCGAAACCATAGCCTTTTTGTAAAGTAGTACCGTGATAATAGTTTAAACCACTACCCGACTGATGGGCATGATAATCTTCAAAAGATTTAGCACAGCACTGGTAAGGAACTAACATTATGAGAGGTACTTTTGACGAAAATGAAGTTTCATGATCAACTTCCCACGCTCGAATGACATTAATCGACCAGTATGCGTCCTTATAACGGTTTCAATCGTTTGAAAATTCTTTCGGGTGAGTGGGATGTAGTGAGGTCTATCAAACACTTCATGAATCGTATCACCGTCTTGCCCTTTCACGGAGAGCACACGTAGAAGCGGGGCTACCGTATCCCCCACAATCTGCGGTTCTACGAGATCACTATAAATGTATAACAATTTAAAATCAGCATGAGGATCGGCTGCGAAGGGGCTATCAAAAGACATTGAATAACCTGCAAAAGGTTCAACTACATTACCAGGTGGAAACCCTAAACTTTCCGCTAATCCTGTATCCAAGTTGATTTGTGCATTTTTTCTCAAAGTCACTCTCACTTTTTTTGAATTTTTATTATAGTTGAGCGAAATTCTATCATGAAATTTTTGATAGTTGATTACTTTAATAATATCGTTAGGGGATTCATAAAACCCTGGGGGGATTCTAACTTTTTTCACTTCAAATTCACCGACTTCAAATTCGGCTTCATTTCTAGGTCTTCCATTCGTCCATTCAATATTCTCCCCTAATACATATTCATATCCGTTAGTATATTCTGTTATATTATTCCACGTGTGCGGGTAAATAAGTTCCGTTAAGCCTACTTCCCACTCGCCTTTCAAATCCAAAGCAGAAGGTAATCTCGTCACAAAATGAGAAATTTTATTCTCGGGAAAATAATTCAACGAACTGTCTGAAGGCAGAGTCACGTAGAAAGGCATGATTCCAAATGACAATGCAATCTCTAAAACATAGATTTTATAGGAAAAATAAATCAGAGGAGGGTATCCATTGATTAAACTTGTCAGGGTAACCTTTAAATTTCACTTTGTATTCCACATGATCTTTTCGTGTGCGTTTTCTTAAAACTTTTTCGATAGTATAGTATTTTTTCGGTTGAACTCTTTAAAGTTCTTGAGCATAGAAGGTTCCTTGGATGGGTTCGTCCATCAAATCTCTAATTCGATACACTGGAGGGTCTCTCGGTACGCATTCCGTTATCACAAACAGTTCTTCGGTTCAATTCGTTTCATAACCTTTTTCAAAAGTTAATTTTTGTTTCGAAACGTGCACGATTTCCCCGCTTTAAACACACACGGTTTTCTTTCCACATCCTGCGTTTTCCCGAATAAAGTAATCACAACATCGCTTTCGTTTTCGGGCGTAACTTCCACGGGCGCTCTCTTAATGCTGGAATGATGTATATGGTTATAACTTTGTAACAGCGAGTCTAACACATCGATAAAATTATAGGTGTGATTATGCGTGAAATATTTCCACATTTTAGTTTTCAAAGTGCGATTAAAACATTCAATCACCGATGCTTTCGTGTTATTAAAAGTAGTAAAAAATCGCACACCTTGCTGTTTTAAAAATCTCTGAAAGTGTTTGTTTTTATATTCTCTTCCAGAATCCGATTGCAAAGACTTGGGTTTTCGCGTCGCAAAAATAGTCTGAAAGGCTTTCACGATTTCCTCACCGCGTTTCGTTTTGAGTGGTATCGCCCACGCATATTTAGACAGAATGTCGATGCAGGTTAGAATGTAGCGATATCCCCGATTGTGTTTTTGCAGACTGATCATATCTACTAGATCGGTTTGCCATTGCTGATCGATAGAATGCACAATCACACGGTTGGTCGGAAACTTTCTTCGCACAGGTTTGTGAAGCGTGTACGAATCGACTCCGCTTAGCCATTTCTGAACAGCCTTCTTCGATACTTTTCCTTTGACAGCCGAATGTAAAACATTGATACCACCGTAACTTCCCACGCGACTTGGATTCTGATAAATCTCCTTCATTGCAGCATGTAATTTTATTGCGCGATATGTTTCGATAGTATAGTATTTTTTCGGTTGAACTCTTTAAAGTTCTTGAGCATAGAAGGTTCCTTGGATGGGTTCGTCCATCAAATCTCTAATTCGATACACTGGAGGGTCTCTCGGTACGCATTCCGTTATCACAAACAGTTCTTCGGTTCAATTCGTTTCATAACCTTTTTCAAAAGTTAATTTTTGTTTCGAAACGTGCACGATTTCCCCGCTTTAAACACACACGGTTTTCTTTCCACATCCTGCGTTCAATCGCATCATACTGAAAAGATAAATTTCCGGTTTCATTTAAATTGAGTATAAAATCAATCTTAATAAAACTTCCGATAAATACATATATCAACGAAAAAATAATACACATCGTTACATAGAGACACACCACACTCATCACTTCTTCTCGCGAAGTCATTCTGAAAAATGACGTATCTCACACAAGACAACTCCCTTTAAATATTTAAAATATCGACTCACAGGCATATTTCTTGGCTTGATCGGTTAAACCTACTCCAAATTATCAAGTCAAGAGACTATTTTGCAGGTTCGAACCTTCCTCAAAACTTTTGAAAAATAAAATTCCATTTTCTAAAATACATTAGAACGATATCCTACAGATGGCAGCACCAAACATTTTCCCGATAGGGGGAGGGGAGAGAGACCCTCTAATCGTTTTCCTAATTTTCATTCTCAAGGGAGCGATTCTCTACTGAAAAAAAAATTAAGCCCCCTCGAAAATTTAGCCCCCTCCTACTATAGGATAAGTCTCTCTTTCCACTCACAGGTGGATTCCACCCTCCTCCTCCATCCACAAGGTGGATTCCACCCACATCCACACAATCGACCATCTACCTTATGGGGTTGAACTGTCCTTCTTTCCTTACTGATAAGTACGTATTTATAGCATAAATTGTGCGTATTTCTTCATACTTCTTGCTATTCCATTCAAACGTTTACACAAAATGGAGTGCATCGATTTCGAACATTTTTGGGTAAACAGGCTAAGATTTATCTTATCCATGTAAACCAAATGTCGTATTCCATTAATCAACTGATGCTCTAAAACTTTCTATCTGGAAATTTTGCTCTATCTTTTTCGTTTTCGATTTGAAGTGGCTATCTTCCAAACTCAGGGGGTGCTGCTGTCGTTTTCATTAAATTGGACGTAGTCGCTTTACTATATCGTTCCCTCACTTGCATAGCTGTAGCTCTCCCCGTTCACAAATACTTTCAGGTTAAAGGGACTTTCCTTTGCACCCTGTATACTAGAAAAAGTATAAAGGGATATACCATTAAAGTTCAAAGATATATGGAACCTAAATAATAGCAAATATAGCTATTCTGTATATTTGTTATTCCATATAGGTTTTTAGTTAACCTTTAAAGACATAGTAGGTGTATTGAGTGAGCCACTCAATGGAAACTAGTCGCGAATCCCATAGTATTTATGTGATTAATTCTCATTAAATTAGTCTGTTTTTAACAATTTGACGTTTATTGCTTTTATACTACAACTGGACATTGCATTACATAAATATATCCTTAAAATTTGTTATATAGGCTTTAAAAGCTGATGGAGCATAGAGTACGCCGTCCCTGTCATTATGTATGTCAAAACCGTCCGTGTCTTTAAGGGTTAATATCTCGGCTAATTACCGACGATTTTTTTCGAAATTCATGATCAACAATGCTTTTATACTTCTGCTACGAAAAGTACTTCCATCTCTGCTCAACACTTTTGCTGAAGCCCGTAAATCGAAATTTGAGTGTAACGGTAAAATGCAATTTTCTCAAAAACTATGTGAGCTAGGGTAATCGCTATAATTTTCCTGCAAGGTTTAAATTAATGTCTACTACCTCTAATTTTTTCATAATTTTAGTGTCAATAGATTCGGAATTAGATGGGGGGGGGGGCATATTTTTGCACTACATTTTCCACCATAACTTTGAAAATATAATACCTAAAATTAAATGAAATATATTTTTGATTACGGCGCTACGAAAGCTTTCACACGATATACAAAGAAAAGATTTTTTTTCAGGTAACTTAATTAGCCCCTCTACATTTTCCCTAAATATATTTATGAATATTTATTAATCTGTAAATATGTGGGTCAATAGTCTTTATTACTTCTCCCAATTTGAACTTTCCACGTTGCATAGTTTGCGAGTAAAAGGGCTGTGACAGACAGACAGACACAGGAGTGATCTTATAATTGTTCCGTTTTTACTTTTTAAGTACGGAACCCTAAAAATGAGTAAAATATATATTTTTCAAATTATGCTTTCTGGAGATTATTCATTAAACCATCATTTTGACGTTTTTTACTCATAATGCGAAAACTACCTAGAAGAAAAATTTGAAATTGAGAATTCGCATCAAGCAGGACAAAATAAATATAAATCTATCAAAAAAAATGTAGGTTGCAATTAATATTTTTTTCGAATATTAATTTCACAATTCATAATTAATATTATAATTTTTTTTCCAAATTCAGTGTATTTATGTTTGGGTTTTTTAGTATTATAACCAAACAAAAATAAATAAACACCACATTAGGATTGTAATTTCAGGAGATATTAATAAAAATATTAAAAAGTAATTTATCATTAGAAGCTCTAAATTTTGAATGTTTATAATTCAAAAACTTATCGTCCAAATGACTTAAAATTTCTTCCTAGGAATAGTTTGAACCGAAGATTTAAAATATATTGTCAAAATTGGGTGTTGCTATTGAAAAAAAACAACATTTGGTCCAGTTTTGATTTGTATATAGTCCCTAAGCAAATTTTATATACAGGGTGCAATATGTTATCTATCGCCGACCTTTAATTTCTGAACCGTTGGCCGTAGGCATATAGTTCCAATTACAAAAGTGTTTCAAATGAGCTAAATATTCATGTTGTGGCATTATTTAAAGTAAAAAAAAATTTATAAAAAATACGAAATTTAACTTTTTATACGGTCCCCCAGTCCCTATAGTTATATTTAGTAAAAGTTTACTCATATCATAACAGATATAACACAAAAAGTTTGACATGTGTACTACAAAAATTGACCCAGTTATTAAATTTCAAAGTTTGAGATTTTTGCACATGATTTTGCCTTCCATTAAGGGATCAGTTAAAAGATTAATAAAAGTAATTCGAGATCAAAATCAGAGTGCAATGTCCTTTTTACGGCGAAACCACCTTTAGCCGGTATAACCAATTCGGGGAATCACCAAAGAGGGTTATTTCATCTAAAAATTTGAGTCAACTTTTATGGGTCGAACAACATTCAAATGTCAAAGTAGGTAGAATCAACAACCGGAAAATAAAACGTACTCACTAAGGACTACATAAATGGCAGTGGAATTGCACCCTGATTTTGATCTCAAATTACTTTAATTAATCTTTTAACTGATCCCTCAATGAAAGACAAAATCATGAGCAAAAATCCCAAACTTTGAAATTTAATAACTGTGTCAATTTTTGTAGTACAGATGTCAAACTTTTTGTGTTATATCTGTTAAGATATGTGTAAATTTTCACTAAATATAACTATAGGGACCGGGGGACCGTATAAAAAGTTAGATTTCATAATTTTTATAAAATTGATTTTTTACTTTAAATAATGCCACAACATGAATATTTACCTCATTTGAAACGTTTTTGTAATTGGAATTATATGTCTGCGACCAACGGTTGAGAAATTAAAGGTCGGCGATAGATAACATATTGCACCCTGTATATCATTTAAAAGTAGACTTTATTTCCAATCGTTTGTTACCAGTAAATTTCTTCTATTATAATTAGTTGCAAAGTTAGTAGGGAGTGTTTACTTTTTTATTCTTCATGACTGTACGTGCTGTTCTTACACAAATGAACACAATGTGCAAGATCCACATAGTCGTGCATAGTCTGCAGCTTACAGATAATTTCGAGCATTTTGTTTTACACAGTGATCGCAAGTATTATGTTTTTACTCAATTTGTTGTTTGCCCTCGTGATCGATTATTCTCCGAAAAATATGAGATCAAACATACTCTTTATGTTCACGAAGCGTCAGAAGAATTTGTCAAGTATTTCTCTAAATATTCGACTAAACGTCCAACATTGAAAGTGACCAGTAACTAAGTGACCATATAGTTTATATTCATTAATTCTACATGGCTAGAAGAAACAAGAACAAAAAATCATGCGTTAAGCATGCATTATGAAATACTTCCAACCCATTCAGAATACTGTAACAAAACTTCACCGTTTAATAATCGAAAGATGGTGTTCAAGTAAACAATTCGGAAAACTCATAACACACTTAAAAACCCAGTTACAGTCATTACCATCTACAGTAGGAAAAATATCCGATTTTTTTGTAGAATATGATCTATACTATACTAAATATTACGCAAAATTTTCATTCATTTAGAAAACACGTGATGCCAGTTAAAAGTTCTCCTTCAGCAATTTCCGTCAATAAGCAGAAACGTACAAAAGATCTTTAGTGCAGTTCTGTGTATCTTTTTTTTAATAGAATTTATACATGCCAAGTAAAATGCAAAAATTTAGTTAAATTCAAAAACACATACCACAACTAGAAACGCACTTGCAACAATTATTGTAGACAACTTAATTCTTTTGCGTGTCTCTGTAAATGAACGATGCACACCATATTCTACCGTAAGCATTCTGTAGTGTACCTCAAGGAGGTATATCCCTTTCAATACGTTTGAAATAGTGCAACTTCATCAAAATACACTGCAAACGATTTTCCCCTATAGGTCTTAATGTAACGGATTTTTCTCCGTGTTCCTGTAAATAAACTATAATTGCTACACACTTCATTTTCAATACCGAAAATGCCATCTCAAATAACATATATCGACTTCGTGGTAAACCGAGTATATTTACACGAGTTAGAGCACGGACAGGCAGACAGCAGATAGGCAGAGAAACCGAATTCATAAACAATTTTCAACTATGTTGAAAAGTGTTAATAAAACAAGAAAAAAAATCATACATCAAGCATAGATTATGAAACACTTTCCAACAGTTTCAGAATCCCTTAACGAAACTTCGCTGTTTAAGAAGGTAAAAAAAAAAAAATAAATTCTAAGTAAATATTTTAGAAAAGACATAACACATTTGAAAATCAGATTTCAGAAATTACCGTCCGTAGCCGGGAAAGTAGTCCAATTCTTTTGTGCAGTGCTGTATTTAACCTACAGATTTGTATATATTCTACATAGTATGCTAAAACTTAGTTTCGTAAGAAAATGCATAATAGGTTGAAAATTCACCTTTAGCAATTTCTACCAATATGAAAAAACATACTTCAGTTCTTTTGTACAGCCCTGAATATTAACAACAGAATTTTATATGCAGCAGATATTAAACTAATATTTAATTCATGCTAAAACATAGTTAAAATTACTGAAATCACACTTAAAGACATTATCATCCCTAGGAGGCCATGTACACAGCTTTTTGCGTGGCCTTGTATATGGTTTACATTATGCATACATCTCTTAGTAAACTAAATGTAGTTCAAAAAGAAAGTGCATAATTCAATTAAAAGCTACCTTTAAGCCATTCACACTGATACTCCACAATGCTTACGAATTCTTTTGGACAGCCCTTATATAATCTATAGCATTTATACACACAACATAGTAAGGAAAAATTTAGATATACATTCCATAAATGAAATTGCACTTCTATACAATTACCGCTAATAGACAATACTTCGGATACAGTACTGTATCCAAATCTTTTGTGTGTCCCTGTAAATAAAATGAAAGATAAATACTAGACCCATGACCGCATTTATTATTCATTTACAAGGCCACACAAAAGTATTCCGTTTAAAGGTCTGCAGGGAAAAACTGTTTGCAGCGTATTTTAGTTCTGTTACACTATTTCAAATATAACGAAATTAATACTAGTTGACTTGTTAAAGATACTTGTTGTATGACATGGGCCTATGTTATTTAGCCGACAACCAAATAGCCGACAAGACATTTAGCAGACAGCAATTAGCCGACAGGGCGTTTAGTCGACAAGTACATTTAGCCGACAGGGCAATTAGCCGACAGGACAATTAACCGAACGGACAATTAGCCAACAGGACAATTAGCCGACAGGTCAAATAACCGACAAGACGATTAGCCGACAGAACATTTAGCCTACAGGTCAATTAGCCGACACGATATTTAGCCGACACATATATTTTGCCGAAAGAATTTACAAGACACGGTGATATACCAACATTGTCAATTTCAATAACTTGTCACCAACGTAATTCAGCTTTTTCCGTGCTTCACCGATTTTGTTTATGATATGCACTTTCGTCACCGTCATAAAATAATTTTTTTCTTCATTCACAGTTATTCTGTAAAACTTTTCAATAAAACCTCAATAACTCTCCTCCGTTATAGTCTTTTGTTCATTCGAGCATAATTATTTGCATATAAACATAAGCCTTACACTCTCGATAGCTCATTACACTCATTAATCAGGGATTTTATGAAATAAAATTGAAATAATTTATTTTAATTATGCATTAAACCTTAATAACTCGTCATTCTCTTAAATTGGAATTATATTTTACAAATACAGTTATTATACTTATAACATATTCTAAAACTTTGATAACTAGGGAGGGCCGCGCTAACAAATTTTTAAAAAGTAACGTTTTCTACAATAAATGTTGTTTGAAATGCGGTTTTTTGACGGATCACTCCGATAAATATTATTTCTTAAATATAAGAATTTAAAAGAGGGGATGCATGAATTAAGAGTGTATTCAGAGGTCGAAAGAATGGACCCGAAGGGGGTAATTTTCAAACTTTTTTCGGACCAGTCATGTGATGCATCATCGGAAAGCCCTCGAACAGCTTTTTCATATTATGAATATTTCTTCTCCCCTCCCCCAATCTAGCCCCTCAGGGGAGTACTTTTCGAACTTTTTTGAAATCGTAGCGTTTTCATCATTTTAGATCGGATTTTTTTACGGAGCCCTCCGATAAATATTATTTATAATATATAAAATTCCAAATAGTTAAGGGGTGCATTGCGGAGGGCGCGATAGTTGACCCCCCGAGGGGGAGACTTTTCAACTTTTGCCGACACCCCTCATGTGATATATCATTGGAAATTACTGTAACCATTATTTCATATTATACACCTGCTGCGCCCCTCCCCATCTTGCCACCCTAGGGGGGCACTTTTTGAACTTTTTTAAAATCATAGCGTTTTCGTCATTTCAGATCGAAATTTTTTTATGTAACCCTCCGATAAATATGATTTATAATATATAAACATTTCAAAGAGAGGGGGAGGGTTTATTCCGTGGGGGGGGGCGATAGTTGTCCCTCCCCCCACTTTGCCACCCCAGGAGGTGCTTTTTGAACTTTTTGAAATCGCAGCGTTTTATTATTTTAGATCGGAATTTTTTTGCGTAGCCCTCCGATAAATATTATTTATAATATAGGAAAAATTCAAAGAGTGGGGGTAGGGTGTATTCCGGGGGCGAGATAGTTGCCTCGCCGGTGGGGGGCATTTTTCTAACATTTGCCGACACCCCTCATGTGATATATCAATGGAAAGCACTGAACCTTTCGATAACTTAACCGTAACGTAAACCTAACTGTAACCTAGCCATAACCTCACTGTAGCCTAACCGTAACCTATCTGTAACCTAAACGTAACATAACCATAACCTAACTGTAACCTAATTATAACCTAACCGTAATGGTAACCTAACTATAACCTAACTGTAATATAACTGCAGCCTATTCTTAACCTAACTGTAAACTATCTGTAAAATAAATGTAACATGACGGTAACCTAACTGTAATCAAATTATAACCTAACCATATCCTAACTGTGATGTAACCATAAACTAACTGTACCTAAGTGTAACCTAACCGTAACCTGGTGGGAATCTAAACGTAACCTTATTATAACCTAACCGTAACGTAACTGTAACCTATGCGTAATCTAACGTAACCTAACCATAACCTAACTGTAACGTAACTGTAACTTATCCATAGTCTAAACGTAACCTAACCATAACCTAATTGTTACCTAAACGTAACCTAAGTGTTGACTAACCGTCCTGTCGGCTAATCGTCTTGTCGGCTAAATGTCCTGTCGGATAATCGTCTTGTCAGCGAATCGTCTTCTTGGCTAACTGTCCTGTTGGCTAATCGGCTTGTCGTCTAATTGTCTTGTCGGCTAATTGTCTTGTCGTCTAATCGTCCTGTCGGCTAGAGGTCTGCAGGGGTCGAAATTTCCAGGCCCGGGCCCGGCCCGACACATAGAAAAAAATTTGGCC
Source organism: Maratus speciosus (assembly GCA_963932465.1). Classification (NCBI taxonomy): domain Eukaryota; kingdom Metazoa; phylum Arthropoda; class Arachnida; order Araneae; family Salticidae; genus Maratus; species Maratus speciosus. The sequence goes on along the minus strand of OZ010787.1, from coordinate 144,211,349 downwards.
CGGCCCGATAAAAAACTCGGTCAGTCCGAGCCCGACCCAGACCGTAAAAAAGTTAAAATCTTGGCCCGAGTGAATTTCAACAAACATTGATTTTTGATTTTTTTGAAGTGTTAAAAATCTGAAAAATGCTGTACAGTAAGACGTAATTGCATAGAAAAAAAAAATGTGTTATAGACAAGTTCCCTTCTTAACGAGTGTAAATGTATTATATATTCTTTTCTTATGTATTAGTATATTAATTATGCATGGATCAACACATTAGTCCGTTTAAAACAGGGTTCCGTCATACGCAGGTTCTTTTTCACATGTTTTATTATATTTTAAATTAGCTATATTTTAATAAGCGCAGAAATCTAGTGCTCTTTAAAAAAAATAAATTTTAATGTTAGAATAATGGCGATTTTAAAATGTATGCATTTTTTGCAAAAATCTTTGGGCCAGGCCTAATTTTACTGACCTTTGAATGGACCAGGCCACGCTGAGACAATGATTTTCATACGGGGTGGGTGAAAATTAGGACCGAAAATTTTGGGCCGTGAAGACTAAGAATGAAACCAGTCCCAGCTCTGTGCAGAAAAAATAAGTTATGCCCAGCTCAGCCCGAACCTTCAGAAAAAAGTGTGGCCCGGCCCGAAAAGAGTGGAGCTCGGTCTTCGGGCCATGGGCCGGCACGTGCAGATCTCTACTGTCGGCTAATTGTCATGTTGGTTAAGTGTCCTGTCGGTTAATTGTTTTGTTCGGCTAATTGCCTGTCGTCTAGTTGTCTGTCGGCTAAATGTCCTTTTCAGCCAATCATCCTATATGCTATTTGTACATTTCGGCTAATTGTTCTGTCGGCTAAACGTCCTGTTGGCTAACTGCTGTCTGCTAAATGTCTTGTCGGCTATTTGGTTGTCAGCTAAATGTCTGCGACCGCTTTTCACCCCATATTCAACAGAATGCATGTTTTGGTGCACTTCATAAATGCATCCCAATTTCATCACATTTGAAATGGCCTAACATCATTAAAATGAACACGAAGGGATTTTTCCCATTGACTGTAATAAAACAGAATACTTTTGACAGTCCCCGTAAATGTATTATAAGTGCTACACGCTTCATTTTAACACTAAACGTACCGATATTTTTTTAATACCTATTCCTACTGAAAAGGCCTACTCAAATGACCTCTATATAAAAAGTTATCTGTTTTACGATGTTTTGCGAAAAATATACCAGTTGATACACTTTGGTGTATGAATAAAATTTTTTTTTTAAATAATTTTTACAAATTGTTTATTTATTAAAGTAAACAAAAATTATAATTACGCAAACAAAATTAAGAAAACAATTAATTATTACAAGAAATTCGAAAATTTAATAAACAAATATTGTGCAAATTTGTTTTATGTTCACCACATATTTTTAAGATTATTTCGTTCTCGATATAACCTGAAATGTTCAAACTAGAATCTCACCCGGAGTAAAGCCAATTTCTAATTGCACCATCACACATTAACCTTTTCAGGGGCAAGCAATTGCGTTCCTGTAATGTTGAATTCACACCGGAATTGTAGAAAAATTTTATTTCAAAATAAGAAAAAGCAATTTTACAACTTTTTTCCACCAATGTTATAAAAGTAAAATTTAATTAAATTCTTCTGATGCAAATCTTGATTAAAATTAGGTGGGATAAAATATATCCCACCGCCCTACAAGGGGTTAACAAATATGATGTAATACAGTAGAATAAATGATGTAACAGCAAAAATACGCAAGTTACTAATCTTCTTACAAAATATGAGTAAAATATTTATACCTTTATGATTTAACATAAATTTATTCAGGGGTCAGATGACCCCTTGCAGTAGTTAAGCCTAAAGTATTTTTTTCTAGGCAAAAAATGTAGTTCGGAGATGAGGTATTTTAAAGAATAATATCTATATATATATATTTCTCTTACGTAGCGCTAAAAAAGGGCTGTATTTGTAGCTTGCTATTTGGCAACAGCCAAAGCAACGTTTCTCAGTGGTAGTTACGGTCGCATGTCCCAAAACACTCAGCAAATCAAAATCCAGACAGGATCTCTCTTTTAACGCAAACCGTTTGAGCAATACATGAATGACAATTGCTATTAGTCCGTTTTACGGTGACGTAGCTTTTTGATCCAAGGTTGTATTTAGACACAGGCGAAAACGTTTTGTTTATATTTCGATAGCGTGATACGTAGCATGTTTTATAGCGTCTTATTATAGTTTTAAATTAATTTAAGCCGCGGTTTTCAATACTATAGGCAAAATGAAAGGAGAAGGACCCCATCTGACACTAACATGCCATTTAAATTTAAACGGCGTCAATTTTCTGTTCGCTTAGCTTTCTCAATGATGATCAACAAATCATAGCGCCAAACTTTTGATAAATGCATTTTTATTTATATTTTCAACAAAATTTTCAATTACTTTTTTATGAATTAAAATATTTTTAAATTTCATATGTTGCTTGCTCGGATCTCATAGCGGCCCAACTAAAAATATTTTTTATTTTGTTTTCACTAGGGTTTTTAATTAATTCTGTTTACAAGGTACGTTTTTATTTACATTTTCAACAGCTTTCAATTACTTTTTTATACATTAAAAATATTTGTAAATTTAATACGTTGTAATGATTTATGATAGCACTCATTCTGGCTAGAGTTGACATAAATAGTGGCGAGCGAGCGAAGCGAGCTGGGATCGCGTAGCGATCCCAATATGAATTGCGTAGCAATTCATGGAGGTTGGTGGGCGTTAGCGAGCAGGGGGCTGAGCCCCCTAGCGATCATATATTTTAATACAAGTAGTAAAATATAAAGAAATTTCGTATTGAAAAATTCAAAAAAAAAAAAATCAAAAAGGGTTATTTGACCACTCGCGATAGCTTTAGTGTTAAATAGCGATCATGCTACAGTAACCATAAATAACATACAAAAAGTTCAGGGCGTTCCGAATATACCGGGTGTCCATAATTAACCGACGCTACTTTAAAGTTGTCTACAGACAAAACTATTGTTCATAAAGTTGTGAAATTTTGGGAAAGGCATAATAAAGGGATAGGAATTCGTTTAAGCTAAAAATGTGTATATATATAAATAAAACTAGTTTAAAATTTCACCACCAGAGGGTGATTTTTAATAAATTACATATTTAGCATTAAGATGGTTTAGAAATTTTATTTACAGGATGTTCATAATTAATCGACCCTATTTTAAAGTTCTGTAGAGACGAAACTATTGTTCAGAATGTTGTGAAATTTTTTGGAGGACATAATAAAAGTATGGGAATATGTTTGAGAGAAAAAAAATTAGGAGACCGTTTTTTAACGAATTACACATTTAGCATACATTTATGATAGTTTAAAAAACTTTGTTATAACCAAACATGTTCTGCATGATTTTCATCATTTTCAGATACCATCTGGAATCGTAAGATAGCATGTTCCACAGTTGGCCGCAGTATGTTCAGGGAAAAGCTAGGAAAATGTCGTGAAAAGCTGTCTTTAGAGTAAGGTTAAGTTAATAAATAAAATTTTTAACAATCGTAATGCTAAATGTGTAATTTATTAAAAAATCTCCCTCTGGTGGCAAAATTTTGAATTACTTTTATTTGCAATTTTTTTTAGCCTAAACAAATTCCCATCTTTTTATTATGTCTTTCACGAAATTTCACAACTTTATGAACAATAGTTTTGTCTGTAGACAACTTTAAAGTAGGGTCGTTTAATTATGGACACAATGTATTTATGAGAGTTAGAGCTCAGACAGCAGGATACACAAACATAACTCATAAACTCTTTTCAACTATGTTGGAAAGTGTTAAAAAGAAAGTTTATAAAGGGCATAGCAAAATATCTTTCAATTGTAAAACTAATCTTTCCAAGTTAGTCAGAAGTTTAGGTTGAAATCTTTGTTAGGTAGATTTCGTATGAAATACTACCTATTGGCGTCGTTCCTATGTTAGAATTTCTGAAAATTTTTTGCAGATCTACACCGATCATGACCCCTAGAACCCAAAACCACCATCAGTAAAAAAAAACTATATATATAATATATATATATATATATATATATATATATATATATATATATATGTATCTATCTATCTATCTATATACAGTCGTGGCCAAAAGTTAAGGACCACCGTGCAGAAACTAGCGTTTTTAAAATTTAAACCACAGATAACGTCATAAATCAAATCGATTTTCGTCAGATGGCGTCATTCCGTCTGACAGTGGAGTTACTGTATTCGCTTTTCTTTTGAACTTTGAGTAATAAATGTCGCAGATGCAATTTATTGTCTGGATCTTAAATTTCAGTGGTGGTCCTAAACTTATGGCCACGACTGTATATATATATATATATATATATATATATATATATATTTATATATATATATCACTTTCTTCTGGATACGATAACTTCCACAATTCTGCACAAATCTCTTCCAAACTGATACATAAAATCAAGGGGCATAAAATCTCGGTCAAGTTCGTGAATGGGCAAAATCGGACCAAGGGAGTGGAAACAGGGAGGAGTTTTATGAAAACAGAAAAAAACCCGTAACTTCTTAATTTTTGTTTCCATGTTTTGTTTCATGCTTCCATTCACCGAACTTTTTAGACGCACCTTGTATAATTACTATTATCATTATTTTACGGAATTTCTGAACATCTTAAACATTTCTGTAGATAATAATGGTGGTAAATGAATCTAAGATTTCTTTAGAATACGTATCATCACGAGAAAAAAAAAAATTAAATAGCATACCAAATTTTAAACATATTGTTCTTCAATGAGTTGGTGCACTAAGAATGAAAGTCGTTATAATAATTGTAAACAAGAAAGAAAAATCATGTGTTAAGCATAGATTATGAAACACTTTCCAATACTTCCTGAAGCCTTTAACATAACTTCGTTATTTAGGGAAATAAGGTAAATAAGATAACTAAGTAAACATTTTATAAAACGCATAAAACATTTGAAAAACTGATTTCAATAGCTACCGTCCATAGCCAAATATGTATTCCAATTCTTTTGAACAGGCCTGTATTGGATCTGTAGGTTGATATATATACTATATAATGGGAAAATTTAGTTTAGCAAGAAAATGTATAACAGGTTGAAATTCATATTTCAGCAATTTATACTAATAGATGGAAACATACTTGAATACTTTTGTACAGTCCTGTAGTTTACCTAGTACCTTTATTACATGTCACTATTTAGTTAAAATTTAATTCAAACTAAAACACTCTTAAAACTGCTGAAATCACATTTCCAGAAATTATAATATATAGACGGCCATGTATCCAATTCTTTACGTCATCCTGTATATCATTTTATCTATATTCTACAAACATTTCTTGGTAAATTAAACGCAGTTTAGCGAAAAAAAGCATAACTCATTTAAAAACCACCTTTAAGCAATTTCGCCCATACCCAGTAATCCTTACGAATACTTTTGTGGAGCCTTGTATAGGAATTATAGCATTTATGTACACCATATACTATGCATAAATATAGTGAATCATAAAAGCGCATATCATAATTAAAAATACATTTCCAGCAATCATCGCTAATGAACAGTACTTCGGATACAATATAGTATCTGAAATATTTTGTGTGTTCCTGTAAATGCTATATAGTAGTTTTAAAACTACTAAAATTACATTTCAAGAAATTATCACCCATAGACGGCCATGTATCCAACTCTTTGTGTGGCCCTGTATATCATTTTATCTATATTCTACAAATATATCTTAGTAAACTAAATTCAGTTCAGCATAAAAATGCATGTCTTTTAAAACTTACCTTTAAGCACTTACTCATACTCATAAGCAGGTTACTCATACTCAGTAACCTTTACGAATTCATTTCTATAGCCCTGTATATGAACTATAACATTTATACGCACTTTATAGTATGCATAAATATAGTGGCAAAAGTGCATATCATAATTAAAAATGCATTTTGAGCAATCATTACTAATATACAGTAATTCGGATACAATATAGTATCTGAAATATTTTCAAATACACCACAAACAATTCCCCCTATACCATTATGAACGGAATTCTTTTGTGTGGCCTTGTAAATGAACAATAACTATTCTTTGTACCGCATATTGAACAGAATGCATATTTTAGTGAACTTCATAAATGAATATCAATTTTACTATGTTTGAAAGAGTGTAACACCAATAAAAATCATTTGAAATGATTTTTTGCCATTGGCCGTAATGTAATGGAAAACTTTTGACTGTCTGAGTAAATGAACTAAACATGCTACAAACTTCATTTAAAATAGGGAACGTGCTATGGTAGAGGTCACTAACATCTAAAAATTTCAAAACGATCTGAGCATATTTACGAGAGTTAGAGCATGGACAGACGGACAGACCAACTGAAGTCATAAACACTTTTCAACTTTGTTGGAAAGTGTTAAAAAACTTATCAAATTTTCATAGCAACTCATTCTTCAATAAACTGCAAGACGAATGAGTGTGCCTGTAATAGTAATTATTATCCATGTTTTACGGAATTTCTGAACATCTTAAACCTTCCTGTAGAGAGCAATGATGATGAATGAATCTACGATTCCTTCACGGTAAAATATAACAGAATTTTTAAGGAACAGAAAAGTTATTAACTAGGATATCTAATTTGCTCACCTCATTCTTCAATCAACTGACGCATTAAGAATAAAAATCACTACAATAATTTTTATTATTGGATATATGAAAATTTAAAGCTTAGATCAATCTAAATAATCCATCAAAGAAAAAAGAAAATGTTCCTGGTATAAAAAGAGTACACTCATTTTTCAGTTATAATTTATAACAAAGCTATTGTTAGCTCTTCTCCCAGCAGTATGTGCGAAAGTTATTATATTTAGTTGGTAAATATGAGACATTTTTAACAAGAGGTCTCTATATATTAAAAGTGAAACAACAAGTGAAAAAAAAAATCGTAGATACTTCCCATTCTCTTATATTGTCACATTTCTTAAGGATTTTTTAAACAGAAAATAGACATGAATGACTAATATAAAAATCCATAATATATGCATTAATCAGTGGCATATATATTGAGCATCTGGGACTGCAAATGACACAATTTCGAACTCAATGGTTTCTTTGAATCTTTAGAGCCAACTGGGAAAAAATATTTTGTGAATTACTTATTTTAATATTTAAAAGGTCCAGAATTGATATCTAGTTCATTGTAGAAACTATTAGTCAGAAAGTTTATAGCCTGATCAATTCTATGTGAGGTCTGGGGCACCTTTCTCAAGAAAATTCATGCATTATAAGCATGACAAACAGCTTTACTTGCAGTTAAGAATTTAACCCATAGATTTGAGGGAAAAAATATATTATAGACACGTGAAAATGCCTTAAAATGTGAGAAGGTAAAATCTTCTGTACTTTATGCTATCTAGAGCGAGTAAAACCATAAACCTAAGTAATTGAATGAAGCATGTTTGATGTAATCATTCTTCTCAGAATTTTGAAGTTTACATTACAATTCATTGTCGTTAGTGAAGAACAATGAGATCAGCTTACATGAATGTGAAAAATTCATTTCTTTCTATGAACTATAAATGGAAATTTGCATTAATTTGTATTTTCAGGGAGAGTGCCCAAAATCTATCTTGCCCCTTTCCTCCTTCCTCGAAAATGTGCAGTGCCCGCAGAAAGAGCAGTTTATATCAAAATGTTAAAAACTTTTTTTTTAACTGCACAAGATTTCCCTTGAACTACTTAATATATTTGCATCCAATCTTTACAGATTGTACCTACAAGGGGCGTCTAAAAAGTTCGGTGAATGGAAGCATAAAACAAATAAAATAAAACATGAAAACAAAATACCTTTAATCAACCCCAAAGTAACATACGTTGGCGACAATACACTTCTTAAATCATTGATAAAGCTGCTGGAATGAGTCAGCGAAGGCCTCTTTTGGGATTGACCAAAGCACAGATGTCACATGAGCTAACACTAACACTGTCTTTATTGATTCCGAATTCCTCCGATATCCATCGTAAAGACAGTCGGCGATTTTTTAACAGCATCTGTTGCACCTGCTCGGTGTTGTCTGTCGCCGTTAAGGGGCCTGTCCCTGAAAACTGGAACCTCAGATTCAATCTATTGAGAAATAGTTCACGTTACGGCCACCAGGGCAGGGTGGCGCCGTCGGGGAAATTTACATCCAATCAGAATTAAAAGAATTTGTTTGACTGTTAATTTACAGTGATATATACGATGAAGGCGTGTTTTTTCAACAAGTACTGCACACAGCAAAGTCTCATTAGGGTTTTTTTTTTTCTCCCTTCTGCTTTCCTTGCCCGTATACAAAAGGACCGTTAGTAACCCCTACTAAAACCAGATGTTTACCAGATCTTTCTTTTCTCAAATACAAATTGGCTTCTGTTTGAAACGTATGTCAAAACCTATCACTGCCTCAATGATAAATTTTTTGTAAGATACAAATAATCAGAATAAAAACATCACATTCAGGTTAAATTTTGGAAAACTATTCTCTAAGAATATAGGTGTATCAGATTGGATGATTTATTTTTAATTTGACTCTGTAACCCCCCTTTATGCCCAGTGGCGTATCTAGACTTATCATTTCGGAGGGTGCTGAGATATAATAAAATTTTATAAGAGGAAATCACAAGAAACGGAGAAAATTCCGCTTTAAACAGGTTTTTATCATAGCATGAAACGCATCTATTATATAATTAAACATGCTAAGGTGGAATCGCATAGGAGTGTGAAAATGTTCATTTTAGGCAGGTTTTCGTCTTTAGAAGTATAATTCCATAGTTATACCACATTTTTTTAAAACGCAATACTGAGAATTATCTATTAAAAGATATCTCAATAAAAAGTAAATAAAACCGAAGTAAACATCAAATTTAAAACTATTTAACAGCGTTCTCACTCTATCCCTTCCCTACCTCCTTTAACACTTTCTAAGATTCATTTTGAAGCATACATGCATGACATTGGTAATACTTGAATATTGAATAGCGTTTTCCATTTTCTCATAAATGGGATACATTTGGAATAGCAGCTCTCTGGTGATATTTTTTCCTAGATTGTCACGACTCGAAAATCAGCTTTAACGGCCAAATTTGGCAGTATTTTCTGAATTCTTTTTAGTCACAAATTGTGGTTGATAGGAAGCTTTTTGTGTATTCCAGATTCAGAATAGCTCAATTAGATTTATGATGATGTATTTTAAATGTAAATAAAGCTTATTTCTAATCAAAAAGTTACACAGCCATAGAAAAAACTTTTTTGACAAGATTTTGTAATCCTATGGAAATAAAATAACACGTCACAGCGCTGTAACAAGCTGAATAACAAGACTATAACGTAACATTCCTAGCATTTACATAAATAAATTTTTAAACAAGAAAGAAAAAATCATGCGTCAAGCATAGATTATAAAACACTTTCCAAAACGATCAGAATAATGTAACAAAACTGCACCGTTTAAAAAATTAAAATATTGCGTCTAATTCAACCATAGGGAAACGCATAACGCATTTCAAAACCCATTGTAAGCTGTTCTCATCTACAATCGGAAAATTATCCGAATTTTTTCAGCAGCCCTGTATATGATATATAGATTAAATACACGTATGCCAAAAATTAGTTTACTTAAGAAATACATGTACTTCAGTTGAAAATTTCCCTTCAGAAATTTCCTCTAATAACGACGTCCTGGTACGTAAATACTTTTGTGCAGCCCTGTATATGTGATATAAAATTTATATATAACGAGTAAAATGCAAAAAATTAATTACATTTAAAAGCGCATACCGAGTTTTAAACCGGTACATTCCAGCAATTATAACTCAAAGGCAATACTGTAACCGATTTCTTTTGTGTTTCCCTGTAAATGAATACAAAGGCTATCAATGTCCTGTTCTAACGTAATCGCATTGAAATTCAGTGAGTTATATCAGTTTCAATGCATTTGAAATAGCGTAATGTAATTAAAATACTCTGCAAACGATTTTTCCACATATACCGTAATGTAATGGAATACTTTTGAGTGCCCCTGTAAATGAACTGTTAATCCTAGATACTTCCTATGCAATACCAAACATACTTTGGTGACCCTAAATAATCTTTATCAATTGCATGAAAATCCGAGTCTATTTACGGGAGTTAGAGCGTGGACAGACGGACAGACAAACCGAATGCATGAACACTTTTCAACTTTGTTGGAAAGTGTTAAAAAGGTTCAAACTTTGCAGTTCATACTGCGATGTCTCAATCTATGCATTACCTTAAATCACAGATTTTCAACTGATAAACAGCAAGAGTATTGCGATGTTAGTACGGTTTCAGGCACTAAAATATTGAGAAAAATATAAAGAGAGGAAAGATGGGTAAATGGAAAATAAGTAGGACACAGGTGTGAGTAAAGGAATTTAAGGTAGTGGTTAAATAATAAAAGAAAGACAGTATGAAACGAATAATAATGTTCAAAAGAAAAAAGGATAGTAAAAGCTTAGTACGAGACATTTTAGTGAAAGGATAAAATGTTAGAAGAGAGTGTCATAGAAAAGAAATAGTAGGTAAAAGGAGTATGAGTTTCATACAGGTGCGAGATAGGAATTTAGGGTACGTTTTGAAGAATAAAAGTCAGACATGCCGTTTTAAAACATATAACGTGAAAAGCGTAAGAGAGTCATAAACGAGATGCGGGAGGTAAGGGAATAATACAAGAGATTGAAATTAACATGGGGAAGCCTGAGTGTTCTCCCTTTTCGCATTAAATTACTAGGACAGCAGTTGAAATACTGTGGCTTTCACCTGGTTAAAAAGGGAATAAGAAATCTTTAATTACAAAGCAATAGTGATGAGGAAAGTAAAAGGTGTGAAAGAAGGGGCGAGATGGTATTTTGGGCTTGGTTAGAGGGGCGATTGCTAAGCATCCAGGTGTACAATTATACCACATGATAACAGAATAGTCACGTATCAAGTGATTTAACAATAAAAATTTAAATATTAAAACAGGGTTCTAGAGAGGTGCTAGTACCAATGGAACTTTTCCGTATTGTAAGTGTAAAAACCAATGAGATATTGGGAAGAGCAAGATAGGAGGATTTGACGTAAAGGGGATGAAAAGAGGGAAAGAGAGGAAGAGTAAAAAAGGTAGACGAGAGAAAAATGGATAGATATTCGGAAGTCTTATAGAATGGAAAGGATATATAATTAGGAATTCTCATAGAATGGAAAGTAGAGATAATTCGAAAAAGCTGAATCGATGTTAGTGAGTTATAAAAGCTAGAGATGGAAAGAATTTAAGAGAGGAGAGTGCAAGCTGATTGTGTCGCCAAGGAGTCAATCCATAATGTGAAAGGATTTTAGCATGATTGAAATGACCAGTGTTGAACTTTGACTTAGTGTATCGGAGCATGCTTTAAGCTCTTACGTCATTATTATACTGGACACTTTGGCCTTTGGGCCCGTGACTCTATACCGCTGGTGTTAGATATATTCTGGAGGATGTTCATTAAAGACCGTGGCATGCCTGGGGCATTATACTTGTTCATCGCCTGTATATTGGGTAAGCTAAATTTTATCTATTATTTCCCACTTCAGCACTGTGATTTTTAGATATTTAATGTTAGAGAGCGTTGGTAATGATTCACAGTAAATGTGAATTAGTTTAATGCGGACTGCTTCAGGCAAGGCGAGGCTACTATGTTTATTCTTAACTTATTTATTATTTTCTGGACTTTGTGTTTAAGTCCTAATTTCTACACTAATTGTCCAAATGTATACTTTAACATACAAAAATTAAAATATTTAATCTTCAATCTGTCTATTTTATTGCTGCCCACATTTATCTCATGCTAAACTCGGGATAGGAAGGGGTGTGTATCACGGCCTGTTAGACGCCCAATTTCTGATGACTCCACTCACATACATGACTTTAACTATTGTTTATATATTAATGATTAAGTAATATTGTATAAGGGTGGTCAGCAACATTTATATTACCTGATGCCTAAACATCAAAACATTATCAACAATAAGAAGCTTTAAGCATCAAAACAATGGTATCATGACGACCAGGTACACCTTTTCAGATGTAGTTATAAAAACTAATAAATGTTTTATTTGAATCTTTAAGTTAAAATTTTTTATGTTAGAATAATGGGTATAATTACCCAGAATGGAGTGAATTGTTTTAATAATATATATGTATATTATTTTGAAAATACTAAGAAAAATTTCCTTCAAAGCCTTGCATTATTTTTGTGTGATTTTATTACAGGTTTCAAATCTTTTCACAAAATTTAGAACTTTTCTATTTTTACATAAACTTCTATTTCATTTTTTTTCTTTCTTTTTGAAAAGATTGTCGAAGCGACAATTAGACATGAATATTACGAATTATATTTATAAAAGGAAAATTTCTCCAAGAGTATGTTTTATGTTGATATATATGTATATTTATATTTAGTTCAATATTTTATGTGTCACGTAGTAATTGATCTATATGCTATATGGGAATTTTGAAATAGTGAACTATTTTAAATTTATTGCATTTTGGTAATTGGATATTTAATGAGATAATGTATAAATAAAATATATATTCATTCACATTTGGGTAGTGAAAGGGAAGATTTATGAAATTTATTTACATTTCTGTTATTATATTAGATTATATGTATTTTATTGACCATATGTGTGTATCATTAAACATTAGAATTATTTTACTTTAATTAAATAAATTTCGTTAAAATTCCGTTAGACGCGGAAGAGAATGGCCACGGCAATGGCCCTTTGCAAAAAATCGCGGCATTACAAAGTATTCTTCCACAATTTGACACAACTTCAGCTGTCACTCCTACATTTTTTATTGAACACTTTGAAAATTTTGCAGCACTGATTAGATGTTCAGAAGGAGAAAAATTAATGATCCTAAAATCACGTATTAGGGGAGAGGCGCTATCTCAGTTAATAAATTGCCCTGACTTATCACAGGAAGACAATTATAATGACTTCAAAACCAAATTTTTGGCTTTTTTTGATAAAAAAGTTAGTTTGGCCACTCGACAACAACAATTTTCCAACTGTAGAATGGAACCGGGAGAGTCTGTAAAAATTTATGCTGCTAGGATTTCGCTTATCACGCGGAAATTTTTCAACAATCGAGACTTAACGAATGCATCAGTAAAGAATTTATTTGAGCAATCTAAGGTATCAAAATTTTTGGAAGGCTTATTGCCAGAGTTTAAACATCCAACCCTTATGAAAGATCCACAGACGTTTCAGGCAGCTCTAGATTTTGTAGAACTTCTGGAAGCAAATAAATTGTGTTTTCCTCAGGATCAAAATTCACTAACATCTCCAATGAATAATTCGATAAATAGTGTTTCGAAAGAAAATTCACACAATGAAATTAAATCATTATTAGAGGTTCATGTGAAACAAACACATGACTCTATCTGTACTCTTTCAAATGAAGTACAAAAATTGAAGGAAAATACATTACATAAAGCGCAAAATTCTTCGAATCTAAATCAAAATTATCGGAGATTACCAAATGATAGTAGAAAATTTGAGAAGTTAAGGTCTTTCCTTGCTTGCCAAATTTGCGATCGCTCGAATCATGAAACGTATTATTGCTTTTACAAAAGAACGATTCCACAAAGACGATTTTCACAACGTGAATCCTTTAAAAACCGCAACAATGCAAGGGGAGTCACTGACTTTCGTCAAAATCGTTACAGGCAAACTGAAACTCAGGTTCCTTTAAATGGCCTGAGGGGAAACGGTACGAAATGACTCCTGCTTTTACGCGTTTCCCCTGTACAAAAAATGATTTTTTTTCACGGTGTAGAAAAGAAAGTACTTTCAGACGAGAGCAAAGAATAGCAGTTAATACTCAAATTTTAACGGAGGAAGAAACAAATTTTAATCTGCCGATAATCAAAACTCAGTTAGCGGGGATTAATGTAAGATTTTTAATTGATAGTGGTGCCGCCATTTGCATAGTGAATTTAAACACTTATAGGAGAATTAAAGATAAAAATGTCACTCTGAAACATACAGACGTTACAATAAAATCGATCTCAGGTACTACTCTAAATATTACTCATTATACGGTATTACCAATCACGTTAGACAACCGTCAATATGCATAAATTTTATGTTGTAAATAATCAATTATCGGAACATTATGATGCAATTATAGGTTTTGACTTTTTGAGGAATTATAAATTTAAATTGTGTCTGAATACAAACACTTTGATTACTGGGAATACTGCTACAGATCTTTTAAATGCTAAACACGCTAATTCAAGAAATTGGAAGTATGAAAACACTCAAAATGTCCAAAACATAAATACAGAAATATATGACTTACGAAATATAGAGGAAATAAAAAGAATAAGGCGACAAGAGTTACAAGAGTCTGATTTTAATCTATCGCATTTAAAACCGGAAATGAGATCGCGTTTATTAGACTTAATATTTGAATTTGCGGATATTTTTAGTAAAAATTTGTATACAATTGGTCGTACAAATGTTATTAAACCTAAGATGGAAGTAGACTACTCTGAATTACCTTCTTCACGTCCGTATACTGTGCCTCATATTTTGAAGAAAGAATTAAAAAGGCAGTTAGACGAATTAGAACGGGCGCATGTTATAGAAAAATCGAACAGTCATGTTAGCTTTCCGATTATTATGGTTAAGAAGAAAAACCCCAGTTCAAATCCAAAAAAACAAGCTTGGCGTTTGGTATGTGATTTCAGGAAACTTAATCAGCATTTAAAATACCCACAATATAAACTGCCGATAATAAGCCATCTTTTAGAAAATTTGAGCGATGCAGAATTGTATTCTAACTTAGATCTGTCTTCATCTTTTTGGCAAATAGCGTTACAAACAAAAGACAGAGATATGACCACTTTTACTACTCCTTTTGGTTCTTATCGTTTTGTATGCCTTCCTCAAGGATTATCCCTGAGTAGTGAAGTTTTTTGTGAATTAGCTGATAGAATTTTAGTCCCCATAAGCGATTTAAACATTTCAAATTTCATCGACGATTTTTGCATCGGATCAAAAGACGAAGACGACATGATTTATAAGTTAAGAAAATTATTTGAGCGTTTCCGAGAATTCGGACTTACATTGAATCCAGAAAAATGTTCATTCATGCTACCAAAAACAGAATTTTTGGACCATGAAATATCTTCACAAGGTATTAAACCACTTCAAGATAATTTGAGAAAAATAAGAGATTTTCCTGTGCCTAATACTGTAAAGAAAGTTCGTCGTTTTCATGGTTTGATCAGTTATTACAGAAAACACATAAAAAACTTTTCAGAATTGGCTGCTCCACTTACGAATTTATGTCGAAAGAATCAGAAATTCAAATGGTCTGAGGAAACCCAATTGGCATTTGATACTTTAAAACAAAAATTAATTACACCGCCAATTCTCATTCATCCTAAATTTGAGGAGCATTTTATTCTATCCTGTGACGCAAGTGATCTAGCCTTAGGCGCGATGTTGGGTCAAAAGGATCAAGAAGGTATCATTCGCCCGATTGGTTATTTTTCAAAAAAATTAAATCCAACTCAGTGTTGGTACACGATATTCGAGAAAGAACTGGTGGCCATAGTACAGGCTATAGCTCATTTTAAATATTATCTTTATGGCAGACAATTCACAATTAGATGCGATAATGCTGCTCTTACTAAGCTTAGTAATTTACAATCAATCAGTGACAGAGTTGCTCGGTGGATGGCCATTTTAAGTGACTATCAATGCACATTTGAATTGATTAAATCAAAAGAAAATATTGTAGCTGATTTACTTTCTAGGGATTCCAATGACAGTACACCTGATTTGAGTAAACAGCAAGATGAATCTAACGAAAATACAAAATTCTCAAATGACACTCAAAGAACAAATCAAATAAACAAACAAGTACAAACTCCTCACACTAATTCATCGAATAATGTATCTAAATACAAATATACACACAGACAAAAATTTATTAATGAAATTTCACACTACACGGAAAAGGTTTCTACACATTCTCAGGCAGAGCCTACATTAATTAATGATAATACGCAAAATTACAAGGAAGTTAGTGTAAGCGAAAAGTTTCCTAATAAAGAAAATACTTCAGAATACACAATCAATGGTTTAGAGAATCTAGGATCTTTGTGTTACATGAATTCAATTCTTCAATGTTTAACACATTGTACTCCTTTCTTACATTATTTATTTAACGACAAGTCTCATGAAAAAAATTGTAAAAATTCAAAATTTTGTCTCGCATGTGCATTACGACATCACATATGTACAGTTGTTGAAAAACCCGATCAAATTATTGCACCCATTGAATTATACAAAAATTTAACGCATATTGCACCCCACTTTGTGCATAGTCAACAGCAAGACGCTCATGAATTTTTTAGATATATTTTAAATGGATTGAAACATTCATTAAATTCGGACAGTGATGCTCAAGCTCTTACAGAGGTTTTTGGGAATAGCATTAGGAGTGAAATCACTTGTTTAAAATGTAAGAAGAAAAATTTCACATATGATCAAAGTTCAGATTTCATATTAGACATAACACAAAACGTTAAATCATTGGAAGACGCCTTACAAAATTTTACGAAACCGGAAATTTTGGAAAAATAATACACTTGCAAATGTAATACTACTAAAGTAAATGGCAGAATAGTTAATTCAATCGCGAAAACTTCGGAAGTAGCCACTTTTCTATTTAAAAGATTTGCTTTTGACGGCAAAATCAGTACGAAAATCAATAATCAAGTGTCATATCCAGAAAGATTAAATATGCGTCCATATTTACAAAAAGCGCAAGGAAAGCCTGTCAATTATAATTTACAAGCGGTTGTTGTACACTCTGGGAAAGATGATAGTTCTGGACATTACTATGCATATGTTAAAACTTCTCAGAACAATTGGTACTTACTAGATGATACTAGAATAATAAAAGTTAACATAACAGAAGTTTTGAATCAAAAGGCTTATCTACTCTTTTATTCTAAGACCATATATAAAAATGACAAGGAACAACACGCAATTTACACAGAAAATCATAACAATGACGCTCAGTCAGAAAAGGAAAACACAACTAAAAATTTATCACATATGTTTAGCGTGAATGTTAATTCTTTACAAATCGATCTCCCAAATATTGAAGACATAAAGTCAGAACAACGTATTGATAGGAAAACATCACAAATTTTACATGAAATAAAGAATAACCCGACAAATGCTAAACATAATTATCCGGATTATGTAATTAGAAATGAATTACTAATGCATACTGCTTTTATACCAAAACTTCGCAAATCATCTGGTATTCACAGAATTGTCATACCAGATAAATATAAACCGCACATTTTAGCAGCACATCACATGTCTCATTTTGGATTTATGAGAACTTACAATGCCATTAGAGAAAAATATTATTGGGAAAATTTATATGCGGATACTAAACATTACGTTCAATCATGTATACAGTGTAACAAATTTAAATCCCCGAATATGCAGAAACCCGTTCCAATGCAAAAACATTTTATTCCGAAGAGACCTATGGCATATCTCAGTTGTGACTATGTAGGCCCTTTCAGGCGAACAGATAAAGGTAATGTCTATATTCTAACATTTTTAGACCATTTTACAAAATATTTAAGATTGTATGCGGTACCAGATATCTCAGCTGAAACAACGGCGGAAAGTTTTTTAGATTTTATCAGTATATTTGGTGTCCCAGAAAAATTATTAAGTGATAAAGGTAGTTCGTTTATTGCAGATTTATTTAAGCGTTTATGTAAGCGTTTAGGAGTTGTAAAACTATTCACCACGCCACTCCATCCTTCATGTAATGGTGCGAGTGAATCTATTAACAGAAATATAAAAAAAATCACTTTCAATTTTCGCGGAAAACACGGGTCAATGGGACAATTATGTCAATTATTACTCTCTAATTTACAACCCTACAGTCCATAATACTACTCAATTTAAGCCTGCAATTTTACACTTAGCATACGACCCATTATTACCTACTGACATACTGAATGAGTATAATAATACTGACTATTTTTCGTACACGGATTTTGTGGAACAGAAAATTGCGCAATTGCAATATACAAACAAAAAAGTGGAAGAAAGTATTAAACTTGCAGCGGAAAAACAGGAGGCTTACCAACACAAAAATTCAAAATACAAAGATTTCATACCAGGTGAACTGGTATATCTATATAATCCTGCAAAGGACAGATATAACAAATTACTTAAAACAAGAAATTATGTCGGTCTCATGAGAATAATTAAAAGGCATAATAAAGTGGATTACACAATATTGGATTCAAAAGATGACAGAGCAAAGGAAATGAAAGTACATTCAAGTAGATTACTTAAGTATACCCCAAGGAAACCAAATTTAGACTTATTCCATAATATTGTACAAAATACCGTATCCCCACAAAATTTGACCATAAATAATGATAAAGGTGTTTCAAAACCCCACGCAGTGTTCGATGACCCCGATCTTACGCAGATCCTATTTTCACAGCCGGAATCCATGAATAGAGAAACGGTCATTACATCCCCCCGGATTGAAATTTCGCCTACGGCAGAGAAAAATAGGAGCACTCCTATTGTTGAAACCATTTCTTCAGATGCAGGATCCTCTCAATCGTCAGACAGCACGGAAATTTATAATCCCAATGTAGAGAACGAATTGCAACATTCTCCCGTAGTGGAAAAAACGGAAGAAACTCCAAATACCCTGTTCACACTGCGTTATCAGAACTCTCTTAAACCTCCGAACTCTCTGAGGGAGTTCCACAAACTCTCTGAGAGAGTTTCAACTTTTTTCGGGCTAGAGACAGTCACGACCATTCACTCTCGCTAGCTGTAAAGCTTCGCATTAACTGATTGGGTGTTGCGGGCGGTTTTATCTTAAGCGCATGCGCAAACAACACAATGACGTTCACTGAGTTATCTTAAGTGAGTTTTTCCATGTGAACAGGTTTCCAATTCCGGGAGGGTACCACCTCAAAATTAAGAGAGTTCGGCGGCCTAAGATATCTTAAGTATCGTAGTGTGAACATAGTATTACTCGTTTAGACAAAGGCAACCAATAAATTATTATGCAGAAAAGATTTTTGATTACGCATTAAATCTTACAAACTAAAAAAAAAAAAAAAAACGAAAAAATCGGACGGACATAGGAAATAGTAAAATTCTGTAAATAAATTCGTATTTTGGATAAATTAATTTTCCTATTCATGTACATATGTAATATCAAGTTCAGTTTGTTTGGAAAAATTAATCATCTTTTCCTCGCATATGGTATTTGTTTTCATTTCATAAAATTATGGTATGTTAGTTTACATTGGAAGATTCACACACGTGTTTATTGGATGTTTGTCTTAGTTTTTATAATTCTTATAATTATTATTATTATATAACACTTACAAAATGCTTTATAATATAGTGACTTGTAACTTTTATAAGCTATGTGAAAAATGATTATTATCACAACTTAGTGTATACTAAGAAATCATGCATATGAATAATTATAATTATCATTACAAGTTGGTGTGGTATACTAGAATATTATTTGACATTTACATACTTTTAGGTATATAAATAAGTATATATTTATTATTATTGATATTATTAAATGTAAGGACATTTGGTGGCAAACAAGTTAGATCATTGAATTTTATTTACGTACTGGATTGATGTAACGTCGATAGAATATATAAATTACTATAATAAATTTAACAAAAAAAAAAAAGAAGAAGAAAGGATTATTAAACAATAAATTATAATTTTACCTTAAAATTTCTGAATTTACTTTACTAAAATATTTCGGCAATTAGGACTTAGTTTTGCAAATGCGCGCATGTAAAACTTTGTTACCTCTAGCTTTCATTTGTTTTCTTTTAGGGATTTTGGTATGGGAGGGTATAGCTAATAATTTGCAGGCGAATTATTTTTTTTTTACCTTTTCGTATTTTTTCTTCCTTGAACGAAAATTTATGGGCTAATATTGAAATTGCTAGTAGTATTGTTTATTAAGCAAATAAAATACATAGAAAAAGAATAGTTACACAATCACATCATGATAAACCACATGTTCATTTTTTCTTTAATGCCTAATTCATTTTACATAGGTTATAATTATTCAAATTCTTATAGTTATTGTAAGCAGTTTTAACTCAAAATTCTATTATTTATGCATTAGATTTATGTCTAATTTAATTATAGAATTTTCATGTGCACTTAATTAATGGTACCATATTAAAAGTATATGGAAAAGGGATTAAGAATGTACGATTATACAGCAATGTTTGCATGTCAGTTAAGTCGAGTATGGGTGTTAAAATTAAGTAGGTATCACCTTTACGTAATTATTAGTATCTAGACTTACAGTACAATAAATTCATGTCTATTCAAAAAAAAATAATAATAAATAATAATAATAATAATAAAGCACTATATGTGGGCTATATTTAACTCCATTCTTGGTATTGTGAGGCATTATATTATGTGTAATATTCTTAGGTAATGGAAATTTTACCATTTGTATTTAAAATAAATTGTGATATTTTATTTAGTGCTGAAGGGGAAATTGGTAGTGAAATTTTGCTTTTCCCTTTATTACAGCATTTACTGTTGCCAGTTTTGTAAAGAAACAGAAGGGCGAAATTTGCCATTTCAATGGACATTATGAATGCATCCCACTTACAAGACACACTTTAGGACGTATTGACATTCCCCCGAATTCGTGTGCCATTCATGATTGTTCACGATGTCTTGTGGGGAAAGCATCTTTTGTACTTACACGCGATTTTAAACTAATACAGCCAGGAGCGTTTATCTTACGACATTTGGAAAATGAAGCAAGTCAGGTCAGTACAGCATATGAATGCCGTGATAATGAAGGGAAAACCTGTGAGTGTGATGTGGATTGCCAAGGTACAAAAAACTTTTGTAAATTCAGAAACTGTTCCCAAGAAAGTCTTTGTTATTGCTCCCTCACTCACCAAAAACCACAACTGTTAGCAGTTACGGAAACTCAAACGTTTTACGATCCCGACATAATAACGTGGGATGCCTGCTTATTCGACAGTAAATCAACTTTTGAAGAACACTCACATTCTCGTAAGCTATTAGAAAAGGAAAACGCAGAATTTAGTAACAATAATATTACGGTTAAGTTCGATGACCCTATTCTCACTTTGCCAGACAAGGGAAGAGTAATTCTCCGAAATTCTGAGTTCGAATATGTTCTAACTGTACCAAATGACTTAATGATAAAAATTCCTTTCGAGCTTCTGGCCTATAAAACAGTTTTAACGATAGTATATTTACACACAAGTGGAAAAACTGTCTCAGACCAAATACATGTTTCTGGAAAAAATGTCTGCCAGTTAAGACAATGTTTTCTTTGTCGGGAAGTTCTAACGCATTTTAAGTGTTTGCCAAAACCTATGCAGTATTCAGCATACTGTACATTGATAATTTTTACATTACTGCTAGCATCATTTATTAAAACTATCTTGAAGAGTTTTTATTATAGTGTGCAAATTTTAGGTATGATACTTTACATGCTATATAAAATAACAAAAATGATTGCAAGATGCTCTTTATTAATTGGGGCATTTTTAGGAAGCACCATTCGACAAATATTACTCAGGTGTTATGGACACTTAGAATTACATAACACACAGCACACAAAATTAACTTCGCTTCCAATGGTTTTGGTAGCCTGTGCTTTAGTAGTAACTGTGTCGAACGCTGATTGCAACACACATGCAATCATAAGTTCGGATCTCAAAACATGTGAAACATTACAAGATGGTAAAAAATCCTGTAAATTACATTCAACTTCAGAAATCACTCTACAGATATAGACACTTAAGTCCGAATCTTGTTTGTGGTTTACGGATAAAATGAACAACCAATTCTTTTCAATGACTTTGAAATTAGATGCAGTTACTTGTGATTTTAATACTGAGAGACAATATTTCACTTTTCCCGTAAAAAATAATCATATTTCTCAAGTATCCTGTACGTTCAACGAATATTGTGGACGCGGAGTTCACTGCATTAAAAGACATGTCGGACGAGGTGGCATAAACTTTGAAGCAGAAACACCTCAAAGTAGAGATTTTCCAGGAATGTCAGCGTGCATTCAATCTGGGGCGGGAACAGGTTGTAATTTATTCAGATCTTCTTGTGCCTTCTATAGGACTTGGTATGAACCGGATTTATTACATAGTTATGAGGTATCCAAAATTAGAGGTCATACTTATAAATATCATATTTCATTAAAACATGAGGAAAATAATACAATCTCTAGTATAACAGTAACAGATTCGACTTTCACGAAATCAGGCATAAAGGTGACTATTCTAGGAGCCTATGATCAGGCACATTTTCATATGGATGATTTTTTGATCCAGAGGGTAGGAAAACCATCTGAATCACACTTAGAAAAAGCAAGTTATAAAAACGTCCCTAAAGCTGGCGAAATTGGGGCAATTCAAGCGAATTCCTCTTTTACGAAAGACTTCATATTTGATCCTGAAATTACGAGTTGTGATTTTTTTGAAGACACATTACGATGTCTTAATGCGCCAGATGCAATCGCACAAATTGCATCTTCTCAAGAAAATGCATTACCCTTACAAAGAGATGTGCATTTGTTTAAAATTGTAGATGAGAAATTACAATCGACATTATTATTATCCTCAGCTGTTCGAGTGCAACTTAACTTCGCTGATTACAAACTCTCTGTAAAATCACAGACAGTATGCCCGAAATTTATAGAGGAGGACATCTCGGTTAAGGGATGTTATAAGTGCGCCATCCTTGCCAGGTTAACTTTTGTAGCTCTCAGCACTTGTGACTCAGGTGTGGTTAGCATTCACTTTCAAGAAATAAATGTACACACAAAAGCGATCAGATTGACAACAGAATCTCAAAAATTTGATATTCAATTTTTCGCGATGGTAAGATGCTATTTTGAAAAACTCTGCTTAAAATCTACGACACTAGTACAGTGTCAAACTTTAAAATTTTGCTTGGATGAACCTACTGTAGAACTTATGCAACTGAACATGAATTATACTAAGACTATTAACAGTGCATCTAACACTAACTGGTTGGGCCTTTTCACCTTGCCAAATTTTTCAACTTCGTTTTTTATTTTGAAATTTATAGGTTCTACATTTTTTATTGTATGCATTCTCATAACGATATTTTCAACAATTTTAACATGCTGCTGTCGTTCAAAGTGAATGTTATAATATCATATACTAAACAGGAAATATACTAGAAATTTGGTCGTACTTATAAAATCATTATTTTGATTTATTCTTTCATAATCATTTATTATATTTTCTTTTTTTTCTATGCATGTTCTATATTTCCTGGTTAGTTATTACTATGTATTGATATATCAATTTTATATTATTCCTTTCAGTATTTCAATTGTGTAGTATTATATGTTATATTACGAATGTTCATAATAAGTATACGTAAAATTTTCAATTCAGTATTACAGTGAAATTTATATAGAATTTGTGTTATTGCCAAAACTTGCCTATGGTAGACCGGAACTCAGTGCATTTTTCTTTTTTTTTCTTTTTTGAAGCAATTGATATATTATTGCGATGTTAGTACGGTTTCGGGCACTAAAATATTGAGAAAAATATAAAGAGAGGAAAGATGGGTAAATGGAAAATAAGTAGGACACAGGTGTGAGTAAAGGAATTTAAGGTAGTGGTTAAATAATAAAAGAAAGTCAGTATGAAACGAATAATAATGTTCAAAAGAAAAAAGGATAGTAAAAGCTTAGTACGAGACATTTTAGTGAAAGGATAAAATGTTAGAAGAGAGTGTCATAGAAAAGAAATAGTAGGTAAAAGGAGTATGAGTTTCATACAGGTGCGGGATAGGAATTTAGGGTACGCTTTGAAGAATAAAAGTCAGTCATGCCGTTTTAAAACATATAACGTGAAAAGCGTAAGAGAGTCATAAACGAGATGCGGGAGGTAAGGGAATAATACAAGAGATTGAAATTAACATGGGGAAGCCTGAGTGTTCTCCTTTTTCGCATTAAATTACTAGGACAGCAGTTGAAATACTGTGGCTTTCACCTGGTTAAAAAGGGAATAAGAAATCTTTCATTACAAAGCAATAGTGATGAGGAAAGTAAAAGGTGTGAAAGAAGGGGCGAGATGGCATTTTGGGCTTGGTTAGAGGGGCGATTGCTAAGCATCCAGGTGTACAATTATACCACATGATAACAGAATAGTCACGTATCAAGTGATTTAACAATAAAAATTTAAATATTAAAACAGGGGTTCTAGAGAGGTGCTAGTACCAATGGAACTTTTCCGTATTGTAAGTGTAAAAACCAATGAGATATTGGGAAGAGCAAGATAGGAGGATTTGACGTAAAGGGGATGAAAAGAGGGAAAGAGAGGAAGAGTAAAAAAGGTAGACGAGAGAAAAAGGGATAGATATTCGGAAGTCTTATAGAATGGAAAGGATATATAATTCGGAATTCTCATAGAATGGAAAGGAGAGATAATTCGAAAAAGCTGAATCGATGTTAGTGAGTTATAAAAGCTAGAGATGGAAAGAATTTAAGAGAGGAGAGTGCAAGCTGATTGTGTCGCCAAGGAGTCAATCCATAATGTGAAAGGATTTTAGCATGACTGAAATGACCACTGTTGAACTTTGACTTAGTGTATCGGAGCATGCTTTAAGCTCTTACGACATTATTATACTGGACACTTTGGCCTTTGGGCCCGTGACTCTATACCGCTGGTTTTAGATATATTCTGGAGGATGTTCATTAAAGACCGTGGCATGCCTGGGGCATTATACTTGTTCATCGCCTGTATATTGGGTAAGCTAAATTTTATCTATTATTTCCCACTTCAGCACTGTGATTTTTAGATATTTAATGTTAGAGAGCGTTGGTAATGATTCACAGTAAATGTGAATTAGTTGAATGCGGACTGCTTCAGGCAAGGCGAGTCTACTATGTTTATTCTTAACTTATTTATTATTTTCTGGACTTTGTGTTTAAGTCCTAATTTCTACACTAATTGTCCAAATGTATACTTTAACATACAAAAATTAAAATATTTAATCTTCAATCTGTCTATTTTATTGCTGCCCACATTTATCTCATGCTAAACTCGGGATAGGAAGGGGTGTGTATCACGGCCTGTTAGACGCCCAATTTCTGATGACTCCACTCACATACATGACTTTAACTATTGTTTATATATTAATGATTAAGTAATATTGTGTAAGGGCGGTCAGCAACATTTATATTACCTGATGCCTAAACATCAAAACATTATCAACAATAAGAAGCTTTAAGCATCAAAACAAGAGTAAGCCTTTTATTGATGTTTTATAAACTAATTAAAATTAATAATGCACTTTCAAATATCCCATGTCACGTTTTACATAATAAAACGTCTAAAGAGAGCCTGTGTATAACGGAAGCTTTGCTTAAATAGCTATTTCGTAGTCTCTGCGAAATACCACACTTTCTAAGATGAAAACATGTCTAAAACGGAATATTTTTCTGCTTACTTTTGAATTTTATCTTAACATGTTTCATTATATTTTGCAAAACTTTCGTTTGATATATTCTACAAATTTCGGAGGAGGCTGAAGCCCCATCAGCCAACTCCCTGAATGCTGCCCCTCTAAAAGCAGAGAGCATTTCTCAATATAATTTTTAAAGATGTAGATATTCATATATAGTATTGCACAAAGGTATTTTTTATTCGGCATTGCTTCTCAACAGAGTGGGAGAGAGAAGAGGGGAAGGATAGTTATATCATTTTATATCAAGTTCGTAATATTTGGAACTGTGTTACAATATTTTAATGTACTTGGAAAATTCTCCGTTGATAGTATTTAAAAAAAAAAAACGCTGAAAACTCACAAACCGTAGAGGACAAAATTTGCTATAGTGGACTTCGTAACATTGTAACCGAATTCCTTTTACGAATGTCGAAATCGCCGCGGAATGTGAGAAAACCCTAACAATCACATAAAAAAAAAAAAAAATGCTCTGTGAATTCTGAATGAACTTGATTGATAAGAGGCAAAATTTATTACACTGGGCCAAAAGATTAAAATCGGATATCCTTTTACTAATGTGAAGAATCGCCGTAATGCAGAAAAAAAATCCCTGCTAAGCATTCAAAAGACACAGATGACTCGACCAGATATTTTTCTAAAAGGAGATGTCCGCTATTCGGGATTGTCAGTTACTGAAGTGCATACACGCACAACAGCCCCCACCTTTTAAAAATCCTATTTTTTATATACTTTTCTTTTTATGATTTTTTTTCTTTTTTTTTTTTTAACACTCATATACATATATACTTTGAGAAAAAATCTAACAACCTATTTTCTATTAACATCACAGTAAAAAAAAATTATATTACTTTAATTTATTAACTATTTATTTATTGTTTAAAAAATATAATAATTGTATAAAGATATATATACCTACACAGAGAAAATATAAGAAGAATTATATTCTCAAACCACATTACCTTCTTAAAATAATTCGATTAAAGTGCGAAAATTCGATTAAAGTTATAATATTTTATTATCATTAAAGTGTTAGTTAATTCCAATATATGGGCAGCGGCAACTCTTTTAACTGATCTTTTACAGTAGAACTTAGTAAAGAATAATAAAACGATATGCAATGCACTAAAATCCTCCCTGAAAAATTATCTAACTAACAATTCAAGTCTCATCATTATCTGTCCAGCGCAGCTTTTTAAAAAGGGTAATCTTTCATAATCGAGTTCACTTGATTATAGAACATTCTCTCATAATTTAATAGCGGAGCAATGTAGAACGACATGCATCTACTAACTACTATTATGCAAATACTAAAACGATCCCTGAAGAATTATCCAACTGACAATGAAAGCCTCATCAAAATTTGCCCAGTAGATAAAAATCTATAATCTTTTATAATCCACTTCACGTGTTTTTATAACTTAGAACAGTATGTACTAAACTAAACTAAAAAATATTACTAAAAATATTTAAAAAAAAATACTAAAAATATTAAAAATCGTCTTCATCTGCATATGCCATTGTTACAGCACTTCCTTACTTATTTTTATTTTGTTTTGGTTCAGCAACCCATTTTTCTAGTACATAAAGGTAAAATACAACAAAAGTCTGCCTCATCTGCAAATGTCATTATTGTAAAAAATTTTTAAATTATGTTTCATAATTTTCAGTAGATACCGATCGTCTCTGCATAATGCTGGGAAAACTTTAAAAATCTGCCTCATTTGCAGATTTTAATATTGCGGAAATTTTCTTATAATTTTTTCTGACTATTTTCATTAGCAATCGAACTTCTCTCCGTAATCTGAAAAAACATTAATGGATACATAAATTAATATGGAATGCCTATTAATATGTAGTGAAACACAAGCAAAAAAAGCAACTGTTTTAAGCACAATAATCTATTTACATTATATAAATTTAATTTATAAATAGAAGATCTAAAGAATATTAATAAAATTCATTAATATTGAAAATGATATACATTTATAGAAAATCATCAAAAATGATCACACAAATCTTTTAACACAAAAAATATTTACTGAATACAAGAAAGAAGTAAATATTAAAAATGCATTTTTCGTTTTTTTTTTTGTACGTCATATATATAATTACATTTGCAATACTGTTAAAAGCTAAATTTCCTATTAAATGCTCGATATTTTACTACATTTAAAATTAGTTCCAGTAAAAAAAATTCTTTTATTGATCGTAGTATTTTTTATATAAAAAAATTCCATTCACAATTTACATATTAGATAAGACTGGTGGTACCGAATGGTCTGATGGTAAGTTTTAGAATATAAATTCTAGTTGCAGGGGATATTTTGAAATCCACCATTCTAGCTTCCTAATATAGGGAGGGGGCGTGCAAAAACGTAGCTCAAAACTTATCATTGCCTCAATGATAAATTTTTGTAAGATACAGATAATCAGAATAAAAATATCACATTCAGGTAAAATTTTGGAAAGCTATTTTCTAAGAATATAGGTATGAGATCGGCTGATTTATTTTTAATTTACTCCCTTTAACCCCTAACCCCCTCCACCCCCTAAAAACAGGGAACATTTTCTGATTTTTTTTTTTTTTATATACATGCAGATCTTCATATATAGTATTACATAAGGGTAATTTTAATTTGGCACCCATGCTTCTCAACAGGGGAGGAGAGAGGATGGGTCTACATTTTATATCAAGTTCGTAATATTTGAAACAGTGTGACAATATTCAAATGCCTTTGAAAAAATTTCCGTCCATAGTAAAAAAATTAATAATAATAAAAAAGCGTTAAAAATTCTATTCATAAAGAACAAAATTTGCTATAGTGGACTTCGTAACATTGTAACCAAATTCCTTTTACGAATGTCAAAAATATCGCAGCGGAACGCTAAAATCCCCAAAAATAATTTTTAAAATTTTAAAAATTGCTCTGTGAATTCAGAATAAACTTTAATGAGAAGAGGGCAACGTTTATTACACTCGGCTAAAAGATTAAAACCGAGTTATTTTTACTAATGTGGAAAAATCACTGAAAGCAGAGAAAAAGAAAATCCTGCAAAAAATTAAAAAATCGCAGGCGATAAAATTTATTTTGGTGGATTGAAATATTGTAACGAGAAAAGTTTCAAGAAAGATTCGCCTCGAAATGCGAAAAATCGCTAAAATTGGCATTAAAAACCTCTATCTGAGGAAAAAATTTATTATATTAGGGTAAAAGCTGAAACCGCATTCCTTTATGTCATAAAATTGTTTCAAAATGCGAAAATACTCAAAAAATCGCATAAAAATATTGCGAAAAATTAAAATATTTATATACGAATTCCGAATAAATTTTATTGAAATGAGGAATGTAATGACATCATTTACTATATTGAACTAAAATATTAAAACCGGATTCCTTTTATTAATGAGGAAAAATCACCGTAAAGCATTAAAAAAATAGAAAAAGTTTAAAATCGTCAAATCTCTAGGGTAGTTCTAGCGACTTTTTTCACCTCCAAAAATATAATTTCATCAATATTAGTATTACAACACAATATATTTGCAGATAATAAAAATTAAGATATAGGCAATAAATTTGCAAAATTTAGACCCAAGCAAATATATTTTTAAATTTAAACCATTTGGCAATATTATTGTTTGACCATATTGTTTGGCGGTGACAGCATTAGTTACTTTTTGAATAAAGAAATTCAGCTTCTCTTGATTTCAGTATTTTCTTCTTTTACAGTAGCAGTACTCGTTGAGTTAATTTTAATTAACTTTTGAGACAATTAAATTTTTGGTTTGGCTTTTAATTTTCTTGCACAAAACAAATTTAATTCAAATTAAAATAGTTTTATTAAACGAACTCGTAAATGAAAAGAACGTTTTAAAAATCTTCTTTTTTTTCCCATTTGAATTTGATTTCATAATTTTATCTAGATAATATGGATCGCAACACATTTGCTTGGACTATAGATGAAACCATCAGTAGAAACAGTTGATTTTTTGGTAAAATTGTTTAAACGTAAAGATTCAAAAAAGAAAAGAAAAAGAAACCTGCTGAGACAGCGCTACAGAATGTCCAGTATTAAAAACAGGTGTGCAAGGAAACCCACACCGCACGCTATTCCCCCCTCAAAGGGCAAGAAGTGTGTGCCGGACTGTCAAGTGAAGGAAAAGGGAGCTTTCCTCTTTGGATTAACGCATTCGGTTAATTTGCAGGGTATATATAGGGTCATCCATTTTGCAGCCTGCTGGAAGTATAGAATTTTAAAAAGTTCTTGAAGTTAAAAAACTATGTCTGTAATGTTTCTCTCTTTTCTAAACATATATTTTAGCCTTTTGTTCCGTTTCATTTAAACTCTGCCACAATGTTTTTACAGAAATTACGATCCGAGAAGTTTATTTGGCTCTTTTTTGTTGAGAACTTTTATCAAATACTAAATTTCTTTTAAAAGACTACGCTATAATGGAATATAAAAACTATAGATACAATGCGCTCCGGGTGCCAGAACTAAAAGCGAAGGGGGGCGCCAAATGAAGAAAATGAATTTGTTTGTCGTTTCATACAAAAATGTATATATATATATGAAATACAAAGAAAATCGCAAGCTAATGTTAAACCTATGGGAGCGTTCTTTTCAAATTTGTAAAAGTGAAAGTAACTTTATATATAAAAAAAAAATCTTCAACCAAAATCGAAAAAGTAAACACTAACCCGGTTTGAATTCAATCTCAGCTATTTTAAGCAAGAAAAAAATCATTTAAAACTATTAATATGCAAGGGAGCAATTTTAAAAGAAAGCTGCCATAGGTTTAACATTAGCGATCCAGTTTCTTCGCGAGACTAGTGTAGTCTCTTAACGCTCAAGCTAATGTTAATCCTATGGGAGCGTTGTTTACATATTTCTTGCTAGCATTTTACTTATTATTAATTGATTTTTATTTTTTAAGGATTTTTTTGCATAGGGTAATTGCGGTCGATAACTTTCATTGTGCGTGAGGAGGCGGGGGGGTGGGGGGATCCATGTTTACCACTGGCGAAAAAAAAGGCTAGTTTCGGTCCTGCTGTGTTTTTCTCTTTTTTAAACAGATATTTTAGCTTTTTATTCAGTTTCATTTGAACTCTGCCACAAAGGTTTTACGGAAATTACAATCCGCGAAGTTTTTTTCGTTGAGAACTTTTATGAAATACATTTCTTTAAAAAGACTTCGTTATAATGGAATATAAAAAGTATATAATATAATTTTAATTTAAAATGTTGTTCTAAACAATCTGTGCTGATGTACATTTTTTGCATGAAAAGGCATTTTTTCTTTTGAGAATTTATGTCATTACCACCAACAGAATTGTCTATGCGTTTGAGATAAGTGCATCATTTCCATCAATTATTTTTAAATGTTTCAGGTTTCATTTTTATTGACTACTTATTTTGATTTCAAGGAATAGAAAAAAAATTAGAAATAAACAAATAAATTTGGGGAACTTTATATGCAAGCTAAAGTTTGTTGAACATGACATCATACTGATGCAATCACACTAACTTGTTTTAGTTCCATATATGAAAGTGATCTCTTCTTTTGAAAATGATGTCAGGTTCATCATCCGAACTAATCTTAAATCTAAGATTAGATCACCTTTAAAGGACTTTATCAAAAAAATATGTCCTTCCGACCAACAACACGGAACTTTTACGTATTTACGAATACATTTGTAAATGCAAAAGCATGATATTTGCAGGCCTGACTATTGAAGCGATTTGGAATCGAATCAATTTTTGATCAATGGGTTACTTATATATTTATAAGCAATTGTTTCCACGTGACGACAGGTTTTCCTTTCACAGAATTTTATGAATGATCTTTTGCTTTTATTAAAAAATGGAAAACATTCGATCGCATAATATCTGCATGAAAGCACCTGTCAATTTCATGTGTTACAATATTCCTTTAAATATGACTTCATTTTCACTTGCGGAATATCATTCAATATACTGTAATCGGATTTTATTTTTTGAAACAACTCAAATTGCCATGTTTAATAATCCGGCGAGGTTTGGACAGGGTTTTGAGGGCTTAGCTAGTAACGGGCACAGCCTCTGGTACATTAAAAAAATAAATACTTTGAATTATAATTTAAGAGAGAAACTTTCTTAAAACTTGTTCAATTAATAAAACTTTAAATTTTGTATTTTTCTCGGTGGATTAAAATAAATAAATGAAATTTTCTTTTATTCTAAAAACAAATATTTTTTTTTTTAAATCTAAGGGAACTTTTATTTTTCTAAAACCGTCATTGATTTTTAAGAAATAATCCCTTTTCAGCTTTTCAAGGAGCTTATTATAATTGGCTGGAAGAAATTACAGTTAACATTTGACAATTATTTAGTTATTTATTAGGAAAGAACCGAACTGAATAGATAGATACACACATATTTAAATCATAAGAATTAAGCAAGATTTTTACATTTTACTCCTGCCGGTTTATAAAGGACGGTTTAAATTGCGCTGGCAAGCAATATCTACATTTTGCTTTTACTTTTAAGAATATACAAAGTGTTTTTAAACTAATGGAATAAACTTTCAGGTGTACTTGTGAAAGGAAATAGGTCACAATTCACTTGTTTAGTAAAAAATGCATTGTGTTTCACTAGACGTTTTAGTTCACAATTTTAACAATAATGAAGATACTTTAGTGAGACTTTGATTATATTAACTTTGCTTTGTATAAATATGAAGACATCATTGGTAAGAGCCCTGAATTTTGGTTGGTGAAACGCTGCACAACGTCACCGACATTCCGTTTAAATAAAGTTTTCTAAATAATATTTTTCAGTGACCAACTACGCGGAATGTGTATACGATGTGTATAAATACGCGATAGTGTCAAAGTGGACGTTTTGAGCCGAACTTTCGCGCGAACATGGAATAACCACTCAAGAAAAACGTGTTTGTCACGTGATCAAAATCGCTTATAATTCAGTAGGTAATTTATTGATAAAAAAATGGAAAACACAGTTCGATTCCAAATCGCTTCCATGGTCAGATTTTCCAATTTTATATCTTTCCGTTAAAAAATTTATTTGTAAATGTGTCGAAACGTTTTGTGTTTGTTCAGCAGAGCAGTTGAGAACAGCCTTAACAGAAGATTGCACCGGCATTGCAGAAAAAAAAGAAAAAAAAATCGTATATTTTGTGTTTTTTAAAGACGTACTTACCGGGATATGAAAATACGAAGGTTTTCATTTTTTCAATTCATTCATTTGTAATCATTACAAGAGATTGCATTGCTGGTAATTTGTTTTACGCATAACTCAAGAACTACTTGGTGGAATGCTCTGCAATTATTATATAAGCATAACTCTTGTGCTTTATATTACAAGCTTATAGAAATCGATTTTCGTTAAAAAATTCATAGATTGCAATTCACATATAAATCCCTTTGTTCCACAAATTTCCATTTTTCATATGTTTACTGTGATTTCAAATTCATGCTGCACTTGTTATGGGGAATGTTTCATAGATTTACTGCTATATGATGGTTTATACAGCATTTTTAATTTGAAGAAATTCCTTTATTATTTATACATTCACAATTTTTGTTGATAATTTGTAATGGTTTAGAATGGTTTTTTATATATAATGGTTTAATCTTACAAAAAGTTAATACATATATATATATATATTTGTAATTTAAGTTCTTTGATTTTAAAAAAAAATCGATTTATAAATGCTTCAAGTATGTGAATTATAAAATCACAGCTTGTTCTGAAAAATAGTTCTGGAGCTATGCTTAAAGAACTAACCGCTTTGCAATCTGCGTTGTAATGATTAAAATACATTTAACATTTAGAGTTCAAAATTTTAAATATCTATAAACTGTACACTACTGGCACGACTAACTTCCAGTTTGCTACCCTAAGTTGAAATTTAACGAGAAAACTAAATAATGTAAAAATAAGGTGCTCGTATTGAAAATTTCAGAGTTTGAAATTTGAAACAATTTCAGTACGAAGAAGACCCCTAAGCATTTTTTTAGTATATATATATATATATATATATATATATATATATATATAAAAATCTATAAAAAATTAAAAATTGTAAAATAATATAAAAAAATATTATAGGTTGGTTGGGTGGGTAGATGTTAGAGTACGGAGGAGGGTGGTGTTGTCTGGATAATACGCAATGGTTAATTATTTATAAAAAAAAAAAAAAAAAAAAAAAAAAAACGGGGCTCTTGTATTATTACTATATTTTTGTTATGTATTTTATGTGGATGTTGATTTGATATTTTATATGTAAATTGGAGATTTTCATTAATATTATAATTAGCTTAATTATTCATTAATCTAATTTACAATTATTTGTTATTAAATTTTAATTTACTAAGGACAATATCATATTAATTACTAATAGTATGCCACTCTTAGTTTAATGTTTTTGAATGTCCCACATTCATACTTTATGGATTTTTATGGATGTCTGAAAATAATCCTCATTCTATATTTGTACTTTTTAAGTAATGGGATTTTAAGTATTATTTAACCTTCTATATACTTCCACATGTTTTTTATTTCCTGTTGATTTTATAAATATCTTATATATAATTCATTAAAAAATAATTTTTAAATTATTTTTAATAATTATTTATATTAATTATTACTGAATTTATTTTGTTTTATAGCATATAGCTATATGCTATATATTATCAATGTTCTAGCATTATTTAAACTCTTAGTTTAGTTTAAATCAGTTAGCTAATAGAATATATTGTATGCTTTTAAATTTTATTAACAATAGTTTTAAATACATTGTGTGATTTATATTATGTTTATAATTCTCTATATATAAGGATTTGTTTGGTTTTGCTGTTTAAACAGTTATTTACATTCAAAAGCTTACAAATTTTTATCTTGCGATAAAT
The DNA here is from genome assembly GCA_963932465.1 of Maratus speciosus. Taxonomy (NCBI): domain Eukaryota; kingdom Metazoa; phylum Arthropoda; class Arachnida; order Araneae; family Salticidae; genus Maratus; species Maratus speciosus. The sequence continues at coordinate 144,176,733 of OZ010787.1, read as the reverse complement.
GTTTAATATAATTAATAACAGATGGCAGCACCAACTCTCTTGTCTCTTTCAGATTGCTCTAATTTTTATTTTTTCTAGCTCCATTTCAGTTATAATTTATACACCAGGGTGTATTTTTAGCTAAATTTTGACGATTTTGTTAAACTGTTATCTATTAATTTAATAGTGCATTTTAAATAATGTAATTAATATCTATTTATTTTATATTAGATTAAATTTGTTTTACAAGGTATTTCAAATTTTATTTCAAAATGTATTAACTGCATCCTCTGGTATCATTTACTGTGATTTCTTAACTGTTTTATTCACCTTAATCTTTTTGATATACTGGTTGACATGTGCACATGGATTTTTGTAAAATACTGAAATATTAATCGGTATGGTGTTTATTATTTATATTTTATATCCTATAAATATTTAAATACGTTTTATTGATTCTTCCATTTCATGTTATTTGTTTCTATTCTGCTTTCATTTTTAATCAATTCACTTGATTTTTGTGGTTGTTTGGGCACAGGGGAAAATTAATTTTAGCTTTAGCTTATTTTTCCCACAGAAAACAACCATTTTGCTTATATCATTGAATTCTGTGCCCTTGATAACGTAATTCAATGTATAAGCTTTTCAATTTTTGTCGGTGTCCACTTTTTTCTTTTTTCTTCCATAATAATTCTTATAATATTTCTTTTTTTTTTTTTTTTTTTTTTTTTTTTTTTTTTTTTTTTTTTTTTTTTTTAAATACTTACAGCTTTAATTCATAATAATTGACGGTGGTAGGTTATGTTTAATTAATGTAATATATATATATATATATATATATATATATATATATTCAGTAAACTCTCTGTAAGGCGGACTCTGTGTAAGACGGAAATCTGTCTAACTCGGAAAGATTTTCAAGTCCCTGCGAATCCATAGACATAGAGTAAAATTTGTCTAAGGCGGAATATTGTCTACTACGGAAAATTTTCTCGGTCCCGATCGATTCCGCCTTAGACAGAGTTTACTGTGTGTATATATATATATATATATATAGTCAAACCTAGTTAACACGAACACGCTTAACGCGAATTACTTTTAGTACGAACTGTTTCCGATTGCCCCGTCCTGTTGTATATGATGTATTTAAGTTCGGATATCACGAACTACTTTTAACACGAATAAAAAAGTTTGACTTTGAGTGTTCGCGTTAACGAGGTTCAACTGTATATATTCCTTTTTTTTTATTGTACAATGGGGTGATTAAAATGTATCTCTTTCCTTCTTTCTTTCTTTTGTTCGACTGCACTTTAATATCTTCAGATTTACTTGATAGTGTACCATTTATGAAATTTGTCACCATATGAAAATAGATAGCACTTAATTAACGCATATAGTTATTTACAAAGACAAAAGTATCAGAAAAGAAAAAAAAAATTCTCTCAGAAAGATTACAGAATGAATCCCTTTTATTAGAGAAGCCTACGTAGTACTAACACATTAGCTGAATTGGCGCATATTTCTTGAACATGTGCGTTGCCTATAAGTGTACCTGATACATAAATTAAAAAACCCAATTCCACTCCATCCAGGCAACAAAATGGATGCTTATATGGATCATCCCGAGGCAAATCCACCATTTCAAAGAAAGGATTAGTTTTTCTCCGGATGCGAGGTGGGGAAGAATAATGAATGGCTTTCTTATTGTTTGATTTGAACCGGGCCCCTTGGGCCGGAATCAGTTGAACCACACTCTCCCCCTTTACAAACCGACATGTGGAGCGCATCGGTTTCTCTAATCAATCAATGTGAAATAGGCGGAACCTATCTGGGGTGGACATGCTAGACAATTTGCTTAAATTTTCATTAAAAGTCCCAATCGGTTTCGCTAATTTTACATTCCCTAATTGGTATAAAATTGTGAAACAAAATTATCTGAAAAGTTCAAAGTTTAAGCTAGGGGGCGTTGCTTTTTAATTTTCAGAATCTTTCATAAATAACATTTTACAAAGCTTTGAATGAAAAAACACCTCCGTTTTTCCACTTTCCAAAATTGTAAGTCATATAATAATCAAACAGCAACAAAAATCGATAATTTAATCAACGGGTACCCTTCATTATGATCTCAAATATCATATGCAAAAAGAAAAATTCAAAAATATGCAAATGCGAATGAGAAATCAGCGAAACGGTCTGTCATAGGTATAGCATTGGCTCGCGAGTGTCTTCGCTTGCAGAGACAGGAGCCTTAAGGGTCGACCTGAACCGTGGTTCGTCATCCACGGTTTATTTTCCCTCCCGAAAACGTTTAAATGAGTCAGACACGCATTTTTTGCTCACTTCGTCTGTTCCGTACACCTGGACCAACATTGCATGCGTTTCTGTGACGGTTTTTCCCAATTTGTAGCAAAACTTGATTTTTATCGGTTGTTTCATTTCAATATGACGCGAGTTTTCAAACACACACTGTTCGACTGCCTATAGCAGACTATTCTGGCTTGGTTTATTGCTACGGGGCCGTCTCTCTATTGGTCTCTAATTGCGCATGCACACTGCACAGGGACGCATTTTTAACTCACATTGGTTATGAGATATCCATCCATTCACCGAACTTTTTAGACGCACCTTGTATTTCACGAGACTGAACCTAAAGTTGTGTATATTTCAGCAAAATTTATATTTTGAAAAAAAAGATGAAAATATTTTATATTTTTTTTTCTTTTTGGTGGCATGAATTATCAACAAATTTAAATTCATCCTTAAGATATAGCTAGAACCTATAAATCTGGGAAGAATGCATGTAAAAATATTAAGTAGGTATAAGTGATATCTTGCATGCAATTTAAAAAAAGAACAAACTTAACATTTTGACGTAAACCCCTTTAAAGAATCCTTTTAATGATAGTTTACCTTGAAAACACCTGTCACATTTTCAACCATAACTAGAGTAATTATAGGAATTTTTTTATGCAGTTTGCTTTAAAATGCTTAGAAAATATTGCTTTTTCATATGCAATGCAGCTTTTTGAAAAAAAGAAAACTGTGAAAACCAATGTATTTCAACAAGGATAAGAAATATCAAACAAAAATTAATAACTAATGGTTAATCTTCGAATTCTATTTTTAAAACTGCATTTTAGACTTTAAATTACATTTTTTTCGAATGCTATTTTTATCAGAGAATTTCTTTTTTCAGATAAAATTTTAATTAAAAAAAAAATCTTTAAATGCAATTTTGAAATGAAGTCAAGATGCGTGTTGCCAGGTTCTGAGAAACATCTGCTATTAGAACTAGGGTTCTATATTATTTTTGTCTTAATATATCATATATTGTATGGTCTGTGTACTGGAATTTCAAAATAACATTCTTTCATTGTCTAAAACTGGATCTAAGCCTGTGAAAATGCATAGATGGAATGAAGGGGGGAAAAGATAGTTGGATAGGGGTTTGCCCAACCTTTTGAGATGTCTGTGGAAGATGGGGAGACAAAGGCATTCCACGAACGAAGGAAAGAGCTTGGAATGCGAGCCAGGTAGAAAACCCCGAGGGGGTTACGTTGAGGAAAGGGAGAATGTTGCTAGGGGCAGGCTCTGCTGCTGAGACAGTGAGTTGGAGACTACGGCGCAAAGTGCAAGGTGAGTTCCTTGGATAGCTCTGAGAGAGAGCTTAAGGTTGAGTGAGGCTCGGAGAGCTTAGGCTTAGAGCCCATATGTTGGGAGATTGAGATTGATCTCCGGTAAAGCTTATTTAACGTGTATAGAGTGAGAGTGAGATAACGTAGTTTTAACAGTACACAGCCAGCTTTACTGTATTTCATTTAATGTTGAACCGGATCACCTACATCCGAGTTTTAAGTGTAAATAGTGTTTTGTATTGTGTAAATAGTGTGTAAATAAACTGTTAATTGAAAGCGTTGGTTTTCATTTAAACAATCCTCTCAGTGCGTGACCGATATCACGTAATCATATCGGTGGTGGCAGCATATAAATAGCACGGAATTTCTTCAAAGTTGTGCGGACTAAGAGGAAACTCCGACACGTGTCTCTCTGCATTTCACATAGAGTATTTTACTATTAAAAATAGTAAAAAGGCAAGTCCTAAAATGAATGGTGCAAATAACAAATACCATTAATAAGTAAAAAAAAGATAAAAGCAACAAAAAATTTTTAAAATCTGAATGTTATTAAATACATGTCAGTTTTGAAATGCTTGTAAATGCCTGCTTCCCCTCCCCCTCCCTTAGTTCATGAACTTGAGACTTCATTCATGAAATAAATATCCATTAATGCAAAAAAAAAAGACAAGATAATTGTGAAGATTGTCTTCAGCTGAACTTAAAACTGTTACATATTTGTGCATTTGTTTTAAAAGGTTCAATTAAAAAAAAAAATATTTTGAATAAATATCATTTTTTTCCTTTTCAGTAATGTAATATTTCAGGAAAGAAAAGATGTTTCAGATTAACTTTTGAAAGCAAAATGTTTTCAAAAATAGTTTTAATGAAAATCTTGCCATATATCATTCATTAAATGCAACAATGATAAAACTCAAAAAGAAGTTTTGCAAAACAGTCAACTGAAATTAAAGTGCAATTGAATGTGCTTTTGGTAGGAGTATTTTACATTTGGAGATATGCAGTTAATACTATTAAAATTAATAAAAAATAATTTCCACTATGTAAATAACTCAAAACTGATAATTTTTTAGTTGTGACTTTGTTGTATTTAATTAGCAATATCTACTACTATTAGCTATTACTATGTGACGGGGTCTTCATAATCCAAGGTCTATATGCAAGAACACACGCATGTGTCTCCATCTTAATATATGATAGAAAAGTGCAACATTATTTTGGAGAGAACATGTCACAGGACTAAAATAAAAATTTATGCAAATGACTCCTGGTTTATTTTGGGGATCGATTTAGGTAGTATATTGATCTGGAGAGATCAGTGCCCTCAGCTAAGTGCATCCCTGCATAAAAGTTCAAACACAGATATAATTCGTAAAAATAATCAAAATTTTAGTTTAAATTAATCTTAAAACAAATAATACATTTTGAAACATAAAAGAATTCCAAAGATATTAAAACAAATTTTTCTAACAGCTAAATATTGTTTTTTTGTAAGGAAAACAAGCACAGGCACGTTTGTCAGATTTATAAAAACTTAAGATTCAAAGTAATCACATCAACAAAAGAAAGTTTCTTAAAGTTATTTAAATTCTGAAGTTGTATTAAATGCTTACAAGGGTTTTTGTAGTCAAGATAATTTTCAAATGATGAGATTTTGAAAATAAAAACTGAAGATAAATCAGTTCTCTTACATTAAACCATTTAAAAAAAAAGTTATTTATTAAGAGCCTACTTCAGTCAATTGGAAAACCGAAATCCCATATCACACTTTAAGCGTTGCCACATGAGAGGCGTATCCCAAACCAAAGACCAATGATATTTCCTAAGCATGTAATTGACAAACAAAATGGTCATCCCATAGCATAAAAATAGGCTCTCTTTGCCTCCAGGCAAACAGGGGGGTATTTTAGACAACCTGACCGGAAAAAAACGATTAGCAGACAGGAATGAATCATGAAGGATTTATTCCTCTTTCGCCGAAAAATCTCCCCAGAACCCCCTGCAGTTTCTTGGTAGGTACTATTAACGAACGGCGATGACACGTATGAAGCAAAAAAAGAAGGTTAAAAACACAACACAAAAAATGCAAATGCTGATCTTCACAAATGCGACATTTCGATCCTTTTCAGAAAAATGTTCTCCCCCAAATATCTTCAAGCAAGATCCAGGTGGTCTCTAATTACAAATGCTCAACGAGGTTCAGGGTGATGGTTATTCTCAAGATGTCACTTCTGAAAACCATTAATCGTTTCCTGTTGATTATCTTTCTTAACAGTTCAACTTGAAAAATTCCATCAAATTTTATTTTCTTCAGCTAGAAACAAATATGGTTATTTTGTATAAGTACTAAATTATTAAATTTTAGTACTTTATACTTGTATTTAACGTATACAAATAAAGTTTAATGTCTCAATAATTATAAAAGTTGAAATTAACACTAGAATGATGGTGAGGGGCCATTTTGGCCCCTACCAAATGAATATACAGTTGACCTCGTTATCCCGACACCCGGTTTTCACGTCACTCCGCTTATCACGCCAGTTTTTCAAAGTCCCGATGTTCCGTATATGATTTTAATGTAAATAAACTCCGGATTTTACGTCGTTGTATAATCTGCAATTCCGGATATCCCGACGGTTTAGAAAAATTGTCCATTTTTCATAATTCATCTTATAAGCACGGAAATTAAGCGGTAAGAAATATCTTAACCAAACTTTTCACAAAAGTGTCTAAAATACCCATTGAGACAAATCAGAAATTTTACTTCAATCCTATATCTGAATAAATGAACCCAAACTCTATGAATGGCCCACTTAAGCTCCAGATAGACGTTTCAGTCTACTCGCGGTCTTTTCGTTCCGGTCAGGTGGCGCTTTCTTTTGGTTACAAGGCATTCTTCATCCGACTAAAACCGAAGCATTGCATTGCATTGAAACGATCAGAAATTATCTAACATCCATTTCTGAAACAACGAATATACTTCAATTACAATATACAATTCACTGTATAATATTGAAAAAAGAATTGTAGGACGCACATCTAGGGATAAGCAAACCTTAATTCATTAATATTCCATGTAACAATATAAAACAAGTCACCATAAATATGATTTTTGTTCTTTTCAAATTTTTTTGTGTTTATTTTGTTTAATAATGTTTTATTGCTTAAAACTGCAAGACTAGTTATGAATTTCAAATGGTCTTACATTACTTAAAAATACAGCTTTTTATAAACATTTTTCTCCAACTCCGGTTACCGCGACACCCACTTATGACGACACTTTGTTCTGGTCCTTAGAGTGTCGGCATAACGAGGTTCGACTGTATTTTGTTTCGATTGAGAAATTTCTTTAGGAATTAAGTTTAAATGATACAAAGAAAGAAAGGGTTAATTAAATAACTCAAACAGTTTTAAATAAAAATTCTGGTATTAAATATTTTTATGAAACTGGAGTAGAAATTCCGGTCTTTCTAGTGTTAAATTTTAGTTAAAAATAATATTTGTTTTAAGAGTTAGGTTAGCCAATATAATATTGATTAATTATTGTAATTATTTTTCTTAGCTTTTTAGAAATTCAGTCAATCACTGTCTTTTAAACATTTTCATTCGTCGAATCCGCCACGTTATTAGTGTGTCGACTCGCAATTATAGTAATATATAATAATCATTATTATTACATTATTATTATTAGTAGTAGTAGTAGTAGTAATAGTATTTTCTACAGTAAACAAATATTTAAACAAATTCTACTTAGTTTTGTGTTACTAGAATAAAAGTAAAAGGGAAAAAAAGACCTTTCTGTGAGATTTCTCTCTATTCTAAAAAAAATATATACACCACCGCTGCCGGTGTAAATGAATTTTTTTGTGACCGGAGGTCTTTCTTCGCTAATATTAAGAAAACTATTACACAGAAAAATATGAAAATTGGTAGTATTATAGAGAAATCTTATATAAACACGCTAAAGTAGACAATTTTTAAATCGAAGAACTATTTAAAGTGATTTTCAATGTTAAAGTCGGTCAGAATAGGTCCATTAAAAAAGTTTTTTTAGAAACAAAGCTATGCATAGGAGTTTAATATATGTTTCTAGGGATATACTTCTCAAGCTAGTGGTGTCAATACTGCGCTTATTTTTTTTTTTTTTTTTTTTTTTTTTTTTTTAAATTTTACTAACTTTATGAAGGGTTTTTTTAGGTAGCTTTCATTACAAAAAGCTACCTATTGCAGCCGTTCGGAGGAAAGCGATTTCAAAAAATTTTGGTATATTTTCATCGATCATGACCCCCAGACCCCGAAACCACCCTCTGTTCAAAATTGATATATATATATATATATATATATCCATATATATATATATATATATATATATATATATATATATATATCTGACCTATGTCACACTGTAACTCTCGTATTTATGAACCGATTTGGATGTAATTCGGTGTACACATAGTACACACTAATGTCTCGACCGAGTTCGTTGGCCAGCTTCATCCGCCATTTTGTTTCAAAATGGCGGCCATTTAAAGTTTTTTTTAAAATTTAAAATTTGAAATGTGGTACCAAAAAATTGAAAATGGGAAAATATTTTTTTCTTATTTATTTGACCTTTATACAAAGACTCCGGAGCAGTTTTTGTTTCGTCTATATCTTAAAAAATGGCTGAGTTATAGCATTTTGAATTTCTAGCGTGCCTGACATTTTGAAACGTCCTGAATTTTGTCACGCGATAAAAGACGTATTTATGAACCGATTTGGATGTAACTTCGTTTATACATAGTACATACCAATGTCTCGACCGAGTTCGTTTGCCAGCATCATCCGCCATCTTGTTTAAAAATGGCGGCCATTTAAATTTTTAAGAAAAATTTAAATTTGAAATGTGGTACCAAAAAATTGAAAATTGAAAAAAATATTTTTTTCTTATGTGCTTGACCTTGATAAAAAGATTCGGGAGCAGTTTTTGTTTCGTCTATATCTTAAAAAATGGCTGAGTTATAGCATTTTGAATTTCTAGCGTGGCTAACATTTTGAAGCGTCCTGATTTTTGTCACGTGATAGCAGATGTATTTATGAACCGATTTGGATGTAACTTGGTCTGTACATAGTACATACCAATGTCTCGACCGAGTTCGTTGGCCAGCTTCATTCGCCATCTTGTTTCAAAAGGGTTGCCATTTAAAAAAAAAGTAATTTAAAATTTAAAATGAAGTATTAAAAAATTGGAAAATGAAAAAAAAAAAAATTGTGTGTTTGGCCTTGATACAAAGATTCTGGAGCAGTTATTGTTTCTGAAAATTTGTTCTTTTTTATATATCTTAAAAAATAGTTGAATTATAGCACTTTAAATTTCTTGCATGGCTAACACTTTGAAACGATCTTGTATTTGTCACGCGATAACACACGTATTCGCCTATTTCGATGTAAGAAGGCATGTGGATAGTATACATCAATATCTCAACCAAGTTCGCCGGCCAGCTTCATCAGCCATCTTGTTTCAAAATGGCGGCCATTAAATTAAAAAAAAATTATATTTAAAGTGAGGTGCAAAAAAATTAGAAATTGAAAAAAGTTTCTTTCTTAAGTATTTGACCTTGATATAAGCATTCACGAGCATTTTTTGTTTGTCTTTATCTTAAAAAATGGCTCAGATATAGCAGTTTCAATTTCTAATGTGGGTGACATTTTGAAAAATCTTATTTTTTGCCTGAGACAGCACTCGTATATATCAACCGATTCCGATGTGAGTGAGCATGTGCACAGCAATTACTAAGGTCTCGACCAAGTTCACTGGTTAGCCTCATCCACCATGTTGTCTTAAAATGGCAGGAACTTTAAGAAATCGCCGAATTTGGCAGCCGAATATAAGTTACTGTAAATAAAAGCAGATTGGATAAAGCTGACTAATTTCGCGAAATTCTCATTCATAATGATTTAGTATTGATAAAAATTAGTATTGAATCTCCTATATTCGGTCTCCACTAAATTGAGCTTCGTGTGTTTGAATAATATAAGTTGGCTTTTTAAAATAAGGAAAATGAAAGCTACCTCTTCCTCCCGGCACTGGCCGGAAGGACTTTTTTTCAATCTTTTATTCGAATTTTCATTATTTCAAGATAATTCTTTTCATATTTAGAAAGGGTAATTTTTTATGTTGATGCTAATTTGTAAAACATCAGAAAGAATTATATTTCCTCTCAAATAAAAAATGTATTTACACGTTACTGTTAAAAACAGAAATGAAACTTTAAAATAACAATAAAATGATCAATTGTTAAAAGCAGAAAATATGGAAAGTTATGTCATACAAATTGTATTTACACGTGAATATTAAAAAAGTAAGAAAATCTTAAAATAATTGAATTATTACTCGTGAACCGCATTTAATGGGGACAAATACGTCATATGTAAAATTCATGTTGTCATATGAAAGATGCCTAAAATAATTAAATGATTATGCGTGAAAAACTTTTAATAGAGAAAATTAGGTCATATATTTAAAAAGTTCAAATACTGATATTCCCAAACACTTTTAAATGGAATAATATATTTACACGTGAATATTAAAAGAGTGGGGAAATAAAAGCTGTAATTAAATTTTTGCACACGAAACGCATTTAACCCTTTTAGGGACGGTGGTATGTTTATGTAACCAACTTAATTTTAATTCTCAAATGCGATAATGGCGCCAAGATTTTTGCATTATTATTTTTTTTTCATTTATTACATATCTGAAAAAGCGCTTTTTGTTATTTGCAAATAAATTTGTACGTAAATTATGGTGCCAATCATTCACTTCAACATTTTAGCAATGGAAGTGCTTTGCCCCTAAAAGGGTGAAAATTACATCATACATTTAAAATTATTTTCTTATGGACAATATTAATAGGATCTCACATTGCAAATCACATGGTGTACAAGTAGTGCAGCTAGCAAATAGCAAATTTGTTTATATTTCATCACTTGATGCAGCATAAATAAAGGTAAATGCATGCACAAAATACTTTCGATTTATTTTATACCAATTGCTATTCGATAAATACATACTAGAAAATTCGTATCTACTTATTAATTAAAATAAATGATTTACATTTTAATAATAACATGGAAATGTGCATGATGATGCAATAAAATAGAGAAAAGAATTCATGCATAAGCTGTACTTGTTCCGGAAAATATTTAAAACTCGATCAAAACATGAAATATAAGCGTAAAATTTCAAAACGCAGCGCTTTTCAACCCCGTGGTTCTGAATGCTATTCCGAAGCAGACGAAAAAAAAAGAAAAAAAAATGACACTGTTAACTATTTCATCAGGTGATGGTAATAGGGGATGGGGGGGGGGGTTCAAAATTAGCAAAATGTTGATAAAGTTATGTATGTACAGCGCCCCCCCCCCCCCTCTCCCCGAAAGTCACTACCTTCTGTCACGATTGCTCAATTGATTTGCAATCTTAAACTGAAAATATCTTCAGGTATTGACATTCACAAACTGGGAAATCGTATCCAATCTTTGGTAAAAGCAAAGGAAATTTCATAAAATCCGTTAAATTTGGAGATTAGAAGAAAATTTCTGGACAATACTAACCAAGAGAGGTAAGTGTGCATGACCGCTTATAACTTAAGCAATCACTTATAACTTAAGATGTAATACATTTATAGAAAAATGAAATATTTCATTCGATTTTTAATCCCTTTTAGTCGTGTCTCCATATTTACTACTTTTTTGTAATCGCAGAGTGGTTTTTTACTCAAAAATAAGAAATTTAGATACATTACTGTTCGAGTAATTATAAGTCGATCGATAATTCTGAGATCGCAACTTTTTAAAACAATGTGCGCAATATCGATAACAAAAGGGCGGGGAGGCTTTAAAATATTGTTTGAGTGCAGCACCAAATGAAACTCCGAAATTTTAATTGATAGTTTTTATTTCTAATAAAAATGTTAGTAATAATAAGAAGATTCTTACTGAAATGAATTTTTTTTCAAGGATGGCGTTTTTAAGCTTAACTATAAATTTTAGTATTTTACGTAGTTTAAATAGCCGTCTATGGACGTGAATAGTTTAAAAGAGCATTTCCAACTGTGTTATTTATTTTCCAAATGAAACATATTAGATTATATTCAGGGCCGGCGCCGGGATGGTTTTTTCTAAACAAAAAAGCAGGCTGTAAACAAAAGCATGCTTGAAATAACTGGTATGCGAGCAGGAATGGCGATCACAGCGACAGGCGATCACAAACTCCAGGATCATTTTGGACGCTTTGGGCTAGGCTCGAAATCGTGCTCGCTATCCACACCGGGGAGAGAACTTGGAACCTCCTGGTCCTTCCAATGGGAACAGCCAGGCTTAAGAGATTCAGGACGAACACATGACTCTGATTCATTATCTGCTTGTTCCACCATACCTCTTCCCACCTCCACCTTTTAACAATCAGAGATATATAATGCAGACATTTTGAAATAGTGTAACATCACTGATTTTGTGTATGCGAGATCAGTTGTTTGATATGTTAGAACATCAGTGGGGTAGTGTATGAAAGGTCAATAGTAGAGTATGTTAAAACATCAGTTGGTTTGTATGCGATATTCAGAATATTTAATAATTGCATATCAAAATTTTCAGCAGGCTGAGTATTGGTTCTGAAAATTATGCAGACATAATATAACAAGTTATAAAAAATCAGAACCACTAATGAATTAAATTTAATAATAAACTTAAGTTCTGATTAAAATTTACAATATTCTTTAAATTAACTGCATGAATTTAAAAATTTATGTCTTTTTCAAGCTAAAGACATTCTACTAAAGTAGTTAGACAACTCGTCATCATTTGTCGCAGGTATGGATTTTTGTTCCACGAAGACTTCGTCTTCTTTGATCATTCGAGCATAAAAATCACTCGAGTTGCAGACTTTGTCAAAAACTGTTTCGGGATACTATGCTATGCAGTCAGAAATGGCTTGTAATTACTTAAATATTACAAGTCCAGTTATAAAACATGTTCCATTTTCAGTGTAATCGGCGGAATAAATTATGTACGAATGCTTTGCAGGGATAAATATAGGCTCCGAGGGATTAACCTGAGAAGAGAAAACCCAGCAGGAAGACAAAATCATGTATACTCAAAAAGCACAAAAATCGAATGATTTTGGCTGCTTTTGATACTCCTTTATATACAGGGTGTTATCAAAACAGTCAGTCTAACATTCGCGCTCAGCAGTTTTCATGCAAGCGAAACAAACATATTAATTCTACAGGTTCGATTACGCCTGACTAAGCTGAACTTTATTCCAGAAACACTCGAAACACGCACCATTTACAACTCTCAAGTGCGAGATCTAGTTTCAGACGAAGCAGGACTGATGAGGCAGATGAGGTAGATGGGGCCAGATGAGGCAGCCACCTCAGGGCGCACCGTAGAGGGGCGGTATTTGACTCGCATATTAGTACAAATAAAAAAGATCAAAAATTGAGAAAAATACAACATGGCCAATGACGAAAATTTGGGAAAAACTTTGTTTAGGCACTAGAAATGAAGGTCCGATGAATTCTTTAAAAAAAAAAAAAAGTTGTTTTACTGTGTTTTGTGGGGAGAAAGAGGGCGACTCGACTATAACTCGGGGGGGGGGGGGGAAATTCAATTTTTTTTTAATTAGGTCAAATAAGATATCGTTTGTTATGCATTTTAATAATTTTGAATCGAAGGACATCATCCGCAAGTCGATGCCATTCGATTCAGAATTAAAAATATTGAAAATTTCAAAATTAAAAATATCAAAAATTGAAAATTTTTGAATTTCCAAATTTTAAAAAAGAAGCAAAAGGGGGTGAATTTTGAAAATTCACCCCTCCCTCTTTTGCTCCCCCCACCTCCCCCCCCCCCCCCAAAAAAAAAAACCATGCTAAAACAGCTTTATTTTGGAGGGGCTCATCGGATCTTGCGCCAAAACGAAGTTCTCAAATTTTCGTGAATGACCGTCAGTTGTTTAATAAAAAAACCCCTATTTTATCTGTACTATATATTGAACATACAATCCATTATATGTGTGTGGAAACTTAAGAAAAAATAAAGAGAAAGAATTTTCTTCTTCTTCTTTAAGAATAAAACTATGGAGTACATTACGTATAATTCCAGACATATAGAAGTTAAATATAATTACAGAGGTAGAAATTGTATATAAACAGAGTGAAACAATTCCGGTTAGTATATTTTTGTACACCATCGAAAGTTTTTTTTTCTGCGATATTTGAATTTTTAGGTTTTTTCGCGTACCGCGGCTATTTTTCGGCATTCGTAAAAGGAATTAGGTTTTAAACTTTTAGACTAATATAGTAAACTTTATTCTCCACGTTTTTAAAATTTTTACCGACTTTTAATAAGATTTTCCATGGGATTGATAGCGGGGATTTTTCCGTTCTGCTGAGGTCTTTTACATTCGAAAAAAAAGAAGAAAAAAATCAGTTTCAAACTTTTAGTCTAATATAACAAATTTTCTACTGCGCGATTTTCAAAGTTTTGCGATTTTTAATGCGGGTTTCAATCCGATTTTCAATGTACTCGTATAACTTTCTTTTGCGTTCCGCGGCGTTTTTTTTTTTTTTTTTTTTTTTTTTTTGCATCCATAACAGGTATTTGGTTTCAAACATTTATACTAAACCAATGATTTTCAATGTGATTTTTAGCGGGTTTTTTCGTGATTTTTAATGCGATTTTCAACACAATTTTTTGACATTCGTAAAAGGAATTTTGTTTCGAATTTCAACCGCGACATCATTTGGAAAAGAATTCCTCTTAGAATTTTTTAACCCATTGTGTTAGTAAATTTTGCCCCTCTGCGATATTTGAATCTTTAGCGATTTTTAGTGGTGCTTTTTTTTTTTTTTTCGCGGCAATTTTTCCACATTAGTAAAAGAAATCTGGTTTTAATGTTTTAACCTAATATACTATTTTTTCTCCCTCTTTTCAATAAAACTTATTCGGAATTATTAATTTTCGAATTTTTGTAAATTTTTTTTGCGATTTTTATTTTTGTTTGTGCTTTGCGTCTTTTTTTTCGACTTTCATAAAAGAAATCATGTTTTAATCTCAAATAAATTTTTTCCTCAGCAATTTTTGAAATTTTAGCGATTCTTTACATACGACTTTTAGATTTTTTTTTCCACGATTTGCAACGATTTTTCCTCATTCGTAAAATGAATCCTTTTTCAATCTTCTTGACCAATATAGTAAATTTTGTTTTCTTTGCAATAAAATTTATTCAGAAATTATGGAATGATTTTTAACGTTTTCGCTATGTTTATTGCGATTTCGTGTTATGTGTTATCTTTTGAGGAGGCCGGGTAACGTTGCGCCGGTCGGGTCAGCTGCAGCTAAATTAAATTATTTTTGCAACTGAAAATGTAATTATTTTTATATTGATTAGGGCAATATAAAAAGTGACGCTGACGAAGAAAATTCAAGGCGAATTTATTATCGAGTTAACTATTTCAGTCAAAATAAGAGAATTTACTATTTAAATATAGTAAAACTTCTAAATATTGGACACTCCGGGATTGTTGAATAAAAGTCCTACATCGGATCGGGCCGGGTTGTCCCTAATTTTCTTTTAGGTAGATTTCTTATGAAATACTACCTATTACATTATCCCCTACGTAGGAATTTCTGAAAAAATTTTGCATATCTACACCGAACATGACCGCTAGAAACCAAAACCAACCTCAGTAAAAAAAACTTTATATATATATATAATATCACTTTTTTATGGACACGATAACTTCCGTAATTCTACACAAATTTCTTCCAAACTGATGCATAAAATCTCGGCCAAGTTCGTTAATGGGCAAAATCGGACCAAGGGGATGGAAAGTTTTGTGAAAAAAGAAAAAACGCCATAACTTCTTAATTTTTGTACATATCAAATTAGTTTAAAGTTTTTATTACTTCTAAAAATAAGGCCAAAATTTTATATATCACATTTTATTGATAAAATAAAAAATGGGCTCCAGGGGCACAAAAAGATTTTCCGCTCCTTGATTTTATGTATCAGTTTGGAAAAGATTTGTGCAGAATTAGGGAAGTTATCGTGTCCATAAATAAGTGATATATATATAGATATAGTTTTTTGGGGGGCGGGATGGTTTTGGGTTCTAGAGGTCATGATCGGTGTAAATCTGCAAAAAATTTTCCGAAATTCCAACATAGGAATGATCCCAATATGTAGTATTTCATACGAAATCTACCTAAAATCATCGTTTGAAGGGTATTCAAATCCAAACTGCTTATTTTCTGACTCATTTTTAAATTCATTTTTGCTCTCAAACGCATCCAATTGGTAGATTCTCTTATTCCGATACTATATAATGTATCGTAATGGTCGATTTTTTCATAGAGGTAGAATATATTTCAAAAAATGATGTCAAATTGTGCATTTTGAATCGAATTTCCCGAAGCGATTGTGTTGAAAACGAAAAATGTTGTCCTACTGAGAAAATAATTGTTTATAAATCAAGTTTTAATTAATTGAAAGAAAATTGAAAACACGGGTCACTTATAAATATCTTCAAAAATCACGTCAGCTAGTTTCATATTTTTTCTTTTAAAAATGAATTTGAAAATGTGCCAGAAAATTCAGAGTTGTTGAGCATGGGAAAGTATTTTTTTTTTTTAATACCGCCTTAACATGATTCTGATAAAACCAGTTCTTATACAAAAATGAACTAAAAACTCGCCAACAGCGGCCAGATAAAATTGTTAAAGTGGGTTTATCTCTAATCATGATTCAGTTTTTGTTGTTGACATTAGCACTTAACTTCGAAATCTACCTGCGCCTGTAGGCCGAGCCGAAAGGGATTTTTTCCAGGTTGGGGTGATTCTTATTTTCTTTCTGCGAGTCGGGTTCAACTTAGAATAATTCTTGCGTGTCATATTAATATTTCTTGCAAGTAGTCAGGTTGTTAGAATTTCCACAAAAAGTTTAAGCAGAACTGTGCTTCAGATGAAAATGAATTTTTAATATGCACTACTTTTATTGTCAGTACCGAATTAAGGGGGCACACGTTGGTTGTGTTTATGACGGCCAATTATTAGCACGAGGGTATAGGCCCTAAGGTGGGGAGTGCCCTTATTGGGGGTCTTTTTAAGGGAATCTAACCCGTATTTACGCTTGGAAAACCAAGGTTCAAAGAAAACCACGAAAACTCCGAACGATTAGGCCGACGAGCGTGATTGGGATCGAACCCAGCACCTCCCGTCTACCAGCTTCGAGAGCAGAACCTATCGGCCACTGGTGGGGATAACGGGGCACAATACTTTTGAGTTTGTCGAAACGATAAAAAACATCGCCTTTTTCAATGTATCAAAACACAAATAATATGGAATTAAGATCCCTTTCTGCCTAAAGCATATATCCTTGGCTATATTATCTAGAAAAATAAATGCTGTATATACAAAATTGATATTTAAATTTAAAAATTTAACTCACTGATGCGTGAATTAAAATTATTAATTGGTGCGGGCATGATAAATCTCTAAATTATGCATATAGAAAACAATTTTTGAACAAAATAGAATCACAACATACCTACTTCTAAAGTAAAACCAAAATATATGCAAAAAGGTTTAAAATTTAATTTTTGCACAAAAGAAAAAATAAATAAGTTTTTCAATTGCCAAAAAAACTAAATATATAAATAACCAAAATATGTGAATTTTTTTGGTTTTAGCATGAAGACTATAAAGAAATGCATATTTGGCTAATTTTCTAAAGCTGTAGCTTGCATAGTTTGAAAGTAATAATAAAGTAAAAAAATACAGTTAATTAATTCATATATTTATTATGCAGAACTCTCTGAGCGCGAGTAATACTCGCTCTTGGTCGTTTATTTTGAAAAAGTTTCCTTTATTTTTTATTTTTTTTTTTTTTCAATTCTCCAAAAAGAATAAATTATTTGTAATATGCCTTAAATTAAGATTCAAGTGTAATAAGCCACTCAAAAAACCTCTTGAATCTAGTTATAAAACTGTTCTCAAATACATACTTGCTGCTTTCTAATACAATCAAAGAATTTATGATTATTTGTATAATTTACGAAATTTGCAGAAATTTTTATTTGGATATCAAGAAATCCCAATACATTTTTTTTCTATAAAGACAAATTACCTTTCATAAAATAGTTTCAAAGTCGATTTTCAATCAATTATAACTCAATATGTAATAAATTTATCAATAACTGAAATCCACTGTTTGATTCCAAATCATTTGCATAGTTTGGCTCCAAATTTTATGCTTTTATTAAAATAAATAAATGAACAGTCCGTCAACGATATTGAAAGATTTTAAATTATTGAGCGTTATTTTTTAAAATCAGCATCCATGGTTCAGCATTAAGAACTGTATTTTAATTCAAAAACGATATAAAAAAAACAATTTTGTCTTTATTTCGATTCGTTATATAAATAGTTAAACAAAAAGATGTTTACGAAATCTTTTTAACAGGAAAAGGTAAGCACGAAAAGATACGCGGAAGAAAGATGGATTGGTGTTTTGGTGATTTGAAACATTATACTTATTGAGTAGGGTTACTCCCTAATGACATTCACTAATGGATTTCTGGTTTTGGGGGAGATTTGAAATAGTTAAGTTTGCAGGAGAAACAAAGTGGCCGGCTTGGTATTTTTTTTTCTCCTAAAGTGAATCGAAGGCGACTTCAGTCCTTTCCTAACGGAAGTACATGATCGATCACTTGATTGACATTACTTGATCTAAATTCGGCAGGTTCGGAAAACACGATTCTCACGATGGCATTTCTGAAAACCATTAATCGTTTCCTGTTGATTATCTTTCTTAACAGTTCAACTTGAAAAATTCCATCAAATTTTATTTTTTTCAGCTAGAAACAAATATGGTTATTTTGTATAAGTACTAAATTATTAAATTTTAATACTTGTATTTTATATGCTTCGTCTGAAATACAGGTGAGAAATTCGTATGGTTTTCAGACAATTAAAAATGAATTTGTAACAATCTTCTTTGCTAAAAATAATTAAGAAATGCCTTTATCGCGAATATTTAATGCATGGATGATAATAATAGTAATAATAATAATTATTAACTTCATAATTTCTTTATCTTAATTGCATGTTAATTGTAACGTATATAAATAAAGTTTAATGTCTCAATAATTATAAAAGTTGAAATTAACACTAGAATGATGGTGAGGGGCCATTTTGGCCCTACCAAATGAATATATTTTGTTCCGATTCAGAAATTTATTTAGGAATTAAGTTTAAATGATATAAAGAAAGAAAGGGATAATTAAATAACTCAAACAGTTTTAAATAAAAATTCTGGTATTAAATATTTTTATAAAACTGGAGTAAAAATTCCGGTCTTTCTATGTTAAACTTTAATTTAAAATGATATTTGTTTTAAGAGTTAGGTTAGCCAATATAATATTGATTAATTATTGTAATTATTTTTCTTAGCTTTTTAGAAATTCAGTCAATCACTGTCTTTCAAACATTTTCATTCGTCGAATCCGCCAAGTTATTAGTGTGTCGACTCGCAATAATAGTAATATATAATAATTATTATTTAATAATAAAATTATATAATAATTATTATTATTACATTATTATTATTAGTAGTAGTAGTAGTAGTAATAGTATTTTCTACAGATTAAACAAATATTGAAAAAAATTGTACTTAGTTTTTGTTACTAGAATAAAAATAAAAGGGGGGGGGGGGGAGACCTTTCTGTCAGATTTCTCTCTATTCTAAAAAAATATATACACCACCGCCACCGGTGTAAATGAATTTTTTTGTGACCGGAGGTCTTTCTTCGCTAATATTAAGAAAACTACTACACACAAAAATATGAAAATTGGTAGTATTATAGAGAAATCTTATATAAACACGCTAAAGTAGACAATTTTTAAATCGAAGAACTATTTAAAGTGATTTTCAATGTTGAAGTCGGTCAGAATAGTTCCATTAAAAAAGTTTTTTAGGAACAAAGCTATGCATAGGTTGGTTGATTTTTGACGGCCGATTATCTACACGAGGGATATAGGCCCAAGGGGATGTGCCTATAGAAGTTACAACATATAATTACAGAGGTAGAAATTGTATATAAACAGAGTGAAACAATTCCGGTTACTATATTTTTGTACACCATCGAAAGTTTTTTTCGCTGCGATATTTGAATTTTTAGCTTTTTTCGCGTACCGTGGCTATTTTTCGGCATTCGTAAAAGAAATTAGGTTTTAAACTTTTAGACTAATATAGTAAACTTTATTCTCCACTTTTTTAAAATTTTTACCGACTTTTAATAAGATTTTCCATGCGATTCTTAGCGGGGATTTTTTCCATTCTGCAGAGGTCTTTTACATTCGAAAAAAAGAAAAAAAAAAAATCAGTTTCAAACTTTTAACCTAATATAACAAATTTTCTACTATGCGATTTTCAAAGTTTTGCGATTTTTAATGCGGTTTTCAATCCGATTTTCAATGTAATTTATATCTTTCTTTTGCGTTCCGCGGCGTTTTTTTTTTTGTTTTTTTTTTGTTTTTTTTTTTTGCATCCATAACAGGTATTTGGTTTCAAACATTTATACTAAACCCACGATTTTCAATGTGATTTTTAGCGGTTTTTTTCATGATTTTTAATGCGATTTTCAACACAATTTTTTGACATTCGTAAAAGGAATTTTGTTTCGAATTTCAACCGCGACATCATTTGGAAAAGAATTCCTCTTAGAATTTTTTAACCCATTGTGTTAGTGAATTTTGCCCCTCTGCGATTTTTGAATCTTTAGCGATTTTTAATGGTGCTTTTTTTCCGAGGTAA
The DNA here is from genome assembly GCA_963932465.1 of Maratus speciosus. NCBI lineage: Eukaryota > Metazoa > Arthropoda > Arachnida > Araneae > Salticidae > Maratus > Maratus speciosus. Next base: position 144,156,264 of record OZ010787.1, on the reverse strand, counting down.
TTTTTCCACATTAGTAAAAGAAATCTGGTTTTAATCTTTTAACCTAATATACTATTTTTTCCCTCTTTTTAATAAAATTTATTCGGAATTATTAATTTTCGAAATTTTGTGAATTTTTTTGCGATTTTTATTTTTGTTTGTGCTTTGCGTCTTTTTTTTTCGACTTTCATAAAAGAAATCATGCTTTAATCTTAAATAAATTCTTTCCTCAGCAATTTTTGAAATGTTAGCGATTCTTTACATACGACTTTTAGAATTTTTTTTCCACGATTTGCTCCAATTTTTCCTCATTCGTAAAATGAATCCTTTTCCAACTTTCTTGACCAATATAGTAAATTTTGTTTTCTTTGCAATAAAGTTTATTCAGAATTTATGGAATGATTTTTAACGTTTTCGCTATGTTTATTGCGATTTCGTGTTATGTGTCGTTCTTTTGACGAGGCCGGGTAACGTTGCGCCGGTCGGGTCAGCTGCAGCTAAATTAAATTATTTTTGCAAATGAAAATGTAATTATTTTTATATTGATTAGGGCAATATAAAAAGTGACGCTGACGAAGAAAATTCAAGGCGAATTTATTATAGAGTTAACTATTTCATTGTTGATAGTTGTATTTTTAGGTGGCTTTCTTTACAAAAAGCTACCTATTGCAGCCGTTCGGAGGAAAACGATTTCAAAAAATTTTGATACATTTTCATCGATCATGACCCCCAGACCCCAAAACCACCCTCCGTTAAAAATTGATATATATATGTATATATATATATATATATATATATATATCTGACCTATGTCACACTGTAACTCTCGTATTTATGAACCGATTTGGATGTAATTCGGTGTGTACATAGTACATACCAATATCTCGACCGAGTTTGTTGGCCAGCTTCATCCGCCCTTTTGTTTCAAAATGGCGGCCATTTAAAAATTTTAAAAAAATTTAAAATTTAAAATGTGGTACCAAAAAATTGAAAATGGAAAAATATTTTTTTCTTATGTATTTGACATTTATACAAAGACTCCGTATCAGTTTTTGTTTCGTCTATATCTTAAAAATTGGCTGAGTTATAGCATTTTGAATTTCTAGCGAAGCTGACATTTTGAAACGTCCTGAATTTTGTCACGCGATAAAAGGCGTATTTATGAACCGATTTGGAAGTAACTTCGTTCATACATAGTACAGACCGATGTCTCGACCGAGTTCGTTGGCCAGCTTCATCCGCCATTTTGTTTAAAAATGGCGGCCATTTAAAATTTTAAGAAAAATTTAAATTTGAAATGTGGTACCAAAAAATTGAAAAATGAAAAAATATTTTTTTCTTATTTGTTTGACCTCGATAAAAAGATTCGGGAGCAGTTTTTGTTTCGTCTATATCTTAAAAAATGGCTGAGTTATAGCATTTTGAATTTCTAGCGTGGCTGACATTTTGAAACGCCCTGATTTTTGTCACGCGATAACAGGCGTATTTATGAACCGATTTGAATGTAACTTCGTTTATACATCGTACAGACCAATGTTTCGACCGAGTTTGTTGGCCAGCTTCATTCGCCATCTTGTTTCAAAAGGGTCGCCATTTTTTAGGTAGCTTTCATTACAAAAAGCTACCTATTGCAGCCGTTCGGAGGAAAGCGATTTCAAAAAATTTTTGTATATTTTCATCGATCATGACCCCCAGACCCCGAAACCACCCTCCGTTCAAAAGTTGATATATATATATATATATATATATATATATATATATATCCATATATATATATATATATCTGACCTTTGTCATACTGTAACTCTCGAATTTATGAACCGATTTGGATGTAATTCGGTATGTACATAGTACATACCAATGTCTCGACCGAGTTCGTTGGCCAGCTTCATCCGCCATTTTGTTTCAGAATGGCGGCCATTTAAAATTTTTAAAAAAATTTTAAATTTTAAATGTGGTACCAAAGAATTGAAAATGGAAAAATATTTTTTTTTATGTATTTGACCTTGATACAAAGATTCCGGAGCAGTTTTTGTTTCGTCTATATCTTAAAAAATGGCTGAGTTATAGCATTTTGAATTTCTAGCATGGCTGACATTTTGAAACGTCCTGAATTTTGTCACGCGATAAAAAGCGTATTTATGAACCGATTTGGATGTAAATTCGTTTGTACATAGTACATACCAATGTCTCGACCGAGTTCATTGGCCAGCTTCATCAGCCATCTTGTTTAAAAATGGCAGCCATTTAAATTTTTAAGAAAAATTTAAATTTGAAATGTGGTACCAAAAAATTGAAAATTGAAAATATATTTTTTTCTTATGTATTTGACCTTGATACAAAGATTCGGGAGCAGTTTTTGTTTCGTCTATATCTTAAAAAATGGCTGAGTTATAGCATTTTGAATTTCTAGCGTGGCTGACATTTTGAAACGTCCTGATATTTGTCACGTGATAACAGGAGTATTTATGAACCTTTTTGAATGTACCTTGGTGTGTACGTAGTACATACAAATATCTCAACCGAGTTCGTTGGCCAGCTTCATCCGCCATCTTGTTTCAAAATGGCGGCCATTTAAAAAAATTTTTAATTTAAAATGAGATACCAAAAAATTGGAAAATGAAAATGATTTTTTTCGTATGTGTTTGACCTTAATACAAAGATCCCGGAACAGTTTTTGTTTCGTCTATATCTAAAAAAACGGCTGAGTTATAGCATTTTGAATTTCTATTGTGGCTGACATTTTAAAACGACCTGGTTTTGTCACGCGATAACAAGCATATTTATGAACCTATTTGGATGTTACTTGGTCTGTACATAGTACATACCAATGTCTCGACCGAGTTCGTTGGCCAGCTTCATTCGCCATCTTGTTTCAAAAGGGTTGCCATTTAAAAAAAATTAAATTTAAAATTTAAAATGAGGTATTAAAAAATTGGAAAATGAAAAAGATTTTTTTATGTGTTTGGCCTTGATACAAAGATTCCGGAGCAGATTTTGTTTCTGAAAATTTGTTCTTTTGTTTATATCTTAAAAAAATGGTTGAATTATAGCACTTTGAATTTCTAGTATGGCTAACATTTTGAAACGATCTTGTATTTGTCACGCGATAACACACGTATTCGCCTATTTCCATGTAAGAAGGCATGTGGATAGTATACATCAACACCTCAGCCAAATATAAGTTACTTTAAATAAAAGCAGCTTGGATAAAGCTGACTAATTTCGCGAAATTCTCATTCATAATGATTTAATATTGATAAAAATTAATATTGAATCTCCTATATTCGGTTTCCACTAAATTGAGCTTCGTGTGTTTGAATAATATAAGTTGGCTTTTTTAAAATAAGGAATTTGAAAGCTACCTCTTCCTCCCGGCACTGGCCGGAAGGACTTTTTTAAATATAATTTAAAATTTAAAATGAGGTATTAAAAAATTGGAAAATGAAAAAGATTTTTTTTATGTGTTTGGCCTTGATACAAAGATTCTGGAGCAGTTTTTGTTTCTGAAAATTTGTTCTTTTGTTTATATCTTAAAAAGTGGTTGAATTATAGCAATTTGAATTTCTATCATGGCTAACACTTTGAAACGATCTTGTATTTGTCTCGCGATACCACACATATTCGCCTATTTCGATGGAAGAAGGCATGTGGATAGTATACATCAATATCTCGAACAAGTTCGCTGGCCAGCTTCATCAGCCATCTTGTTTCAAAATGGCGGCCATTAAATTAAAAAATATATATATTTAAAGTGAGGTGCAAAAAAATTAGAAATTGAAAAAGGTTTCTTTCTTAAGTATTTGACCTTGATATAAGGATTCAGGAGCATTTTTTGTTTGTCTTTATCTTAAAAAATGGCTCAGATATAGCAGTTTCAATTTCTAACGTGGGTGACATTTTGAAAAATCTGATTGTTTGCATGCGACATCACTCGTATGTATCAACCGATTCCGATGTGAGTGAGCATGTGCACAGCAATTACTAAGGTCTCGACCAAGTTCACTGGTTAGCCTCATCCACCATGTTGTCTTAAAATGGCAGGCACTTTAAGAAATCGCCGAATTTGGCAGCGAAATATAAGTTACTTTAAATAAAAGCAGCTTGGATAAAGTTGACTAATTTTGCGAAATTCTCATTCATAAGGATTTAGTATTGATAAAAGTTAGTATTGAATCTCCTACATTCGGTTTCCACTTACTTGAGCTTCGTGTGTTTGAATAATATAAGTTGGCTTTTTTAAAATAAGGAATATGAAAGCTACCTCTTCCTCCCGGCACTGGCCGGAAGGACTTTTGAAAATAGTAGTAGAATATGAAGATATTTTTATTCATTTAATTCCAAGTTAGCTCTTATTTGTTTTTAAAAGATGCATATTATCTTACCTTATCTTAAATATCTAGTTTGATTAATTTAAATTCAAATGTGAATAGATTTTATATACATTTGATTTCTTCTAAATACATTGTAATTATATTAAATTACTTTTTTTTTTTTTTAAGTTTGAATTGTAGTGAAATACAACATCAAGAAAAATGCAGGAAGAATGCAGTAAATCAGTGTTAAAAATAATAGCAACCATATTCAATGTGCCGTGCATGTTCTTGTTGTTTGAGCGCGAAAAGTGAGAATTTCTGGAACTTGTCTTGATCTTATTCTCATAAAGCAAGATCAATCTCTTCCAAACTTTATTGCAATATTTTCACTTTTCTAAGGTTATTAAAAGAAAGGAGAGAGAGTAAACATATTTTATGGGGAAAAAATATTTAAAAAAAATGAAAAATTACTGAAACATTGTAATCCAAACTGGCTGCTTTCTGACATATTCACAAAGTTATTGTTAATGCAACAAATGCATTAGTGATTATTGGTATTAGTGTAAACAAGTGTGTTAGTGTGTAGTTTATGTTAATGCAAAAATTGTTCTTCATGAACTAAGAAATCGAACAGCATTTTTCATCTTTTTATAAAGACAAAAATATTGCGGAATATGCCGTCCAAGTTTGTGTTTTAAGCCGATTTTCGGGATTCTACTGCCCGGGAAAGCTTGCTTTTAGAAAACAATTAATTAGAACTCAATATGATATACAATCATCGAAAATGCAAAATGTTGTTTGATTTTAAATTATCTCAATAGTAATGACTGGTATTTCCATGCATTTATGCATAAAATGAGTTGGTGAATACATCAGTTTTGAGTTTCTGAGTTGTGGGAAATATTTAAAACAAAACAAAAAAAAAACAAAAAAACAAAACAAAAAAAAACGCCTTAAGTGTTATAGTCGTGCATAAAATTTCTAATTCTAAAGTAACGCATTTCAGAGGTGAGGGGGGGGGGGGTGAATTAGCAAGTATGGAACATTTTTATTTTAATCATATGTTTTATTTCAAGGAATTATTACATGATAATATCTTGAAAATTAATTACTTTACTATTTCGATTCATTCAAACGTATAAATTATCGTCAAAATAAGAGAATTTTCATCTTTTATTAACAGATTACCGATATTTCACTGCAAGAATATGGTATTATCAAATCATTTCACCCACAATAATAGTATTGCAAAGACTAATTTTTAATAGAATTATAATCCATCATAACATTTGTAAGTTTAAATCACATGCTGCTAATTATTAGAAAGTACCTCGTAAATTATGCGCCATATAAGTATTGCGTTAAATCAACTGTTTTTTTCCCTCAATCTCCTCCCCCAACCCCCATTCTTTTTTAAGGACAACTCTAATGCAACATTTCTCTCTTTTTTGTAATTTAATGTTCCAAATTTTAGGATTAAAATAATTTCTACTTTTAATACAGGCTTTTTTCTACAACCAATAACATATATGGTGAGTCTAAAGTCAGGCTTGTATGCATATAGTATGAAAATTAGCAAAAATTAATGAACAGAACATATCTGGTTCCCTGAAGAGTTTTCTTAAAATATTTGTTAACGCGAATAAACACTATGCAGACTACATGATACAACTATGAGAACACAAAATAGATTAAAAAATATTCAACATTTAGCCTAAAATAGTTTCATTTTTTTTAATGGGCATATTTATAACAATATCGTAAGATGCTTTTAAAGGATTTGATCATGTTATAAAAGAAAATCAACTCGATTTATTTTTTAAGAGCTGTTACTAATTATGTTTAAATTATAAATAATTTAAATTTTCTACAAAATTGACTGTAATTATTTAATTTAAATTATTTTCGGATGAAGTACTATTACTTATGTAATGGTTGTTCCTATCAAAAAATATGCATGTATTTGTAATAGGAGGCATTTAATAAAACAAATACACAAGGTTTAAATAAAAGAAAAACTCGTTCTTGCTTAATATACATTTTACTTGCAATTAATTTCAACGTGTCTTTTAAATCTATGAAAATATGCAACAAACCAATATAAAAGTTGTATAATATTGCATTACACTGTACAGTACATTTTCCTTTCTTCATTTGTATGATGCAGCTGTAATATGCGTTTATGGAAATAATTTGATGAATTAGGGGATTACGATTGGGAAGCAAAGAGATCCTGCGATATCAACAATTATCTTGCATTTACCGTCTAATAAAAGTGTACTAGTATGCACATATTTATGCAAATATTAGAGAATTTTTGAACTGAAAAATAGCAATAAAATTCTTGAACATTTCACACACCATTACAGACAACGTAGAACGCGTTAGTGTAAGATATGTTTCAATTTCATCAGACTTCGGTGCATATGATTTATTTGACAGAAAATTAAAGTCATAAAAATTTAATAAGCAGATCGCGAAAATTCTTATGTTCAATATTTCGCAAAAACTAACGTCCAAATACATGAAACAGTGCAGTGCAACTGAGACGTATTTGTGGTTTGCACTTTCGCAGTAGCACCTAAACTAAAGTCCTGGGTGGGGCCGGTCGTACCCGATCTGAAACCACCAAAATAATTTTCATCAACCCGCAACCCGACCCGAACCCGAAATGAAATGAAAGTAAATCATGTTTACTTTCCTAAATCTAGAATTTATCTCCTATACCAATCTTAAGTTTTATTATAAAAAAAAGGGACAAATCTATATTTTTACTATTTAAATATAGTAAAACTTCTAAATATTGGACACTCCGGGATTGTTGAATAAAAGTCCTACATCGGATCGGGCCGGGTTGTCCCTAATTTTCTTTTAGGTCGATTTCTTATGAAATACTACCTATTACATTATCCCCTACGTAGGAATTTCTGAAAAAATTTTGCATATCTACACCGATCATGACCCCTTGAAACCAAAACCAACCTCAGTAAAAAAAAAAAAAAAAAATTATATATATATAATATCACTTTTTTATGGACACGATAACTTCCGTAATTCTACACAAATTTCTTCCAAACTGATGCATAAAATCAAGGGGCATAAAATCTCGGTCAAGTTCGTTAGGGCAAAATCGGACCAAGGTGATGGAAAGTTTTGTGAAAACCGGAAAAAAGGCCATAATTTCTTAATTTTTGTACATATCAAATTAGTTTAAAGTTTTTATTACTTCTAAAAATAAGGCCAAAATTTTATATATCACAGATTACTGATAAAATTAAAAATGGGCTCAAGGGGCGCAAAAAGATTTTCCGCCCCTTGATTTTATGTATCAGTTTGGAAAAGATTTGTGCAGAATTACGAAAGTTATCGTGTTCATAAATAAGTGATATATATATATATATAGATATAGTTTTTCTGGGGGTGGGGTGGTTTTGGGTTCTAGGGGTCATGATCGGTGTAGATCTGCAAAACATTTTCCGAAATTCCAACATACGAACGGTCCCAATAGGTAGTATTTCATACGAAATCTACCTAAAATCATCGTTTGAAGGGTGTATTCAAATCCAAACTGCTTATTTTCTGACTCATTTTTGAATTCATTTTTGCTCTCAAACGCATCCAATTGGTAGATTCTCTTATTCATATTATGTATCATAATGGTCAATTTTTTGATAGAGGTAGAATATATTTCAAAAAATGATGTCAAATTGGGCATTTTCAATCGAATTTCCCGAAGCGATTGTGTTGAAAACGAAAAATATTGTCCTACTGAGAAAATAATTGTTTATAAATCAAGTTTTAATTAATTGAAAGAAAATTGAAAACACGGGTCACTTATAAATATCTTCAAAAATCACGTCAGCAAGTTTCATATTTTTTCTTTTAAAAATGAATTTGAAAATGTGCCAGAAAATTCAGAGTTGTTGAGCATGGGAAAGTATTTTTTTTAATACCGCCTTAACATGATTCTGATAAAAACAGCTCTTATACAAAAATGAACTAAAAACTCGTCAACAGCGGCCAGATAAAATTGTTAAAGTGGGTTTATCTCTAATCATGATTTAGTTTTTGTTGTTGACGTTAGCACTTAACTTCGAAATCTACCTGCGCCTGTAGGCCGAGCCGAAAGGGATTTTTTCCAGGTTGGGGTGATTCTTATTTTCTTTCTGGGAGTCGGGTTCAACTTAGAATAATTCTTGCGTGTCATATTAATATTTCTTGCAAGTAGTCAGGTTGTTAGAATTTCCACAAAAAGTTTAAGCAGAACTATGCTTCAGATGAAAATGAATTTTTAATATGCACTACTTTTATTGTCAGTACCGAATTAAGGCGGCACACGTTGGTTGTGTTTATGACTGCCAATTATTAGCACGAGGATATAGGCCCTAAGGTGGAGAGTGCCCTTATTGGGGGTCTTTCTAAGGGAATCTAACCAGTATTTACGCTTGGAAAACCAACGTTCAAAGAAAACCACGAAAACTCCGAACGATTAGGCCGACGGTCGTGATTGGGATCGAACCCAGCGCCTCCCGTCTACCAGCTTCGAGAGCAGAACCTATCGGCCACTGGTGGGGCTAACGGGGCACAGTACTTTTGAGTTTGTCGAAACGATAAAAAACATCGCCTTTTTCATGTATCAAAACACAAATAATATGGAATTAAGATCCCTTTCTGCCTAAAGCATATATCCTTGGCTATATTTTCCAGAAAAATAAATGCTGCATATACAAAATTGATATTTAAATTTAAAAATTTATCTCACTGACGCGTGAATTAAAATTATTAATTGGTGCAGGCGTGATAAAACTCTAAATTATGCATATAGAAAACAATTTTTGAACAAAATAGAATCACAACACACCTACTTCTGAAGTAAAACCATAATATATGCAAAAAGGTTTAAAATTTAATTTTTGCACAAAAGAAAAAAAAAATAAAAGTTTTTCAATTGCCAAAAAAACTAAATAAATAAATAACCAAAATATGTGAATTTTTTTGGTTTTAGCATGAAGACATGCATATTTGGCTAATTTTCTAAAGCTGTAGCTTGCATAGTTTGAAAGTAATAATAAAGCAAAAATAATACAGTTAATTAATTCATATATTTATTATGCGGAACTCTCTGAGCGCGAGCAATACTCGCTCTTGGTCGTTTATTTTGAACAGGCATGAAAGAGTTCCTCCTAAAGGAGGAATTCCACCTTTTTAAAAGCAAATTTGGACATTCTCTGGATTGATGCAAAAATACAAAGAAAATATTAGAAGCATTTGGGGAGGGGGGGAGGTCTAGAAAACTTAATAAATAGACATTTTGCCTACTCAAACCCTTGGAGTTTGTTTCCGAATTGCTGTACTATCAGATCAAAGATCAGCTTTTATTATAAGCATCAGAAAGTCATGTTAATTAAGTTCTTTAACTAGGGAAAGGAAGTTTCTATAAGGTTCTTTTGGAATAGAATATTTCATTCTATTTATAAAACACTTCTGGGTAATTTCAATGATGCATTTTTTGAAATGTATTTTTGGAGTAAAGATCAATTTGGCGTGCATATACTTAGCAGATTTTTTTTAAAGTTTTAAACAGTAAAATCATTCAAAATAATACATTTATTTTGAAAAATTAATTTATGTACTTCACATAAGTTAATCAGATACATTCTATTGGATGGATTTATACTTTAAGCAAGCTGTTTTTAATTTTCTTTTTTGGTTTAATGAATTTATGCATTTATTGTTACTTTTTTTCTGTTAATATTTTCTAAGTTAAAAAAGAAAATAACAATCATATGTACAGTTATAATTCATTTTATTTTATGAATAACTGTTAAAATGTGTCTAAATTATACGAGTTTGGCCTTATTGTATAGATGGAAAAAATTTTACACCTTTTTTCCCATTTCCCACTTTCATGCCTGTTTGAAGAAGCTTCCTTTTTTTTTTTTTTTTTTTTTCAATTCTCCAAAAAGAATAAATTATTTGTAAACTGCCTTAAATTAAGATTCAAGGTGTAATAAGCCACTCAAAAAACCTCTTGAATCTAGTTAGAAAGCTGTTCTCAAATACACACTTGCTGCTTTCTAATACAATCAAAGAATTTATGATTATTTGTATAATTTACGAAATTTGCAGAAATTTTTATTTGGATATCAAGAAATCCCAATACATTTTTTTTCTATAAAGACAAATTACCTTTCATAAAATAGTTTCAAAGTCGATTTTCAATCAATTATAACTCAATATGTAATAAATTTATCAATAACTGAAATCCACTGTTTGATTCCAAATCATTTGCATAGTTTGGCTCCAAATTTTATGCTTTTAATAAAATAAATAAATGAACAGTCCGTTAACGATATTGAAAGATTTTAAATTATTGAGCGTTATTTTTTAAAATCAGCATCCATGGTTCAGCATTAAAAACTATATTTTAATTCAAAAACGACAAAAAAAAAAAAAAAGAAAAAACCAATTTTGTCTTTATTTCGATTCGCTATATAAATAGTTAAACAAAAAGATGTTTACGAAATCTTCTTAACAGGAAAAGGTAAGCACGGAGATACGCGGAAGAAAGATGGATTGGTGTTTTGGTGATTTGAAACATTATACTTATTGAGTAGGGTTACTCACTAATGACATTCACTAATGGATTTCTGGTTTTGGGGGAGATTTGAAATAGTTAAGTTTGCAGGAGAAACAAAATGGCTGGCTTGGTATTTTTAGGTAGCTTTCATTACAAAAAGCTACCTATTGCAGCCGTTCCGAGGAAAGCGATTTCAAAAAATTTTGGTATATTTTCATCGATCATGACCCCCAGACCCCGAAACCACCCTCCGTTCAAAATTGATATATATATATATATATATCTGACCTATGTCACACTGTAACTCTCGTAATTATGAACCGATATCGATGTAATTCGGTATGTACATAGTACATACAAATGTATCGACCGAGTTCGTTGGCCAGCTTCATCCGCCGTTTTGTTTCAAAATGGCGGCCATTTAAAATTTTTAAAAAAATTTAAATTTTGAGATGTGGTACCAAAAAATTGAAAATGGAAAAATATTTTTTTCTTATGTATTTGACCTTTATACAAAGATTCCGGAGCGGTTTTTGTTTCGTCTATATCTTAAAAAATGGCTGAGTTATAGCATTTTGAATTTCTAGCGTAGCTGACATTTTGAAACGTCCTGAATTTTGTCACGCGATACAAGGCGTATTTATGAACCGATTTCGATGTAATTCGGTGTGTACATAGTGCATACCAATGTCTCGACCGAGTTCGTTGGTCAGCTTCATCCGCCATTTTGTTTCAAAATGGCGGCCATTTAAAATTTTTAAAAAAATTTAAATTTTGAGATGTGGTACCAAAAAATTGAAAATGGAAAAATATTTTTTTCTTATGTATTTGACCTTTATACAAAGATTTCGGAGCAGTTTTTGTTTCGTCTATATCTTAAAAAATGGCTGAGTTATAGCATTTTGAATTTCTAGCGTGGCTGACATTTTGAAACGTCCTGAATTTTGTCACGCGATACAAGGCGTATTTATGAACCGATTTCGATGTAATTCGGTGTGTACATAGTGCATACCAATGTCTCGACCGAGTTCGTTGGTCAGCTTCATCCGCCATTTTGTTTCAAAATGGCGGCCATTTAAAATTTTTAAAAAAATTTAAATTTTGAGATGTGGTACCAAAAAATTGAAAATGGAAAAATATTTTTTTCTTATGTATTTGACCTTTATACAAAGATTTCGGAGCAGTTTTTGTTTCGTCTATATCTTAAAAAATGGCTGAGTTGCAGCATTTTGAATTTCTAGCGTGGCTGACATTTTGAAACGTCCTGAATTTTGTCACGCGATAAAAGGCGTATTTATGAACCGATTTGGATGTTACATACTAATGTCTCGACCGAGTTCGTTGGCCAGCTTCATCCGCCATCTTGTTTCAAAATGGCGGCCATTTAAAAAAATTAAAAAATAAAAAAATTAAAATGAGATACCAAAAAATTGGAAAATGAAAAAGATTTTTTTCGTATGTGTTTGACCTTAATACAAAGATTCCGGAACAGTTTTTGTTTCGTCTATAATCTAAAAAAATGGCTGAGTAATAGCATTTTGAATTTCTTTTTTGGCTGACATTTTAAAACGACCTGATTTTTGTCACGCAATAACAGGCGTATTTATGAACCGATTTTGATGTAACTTGGTCTGTACATAGTACATACCAATGTCTCGACCGAGTTTGTTGGCCAGCTTCATTCGCCATCTTGTTTCAAAAGGGATGCCATTTAAAAAAATTAAATTTAAAATTTAAAATGAGGCATTAAAAAATTGGAAAATGAAAAAGATTTTTTTTATGTGTTTGGCCTTGATACAAAGATTCTGGAGCAGTTTTTGTTTCTGAAAATTTGTTCTTTTGTTTATGTCTTAAAAAATGGTTGAATTACAGCACTTTGAATTTCTAGCATGGCTAACATTTTGAAACGATCTTGTATTTGTCACGCGATAACACACGTATTCGCCTATTTCGATGTAAGAAGGCATGTGGATAGTATACATCAATACCTCGACCAAGTTCGCTGGCCAGATTCATCAGCCATCTTGTTTCAAAATGGCGGCCATTAAATTAAGAAAAATATATATATTTAAAGTGAGGTGCAAAAAAATTAGAAATTGAAAAAGGTTTCTTTCTTAAGTATTTGACCTTGATATAAGAATTAAGGAGCATTTTTTGTTTGTCTTTACCTTAAAAAATGGCTCAGATATAGCAGTTTCAATTTCTATTGTGTGTGACATTTTGAAAAATCTGATTTTTTGCATGCGACAGCACTCTTATATATCAACCGATTCCGAAGTGAGTGAGCATGTGCACAGCAATTACTAAGGTCTCGACCAAGTTCACTGGTTAGCCTCATCCACCATGTTGTCTTAAAATGGCAGGCACTTTAAGAAATCGCCGAATTTGGCAGCCAAATATAAGTTACTTTAAATTTAAGCAGCTTGGATAAAGCTGACTAATTTCGCGAAATTTTCATTCATTATGATTTAGTATTGGCAAAAATTAGTATTGAATCTCCTATATTCGGTTTCCACTAAATTGAGCTTCGTGTGTTTGAATAATATAAGTTAGCTTTTTTAAAATAAGGAATATGAAAGCTACCTCTTCCTCCCGGCACTGGCCGGAAGGACTTTTGAATTTCTAGCGTGGCTGACATTTTGAAACGTCCTGAATTTTGTCACGTGATAAAAGGCGTATTTAAGAACCGATTTGGATGTAACTTCGTTTATACATAGTACATACCAATATCTCGACCGAGTTCGTTGGCCAGCTTCATCCGCCATCTTGTTTAAAAATGGCGGCCATTTAAATTTTTAAGAAAAATTTAAATTTGAAATGTGGTACCAAAAAATTGAAAATTGAAAAAATATTTTTTTCTTATGTGTTTGACCTTGATAAAAAGATTCGGGAGCAGTTTTTGTTTCGTCTATATCTTAAAAAATGGCTGAGGTATAGCATTTTGAATTTCTAGCGTGGCTGACATTTTGAAACGTCCTGATTTTTGTCACGTGATAACAGACGTATTTATGAACCAATTTGGATGTACCTTGGTGTGTACATAGTACTTACAAATATCTCAACCGAGTTTGTTGGCCAGCTTCATCCGCCATCTTGTTTCAAAATGGCGGCCATTTAAAAAAAATTAAAATTTAAAATGAGATACCAAAAAATTGAAAAATGAAAAGATTTTTTTCGTATGTGTTTGACCTTAATACAAAGATTCCGGAACAGGTTTTGTTTTGTCTATATCTAAAAAAATGGCTGAGTTATAGCATTTTGAATTTCTATTGTGACTGACATTTTAAAACGACCTGATTTTTGTCACGCGATACAAGGCGTATTTATGAACCGATTTGGATGTAACTTGGTCTGTACATAGTACACCAATGTCTCGACCGAGTTCGTTGGCCAGCTTCATTCGCCATCTTGTTTCAAAAGGTTTGCTATTTAAAAAAAATGTAATTTAAAATTTAAAATGAGGTATTTAAAAATTGGAAAATGAAAAAGATTTTTTTTATGTTTTTGGCCTTGATACAAAGATTCTGGAGCAGTTTTTGTTTCTGAAAATTTGTTCTTTTGTTTATATCTTAAAAAATGGTTGAATTATAGCACTTTGAATTTCTAGCTTGGCTAACACTTTGAAACGATCTTGTATTTGTCACGCGATAACACACGTATTCGCCTATTTCGATGTAAGAAGGCATGTGGATAGTATACATCAATATCTCGACCAAGTTCGCTTGCCAGCTTCATCAGCCATCTTGTTTCAAAATGGCGCCATTAAAAAAATATACAGGGTGATTCATAAAAGATGGGCAGAACTTTAAGGGGTTATAGTACACTTAAAGACAAATAATATTAAATAGGAGACTAAGGGTCCCAGACGTATTCCCAAGGAGATAGGGGGCATTAAAGTTTAGGGTCCGAAATTTCAAATGATTATAAAACATGGAAAAATTGATCGATTCGTTTGCGGTTTTTGCAAAAAATTTTCTTTATGCCAGTATTTTCTTGAAATAAAATTTTAAAGTTCAATTTCAAAAAATGCCGATAGGGGGCGCTTTAGACTTTGGAGTAACAAACAACTATTTTTTAACGTTATTTTTTGTATTTCTTTAAATGATTTCGAAAGCTTAGACTTAAACTTAAATTTTGATCTAAAAATCTGAGTCCTAACGAGTAGTTAAGTAGCATAAACTGAAATTTGAAATTTGAAACCCTTCTCCCCCCAGAACAAAAATCAGTTATTCCCGATCTTTGTGTCGTAGATTAGGCTCTAACTACTGCCGCGTTTTGCTAAAATTATACTTTATGTCAGTATTTTCTTGAAAATAAATTTTAAAGAAAATTTTCAAAAAATTCCGATAGAGGGCGCTTTAGACTTTGGAGTAACGAACAACTATTTTATACCGTTATTTTTTGTGTCTCATTAAATGCTTTCTAAAGCTTAGACTTAAACTTAAATTTTCAGCTCAAAATCTGAATCGCTGAGCGTGGTTCAGTAGCGAGGGGAGGGGGTTCAAATTTCAACTTCTGAACATAGTTCAGTTTGCACTACTTAACCATGCCCAACGATTCTGTGCTGTGATACGAGGCAAAAATACAACTTTCGTCAAGGACTGCATAGTCGGAATTCACTCATAAAGGCACTGGCACAGTTGGAAACGTCGCTCATGCAAACGTTAAAGCTCCATTCCTGACGCTAGTCACCGGGTGAAGAAGGAAACAGAAAGTATGCAAATGTCAAATGGGGAAGAAGAAGAACACGTATGCAAAATTTCGACACGATTCAGGCATAAAAACCACTGAACGGTGAGTCAAGTGTAAGTCGCTGTAGTAATGAATCGGAAGATGGTGCCCTTCACGAATAAGGAAAAGGCTGAGATGCATTTAATTTACGGAGCGGCAGATGGAAATGGTGCAGAGGCACAACGAATGTACGGAGAGCGATTTCCCAACAGGCGGTTGCCTAACCGTAAAACTTTCGAGCGCTTGCACAGACAGTTGTGTGAGACGGGATCATTTCTCGCTTCCCGGTCGAATGCAGGTCGTGCAAAAAAGGACGAATCAGTAGTTGTTGCAGAAGCCATTCTGGATGTAGTAGCGGCGCAGCCAAGTACAAGTACACGAACAGTGGCTAGGCAGGTGGATACCTCACAGTCCATGACTTGGAGGGTACTGAAGGATGAACATTTGCTCCCGTTTCATGTGCAACGAGTCCAGAAACTGTCTCCAGGGGATTATCCAAATCGTATTGAATTCGCCCGCTGGTTTCTGCAGCAGAACGCGCTAAATCCACATTTTGGACGAACTGTGCTTTTCACCGATGAATGTACCTTCACACGTGAAGGTACATTTAACACACACAATGCACATGTATGGGCGGATGTCAATCCACATGCTACGTATCCACATGCTCATCAGAGACGCTTTTCCATCAATGTTTGGGCAGGAATCCTCGGAGACCACCTAATCGGACCGTACCTTCTTCCTGAACGCCTCAACGGTAAAACATACCTCACATTTCTGCAACATGTGCTGCCAGACCTGTTAAACGTTGTTCCTCCACGCATCCGGCGGGTCATGTGGTTCCAGCACGATGGAGCGCCAGCCCATTACGTACGAGACGTCCGCAACTATCTGGACATCACATTTCCGAACAGATGGATTGGTCGAGGTGGTCCTGTTGCTTGGCCTGCTCGCTCGCCAGATCTTTCACCCCTCGATTTCTTTTTTTGGGGACGATTGAAGGCTCTTATGTATGAGACACCCATTGAATCCCCCGAAGAACTGGTCGCCAGACTTTCCGCCGCTGTAGGGGAAGTGCTCGAAAAGCCTGATGTTTTCGCGAATGTTCGCCGTTCCATTCTTCGCCGTTGTTCTGCGTGCATAACCTCTGGTGGTCACAATTTTGAACATTTATTGTAATTACATGTTAATAAATATGCTTTGGTAACATAATCCTAATTTGTGTCTTTTTACCTCGTATCACAGCACACAATGTGTGGACATGGTAAACTGAACTGTGCTCAGGAGTAGAAATTTCAAACCCCTCTCCCCAGAAACTTAACCACGTTTAACGATTCAGATTTTGGGCTGAAAATTTAAGTCTAAGCTTTAGAAAGCATTTAATGAGACACAAAAAATAACGGTATAAAATAGTTGTTCGTTACTCCAAAGTCTAAAGCGCCCTCTATCGGAATTTTTTGAAAATTTTCTTTAAAATTTATTTTCAAGAAAATACTGACATAAAGAATAATTTTAGCAAAACGCGGCAGTAGTTAGAGCCTAATCTACGACACAAAGATCGGGAATAACTGATTTTTGTTCTGGGGGGAGAAAGGTTTCATATTTCAGTTTACGCTACTTAACTACTCGTTAGGACTCAGATTTTTAGATCAAAATTTAAGTTTAAGTCTAAGCTTTCGAAATCCTTTAAAGAAATACAAAAAATAACGTTAAAAAATAGTTGTTTGTTACTCCAAAGTCTAAAGCGCCCCCTATCGGCATTTTTTGAAATTGAACTTTAAAATTTTATTTCAAGAAAATACTGGCATAAAGAAAATTCTTTCCAAAAACCGCAAACGAATCGACCAATTTTTCCATGTTTTATAATCATTTGAAATTTCGGACCCTAAACTTTAATGCCCCCTATCTCCTTGGGAATACGTCTGGGACCCTTAGTCTCCTATTTAATATTATTTGTCTTTAAGTGTACTATAACCCCTTAAAGTTCTGCCCATCTTTTATGAATCACCCTGTATATATTTAAAGTGAGGTGCAAAAAAATTAGAAATTGAAAAAGGTTTCTTTCTTAAGTATTTGACCTTGATATAAGGATTCAGGAGCATTTTTTGTTTGTCTTTATCTTAAAAAATGGCTCAGATATAGCCGTTTCAATTTCTAATGTGGGTGACATTTTGAAAAATCTGATTTTTTGCCTGCGACAGCACTCTTATATATCAACCGATTCCGATGTGAGTGAGCATGTGCACAGCAATTACTAAGGTCTCGACCAAGTTCACGGGTTAGCCTCATCCACCATGTTGTCTTAAAATGGCAGGCACTTTAAGAAATCGCGCAGCCAAATATAAGTTACTTTAAATAAAAGCAGCTTGGATAAAGCTGACTAATTTTGCGAAATTCTCATTCATAATGATTTAGTATTGATAAAAATTAGTATTGAATCTCCTATATTCGGTTTCCACTAAATTGAGCTTCGTGTGTTTGAATAATATAAGTTGTCTTTTTTAAAATAAGGAATATGAAAGCTAGCTCTTCCTCCCGGCACTGGCCGGAAGGACTTTTTTTATCCTAAAGTAAATCGAAGGCAACTTTAGTCCTTTCCTAATGGAAGTACTTGATCGATCACTTGATTGACAGTGATGGATCTAAATTCGGCCGGTTCGGAAAACATGGAATCAAAGCACCTGAATTCCGGATCCGCCGAATGCTCGTTGATCAAATAGGTAATTAAATACTTCCGTCCGAGAATCCGAGAATCATTAAGACGGGGAAATGTAAGGGATAATATAGGAGTCGCATAGTGCCAACGTTCAGTTCTGAATTTCAGCAAGATAAAAAATATTCAAAATAAATACTATTGGCTATGTTCTCGCTAATACCTGTAACGCAAGAATTGTATTAAAAATGAACCAAAGTTCATTTGTAGTTCTAGGCACAAAAACAGATAATCTTAATGTATGCAATACTTTCAACAATACTTTTTCAATAGAAATTTTACTAAAATATGCACAAATTTAGATCCAATCTTAAGTTGTAGATATAATATCTAAATTCGTAAAGATTGCATGCAAAAATATTAACTAATGTAAAATAAATCTTATGCGCAATAAAAAAAAAAAGAAATGGCTTTTTTCTTTTTGAGAAAAATAGCTTTAAAAGTGTCTTTTTAATCATTGTTTGCAGGGAAAATGACGGGCACATTCTTTTAGTCATAAACTTGCGTAATAATAGAAACATTTCCATGCAAAATGTTTTAAAATGCAACAAAATACTATATTGTTCCTTCATGAAAAATCAATATTTTGGTGATTAATCAGCTCTAAGTCTCTTAAAATTTCAAGGTAATAAGATTTCAATTATTTTGTGGCTAATAAAAAAATGCTTAATTTTCTTTTATAATCAAAAATATTTAAATTACATATACATATATATCAATCTTTTTTAAATATATATAACTACTCAATTTAAGGTAATATAATCTCTACAATATATAACTCTTTTCAGATAGCCTAGTGAATTTCACGAGAAATAAGATATATATATATATACAGTGTGTATCTAAACTCTTGGGCAAAACTTTAAGGGGTGATAGTACACATCAAGAAAAACAATATTAAATAGGAAACTAAGGGTCCCAAACGTCTTCCGAAGGAGATAGCGCCTTTAAAGTTTAGGGTCCAAAATTTCAAATGATTATGAAAAACGGAAAAATTGGTCGATTCGTTTGCGGTTTTCACTAAAACTATTCTTTATGTCAGTATTTTCTTGAAAATAAATTTTAAAGATACAGTTCAAAAAATGCCGTGGAATAACCAACAACTATTTTTTACCGTTATTTTTTGTATCTCATTACATGCTTTCAAATGCTTAGCCTTAAATTTAAATTTTGAGCTCGAAATCTGATTCGTTGGGAGTGGTTAAGTAGCGCAAACTGAACTGTGTTTAGGAGTTAAAATTTCAAATGATTATAAAAAACGGAAAAATTGGTCAATTCGTTTGCGGTTTTCACTAAAACTATTCTTTATGTCAGTATTGTCTTGAAAATAAATTAAAAAAAATACCGATAGAGGGCGCTGTAGACTTTGGAGTAACAAACAACTATTTTTTACAGTTATTTTTTGTATCTCATTACATGCTTTCAAAAACTTAGACTTAAACTTAAATTTTGAGCTCAAAATCTGAATCGTTGGGAGTGGTTAAGTAGCGCAAACTGAACTGTGTTCAGGAGGGAGGTTCAAATTTCAACACATGAACACAGTTCAGTTTGCGCTACTTAACCACACCCAACGATTCAGATTTTGAGCTCAAAATTTAAGTCTAAGCTTTTGAAAGCATGTAATGAGATACAAAAAATAACGGTAAAAGTAGTTGTTCGTTACTCCAAAGTCTAAAGCGCCCCCTATCAGTATTTTTTTAACTTTATCTTTAAAATTTATTTTGAAGACAATACTAACATAAAGAATAGTTTTAGTGAAAACCGCAAACGAATCGACCAATTTTTCTGTTTTTTATAATCATTTGAAATTTCAACTCCTTAACACAGTTCAGTTTGTGCTACTTAACCACTCCCATCGATTCAGATTTTGAGCTCAAAATTTAAGTTTAAGTCTAAGCTTTTGAAAGCATGTACTGCGATTCAAAAAAAAAAAAAAAAAAAAAAAACGGTAAAAAATATTGTTGATTACTCCAAAGTCTAAAGCGCCCTCTATCGGTATTTTTTTAACTGTATCTTTAAAATTTATTTTCAAGAAGATACTGACATAAAGAATAGTTTTAGTGAAAACCGCAAACGAATGGACCAACTTTTCCGTCTTTTATAATCATTATAAATTTTAACTCCTAAACACAGTTCAGTTTGCGCTACTTAACAACCCCCTCCCAACGATTCAGATTTTGAGCTCAAAATTTAAGTTTAAGTCTAAGCTTTTGAAAGCATGTAATCAGATACAAAAAATAACGGTAAAAAATAGTTGTTGGTTACTCCAAAGTCTAAAGCGCCCTCTATCGGCATTTTTTGAACTGTATCTTTAAAATTTATTTTCAAGAAAATACTGACATAAAGAATAGTTGTAGTGAAAACCGCAAACGAATCGACCAATTTTTCGAATCATTTGAACGAATCATTTGAAATTTTGAACCCTAAACTTTAAAGGCGCCTATCTCCTCCGGAAGACGTTTGGGACCTTTAGTTTCCTATTTAATATTGTTTGTCTTGATGTGTACTGTCACCCCTTAAAGTTTTGCCCAAGAGTTTAGATACACACTGTATATATATATATATGAGCTTAATGTTGGCTATTTGCAATTTTGTAAGCTTATAGTTTTGGTAATTTTTACTTTAGTTAAGAAATTTAAAAAAAAATTTAAAGTGTTAAGAGGTAATTCACTTATTATGTAATTATTTTGTATTTATATTATTTTAATTGCATTTATCACGGTATTTCAAAATAGATTAACTGTTTACATCAGGTTTTAAAATCTGTGTTAACTTAACTGTAAAAATAACCTTAAACTTATCGTGTTTTGGATATACCATGTGCTGATGTGTACTTGGATAAAATAACTGGGATTTTATTAGGTGTTTAGTGTAATATTACTATTTTTTCTTGCTATTAATTAATTATTTAAAAGGTTGTATTGCATTTTCCATTTCATAGCATTTAATTTCATTCTGTTTTCAGTTTGAAACTATTCTTTTGGTTATATTGGTCGTTTGAGTACAGGAGAAAAAAAAATTTTCAGCTTTTAGCTTTTTTCTCTCACAGAAAACGACTAATTTTGCTTATATAATTGAATTCTGTACTCTTGATAACGTAATTCAATATATGAGCTTTTCAATTATTTTTATCGAAATCCATATTCTTCTTTTTTTTCTTTATTATTAATTCTTGTTATATAGTACAAGGGACTTTATTTAATACATAGTAGCTTGTTTATTATGTTTTTGGTATCCATTCAGTGTGTTTGGGGACACTGTATTGTTGTAAATTCATTCATACTATCACAATTATTGATGGTGGTCAGTAATGTTTAATTAATGGTTATATATATATATATATATATATATATATATAGTTATAATGTGCTGATTTTAATCCATGTACTTAAAGTTTTGCATGTAACGGTTTGCACAAAATAAAATCTAAAACTGAGTTTTAAATTTTATTTTGTGCAAACCGTTACAGGCAAAACTTTAAAAGGTAAAAGAATTAAAATAATTTAAAAAAAAAATTAACTGATACATTCCATTTTGTAAAAACATGTCCTTCCGAAAAATTTGTTGATGCAAATTTTCATTAATTACGTCAAAATTTAGTGTCCAAACTCATCAATCAGTACAATACTTCTTTAAACTATATGCTTTCTTTGAATCTTAATGTGCTAAAGTTCTGTAAATTATGGGCATTTTGAGACTAAAACTTTACTAATTTAATAAGATTTCTACACATTTAATTTTTCATTGAATTTCATTAAAATTCTACACATTTGCTTTTAGTAGGTTCTAAGGTAAAAATCCGTGAACCGACAAATTACCACTAATTCAGTATAGAAAAATTGTCTTATTTAATAGCAGAAACTTTGCAATTAAATAAGACGATAAAGAGTTAATATTACCTTTTGAAAATTGTGGCGGAAAACGACTACATATATACAAATTAAATAAATTCATGTAAATAAAACGCAAAGATTTTTTGGGATACTTTGAAAGATAAAAGTATATGTCAGATAGTTGAAAGTTACTTTTTTGTATTTAACTCAGAGTTTAACATTCAAGGACAAAATTTTATGAATAATAAAATATATATAAAGTCATATTCAAATATTATTAAATTTAATAAATGTTAAAAAAAAACCTCAAATAGAAAAAACGCATTTTTTCATACGGGAAAAGCAGCCAGTACTATAAAAATAAAAATAAACTCCAAATTTGATCTTAATTTGTAAGTAATAATAATAATAATAATAATAATAATAGTACTTTTAATAAGGATGTCAACGATTTTAATCAGACAATTAAAATTAGCAATTAAATCGTGTTTAAAAAATTAAAATTTTTTAAAACGGCATAAAAAAGCATGGAAATATATAGTGAGCCTAATCTGTAAAGTTTTTATGGATATTTTGCTTTAATGAACAAACGAAAAATACTTTAAATACATGTTTTAGCTTAAATGATTATGTTTATAAAAAATTAAATATGATGAGTTTGTAAAAAGCATTCAATTTAAAAATTATATTTCAATCTAATGCTGCTATGGATTTCAAATATAACTTCAGATGTAAAGCTGGTCATTCTTATATTTACTTTATGTGCATAAATTAATGGTTTTCACCCATTTTCATAATTTGTTTTGATTAGCATAAGCATTTAGATGCCTGTAAGTTTTGATTTATGGTATTAACAGCAATTTTTATAAGTTGAAATGCAAAAATTCTTGCCATGATATTTGTTTGATTTGTTATTTGCGTTAACTGATGAAATCACTTATGTGACGTTTTTATTATTTCTATAAATATAATAATTATAATTTTATTAGTCAAAACATTACTAATGCGTAATCATCGACAAAGAATAATAATAACAAGAGTTTTCACAGCAGGCGCCAAATAGTGTTGCTGCGGTGCTGCTTAGATAGGAGATTTCAGATTTTTTTTTTTTAATCAATTATAGTCCAGGCAATAGGGAATTTTACCTAGCAAAATTAATGGTAGTTCTGGAAATCGGCTTACTTTATTATTTTGGGTCACTAAATCCGAATTTGGAACTTCCCACCAAAAATTTCCCCCGGCAACCCCCCAAATTTTGGAAAAAAGCCCCCTAAAAAAGGTTTTTATTAAAAAAAATGAATTTTTTTATTGTTTTAGGGGAAAAGTATCTAGAAATTCAGAAAGTAGATAAAATTTGCAACAAATTAGATATATGACATTATGACTTAGGATGAAGGGGAAGGGGGGATCTGCCTCGGAACATGCGCGCGGTGCTGCGTGGACTAAGTTGAGCAATTCCACTTAACCACTCACACGTTTACATTCGCCCTCCCATCTCCCCTCCGAACTTTCCTTATAAGGTTTACTTTAAGTTTTTTGGGTAGCTGAATCCGAATTTTTAAATTACCCCCAAAATCCCCCCCCCCGAAAACCCCCGAAAATAATTGTTATTAACTTAAATTTCTTATTGTTTTAGGGGAAAAGCATTACGAAATTCAGAAACTAGACAAAATTTGCAACAAATAGGATAGATGGCATTATGACGTAGGATAAACGGGGAGAGAGGGGGCTGCCTCGGAACATTCCCCGCGCGCTTTTCTCAAAAACCAATTTTTTTCAAAAAATCAATTTTTTTTTTTTTGGGGGGGGGGGGTTACCGGGTGAAATTTTGAGGGGAAGTTACAAATTCGGATTCAGCGACCCAAAAAACATAAAGTGAGTCGAAATCCAGAACTAGTATTATTTTTTCCAGGTAAAATCCCCTATTGCCTGGACTTCATAACTTAGTGCAGATAGCGCCGCAGGGCATTTTAGCAAAATTTGGGGGGAGGGGGTTGCCGGGGGGAATTTTGGTGGGAAGTTAAAAATTCGGATTCAGCGACCCAAAAAACATATAATAAGCCTTTTTCAAGAACTACCATGAATTTTATTAGGTAGAGCCCCTATACCGGTCTCTATTGCCTGTACTAATAGGGATGTTTTCACTTTCGAAAATGGTTCCGAAATTGAAAGTGTCCTCATTAAAAATGTTTCTAAACAAAATCGAAAAAGAAAAAAAGCCCTTTGTACAGAATGATCTCAGCTATCCAATGCAAAAAAAAAAAAAAAAAAAAAAAAAAAACATTTAAAAATATTGAAATGCAACCGAGAAGAGGCTACTTAGTCAAGCGAAAAGATCCGCTCACTAATGCTAATCCTGTAGAAGAAATTTATAAAGATATCTCGTTTGCATTTCAATATTTTTAATTTTTTTATCTTTTACATTGGATAGGTGAGATCGATCTGTACAAAGGCCGCTTTTTTACTTTTTCTGCCCAAAATCTGAGTTTCGCCGAAAATTCGTTTTCGGCAAAAATTCGGCTGGATTAATTTTTATCAATAAGGCTAAAAATTTTTTAATTCATTTGTACAGCCCTGTATATGTCACCGTATCCTCCCCACCCCCCTGCTTTCACACTTACCCAATAGTGCACAAAACTTAGTAACTTAAAAATGTGTATCATAACTAAAACCGTACTTTCCAGAAATTATTGCTAATAGACAGTACTTCTGTGTTATGCACTGCAAATAGAGGCGTCTTAAATTTAGACACTTGTGTGTCTGAAAAACTAATTCAGACACTTAAATGTCTGAATGTGAAATTTCAGACATCATAGATGTCTAAATTGAGACACATAAGTGTCTTATTATGATCATGGTATAAATGAACTAAAAAATTGTCTGAATTCTGGTGACATGTCTGAAATTAAGACATTTAAAGGTTAAGACGCTTAAGTGTCTGGATTTGATTAGGGCACCAGCAAAGAATATTTATTAATGGATGAGAGGTGATTAAAATATGCTTTTTCATTCACTGAACGATATTACTTTACAGAAGTAATTTTCTTAGACCATAAGATGTTTGTCAAAACTGTACTGCACAAGTCTGTTAACCAATTCTTGAAACCAATTTTATCTTTTATTTATTTGTTTATTTTTTCATTAAAGTAATTAAAAAATTCTTTACATAAAAATATAAGGTTCTGAAAAAATCATTAACTCTCGTTGGCGTACGCAGGAGAGTACAGGGATCGCCCTCCTAAATATTTTAAAATACTAAGATATATGTCTTGAAATAGTAATATATATGAGCACCGCACAGTGGAGTATTTGGTGGATTTAGCCGGTCAAAAATATTTCTTATTGAAAAATTGGAGTAAAGTTTTTTATTGATTAAATTTTCAGATTATTATCACTTTTTAGTAGTTTTTATTGAAAAATAGGATTTTTTTTTAAATATATATATATACAGGGTATATGGAAAACACTGTAACATGCACTTGAATTGCAACAAAATGTTAATGAATAATCAATATTAATCTTTTCATATAGAGTAATCATACATAAATAATCATATAGAGTAATCATATAGAGTAATCTTATAGAGAATCATCTTTTCATACAGAGTAAGTCAAAAACTAAAATTTGTAACACAATATTGCAATTCCTTTTAAAAATCCAATTATAAATAGTATTTTTACTATTTTGTTATCATGACTCTGTGGATGTTTTAAAATCGATATCAAATTACACTATATATTTATTAAAAATATGCTCAAAATTTACAAATTTACTTTTTAAATTTTAAGTTTACCGGAAAATTCTGTCGTATAATGTTCCTTCACGCCTACTTTTTAAAATTCAGATTTCTTCATTGGCACCACTTTTTTGAAATGGTAAAATTCCCATTGTTTTCACCTTAATGTGAAATGTGAAAACTATGGGAATTTTACCATTTCAAAAAAGTGGTGCTAATGAAGAAATCTTATTTTTTTTTTTAAGTAGGCGTGAAAGAATATTACGCGACAGAATTTTCCAGCAGACCTAATATTTTTACATCTTATTTTTTATTAAAAAACAAATGAAATTCAATGAATACGCTTTTACAGAATTAATCAAAAGTAATTAAATGAAATCAGACATTTAGTTATAACTTATATCATTTATTTTATTTAATGGATATAAAATATTACAAAAATCTCACATAAATGAATATATACAAAGGGTACTAGGAAAGTTTTGCAATATGATGAAACAAAAAGTCGCAGGTGGCTGCTTGTGGCTGCGTGTTGACATAGGTTCATACTTATGCACCTGCACGTAACCACGAGTCTGTGGGCACAGTTATTCATTAGCTGTGATCGTGTGAAGTTCTTCCAGTGGTGTCCTGGTCAAGAAGTGAGATAAGGGCAGTTTTGTGTTATAACTTCGCACGTGGTTTAAACTTAAACCAATGCTTAGAAGAAATTATTTTTGCACTTGGTGATGATTTTTCACATCGTATGACTATACACAGATGGTACAGAGAATTCCAAAGGGGAAATTTCACCCTGGGGGACGCTGAAAGAGGGGGAAGGCCCCGAACGTTAATTACGGAGGAAAACATTACAGCTGTGAGGAAAATGCTTGACGAAGACAGACGAATAACTTACAAGCATATAAAGGATACCTTAAGCCTAAATGCACCTGGAATTCATTCAATTCTGCGTGATCATTTGCACATCAAGAAACTGTGTTGTCTCTGGGTGCCACATAGACTGACTGAGGAGCAGATGACACGAAATGCGACTTGGTGGTGGGAGATGCTAAAAATGTTTGGTAAAGGATAATCTCGGTATGTGAACAGCATCATGACAGGTGACTAAACCTAGCTATACTATTAAAATGTGCCGACGAAGTCTCAAAACAAAATCTGGATCTTTGATGATGAGGACACACTGGTAGCTGTCAGAAAATCTCGATCGGCCGAAAAGAAATTGATAGCTGTATTTTTCAAATCGAGTGGAATTGTTGAGTGTGTCGTTTTGGACGCACAGAAGACAGTTACTGCTAAGTGGTACAATGAACACTGCCTATCTAAAGTCATAGAATCTAAGAAGAATCTGTGACCAAAGTCAAGAATGAACAAATGGTTCCTCCCTCATGACAAAACTCCAGCTCACCGGACCAAAGCCTGCACTGAATATTTGGACACTACAGGACTGAAACTTCTTGAACACCCTCTTTACAGTCCAGATCTTGCCCCCTGCGACTTCGTACTGTCCCCGCATGTGAAACTGAAGCAGAAAGGGATTCGGTTTTCCAGTGATGAGGCACTTCTGAGGGCTTGGGACAATGAGTGTTCCTTACTCCCAAGTGAAACTTGCGGCAGAGCTGCTTTAAGGACTAGTTTCGGAGTTTGGAGAACTGTATTGCTTGTAACGGAAATTACTTTGAAAAAGTTTTGATAAATAAATCCGTATTGCAAAACTTTCCTAGTACCCTTTGTATACATATTCGATGACAAAATATCAAGGCTGATGATTCGTCTTCGGAATAACTTTCATCACTAATGGGATCGAGGTCACACTGATGGGATATATGAAGGCTGTAAATTTCAGCAGGAAAAAGTAAAGCTAAAGTCTCGAAGTAACCTCGTTAGTTATGTTCAAATTGTTAAAGTCTTTTGAAATAGCTTCATAGATGAATCAATGCATTGTTGATTTTGTTTCAGATGCGGCATGGCAAATTTTACCATCAACCATGGTTAATAACAAGATGTGTTTTACATCATAGACATTTCCGTTTAAGGTTACTTTTGCCCCATCTAGTGTGTTGCTTTCATGCTCAACGTACGAAATTTCTTCCATAGTGATATATACAGACTCTTTTACAAACTTAATTCCCATGGGCCGACAGAATCTAGGCGATGAACACGTTGGAGTTTGCCAAATGATACTTTTGTATAATATTAAAAATTAATCTATTAACCAAACAGTATTTAAAAAAAATATTGGTCAGATATGTAAATTGGAACTTTTTTATGACCGAAAAGGATACATTCTGACAACAATTGCAATTTATCTATCATATAATACATTTCGAATTGAAAGGGAAATGAAAACATTAGCATTTACAAAAACATGCAGTTGTGCTTTTGAAAGGAATTCTTCTGAAATCGCAGTTTTTCGCAGCTACTGTTTTCAAAATTATTAAATACATATATTGAACTCTCATTTAGTGCAAAAAAAAGATCATCCCGATCCACCCCGAAGTATAACAAATATTTTATAGAATATTGAAATTAACAATACGAATTTCAAAAATATACCACACATTTTATGTCGCTTTATCATATATGTTAAATTAACAAATATAAATATATTCATGTGCAATGTAAACATATATACATGGGCATTAACAATCCATAACGATATGGTGTAAGGAAAAGTTTAGGGAGAAAAATTCACACTGAAATAAACAGGCACAAAATCGAACCGCAAAGTACAAATAAAAAACTTACTGATACAAGCAAGTTTTACCTTCCCTGGAACTCGTTTGCTCAAGCAACGCACAAATTTATATATGTACGGTGAATCCTCATCTATTTATCATCACAATTAGCTACATTTTTATCTCCTCAACTGCGTTTCGAAAAATTGACTTTTGGAAAAATACTCCACTGTGCGCCGGTTAAAAAAAAAAAAAAAAAAAAAAAAAAAAAAAAATGTAGGGAAGGGCTTGAAAGAGGACCCGATTTTCCAACAAGTGTGCCTGTGGCCCACAACCTAATCTCCTTTTTTAAAATGCAGAGTTTGAATATGAAATATGCTAAGAGTTTTTTTTTAATGCATCGAGCAAAACAATATGTAAACATATCAAATTAAAAAGCAATACAAAAAATTTACGAGTAAAAGAAATTAAATATTCAAAAAGAAACAAAGAACTGGAACTTTTTTTTTTAACATTCAGGGGACTCTGCCCCCTATAGCCCTCTTTTAAGATAAATTTGAAAAACATGAACGTAAAAAAAGAAGAAGAAAAAGAAGACACAGTATTAAAAATGTTTTCATCGAGGAATTCAGAGGTGAGCGGAGGGGGGGGGGGGGGGGGAGTACCCTGACAAAATTGTCTTACGTGTTTTTACTATTAGTTTAATTATTCTATAGTCATTTAGAATATATTTTTTAAGTAAACAGACATAAAGAAACCAACTAATTTTCAAAATCTGTGAAGTGGTCATGGGCCCCATTAACAACCACCGCTGCCGACGATTATGTTTAACCCCTTGAGGGGCAAGCATTTACGTTTGTGAAATGCTGAATTCCCACCGGAATCTTTGAAAAATTCTATTTCAAAATAAGTGAAAGCAATTTTACGACTTTTTTCCACCAAAGTTAGAAAAGTAAAATTTAATAAAATTTTTCTGGTGTAAAACTTCATTAATCGTAGGTGGTATATAATATATACCGGTGCCCCTCAAGGGGTTAAATAAGGTATCTACTAGACCCTGCCGCCTCGCTAATAGGCGACAATCTAGCGCCCCCAAAAATTTTTCGCTCGATCAATCACTCATCTCCCCCCCCCCCCTTCCTATATACTTGCTATCGCACACGCTCGCTTTTACAATTAGCTAAGAAAAAATATAAACTGAAGCGTATGATATGAAAAGTACGAATTTTTGGGAGATTATACATTTATAAGCCTTCCTTTATTTAAAAAAAAAAAAAAAAAAAAAAAAAAAAAAGATTTAAATACAAATCTAATTGTGAAACGTATCATGAAAGTATTATTACATCTGAGCCAATCAGAATACGACAAGTTCGCATGCGTTCGTTTGTTTCTGAAATTTTGGCGGGCAACGACTTCCGCTCGACGGCCAACGAAGGAGACTTAGTTAGAGTATACTAGCAAAGTAATTTCTGCTTAATTTTCAAAACATTTCATTTCCCGCTGATAAAACTTTTAGTAATTTGAAGTTTCATCACTTGTACAGCGAAGCTGAGTCACTGAATCGATGACATCGTTACCTACGATTTACTTTTACGATTTACTTTGGCAAATCCATAGCTACCACTAAAATTTAATAGAGATTTTCGCCTTGTTTAATCATGGAATTTCGACGATTAAATTAAACTATATTTACTGTGAAATTTTAGTGGTAAGAAGAATTTACATTTGGCTCGATCGTCGTACGCGGGCTATGCCCGTCATCGTAGGTTAAGGGGTTAAAGAAAAAAAAGGAAGCTGACATAGTATATTTTTTTTGTGTGTGAAGATATATGTTTTTTATCTATTGGAGTATTAGAATTTGCAGCAATTGATTCTTTGGTGTAAAATACAGTTAACATCTTATGTGTGCGTTTGCCTGTTAGATGGAACGAAGATGTTAGATGGGACGTTTTTATTACAATTCGGAAGAATTGTTTGGATTACCGCTAACGTTTTAATTGCTTGGAAAGTTCATGTAAAAGAATTGTGAATTGAATTTTTTAATACATGTATTGAACTTTCAACAGATTTTTCAATAATTTTATTTCATCCATTATAAATTAGACTATTTAAAAAAATATAGTTGAAATATAGGAAAATGTGAATATAAATTTCAAAATGGATTTCCGGTATAAAACATTTTGGATAAACCTCTGAAAGGTAAGCTTGAATATAACGATATGATATTGCTCAATTTAGAACACAGAGCATTGAAATTTTATACATATGTAATTTTATTATTTATATTATTTTACCATAATTTTGCATTTTTCATATTAGCTTCTTTCTTGTACTCAATAAACATTTTTTGTGTTTAAAGGTTTGTGCGTTCATTTTTGACATTTTCAATGAATGATTATTATTTTCTGTATTAATGAATTTGATTAATATTTCTTTAGATCTTCATTTTATAAATTAAATTTTTATATAGTAAATAGATTGCTTGAATCATTTGCTTTTTTGCTTATGTATCACTCCAAATTAATTCGCATTTCATATTAAACTTTTACTGATAAAAACCGCTAATTACAGAATATAAAATAATGCATATATTAAAATAATAATTTTAATAATTGCAATCTTCATTTAAATTACCTTTAAACCTAATTCTGAAAAACTTGTCAAATTAAGTTCTTTAAAAAACAAATTTTAGTTGCATTAATATGCTATTTATGTACTATAAACTATATAAAAAATAATTAAAATAAACAAATCTTTGAGATTTATTGATTATTATTAACATAATCACTATTCAAATCTTTCATTTTTCAATAGTTGACTTTATTAACAATGTATATTTTTCAGTTTTAATTTTATTTCGTGTAGAATAAATTAATACATAAATTATTATTTACTTTTTCCTTTATGTTATTAAAAAATATATTTATTTAATAATAGGTAAGTGGTTCTTGTGATTATCATCTGATCTATATTTTTACAAAACGTCCACATGGCAATATTAAAAAATCCTAATTTTTATATGATATTGCATAATTAAGTTCTTTCCTTGCAATTTCTAGATACTTTGTGTTATTGATAAAATTTTACATGTGAATTTTAATTTTTATTGACAACAGTATCGTTTAATTATTTTACGGAGTCTATATTATCGAAGTAAATGTTTTGATATTAACAAATTTAAATTTATGTTTGGGAATTGCTATGAACTCTCTTTTGCTTCAGAAGGTCAAATGGAGCACAAAAAGAAATCATGGAAGCATCAGATTGAGTTATCATGAATTCCTGAATATTTAATAAATAAAGTTTGTTTTTCCAGTGAGAAAGAAATCCCTACTGCATGACGATGGAATTTTTTTTAAATAGTCCTCATAAAAACTTATTTAAAAAAAAGAATACTTTGATACATATTTTTTCTGTGTTCAATCTCAATAACATAATTAAATTAAGACACAGGACCACTTTGAAAATAAATTATAAGCAAAACATAAAAATAGGCTTAATTAATCCAGTATATTGGATTTCTTAAGCTCATATATGAGGTGTTTTTTTTTTTAATAATATGAGAAAAAGAAAAACACATGGGTACAAATAATACGCATTTGCGACCCATGGCAGGCCCATTTAGTTTTCTAAGGGGTTTTCATTTTTGTAATAAAACTTCTAATCTAAATAAACCAATTATTAAAACACAGTTATACTCTAATAATCGAGACGACTAATATCAGTAATGCCTACTGATTGGTAACAATGATATTTAATATTTTAGGAAGATGACGTGACTTTAAAAAACTATTATTCTTATGTTTTCACTGTTTGTGTATATATTTTCACAAAATTATAATCTTTTAATTAATAAATAAATGAAAGTTAAATTTAAAAAAATTACTGTGATGTTAAAAAAAAAATTTTTTTTAGTTTTTTTTCCTTCAAAAGAATTTTTTATATATATCTGGTGGTAAAAAAAAAAAAATCATGAAACTATTTAAAAAGAAAGCAATAAAAAGTTAAATCTGTTTTTTATGGGAGCTGGGGATGAAAGGGGGGGGGGGGATATGTGTGTGTTTGATGCTGTGCATCGCAACACACATCATTTTTGTTGCAGTTCAATTTATGTTGTAACTTATCGTGTATGAATTATTAATTCGTTAGTTTGCATGTTTCGATTCATGTGATTAAAGTAATTTTGCAAAATATTATTGATTAATCTTAACCGATGGAAGTAGAGGGAGAATGACAGTTCTGCCTCAGCAAGCAGGATTAAGGATTACTCCTGCGTGCTGACTCCTGCGTGTTGGTGTCTTAGAGTAGGAGGGTAAAATTTTTGAGGGGGCTTAATTTTTGGGGGGCTTATTTTTGAGAGGGGCTTATGGATGATTATCATGCTACAGTACGATATGGAAAAGAGGAACTCCTGCGTGTTTTTTGATGACATGTTAGAGTAGAAGGGTCACCTCACCCCCTCTCCCCTTGATTTTTTTTTTTTTTTTTTTTAACGGTGTCGCCCTCTTTCGATGAGAAAATTTTTACGTGTTGAAACAAATTAATTTTTTAAATAACTTACTCAACTGGATACAAAGGAAACTGAAAGACAATTTTTATTAATACGTGAAATATCAAAGTAAACTTTTTTTTAATCAACTTACTTTTCTGCATACGATAGAATCTGGAAGAAAAATTTCAAGTTAATCAACGCGATGTGTTTTTTAGTTAAACACGACATCTAGAGTCAAAATAATTTAAGTCGAAATGACGAAAATCAAGAAAAACTTTAGAGAATCTTCGAAAAAATGAGAAATGTTATGCTTTGCATTATTGAAAAAACAGTGAAAAAATTAGTAACCACATCTAGTTTTAAGTCATTTGATGGAGATCTGATTGCAGTGGAAAGGATTAAACACAGTTTAATTTTGCATTGTCCCGTATACGTTGGGTTTGTCATATTAGTACTGTTTTCCTTACGGGTTTCGAACCCCGAAACTTCCCATTATTTGAAATTCTGCAATAAGAATCTAGACGGAAACTTGAAAATTTCATTTAGAACTGAAAATTGCTAATTAGTATTATCCTCTTGCTGCAAGTTCATACATCTCTTTACCTATTCGCCTGGTTTCGAACCTACAATCTTCCCATTAATAAATTATTTCTATAACCATTGGACTGGGCGGGCCCCATTGTTTTTTCACTTGAATTTGCTTTCTTTCAGTTTTGTATCGACTTCTTTTAAAAATGAGCAAAAGAAAGATTTTACGTTAGAAGAAATTTTAACAAAGTGTTGCCGTTGAATTTAGGAAAAATGAGAAATAAACATTATATATTTTTATTATCATGCACTTCGAGAAATTATTTAATTTTCAGATGAATAGGTTTTGCTAACATTTATTCATTTTAGTATCTATTTCAACATTGTGGAAACTGTTAACAGTGTGTTGTCACTGTATTATGTACTGCATGAAATTTAAGACTGTTGCCGCAGAATTTAGAGAAATGCACGCTAAATTTTCGTATATTATGTACTTCAAGAAATTAATTCAATTTCTTAGATTTAATAATGTCTACTTCAACTTCGGGAAAGTATAGTAATTTGAACAAAAAGATAAATTATAAACTGGATTTTAGGAAAGTAATGTAATTTTAAGGTGATGATATATTTTCAATCAGGATTTTCTTGTGCAGTTAATTAATTTTTTCATTATCACTCACCCAAAATGTTTCTTTTTCCTTATACTGTAACAAAATTTATGGATTTTAGTTTAAAAATATTCGCCTTTGGATGGATTCGAACCATCATCTTTTGGTTAACAGCCAAACGCGTTATCCAATTGCGCCACAAAGGCATTAAAAGGATATACAATTAAACCAAAACAAGTTTATTTCTATGCTTTTAAAAACTAACCAGTTCTTCAATTTTCAAAGATTTGTGGTCATATCTATTTGTGTGCTTGTTGTTTCGATCATACATAAACAGAATGTACTGTTTCTAATCTGGATATAATGATAAAGCGTATTTCCGTACTATGTGAAAAACAAGATAATAGTTCTTTTATTCCATTGTATTAGGAAAACAAATTTTCTTAATGGGTCACTATTTTAATTAACTAACAATAAAGAAATGAACCAGATTTTTTTTATAACACTCGCATTTCAGAAGGATTCACAAAAAAGTTAATCATTTAATGATAAAAACAGGTTAATTCAAAAAGAAATGAATTTATAAAATGATTCATTTTGTACACTTGCTTATTAAATGAACACAACAGTTTATGTATTAAATCGTTCTCGCATGATCTTCTTTTTTTCTGATGCGCCACCTACATATATTTAAGTGTAGTTGGTTTTCATTTCATGTCATTATTCTGTTTTCTACTGTTTTGAATACACGTGCTGTATTTTTCGTCCTCGCAAAGTTAAATCAGTTTTTAAATGAATATGCATGTTATTAATGATACACAATCGACTATTGTCGTCAATTCGGATAAGATGAGTGAACAGGAGATAAAAGATGTACCCGTTTCGATTAGTAAAAGTATTCCTGCTTCATCAGAAATGTTTCAATTGCCTTATGTTTGTGGAAAATGTAAAGCATAATTTTACGAGAAACATGAGTTTTTAAAACATATGAACATTCATTTAGAAAAAAAAACTTTTTATGTGCGACGTATGTGGAATGTTGTTTTTTCGAAAGAGTTCTTTAATGGAACATATGACAATTCATCGCATGACATCTACCATGTACCAATGTGAAACATGTGATAAATCTTTTTCAAGAAAGAGTGTGTTAATCAGACACGCAAAGTTTCATTTAGAAAAAAAGCCTTTGAGTTGTGACAAGTGTAAGAAAACATTCGTTCAACAATGTGATTTACGAAAGCATTTGTTAATTCACATTAAAGACGGAAAATTTCATAAATGTGAACAATGCGAAGAAACGTTTTCGAAAAAGATGGACTTAAGGAATCATC
Source organism: Maratus speciosus (assembly GCA_963932465.1). Taxonomy (NCBI): domain Eukaryota; kingdom Metazoa; phylum Arthropoda; class Arachnida; order Araneae; family Salticidae; genus Maratus; species Maratus speciosus. Next base: position 144,120,742 of record OZ010787.1, on the reverse strand, counting down.
TTAAAATTCACATCATTTCGAAGAAAAGTGAGCTTTCCAAGCAATTCAAATGTGATGATTGTGACCAAGTTTTTTCTGATAAATTTGACTTAGCTGAACACAGAAAAATTCATCTTTCACCCACACAACTTAAATTGGAACAGCGTAATGGATTGATTAAGCAATTAGAAGAATTAACACTTCAATTAAGAACTTTGCAAAATGAAATATCTTCTTCAAATATCGAATTTTCAATGATTTGAAATAGACATATGTTTTCATTATACATATGCAATCATTTTTGTAACTAACGAAAAATAAAATTTTTCTCAATTGGAAAAACGTGTATGTTTTCATTTTAACAGGATGCCTTAGTATTTTATTGATTCCATAACAAATGATCTTGATTTTTTTTTCCTAAGTGAATGAAACTCTAATAATATTTTGGAAATACATTTTTTATTTGTAAGTTTTCTTCATTTAACTCACTCTATTAATTTGAAACCAATGCAAAATTATAGTATATTTTAATAAAGTTAAAATAATAAAGTTCTAATAATAAAGTTTTAGTAATATTAATGAGTAGCATTACTAATAATTGTAAATGAATTTAATCATCTACTAATTAATCAACTATCAACATTTTTTTTGAGGGGATATATTAAATGAAGTATGTATCCACTCATTATTTTATTCAATTTCATATGAGTATGACTACATCGTAATAAAAACTATTTTAAACAATCAACTTCTATTACCTTTGTTTAGAGGGATTAGAAAATGAAGTTATTTAAATTATTGTTATCTTTATTGCATATTTTTTATAGTTTAATTAACAAATAATTAATTTAATTAATTTGAGTATAATTATCATTTTAGTATAATTATCATTTGATTATATTCATCCAATCATTATTTTAATCCATTTCATATAAGTTTAATTATCCACACACTATTTATTTTAATCAATTTCATGAGAAAAAATATAATGAACTTGCGTTTCATTTTCCATGTGTTGCCATTCACAAGTTTGAAAAATTACTATCATAAGGAAATATTCATGATAGCATTAATCATGCTTTTCGGTTTAATCATCAATTTGAAAAATTTACTTGATACCGATTTTTAACTGAAATTGTCACTGATTTGAATTCATATAAATATAATTATTCACAATTTTATTTTAATCAATTTAATTTGAGTCTAATTAATTTAATTTGAGTATAATTATCATTTGACTATATTTATCCACTCATTATTTTAATCCATTTCATAAAAGTATAATAATAACTTTCACTATATATTTTAATTAATTTCATATGAATAAAATTATTATTTTTAGTGAACTTGTGATTCACTCATCGTGTGTTGCCATTTTCAAGTTTTAAAAATATCTAACATGATGAAATATTCATACTAGCAATAGTCATGCTTTTCGACTCACTCGACAATTTGAAAATTTAGTCGCTCAAGGTTTTTTTAATTAATGCGATCGTTTCTAACTGAAACCGTCACTGATTTGAACTTATATAATCGTTTCGAAATCATCTCAACCAGTTTACTGTTGACTTTCGATCAGACTACACAACATACTGTTTGCTATTTAAAATGGCTTGCGAATTAAATATGCTGAAAAGATCTCCCCTAGAAATCAATTGCGTAGCAAAGTATCAACGTTTAGAATCATCTTTGGATACTGATATGAAGGAATTAATTCTCCCAAGTTTAGAATTTTGTAATTCAAACGAGAAGTGTTCAACATTACTCTCAAACAAGGATTTGCATGCTGCAGAACCCAAGTTCGATATGGATTCGACGACACCAATATTCACTCATAATGATGACGACGCAACTTCTACTATGAGTTTTTTAGACACTATTTTTAATGAACTAGATTTTAAAAATTTGGAATCCTTCATTTCCCCAAGTACCTCAATTTCATCATCACAAGACCCAACAAATGCTGTTTTGAATACAATACAAGATCCCCTTATGAAAGACATTCCCAAAAGCAAACCACGCAATTTTAGCATGATTGAAATCAAGTTGAGTGATTGTGTTTATTTAATTTTAAAACATCGCATCAAACGATTTTATGTGTACATCGGGGAGTTTAAACGCAATGTGATTAGTAATGAAGAAATGATGACGAAAAATAGACTTTTGATGGACATTAATACGTGGTATGAATTTCAATCGAAACTTTTTGCTTTTAATTTGAAATATAAATCCCCATCATTTATTGCTAATAATACTGTGTTGGTAATGAATCAAAATAATAGCACTATGCGAATTAAAATCTTTATGAATTTTTCACATTTTGACTTAAACGATTGTAAATTATTAAATTTGAAGGATAAAGTTTATCATTTTAACAAGAAGCTTTTGCAACATATGTATACAAATTATCTACCACGTTTAATTAAGCAAAAATGTACACTAGGCGACGTAACCATCGAAAATGAATCTGATTTATTTTCAAAGCTCGTCAAGTGTATTGAGAGTAATGTAGTGACTATTTTAAACCAAATTTATGAGTGCGTAGGATGTATTTTTGAACACGAAAGCATGAGTCTTCATACATGTTTCACATTTAATAATCGCGAAAAGTTTAATCAACTAGGAGACACGTATTAATGTTAGTGAATTTCGATTATGTTGTTTCTATGTTTTTAAACGGAACTGGATGTGTTAGTAAAAACTTTTTATGTAACATCAATGTAGAAACTATACAATATGTATTGTTTAAAAAAATAAATTTTGTTGTTTTTGTTTGTTAAATGTATATGTTTATTCATTTAGTCTATCTTTTAATTTTGACAATCTATATTGGAAAAAAAGAAATTAACAATTACCTACTCAAAATGTATATACAAGTTTTTATTTTTGAATTTAAAATGAATTCCAAGTTATTAATATTTATAATAATGAAAATAAAATTTTCCTACTTTTGCAATTTAATAAAATTATATTTACAAGTTAAAAAAATATTTTGTAATAAATTTCAAATCTAGTGGAAATACATTTTTCAAGTTTTATAATTTTAGAAAAAGTTTTCACTTCAAGTTAAAAATATCTTTTGAAATAAATTTTTTCAATTCAAGTTAAAATTATATTTTAAATTTTACAATTTCAGAAATAAAGTTTTCAATTAATCAAAATTTTTTTAATTAAACTATTCGTTGTAAAATTTTTTTATCCATGCTTTTATGTTTGCATACTACAGATAGATATGTAGTATATACTGTTTTATGTAAGAACAATTATTTAATAGTTCAAAATTATTTACAAGTTAGAAAAATATACTATGTAAGAACAAATATTTTATTAGTCGAATTATATTTACAAGTTAGAAAAATATACTATGTAAGAACAAATATTTTATTAGTCGAATTATATTTGCAAGTTAGAAAAATATACTATGTAAGAACAAATATTTTATTAGACGAATTATATTTACAAGTTAGAAAAAAATTTACTAGTTTTCAATTTAAAATAAGTTTTCTAAAAATTGCAAAAATATTTTATCAGTTTTAAAAAATTATATAATTTTTTTTTATTTTTTTACGTTTTACAATTTAAGAAATAAAGTTATAAAAGTTTTTAAAATTTTTCATTAGTTAAAATTTTTTTGTTTGTTCAATTCATTATATAAATTTTTTTAATCATGATTACATACTACATATAAATATGTAGTATGTTCACAATGTGATATATTGTATACTATGTAACATAGTATATACTATGTTTCATATAAGAACAAAGATTTTTCTAGTTCAAAATTATTTACAAGTATAGGAAAATGTTTTATTAGTTTTTCAATTAAAAAAAGTTTTCTAAAAAATATTTTATAAGTTTTACAAAAGAAAAAAAAATTCAAATAAGTTTTCTAAAAAAATATTTTATAAGTTTTACAAAAGAAAAAAAAAAAAAAAAAATCCATTAAGTTTTCTAAAAACATTTTATAAGTTTTACAAAAGAAAAAAAATTTTCAATTAAGTTTTCTAAAAAATATTTTATAAGTTTTACAAAAAAAATCAATTAAGTTTTCTAAAAATATTTTATAAGTTTTACAAAAGAAAAAAATAATTCAATTAAGTTTTCTTATTAAGAATTTCGATTACATCATCTGATTAAAAAATAAAAGATCTTTCAACTAAACATAGTAAAAGATGATGATTTTTTTTTTGTAATAAATGTTTGCAGATATAAAAAGGTATGTTCTAAAATTAGTTTACATCTTTTCAATATCATACGTATAAAGAAAATGTATAGTTCTTTTATAATGGGAAGGAATATAGACCGTAAAGCTTAACGAAGCAACACAAATTGCAAAAATATTTTATCAGTTTTAAAAAATTATATAATTTTTTTTTATTTTTTTACGTTTTACAATTTAAGAAATAAAGTTATAAAAGTTTTTAAAAATTTTCATTAGTTAAAATTTTTTTGTTTGTTCAATTCATTATATAATTTTTTTTAATCATGCTTACATACTACATATAAATATGTAGTATGTTCACAATGTGATATATTGTATACTATGTAACATAGTATATACTATGTTTCATATAAGAACAAAGATTTTTCTAGGTCAAAATTATTTACAAGTATAGGAAAATGTTTTATTAGTTTTTCAATTTAAAAAAAAAGTTTTCTAAAAAATATTTTATAAGTTTTACAAAAGAAAAAAAATTTCAATTAAGTTTTCTAAAAAAATATTTTATAAGTTTTACAAAAAAAAATCCATTAAGTTTTCTAAAAATATTTTATAAGTTTTACAAAAGAAAAAAAATTTTCAATTAAGTTTTCTAAAAAATATTTTATAAGTTTTACAAAAAAAATCAATTAAGTTTTCTAAAAATATTTTATAAGTTTTACAAAAGAAAAAAAATTTCAATTAAGTTTTCTAAAAAAATATTTTATAAGTTTTACAAAAGAAAAAAAAATTCAATTAAGTTTTCTAAAAAATATTTTAAAAGTTTTCTAAAATATATATTAGTTTTGCAATTCAAAACGAATATATATATATGTTATTAGTTTTCAGTTGTATACAAATTGCAAAATATGAGTTATTGATGTTAACATAGTATGTATTTATATATCTCGTAATATATATCACATAATGCGTATGTATAAAAACGTAGATAGTTATATACCACATAATGTGTGTCATATATGACTAATTGTATACTATGCTCGACTTAAGAATAATCATTTTTTTAGTCTAAAATTAATTATAAGTTATAAAATTATTGTTTTTATGAAACTTTTGTTTCTCCTTATCTACCTTATTTCTACAAACTCTAATTTTTACATCTACATTTCTAATACAAATTCATTTATATTCAAGTAATAGAATAATATCTACTTACAAATAGCATTGTCTTAAATCGAAGCTTGGCATGTCTCGCTCCTACAGATGAAATACTCACTGCAGATAACAATCCCAATGTTTATAATATCACGTGACTTCCTTTAACATCTGATAAACCGATACCATGTTTGCCATTTCCAATTCAGTCTTCAAATGTGTTGCTTCGTTAAGCTTTACGGTCTATATTCCTTCCCATTATAAAAGAACTATACATTTTCTTTATACGTATGATATTGAAAAGATGTAAACTAATTTTAGAACATACCTTTTTATATCTGCAAACTTTTATTACCAAGAAAAATCATCATCTTTTACTATGTTTAGTTGAAAGATCTTTTATTTTTTAATCAGATGATGTAATCGAAATTCTTAATAAGAAAACTTAATTGAATTATTTTTTTCTTTTGTAAAACTTATAAAATATTTTTAGAAAACTTAATTGATTTTTTTTGTAAAACTTATAAAATATTTTTTAGAAAACGTAATTGAAAATTTTTTTTCTTTTGTAAAACTTATAAAATGTTTTTAGAAAACTTAATGGATTTTTTTTTTTTTCTTTTGTAAAACTTATAAAATATTTTTTTAGAAAACTTATTTGAATTTTTTTTTCTTTTGTAAAACTTATAAAATATTTTTTAGAAAACTTTTTTTAATTGAAAAACTAATAAAACATTTTCCTATACTTGTAAATAATTTTGAACTAGAAAAATCTTTGTTCTTATATGAAACATAGTATATACTATGTTACATAGTATACAATATATCACATTGTGAACATACTACATATTTATATGTAGTATGTAAGCATGAATAAAAAAAATTATATAATGAATAGAACAAACAAAAAAATTTTAACTAATGAAAATTTTTAAAAACTTTTATAACTTTATTTCTTAAATTGTAAAACGTAAAAAAATAAAAAAAAAAAATTCATATAATTTTTTTAAACTGATAAAATATTTTTGCAATTTTTAGAAAACTTATTTTAAATTGAAAACTAGTAAATTTTTTTCTAACTTGTAAATATAATTCGACTCATAAAATATTTTTTCTTACATAGTATATTTTTCTAACTTGTAAATATAATTCGACTAATAAAATATTTGTTCTTACATAGTATATTTTTCTAACTTGTAAATATAATTCGACTAATAAAATATTTGTTCTTACATAGTATATTTTTCTAACTTGTAAATATAATTCGACTAATAAAATATTTGTTCTTACATAGTATATTTTTCTAACTTGTAAATAATTTTGAACTATTAAATAATTGTTCTTACATAAAACATAGTATATACTACATATCTATATGTAGTATGCAAACATAAAAGCATGGATAAAAAAATTTTACAACGAATAGTTTAATTAAAAAAAATTTGATTAATTGAAAACTTTATTTCTGAAATTGTAAAATTTAAAATTTAATTTTAACTTGAATTGAAAAAATTTATTTCAAAATATATTTTTAACTTGAAGTGAAAACTTTTTCTAAAATTATAAAACTTGAAAAATGTATTTCCACTAGATTTGAAATTTATTACAAAATATTTTTTTAACTTGTAAATATAATTTTATTAAATTGCAAAAGTAGAAAACTTTTATTTTCATTATTAAAAATATTAATAACTTGGAATTCATTTTAAATTCAAAAATAAAAACTTGTATATACATTTTGAGTAGGTAATTGTTAATTTCTTTTTTTCCAATATAAATTGTCAAAATTAAAAGATAGACTAAATGAATAAACATATACATTTAACAAACAAAAACAACAAAATTTATTTTTTAAACAATACATATTGTATAGTTTCTACATTGATGTTACATAAAAAGTTTTTACTAACACATCCAGTTCCGTTTAAAAACATAGAAACAACATAATCGAAATTCACTAACATTAATACCCTGTCCCCTAGTTGATTAAACTTTTCGCGATTATTAAATGTGAAACATGTATGAAGACTCATGCTTTCGTGTTCAAAAATACATCCTACGCACTCATAAATTTGGTTTAAAATAGCCACTACATTACTCTCAATACACTTGACGAGCTTTGAAAATAAAGCAGATTCATTTTCGATGGTTACGTCACCTAGTGTACATTTTTGCTTAATTAAACGTGGTAGATAATTTGTATACATGTGTTGCAAAAGCTTCTTGTTAAAATGATGAACTTTATCCTTCAAATTGATAATCGTTTAAGTCAAAATGTGAAAAATTCATAAAGTTTTTAATTCGCATAGTGCTATTATTGTGATTCATTACCAACACGGTATTATTAGCAATAAATGATGAAGATTTATATTTCAAATTAAAAGCAAAAAGTTTCGATTGAAATTCATACCACGTATTAATGTCCATCAAAAGTCTATTTTTCGTCATCATTTCTTCATTACTAATCACATTGCGTTTAAACTCCCCGATATACACATAAAATCGTTTGATGCGATGTTTTAAAATTAAATAAACACAATCACTTAACTTGATTTCAATCATGCTAAAATTGCGTGGTTTGCTTTGGGGAATGTCTTTCATAAGGGGATCTTGTATTGTATTCAAAACAGCATTTGTTGGGTCTTGTGATGATGAAATTGAGGTACTTGGGGAAATGAAGGATTCCAAATTTTTAAAATCTAGATCATTAAAATTAGTGTCTAAAAAATTCATAGTAGAAGTTGCGTCGTCATCATTATGAGTGAATATTGGGGTCGTCGAATCCATATCGAACTTGGGTTCTGCAGCATGTAAATCCTTGTTTGAGAGTAATGTTGAACACTTCTCGTTTGAATTACAAAATTCTAAACTTGGGAGAATTAATTCCTTCATATCAGTATCCAAAGATGATTCTAAACGTTGTTACTTTGCTACGCAATTGATTTCTAGGGGAGATCTTTTCAGCATATTTAATTCGCAAGCCATTTTAAATAGCAAACAGTATGTTGTGTAGTCTGATCGAAAGTCAACAGTAAACTGGTTGAGATGATTTCGAAACGATTATATAAGTTCAAATCAGTGACGGTTTCAGTTAGAAACGATCGCATTAATTAAAAAAACCTTGAGCGACTAAATTTTCAAATTGTCGAGTGAGTCGAAAAGCATAACTATTGCTAGTATGAATATTTCATCATGTTAGATATTTTTAAAACTTGAAAATGGCAACACACGATGAGTGAATCACAAGTTCACTAAAAATAATAATTTTATTCATATGAAATTAATTAAAATATATAGTGAAAGTTATTATTATACTTTTATGAAATGGATTAAAATAATGAGTGGATAAATATAGTCAAATGATAATTATACTCAAATTAAATTAATTAGACTCAAATGAAATTGATTAAAATAAAATTGTGAATAATTATATTTATATGAATTCAAATCAGTGACGATTTCAGTTAAAAATCGGTATCAAGTAAATTTTTCAAATTGATCATTAAACCGAAAAGCATGATTAATGCTATCATGAATATTTCCTTATGATAGTAATTTTTCAAACTTGTGAATGGCAACACATGGAAAATGAAACGCAAGTTCATTATATTTTTTCTCATGAAATTGATTAAAATAAATAGTGTGTGGATAATTAAACTTATATGAAATGGATTAAAATAATGAGTGGATAAATATAATCAAATGATAATTATACTAAAATGATAATTATACTCAAATTAATTAAATTAATTATTTGTTAATTAAACTATAAAAAATATGCAATAAAGATAACAATAATTTAAATAACTTCATTTTCTAATCCCTCTAAACAAAGGTAATAGAAGTTGATTGTTTAAAATAGTTTTTATTAAGATGTAGTCATACTCATATGAAATTGAATAAAATAATGAGTGGATACATACTTCATTTAATATATCCCCTCAAAAAAATGTTGATAGTTGATTAATTAGTAGATGATTAAATTCATTTACAATTATTAGTAATGCTACTCATTAATATTACTAAAACTTTATTATTAGAACTTTATTATTTTAACTTTATTAAAATATACTTTAATTTTGCATTGGTTTCAAATTAATAGAGTGAGTTAAATGAAGAAAACTTAAAAATAAAAATGTATTTCCAAAATATTATTAGAGTTTCATTCACTTAGAAAAAAAAATCAAGATCATTTGTTATGGAATCAATAAAATACTAAGGCATCTTGTTAAAATGAAAACATACACGTTTTTCCAATTGAGAAAAATTTTATTTTTCGTTAGTTACAAAAATGATTGCATATGTATAATGAAAACATATGTCTATTTCAAATCATTGAAAATTCGATATTTGAAGAAGATATTTCATTTTGCAAAGTTCTTAATTAAAGTGTTAATTCTTCAAATTGCTTAATCAATCCATTACGCTGTTCCAATTTAAGTTGTGTGGGTGAAAGATGAATTTTTCTGTGTTCAGCTAAGTCAAATTTATCAGAAAAAACTTGGTCACAATCATCACATTTGAATTGCTTGGAAAGCTCACTTTTCTTCGAAATGATGTGAATTTTAAGATGATTCCTTAAGTCCATCTTTCTCGAAAACGTTTCTTCGCATTGTTCACATTTATGAAATTTTCCGTCTTTAATGTGAATTAACAAATGCTTTCGTAAATCACATTGTTGAACGAATGTTTTCTTACACTTGTCACAACTCAAAGGCTTTTTTTCTAAATGAAACTTTGCGTGTCTGATTAACACACTCTTTCTTGAAAAAGATTTACCACATGCTTCACATTGGTACATGGTAGATGTCATGCGATGAATTGTCATATGTTCCATTAAAGAACTCTTTCGAAAAACAACATTCCACATACGTCGCACATAAAAAGTTTTTTTCTAAATGAATGTTCATATGTTTTAAAAACTCATGTTTCTCGTAAAATTCTGCTTTACATTTTCCACAAATATAAGGCAATTGAAACATTTCTGATGAAGCAGGAATACTTTTACTAATCGAAACTAGCACATCTTTTATCTCCTGTTCACTCATCTTATCCGAATTGACGACAATAGTCGATTGTGTATCATTAAGGGTGCTGATCACTTACAATCCCGTTTTCCGTTCTCCATGTAAACCTATGGGAATATTTTTTCTCACTTTTCTAAGGATATCTCATGAAAAAATTAAGATTTTCGAATTTTGTTTTCTGTATGCAATTCTTAAAACTTGTCACTTTTCATCCTAGTTTTCATTTTATATTAAAAATAATTTTAAATATTTGATTTTACGTGAAATACTCGGAGCATGACCAAAATAATTTCTACCTCTCATTAAATTGTAAATTATGGCAGTTCTATTAGGTCGTTTGGAAATTAAAAAAAACACGAAAAAATGTACAGTTTCCAATTTATCCATTGATATAAAAATATTTCATTGAAATTAATTAGGGAGGGAGCTATAATTAAAACAAAACGCATATATTTCTATTCTGATGATTTCAGTGTCTTCCCCTTCGATATAATCCATCACTCCATCACCCCGTTGCGTTTGCTCGGACTCCGGAGTAATAAAAGTTGGGTCGGGGGAATAGTTAGAGGGGATAGAAATAGCTGAGAGATATAGAAGTTTTCAAAGTCAATTTAGCAGGCCTTGATAACCGAACAGGCACGTTTAAGTTTTGCTTCCCTCAGAAAATTTTGAAGGGACTCGAAATTGAGAAAACATGACTCGAAACTGAGAAAACAGGAGGCCCCAAATGTTATATTAAATTAATTCCATTCAAAAATTGTATATATATATATGTGTTTGTGTGTGTGTGTGTGTGTGTGTGTGTATTTATAAGAGTTTCATGAAAATGTCTTTCATAACACATTAATTTTTCATGTACATAATACACCAGTAGTTTAAACCACATGATCACAATTCTTCAGTTTGTCCATTATTTTAGATGTATGCTTATTTTACATATTGAATTTGACTTGTATGCACAACATAAAATATTAGTATCTTAAACTACTGCTAAAATTGAAAGAAGTATTTCAAAATATTGATATTTTATATTGAGCATACATGCTGAATTCAACATCTTTATGTCAATACTATGCAAAATTATTTTTCCATATTTTTCTTGATTGCGTCCAATTTTCCTGTTCATAGTATATATAAGAGAACATAAAAAGTTGTTTTATTAGCTATATGTGTTTAATTTTAATTTAAACCTTTTATGGCCATATGTGAACTCAAATAAGCCACTCTTTGGAGTAATATTTATAGCATTTGTGAGTTTCAATTTAGAAAACCCCTCTTGGATGAAAGGGGGAACCGAAATGAAGCTGTGCTTCCCATAGCTTCAGAGGTCGGGCCCTGCTTAGAAGTGCATTTAATTTTCAGGAATCGTAATTTTATAACTAAAATTTCTTTCCATGCTTTTAAATTGATTATTTTAAATCTTTATGTAGTTCATTTCAATAATTTTCCAATAAGTAGGGGAAACTAGGGATACTTGACCCAGTTGTTAGTTTTTGAGTGTTAATTATTTTTTTACGTTACTTATGGGTGTGTAAATGCAGTCTATATATACTTAATGAAGTATTACACAATATTTATCATTATTTTTTCGAAGTATTATTTATAAAAGGTAGAAAAATATGAATATTCAAAAGTTTCAATTTGGGTCAAGTATCCCAATGTATAGGGATACTTGTCCCACCCATTAGGGATACTTGACCCAAGTCATAGATTTGGGTGTATGATTAAAAATAATAAACAAAACACTTTTACATAAGAACACAATTAATATTAAGGTTAATAATTTTTTATTTTTGTCAAATAAAATTAATACTTTTAATTTTTAGTACATAGGCCTAACATTAATATACCCAATTTAAACTTTTACTGCAGAAAGTTCAAAATATTAGCAGTCTGAAAGTTCATTCTGTGCCTAAAGATTCCAGAATAAGAAAATAACAATTTATTCAACTTCAAATGTAAAATCATATTTAAACACAAAACTTGTAATTCTATCATTTGTGTCGAAAACTTAAGTGGATGAAGAATAGTTTCTATTTGGTCAGGATCAACTTACGATATATCATTCATTTCAAGCCATTTAAATCGTGTGAGATCCATTCTTCTTGCAAACTGAATAGTAAGCCTGTGAGAATTGATTTCAAGAACCTTTCCAACAAATCTTCTTGTATTCCGTTTCCCACAATATTTGACAAGAACTAAGTCATTTACTTATAATATTTATATTATTTACTTATAATACTTATATTTATATGTTTATAATATTTAATATTATAATATTTTTAATTCATAAATTAAACATGCTAAATGCATTTGAATAATACTAATCCCAATCTTGGGTCAAGTATCCCTAAGTGAGTTGGGTCAAGTATCCCTAGTTGCACATTTACTACATAACCCTAAAATGCAGCCATTTACTAATGAGAAGATTAATATTATTATACATGTTACTGTAGCTAAAAACATGTATAAAATAAATTACCAATTAAAAAAGTCTTACCTTTAAACAGAAAAAATTAAAACATCGGAGTTTACAGAACAAAAAAATTACTTTTGGAGCATGAAAATGTATTTTGTTTGATAGTTTAAAAACTTACAGAATGATTCAGTTATTATTTTCACCATATGGTCAGCTAACTGAAAGAAAGAAAGTGTTGCCACTTCCAACTTACAAAACTTTCCCAATTCTGAGAAAAAGGCCTTGGGTCAAGTATCCCAAGTTCCCCCTACTATTATAGTTTTTCATAATTGTTCACGTTTTAAATTCTTATATTCAATTTTAGATTGTATTTATATTAACTATGTAGCTAAGTTATTATAACGGAAAAATACATCAAATTGCATTTAACAATAAAAAAAAAAAAATCTTAATTCTCATTACTCTTATTTTTAGAGTAATAATTTTAATTTAAACCGTTTATGTTTTTCTTCACAAAATATTTTTTTAAAAGGTGAATTAAAGTTTTTCACCTATGTCAAAATATTCATTTAGGGTTAGTATTCGTTTCTTTAAATATAAATCAAAGAGTTTCAAGGATCAAAACAAAATATATATATATATATTTAAAGACCTATAAACTATTGGATTATAATAGGCCTTTTTTTAACCCTTTCGAGACGGAATCCCTTGCACAAATTTTATTTGGATGGCACCTCTTTTTTTTAAATCGTTCCCTTTACTTGTAAAATACCAAACAAAACTGTAATTAAAAAAGACAAAAAAATAATTTATTAATGGTTCAAAAAACAGATTCCACATGAACCTTTTGACGATGCATATATGCTCACCCGTCCCGAAAGGGTTAGTATAAGAGTATCAATTTCTTAAATCTCTTATCTTTATCTCTTTTCCCATACAGGAGGAAAATGCAGGAAAATGCATTATGTAACAAAAAGCTATTATTAAACACTTTTATATAATATTTCCTTAAAATGTTTTTTTGTATAAAGCTATTTCATGTTTAATAGTATTTTATTGACTTTTCTTCATTAAAATCAGTAAAATATGTGAATAATAAATGTATAATATCGCTGCAAACGTATGAAAGCTCGGAGCCAAGCACAAAGTCCATTATGGATGGAAGAGCGTCGAAAGTTACTAACAGCGTCAAATTTTGGCGCAGTATGCAATAAATTACCACATACAAGCTGCAAAAGTATCATAAAACGGACTTTATATTCCAATATAAATACGCGGGGAATGCAGTATGGTAAAATGCATGAAAGAGATGCAAAAGCAAACATTGAAACATCAGAAAACATCAAAATATTAGAATGCGGATTATTTGTCGATGAAGAACTTCATTTTTTAGGTGCAACACCAGATGGTATTATCGAAAACAGTGATTGCATCGTAGAAATAAAATGTCCATCATCGTGTGAAAATTTATACTCCAATGAGGCTATTCTAAAGCGAAAATTCACCTTTTGGAAAATTAATAAAGATAGAACAGCGGTCACAGAAGTAAATAAGAACACCAGTATTTTTTTCAGATACAAGGAAAGTTACATATAACAAAAAAAATGCATTGTCTTTTCGTGTTTTGGACCCCGAAGGGTATGAAAATAGAAAAAATCGAAAGGGATGACGAATTTTGGAAAAAAGAAATGGAGAATAAACTTAAAGAATTTTATTTTAGCTGTCTTTTGCAGAACTAATAGATCCCCGCTACACGAGAACCATGCCAATAAGAGAATCAAAATGCATTTTAGATGCAATGGAAGCATATAAAAAGAAGAAAAAAAAATTCGAAGAAATATAAAAAAAAGTGGCTATTCCAAATTCAATTATACATGGTTCCACTCTCAACGATGTCCAATGGCTGATTCCTAAACCGTTAGTCATAAACATATAGTTCCAATTACAAAAATGTTTTAAATGATGTAAAGAAGCAAGCGATCTGGGTCAATGAAAATATTTCTTAAAAAATTTCGAAATATATATACGTTCTATAAGTGATATTTAGTAAAAACTTCCTGTTACACTAAAAATAAAGTCAAAATAACTCATGAAACTCAACAAAAATATATGTTCATCTAACACTGAAATTGACCGAGTTATGAAACTTTGAAATTCATGATTTTTATGCTATTATGATTTGTAAAAAATCTTTACGTGGTGGTAAAAAAGGGAGAGTCAATTCCGGTTTCTTCGCTACAAAATACATACAGTCAATTATCAAAAGCTAAGGAACATAACACAACTCAAATTTTGCAACCTAATAGCATTTTATAATATGTATAATTTTGTAAAGAAATGAAGCTGTTGCTGTTCATAATCTTATTTAACAAAAATTCAGTTATTTTTCCCCTCTTATTTGTTTAGTACAAATTGTATATTTTGCATTAATATGTCGGAATGATTATAGATTTCAAATTTATATTGCAATTTTACTCTCAACTATTTTTATTAATACAGCTGACGATATTTCTACTAAATTTGTGAATGACCGCTATTTCGCAGCAAAAAATATGCTCCAACTTTAAACAGATATTCGGTCAGTTTTAATCGTGGAATAATGGCTTTTTTTTTTTTTTTTTTTTGGTCTTACTTGTCAGTGTAATATTGGAAAATTTTACTAAATATTACTTATAGGACCCGGGGCATGAGACACTATAAAAAATAAAATTTCATATTTTAAAAAAAAATCTTTTTATTGACCGAAATCGCTTTTAAAATACTTCTTTACTTCATTTAAAACATTTTTGTAATTGGAACTATATGTCTATGACTAACGGTTTAGGAATCAGCCATTGGACACCGTTGAGAGTGAACAACCTATATACGCTGCGTCACGCTATCACAGTCAACTTTTTCTTTTTGGTTTCCTTTTTGAGCATTTTAAACACACACACATTTTACAATCACATAATTTAAAAAATGAATATTAATTGAAAATTTAAATATGCAGTGCAAACATATTATGTTTCTTGTTTTCACTTTCAGTTAATATTGTTATGGATATTTTTGGTGGAAGTAAGTCGAGGGATGGGTGGGAACTCAGCATGCACATTACACATTTTCATTCAATGTTTTTTTTTGTCTCACTTGTACAATGTATTAATATTATACTCTGGCATTTTGTTTTTGTGAATCATATATATGTTGCTGCAGCTTTATTGCATTTATATTGAATATTGTATCCTTTAATCAAATAGATGACAATGCCAGAATTAACTGAAAATTAATTATATGTATTGAGCTTAGCAATTTTGGATATTTGTTAATAATGTCAATTTTATTAAAAAATGATCAGAAAAAGAAAAAAAAAGAAAAGAAAAGAAATTGTTAAAATGTGTGGAAGATAGCTGTGAACCTTTCTAATGTATGAGAAAACTACTATGGTATATTTTGGGTAATTAATGTTTTTTAAATAATTTTCAGTGCTAAGTTTTAATCTACATAAAGAAAAAAAAATGTGCTTTATTTAAATACTCTGTAAGAAAAAAGAAAGTTTGGGTAATATTTACATTCGGATGTAACTATATAAATACAGAAAATATAGTTAGTTTCTTTGTTTAATATAACAAAATTCTTATAAACTCAAGGCAAGGTTAACAAAGTTTTGGGGGAAAATATAAAAATAATAATTTTTTGAGGAAGCATTCCACATCTTTAATTAAAATTTACAATCACATAATTTAAAAAAACTAATATTATTTGAAAATTTAAATATGCAGAGCAAACATATTATGTTTTTACTTTCCTTTCAGTTAATATTGTTAGATATTTTTGGTGGGAGCAAGGTTGAGTAGGAGGGGGGGGGGGGGGTGTACTTAGCATGCGCAATACTAATATTCATTTAATGATTTTTTTTCCCTCATATCTATACATATTAATATTATACTTTGATATTTTGTCTTTGTGAATCGTATATACATTGATGTATGTTGTATCTATATTTAATATTGTATCCTTTGATTGAATAGAGAATTAAGGAAGATATCGTTACATGTATTGAAATTCGCAATTTTCAATATTCTTTAATAATGTTAATTTTATTAAAAGATGATCAAAATTAAATGAAATAACTTTCAAAATTCGAATTTATGGCCGTTAATTTGAGTTATTGGAAATCTTATATTATGCTCTTGTCAAATAAAGCTGTATTAAAAAACACTACTTGGAGTATTTTTTGTATAATTTATGTTCATTTTGCACTATAGTTTAATTTCATTATATAAATACTTAAATACGTGCCAATATATTGAATAACTTCAGTAATCGGAGATATTTTGATAGAATTCTCTTACAACCTTTTATTTTTTTTTTCGCTTTTAGGTGGAGAGGGGAGGGGGGGTTACTACATTGAGAATTCAGCTTCTTTGTCTTACCCAGTGAGAAATACCGATGGCTGTATCTATTATCGTTTATAAAAATAGGTCCAAAATCTCAACGAAACATCGAATTTTAAAGTGTTCAATAAATTTGTGAAATATTTTTAAATATATCATATTGAAGAATGAATGTGTAACTCAGACTAAAATCTTCACTCTGTCCATATTTTCTTTACCTGATGATTTATAATAATATTTTTATCTATAAACAAACATTTAAAAGAAAATACATATTACAGTAATTAATTATAATCAATTGTGCTTTGATTTTTCAGTAGTAAATTAATGTTGCTTTACATAAACAAACGAAAAAAATCACAAACACTGAATATTACGTAATTAAATTATGAAAACGAGTTATAGACAAGTTGATTTAATAATTATTTGTTTAAAATTTAGGATGGTTAAATTTGAAGGTAAACATGAACATATAATAAACATAATATAAAGTAAGGTGAAACATCAAAATCATTTTAGACAGGAGAATTATATTGAATCAATTTTTATTGTCATATTTAAATTTTTATCAAACCTTTTCTAAAATTTAGGCATTTATAAAAGTCGAAATTATTCAATTGAAACTTATTCCTTGATGGAATTCCCGGTTGCGTTGCTGTAATAATAATAATAATAACAGTAAAATTGTTCAATGTGATCTCGCGTATTTTAAAAAGTGCAAAAGAAATTGTAGTATTTCCCTACTAACAAAAATAGCTGCTATGGAAGAACTTTCCGTTCCTACTGGCTCGTAAATTTTTTCAACAGATAGCCGATAATATCTCTTGGACTTCACGGCTATTAAAAGTACAGGCCTCTCTGACAGCTCGTAGGGGGGGTAGGAACAGTCTACTATATGAGCTGAACGCGATATTTTCTGCCAGTGACCAGCGCCCTTAATAACATGCATATTCATTTAAAGACTGATTTAACTTTGCGAGGACGAAAAATACAGCACGTGTATTCAAAACAGTAGAAAACAGAATAATGACATGAAATGAAAACCAACTACACTTAAATATATGTAGGTGGCGCATCAGAAAAAAAGAAGATCATGCGAGAACGATTTAATACATAAACTGTTGTGTTCATTTAATAAGCAAGTGTACAAAATGAATCATTTTATAAATTCATTTCTTTTTGAATTAACCTGTTTTTATCATTAAATGATTAACTTTTTTGTGAATCCTACTGAAATGCGAGTGTTATAAAAAAAATCTGGTTCATTTCTTTATTGTTAGTTAATTAAAATAGTGACCCATTAAGAAAATTTGTTTTCCTAATACAATGGAATAAAAGAACTATTATCTTGTTTTTCACATAGTACGGAAATACGCTTTATCATTATATCCAGATTAGAAACAGTACATCCTGTTTATGTATGATCTAAACAACAAGCACACAAATAGATATGACCACAAATCTTTGAAAATTGAAGAACTGGTTAGTTTTTAAATGCTTAGAAATAAACTTGTTTTGGTTTAATTGTATATCCTTTTAATGTCTTTGTGGCGCAATTGGATAACGCGTTTGGCTGTTAACCAAAAGATGATGGTTCGAATCCATCCAAAGGCGAATATTTTTAAACTAAAATCCATAAATTTTGTTACAGTATAAGCAAAAAGAAACATTTTGGGTGAGTGATAATGAAAAAATTAATTAACTGCACAAGAAAATCCTGATTGAAAATATATCATCACCTTAAAATTACATTACTTTCCTAAAATCCAGTTTATAATTTATCTTTTCGTTCAAATTACTGTTATGGGTTTTTTTTCTCTGAGCAGTTAAATTTCCACCTAGATTGAATCCTGTATATAAAATCATAACAATAACTTCTAGCTGAATTACAGAATTACTGTAAAGGAAAACTTTAACCCTAAAATATCAATGCCGCACTTAAGGAATTTTAAAACTGCAACAAAATACTAAAGCAATACAGGGTTCTCAATTTATCTGCTCAGATCAACCCCAACAATTGTCATAGAGTCAGAATATTCATGCATGACCAGAGAAAATCACTTAAAAAGAGATGAATATAATTAATTAAATGAAATTTAAACATACCGCCAGACAAATTACTTAAAGGAATGTGAATGAACTGAAAAGGTAGATTAATTTAAGAATTTTGAATAAGTTAATAGTCAAGAGCTGAAATATGAAAACAAACTTCAAAGTCATACATAAAAAGAATCTAACTCTATGGGCTGTGATCGTAATGTGGCTAAATTCATTAAATTGTAAAGGTGTGTAAAATTGAAAATTTTAGTTAACTTATGCTGTTTACCTTCATTACAATAACAAAAACTAGAAGACACACTGTTCATATTCTCTATATTCTTCAATTTATTAATGATTACTTTTAAATCTTTATTTTTAAATTAATATATGATTCCAGTCTGATTAATCTTACAGAAACAGACCATTTCTACTTCTTCTTGGGTTAATTTGAACTGAAACATTTATTCTCATTATTTCTGTTTTTTAAAGTATATTTACTTATTTAAATCTAGTGAAGTTACTTTATTGAAGAATAGTCTTAGCAGTGCAAAAATAGATACAAGTCAAGAGAATAAGATTAAAATTTAATTTAATTCTTCATAGGGAGTTTTAACTCTTATACATACAGGTGTTTCAAAACTTATTTCTCAAACTATCACAATTAACAAATGATATTGTAAATATTCTAACATTAATAGGAAAGACTTTATCATGTTGACATTTTCTGGCTTCAATTATACAGTTAGTAAAATTAAAACAAAGATAATCAATCATTACGTTATAATGGAACAAGAAAAAAAAAAACTTAACATACCCAATGTGATCCATAGTAGGTTTTGGAGATTGTACACCACAAGTTATTTTTTTTTCTTTTAACATAGTTATCTTAAACACAATTTTTTAGATGATTTTTCTTTAAACTGAACTCGTAAAAATAAAGAAAGTGTACAATGAAAAATTTTGAATAGAACTAAGCTATTAATGATATACAAAAAAAGGGGGGGGGGCATGCTGTGTATAAATAATATATTTTAAAGGAAAATTTCTTAAAAATAAGTAAATTACGCCTAACATTACTATACTTTCCCGAAGTTGAAGTAGACATTATTAAATCTAAGAAATTGAATTAATTTCTTGAAGTACATAATATACGAAAATTTAGCGTGTATTTCTCTAAATTCAGCGGCAACAGTCTTAAATTTCCTGCAGTACATAATACAGTGACAACACACTGTTAACAGTTTCCACAATGTTGAAATAGATACTAAAATGAATAAATGTTAGCAAAACCTATTCATCTGAAAATTAAATAATTTCTCGAAGTGCATGATAATAAAAATATATAATGTTTATTTCTCATTTTTTCTAAATTCAATGGCAACACTTTGTTAAAATTTTTTCTAACGTAAAATCTTTCTTTTGCTCATTTTTAAAAGAAGCCGATACAAAACTGAAAGAAAGCAAATTCAAATGAAAAAACAGTGGGGCCCGCCCAGTCCAATGGTTATAGAAATAATCTAATAATGGGAAGATTGTAGGTTCGTAACCAGGCGAATAGGTAAAGAGATGTATGAACTTGCAACAAGAGGATAATAATAATTAACAATTTTCAGTTCTAAATGAAATTTTTCAAGTTTCCATCTAAATTCTCATTACAGAAATTCGAATAATGGGGAGTTTCAGGGTTCGAAACCCGTAAGGAAAACAGTACTAATATGACAAACCCAACGCATACAGGACGATGCAAAATTAAACTGTGTTTAATCCTTTCCACTGCAATCGGATCTCCATCAAATGACTTAAAACTAGATGTGGTTACTAATTTTTTTACTGTTTTTTCAATAATGCAAAGCATAATATTTATCGTTTTTTCGAAGATTCTCTAAAGTTTTCCCAAAAAACAGAGTTGTTCATAAAAACCTTTCAATAAGAATACAAATTAAATTTAAAAAAAAAGCACCATCATCTAATAACACAAGTCCAGTTTAATCTCATCAAAACTAACCTACTATTTTGTCAAAGTTCAAAACAAACGAAAAATTAAATATGATACAACACGTAAAAATTTTCTCATCGAAAAAGACCGATACTATTAAAAAAAAGGGGGGGGGGGGTACTCTTCTACTCTAACATACCATCTCAATACGCAGGAGTCATCAACTGAACATGCAGGATTCACTCTTTCCTATATCGTACTCTAGTATGATATTCAACCATAAGCCACCCTCAAAAAATAAGCCCCCCCCCCAAAAAAAATTTTACCCGCCTACTCTAACATGACATCAAAAACACGCAGGAGTCACCATCAAAATACGAAGGATTCACTCTTTCCTATATCGTACTCTAGTATGATATTCAACTATAAGCCCCCCTCAAAATTTTACCCTCCTACTCTAAGACGCCAACACGCAGGAGTCAGCACGCAGGAGTCCCTCTTTCCCACACCGTACTGTAGTATGATATTCAGCACGCAGGAGTAATCCTTAATCCTGCTTGCTGAGGCAGAACTGTCATTTACTCCCTACTGATGGACCTTGAATTCATTTGAAGCAAATGTATTATTCTGTCACCAAAAATGAATCAATTTTTATGATTTCGAATATATATATAAATGAATATACAGTAAAACCTCTAAATAGCGACACCTTGAGAGACTGAATTAATCCATTATTGAGAAGTAAAAATGTACAGATTTATAGGTGTTGGGAAATAGATGTGTCCGCTATTCGGAAATGTTCCTTACGGATGTTTTAGTGTAAATATCTACAGTAAAACCTCTGTAACGGACTCCTCTATTTAGCACAACATATAGCAGGGTTGGTTTGATTCCGGAAACTGGACATGATAAAGCATGGGCAAACTGCGCAATGGTCCCTTCCCCGGATTTTTTTTTTGTTGTTTGGGGGGGGGGGGGGGCGGAGGAATTTGGTATGCAATTGTCGTAAACTTGATACTTTATATCTCTTTCAAAATTGCACCTCTTATTATGAATATTTTTAACTTTTAGAGTAGTATAGTAAGATTTAAAAGTGGTGCTCGCTAGAAAAAGGTGACTGCTATTCGGGAATGTTCATTAGCCTCCTTAACGGACACTCCAGACTACTGGACACCTCTATTAACGAACAGTAATACAGGTCTGATTTTTTTTTCAGATGCAGGATTTGATTAAATCACGAGAAAACAGGGCAGTGCTTCCCCCTCCTCCTCCACCACCAACACCTTCTACTTACATTTTGAATCTGTTTCAACATGGTACTGTGATTATAATAAATATTTTGAATTTTTAGGTTATAATAAGATTAAAAATAAAAAATATATTATCTAAATACAGTGAAATATCTCAAAGGCAAGCACTTCGGGAATGCTGAATTTGTCCGCTATTCGAAGGTGTTTGCTTCTCTGAGGTAAAGATATATATTTATGTATGAGTTACAGATTGAAAAAGGTGAGTCGTCGCTAAATAAAACTGTCCGTTATGAAAGTTTTACGGTAAAACCTCCATAACGGACGCTCCCAAGAAAGAAGATCTCTATTTAGTAAAACCATTTTTCAATTCTCACCGCATGCATTGTTGTATACTTTTACCTCAGAAAAGCAAATATTTCCGAATAGCGGACGAATTCCGTGATTCCGAGGTGCTCACTATTGATAGGTTTTACTGTATTTAGACAAATATATATTTTGTTTTTAACCTTATTCTACTCTAGAAGTTAAAAGTATTGATCATAATCAATACAAGGTCGAAAGAGATTTAAATTATCAGCTTTACGAAAATTACATACCCTATTTGTGGCCCCCTACATTTAGGGAGGGGGTCATGACCCAATTTGCCTGTGGTTTAATCACGTCCTGCTTCTGAAACAAACGTAACCCTGTTTTATGGTCAAATATTTTCCCAGTATTGAAGGTGGTCCAATCATGGCTACGTATAATGCTTATTATTATTTTTTTATGTGATAAAAAAATGTCTGCCTATGTCAGTGAGAGGTGTGTCAACCATGGATGCAAATCAGACATTTCAAATGTCTGAAATTCAGACACATACAAGTGTCTTAAAAATTAAGACATTTTAAAATGTCTGAAATTTGAACACTCTAGTTTAAGACACTTAAATGACTGAAATTCAGACACATACAAGTGTCTTAAAAATTCAGACATTTTAAAATGTCTGAAAATTGAACACTCCGTTTCAGACACTTAAGTGACTGAATTTCAGACATTTTAATTTAGAGTGTATCCGATAAATTTTGTGTGTTCCTGTAAATGAACAATAAATGATACACACATCATATTCTACAGTAAGTATATGGTTACGGTATGAAACCACAGTAATGTATATCATTTTCATTGTACTTGAAGAAGTGCAACATCATTAAAATATTTTGTAAACAGTTTTTCTAAGTAGACTATTATGTAATGGAATTCGTTTGTGAGGTGCTGTAAATGAGTAATAAATGCTTTGCACCTCATAAATACGTATCAATTTCCTTATGTTTGAAATGGTGCAACATTATTAAAATGTAATTGATTCTTTCTCATTGACCGTAATGTAACCGCATATTTCAAATTTCGCACGCTTCAATTTCAATAGAGATCATCACTAAATGTCGATAACACCCTAATTGAAAAAGGAAATTTCTAAATTTATTGTTTCATTACATTTTTTAAGCTGTTAAAAATTACATAAAAAATAAATAATAGAGCCTCAGCAATGTGAATCTTTTCGATACATTCTAACATAAAAACTTTAAATTTGCTGACGTTTAATGTTCACTGGAATATCGTTTTTTTTTTAATATATATTTAAATATATTTGGAATTATAATAGAATTGCTTCCTAATGATAACTTTTTCCTGATTTCTGTGTCTAAAACCAACTCAAAATATCAACTTTGACATTGTTTTCAGATGTCTTTTGTCTCCATGAGAAAAAGAGAAAAGTATTTGATTTTTTAATAACTGAATAAGAATATCGGTAAATTTCGTGCACTTAAAAATATGCATATGATTTTGAAAATGTGTTAGTGAATAACCTATTTAGACTTCAGAACAACTTTCCAGGGATCGATCCAGGTAGAAATTTGGGCCTATTCAGGGCTCTTTCACAAAAATCTATTCAATAAAATAGGCTCCTTCACACACACACAAAAAAATAATAATAAAACTGGCCTCCTCACAAAATAAATTTAATAAAATGGGCCTCTTCACAAAAATGAACTTAAATAAAACGCGCCCCTTCATAAAATTCCTTTTAATAAAATAGACCCCTTTGTAAAATTCTTTTTCATAAAAAGCGTTTTAAAATGTGTAATTTGTAAATGAAACTAGATCGCGAAAAACAAAAACTTTAGAAAGAGGATTTAAAGAAGTTTTTGGTACAAATTTGAGTAACTGGATTTTAACTTTCGTTACAAAATGTTATTTTTCACAAAAATGTAGTAAAATTCCCAAAAATAACTTTCACTTTTCACAAAATGGGTCCCAATAATGAAAACCTGCGTCGAGATCTGCTTTCTCGATTCCTTCCATTTTCGCCGAAAGATCTCCCCTGCCTTTTTTCGACACCCCTACACGAAGGAATGGTGATAAAAAAAGAGGGGAGTGTTAAAAATTAAAATACCGAACAGAGATAAGGAGTCTTTCTTTCTCTTTTAGCCACGTAGTATTGTATCTTTGCGAATCTGAATGCAATGACAAAAGAAGATGTGAATTTAAATTTTTAATACTTATTTAATACGAAATAATCATTCATAGCTTTTAGTTTTTTCCTCGGGATTTTGTGACCGTTGTCTTTTTTTTTTTTTTTTTTTTTCTTGAAATTAGAGGACGATTTTCATTTATCTAAGACATCTATTATTTGTTTTCTCTGTTTTTAAATATCATAATAGCCGTTTAAAAAAACATGTTTATTGAGCTGAATCTGATTCAATAAAGCAACGGATTTAGATAAGTTGAAGACGCTAATACTGATTTTGGATTTGATTCTTAAAATCTGATAACGTGATTAATTAGTGATTCAAAAAACCGTTTTTTTTGTTTGTTTTTTGCAGGTAGTGGGGACCCCGAAAATCCGTCGTTGCGCCATTGTTTTAACCTAGTTTGAAAAATTATTTCGTTTGATATTGTTTTAAATAAATATTTTTTTCAACAAAATTAATATATAAAAATGATTAATATGTAAATGATTACTTTTCATCATAGTATCCTGTAAACGACATTTCAATGCCGAATATAGGCTCAGTGAAAGTGATATACTTAACAGTGTATTGGAAAATTAAAAGTATAGTTTGGTTGTGTAAATATATTTTGGAAGAAAAAACCGAAAAATAATTTAAATTGAATTTTAAAACAAACCTATTAAAGTCACATCAAGATATCATTCGAATTTTAATATAAAACTTATTTTGAATTTATGAGAGAGTGAATGAAAAACCATCAGCGAATAAAGTTTCATACATCTTTTTATGTTGAACATAATTTTTGCATATACGATTACAAATAGAAAAAAAAATATGATGCAATAAATCATGCATATATCTATTAATTAATAGCATAGCGTCACTCAAGATTTAATATTAGTTTTAAGATCCATCTATAAAAATTTTAGAGCCATAAGATCAAGTGCTGGGTCACAAACCTACTTTCATATTACTAATTTTTTTTTTAGGTTAATGATCAAAAGATTAAAAAAAAAAAAAGTTTTATGCTATTCGATGCAGAATTTAAGAAGATAAAATCGAAAAACTAACGTTTTCTTCACATTAGAAAGATTCTGTATTTCATAGGTTTTAATCCCGAAACCTATGTGATTTAAAATAGATGAAAACGATGTCACTCTGAAACATTTGTTATGAAACGTTTCCCTTTTATAAATCAAAATGCAAGTTGGCTTTTAAATCTGTTTTCAAATCTAAACTACCTATTTCTAACACATTTTTCAATTTATTTTGTTCTCAAAAATTGTCAAGATCTCTTATGCAGAAATTGTTAATCCAGTTTCATTTTTCGGTAAAGGCAGAATATTTTTTAGAAAATACTGTGAAAAGTGAAAGTTAGTGTTTTGAATCACATTTTAGTTGGCGACAGTGAGAGAAAGGAAAAAAAAACTGGCGTCTTGTGACAACAATCACTTTTAACACAAGATGTAATTAATTTAATCAAAAATGAAAAAACTTCTCAACCATCTTAAATAGCCATTTTTAAAGTTTTCTATCTAGTAAGTGACAGTGTGTGTGTGTTAGGGGGGGAGAGAGAGGGATTTAGTTTATGTAAAGCATTTTAACGTTGTTGTTACTTGCAGATAATCGGACGTAACAAATGCACCACTGTAAGCAAGTTTCTTACAGATA
Organism: Maratus speciosus; assembly: GCA_963932465.1. NCBI lineage: Eukaryota > Metazoa > Arthropoda > Arachnida > Araneae > Salticidae > Maratus > Maratus speciosus. Next base: position 144,094,238 of record OZ010787.1, on the reverse strand, counting down.
ATTACCGGACGCGAAAGTGCAGGAAAGAGAAATTTTTTCAAGACAATTCTGTTACATTTTTTATTTTGCAGTACAAGTAAATTAAAGATTTCTGTAAATTCTCTGCGTCACAGCACGTAGATAATCTTAAAAATTGCATGGGATGTTTTCCTTTATACACTCTAAAAAATAAATGTGCAAATTTAACATAAAACTGGTATATCGATGGTACAAAAACAATTTGTCTATATGTGTAAAGTGGTGCGTAAATTGCCAAAATACAATTTTACCCAAAATGTGTAAATTTCAAAATAAGCATTTGGGAGTGTGATTTTTGTGTAATATTCTGCTCTTACACATATTTCTGCTTAATATGCAAAACATACATTTTATTGTAATATTTATAAAAGGCAAATTTTTGTGTACATAATTTTATCTTTAAACTTTGCTATATGTAAATTGTGAAGTAAATGTTTTTTTGATCGCAAAACAAAACTTTATGAAGAATACACTCATATGCGGGATGAGTTTGTTGTTTCTGGTAAGTTTTAAGACAACAAAATAGTGTATTCAGAATGTATTTAGCCAATTTACACACCACATGTAGACAAAACGTTTTCTTATCGTCGACATACCTTTTTTTACATAAAACAGGATAGACTCAAAGACAAAACATTTTTTATTTAATAGTCCAAGCAATAGAGACCGTATACGGGCTCTACCTAGCAAAATTCATGGTAGTTCTGGAAAAAGGCTTACTATATGTTTTTTGGATCGCTGAATCCGAATTTTTAACTTCCCACCAAAATTTCCCCCGGCAACCCCCACAAATTTTGGTAAAATGCCCCCTTAAAAAGGTTTTTATTAAAAAAATCAATTTTTTTATTGTTTTAGAGAAAAAGTATCTAGAAATTCAGAAAGTAGACAAAATTTGCAACAAATTAGATACATAATATTATGACTTAGGATGAAGGGGAAGGGGGGGATCTGCCTCGGAACATGCGCGCGGTGATGCGTTAACTAAGTTGCGCAATTCCACTTAACCATTCACACGTTTACATTCGCCCTTCCATCTCCCCTCCGAACTTTCTCTATAAGGTTTACTTTAAGTTTTTTGGGTCGCTGAATCCGAATTTTTAACTCCCCCCCCCCCCCCAATAGTTGTTTTTAACTTAAATTTCTTATTGTTTTAGGGGAAAATCATTACGAAATTCAGAAACTAGACAAATTTGCAACAAATAGGATATATGACATTATGACGTAGGATGAACGGGGAGGGGGAGGGCTGCCTCTGAACATGCACTGCGGCGCTACGTGCACTAGGTTATGAAGTCCAGGCAATAGGGGATTTTACCTGGAAAAAATAATACTAGTGCTGGATTTCGACTCACTTTATGTTTTTTGGGTCGCTGAATCCGAATTTGTAACTTCCCACCAAAATTTCACCCGGCAACCCCCCAAAAAATTGATTTTTTGAAAAAAATTGGTTTTTGAGAAAAGCGCGCGGGGAATGTTCCGAGGCACCCCTTTCTCTCCCCGTTTATCCTACGTCATAATGTCATCTATCCTATTTGTTGCAAATTTTGTCTAGTTTCTGAATTTCGTAATGCTTTTCCCTAAAACAATAAGAAATTTAAGTTAATAACAACTATTTTGGGGGGTTTTCGGGGGGGGGGGGAAAATGTTGGGGTTAAGTTAAAAATTCGGATTCAGCGACCCAAAAAACTTAAAGTAAACCTTATAAGGAAAGTTCGGAGAGGAGATGGGAGGACGAATGTAAACGTGTGAGTGGTTAAGTGGAATTGCTCAATTTAGTCCACGCAGCACCGCGCGCATGTTCCGAGGCAGATCCCCCCCTTCTTTTCATCCCAAGTCATAATGTCATATATCTAATTTGTTGCAAATTTTATCTACTTTCTGAATTTTTAGATACTTTTCCCCTAAAACAATAAAAAAATTCATTTTTTTTTAATAAAAACCTTTTTTGGGGGGCTTTTTTCCAAAATTTGGGGGTGGTTGCCGGGGGAAATTTTGGTGGGAAGTTCCAAATTCGGATTCAGCGACCCAAAAAACATAAATAAGCCTATTTCCAGAACTACCATTAAATTTGCTAGGTAAAATTCCCTATTGTCTGGGCTATATAAAAAATTTGGCAGTCGAAAAAGTAAAAAAGCGGCCTTTGTGCAGATCGATCTGAGCTATCCAATGAAAAAAAATATAAATAAAAAGAATTTAAAAATATTGAAATGCTACCGAGATATCTTTATAAATTTCTTCCTTAGAATAAGCATTAGCGAACGGGTCTTTTCGCTTGACTAAAGTAGCCTCTTCTCGGTTGCATTTCAATATTTTTAAATGATTTTTTTTGAAGCGATACCTGAGATCAATCTGTACCAAGGCCGTTTTTTGCTTTTTCGCTTTTGTTTACAGATATTTTTATTATTATTTTAATTAATTTATTATTAATTAATAGTAAGGAATTATTTAATTATTATTTTAATTAATTTATTATTAATTAATAATAAGGAATTATTTTATTAATGGAATTCCTGGTTATTCCAGTCAATCTTTTTAAAAAATGAAGATATATTGGTGTTTACCTCCTCCCCACATAAAATATGCTGTTCTGTTGTAAAAAAATATTTATAACTGTCATAATTACAGTAAAATCCCTGTTGGCTTGGGCTACACGCACAGGTAGATTTCGAAGTTAAGTACTAATTTCACCAACAATTTTACGGATTAAGGGAAATGGGATTTTTTTTTCTTTCTGCCATAATAGTTGATCTTATCAAAAACTTGTCAATATAAAAGTTGTAGATAATACTAAGAAGATGTATAATAAATTTAAACGGATTTGATATCTTGTGAATTGACGAATTTTTTTCTTCTTCGACCCACTTTTTTTTTTTTTTTTTTTTTTTTTTTTTTTTTCTGTAATAGTTGGTCCTATCGAAAACATAACCAAATTTTATGTTTGTCTTCATTGTCATGATGAAAATGATATCGAGTTAATCAATTAATTATATTTATATCTATAAATTGATTTTTTTTTTTTAAACTTTAGTCCTTTTTTTCTCTAATTAATAATTTTACATTTTTATAATTTTATGGCTTCATTAAGAAACGTTGTATGGTAGATATTCTTTAGGCTATATTGTGTTTTCGTTCGTACGAGACAAAAATTAAGATTCGGTAAAATTTTGAACATTTCTTAAACTTCTGCACTATCAGAACATTAAAAAGTGACGTGGGCTAATTAACCTCGCAATCGGGGCAGGTTGGCCCAGGCGATTTGGTGTCTGTTTCAGCTTCTAAATTAATATTTATAATTAATATTTTCAAGTTTTACCATTGTGACTTCTTCCTGAAAATACACTGATAGTGGTAACATTAAAAAAATGTTTAAATGTTGATTTTTTTTTAAAATATTAGAAGAAAAACCGACCCAAGAAAGAAGACAGGCAGAGCATTAATAATTATTTATTTCACATTTTTTTAAATTATTAAAAACAAAAACATTAATTTTCTGTCTCATATGTGATTTTAACATAATCTTATAAATGAGGCGATACATCTTGACTTTTCTGCCAAAAACGGATTAGTTGTGTCTTTCCAACTTACCTGAATATATAACAAAAGTGTTACAGAGTCGGCGTTCTTATCTCCGCAAAACGCTTCTAGAGACTACTCTTACATTTAGCATTAAGATGCATAATATTGACACATTTTATAATTCTTAGTAACTTATTAAAAGTGGGTGAAATTTTTCAAATAATATATTTCGGTTGCATTTCAATATTTTTAAATTATTATTATTATTATTATTTTGCATTAGATAGCTGCGATCGATCTGTACGAAGGTCTTTTTTACTTTTTCGACATTGTTTATTGCAGATATTTGTAGTGAGGACACTTTTATTTTCGGAACCGGTTTCGAAAGTGAATGCATCTCGAAAAAAAAAAAAAAAAAAAAAAAAAAAACTGCAATCAAAATCGAAAAAGTAAAAAACGGCTTTTGTACAGATCGACCTCAGGTATCCAATGCAAAATAAACTCATAAAAAATATTGAAATTCGACCGAAGTATCCTTATAAGTTTCTTCCATAGGATTAGCATTCGCGAACGGTTGTTTTCGCTCTGAAGTAGCCACATCTCGGTTGCATTTCAATATTTTAAAATGATTTTTTTTCTTTCTTCTATCTTTACAAGAAGAAAGTATTGGATTCGTGATTTTTGATTTCCGGTTTTCGACGGATTTACACGTTTTAGGGGTCAAATGACCCAAAAAACATGTTTTTACAAAATGTTTGTCTGTCTGTATGTGACACAAATTTTGTGGGCGCTCTATCTCATGAAGTAATGCACGAATTTAATACAAATTTATATTCAGGTAGTCCCTGATACAAATTGGTGCTGATTAGTTTTTGGTGTAAATCTCGATTTCAGCAACGGCTTTATCTCAAGAACTTATGCAAGGATTTTCATAAAACTTCAGATTGAGTTAGTCCTTGAAATGAATTGGTGCTGTTTACGTTTTGTTGTAAATCCCCCAACAGGTGGCGCTGCTATGCTGCATTTTGCAGGATTTACACGATTTCCGCAATAGCTCTATTTCAAGAACTAATGCGCACATATTCATCAAACCTCAGATTCAGTTAGTCCTTGATATGAAATGATGCCCTACTGCTGGCTATAATCCGCCATGTACGCTAATGGCGCCTGGTGCATGTAAAATCCGTCGTGGGTGCAAAGTCCTCCAAGTTACCTGTGAATTATACCTCTGGAGGTGCCTTGCCAGGTGAAGGTCTCGTCATCTGATCAAGGTTCTAAATTACGAGATCAACTTGAGTAGCAATGTGCAGGTGCCAAACAACAGGATATAACGTTAAGTAACCGGCAAAACAAAGTATACACAAACGAACAGTAGGCACTGCAGATAGGATGACGATCGAGGCAATGATGTCGGGTTTATTGCCGCTTCGCGGCGATTAGACGGTCTTTCTCCTCGATACCAGGTACTAAACCCGTTAAGCTGGGGCAACGCGGCAGGAAGGGGACTGGTCATCGGTTAGAAAGAAAGAAAGATATGAAATGATGCTGATTATGTGTTGGTGTGAATCGCCCAGTAGATGGCGCTGTTGTGCTGCATTTGTCATGATTTCTGTAATAGCTCTATCTCAAGAACTAATGACCGTTTTTTGCTTTTCCGATTTTGTTTACAGATATTTTCAGTGAGGGCACTTTAATTTTCAGAACCGGTTTCGAAAGCGAAAGCATCCTCATAGAAAAAGTCTGCATTCAAAATCAAAAAGTGAAAAACGGCCTTTGTACAGATCGATCTACACTATCCAATGCTAAAAAAAAAAAAAAAAAAAAAAAATCATTTAAAATATTAAAATGCAACCGACATATCTTTATAAATTTCTTCTAAAAGGATTAGCATTAGCGAAGGGGTCTTTTCGTTTGACAAAAGTGGCCTCTTCTCGGTTGCAATTCAATATTTTAAAATGATTTTTGTATTGGGTAGATGAGATCAATCTGCACAAAGGCCGTTTTTTGCTTTTTCGATTTTGTTTACACATATTTTAAGTGAGGACATTTTCATTTTCGGAACAAGTTTCGAAAGTGAAAACTCCCCCATAAAATATCTGCAATCAAGATCCAAAATGTAAAAAACGGCCTTTGTACAGATTTATCTCAGCTATCCAATACAAAAAAAAAAAACATTTAAAAATATTGAAATGCAACCGAGATATCTTTATAAGTTTCTTCTATAGAATTAGCATTAGCGAACGGGTCTTTCCGGTAGAATAAAGTAGCCTCCTCTCTGTTGCAATTCAATATTTTTAATTTTTTTTTTCTTTTTTTTGCATTGAATAGCTGAGATTGATCTGTACAAAGGTCGTTTTTCATTTTTTCGATTTTGTTTACAGATATTTTTAGTGAGGACACTTTCATTTTCGGAACAGGTGCGAAAGTGAAAACACCCCCATAAAAAATTCTGCAATCAACATCGAATAAGTAAAAGACGGCCTTTGTACAGATCGATCTCAGCTATCCAATGGAAAAAAAATCATTTTAAAATATTAAAATGCAACCGAGATATCTTTATAAATTTCTTCCATGGTACTAGCTTTAGCGAGCGGCAATGTTGCCAGATTGGGGACTTTTTTAATTCAGATTATTTGACTGTCACCACTTTTTTAAAATACTGTAATTCGCCTTGTTTTTCAGAATGTTTAATCTATTTCTAAATAGGACGAATATTTCCATTTTCAAAAAGCGGTAACAATCAACAATCTGGTGACAAAAAAGCCCCCAATCTCGCAACACTGGGGAGCGGGTCTTTTTACGTGACTGACATAGCCTATTCTCGGTCGCTTGCATTTCAATATTTTGAAATGATTTTTTTTTTTTTTGCATTGGATAGCTGAGATTGATCTATAGAAAGACAGTTTTTTTCTTTTTCGATTTTGTTTACAGCTATTTTTAGTGAGGACACATTCATTTTCGAAACAGGTGCGAAAGTGAAAGCATCCTCATAAAAAAATTCTGCATTCAAAATCGAAAAAGTAAAAAGCGGCCTTTGTACAGCTTGATCTCAGCTATCCAATGAAAAAAAAAATAATTTAAAAATATTGAAATGCAACCGAGATATCTTTATAAATTTCTTCTATAGGATTATCATTAGCGAACGGGTCTTTCCGGTAGACTAAAGTATCCTCTTCTCTGTAGCATTTCAATATTTTTAAAAGATTTTTTTTTTTTTTTTTTTTTTTTTTTGCATTGGATAGCTGAGATCGATCTGTACAAAGGTCGTTTTTCATTTTTTCGATTTTGTTTACAGATATTTTTAGTGAGGACACTTTCATTTTCGAAACAGGTGCGAAAGTGAAAACACCCCCATAAAAAATTCTGCGATCAAGAACGAAAAAGTAAAAAAACGGCCTTTGTACAGATCGATCTCTGCTATCCAATGGGAAAAAAAATCATTTAAAAATATTAAAATGCAACCGAGATATCTTTTTAAATTTCTTCTATAAGATTATCATTAGCGAACGGGTCTTTCCGGTAGACTAAAGTAGCCTTCTCTCTGTTGCAATTCAATATTTAAAAATTTTTTTTTTCTTTTTTTTTTGCATTGAATAGCTGAGATCGATCTGTACAAAGGTCGTTTTTCATTTTTTCGATTTTGTTTACAGATATTTTTAGTGAGGACACTTTCATTTTCGGAACAGGTGCGAAAGTGAAAACACCCCCATAAAAAATTCTGCAATCAAGATCGAATAAGTAAAAAACGGCCTTTGTACAGATTGATCTCAGCTATCCAATGGAAAAAAAAATCATTTTAAAATATTAAAATGCAACCGAGATATCTTTATAAATTTCTTCCATGGGACTAGCTTTAGCGAGCGGCAGTGTTGCCAGATTGGGGGCTTTTTTAATTCAGATTATTTGACTGTCACCACTTTTTTAAAATACTGTAATTCGCCTCATTTTTAAGAATGTTTATTCTATTTCTAAATAGGCCGAATATTTCTATTTCAAAAATGCAGTAACAATCAACAATCTGGTGACAAAAAAGCCCCCAATCTGGCAACACTGGGGAGGGGGTCTTTTCACTTGACTGACATAGCCTGTTCTCGGTTGCTTGCATTTTAATATTTTGAAATGATTTTTTGCATTAGATAGCTGAGATTGATCTGTAGAAAGACCGTTTTTTGCTTTTTCGATTTTGTTTACAGCTATTTTTAGTGAGGACACTTTAATTTTCGGAACCGGTTTCGAAAGTAAAACCATCCCCACAATAAATTCTGCAATCAAGATCGAAAAATAAAAAATGGCCTTTTTACAGATTGATCACAGTTATCCAATGCAAAATAAAATCATTTAAAAATATTCAATTGCAACCGAGATATCTTTATAAATTTCTTCTATAGGATTATCATTAGCAAACAGGTCTATCCGGTAGACTAAAGTAGCCTCCTCTCTGTTGCATTTCAATATTTTTAAATGATTTTTTTTGCATTGGATAGCTGAGATCGATTTGTACAAAGGACACTTTTTGCTTTATTGATTTTGTTCACAAACGCTTTTTAGTGAAGACACTTTCATTTTCAGAGCCAGTTTCGAAAGTGAAAGCATACTCATAAAACAATTCAGCATTCAAAATTGAAAAAGTAAAAAGCGGCCTTTGTACAGATTGATCTCAGCTATTCAATGCAAAAAAAAATCATTTAAAAACATTGAAATGCAACCTATATATCTTTATAAATTTCTTCTACAGGATTAGCATTAGCGAACGGGTCTTTTCGGTAGACTAAAGTATCCTCTTCTCTGTTGCATTTCAATATATTTAAATGATTTTTTTTTGCATCGGATAGCTGAAATCTATCTGTACGAAGGCAGTTTTTTGTTTTTTCGATTTTGTTTACAGATATTTTTAGTGAGGACACTTTCATTTTCGGAACAGGTGCGAAAGTGAAAACACCCCCATAAAAAATTCTGCAATCGAGATTGAAAAAGTAAAAAACGACCTTTGTACAGATCGATCTCAGCTATCCAATGGAAAAAAATCATTTAAAAATATTAAAATGCAACCGAGATATCTTTATAAATTTCTTCCATGGGACTAGCTTTAGCGAGCGGGTCTTTTTGCATGACTGAAGTAGCCTGTTCCCGGTTGCATTTCATTATTTTTAAATGATTTTTTTTCTTTGTATAGCTAAGATTGATCTGTACAAAGGCCGTTTCTTGCTTTTTCAATTTTGTTTACAGATATTTTTAGTGAGGACACTTTAATTTTCAGAACCGGTTTCGAAAGTAAAAGCATCCCCATAATAAATTCTGGAATCAAGATCGAAAAAGTAAAAAATGGCCTTTGTACAGATTGATCTCGGCTATCCAATGCAAAACAAAATAATTTTAAAATATTGGAATCTAACCGATATATCTTTATAAATTTCTTCTATAGGATTATCATTAGCGAACGGGTCTTTCTGGTAGACTAAAGTAGCCTCTTCTCGGTTGCATTTCAATATTTTTAAATGTTTTTTTTTTTTTTTGCATTGGATAGCTGAGATCGATCTGTACAAAGGCCGCTTTTTGTTTTTCGATTTTGGTTACAGTTATTTTTATTTTTAGTGAGGACACTTTCATTTTCGGAACAGCTGCGACAGTGAAAACACCCCCATAAAAAAATCTGCATTCAAGATCGAAAATGTAAAAAATGGCATTTGTACAGATCGATCTCTACTATCCAATGTAAAAAAAAAAAACATTTAAAAATATTGAAATGCAACCGAGATATCTTTATAAGTTTCTTAGGATTAGCATTAGCGAACGGGTCTTTTCACTTGACTAAAGTAGCTTCCACTTAAAAAATTCTGCAATCAAGATCAAAAATGTAAAAATTGGACTTTGCACAGATCGATCTCAGCTATCCAATGCAATAAAAATCATTTTAAAATATTGAAACGCAACCGAGATATCCTTGTAAATTTCATCTATACAATTAGTATTAGCGAACGGTTCTTTTCTCTTTTGTAATGTAGCCTCCCCATAAAAAATACTGATATTAAGATCGAAAATGTAAAAAAACGGCCTTTGTTCAGATTGATCTCAGCTATCCAATCAATAAAAAATTTTTTTTTAAACATTGAAATGCAACCGAGATATCTTTATAAGTTTCTTCTATAGGATTAGCATTACCGAACGGGTCTTTTCGCTTGACAAATTTAGCCTCCCCATAAAAAATTCTGCAATAAAGATCAAAAATGTAAAAAACGTCCTTTGTACAGATCGATCTCAGCTATCCAGTGCAAAAAAATCATTTAAAAATATTGAAATGCAACCGAGTTATCTTTATAAGTTTCTTCTATAGGATTAGCATTAGCGAACGGGTCTTATCGCTTTACTAATGTAGCCTCCCCATAAAAAATTCTGCAATCAAGATCAAAAATGTAAAAAAGGGCCTTTGTAGAGATCGATCTCAGCTATCCAATGCAATAAAAATCATTTTAAAATATTGAAATGGAACTGAGATATCATTATAAATTTCTTCCATAGGATTAGCATTAGTGGGTGGGTTCGCGTGACTAAAGTAGCCTCTTAGCATCACTCACTGCTGATTAGAATTGCAAGAAAATATGCTTATTATTTTATCAAAATGTTTAGAATAACCTTAAAAAATTATTCGATTGCTTTTCAGAAGGGAAAAAAGAAAAAAAATATATACACTAAGCGCAAATATTTCATCTGTGTATGCGGATTTCACCGCAATGGAATGTATTTGCTAAACGATTGAAAATTAGCCGAAAATTTCGGTAAACAGTGAAAAGAAATCTTCCTTTAAAGTTTGAGAAACACATTTCTAAGTTTTAAATTTGTGTAATCCAATTTAATAATGAATTGTACAATAGTTATCTGTTAGTCTGCTGTATAGCAAAAAAGTTTAATTTTTGTGAAAGAAACATTTAAACTAACTCAGTAAGAATTACCTAATAAATGATAGGGAAAAAAAGGTATTATAGACAATTTAAATACAAATGTATTTATTCGCCGCATATATCTATTAATTTTTAATGACACTAGTAACCATTGTTATTTTCTTTCTCCCCCCCCCCCCCCTGTTGAGTGCAGATGACAAAGAGATATTTCTAGTATCTTTTGAGAATAAGCGACTTCTTCATTTTTATGTTGTATGCAATTAAAAAATCTTTCAGAAATTAAACTTCAAAAGTAAGAAAGAAAAATAATAACAATGATAAATCTGTTTTTATTCCAAATCAATAATGCTTTTTAACAATCTTTATCTTTATTATTAGATTAGATGCCTAGAAAAACAAACCATCTGAAATCAACATCTATTTATAATTTGATCATTTCAGGAGCGCATTTCTAATAAAACATCATTCTTTGCCCACGAAAGGAAAATTGTTTTTATCAGACACCTAAAAGTTGCATCCTGTCCAGAAAATAGCCACAGGTCGAAATTTCAAACTATAGGAAGGCTTTCCCGTTTATAGACTCCCCGCTGAATAAACACATGTTGTCTGCAACCCCCCCTGTATTAAGGCGGTAACCTTGTAAGGGCGGATCTTGGAGCATGTTCGTGTGTTTAAAATGAAAGCGTTTCAACTTTTTTATAAATGTAGCATAGATTTAATTTTTTTAAAATCAAAATAAAAAGCATTTTTAGAAAGCTTAATTATTAAACTATGCATGCCGCTTTACCAAATTTTAAAAAGTTCAACAGATTTTTCGCAATAAGGTAGTAAATGTGAATCGTTAAACAACCTAAAATAAAGCATCTAAAAAGTCTTAAAATTTAAAAAAATAAATAAGATTTTAAAGTGGTGTGCATAGTTTAAGAGTACAGCTTTTGAAAGCTACAAAAAATATCAAATTCCAGCAAAATGCAAAAAAATAACAGTCATAACTTTCTCCCATTGAAATAACATTAGCTGCTCTATCTCCGAGCGTTACTGAAGTAGGGCCTTAAGTGCTATGCATGGTGATAAATATCAATCAAAATCACAATCTTGAAGACCTTTAGTGACCAGTATACAGGGTGAAAGATAAATATTAACACTGGCTTCACCTCAAAGAGACTCACTCTGTAGATGACTCATTAAATAGATGAGTTTCAAAAGAAGCTATGAGTAAATGGATTGTAGTTAGCAGATACTTAAAAATCATACAAATGTGTTTTTGTCAATGCATTCCAAATTTTCAAAACAGATTAGTACAGATAACTTATGCTTTTACTATGTAATGAAATAATTCACCATAACTATTTAATAAAACATGTTATAACGAGCCAATTTTTGGGAGTACTTTTGATTTTGTTGTAAATTGCTCTGAAAATATTATCTTAAGTTTTAAAGTCCACTTAAAAGAAATTTCAATATTTAAAAAATATTGTACATGCAGCATAATTATTGTGCATTGTGGCCCATAATGTATGGATCAACAAAAAGTATTTTGAAGAAGAAATTTTAATAAATCTATTTAATAAATAAAGAGAAATAAATGCAATATAGCAATAAGTTAAATTTTTAAAAATAAAATTTCTGGGTCTAAGTATGGCTGTTTGATCTGTGTGTATATTATATACACTGTATGCCAGAATATACATTAAATATTTTGGGTATAGTTATGCAATGAAGTTTATTTAACACATTTTTTTCATTTTAATGCTTCTTCTTACAAGCAGATGTAGAGAGAATGATTTTATTACTATTGTTCTCTACTATACAATTTTAAAATATAGAGGTAGGACTGACTGCTAACATTGGAAGTTGGCAGATTCTACTTCTGAATTAGTTGATATATGGATGTGAAGGGAATTTTGTACCATGTTTCCTGAATGATGCATTACTACTGCTAAGATTGAAGAAGCTTTAATACCAGTAGCAACTTAAAAGAGAAGATATTACAATAACAGATACAATTTTAAAAGTTAAGTTTCTAATGCTGTGTGAGTTAATGCAAAAAATTATTTAAATATTTTGCCAATGGTAGATAAATAAATGTACCACAAATGTACCAAAAGGAGAAAAACTAAAGCATAGACAAGAACAGAAAAATATGTTGTTACTATTACAGAAATAGATTTTGAATATTGAACATGTTTCTAACATTTCAAGATTTTTTTACATTATGAAATAAACAGATACCAACTTTATTTTTACGCTTTTCAATTATAATTAATTTTTAATGGAAAATTTTGCCTTATTTAATCATGATTAAATAAGACAACATTTTTTATTAAAAATTAGTGATAGCAAAAAAGCATAAAAGTTGGCAGCTATAGAAATATTGTAGAAATAGATTAAAGAAATATATTGAAAGTGTACTTTGTAAGTGAATTTGAATTTATAAAAAGATATATTTTATATTTTAATAAATTCCAAATAAAAACAAATGTTAGTTTTAATCTAAATATTCTTCCATTCCATCCAAAAATTGAACATAAATATCTAAATGAGAGAAATATCAAATTTGTAAAATTTATGAAAAGCAAACATTATTTCCCGTTTATTTACATTACTGATAAGGAACTTTTAAACAAGTTCGAAACATTTAATTTTATTTTTTAAAGATTTTTATTTGCTTTTTAAACTGTAATTAAATTGTCTGTATTTGGGACATTCTCACAATCTTTTGACTTTTGGGAATAAACATCTGGTGAAATTGAACTTGCTAAAATAACATTTTAATCTGATAGACAAATGGCTTAATGACTCAAAATAAAGGAAAATGGTCAGCAGCGAAATATTTTTTATTTAACTGAGGTTTAAGTTAAACTTGCAAGTTTAATTTTACATGCCATTTTACCACTATAACTTTCTATTTTCTTCTAAATTTTTACTTATAATGAATTTGCCCAATAAATAGTACCCACAGGACATTCAAATAAGAAATAATAACAATGTAGTATTTTTTTTTTTACAAAATTTTGGTATAATACTGTCTTAAAAGGGTATTAAAGAAGGGACGGCAGGAAAAAAAAGGGGACGGTAATGGAAAAAAAGGGATGGTAAGGATGGAACGGTAAGGAAAATTACCACTATTTTTAGGCAAATCATGTCAAGACTAAGTGTTCATTGATTTTTAGAAAGTTATTTATATTGGATTAAATATTTAAAAAAAAAAATTAATTTACCTCGAAAAATGCAGGAATAAACCTTAGGGATGGTAAGACTACCAATAAAGCCACGATGCTTGAAATTTATATTTAAATGCTGATTTAAATTCTGCAGTAAATTTCCTGCCAAAGAATTTTAGACATTCTTTCTCTAGCACACTTCTGCATGAGAAAAAACTTGAAAAAAATTCTGTGACTGCATCTGAAGCGATTTTCTGTATACGTTTAGCAAGAGAGATGGTAAGGAATCTAAAACCCAGGGACAGAGTTAAAAAAATAATATAAACCATAAAGTGCATGCATGTTAATTTCTTGCTACATATTTATATAAAACAATAGTCCCAGCTTCGGAAAAAAATTACATTGAATTACTTTAATTGAAACAATTTTATACAGACAGCTCCAAACTTAAAAATCAGCATCAGGGACACGGGACGGTATAGGAGTTTTCCTGGTATTTGGACACCCAACATCGTCCAAAACTTATTTATCTCGTTAATATTGTTATGCAATCATGCAATGGGATGTTCCCCAGTATATGAAATAAAAAAAACACAAGAATATGTACTAAAATAAAAATTATTATTCAGGAACATAAAAGCCAAAAGAATGTGAGAATGTCCCATTTCTGAATTTGTTTCTAATTAATTATGACATATGTAATATCTTTTTCCCCATTAAACATTATGTAGTTTATCATATTTTAGAATATGAGACCTTCACATTTATTTTTTTATTTATAGATTTAAAAAAAAAAAAAGAAAAGGTGGATAATAAAAAAGTTGAAACTTTCTTTCAAAAATAAGTTTATTGCAATGTTAACTAATATTAAAAAATATTTACAATTAAAAGTTACTTAATTTTTATTTCATTATGAAATGGATAAAGTCATTAACATGGCAAATATATATATATATATATGTATATTACAGTGATGTGAGTGTTATTTTGTCATCTTTCACGTAAAATAAACTTATCTTTATGGAGATCTTTTACATTTATGTTAACACTGCTAAATTTAAATATACAGAACACCACATATAAATTCTGACCAGCACCACATTTATTAATGTGTCAGCAGATAAAATAAAACAGAAGTAAAGGATTTTTTAACATGCTAGTTCGATTTTATTTTAAGAAATCAAAATATGCTGATTGTCAGGTTTCCAACGTCAATGAGACGTATGTTTAATGTAAATTACTGTTTAATTAAATATAATAAATAAGAAAAGTAAGGTGTACATACTTGAGTTATGGACACATTTTTATCTATGAGATTAAACTGGTGATATGAAAGGAAATTCCAGAAAAGAAATATTGCCTCCTGGAATGATGATAAAGCAGGAATGAGCTTATCAAATAGAAGGAAGAGTTTATGAGCAGAAGCTAATCTGGATTGATTAACTATCACAGGACGAGAGGTCAATGGTAACGTGATAGGCTATCTATGAAAATAGGGAGAAACCCAACAGATTGAAACAGAGGCAGAATCCAGAAATAACAGGACAGGAGAATTGTGTTGGAACAGAAAGGCATTGCTTGTGCTGTGTGCATGCTGCATTTTTCTCAGATTATGAGCAGGGGTGCCATTTGAGGGGGGCAATAGCCTCCCCAAAGGAATTTGATTTTTCAAAAAATTTACCAACCATCAATTGTCAAACTCAAACAAAAATTAAAAAATTGCTCAAAAGCTGAAATAATTTGTCAGATTTTATTGCAATAAAAACATATGCATTAAATAAATGCTTTATGCATAGAAATTAATAATTGTTAAAAAAAAATTCCTATTCAAACTTTCTTAAGGTAGGACATATATCATACTTTGGCTAATTTTAAAAATACATGAGAGACATTTTCTTTTATCAATTGCTTTTCAGCTATGTACTACTTGATCATAGGAGGTAGATTTTTTTCAGATAGCTTCTTTTTTTGGAGGGGGGGGTGAAGGGACGAGTATAATTCAAATTGTTAATTATCACACTTTTTTTACTTTTTTGGATTATTAGTGTCACATTACATATATTTACTGCAGTCATTGCAATGTTATCAAATTATTTTCTTTATTAAATCATATTATATAGGGTATACTCTCAAAAATTTTCAACGCCTAGTATTCGAGTCTGCGCGCACCCGTCAAAACAATTTCTTCAACCCAAAAACCGATAGACTTCCACAAATCCCAAAGTAAAAGAAAAGTACTCCATATTTTAACATGTTTATAATAGTCTATAATTTTATCCCTTATGTTCAGAAATGAACACACGGGTTGTTACTATGGGCTACCATTAATAGTCAAATATATAGTTTTTCATTTGAAAAATATTCAGGACTTCCTTGTTAAAAACCAGGTCATCCCGACACCGACCGAAAGAGATAAAGCACAATCTGAAAAATTTAAAGCATACCATATACCTCACTCGAAATGAAGAAAATACAGCAACTTATTTTGACGCAGGACTAGAGATGTAAATTTTCCGGAAAAGTTGAAGTGGCGGAAAAAAACGTTTTTTTCCAGTTTTTTTCTGGAAAAATTGGAAAACTTGGAAAAATTGATTTCCTATAAATGTTTCTCAAAAATAGGTTATATTTTCTTAAAAAGTATACAATAATAAACTTTTTCAATATTTATGCACATTAAAAAAAATTATTTTCCCTTTATATGTGAATGTTATTAAAAAAAAAAAGAGAGAGAAAAGCCAGCTTTTAGTTTATCCTTTCAGTCTCAGAATTCTGACAATAGCTTTTCTTGCTTAATTTAATACCAGTGTCTGTAATATATCATGTGTCTGTTAAAATGATTTTTCAGTAGCACTTTTTTTATTATATCAGTAGAGCTAACTTAAAAAAAAAAAAAAAAAAAAAACTTTCAACCAATATCACTGTAGTTTTAAAGCAGTTTTAAACTGTATTGTACATCTCATCTACATAGTACTGGTTTTCAAATATATAAAGGATACCAGTGTAAGAGAAACAAATTATAGTAGTTCTGGTATTATTATAAATACTATTGCCGTTTTCAAATCTTCCGTTTTTTAAAAATTGGTATTATTTTAAAAAATATTACTCCCCCCCTTACTGTTATAATTTTCATTTCCTGTATATGTGGTTTTGGTACAGCTTTTCAGATTAAACCCAAACTATGTTTTAGTAAGATTTAGATCCTTAATATTGAAAGCGGCCTTTTTTTTTTTTAAAATGAAACTTTTAAAACAGGTTGATTTTTCCATATGTTTAAAAATTGTTTTCAACTAGATTTTTGACAGAGATTTGCTTACATTTTCTTTGCAAAGTTTGTATGGATTTATATTTTTTGAAAATACATTTAGACAAATCTAAGAATCTATATTTCAAAAAAAAAAAAAAAAGATACATAATTTCAACTACATGTTATTATTAAAAGAATTTTTTCTAACAATAGTGAAAAATTACAGCCATGCGAATAAAAATAAATGCATGTTTCAAATTTTACATTAAATTTTCCATCTTACCATTTTCATTTATGGGTGTAATTATTGAAATACTTTTGCACATGAATTTTCATTTTTAATGAGAGGAGTTGCATTTAATTATCTTACCAGGGATTTGCTTGGATTTTTTTTCACACGATCATGTTTTTGCGAAATTGTGAACTTTTATAAAAACTTGTGAACTTGTAAAAAATGTGAATGAAATGTAAAAAATGTAATTGGAATTTTGTCATGTTTAAGTTCTTATTTAGACATTATATTGGGATGGTTCTTAGTACATATAAACAGCTAGATAACAGATTCATTGGTTATTGCAGTTATTATACAAGTTTTTTTTTAAATTCTAAAATCATTACATTTGGGAAGAATTTAATTTGGAGATTGTAAAAAAATTATGAAATGACTATTTTTAAGAGAAAGAATTTCGTTAAAGGTCATATGTTTTAAGGAGAAAAAACTGTGAAGGATCCTTTAAGACTGTTCTCAAATCCAAAAGGGGAACTTTGTAACATAAGTTTTAATTTATTTTTGTTCGGAAATGCATGAAACTAGCAGGTGTTGTTGTTCAAAAACTATATAAAGCTGTTTTTTCCATTTTTTTGCAAACGCAATAGATCTTTCAGAAAATAGTGTCAAAGTGGTCATTTTGAACCAAATTTCAATGCGAAAGAAGAATAGCCGGTCAAGAATGGGTGAAAAACGTGTTTATCACGTAATCAAAATCGCCTATAACTCAAAAGGTAATTTATTGATCAAAAAATGGAAAACACAGGTCGATTCTAAATCGCTTCCATGGTCAGGTTTTCCAATTTTATATCTTACCGTTAAAAAATGAATTTGTAAATGTGCCAAAATGTTTTGCGCTTGTTGAGCAGACCAGTTAAGAACACCCTTAAGAGACTCAAGTTCTTTCTAAAGAGATCCCTGCTTATAGATATGATTTTCCATGTTAAGGTTTTCATGAGGGACACTAAACATGTAAAAAATATAAATAAAAGTATCAGAAAGTAGCAATTATAAAATTTTGACTACATTATTTTGTAAATGAAATTTCAATTTTTTCAAATTGGAAAAATTGAAAAATAGCCTTTCGGAAAAAAACTGAAAAAACCCGTTTTTTCCCCAACTTTTCCGGGTTTTTTTCCGAGCATTCCCATCTCTATGCAGGACTGTAATTTCATGTAAGAAAACCGCTAAAAAGATTTCCATTTAAAGGCAACCCGAACTGAAATGAAAGAAAATAAATCCATATTTTAAAATAATTATTGTAAATGAAGTCTACAATTATATCTTTAACATAAACTGTACCTTTTATGTGAAAAAAGGAAGATATATATATAGTCTTCATTAATGTTCAAATATGTAGCTTGTTCATTGAAAAATATTCAGGATCTCTTTGAAAATAGTATTAACACAAATCTATCTCAAAATAGGGAAAATGCAATCCAAAACAATTAATGCTTTTCCTTACCTAGGAAATCACTAATGGAAATTTTCTTATCGGTATAGATCACAAAGTTCCAAATTTCGTGACCTATTCATGATATTCGTGGGATGACTATCTCATGACTAATTCAATTTCATGATTCTTTTTTTGCGATCATCTGATGAAATTTGCGATTTTTTCTGCGACCGTTTCATGAAATTCACGATTTTTACAGCATCCGTTATCGAAATTGTTTTTTTCTCGCGACCAATTGTCGAAATTCACAATATTTTGCCGCGACCAACTGATGAAATTGATATACAAAACCCTCTTCTCATTACTGTCCACTTAATTCCCTACTTTCCCTTTCACTTTATTTACGTTAGTAAAGTACTTTATTTAGTTAAATATATACTTATCTTTTTACTTTATTCAGTTTCTTTTACTTTACTTAAATCCATCTTTATTTAATTTAATATGTTGAAATATATTTGCTTTCTGTTTTAAGATATCTTTTTATGTTTCTGTCTTCTCAAATCCCCATTCATTTCTTCATTAAAGTTTCTTTCAATATCTCTTGAATTCAGCTTCTGATATCGCTCGTTTCACTTTCCGTCTGGGCAGAAAAACAGCTTCGAGTTTCTTGCTGTTTTTGCCGTTCTTCTCGTATTGTATTTTTGGTGGTTTCTTCTTTTATGAATTGAAACATTTTTCCTATCAAGTGTAATTGACTATGTCACGTCTTTGGAAGTTTAAGACTTACTCGTGTTTTCGAGCCCTACAGCACTACTAGAGTTTTGTGGATGTTATAACTGAAATGACTTTTTCATGTTTGAAAGTAATTGTTTCGATCTGCTGTCATGATGTTTAAAAAGATATTAATGTTTCAGATAAGTTGTTTTACTATTATACATTTGTTATTTAAAATAAGCTGATAGTTGAGAGATATTGTATTTTACTTTTATGCTTTTATGTGTCATTTAAGTATAATAAATTTAATTACGTTTTTAATACAGTTGTGTTTATTTTCCACCACTTATTAAAACTAATTTACTTTTCAGATGTTATAGTTTATGGAGTTTAATTTTAATATAATATTTAATAGTCATTTTTCTTTCGGGGTTTTAAATCAGCATTAGCGTTTCCATTGCTCACTAACGCACTCTGCTACCCAACTTAACCCGTAAGCACTATATATTTTTATAGTGCTTAACAGAAATTCCATATTTATTTCTGCGATTTTTTGACAAAATTCGGATTCTTTTGCACGATCATTTGCGATTATTCGTGATTATTTTTTTTTACCACCGACTAATAATTGTAATTTTTCTGATAATAATTGACTAATAATTTTGATTGATCTTATTTCACTATCGTTTGACGAAATTCCCCTCGATTGTTTGACTAAATTTTCATGATATTTTGTTCAATCTTTTGACAAAATTCACAATTTTTTTCGCAAACCTTTTACAAAATTCGAGATTTTAGTTTATACAATCATTTGCCAAAATCTGCATTTCTTTTCGCGATCTATGATGAAATTAGCAATACTTTCCACAGTCGTTTGGAGAAATTAGCATTTTTTTCTGATGATTTGGGGATTTTTTAAAGAAAAATTTGAAAAATTCGCTATTCTTTTCTGTGACCCATTGACGAAATGATTTTGCGGAATTTGAAAGAAAAAAAAATCGTGGACTTTCACGAAAAAAAAAAAAAAAAATATTCGCAGAATAATCACATGTTCGTGAAAGATGCTAAGGAGACAAAATCACACACATCACTTTTTTTATAGTGCGGGATTTTCTCATTTTCTGTGAGATTTGTGCAGCTCTGGCGTTGTGCAATTCTGCACATTCCCTGTTCCTCAAAGAAAATTTTTCCTTGTCCTTTGCCAGGAAATTCTTAAAATGGTGCCCCTGTAGTAAAGCCTGAAAAAAAGAAGTCGAAAGGGACTAGAAAAAAGTTCCATTTTAGACAGGTCTCTGTCTTAGCAAGTATAACTGTATGATGTGTTTTCATCGAAATTTGAATTTTTTCCTCTTTGAGAAAGAATTCTGTAGTAGACAGGTTTCGTTTTCACAAGTTTTAATGTAACATATCTCTTTTCAGAGCTATACTATAGAGTGGATGGTTTAACAGTCTTTGAGGATATCTGTAAAAATGGAACCTATAATAGAATCCTGTCTAAAAAGAAAATTTTTCATATCCAATATATTGAAATTTTACCTACTAAGATGGAAACCTGTTTAAAACGAAATATTTCATTGGTTTATGAGTTTCCATATTCAAACTTTTACTGTTTTTGTAAGCATGATTCAGTTTACGTTTCTCATTCATGGGAGGGGGGGGGGGAGATTGTCCGACCTGACCCTTAGCTACATAACTTCCCTCAAAAAATCTTTGCCCCCCCCCCCCCCCCCCCAAGAAGTTCTGAAATGGCACCCCTGAGTATGAGAAGCCCGAGTGTGGGCTAATATTTTGGATATACCTGTGAGGTCATAGCATTGGATAAGCATTGTTGTGTACATCTAAGAGAAACAGTGACAGTATGTCACAGTGCTCTAAAGTGTAGTTTAATATAGGGAAGGATCTTCTATATTCTTGGCTGTAAATGTAAACTGAAATATTGTGTTTCATGTAATTATTGCAAATGTTGAAGTGTTCAATTTATAAACATTTACTTTCTTCTATTTGAGGTGTGTGAGTGAAAAGATTTTTGAAGATACATTATATCCAGTATCTCACTTCTATACCGGTGGTGGCAGCATGTCGATCAATGATATAAATACAAATGTCTTCACGTGCGGCAAATTGAAGGTGGAGGGTTATATATCATACTAATTAATGTTATAAACATGAAATTGATTTAGTAAAATTTAATTTAGTTTCAAATTCAGGAATTTCAAATGTGTGCACACATTACTTACATACATACAAAATTAAACTTATATTTAGAGTCTACTCAAATCTCAAATTTATAGACTAATAGATAATTAATAAACAAATATATATTATTTTATTCTAGTTCTAGTAATATATAAAGAGGAAAAGTTGAATTTCAACAGGGCAAATTGCCAAGTTTTGTGCAAAGTGTTTTTATATACAGTTTTTTCTTTTTTTTTACTTCATGAAAATAACATAGTA
The DNA here is from genome assembly GCA_963932465.1 of Maratus speciosus. NCBI lineage: Eukaryota > Metazoa > Arthropoda > Arachnida > Araneae > Salticidae > Maratus > Maratus speciosus. The sequence goes on along the minus strand of OZ010787.1, from coordinate 144,072,568 downwards.
TAAATCACAAAAAATCCAAACATTTAATATAAACAATTTAATATACATTTTTTCTTTACACAATATTATACAGAAAATGAAAGTTACAATCAGTGTTACGCAAACTAGCAAAAAAGGAACAAACTCAAGTTCACATTCTGAAAAATGAGTTAAGTTTGTGCTCAAATTCAAAATATACAAAATGAATCCGCTCGATTCCAACTCAGTTCTGAAAAAGAGCAAAACTCACAAAGGATTAATTTTTCAAAAAGAAAGATATACTAGAACTTAAAAATTTTTTTTTTTTTTTCTAATTTGAAAACTGTTCTGAACTAATATTTTGGTTATTCAATTTTTTTATACCTATCACAAATGCATGATAAGTTGGTGTGTTTTTTCTTTAAAGATTTATAATGAAATATTATATATAAAAAGAAAAATGATCAAGTTTAACTTTTGTCAATATAAGAGGTATTGTTCAATGGTGCTAAAAAATTATTCCTATTATTTTACTTCATATACTTTCTGACATAAACAAAATGGTCATTATGTAATAATTAGAATTATACTTCTGGTTTTTATTGGTTATTTGATACACACAGATATTGATACCGTCAGGTTGGGCGAAGGGATGCCTTCTGTATTTTGAAATTTAACTAAATTTATCTTCAACGATTTAAAAAAAAAAAAAAAAAAAAGTAAAATTTATTCTTTCTAAGTGATTGCAGGTCTCTATCCCAGTTAACACCTCTGGGAAGACAATTTTAAATTCCGTTTCTTTCAATTTCCCATTTTGAAAAATGCTGGCAGAAAATATTTAATACTATTATTAAAATTTCTCAATTACATTTTTTGTTGATGTGTTTATAAATTTTCACGAACAAGGAGTTCTAAATTTTAGAATTTGATTTGTCAGGCACATTTATTTTGTATTCCAATAAACCTTAAAAAATTAATTCTTGCTTCAAAAAGATTTTTTACTGAAAAATTTTACACTAGATATTGGAAAAGAGTAAGGGATTAAAATATAGTTTGCCCTCCTGAAAAAATATTTTCACTCGCTGGAAGCTGTGTCAAGCTACAGCCCTGTTTTAAAGAATATTTACAAGTATTAATGATTATTTTTGTAAGTAAACATAATTTATTATCAGTTAAAGTACTTTAGATTAAAAAAAAAATAAATAAAATATTCCAAGACAAAGGAAAAAAAGAATGAATCTGAATTTGAGTTGTAATTTAAACTCAATTCACTAGAAAAAATTTCATTTTTTTCATGCTCAGAATTTCATAACTGAGTCAGATCCAGTTCAAAACTCATCACAAATGTGTCAGATTTATGGATCTTGACTCAATGAACTTGCTCAGTTACAACACTGGTAATGATAGGGAATTTTCTTGATAGAAATGATATTAAGATGATGATGATGCCATGTCTTCCATTATACAATAGGCTTGTTTCAGTTCTGAAATAAAGACAATAAATAAAATACAGTTCAAAATCAAATTTGATGAAGCTAATGAAGAAGAGAAATTTAAAAAAAAAGGAGCAAAATCCTTAATTTTAAAACTACAGTGCTAAAAAAAATTAGGGGAGCTAGCAAAAAAGTGAAAATAACAGTGCGAGACAGTCATGCATAGGCATAAAATAGAGAGTACATGTGTATAAATGCACAATACAGGAAAAAAGACTATTTTGGTCTGTTTGGCTGCAAATCTTTCATCCTGTGGCCAAGAACTGTGTTTGCAGCTGAGTAGCATTACCTGTTCCATCTCGACAAGCTGTTAACAGGATATATCAGCCATTAGTTTCTGTAGTAGCACATGGCCGACTTTTCCCTGGTCGACATCCAACATTCCCTGTGTCTTAAAATCAAATCCACAGCCTTGCATCTACATACACTTCTTGTGACTCCAGTGTCTGCTACACTTTGTTGTGTTTGCCCAGATTCAACTGTTCTGATAATACGCCAAGCCATGTATTCTGGCTTCATGTATTCCATTATTCATGTATTCCATTCAAATCATTTTTTTGTGAAATTTCAAGTTACTTTTTCTCAAAACACGAGCTGAGCAATTGAATACAACTGAGACAGCGAATCTGACATTTCTGCGAAACCACAATTTCTTCACTTATCCCCTTTTTCTAGTTTTTGACATCAAACTTTGATTTGCATGTGAAGTTTTCTTCATCTGTTTTCTACTACACTTTAAATTATGGCTGTTTTATTTTACATTACTTATCGGTGTCAGTACAGTCTAGTCTCTCTATAATGAAACTCTATGCATCAAATTTTTCAATATAATGAGTATGAACGGTCCCTTTTTCCAAAGTTTTCATTGAAAACAGCCTCCATCTAGCGAAATATCTATCTCCATATAACGAATTTTTTCATAAAATGTTCTTTATTTATTCAGTTTTAGAAAAACTTCCAAATCAAACACAATCAATTTTCCATCACTGATTCCTGATTTATCGTTCAGTGCTGAGTTTTTTATCTTACTTTTCTACCATGAATCTCCTTGTTCTTTTTATGTCAAATGAATTCATCTCCCCCTCCCTCCCACACACCTTCCAACATCCTTCTTAACCCTCTAAGTGTTTGGGGTGTAATATTCCGTTCACTAAGCTCCAGGTTTCACAGCAATACAAGCAATATTTAAGGTAATATAATTCTATAGATTTAATGAATTTTAAATACATTGAAGAATGATTAATACTCTCAAGGATTATATTCATATTTGTAATTGAGTTTTTTTTATAATGTTGAAAGAATCATATTTTCTTAGCATTTAAAAAAAAACATGCAACGAAAACAACATTACAATTTTACCCTTTTACAAGACGCTCGGAGGGTTAAAACAGCGTCAATTAGATTGTCACACATATAAGAGCGGGATCAGAGAGGTAATTGAAGGTGAATGAAATCGAAGATCTTTCAGAAGGTTAAATTAGAAAAATACTCTTTCAATCAAGCACAACAAGTCGATATTCATAATATTTCATGCCAGAAAGCTCCCGAGATTCACTGGCATGAATTGTGACCTGATGCACTCCACAAAAAAGTAGGCAGGAAAGAAGGCACAAGCCGCTATTGGTCAAATGGAAAATTCTCCCTCGACAGCTGCAGCCCCAAGAGCAGATCACTGTCACCATTTAAAACACATTTTTATCTATCCAAACTTACAGTTAGAGTAGATGTTTATTGTTTCTGGCTTTCTTTAGTGTGAAAGATTCACAAAACTTAATCTGTTTGAGTGCATTTTTTTATTGCTTCAGCAAAAAATGTCTCTTAGGAACTGCATAACTTTCTGTGATAAAGTGAAGATTTTGAAAGAAATCAATAAGGGATAAAAAAAAAAAAAAAAAAAAAAAAAGATGTGGCAAAAAAGTTTGGAATTCTAAGAAGCACTCTGTCAACAATCATAAAAAAGAGAGAGTCAATCAAGCAGAATTCGGATCTTGGTTCGGCACAAAAAAGAAAGAGGACGTGCCAATACGAGGAATTGGATGAAGCCATGTTTAAGTGGATTAAAGGTTTAAGGGGCCGGAATCTACCACTTTCGGGACCAATGATTTTAGAAAAGGCTCTAGAATATGCTTCATCTCTTAGCACTCTGACTTCCAAGCTAACATTGGTTGACTAGAAAAGTTCAAGAAGAGACATTGTTTATTCCAGAAAATTATCTGTGGTGAAACTGCAAATACTCCGGTGACAGCATGCGAGAACTGGAGTCTTAAAGTAGCAGAAATTCTAAAAGAATTCACTCCTGAGAACATTTTCAATGCTGACAAAACAGCCTCTTTTACAAGTATTTCCCAAACAAGACTCTGGCATTTAAAGAAGATAAATGTTTTGGCGGTAAACAAAGGATTACTATTCTGTCGTGTGCTAACACGGCAAGGAAAGAAAAATTAAAGATGCTAGTCATTTGGAAAAATAAATCTCCTCGGTGTTTTAAAGGCATGAAGTCCTTAGAAGTGGACTATGATTTTAATAAAAAGTCCTGGATGACCATTTGAAATTTTTGACAAATGGTTAAAAGCACTTGACAATCAAATGAGAAATCAACGGCAAACAATTGCTTTGCTTATTGATAATTGTACAGCTCACTCACAAAACTATGGAGAAAAACAGCAAAATGTTGAAGTTAATTTCTTATCACCCAATTGCACATGAAAACTGCAGCCCTTGGACTTGGGAATAATGAAACATCTAAAGGTGCATTATAAGAAAAGAATTCTTAAAGAATTGGTCTAGCAACTGAAAAAAATTATTTCACCAAAGACATCATTAGTCTTGGAAAGTGTATTATGGTACTTTATAAAGGCTTGGAGATTTGATGTAACTGAAAAAAAAAATTACAATTACTTCAAAAAGACCAGCTTTTCTAAACTGGAGAATAATATGGATTCTGAAGATGAAGAAGATGTGGCTTTAGCAGACTTAAAAGAGAAATGGAAATTACACGGAAATGTCGAAGACAATGTACTCTCTCTGATTTTTTTTAAGTGGATGACAATCTCACTATTGTGCAGTATCCTACTGATAGTGATATTTTAAGCAGCGTTATGAACAATGATGGTGGGAGTGACCATGAGCATGAAAACGTGCAAAAGAAAAAAACATTGCATAGTGAAATGATGAGTTCTTTTGATCTTATAAGGGGAGGACTTCAAATGGAGGAAAATGTTCTCGATACAATTTTTTATTCCTTACTAAAGTGCATGGCTGTTTGTAACACTTGATAAGATCCCCTTGAGAAAAAAAAAAAAAAAAAAAAAAAAAAGGCTGAACTTTCACGGTGTCACGCAACCGCGACCTTTTGACGAAATTCCCGTTTCTTCCACGACCTTTTGACGAAATTCCCGTTTTTTCCACAATCTTTAGATAATATTACCGTTTTTAGGCGATTTTTAGACGAAATTCCGTTTTTTCGGCGATCTTTTGACAAAATTCACGTTTTTTCGGCGATCTTTTGACAAAATTCACGTTTTTTCGGCGATCTTTTGACAAAATTCACGTTTTTTCGGCGATCTTTTGACAAAACTCCCGTTTTTTCGGCGATCTTTTGACAAAATTCACGTTTTTCAGCGATCTTTAGATGAATTTCCCATTTTTTCGGCGATCTTTAGATGAATTTCCCGTTTTTTCGGCGATCTTTAGACAAAATTCGCAATCTTTTTTATAAAATTCGCTTTTATTCTGCGATCTTTTTTACAAAATTTGCGTTATTTCGGCAATCTTTTTCACAAAATTCACGTTTTTCAGCGATCTTTTTTACAAAATTTGTGTTTTCTCGGCGTTCTTTTGACAAAATTCGCGTTTTTCCGCGATCTTTTTACAAAATTAGCGTTTTTTCTGCGATCTTTTGGCAGAAATCGCGATCGTTTGTCAAACTTTGCGTTTTTTCTGCGATCCTTTGACAAAATTTGCGTTTTTCCCGCGATTTGACAGATTTCCCGGGTTTTTTTTCTACGATCTTTTGACGAAATGCGCATTTCTTCTGCGATCTTTTGATGCAAATCAGTTTTTTTCCATGATCTTTTGACGAAATTCCAGTTTCTTTTGCAATCTTTTCACAAAATTCCTGTTGTTTCTGCGATCTTTTTTGAGAATAGGCGTTTATTCCGAAATCCTTTGACGAAATTCGCTTTTTTTTTGCGGTCCCTTGACAGAATTTGAGATTGTTTGATGAAATTTGCATTTTTCCACGATCCGCATTATCAGAATTCACGTTTTTTTACGCGATTCTTTAACATAGAATTCACTTTTTTTTGCCGATCTTTTGACGAAATTAGTGTTTTTTAAGCGATCTTTTGGCGAAATTCGTATTTTTTCGCAATGTTTCAACGAAATCCGTGTTTTTCTGTGATCCTTTGACGAAAGTTACCCTTTGACGAAATTGCGTTTTTTCCGCGATAGTTTTCGAAATTGCCTATTTTTTTCTGCGAACAATTGACGAAATTGTTTTTTCGGCGATCACTTGTCAAAATTTGTGATATTTTGTGCCCGAATTTTCGGACTGATGATCGATTTTTTTTAAATTTCGAAACAAATCATCAATGCGAGAAACGGCAAAAAATCGGAAAAAAACGGAAAACGACAAAAAGCTGAAAATCGCAGAAGAATCTAATGCCTATGTAACTCCGGAATTTCCGGGGCACGTTTTATCAAATCCCCGGAATTCCGGGGATTCCCCGGAACACAAACAGGCATGAAAGTGTGAACATTTTTTCGAGAATATAACAATTTTGAAATCAAAACAGTGAAAAATTACAGATTTCTTCGTCTAAAATTAATGCAAGTTTTCCTTATGTGATATTTATTATGCTTTCAAATAAATGCCTGTTCTCTTTTTGAAACTGTTTAAATAATTAAGAAATACAATATTAGGTTAATATTTATAAATAAACATTTCAAATTCTTAATTAAAAATCTCAAAAATAATTTTTGTTTAAAATTTACACATTAAATTGGAATTTTCACTCATTCTCTATATAAGGAATTTTTTACTGGAACAATGGATTTCGTTATATAGAGACTCAACTGTATTTGCATAATCTTGTTAAAACCATGTGCTCCCCTAATTGTTTTGAGCAGTGTATTAATTCTAAAACAAGAAAATCTCTAAAAATAATGCATGAATTTCCATTTTAGTTATTTCAATCACTATAAAAAAAAATCATAAAAAATAATATTTGTCTTTAATTGTAGAAAGTGATGACACTTGAATTTTGTTAACTGAAATGGATTATAATATTTTATTAACACGTTGAGTGCCACGGTGACTGACACTGAAAAATTTACAATGTGTTGAGTAATTTTTAAGAAAGTAAAATCCTGTAATAAATAAAAGGTAAGTAAATTTTAAATTAATTTTCTGTAATTACTTAAAACAATATATATATTTTTAGTTTTATATAATATTTACGACCATCAGTCATCAGTGAATGACACGTTTTAAATGGAAAGTTCAGTGTCAGTCACCAGTGACTGACATGGTGCTTAATGTAATTAATAAATCAGAAAAGAAGAAAATCATTTCTGCTTTATTCATTAATTATGGTAACACATTTTTCATTTTTACTGGGGGAAAAAATCCTCAGAAAGTATGCAGTTAAGATCAATTTGCAATTATTTACCATGTTAAAATAAAATTTCCTTAGTAGATTAACAGTTAAAAAGACAAAAAACAACATTTCTATTAACTAAGATTTCATCTGAACAAACTCAATAAAAGTTATCTTTGCAGCAATTGCAAGAATGTTAAAAGCACTGAAATTTATTTATTTTATTTAAAAAGATTTTACTAATAATTATAATTTATTTCATTTAAAGTATTCTGGTTGGCATAATTGTGGTACATAACCAATATTTCAGAAATTAGACAACTTTCAATCAAGCAGTAGAAGATCAGAAATATAACTTTAAAATCATATTAAGGAAAATTCCATAAAAAAGCTGATTAAGTTTAATTCCCATCATAAGTGAAATCATAACATATAAATCATAATTATTTTTTGAAATTGCAAAGATACTTTATTACACATGTATTTTGCACAAGTTAAACTACAATTAAATTGTGTAAAGTTCTATAGTTAGTTATTCATATAAAATCTTTCAATATTTTTTTTCAAAAATTCATGCTTTTTTTTTTATTATAACAAAGTGATATTTAACAAACACAAGTAAATTGCTTAGTGAAAATTTTCTGAAGAAATCTTTTGAAGGAATTTGCTGTTTTTCTGCGATCCTTTGAAGGAATTTGCTGTTTTTCTGCGATCCTTTGAAGGAATTTGCTGTTACTCTGCGATCCTTTGAAGGAATTGCCATTTCCCCCGCAATCCTTTGATGAAACTGCCGATTTTTCTTCGAACGATTGATGAAATTGATTTTTTTTTTGTGACCATTTATCAAAATTCACGATATACTTTGTCCAAATTTTCGGATTTATGACCAATTTTCTTTAATTTTCGGAAAAGACTGCCTTAATTTTTTGGAAAATTTGGAACAGAATCATCCCTGAAATTAACATGTTGAGTGAGTAAAATGAGATTTATTTGTGACTGATGTTTAAAGACTGTATTTCTAAACAGAATGGGAGAAATGAAAATTAATAAGCAGAAATTTGTTGAAAATAAAAGAATAAAAAGTCCTTCCAGCCTACGCCAGAAGGAAGAGGTAGCTTTCATACACAGTAGACTCTCTCAAATCCACACAGATTGGGACCAGAGGTTATGCAGATTTCTGGTCATTGCTTTGTTTACATTTTTTAAACAGTAATTTGAATGTAATAATGCAATCAAAATTATAATGAATGCTTGCAATATAGTAAAATATTAAAATAAGTAAAGTAATAAACTAAAATCCTAAAAATTAAGGTTGGTTGTATGGGGTTTTATGGCGCAAAATGATTAAATTATTAAAAGTAAAGGTCAAGTAAATAATAATAATGTATAATTAAATATGCATAATAAAGATAAGACACAATTTCCTTGAAGTATTCAATGAAACTTTCCCCATAAAGCTATTAATTCAGGTTTATTGTTTCAGGTTTAGCCAGTCTTAAACAAAAATGCTTGATTAATACAGAAATATATTTGATACTTGTTAATTATCCCGTCAACCAATTTCACCAAATTATATAAATCGCCAAACCACTTGCCAAAATACAAATTGACATAATTTTTATTTTAAACAACAAAAGAACAAATAAATTAGTATAACATTAATAAAAATACAAATAAAATGTCAAAATAAAAATCACTTGATGATGTAAACACGTGTTGTCAAGTGAATGTGACATTTACGATCAACCATTATTGGCATTCAATCTTAGAATTTGGCAACAGTAATTTGGTCGACGGGATAACTAACAAGTACCATATATTTGATAAAAAGCTTGCAATTACCAGTGCAGGGTTCGTACACATTTCTTTAAATAAAAATCAAGTACTTTTAAGGACTTTCAAGGACCAAAACCAAAAAAATTTAAGGACCTTCAAACTAAATAAACTAATAAATTATAACATGCATTTTTTAATAAAGGGTTTCTTTCATTTTTGTAAAAGTTTTAAATATTCAAATGGATATGAAGGGGGGGGGGGGGGATTTCACCATGTGGCAATAGAAATTTAGAAAATTTTAAAATAACATACAGCAGAAGAAAAAACTAGTCAGATGTGCCAATCCCAAAACTTTCTTCTATCTCATACATGTTAATACTACAAAATTCATTATCAGAGTGCCAAAATTAAATGGTCTATGCCCCTCATGAGGATTCTAAAGATATGAAATTCCGTGCATTAGTTCTTGAGATATGACTATCGCTGAAATTGTCTAAATCCAGCAAAATGCTTCCTAGCAGCGCCACCTATTGGGTAATAAATTAACTAATGGAGCAGAAAAAAATTTTAAATAAAGCAATGATTTTTAAGATTTTAAATTTTATAAGTTGAGGGGGCAAAAGGACAAGCATATTTTTTTTAATTTTTTAGGGAGGAAGGGAGTTTTAGATTACTTATTTATTTACCTTACTAAAAATTTACAAGAAAAAAAAAACTAAGAGGACTTTTAAAGACTTTAAATTCCATGTGTTCCTTAAGTGTGTGTGTGTGTGTGTGGGGGGGGGGGGGTGCAAAAGGAAAATTCCAATTACGGATGGGAAGAGAAATCTTGATTGATTATTTATTGTGGCAATAAAATGACAAAGCAAAAAAAAAAAAAAAATTAATTAAACAGTTTCAAAGAGTTTTTAAACTTTGAGTACTGTGGGGGAGCAAAGAAAAACGGAGGAAGAAAAATTTTGAGGGTGAAATTCAGATGAAATTTTAATGAAATGTGATGGAATGAATTGTTACTAAAATTTAGGACAGATTATTTATTCAGTATAAAGTAAGAAATAGAGTACAGGGATGAAAGTGCACTAAAGCCATTTTGTAGCAGCAAAAATCGAATTTTGGAGCAGTAAAATCTATTTTTGTAGCAGTAAAATCCATTTTTGTAGCAGCAAAAATTAATTTTGTAGCAATAAAAACTGTTTTTGGAGCAAATTGAAATTCTAATGCTAATAAAAAAGAAATGTGCGTATTTTCGCGATCTTTTGTTGAAATTTGCTTACTTCTTGCGATCTTTTGGCGAAATTTGCGTATTTCTCGCGATCTTTTGGCGAAATTCGCGTATTTTTCGCGATCTTTTGACAAAATTTCGCGCATTTTTCGCGATCTTTTGACAAAATTTCGCGCATTTTTCGCGATCTCTTGACAAAATTCGCGTATTTTTCGCGATCTTTTGACAAAATTCGCGTGTTTTTTTTTGTTTTGTTTAATCTTTTGACAAAATTTGCAGTTTTTTGTGACCTTTTGATGAAATTTGTGGGTTTTTTCGAGATCTTTTAACGAAATTTTTGATCACATTTTGTTCGTTTTTAGAAGTAATTGGTAATCCTTTTACAAAATTAACGGAGTGTTTTTTCGCGATCTTTTGACGAAATTCGCGTATTTTTGGCAATCTTTTGACGAAATTCGCGTATTTTTGGCAATCTTTTGACGAAATTCGCGTATTTTTGGCAATCTTTTGACGAAATTTGCGTATTTTTGACAATCTTTTGACGAAATTCGCGTATTTTTGGCAATCTTTTGACAAAATTCGCGTATTTTTGGCAATCTTTTGACAAAATTTGCGTATTTTTGGCAATCTTTTGACAAAATTCGCGTATTTTTCACGATCTTTTAACGAAATTCGCATTTTTTCACAATCTTTTGACACCGTTTTGTTCGTTTTTTGACGAAGTCAGCTTTCCTTTGATAAAATGCACGTTATTTTTCGCGATAATTTGATGAAATTCGTGTGTTTTTTGCGACTTTTTGATGAAATTTGCGGGGTTTTTTCACCATCTTTTAATAAAATTAGCGTTTTTACGATCTTTTGATCGTGTTTTGTTCGTTTTTTGCCGAAATTAGCGATCCTTTGGCAAAATTCGCGATCTTTCGACAAAACTTGCCCGTTTTTCGCGATCTTTTGATGAAATCGTGCGTTTTCCGCGATCTTTCGACAAAATTTGCGTGTTTTTTGCGATCTTTTGACGAAATCGCATTTTTCGCGATCTTTTGACGAAATTTATGGTTTTTTGCGACCTTTTGATGAAATTTGCGGGGTTTATTCGCCATCTTTTAACAAAATTATCGTTTTTACGATCTTTTGACCACGTTTTATTCATTTTTGACGAAATTAGCGATCCTTTGACAAAATTCACGTTTTTTCGGGATAATTTGACAAACATTGCGTGTTTTTCGAGATCTTTTGACCGCGGTTTTTTGATTTTTTTGACGCAATTAGCGGCCTAGAAAAAGGTTAAAAATGGAATTTTTTTTGTTTCTCGGATCGACGAAATCATGCTAAATTTCATCTTGGTACTAAGTACATTTTGGCACAGGTTTGGCGCAAAAAGGGGAAAAAATAGCTGTTTTGTAGAAGCTTGGCGCAGTAAAGCGATTTTTGCTTCGTCTGGCGCAGGTCTTACATCCCTGAGAGTAGAAACAGATTTTTAAAAAATGAAGTTTTTAACTTTGATATTATGAAGGGGGAAGTGAAATTTCAGAAGAAGGGGAGGCAAGGCAGGATTAAGATTTTTTTAAAATCAGAAATTAAAAGAAATGCAGAAGAGTTTCACCTTTGATTAAGAATTAATATGAGAGTAAAATTAAGCACTTTTAAGGACTTTTTTCAGATTTTGCATGAAAATAAGTACTTTTAAGCACCAAAAATTTCCATTGAAAAATGTAAGCACTTTTAAGGACTTTCAAGGACTGTACGAACCCTGCAGCGACATCACCAAAATCTTGATTTTTTTCAGAAATAAATTTATACTTCCTTCATGAAAAATTACAAGTTCAATCATATTATTGAGAATTACACATTAAAATACATATGGAATGATATAAACTAAAAATTTCTGTAATTTTGCCCCTACATCTAAACTGAAAGTTTCATTGTTTACATCTGTGATGATGTGTGGATTTTAGGGTTGCGGATTTAAGGGAGTCTACTGTACCACATTTTTAAAAAGCCAGTATATTTTACTCAAACACAAGAAGCTAAAATTAGTGGAACCCGTTTACAGAAGATTCAATACCACTTTTCATCAATACTGAATATGAATGAGATATTATACAGATATGATACAAATTAGTCAGCTATAACGATATCTTGAAGTGCCTGTCATTTTAACACAAAATGATTGAAGCTAAGTAATGAAATTGGTCGTGACTTCCGTAAGTCCTGTATACTTGCTCACTCATATCGAAGATGGTTAATATACGTGAGTGCTGTCGCATGACAAAAAGTTTGTTTCAAAATGCCAGCTATATTAGAAATTCAAACTGCTATACCTCAGCCATTTTTTAAAGATAAAGACTAAACAAAAAATGTTTCAGAATCCTTGTATCAAGAACAAACAGTTAAGAAAAAACTCTTTTTGAATTTGTTTATTTTTGCAGCTCTTTAAAAATTGTTTTTAAATGGCACCCATTTTGAAACAAGATGGCAGAGGAAGCTGGCTAACGAGCTTGGCCGAGACATTGGTATGTCCTGTACACATGCTTAGTCACATCCAAATTGGTTAATAAATATGTGTGCTATCACATGACAAAAATCAGATTGTTTCAAATGTTCAGCTACACAACAAATTAAAACTGCTATATCTCATCCATGTTTTAAGATAAAGATGAAGCAAAAAATACTCCGGAATCCTTGTATCAAGGTCAAACAGTTAAGAATAAAAACTTTTTCAATTTCTAATTTTTGTGTACCTCAACATTTTTAAAATTAATTTTTTTTAAAAAATAGATGCAATTTTGAAACAAGATGGAAGATGAAACCGGACAACGAACTCGGTCAAGACATTGTTATTTACTATGCACATGCTTAGTCGCATCCAAATTGGTTAATATAATATGCATGCTACTGCATGACAAAAATCAGATTGTATCAAAATGTCAGCCATGCTAGAAATTCAAAGTGCTACATCTCAGTCATTTTTTAAGATAAAGATGAAACAAAAAATGCTCCAGAATCCTTGTATCAAGGTCAAATGCTTAAGAAAAAATCTTTTTCAATGTATAATTTTTTTTGTACCATAAAAAGGGGTTAATCGGAACACTTTTCAACTTTAACGCCAAAAAAGGGCAACTACCGATATTTTTATTCTTTTATTTTTTGACTAGAAACTTCGGTCTTGTTTTGTTCTTGAAATTTTAAGCAAAAACAAAACATTTTTTACAGTTTTTATGTATATATTTTATATTTTTAATGGTGTTCCGTCGGAACAAATATTATAATCTTCATTTGTTCAAATTCAGACATTAATAGGGTTAATAAAATTAGATAATAATGATAAGGGATGAATAGGAGCAAGTAGTTACTATCAAACAAATCCATTATTTTCTATGCAAGTAAAGGTATGACTTTTCAGAAATTAGAAAACAACTTTGAACTCAAGAGAGATTAAAATTTGTTCTAAGAAAATGTATTTGAATTGAGAAATATGGGAATTTAATACAAATTCAATTCACTTATATCATTCACAAAAGTTATGTCCTTGAAACGAGCAGATGTTTGAATGTTGTCCTTTAGCTGAAGTTTCTTTATGACATCTTCTGGAAGAAATGCTGCCTCCTCTTGCACCATTTCTTGAAATCTCCAGGTATGGAGGACCCTTTTGTAAAATTTCCTCACATAACCATCATCTTCTGGGTACAGGACTTTGGTCACATAGAGTCTGTATGATTTTTTCCATGCACTTTAATGACAAGGAAGTCTCCTGGAGCAAATTTGTTCAAAAGTTGGGGATTTTCTAGGATTCCAAAATCTGGGTCTTCTTCTAAAGTAGTAGGCAATATGAACTCTTATATGAACTCTCATCACTGTCTTGAACAGAATAATTGGAATTTGAATCTTCAGTGATGATCTTCTGGATTGAAATTTTAAGCGAAAACAAAACATTTTTTACAGTTATATTTTTAATTGTGTTCCGTCGGAACAAATATTATAATCTTCATTTGTTCGGATTCAGACATTAACATAACAAAACTGAATCCTTTCGTTTGTTTTTTTTGTCTTTTTAAATCGCTGCATGTTTTAATACGATCTACTAGTACAGCCTCTTCCTCAGCACTAAGTACTGTTTGCCCTGCTCTTTTTTTAATTGGTTTCCCATTTTGAGATGTCTGTGTAATGTTGTGGTTGACAGAGAATATTTCTCTGCAACTTTTCTTAGGGATTTGAAGTTTTTTAGTTCTTCTATTGCCTGTTCCATATCTCTTGGATTGGGGGTTGGCGTTTTTCATTCAGCTAAGTAATTTCTTGGCATCTTTAAACTCTTCAAGTAACTGGAACAAACAAAATATTGTTAAATACGATATGACATGAAAATATTACTGTATGGAAGAGTAAACCATGACAACAAAAGTGTGTTCCGATTCACCCCGTAAATCTTAAACCTATGATGTTATAAGAAATTTTCCACTTTATCACTATGTAGTTTTAGAAATACATAAAATCTAATACAGGATATCGTTTATAGGTCTATCCCTAATAAAAAAAAAAAAACACTATTCTTAGATTTTGAATACGAAAAAGTTTGTAGTTACATACAAAGTTTTGCAGATGTTGAAAATATGAGGTTTTCGAGGATCCACTTGCAATTCTTTTCATATAACACAGTAGTGGTGCCAACATAACAAAACTGAATTTCCCAACACTTCATGATATTAACTTCTTAAAAAAAAATTGGCAACTAAAAATATTCTCATGTATAGTTATTTTGAATTTATTTGTATGACTGGGAAGTTTTGTTCCCGTTCACTCCACTGATCCTATTCACCCCGTTTTACTGTACCTCATTTTAACCCTTCCAAGTCCAATTTTTTTTTTCAAGTTTAAGAAAAAAACACTTTTAGGGTAATAATGTTAATAGTCGCTATCCAAATACATTTATTGAAGTTTAACAAATATCTCATTGTCTGAAATCTAAGAAACATAGTTATTTCCCGTACTATTCAATTCATATGAAAATAAGGTAGGGAAGAGATTTTGGAGACATTTGGAAAATATTGTATTATAAAAGGATCTAATAGATATTACGACATTCTAATATTTTTTGCATTTTATCACACATTATTCGTTCAGAAAAGTAACTTACGTTTTTAATTTAAAGAGTGAAATACGTGTTTAGAATAAAAGAATCTCCAACTGTGCAAAGAGAATTAAGTAAACTTTTATTATTAATATTATTATTATTACTGAATGTCAAAACATAAATGAAATCATAGTAAGAAATGCATAGACATATACTATCATTACTACAAGTAGATAGTAACAAAATTAATTCTTAAGACAAAATAATACTCAATGAAAAGATATATATAATAGTATGCCAGACCCAAACGGGTTTATTAAAATTTTTTTTTAAATGGCCACTATTTTGAAACAAAATGGCCAACAAACTCAGTCAAGACATTGGTATGACTATGTACATAGTAAGTTACAGACAAATTGTAAATAAGCAAAACCTCTATTAACATAATATATGACAACTTTGGGAAAAAAAAAGAACTTTTGAATAAATATAGCTTTTTTATAGTAACTAAGCTGAATAGCTGGCAATCAAAATTGCATTTCTTGAAAACAAAGAAGTTCAGGTCTGAACAGTCTTCCCCACAAATGTAAAATGAGTAAAAAAATCTAAAAAGTTGGTTACTTCTACTCCAAGATCAGTTAATTAGATAATTGTAAATATATCCACTTTTTGACAGAGAAAGGAGAGAAGCAAAAAGATAAAAAAAATACACAACCGATCAGAAAAAAAATGTATTAATCACTATAAAAACATAAGACAATATACAATAAAAGATAAAATGCATGCACATGCACACTGAAAATGGTGGAAAAAGAACCGATTAATACAATATACTGTGAACATAACAAATTAATACTTTTAATGG
Source organism: Maratus speciosus (assembly GCA_963932465.1). Classification (NCBI taxonomy): domain Eukaryota; kingdom Metazoa; phylum Arthropoda; class Arachnida; order Araneae; family Salticidae; genus Maratus; species Maratus speciosus. The sequence goes on along the minus strand of OZ010787.1, from coordinate 144,056,586 downwards.
CAAATTAAATAAAAGTATTACCACAATATTCAGAATAATTTTCGTAGAAAATGTATGTAAATACTTACCATGTAGAAGTAACAAAAATTTTGTAGAAGACATATCTACTGTGTGTAATTTAGGCTTTTCATTACCTAATTCTTTAATCTTTAAATTTAGTTGTACAGAAGGATCATTTACTTGCTGAAGCATACTTGAAGTTATAATATAATTGACTTGCCAATCCAAGCTATGGATTTCAGTTACTATTAGAATAAAATAAAGAGGGAGTGAATAAGATATAATTATTCATGATAATCAATAATAAATACGAATTAAGTTTTAAATTATTACATCGGCAAAAGTAATATAAAGAATATTTCTTGATTAAATCACAAAATGCGATGACAGCAATTTAAAATAATTTATAAATATACAACTTACACTTTAGGCTGTCTTTTCTTAATTTATCTTGCAAAAGAGAAAATTTATCAGAATATACTTTACAGAGAGCAGCAGTTGATTCTGTAAAAAATGACAGCAGGTTACAAAATAAATAAAATCAAGAATTAAAAATTATATATATTAATCAGACATTTCTCAGTGATTAAAGAATAAAATTTTAGATGAAAAAAATAATTCATCAGACAAAACAGCTATGATCTAGAAAAATGAGATGTCAGTAAACAAATAAATATCTGGAAAATATAGTAGAAAGTTCTTCCTTTTAAGTACTGTATCTGTTAGCTAGTAAACAGCATTCGTGATTTTTTTTCTTTTATTTGAAAAAAAAAAAAAAAAAAATCAAAATAATGAGATTTTTTTTTTAACCTCACACAATATTATTTTATATGACTTTAAATTTATAAAATAAAAATTATACACACAGGCACACATGCATGCATGCATGCTATAAGTACTACCAATGTATATTTATTATTATTACTCAATTTACATAAATGGCTAAATTTGTAAATTTTAGGCTATCAAAATATTTTATTATACAAAACGCATGAAAAATTACAAATCAGATGTTAAAAATCAATTCAAAAGATAAAATAACTGCAGCACATAAACATTTTAAACAATTTTGGAAGCAAGTTAAGATGTTAACTTATGCCTTTTTGTTAAAGCACTGGTTGCTGGTACAGAAAAACAAGTTTAGCAGCTTTATCAGTTCCTAATTTTTGAATGTACTGAATAGAAAGTAGAAAACAATGCTATTGCAACAGATGAAGCTATTCCAGTAAAAAAGCTGCTTGATCATGAATTCTATAAGTTTTTCAGTATCATCCTTTTCGATAACTGTAACATGTGTCTTCCACCATTCTAAAGGACATAATTCTTTCGCTGTATTAGGTTCAGACAAAAATTCATTGAATGGTTCAGATTTTACTTCAAACTTTAATATAATAGACATCACCAAAGTAGAGTATTTCTCTTTAGCAAACAATAATGCTGACATTTTCTCAGATCTTGTTAATTTCTCTCCTGCACAATGGGGATTCAAAAGATAGGATAATGTGTTGGGCTCAATGCTTGTTTGTAACAAGCAAAGTCATACAAGTTTATTTTACTTAAACATGCAGAGGTTTTTCTAAATACTAAGTAAGAGGCAAATAAATATTCCTATATTATATATAATAATACATACCTGCTCAAAGTTCCTAACTGTCGCAAGCTTATTAATTATTCTAATGAAATTTGAAACCATTTTTTCTAAACTTTACACCATACTTTATTTTTTGACAAAGATTAAGCTTTATCTTTCTAAAAACCATTTCATTATCTGTATTATATAAAACTAAATTATATTTGAGTACATTAATATGTTTGAGTCTTGAATTTATTTAAAAGTAATAAAAAAAACTGCTTTAAATCAATGATTTTTAAAAAATCAATTGATTTAAATAACGATTAAAATAAAACTGCTTTAAATCAATGATCAATGAACCCTACTAATTAAGAATAATTATTTCAAAGTGTATAACATTAAAAAAAAAAACTGCCTCAAAAGTAAAACTAATAGGTCAAAATTTTTAGTTCCATATATAAATGCATTAAATTTTATATTATCATTAGAAATATTTTAATGCAAATTTGTGAGGTGACATAATTTATGTTTTAATGCAACTGTGTTTTTCAACCAATATGCCACAACACAAAAGTTTGCAATGAGAGTGCTTCACATGTATAAATATGAATCATGTGAAATATCGAATTGCTTTTCAATTTTTAATATACTCTGTTAAAATTTCTTTTAGCCTCTTTTTGGTAACTCAGAAAATGAATCTCCCCAATCCTCATAGCTTTAGCCTATTGAAAACATGAAAAAGTATACTGGAGACTTCCTTATAATAAAGAATTTTTTAAAAAAGGAAGAGAGGAAGGGATCCTTATTTTTATATATGCAATGAATATTTGAATGCAGAAAAAGGTCTATGATATATTTTTTCAGTAGCCAGGATTTAGATATTACGTAAATATTAACAGTTTAAAATAATCTTAAAATTACTTATGGCTGTCCAATTCAAATATTAACAATATTCATTATTACATGTTGACTGAAATATTTAAAAACATTTTAAGAACCTATATTTTTGAAAAATAAGATTTTTTGATTTTATAAATTTAAATTATGTCAGAAATTCAAACAGTGGCATAGCCAGGGCATTTTTTTTTTTCAGGAAGAGGGTTAAATTCCTGTTTTAGACAGGTTTCCATCTTAGAAGGTGTTTGTATGGTATTTATTTTGCAGGAACCAAAGAATATTTCCATTTAAGGCATTAATTCACATTAGGCAGTATCTGTTTTCACAGCTTTTGCTGTATATATACAGGGTGGTCATAAAGAAACTTCGATGATATACGAACCCTTAGCAGATGCGCCACTCAACCAACTGAACAGAAATACAAGATATAATTATTTGAAGGCATGCACTGGAGATTGTGGTGAACAACAATGGAGACTGCACACTGTGCAGTCTCCATTGTCTGTAATCCTAACTGTGCAATGCACAGTTAGGATTACAGTGAAAAAATTTCAGAATTTAGAATGAACACCTACTTTTTCCCATCCAAAAAAGATCAGCACATTGAAAAACCATAAATGACAAAGGAACGGTATATGTGGCACGACATAGCACACATGCAAACAGTGACAACAGTGACATAGCACACATGCAAAAAACAGCATTATAAACACCCAATAGCAACAAAGGGACAAGATATACAAGCAAGCCAAATGCATATTGCTTTTGAGATTTGTACTTCTTTGAAGAGATGACTTTCACAGGTCTAAAAAGAGTGTTCTTTCACAAATGATCACTAGGCAACAATGCTGAAGAATAATGTCATTCCAGAATTGCAGCAGCCTCTAATGGCATTTTATTGATACAAGATGGTGCTCCTCCATCTTCTTTAAACATGTGCTAAGAAAGTGCTGTAACAGCAGTTTGATGACAGTCATCACTTACAAATTTCCATTTCTGGTACCAGCACGATAATCTGACCTACCTCTGATGGATTTCTGATTCAAAGGATATCTAAAATTTAAGGTGTATATGTCAACTCCGCGAGATCTGCCTGATTTGAAAGATGCAATTCAATGTGAAGTTATGCAGATTCTTCTTGCCATGTTTCAATCATCATTGTTGTCAACAATCCCGTACAATATATAATTGTCTATGAAGGCAGACACATGGAAACTTGTAATCTCAATAAAACATTTCTTTCTCCCTCGTCTTTGTTGCTAATGGTTGTTTTGCCATTAGCCATGCTCATATGTTTCATATGTACCACTCTAATGCCATTTAGGTTTTTTCAATACACAGATCATTTTGGGATGGGAAAAAGGGGGTTCTGCCATTTGAAAATTTCAAAATATTTTCAGTATAAACATAACTGTATAGGCACTATTCTTGTTCCCCACAATCACGAGTGCACACTTTCAAATAACTATATCTTACAATTGTTTTCATTTTGTCACTATGGTTTCATATATCAGCAAAGTTTCTTCATGACCACCCTGTACGTATATACAGGTTTATATTATATATACAGTAAACTTATGATTATCCATTGCTCAGGGGACTGATGGTGTGGCAGATAATCGAAAGACACTCAAAGACTGCTACTAAAATTATATTTATTTTTGCCAGTTGTAAGAATATTTAAATGCTTGTTTTATCTGTTATGTACATTCGTTAATAAAAAGCATAATTGATAATAAGAAATCAATTTATGAGACAAATTTAGAATTTTACAGAATAAATATGCAGTATCTGTTTTCATCCAAAGTAATCCATTATACATTTTTGTTTATGTTTTGCTTGCACTTTGACAGCAGCAAGATTGTAGATTCTACATAATAAAAGTACTTGAGTTGCATCTGCTTCCTTCTGCATCTCAAAATAATTAATGCACATAGAGAGTATTGTCTCCACATCTGCATGACTCACTCCTGTATCATCATTTACCGATTCATCACATTTATCCACTTCAGATTTCTTTAGACTCAAAATATTTTGAATAACTTCATCATCCATTAATTCTTTATAACCAAGCATATATCTTAGAATAGCACACCGACTGACTTGGGTTTATTGTGAATTTGAGTTTCCGTAATTTATTTCTTATAGGTTGAATCCATATCAACTCAGGTAGGGGGTTACCTTCATAGTCTCAGAAATTTTTGAATTGAACATATGTTAAAATTTAAGAAAAAGTAACATACCTGTATATTTTTGCTTTGTCCAAAAAAATTCTTGGCCCGAGATACAGGCCACCAAAGATGACATCCCCGGCAATATTTCCCATACACGATTTTCGATAACAATTTTAAAGTGCCCTATCTCTAGAACGGTGCAAGATCTTTTGTTGCATTCTTTATTTTATTTTAAAGATAATATTCTTCTGTTTAAAATGAAATACCCAATTTTGAAATATGTATTTAACTTTTCTTGTGGCAGCCTTTTGAAAAAATAAAAAAAATTACCAAAAAAATTTTTTTTTCAAAAATGCCAATCTCAAAAATTTTGATTTTTTTGCTGTTGATCAATACCATTGGGAACTACTTTCACTGTAAAGGAGAATTTCCACTTTTGAGTTTAACAAGTTTTAGAAACATTTAAAAAATTCAGAGAATTTTACAGGAACTGTATATATACAGTTCCAGTAGGAGTCGCTGAATTTTTGCTTATTTCTATCATATTTGTAAGGTATGCCTATTATATATCCTAAGCAAGTTGGAAATTGCAATATCAAATGTGGCAAATGAGGTGTGTTCGTACTATAACTAGTTTTATAAATATTCAGATCTTGGTGCAATAAGTGCAGACATGCCAACCTTTGAAAATGAGAAATCGTAGCACACAAAATTTAAATGAATCTGGAGGTTGGTTGGTTGGATATTTCGGGTTTCACAGCCATCTTATTTCAGGATAGTCACAATTTTTTCCCCACAATCGTAGTTCACATTTTTCTATCACGATTCTATGTTGAAATCCCCACTTTTTACTACGAACTTTTGACGAATTTCACATTTTTAACCGCCATCCTTTGTCGAATTTTGCATTTTTTATCACGATCCTTTGCCGAAACTAGTGTTTTCTTTCTGCGATCTTTCGGTGAAATTTGCGTTTTCCTAACTAATCTTTCAATGAAATTTGCATTTTCTTACTGATCTTTTGACGAAATTCGCATTTTCTCTCTGCGATATTTTGACAAAATTCACGTTTTTACCACGATCTTTTGACGAAATTTATTTTCTTCAGCAACCAATTGACGAAATGGATTTTTTTACTCAGTAATTTGTCGAAATTCGTCATAGTTTATCGCAAAACGCGCGATTTTGCACACTATTTCAAACCTTGTAACTCAACCCCCCCCCCCCCCCCCTCTCCAGAAATTCTTAAAAAAGCACCCTTGTTTCTAAGAGAATTCCTTTATAAATATTTCCAGAAACACAATTCACTCATGGCTAATATACATAAAGAGTTTTTTATGTTAAGAAGTTTGTTTTGCAGCCCAGATTTTTTTTTCCTCGTGAGCATTTTTTAATGTTCAAATTTTCGGACTAATGTCCAATTTTTTAAAACTTTCGGAAATTAATACGTTGAAATTTTGGAAAAGAATCGCTCCTGAAAAATATGCTGCGCAGGATAAAAATCGCAACTAGAAACAAAAAATGAGTTTGTGTTTTTTGCAAAAAATCGTAGTTTAAGACAGATTTTCGTAGCATCGTAGTTTATAGGTCCAAATCGTAGCAACTACGATTTTTTCGCAGCAGTTGGCAAGTCTGTAAGTGTTACACTCTTGAGCAAAAAGGCATGAATACAAAATTTATTATAATTCCATATATTAAATTCAGTAATATGGAAGTAATATGAATCCATCTTAAAAAGGACTTAATCACCATGGCAATCTAGAATCATTACCTATCATGGTATATTATTGAATCAATTGTGTATTATAGGATTTTTAAATAGAATGAAGAAAACTTTTGTTAATATCTTTATAAGTTTTAATTCAATTTTCATAACATTTGAGGTAATACATACTTTATTTTTTTCATTACCGAACATTGCATAGTAAAACAATCTCAATAACATATATCAATTACACAGCAATACAACTATATTAAATGCAAGTTAGAGTTTAGACAGACGGGCAGAGAAACCAAATCCATAAAAACTTTCAACTATGTTGGAAAGTGTTAAAAATACATAAATCAGAGTTTCCCCCAGGTTTAAAAAAGAGCAGGGTGCTTCTTGTAGGAAAAGGGCACTTTTGGATTCCGAAGGGCATGTTTTGGATTCCGAAGGGCACATTTTTTTTTTTTTTTAATTTTTAAAGGCATTCTTTTAATTTTTAAAACTACTTTTAATATTTAATAGATAAGACACTATTTAAAGACAGCAATGAGTCAATTTTTACTATGCAAGTAAATTTTTTAATAAACAAAGGAGTAAACTCACTTTTTTCAGCTGGGGGGCAACAAGGGTGCTATTTTGTAAATGCAAGGGCAGGCAGGGTGCAGCACCCTCCTGAAACTGTCTAGGGGAAACTCTGCATAAATAGGTTTGAATTTGACTTTTAGAAATTTATATCAATAGACGGAAGCATACTTGAATACTTTCATACAACCCTGTACTTTACCTACTATCTTTATGCATGCCACTATTTAGCTAATATTTAATTAAGACTAAAACATCACGCTTCCAGAGTTTATCATCCATAGTTGGCCATATATCTAATTCTTTGCGTGGGCCTGTATGTCATTTTATCGTATATTCTACAAACATATCTTAGTATACTAAATGGAGTTCAGCGTAAAAATGCATAACTCATTTAAAAATCACCTTTAAACTACTCTCGTTCATACTCAGTAACCCTTATGATTTCTTTTATGTAGCCTGTATATGGTCTACTGCATTTATACACACAATGTAAAAATTTAGTTAAACTTAAAAACCCATATCACAACTAAAAAGCACTTCTAGCAATCATTGCTAATATACAGTATTTCGTATACAGTAAAGTATCTGAAATCTTTTGTGTGTCTCTGTAAATACTATGCACTTCTATTACACAGGAAGAAACTTGTCAGCAACATATATCAATTTCATTATATGTGAAAGAGTTTAGCATAATTAAAATATGCTGCAAACAATATTCCCCTTATACCATTATCCAACGGAATTCTTTTGTGTGGATATGTAAATGAATAATTAATATTCTTTGCACCACATATTTTACAGAATGTATATTTCATTGTATGTACACTTTATTTAAGCACATAGTTAAGATATTTTGTTTCCATGTTTTCTTTTATTTATCTTATGCTTCCATTCACTTAACTTTTTAGACACACCTTGTATAACTTGTCGAAATCAAAAGTGGAAGTTCTCCTTTACAGGGAAGGTAGTACTCAATGGTATTGATCAACAGAAGAAAAAAAAATCCAAAATTTTTGAGATTGGCATTTTTGAAAAAAAAATATTTTTGATAAAAAGAAAAAAAAATCAAAAGGCTGCCACAAGAAAAGTTAAATACATTTTGTAATTTGACTGTGTACTTGTAAACATATGAGAGCTGCAACAAGTCATATCAATAAAATTAAATTTGTGAGAAATCATGTTCAATACGTAATTTAGCAGTGAATATGATTACTGAAGAATCCACTATTATTAATCCACGGTCTTGTTTCAAAATGTCAGCTTCCTAGAACTTCAAATTGTTATATCTCAGCTATGTTTTAGGATAGAAGACAAAAAAAAAAAAAAAAAAAAAAAAAAAAAAATGCTCCGGAATTCTGGCATCAAGCTCTAACACTTAACAAATGATAAATTTTAAATTTCTAATTTTTTGCATATTTTGTTGAGTTTGAAATTTTTAAGGGGTATGCCATTATGAAACAAGATGGCAGATCCAGCTGGCTAGTAAACTCAGTTGAGATCTTACCTTCTACATATGCTCAGTCACATCCAAATAGATTAATAAATATGAGTGCCATTGCATTACAATATTCAGACATATATACAATATATCAACATTTGAACAGAGGGTGGTTTTGGAGTTTGGAGATCATGATTGGTGAAAGTGCACCAATTTTTTTTTAATTGCTTTCTTCCAGACAGCTGCAAATTGCAGCTTATTACTTTATATAAAAGAAGCTACCTAAAAAATACCTTATGTAAAAAAGATCAATCTTAATTTTTTATCGGTCCTCAATAGTTGTTTTTAATATTCAGTACGTCATAAAAGATAAACATTTATGTGACAGTTTTATTTTTGACAGACTGGCATATTTTTAAGTAGAATACAAAATCCTTCCAAAATGCTTCTGTTCTTCCCATCACTATCAACAAGTCCAGAAATAAAAGTATTCAAGCAAGTAAGGAGCATTGATCTTCTAAAATATTTTCCAGGTTTGTCATGAGGTATATTATCCCTTTTCATCTGATGGTGAACTTGATCAGGAACTATGTGTAGCTAAACAGAATTGTATCAAAGTTATCTTTAGCCAAGGATTCTGTCCTCTTGAACAGGCCAGGAAACTTTTCAACTCAAGTTTTCATTTCCTCTCTTACTGATTCACAAAAACTTAATAGAGATGAAATTATATCAACATTAGGGTGGAGCGATTTTTCTTTAAAAGCAAAAATGGGTAGGAGTCAAAAGTTGCCTTTATACTAGTACATGAATTGCGTGCAATTTTACCTCTGTAAAAAAACGGCTGGGGTCTGCACTTTTGGTCCAAATGTCAAAATTTTGGATAAAATTTGACAAATTTTACCAAAAAATTTTACATTAATTTTTCAAAAAAATTTAATATTCTCATAGAGCTGGATATTATTTAAAAGTGCTTTTTAAACCTTTTTTATTAAAGACATAACATATTAGTACATGAATTGCATGCAATTTTACCTCTGTAAAAAAATGGCTGGGGGTCTGCACTTTTGGTCCAAATGTCAAAATTTTGGGTAAAATTTAAAAATTTTACCAAAAAATTTTATATTAATTTTTCAAAAAAAATTAATATTCTTATAGATTCTTATATATACTCTTATTCATATTATTTAAAAGTGTTTTTTAAACCTTTTTTATTAAAGACATAACATATTTAAATGATAAAACAATATGTTTATTCTGTATAATTGGAACAAAACTGACAAATTTTGGTAAAAAATGGCATTGCCACTGTTGTGGCATACAACAAATTGTTGTTTTGAATACAGCTCTTATCTAGTTGCTTTCAAAACTATCCAGGGCATACCAGGTGGAGGTAGCTGCATATTAAGTCCCACCAGTGCCCAGCTCGACCATCCTACCATCTGAGCACAATGTTTAATAAACATTGAATTGTGATTTTCTATGTATCAACATAGTTCATATCTTCCTTGCATCTACAGACTTTAGATGATGCTACTGTGACTTCCTTCATGTATCGTTCCACTGCTTGTGTATGAGAAGGCAAGCAAAGTAATGCAGTGGAGATGTTATTAATGGAATCTACTCAGCCATCTATTATTTTCACCAAAATTATATCAGATAAATGCATAGTGAATTTGTTACCCCAACATTTGTTCAATCAATTTGATTTTTTATGTAACAATCTGCTTCAAAGTTTATTGTAGGTATTTCAAATTTGAGTATGCCATCACTTACTATATCTATTGCATTTATTATATACTGAGAAGCTAGCTGTTTAATATGATGACAATCGTCAAAGAGCATTGCAGTCAGAATTTGCTCTGGGTGTGCAAAGTAACCAAATCCTAAATAACATTTTTTAGTATTTATTTTGTGACTTTTATGTGTTGTTTAGAAGCCGAGTAATTTCCCATAACTTTGATCCATTATTTAGATGTGGATTACATTTGGTGCAAACCATCGTGGGGCATAAACTTGGATTAGATACTTTGTGAGTGAACCTACAGACTCTGATGGTCAATTAGTGCTTATATAAAGGTGGAAAATTTTATTCGCCTTTATAAGCCATCTTGCATGGGGGTCATTCCTTGTGAAATCAACCAATTTAAAGAAAAGTTGTTGCACCATAGTCACAGATTTTTTTAAAATTTTTATTACAGACAGATGTAGTAGTGAAACCATCAAATCTAAAATTTTAAGATAATTTGTGCAATATTGACTGAGATATAGCCTTTTGAAAATTGATCATTTTTACCAAATGGCGGCCATCTTGGATGCTATCCCTATGTCTATAAATGTCCATAACTTGACAACTAATGACTCAAATTTTATATTTCTGGTACCAATTTAAAGCTATTTGTATAAAGAATGCATATATGATATTAAAACAATAGTAATTTTTTATTTTAATACTGTTTATTACATTCAAACTGAAAATATCACCCTCAAAAAATGACTTACTGTAATGGGCCATAAAAAAAATGACCTATCATAATTCTTTTTCAAACTTGCTAAAAACATTGCTCCATATGTGTACTTTAAATAGAAAAAAAATTGGAGAGGTAAAATTTTTCGTTTACAAAAAAAATAGCTTTTTACACATAGGATGTCACTTACTAAGCAGTGACTATCTTAAAACATGTAAATATCCCTGATTTAAGAAATAATGGCCAAAACTAAATATTTTTTAATCCCTGAATTAATGTAAAACTATAATGAAATATAATCTCATAAGTTTCTTGTAGGACCACCCTCCAATTGCTCCCCCCCCCCCCAAAAAAAAAAAAGAAGTCATTGCTAAAAATGTATAATTGAAAAAATTTAACACTGAAGAAAATAAGAAAATAAATAAAGAATATAATGTATAATTGTGAAAAACCTTTAAATGCAATATATATAAATGAGATTTTACTGCATGTGTATATGTGGAATCTATTCAAAACGTTTTCCATGCAAGAAATTCAATTTTTATACCTAAATTTCTATTTCTTACTTTAAAAATTGCTCACTTAAAAATTTTTACATTTGTATGTGACTTTATAGAAAAATTCTGCTGTATGCATGTTTTACATCATTCAAGTTGCATTAAATATTCAGATATAAATATGTCTGTTTATGTATTTTCTATTTCAATAAATTTACATACTAAGAATGACAGAATTCATGAAATGAATGCTAATCTTGCATAATCTATTTTCCTTATTATTTGAATTCAAAACATGATGTAATAATGCATCATCTTCTATCCTGATGTAATATTGCATCATGTTATATGTTTATGCAATTTTATCATAATGTATCCAACAAATCTTTTGTTGAAAATTTTTGAAACCTTTTGTGGGTAAGCTTATTATAAACTGCATTATATATAAAATTTTAAATAAAAAAAATATTTGACATAATTTATGAATTATTGCATCATGTTGTATGCTGATGCAATTTTGGGAAAAGATTGCTGCTGTATCGTCATCTGTTTTCTAATTGGTTGTAATTAAAGTATGATGAAATATTACATCATAATGTACAAAAAAATTTGACTATCCCTTTTAAACATCATTTCTGTTGATGTTTTCAATGTAGTATGCACTGGCATAGAATAGTTATTTTGTGCTTAAGATTCTACAGTGGACATGGAGTGTTTTGTATGCAAGAAACTTGGTGTTTCATTGAGTACTGATCTGATTCCTGTTCTTCAATTGTCTTCACGTGATTTGCAGTTATTAAAAAAAAGATTGCATTATGTAATCCCAGATGAAAAATGCTTTGTCCGTGGAAATAGTATATGCAAGGTTCACAAGGATAAATATCTAAAATGGTATATTTTGAGACAGAGACAGTGTTGTGATCCATTTAATAAACATCCAAATAGCATCAGAGCAAAATCACTAAAAACAATATCATTAGATATGTCTAAAACAAATCCAGATATCCTCATTCCAGGAAAAAAATTGTGTGTTTCCTGTTATTCATCAGTAAATATAAAAAAAAAGTCTATTGTTGACAGGATAACCACCTCAGGAACAGAAAGCCCCTCTGATTCAGATTTTAATGAACCCACAGTAGTAATAGAACAATTAAACAAAAGTTGTGAATTGTTAGAGTTATCGCCAATAAAGGTAAGTAGGCGTACCTCAAAGAGAAAACTTAATTACATGCAAATGAAAGTTTCAAAAATAACTAAGTGTGTTGCAACTAAAGCAGCTACAGTATTAGGTGTTGAAACCATAAATAAGCCTCAAAATAGTAAAGACACAACTTGTCCTGACTGCACATCTATGATGGATAAATTATTGGAGAAGTTTACAAATGCATGTTTTAAAGAAAAAGTTCAAATTATAACACTAGTTCCAGATTCATAGACAATACAGCAAACAATGACTTATTTTAATACTACACAGTATCTTGTAAAAAAGGCAAGGAAGTTTAAAACAACAGAAGGGATGTTATCGATGCCTAGTGGAAGAAAAAGTGTTAAACTGAGTCCAGACATTATAGAAAAAGTTATTAATTTTTATTATGATGATAATAACAGCCGCATGTGTCCTGGGAAAAAAAGATTTCATATCCAAGATGTTCCAACTGAAAATGGCAGAATATTAAAACAAAAGAGATCGATTTTGCACAATTTAAAGGACTTATATATTGCATTTAAAGAACAACATGACTTAAAAATTGGATTGTCTAAGTTTTGCTCACTACGTCCAAGAGAATGTGTTACTGCTGGAAGCAAAGGTATTCATTCTGTCTGTGTGTGTGTATACCATCAAAATATTAAACTTATGCTTCATGCTATTCATATCAATGACTACATATCACTGCTAAAAAAACTTGTTTGTTGCATTGAATCTGAAGAATGCATGCTGCACAGGTGTGATAAATGTCAATCTCCTGAAATTTTAAAGAAAGATTTAATGGGTTTAGATGAATTGGAAATGAGTAATGATATTATTTATAAACAGTGGGTAAAGACTGATGGAGCAGAATTAAAAAAAGTGATTATGCCTGTTGATGAATTTGTTGATGATTTAATTACAAAACTCCTTGCTTTATGTTCACACCAGTTTTTTGCAAAATCACAAAGTTTATATTTCCAGAAAACAAAGGATGAACTGAATACAGAAACTGCTATTATTTCAGCTGATTTTTCTGAAAACTATACTTGCATTGTGCAAGATGCTATTCAAAATATCCATTGGCAAAAAGAACAGGTTACAGTTCACCCCTTTCTTGCTTATATAAGGGACAGTATCACTGATACTGTGAAATCTACTCCTATGTGTGCAATAAGTGAGCATTTAGTTCATGACACTACTACATTTTGGGCTTTTCAAAAAGTAATTGTCAATTATTTAATTTCACAAATTCCACAGATTAAATACATAAAATATTTTAGTGATGGATCATCAGCCCAATACAAAAATTATAAAAATTTTATTAATCTATTCCATCATGAAGAAGACCATGGTGTGAAAGCTGAATGGCATTTTTTTGCTTCTTGGCATGGAAAAGGAGCTTATGATGGAATAGGCAGCACCATAAAACGCATGGCCACCAAAGCAAGTCTTCAGCGTCCATTCAAAGATGTATCTTAAATGCATTTGATCTGTATACATTTGCAAAAGAATATGTTAAAGGAATTGAAAGTTTTTTTTTTTAACAAAATCTGAAATTGAAATTGCCAATAATCAGTTAGCAGATAGGTATGCAAAGGCAGATACAATCGTAGGAACAAGGGTTAATCACAGCTTTGGGCCAATAAATAAAGGCCAAATACTGGTTTCCAGGGTATCAGGCTCCTCAACAAATTTTATTGCTACTGTGAGATTTAGTGAAACCGACAAACCACAAACATTTAAAAGTGAACAATATGTTGCATGTGTATATGGTGTTAATTGGTGGATTGGTAAGATTTTAGATTACTGCGAGGAATTCAATGACTATAAAATTATGTTCATGCATCCTCATGGTCCTAGTTCATCATATTCATGGCCAAAATCTTCAGATGCTTGTTGGATTCCATATGAGCATTAGGGTGGAACTTAAGTATAGGGTAAAAAAAAAAACCTTTTTGTTTTAATGTCTAATAGTGAAAACTTTTTTCCTTTTTGGATGTCTAAACTTTTGGCTGAAAAAGTTTTTTAAAATTAATTTGTTTTCCGGTTCCTCAAGGACGTCAAAGTTTAAAATTTCAGTATAAAGTAACTAAAGTAAACAACGTAGCTGTTAGCTCATATCTGCTTATATTAAGCAAATACTACCCAGAAGTCACCACAAGGATGTGGTTAAATATCGACTTCCACCCTCCTTACCTCCCTTTGTTATGGATTAATTCAATTGGATATTCAACCCACTGGCTCCTTAGGCAAACTTTGTCATTACATTGCGGGAATTCAACTTTCCCAAGATAAAACCATCTCTTACTTAATATCTAAAGACGATTGACGCAGCTCGCGGGACAAAGTTTCCACAGTTTGAATGCTACAACAAAAATCTAAAATTCAGATGTACCCCCTGTTTGTACTTTTTTTTTTAAGTTCTTCATCCGATCAGTCCGTCAAGACAGGATCCATGTTTCTATAGTTTATAATTTCAATATGTTCGCATTTTTTCAAGTTGCTTTCCTATTCATTCAGAAAATCCTTTAGTACCCGTAGTTTTTCCAGCAAGAAATAAGTATCTAAAAAAAATTCATTTGCATGTAATAAGCAAATTATACATTGTAAAGTTTTTAGAGACTTGCTTCCGATGTTTTGACAACTCCAGATTTGCATCCTGCATTGGTGGCGTTTCTGTTTCACCCAATAAATTTCAAACTTGAAATGTCTGTATTATTATTTTGAAAATACACCAAAATTGCAGTAGCTATATTAATATAAGAAGATGTCAATAAAATATGAACAATATATTTTGATCTTGGTTTTGAGCTAAGATCATGTGTTCTTCTTTAACCCATTAATGCCCAGTGGCATATTTTTAGATCGCTAGACTTAGTGACAAGAAAGCGCTTTTCACACCAGTAAATATGAAGATAAATATATACTTTCTTTCAAGAGACAAATTCTTTGATGATATAAGATAAAAATTACTCATATTTTAAAAGTGGTGGAGAATCCTAAATTTAAATTTTAACAAAGAAAATTATCCGGGCGGTAATGGGCTAATGATTCTTCGTTATACATTTCCCTTTGCTTCAGTTATCATAGTGTTATCCTTTCTGCCATCAAAATACAAACCTTCAATAATTAACTCATTCCGTCTTTCTTGTTCTTTCAAATTCTTCCTTTTCTTTTCTGTTTGTCTTCTTCAAGTCCTTTTGTCAGTTACCTTTTCTTTATTATCATAAGAAATATCTTGTTGGGTACCATTTGCAATAATGTTTGCAGTTCTGTCTAATACTCCAGTTCTTTCACCTTGTTGATTGTCAAATTCAGGTTTAGAAGAACTACCGATTGAACTATTTCCTTCCGAACTATTTTCTTCATTTGGTGAGTCTTTCAAACAAAACATCACTTTTTTGTTTTAAAATAACTTTTTCTTTTCTTGATATTTCCTTTTCCAGTCTTGCTACACTTTTTTTTGTAGTTTTTATATCTATTGATCCTATTGCCATCACCCCATCTCTCTGAGGTCTTTGAGAAAGTGACGTTCTTGTTATGATGCACGATAATATTTAGTGCACTTAGACAAAGAATAGTTTTTTGCACGATTACCTAACATTTTGCAATTTTATATTGGATTTGGGCTTATTCTTTCTAATCTTAATATTTTTCTACAAATTTTGACATTTCTCACCATAGTCTTTAATCATTTTTTATGATTTGTGTATCAGAAACTGTTGGAATTGAAGGTGTCAGCAATACACTTTTAATTGTATCAGAAACAGCTTTAGATATGTCAGAAACAGTGTGTTCTAGATTCCAGCTGTCAGATTTTAAGTTAAATTGAACCCGTAATTAATGTTTCATAACATCTTCATCTGTTCGCCAAAGATGACTGTCTAATGTTAATTGTTTTGTTTCACGAAATACAAGACACTTCAACAAATTTCTAGATTTAGGTACGTTAGTAGACATTGTCACATTTGACGCCGACTGTTTATTGAAAAATAATCAAAGAAACTGTAAACACGCGCTAAATCGGACTTTCGAACATTTTATGAGCCGCAGCCAAATAAATCAGAGACAATGAAAGGCAGCGCTCACTACGCTAGCTTTTACAAAAGTCAAATAAAGTGGGGCCATCTTTACCATGGCACTAAAACTAAATTATACTTTTATTACAAGACATTAATACTTCATTATTTTAATTCTGCAAAATATAAATTTTAACAATAAGCTTAAAACACTTTTCATGCAATTATTGGCTTTTATTCATTTTTTAGGGAAAATCAGGCGCTTTGAGGAACCGGAAAATATCATTTTAAAATTATTATGGAGTTAAAAAGGAAAAAAATAATCACTATTAGAATATAGAATTCGAAACTTCGTTTTTTAGTTCCACCCTAATGAGCATATAATGAAAGTAGTGTCTATCCCAATGACTGGGAGGTACAAGGGAGGGTTATAGAGAGGCTACTTTAGTCAAGCAAAAAGGCCCAATCGCTAATGTTACTAACTGAATCTGAGGTTTGATGAATATGTGTGCATTAGTTCTTGAAATAGAGCTATTGCGGAAATCGCGTAAATGCTGCAAAATGCAGCATAGCAGCACTACCTGTTGGGCGATTTACAACAAAACATAAACAGTACCAATTATTTTCAAGGACTAACTCAATCTGAAGTTTTATGAAAATCCTTGCATAAGTTCTTGAGATAGAGCCGTTGCTGAAATCGTGATTGGGCGATTTACACCAAAAACTAATCAGCACCAATTTATATCAGGGACTACCTGAATATAAATTTGTATTAAATTCGTGCATTACTTCATGAGATAGAGCGCCCACAAAATTTGTGTCACATACAGACAGACAGGCAAACATTTTGTAAAAACATGTTTTTTGAGTTTTTCGACCTCTAAAACGTGTAAATCCGTCGAAAACCGTAAGTCAAAAATCACGAATCCAATACTTTTTTCTTGTAAAGATAGAAGAAAGCAAAAAAATCATTTAAAAATTTTTAAATGCAAATGAGATATGGCTACTTCAGAGCGAAAACACCCGTTCGCGAATGCTAATTCTAGGGAAGAAATTTATAAGGATATTTCGGTTGCATTTCAATATTTTTTATAAGTTTATTTTGCATTGGATACCTGAGGTCGATCTGTACAAAGGCCATTTTTTACTTTTTCGATTTTGACTGCAGATTTTTTTTTTCAGGATGCATTCACTTTCGAAACCGGTTTCGAAAATAAAAGTGTCCTCAGTAAAAATATCTGCAATAAACAAAGTCAAAAAAGTAAAAAACGACCTTCGTGCAGATCGATCGCAGCTATCTAATGCAAAATAATAATAATAATAATAATAATTTTAAAATATTGAAATGCAACCGAGATCTTATTTGAAAAATTTGACCCACTTTTAATAAGTTACTAAGAATTATAAAATGTGCCAATTTTATGCATCTTAATGTTAAATGTAAGATTAGTCTCTAGAAGCATTTTGCGAAGATAAGAATGCCGACTCTGTAACACTTTTGTTAAATATTCAGGTAAGTTGGAAAGACAACAAATCAGCTTTTGGCAGAAAAGTAAAGATGTATCGCCTCATTTATAAGAGTATGTTAAAATCACATATGAGACAGAAAATTAATGTTTTTAATAAGTTAAAAAAATATAAAGTAATTGTTAATGCTCTGCTAGTCTTCTTTCTTGGTCAGCTTTTTCTTCTAATTTTTATTTTATTTTATTTTATTTTATTTTAAATAAAATTCAACATTTTAAATTTCTTTTTATGTTACCACTATCAGAATGTATTTTCAGGAAGAAGTCACAATGGTACAACTTGAAAATATTAATTATAAATATTAATTTAGAAGCTCAAACTGACACCAAGTCACCTGGGCCAACCTGCCCCGATTACGGGGTTAATTAGCCCACGTCACTTTTTAATGTTCTGATAGTGCAGAAGTTTAAGAAATGTTCAAAATTTTACCGAATCTTAATTTTTGTTTCGTACGAATGAAAACACAATATAGCCTAAAGAATATCTACCATACAATATTCCTTAATGAAGCCATAAAATTATAAAAATGTAAAATTAATAATTAGAGAAAGAAAGGACTAAAGTAAAAAAAAAAAAAATCAATTTATAGATATAAATAGAATTAATTGATTAACTCGACATAATTTTCATCATTATAATGAAGACAAACATAAAATTTGGTTATGTTTTCAATAGGACCAACTATTACAAAAAAAAAAAAAAAAAAAAATTGGTTGAAGAAGAAAAAAATTCATAACTTCGTCAATTCACAAGATATCAAATCCATTTAAATTTATTATACATCTTAGTATTATCTAAAACTTTTATATTGACAAGTTTTTGATAAGATCAACTATTATGGCAAAAAGAAAAAAAAATGTATGTGTGTGTGTATAAGAAAAAAATCACATTTCCCTTAATCCGTAAAATTGTTGGTGAATTAATTTTGAAATCTACCTGTGCCTGTAGCCCAAGCTAGCAGGGATTTTACTACAATTATGATAGTTATAAATATTTTTGTACAACAGAGCAGCATATTTGATGTGGGTAAACACCAATATATCTTCATTTTTTAGAAAGAATGACTGGAATAACCAGGAATTCAATTAATAAAATAATTCCTTATTATTAATTATTAATAAATTAAAATAATAATTAAATAATTCCTTACTATTAATTAATAATAAATTAATTAAAATAATAATAAAAATATCTGTAAACAAAATTGAAAAAGCAAAAAACGGCCTTGGTACAGATTGATCTCCGGTATCCAATTCAAAAAAATCATTTAAAACTATTGACATGCAACCGAGAAGAGGCTACTTTAGTCAAGCGAAAAGACCCTATTCGCTAATGCTAATTCTAAGGAAGAAATTTGTAAAGATATCTTGGTAGCATTTCAATATTTTTAAATTCTTTTTTTTTTTTTTTCATTGGATAGCTGAGATTGATCTGCACAAAGGCCGCTTTTTACTTTTCCCACTTTGACTGCCAAAATTTTTGTGGGGATGTTTTCACTTTCGAAAATGTTTCCGAAATTGAAAGTGCCCCCATTAAAAATGTTTCTGAACAAAATCGAAAAAGAAAAAAAGGCCTTTGTACAGATTGATCTCAGCTATCCAATGCAAAAAAAAAAAAAAAAAAAAAAATCTTTTAAAAATATTGAAATGCAACCGAGAAGAGGCTACTTTAGTCAAGCAAAAAGACCGCTTGCTAATGCTAATCCTATAGAAGAAATTTATAAAGATATCTCGTTTGCATTTCAATATTTTTTAATTTATTTTTTTTATTTATTTTTTATTATTTTTTATTTTATTTTTATTTTTATTTATTTATTTTGCATTGGATAGGTGAGATCGATCTGCACAAAGGCCATTTTTTACTTTTTCGGCCCAAAATCTGAGTTTCACTGAAAATTCGTTTTCGGCAAAAATTCTGCTGGATTAATTTTCATCAATAGGCTAAAAATTTTTTATTTCATTTGTACAGCCCTGTATATGACACACTGTATCCCCCCACCCCCTGCTTTCACACTTACCCAATAGTGTATAAAACTTTGTAACTTAATGTGTATCATAACGAAAACCGTACTTTCCAGCTAATAGACAGTACATCTGTGTTGTATCCGATAAATTTTGTGTGTTCCTGTAAATGAACGTTAAATGATACACACATCATATTCTACAGTAAGTATATGGTCATGGCGTGAAACCACAGTAATGTATATCATTTTCATTATACTTGAAGCAGTGTAACATCATTAAAATATTTTGTAAACAGTTTTTCTAAGTAGACTATGTATTATGTAATGGAATTCGTTTGTGAGGTGCTGTAAATGAGTAATAAATGCTTTGCACCTCATAAATACATATCAATTTTCTTATGTTTGAAATGGTGCAACATTATTAAAATGTACTTGATTCTTTCTCATTGACTGTAATGTAACTGCATATTTCAAATTTCGCACGTTTCAATTTCAATAGAGATCAACACTAAATGTCAATAACACCCTCAATGAAAAAGGAAATTTCTAAATTTATTGTTTCATTACATTTTTTAAAGCTGTTAAAAAATTAGATAAAAAATAAATAATAGAGCCTCAACAACGTGAATCTCTCCGATACATTCTAACATAAAAACTTTAAATTTGCTGACATTTAATGTTCACTCGAATATTGTTTTATATATATATTAAATATATTTGGAATTATAATAGAATTGCTTCCCAATGATAAATGTTTCCTGATTTCTGTGTTTAAAACCAACTCAAAATACCAACTTTGACATTGTTTTCAGAAGTCTTTTGCCTCCATGAGAAAAAGAGAAAAAGTATTTGATTTTTTAATATCTGAATAAGAATATCGGTAAATTTCGTGCACTTAAAAATATGCATATGATTTTGAAAATGTGTTGGTGAATAACCTATTTAGACTTCAGAACAACTTTCCAGGGGTCGATCCAGTTAGAAAATGGGGCCTATTCAGGGCACTTTCACAAAAATCTATTCAATAAAATAGGCTCCTTCACAAAAATAAATTTAATAAAACTGGCCTCCCCACAAGAATAAATTTAATAAAATGGGACCCTTCACAAAAATGAACTTAATAAAACGTGCCCCTGCATAAAATTCCTTTTAATAAAATAGACCCCTTTGTAAAATTCTTTTTCATAAAAAGTGTTTTAAAATGTGTAATTTGTAAATGAAACTAGATTGTGAAAAACAAAAACTTTAGAAAGAGGATTATAGAAGTGTTTGGTACAAATTTGAGCAACTGGATTTTAACTTTCGTTACAAAATGTTATTTTTCACAAAAATATAGTAAAATTCCCAAAAGTAACTTTTACTTTTCACAAAATGGGTCTCAATAATGAAAACCTGTCTCGAGATCTGCTTTCTCAGAAGGTGTAATTGGAAGCCTGTCTTCATTCCTGTCTGCTAATCACCTTTTCCCGGTCAGGTTGTCTAAAATACCCGCCCCCCTGTTTGCCGGGAAGCAAAGAGAGCCTATTTTTATGCTGTGGGGTGACCATTTTGTTTGTCAATTACATGCTTAGAAAATATCATTGGTCTTTTAAGGTGCCAATCTTTGTGATTGGGATACACCTCCCATGTGGCAACGCTTAAACTGTAAAATAGGATTTCGGTTTTCCAATTGAGTGAAATAGGTTCTTAATAAATGACACAAAGAAAATTCACTAGAGTGAAGGTGGCATATGATCCATTGTAATGGGTCATTTTAAACTTGTCCCACACAAAATGGCTCACAATGGTGAATAGAATTCTACACCTTTATATGAGCACTCACTGCAAATCAGAGTCTCTACACTCACTCAGAAAGTACTATGTAATCCAAGTTTGTGCTCCAGGATGGTTTGCCAACAAATGTAATCCACATCTAAAGAACGGATCTAAAAACTCATGGGAAATTACTTGGCTACTAAACAACCCATAAAACAAATAGCAAAAAAAGTTATTTAGGACAATGGTTGCTTGGCACACCCAGAGCAAATTCTGATTGTAATGATCTCTGACAATCACCATCACATTAAAAAGTTGCTCAGCACGTAATAGATGTAAGAGGAGAGTAAATGATAGCATACACAAATCTGAGAGACCGACAATCAACTTTGAAGAGGATAATTATATAAATCTAATTAATTGGAAAATTGTTGTGATAATAGAAACCCCAATCACTATGCATTTATCGGATACAATTTTGGTGAAGATAGTAGACGGCTCCATTAATAACATCCCCACTGCATTACTTACTCTGCTTGCCTTCTCATACACAAGCAGTAGAAAGAAATGTGAAGGAGGTCATAGCAACTTGGCTATTAAACAACTCAAAATAAATAGCCAAAAAAGTTATTTAGGACAATGGTTGCTTGGCATACCCAGAGCAAATTCTGATTGCGATGCTCTCTGACAATCGCCATCACATTAAACAGCTAACTGCTCAGCATATAATAGATGCAAGTGGAGAGTAAATGATAGCATATACAAATCTGAGAGATCGACAATCAACTTCCAAGTGGATAATTATATAAATCTAATTAATTGGAAAATTGTTGCGGTAATAGAAACCCCAATTACTATGCATTTATCAGATACAATTTTGGTGAAGATAGTAGACAGCTGAATAGATTCCATTAATAACATCCCCACTGCATTACTAACTCTGCTTGCCTTCTCATATACAAGCAGTAGAAAGATATGTGAAGGAGGTCATAACAGCAGCATCCAAAGTCTGTGCATACAAAAAGATGGACTAGGTTGATACATTAGAAAACTTATACCAGTCTGATAAAAAATCACATTTCAATGTATAAATAAAACACCATGCTCAGATGGTAGGGTGGTCAAGCTGGGCATGGGTGGGACATGATATGCAGCTATCTCAACTTGGTATGTCCTTGGTAGTTTTGAAAGCAACTTGTTAAGAGCTGTATTCAAAACAATTCGATGTATGCCGCAACACAGTGGCAACCCTTTTTTACTGAAAGTTGTCAGTTTTGCTCCAGTTATACAGAATAAAGATATCATTTAAATATGTTAAGTCTTTAATAATAAAGGTTTAAATAAAACTTAAATAATAAGCAGTTGTATAAGAATTTTTTTATTTTTTTTTGAAAAAATGTCAAATTTTACCCAAAATTTCAATTTTTGGACCAAAAGCACAGATCCAAGCCATTTTATTTCAGTGAAAAAATTGCATGCAGTTGATGTAGTATAAGGACAACTTTTGGCACCTACCTGTTTTTGATTTAAAAAAAAAAATCTCTCCACCCTAGTCAATATGTTTTAGAGAAGAAGGACAAATCACATTCATGTTATTGCAGATATTTTGAAAGTGATAATGTTATGTTCAATAAAAATTTACAAATAACTAGTCAAACAATATACTTTTTACAATTTCAGCCAGTAGATTTAAAAGCAGTTTATTATATTGCTTGATATAAAATTATAAAATAAACAAAGCCAAGACATACAAAATTGTCATAAATCTGCTGTTATTACATTCATGTAAACTTGTCTGTTCCCATAAATGTTGGCAATAATTGGTTCCATTGATGTCTCTGTTGAAGTTTTATGCTTTATCATAGGGATCTTCAACCTTTTGCCAGCACAAATTCCAAAAGGTAATTTCTGCCTTACTTAATTGTAAAGATTCAGTCATTAAAATAAGGCAAATTTTTATTTTCTTAAATAACTTGGCGGTCTGCTAGCTATAGTTTGAAGATACTACTCATCTAGTTAGAATCTATAAAAATCCCTGTCGGCCCGGCCTACAGGCAGAGGTAGATTTCGAAGTTAAGTATACTAATTTCACCAACAAAAACTAAATCATGATTAGATATAAATCCACTTTAACAGTTTTAACTGTCTGCTTTTGACGAGTTTTTATTTCCTTTTTATAAAATAGCTGGTTTTATGAGAATCATGTTAAGGCGATATAAAAATTTTTTTTTTCCATACTCAACAACTCGAAATTTTCTGGCACATTTTCAGATTAATTTTTAATTTAAAAAAATATGAAACATGCTGACATGATTTTTTAAAAGATTTATAAGCGACCTGTGTTTTTATTTTTCTTTCAATTAATTAAAACTTGATTAATAAACAATTATTTTCTCAGTAGGGCAATATTTTTCATTTCTAACACAATCGCTTCGGGAAATTCTGTTCAAAATGCCCACTTTGACATCATTTTTTGAAATATATTCTGCCTCTATCAAAAAATCGATCATTACTGTACATTATATAGTTTCTGAATAAGAGAATCTAGCAATTGGATGCGTTTGAGAGCAACAAGTTGGAAATTGCTCGTCAAACATAACAAATGGGGTGCGTTCGTACTATAACTAGTTTTATAATTATTTTTTGCACCCCATATTGTACTGAATGTATATTTTTTTGCGCTTCATAAGTGCATAGTTTGTAACATCATTAAAATGCACTTACAATATTTTTTCCCCCATTCCCCGTAATGTAACGGAAAACTTTTGACTGTCCCTGTAATTAAACTATACATCCGATTTTCATAAAATTGGAAATGGCTCAACAAAATTTTGCAGCAATTATATATTAAAAATTTCAGACCATTCGGAAGGCTGTAAAATCATTAAAATGCATTTGCTATAATTTTTTCCCATTGGCCGTAATGTAACGGAAAACTTTTGGGTGTCCCTGTAATTAAACTATACATCCGATTTTCATAAAATTGGAAATGGCTCGACAAAATTTTGCAGCAATTATATATTAAAAATTTCAGATCATTCGGTTGGGCAGTTTTTGCTCTGTTATATGCGGACGGACAGACAGACGGACTGAACGACGACTATAGGTGCTACGTATTTATATAATTACGAACGCACCTAAAAATGAATTTAAAAATGAGTAAGAAAATAGACAGTTTGGATTTGAATGCACCCTTAATAAGATGATTTTTTTCGTCAACCGCTATGTATTTTTAATTTGTTTTTGCTTTAAGAATTGGCCCTATCAAAAACTTGTCTATATAAATGTTGAAGACAATATTAAGAAGATATATGATAAATTCATGGAGATTTTATATCTTGTGAATTGACGGAGTTATGAAAATTTTTCTTCTTCAACCCCCCTTTTTGGTTTTCGTTTTTTTTTTCTTGCAGTACGAATTGGTCCTATCAAAAACATGTGAATATAAAAGTTGTAGATATTATTAAGGAGATGTATAATAAAATTAATTGGATTTGATATATTGAGAACTGACGAAGTTAGGAATTTTTTTCTCAACAAAAACCCTATTTTTTGTGTCCCTTGAGTCCATTTTTAATTTTATCAAAAATCTGTGATACATAAATTTTTGGTTCTATTTTTAGAAGTAATAAAAACTTTAAACTGATTTGATATGTACAAAAATTAAGAAGTTATGTGGTTTTTTCGGTTTTCACAAAATCCCTCCCTATTTCCATCCCCTTTGTCCGCTTTTGCCCATTAACGAACTTGACCGAGATTTTATGTCCCTTGATTTTATGTATCAGTTTGGAAGAGATTTGTGCAGAATTGCGGAAGTTATCGTGTCCAGAAGAAAGTGATAACACAATTGCTTCGGGAAATTCCGTTCAAAATGCCCACTTTGACATAATTTTTTGAAATATATTCTGCCTCTATCAAAAAATCGATCATTGCGGTACATTATACAGTTTCTGAATAAACGAATATACCAATTAAATGCGTTTGAGAGCAAAAATGAATTTAAAAATGAGTCAGAAAATGAGCAGTTTGGATTTGAGTGCATCCTTAATGCAATGATTTTTCCAACACAATCCGCTTCGGGAAATTCGGTTCAAAATGCCCACTTTAACAGCATTTTTTAAAGTATATTCTGCCTCTATCAAAAAATCGACCATTACGGTACATTATATAGTTTCTGAGTAAGAAAACGTACCAATTGGAAGCCTTTGAGAGCAAAAATGAATTGTAAAATGAGTCAGAAAATACGCAGTTTGGATTTGAATACACCCTTACTTAGATGATTTTTTTCTTCAACCGCTATGTATTTTTGTTTTTGCTGTAAGAATTGGTCCTATACAAAACTTGTCTATATAGATGTTGTAGACAATATTAAGAAGATATATGATAAATTCATTGGGATTTTATATCTTTTGAATTGACGGAGTTATGGATTTTTTACTTCTTCAAACCCCCTTTTTGTTTTCGTTTTTAATTTTTTTTTTTTTGCAGTACGAATTTGTCCTATCAAAAACTTGTGAATATGAAAGTTGTAGATAATATTAAGGAGATTTATAATAAAATTAATTGGAATTGATATCTTGAGAATTGACGAAGTTATGAATTTTTTTCTCCCAAAAACCTTTTTTTTGCGCCCCTTGAGCCCATTTTTAACTTTATCAAAAATCTGTGATACATAAAATTTTGGGCCCTATTTTTAGAAGTAATAAAATCTTTAAACTGATTTGATATGTACAAAAATTAAGAAGTTATGGGGGGTTTTCGGTTTTCACAAAACCCCTCCCTATTTCCATCCCCTTGGTCCGATTTTGCCCATTAACGAACTTGACCGAGATTTTATGCCCTTTGATTTTATGTATCAGTTTGGAAGAGATTGGTGCAGAATTACGAAAGTTATCGTGTCCAGAAGAAAGTGATATATATAGATAGATAGATAGATACATAGATAGATAGATAGATAGATAGATAGATAGATACATAGATAGATAGATAGATAGATAGATAGATAGATAGATAGATAAAGTTTTTTACTGAGGGTGGTTTTGGGTTCTAGGAGTCATGATCGGTGTAGATCTGCAAAATTTTTTCAGAAATTCCAACATAGGAATGATCCCAATAGGTAGTATTTCATACGAAATCTACCTAAAAACTACTTGCTAAGGACCAGAAAGAAATTTCATTTTAGATAGGTTAATGTCTATGTAGGTGTACTTGTATGGTTATCTTGCTGCCATTGAGATCATGACATGTTTCTCTTTACAGGTTTCAAGAAGGAATCACAAGGGACTGTATAAAAGTTCCATTTTAAATAGGTTTCTATCTCGACAGGTTTAAATGTATTGCATTCTTTTCACCAAACCATGAATTTTTTTCTGTTTTAGACAAGATTTTGTAACAAATAATCCATTTTCACAGGTTTAGCTGTAATATATCAATACTCTAAAGAGGTGTAGCATACAGTGGATAAGTTTTAGAGAATAAATGTGAAAACCAAACTTGTCTATAATAGAATTCTGTTTTAATTGGAACAAATTCATGGCTCCAGCAAAAGAAAGACTTTGAAATCACATCTGCTATAAGAGAAATGTGTCTAAAAGTGAAAATTTCACCAATCTATTGCGATTTCGTTTAAGCAGTTTTAGTGTTTTTGTATCCATTGTTCAGAAAACCAGTTGCTTGTTTGGGGATTCTCTTTTTGAGCCATGCCACTGAATCCAAATCAAGCGTTTCATAAAAAACAATAACAAATTAAGATATTAGTTTAAGAATGTATAACATTTAGGTAATTCTCATTAAGTGAATAAATGATTCTATTAATTAAAAATTATGTTATTATTATACTATTCAAATATTCTAAATAAAGCCTATCAATCAAGAAATGTCGAGAAACATTCATTTAGTGTATAAACTTCAATTCTAAAACTCTGATGATTCAGTTTTAGGCTACACATCCCTACTTTTCATAATTATTTAGGTAATTACATAGGCAATTTAGCCTACTGTGACAAAACAAGTACCAAACTTTACTTTTGCTTAAATATGATTAGGTAATAATATTATAGAATAGCAGTATAAAAAAATTACAACATAGCTTTAGTAAAAGTTTCAGAAAATGGAAAAGTAACACACATGATTGTCTTAATGTTAAATGGTGAAGTGAAAAGGACATAAACATAAAGAACAAGATATTAAAGTCATTGTTAGCAGCAAATTACTCTTACACAAACATTACAAAAAAAAAAAAAAAAAAATAACTACACACTAGCTGCTTGAAGACTACGATTTTAATATGTGTTCACAAGTAGTTGGAAATAAATTGAAGAAAAAAGCCTATTGACAATTATTGTATGCATAAAAAGTATTTATACTTTAAAAACAAAAATATAAAGTATAAATAAGCTAATACCTTTCGGTAAACCAAGTTGTTGAAGTTCATTTTTCAAAAGAGATTCTTCTTCAATTCCATGTTCAGCTGAACTAGTAAATATAAATGACAGAGCTGCAATAGTTGCTTTAACATCACCAATTTCTAAAAAAAAAAAAAGAGAACATATGCAATAAATAAAAATACATAATTCTACATTTATATAATAACATCTTTGATTACCAAATTTTAATCAAATAGAAACAAAAAGTGAGCCAGTGAGCATCAAATACAGACATTGCATATAGTAGTCTTGAAAATACAGAATCACTCCAGATTCCAGATTTGAGAGATTATAGATAAATTAGCTGAATTGGAATTTCATGTTCATGTGTAAACAGTTAAAATTTTTTTTGAGAAAATTGATTGGTACTGCCAAATAGTTAACTGGAAAAGGGTAAAATAAAAAGTAGTAATAGGTGAAATATAAGGTTAAAGAATTTATGAATTTTAGAGGCTTCTTGATTTAAGGTCTCCAGACTTTGGAGAATGTACAAAGAAATACAAATGAAGAAATTTCAAAGATTCAGTTTATGAATTTTGGCTTTAGAGGCTTCTCTTAAAGTGTTCAAGACTGTACTGTACAAACAAACACAAAATCAGAGGGAAGTTTCAAAGATTCAGTTCAGAATTCTATTTGAAGTTAATCAAAAGCTTGATTCCAATTTGATAAAAAATTTCATTGGCCTGGAACACAAGGAAAAAAAATCATCTAATTGAAATCTGACCCTTTCCTCCCTCCCCAATAATAATATAAATAATTTTAAATATGAATATTATGCTACAATACTTTAATCCAAACTCAATCTAAAAATATCTATTAATAAATGATATGAAGTATAAATTCAAACAAAAGTGTTTTATGATTCATAATAATATATTCAGAATACAGCTACATAAATCTTAAAAAAATATATTTTATGCATAATATACATATACCACAGTTTGTGCTAAAGATATTGCGTTAATTTATTCTAAAGGTTTTCTAATGGTACTACACCTAATCACCTGTAGTGGTTTAGAAACTAGGAAAATATTCATTAATTTGTAAAATTACAAATGTAGTTATACATACAGTAACATATAATCATTAGCTTTACACAGTGGTTATGACAAATAATTATGTTTCATATCAAAAAATTTATTTAGTAAAAAAAAATTAAATACATTCCTGGTGGAAATGTACTAATTTTGATTCAGTGGGATAAATATTTCTTATAGTAGGTCAGACTTCCCTATAGTGAGGATGTTTGACTGTTTGCAGAGTTATGGGAAGTACTTCCCTTTTAAAAATTGTGATGCTTTAAAATGACAGAACACATAATATATATGGCCCAATGAGATGGTACTGTACGTTATGAACAAATTATGAGCATTTTAGTAAAAAGTGGACAGTGTTAATGTAAAACAAGATTGTGGAGTTCCTTTTGAAAAAAAAGTTTATAAAATCTCACATGCAATGAAAAAAAATTAACACCAGCCCGACCCAACCTCACCTCTAGTAAAATCCAAGCAGGACTCTGAAGCACATTCATTTTTAGTCCCATTGTTGCCAGTATCATTCATTTTGATGCACAGGCGATGACACATTTAATTTTTTGTGTGTTCCTGTAAAAACTGTACACTATACAATGACTACTCTAATTTTATGGGATGCAAATGAGGAAAATAAAATTGAATGCAATAAAGATTGGGATATGTATGACGATTATGTAAATGCAGATTTCCAGAAGTCTTAGAATCTAACAGTGATGAAGAAAGTTTAGATTTTCTATATACATGATCTGCAATATCCAAGATATGTTACAGCTAAATACCTTTTTGTATTGATATTTTTGGCTTTAAATATTTGAAAATAACTTATACTTTCCTGTGCCTAGCTCATTTCATAGTTATAAAATTTTCTCTGTGTCAAATATTAGTTATTTTTTTATAAAGAAATTAATGTTTCAAGAGCATAATCATAGAAAATAATTATTTTTAATTATTGTGCAAACATTCTCAGAAAAGATTAACTTGGTGGCATGAAATTAAGAAAAGATTAGTAACTATCTCATAACTATTGCTGCAGCCAGAAACCAAAATCATTGGATATATGGTTTAATATCTGATGTATAAGTCAACACTTGATCTTTCATTGTGTTTTGGCAGTTTAAAAAATTGACTTATGCACCAGAAAACAAAGTATTTTAAAAACATAAAATGGTACTGTATATCTGAAAATCATACAAAATTTGTGATGATTGGTCAATTTTTATGAAAGTTTATAAAGAAATAAAAAGGCAAGAAGACAGACAGACAAATATAGCATTTTAAGATCTCAATGAAATTGAGACACCAGTTACAACAAGACCTTTGTAACAAAAAAAAAAAAAAAAAAAAAGTATGAAAATCAGAGCATCAGTTCAAAAGGTATGTGTGTACATACATTAAAGAAAAAAATCACACACACACATTTGAATTGTATTTAATAAAAATCAACTAGGCTGGTAAAATTTAAGAGAATCCAATGTTTACTTATCCTACAGATTATTTCAAAGCTTATCCACAAAAGGAGTTAATTACATGTTATCTGATAATCAGACACCTTAAAAAATTATCAGAATGCAATTAGCTACTCATCAACAAGTTTGATTTGTCACTGGAGTAAAGCATACATGCAAACATATTTCAACATTTAGAAAATATAGTATATTAGGCTATAAGTTTGAAACTAAATTTTATTTCTGAAAGTCAAAAAATCCCCATAGAACTCGAAAAAACCCATTAAAAAAATCTCAGGGGTCAAAATTAACTCAAACAGGGTAAAACATTGTAATCTGAAATATTTCATGAATGACAAAAAATCTATGCTAATTGCAAAAAATTGCTGAAATTCAAAAATCGTTGCAGACAAAATATAGCACATCAGGGTAAAATTTAGAAACAAAATTCCTTTTACCAATATCAAAAAATAGCCACAAAATGCAAAAGAAACACTAAAAGACACATTAAAAAAATTGCTAAAAATTCAAAAATCGCTGTACGAATTCTGAATACACTTTATTGAAAAGAGAACAAAATTTACTATATTGGGTTAAAAGAATGAAACTATATTCCTTTCACTAATGTAGAAAAATTGCCTCAAAACATAAATAAAAATGCAAAAAATCGCATAAAAAATTTAAAAAAATCTAATCGAAAATTGGACTTCTTGGTGTAAAACTCCATATTTAGAGGTACCTTCTCCTCAAATTTTGTAGCTCTATGTGCAGCGGTCTCTTCAAAACACCATGTGTTTGACTTTTATTTTGACTACAGTAATTTCTTGGTTACATTTTTCTGTTTAGATGTGATGCAAGTTTTTTTTTTTTTTTTCAATTTAATCCTATCGAATGT
This sequence comes from Maratus speciosus, assembly GCA_963932465.1. Lineage (NCBI taxonomy): Eukaryota > Metazoa > Arthropoda > Arachnida > Araneae > Salticidae > Maratus > Maratus speciosus. The sequence goes on along the minus strand of OZ010787.1, from coordinate 144,024,997 downwards.
TAAGTAAAAGATATTAGTAAATTTAAATGTTGATAGTTAGAGAATTTTGTATGAAGTATCCGTAACTTTGTCACTGGCCATTGGTTTAAAAAAACTGGCCAGTGGCCATTGAGTAAAAATGTTAATTTTTACCTATAAGTAAAATGTCATTTCGGTATAACGTGCAAGTTTGATTTTGAGCCATTCTAGAAGTAGTGAAGTAGCATGTGCAATGAATTTGGTAACCAATGTTTTGCATATTGGTAGTGAACAACATACTGATTTAACTGATGCAAGGACAGACTGATTTCGAAGAGTAGAAAAAAGATAATGCAGTTTTTTATAGACCAAAATCCATTTACTGCTACTTCAACCAATTTATGGAATATTTTCAACGAAATTATGGATAGTAAAAACAAAGTAACTGAAGAAAATGCTGACATCATTGGAAGAAATATTAAAGATAAACTTAGCAGAAAACTTTTTAAAGATGAAGCTTTATAGAAATCAGACCAACTCTTTACCAATATGCTGAGGAATTATTTTCAAGAAAGAGGTCATTCCACCATTCATGCAGAAGATGATGCAGACATGGCAATCGTCAGAGAAGTGTTAAACATAGCCCAGGAGAAACATATCACTGTAATAGCTGATGATACTGATATTTTAATCCTACAACTATATCATTCTTCTAAGAACATTTTCATGCAGTCTGCCATACAATCTGATGATGTTCATGACATTCAAGCCATGCAAAAATCTATTGGAGAGGAAGCTTTCAAAACTTTTTTTCTGTTGTTCACACATTAACAGGGATTGACACTACCAGTGCATTATTTAGGAAAAGTACATTTTCTGCTTTCAAAAAAATCTTACAATCCAAAATCTTATGCAATTGAGCTTCACATTATGGATCATCCAAAGATGTTGCTATGGAAGAATGTGTCGAAAAAGGCTGTAAAGTTCTTGTTTCATTATATGGAGGTTGTTATTAACAATACATGAGGAAAATAGCTTCATCTAAACAACAATTTGATATAGCTCGTTTGTCTCCAATACGAAATGCATCAAAAATACCACCTACTTAGAGTGTATTTGCAGTTTTAAATGGAAAAATCAAAATATGCCAACTCCTGATCCTACACTATGAGATCAGCAGTTGGTTAATGGAGAATTTCAGCCAATGTTAACAGACTTGAACCCAGCATCAGATACATTCTTAAATGTGATTAAATAAGCCAACTGAACTACAGTTGAAGAATCATGTGACATCACTAAATTTATATGTAGCCTTTATAGACTTCCATGTTCAGTAAATTTTAAAAACTGTCATGGAAAGAATTGTGTAAATACAAGAGAAAGTTTTGACTTTGAAGATGAAGGGGAAATTTGAATTTGATTACATAAATATGATTTTATATTATAAAATCCCTTTTATTTTATATCTATTTAAAAATTTTGAATTTTTTTATTAAAAAAATGTTTTTTAACACTGCAAAAGCTTTAACTTTTTCGGCCGATATTTTTTTTACTTACTTTTACTTTTAAATACCAATATCATTCTTTTTAAGCACAAAATTTCATGCATTTGATACCCCACAGGACTGCTTATGATTTTTATTTAAAATTTTATGTTTTTTCAAGATGGCTGCCAAAAAAAAACCACATTTTGTGCAACAGTATGAATATATATTTTTAGAACGTTCATTAGGAGCGTGTTAACTACCATTTACAACAAGAATGATTTTTGTTACAATTAGTTCAACCTAAAGGTGTTTTTTTTTCACTTATTTCTACTGCACTAATATGACTTTTTCAAAATTTTAGGATTTTGAGTATGACAAGGGGTATGTAAAAAAAACAAGTCTATAACTTAAATAGTTTCCAAGTACAAAGCTGTGACAGACAAACAGAGAAGCAAGACTATAAGGGTTTCATGAGATGAACAAAACCCTAAAAAGGAAGGGAAAAAAGGCAAAAACTTTACAATTTCAGCATTTTGGGTCCAAAAAATCTGAGAGAAATGAAAAAGAATTAAGTGAAAATTTAACTACTTTGTGTAACTGAAAAAAAAGAAAAGGGGGGGGGGGTACACCTTATAATTTTGAATATTTTTCAGGTCCCAAAGGCTCACTACCAGAAAATTGAGCTGTTTTGCATTATGAAATTTTGCAAAAAATGAATTTAACATTAGGAGTTCCCAACTTTAAATCTTCATAATTCCTAAACTACTTATCCAAATAAATTACTTCTTGTTTGGTATCTTAAGGCAAAACTTACTGCAAAAGTCAAATATAATATCAAAATTACGGTTCATGCTGACAATTTCAGACTTTGGTACAATTTCATTATGAAGCTGGCCCCCTAAGCTTATTTCTATAATATAAATTGAAAAAATATATCATTTCTAGTTGAAGGACTATTTTATTTAAATTAAAATGTATGGGATAGTTTTTTTTTTAGCCCTGATATGCCATTTCTTTCAGGCAACAATTAAAGTGTCGTCCCTAAAAAATAATGTAATGTTAAATAAGCTAGTCGTAAAACAAAGCAGATTTGTCATTGTTCGGTTAAATACTGATAACCTCTACTGCAATTTGTTAAACTTCTAAGCATTGGACATTTTCAACTTTTACACCTTTGTATAGGGATAAAAAAGTACTTTTAACTGCAACTTGTTTGAAAACTGCATCTCAGTTTATTTTTGAGATATTAATTTTTTTGGTTTTTAATGGCATTTCTGTCAAAGTGCCAACTGAAGTATTCTATTTCTGTAGCAAGTAAACGGAAAACAGTTGGAAAATAGTAGATCACTATATCTTTTTGTTGCCATCTTCTCATAAAAACTGAATTTTTTTAAAAATTAAAATATATGCTATTTTGGAAAAAATATAAAATGAATGATTTCTGATGAAACATGGAGCAATTATAAGCCATATTTAAATTTCAGTATCCATATTAATGTTACAAACAAATGAGGGCATATGAATCATTAGATAGCTGATTTTTTTGTAGAGTTTACAACATCGTTTTTCGTTGTTTGTGTATAGTATTATTCCGCAATAGTGATGTCATATGCATACTTTTCTATAGTAGATGTTTAAGACTGGATTATAAATGTGAGATTCTTCAGCAGATGAAAATTATGTCATTTTATATAAAATAAAAGCATGTATTTTAAATCTTAAAACAAAAATATGCTTTGTAGAAGTGCATCATTTTCACTCCTGTGACTTTGAAATTCTTCACAGGTGGAAACACTTTACTTTTGAAAATAACACAATTGAAATCACACACTGATATAACGCAAAGTTTTACAAAAAATTAGAGTGTGTTTATAGAAGAGCAGTGACCTTTAGGATAAAATAATATTTGAGAGTTAGACTAACCAATGTAAGATGCTTTTTTTGGGGGTGGGAGGGGAGGGGGGGGGGCTACTATGAAGAGAGCATCTTTCCACATTTTCTTTTTTAATAACAAAAACTTGACAGAAATTTAAAATCATTATTTTTAGGAGGATCTAACTAAATAGCAAAAGGGGAAGAACAGTTATATAAATGGGAATTAAATTTGTTTTTAGCAAAACAAATCTTAACAAAAGAAGATAAATCATATGTATGTTAATTTTAAGGCTTCTCTTATTTCTTGTAATTTCCCCATGAAATTAGATAAGCCTCTCAATTTTAAATAAAGACTATATCTATCAAAATATTCAGTATTGCATTCAGCTTTGTTACTAATACATTTGAAGAAATATTAAAGGAATATAGATTATCTGACATTTATTTATGCTTAAAGCTAATGGGCGATTCTCAAAAGGTGGGCACTGGACACACGTCATAACTTTAAGCCTTTCAAACATAACTTTAATTATCATTGACTTTATTTTTTTTTTTTTACACTGAGTTTTTAATTCTATTCAGAGACAGAAAATGACATAATTTATTGTAAAAGCTTTGTATAAATATCTTAAAATTTTATTATTTTATGCTAAAGAGGCCAATTTCGGACATTCATAACGTTAACTGCTCCAATGTACCACCAAGAAAAAGTTTTAACTTGCTTCCAGGTGGTTCTAATGGCAAACAATGAATGCATAAAGGAAACGGATGATTTTTTGATAATTTCGTTAAGAGATGGCAGGCTGATTTATTGCTTTTTTGAAGATAGAAGGACTTTTCTATAAAGAATTTTTCTGTATTTTGTTATGGCCGAAAGTAACGTACGTAACAAAGCATTTGATTTTATTATTATTATTACTGGATAATAAAAAGTTAATTATACATATATATATGTATACACATGCAATTATAGAACACATTTACTACATTCTTAGCCTGAAGAATTTTTTTAATACTAAGAACAACGTCCAAAATCTGTAACATATGTGCGAAAAAATGTCCAAAATTTGTAACGTACACAACTGCTAATTAAATGCTTTAATAATTAATTTTCCAGAATAGTTGCTGTCTTTTAATGTTTGTGTATAATTTTGTAGACATACTATTAAAAATATTTATGTATTATATTTATAGACAAAATACTATACTATTAAAAAACATTGGCCTTAAATTTGAAAAATTACATATAGTTAACGTTTAATAGTGTTGACTCTAAGCCGCTTTAGCAGGGTGCAGCGCCCGGCAGCTCTGTCAAACCCTTCAGATGCGCCCTGCTTCCCTTTTTAACACTTCCCGTGCACCCCGTGGCAATTCAATTAATCCCGGGAAAATATCGCAAATTCTATGGACTCTAATCAAACCAGTTCAAAATATTTTTTGTGAACAAGGTTCAAATGTGCCCTTTTTGAAAAAAATGTGCTTTTTTTTTATAGAATAGTGTTCCTTTTTTGGAAAAATGTACCCTTTTTTATAATAGTGTTGCCTTTTTGAAAAATTCCTGCCCGGCGGCCCTTTTCTTCTAGAGTCAACACTAGTTTAATGATCCCACCTTTTGAGAATCTCCCTAATATGAATATGCAATACAAATGAAAATTCATTGCACAAGAAATAGTTTTCAATATCAGAAAAATTTACACAATACATTATAAAATATGAATAGCTAGATTATTGTTCTTAGCACAACAGCTTCTATTACACATCCAGTTTACTTCTTAAACTTTCATAAATGAAAAAGTATGTATAAATTTAAAACCAAATTAAACAGTTTAGGAAGCATAGGGTGTATCATTCACATGAAAAAAGAACTCTAACTCTAAACAGCACATGCTAGCAATATTCAAAATTTTACAGAAAATTTAAAAGAATAACAAAAAATTCCAAACAAAAAAGTTTAGTTAGTATTTAAAAAATATATTCATGTAACATTATATATATATATATAAATAGATTATTAAATACTCCTTAAAACGAATGCATATAATTTTTACACAATCATGCATAAAAAAAAGAAAAAATACTGAAAGGTAATAATACTCACCATACTTTGCATCAGAGGTCAATTTGCTTATTTTTGCAAACTGTTAAATTATAAAAACTTTATATGAATATTCATAAAATCACATAAAACAAAGTATATAATGTATGGCTCAAAATGTAAGGGAGAGTGGGGAGGAATGGGACACTTTTACAAAAATAAGAAAATCAACTTTGTTTGACACAAAAACAAAAATTTCAATTTATAGAATACAAAATGAAACACTTTCTAATGCCCTTGAACAATATAGAAACATAATTTGCAGAAACAATTTTGTAATTAAAGAAATTGTAAGTTTCAAAATGTGTCCCATACCTCCCCACTAACAGGGAAGTATGGGACAGCTAAAAAAAGTATGATAAAGGACAAATAGTTTAATGTTAGCTACATATATCTAACAAAGATTGTAGATTGGTAATGTCTGTGCCACAATATCAAATTCTAGTATCTTCATTCAGGATTGTCAGTCACAAATGACATTCAAAAGTCATCAGTTCAATTTATTTATATTTTGAAGTAAATGAATATATTATCAATGTTATAATTAATATATTACCCTCTAAAAATATATGCATATTAGCAATTTACATTCATTGTATTAAAAAGAATGAATTTGACTTGTCCCATTCCTCCCCAGTACCTTCTTTTATGTTAAACTTCTTAAGTATAGACAAAAATACTGCTTTTAGGCTTAGTTTAAATTATGGATAACATACAATATAATGTTCCATAAATAGGGAAACTATTACATCTAAGCATAAACAAGTCATAAATATACAGAAAGCATAAAAAGTATATGGAGCAAATTTACTTTTAATACTTAAAATAATCTTTTTCTTTTTACAATTGCAAGCTTATGTAGATCAACAAATTTTTTCAACTGAAGATTGGGCTTACCATTGCTTCATCTAGTGCACAATTGATTAAATGTTTAGAATGATACACAAAGAGAAAACCTACTGTCCCATTCTACCCCACTCTTCCCTACTCTATATAATATATTTTTCTAAGGGTGGTAAAAAATATACGACTTTTTAATAGAATTATACAGTTTACACTAATAACCTCAAATAATAAGATTGTTTAACATAATGTGCATTAATAATAGACGTTCAAAAATTTTCACTTTGTTCTTCTTTACAATATACACTGCTGGCCATTAAAATTGCAACACTATGAAAGATTGCAAATCCAAAAGAGATACGATAGACTCCATTAAATCCATGAACGCCTAAAATCCGCGTATTTTTTTCAGATGTAAACAATGAAATGGCGCCAAAATCAGCGACTACTGCAATGTTTTTTTACTAAATTTTTTGCTAATCATTCTCTTTTGGCTATTACAGCTGATTTATTACTAAATAAATTTACATTACTTTTGATTTGATATAAATTAGCATACCCATATAAAAAATTCCAGGGTTCGAAATGGAAAAATCCACGAACCGGAACGCTATTTTAAAATTATTGTTTGCTGATTTTTTTTTTTTTAATTATAGACAAATTTATTTCTAAACATACAAAACAGTATAAGAAAAGCATTCAAGACTCTAAATAACAATGATTCTTCCCCTATTTCTTATGTCATCACTAGTTTGAAATACCGGTCTTTTGTTTACTTTATACATATTGCATTTAACTACAGTTACATTAATAGTTTACCTTTATTCATCTTTATTTATTTAAATATGTAACTTACTTACCTTTTTCTCAGCAGTCTTTAACTTAAATACTCTTTATTTAATTTATTTCTGGGATGTTTAGTTCGTAAACATCGTTAAAGCTTGCCGTTACGAGTAATGATGTATCGATCTTACGATTGCTTCACCACTAGATGGCAGCATAGGACGTTTGGAATCTAATTGAATCAATTTCATTCCGTAATAATTTAATATTTTTCTAAACTTTTATTTTACATAATTATTTTAATAATTACTTACTTTTAAACTAATAAATTATTTTAATATTTTACTTATTTTAATGTTTCACTTTATTGTAAGTATTTATTATAATTTCCCTTACTTAACTACGAATCAAATTAATGTTTCAAAAATGTAAACAAATCAATGACCAGAAATCCACAAAATTCTAAAATCCGCACAACCTCTTGTCCCAAGCTGTGCGGATTTGAAGGAGTCTACTGTATTTATTATACGTAAACAGTATGGCATGAAAACAAAATGATTAAATTTGTAAACAGTTTGGAGGTTTACAAGGGTGCAAAATCGGCAGAAACAGCTGCTCCCTCTGGCATATAAAACGGCCCTTATCCGGTTAGGCATGGAGTCGAACTGGGATTGGAGGACAGAAAAGGGCTACTCATACCATGCTGCTTCAAGTCTGTGCCACACTTCATCACCCGTATTAGCTGGAGAAGGGTGGCGGCCTAGTCTCTAAGCAATTCATGACCAGATGTTTTTAATGGGTGGCAGATCTGAAGATCGTGCAGGTCAGGGCAGCAATCGAATACCCTGTGTATCGAGGAAGGTCAGAACACGATGTGCAACATGTGGTCTTGTGTTATCTTGCTGGAAGATTGCGTTTGGCAGGCCTCGAAGACAGGGCACAACCACTGGACGTAAAGATGTCAAAAGTGTACCAGTCTGCGTTCAAATTACTGTCGATCCGAACTAGAGATGTGTATGTCGTGTACCCAATGGCTGCCCAAACCATCACACCAGGTGCAAGGTCCCTATGCTGATTTCGAATGCAAGTAGGCGACAGGCGTTTTCCTCGGAGCCTCCAGACAAGTATACGGCCATCAGAATAAAGCACATACAACTGGTACTCATCTGAAAAGACGACATTGAGCCAGTCATGCATCAAGCTTTGTCGTTCGGTGCACCAGAGTCACCGATTCTCTCTATGCTGCATTGTCAAGAGAAGCCGCAGTACTGATCGCCGTTCTGACAGTCCACACTGCTGCAAATGTCGTCTTACCGTACGAGCGGATACTGGGCGTGCTTCAAACATGCCCATTTCCTGACTAATGGTTTGTGATGTGGTTGTACGGTTTTGCAGGATCGACCTCACAATATGTCTGTCCTCTCCGGCATTAGTCATGGGAGAGTGTCGAGATCCTGCGTGTTGTTCAGTATGACCGTCAGTAATCCATTGATTCCATGTTTGCATGACAGTGGTTGGATTTCGACGAATGCAATGGGTGATATCACGGAAAGATAATCCACACTCTCAATAGGCAACGATACTGCCTTTATCGAATATCGACACTTGGTGGTAAGCATTTCTTCTTATTATTTGAGGTATAACATGATATTCTCTGAGCAAAGACCAACCTTACAAAGAGAGTTCCGAATGAGAAATTCACTACGCAACTTTTCTTTTAGGCAGTGCTTCAGATGTCGTTTCTCCCGCCTGCTTCGTCTAAATGCGCTGAAATACTAATCATTTGCACGTTCCAACCTCTTCTTCCTTCCATGTGATTTTGACGTTCGTCAGATCATTCCTTCCTGGTGATGCAATTTTAATGGCCAGCAGTGTATTACAAATTTTTAATCTTTGAACAAAAATACCCAATTAATAAAATTCTTTTTCCCATGCACTTAGAATTCAAATTATCTTCTACAATTGATTTTAGATAATAAATGAACATAAATTTCAATAAATATTCTAAATGCATGACAAAATAATGCAATTTTTTTTCTTAATAATGTGAACTTAAAGGAAATAGAATGACTTAAGGCTCTGCTGCACTGAAACTCCCAAATAGAGAAATCCCATGTTAGCCTATGGGAAAACTTCGAAACGCAATTACTCATTACCTAATATAATTATTAAAATATCGTTTTCACCATCAAAAAGTAGATGTCAGATGCTGATGATGTGCATTTTTAAAAATTGTCTCCGTAAATTTTAAGTACATGAAAAATCCCCATAAAAGTTTAAATTTCCATTAGATTAAATTTTATCATCTTTTTAAAAATACTTAAAATTTACGGAGACAATTTTAAAAAATGCATGTCATCTGCATCTGAAGTCTACTTTCTGATGGTGAAAATGGTATTTTAATAATTATATTAGATAATGCAGGGGTGATTGTGACTCAGCATGAAAAAGCCTGAAAATTATCTGATACAAAGTGACCCTGAAAATTATCGATGCAAAATATATCAATATCAATTTACATAGCAACAGATGCTGCAACAGCATGACAATCAAATGACATGTTTCTGCTATTGTTTTTTGAAATATACAATTGCAGAAAAACATAATTTGGTAAACTTACATTAATTTCACTGAAAGCTAAATGTAGGGGTGATTCTGCATAAAAAAAAAAAAAAAACCACGAATCCACAGTAAATTTTCTGAAAGGTTGCAACAGAGGGTGAAGGGGAGGGGGATCCACTACGGCACTAACTACATATTTTTTTGAGCCCTTTTGACAAAATTTGCGTTTTTTCGCGATCTTTTGACAAAATTTGTCATTTATTCGCGATCTTCTGACGAAATTTGCCGTTTTCTCGCTATCTTCTGAGAAAATTTGCCATTTTTTTGCGATCTTTTGACAAAAATTGAAGTTTTTTTCACGATCCTTTACAAAATTTGTGTTTTTTCCGTGATTTTTGGATGAAATTAGCTTTTTTTTTTTTTTTCGTGACCCCTGGACAAAATTTGCGTTATTTTCGCGATCCTCTGATGAAATTCGCGTTTTACCACAATCCTTTGATGAAATTGGCGATTTTTCTTCGAACGATTGACAAAATTGATCTTTTTCAGTGATCATTTGTCAAAATTCACAATATATTTTATGTCCGAATTTTTTTTAATTTTCAGAAATGACTGCCTTAATCTTTCGGAACAGAATCACCCCTATAGCTAAATGACTTCATCAAATGGAGAGTGTAATTTATCTTGCTAAATATGCAAAGTTCTAATTCTATAATTAGTAAATAAATTTATTCCAAGTACTGCTCATGAAACAAGCACAAATTAACTGTTAAGAGTAGGATATCTTAGTAGATTTAATGCAAATCATATATATGACACCTAGTTATTTGAAAGCAGTGAAAAAATGTCAAAACCAATCTAATTTTATTTCTAAGTGGTTAAGTAAAAGAAAAAAAAAAAAAGAAATTTTTAAGCTTTGCTTTTACACAAGGTAAATTTCTTTTTCCTGCTTTCTTCCTGACCATTACACATCACAGATATGAAATTTTTGTACTGAGATCGAGATGGATGACACAATACCAGGAGGGGGTGATTCTGAGTAAAAAAAAAAAAGTACCTGAAATTCACAGCAACTTGTCTGAAAGGTTACAGCAGAAGAGGGGAGGGAATCACTCCTGGTTCCCATGAAATTCGCATTTTCCACAAAATTCGCGTTCTTTTCATGATTCTTTAAAGAAATTAATGTTTTTTTCCTGTGATCCTTTAACAAAATTTGCATTTTTCTTCAATCATTTAACGATATTTCCATTTTTCCATTGATCCTTTGACGAAAATCTTGTTTTCTCTGCGATCATTTGACTATATTTCCATTTTTTCATCAATCCTTTGACAAAAATCGTGTTTTTCCCGCGATTACTGGGTGAGGGGGTGATCCCTCCCAGTTTTAATTATGTTTTTTTTCTACGGTCGTTTGATGAAATTAGTGTTTTTTTCCGCAATTCATTAAAGAAATGGTTTTTTCATGATCCTTTAACGAAATATGTGTTTTCCCTGCAATCCTTTGACGACATTTCTTTTTTTCCCATGAACTTTTGACGAAATTTGTGTTTATTTTGCTACCATTAGACGAAATATGTTTTATTTTGAGATTCTTTTCACAAAATTCTTTTTTTTTCGCGATTCTTTAAAGAAATACAAGTTTTTTCCGCGATTCTTTCACGAAACTTGCACTTTTCCCGCTATCCTTTGACGATATTTCTGTTCTTCATGCGATCCTTTGACAAAAATCGCGTTTTTTCCGCGATGGAGAAAATCATTTCCGGTTCTAATTATGTATTTTTTCTATGGTGATTTGACGAAATTCACATTTTTGTGCATTCTTTAAAGGAATTCATGTTTTTTTCTTTTGTTATCCTTTAACGAACTTTGCATTTTCCCCGTGACCATTTGACGATATTTCCTTTTTTTCCGTGATCCTTTGACGATATTTCAGTTTTTCCCACGATTCTTTGACGAAAATCTTGTTTTTTCACGATCCTTTGCAAAATTTGCGTTTTGTTTTGCATTCCTTTGATGAAATTTGTGTTTATTTCGCGATCATTTGATGAAATTTGTGCTAATCTTGAGATTTTGATGAAATTTTTTATTTTTTTCAGCGAACGATTGAGGAGTTGATTTTTTTCGGCGACCATTTGTCGAAATTCGCAATATTTTTTAATGTCCAAATTTGCCACTAAACGTAACGATCTCAGACCCGGAAGGATTGATCGGAAAACCTGGAAATCCGGGGTACACCCGGAACACAATCACCCCTGATAATGAGTAATCGTGCTTCGAAGTTTTCCCATAGGTTAACATGGGATTTCGTGATCGGGGAGTTTCAGTGCAGTGGCTCCATTATGAAAATATGTCAAACAGATGAAAGCTAAAAATTTTGGATCAAAACAAAAAGAAAAAATAATAAATGTCATACATTACTTCTAACAGGATAACGAGAGATTTAACTGGTTAATCAGATTTTACAGAAAGGAAAATATTTTTTCAAGCAATGAATTAACTGATTACAGTTAACCTTAATTAAAATTTTCTAAAATAAAAATTCTACACAAGATTTAAAAATCGCATTTATGTTAACAGTTATACAAGACCAAATCTGCACAGCTTGAGATCAGATGTTTATGGATTTCAGAATTCTGTAGATTTCAAATTATATCCTTATAAAAATAACTTTTATCCGTTTAAAACTGCTTGCCTTGAAATATAAAAAATGTACATTTTTATTCATAGGAGCAGCAGCATTTGTAAAATCCTACGGAAAATAGCTGATATTGAAGTACATTTTTCTCAGGAACTACTAAAGCAATTTCAATAACTTTTATTTTTTGTTTTGGCAGTAGCTAGACTTGGTTTGGCAAGAAATAAAAAAAGCAATTGTCATGCATCTTTATTTAAGACCTGCCAACCTTTGAATGCAATAAATAATAGTAGCACATCGATTCTTTAAGGTAGAAGTTGATTGTTTCATGTTTTTAAGACAAATTCTGAGAAGTTGAATATTAGTTCAGGGGAAATGTACCAAAAAAAGGGAGTTACCTTGCAAAAGGTAGGGTAAAAGATTTTTTTTTCTGAATTGTTTATAATGATGCCAACATAGAAAAACCAAGTTTTCTAACAAAATTTCTTAAGGCTAAATTTTCTGTGGCCAAACAACAAGAAAATTTTGGGATCTTTGTTTTTTTTTTAAATATCTCGAGAGCCATTGCCGTAGCATGTTATTTGTCAATTGCAATATTAAAGAGGATAAAATTCTCTACAACTTTCATATTTACAACTTTTTTATACACTCAATAGCAAGCGCAGTACGCCATTTCAAAAATAGGACAAATTTTTCGATTTTCTTAAAAACCGTGAAAAACGCAGTTCTGCCCTGATTATTCAAATGTTTCCCACGGATTTAATCGTGTATGTCAACTTCTATATATTAGTAGCAGTAAATTATGTGTTTCAGGGCTGAAACCAGCCTTTTTTGCACCTGTGCCAAACATGGATTTTGGCGCCCCCTTCACCTCCCCTCTTTTAAAAATAAAATTTGCCAAAATTTTGGGATTTTAATAAATCTCTAATAGCCGGATTTTGAAAATTTTAAGTGTGTAAGCATTAAATACGTAATGCTGAACTACGTAATCAGCTTTGCCAAATATTGATTCATTAAAACCTTGAAAACTGTACCGAAAGGAACCGAAATATATCCTGCTTTAAACAGGTTTCCATCTTAGCAGGTATAATTGTTCATATTCTTTCTCTTGAAAAAATATATACTATTCTTTAAAGACTGAATTCCGTATATAGATTTCATTTTCAAAGATTTTACGGTAGTTGCCATACTGAGGCGTTTAAAGTCACAGTTATATGAATTATAGGACTAAATTAGTCACACGAAGACATTTGCAAGGTAACATTAAACCTATGGGAGCATTCTTGGCAAATATCTCGCTCGCATTTTGTTACTTTTAAATAATTTTTTTTTTTCATGGGATACCTGAGATCAATATCTAATGTTGTGCTTTTGTTCTTTTTCGGGTTTGGTTGCTTTTTTAAAAAAAAATATATTTAGACACTTTCATTTTCGGAAAACTGTTAGGGACCTGTTCTGAAATTTAAAGTATCCTGTTTGAGCTTTAAAGCAATTAATAGATAATCTTAAAGTTTTACATAGTTTTGCATGCTAAAATGATATAATCTCTGGTTATATTTATTGATATAAGTGGAAAAAAAATTACAATATATTTTAAAACTAATATTTTAAATATTTTTTATAAAACTAGTGACCTCAAATATTTTATTAACAGAATTTATAAATTTTACAAGATATAAATGCATAACATTAATCAGTGAAATAATCTGGTGTCATTTTTATTATAGCTATTTTATAAGGTAAAAATATTTCTTTCATAAAAGATATTTATCTTGTGAGCCCCCCCCCCCCCTTTTATATGGAACTACAATTCAATGTTTGCTATCTTTAAAACAGTAAAACATTAAAACATATGTTGTCAATAATTGGTAAATAAAATATACCATTGTAGTGGGGAATAAAATATGTTTTTTGCAAATTTTCATGCCTGGGTGATTTTAAAAAAAAAGTCTCATTTTACTGTCATTTCACATTTGCACAGAAAAATAGTTAAATATCATAATTTTAATTATTGCATTTTAACTATCATGTGTTTTAATGATAATTTACAGATTTATTATTATTTATAAAAAATTTAAAAATAAGAAATATATTCTTTTGTAGTCAAAATATCATTACAGTAGGTTGTCCCAACAAGCAATTTATTAGGTAAAGATTTGACAAAGTTTTATTTAAAACAGATGGTTATAACTTTTTTATACATTTTTATTTATTAAGATGCTACTAATTAAAAAAAATATTTATTTTCATTAATTAAACTTATCTATAATTCTTAATTTTTTAAAACCGTGTCCCAAGAAAGAGTGTCATTGCCATGCTTCTGACAAAAAGTTCATCCGGATTTTTATTGAATTTTAATGAATCTCAGATTGAAACAAACGGTTTAAATAATGCTACTCTAGATCTTAATCATAAACTACAAGGAGGGAGCTTAAACCAGGGGTGATTGTGACTCAGAGTGAAAAACCCTGAAAATTAATTGATACAAAGTGAAAAACCCTGAAAATTATCGATGCAAAATATACCAATATCAATTTACATAACAACTGATGCTGCAACAGCATGACAATCAAATGACATATTTCTGCTATCGTTTGAAATATACAATTGCATGAAAACAAAATTTGGCAAACTTATGTTAATTTTACTGAAAGTTAAATGACTTCATCAAATGGAGAGTGCAATTTATCTTGTTAAATATGCAAAGTTTGAATTCTATATTCAGTAAATGAATTTATTTTAAGTACTCGTGAAACAAGTACAAATTATGTGTTAAGAGTTATCTCTTAGTAGATTTAATGCAAGTCATACCTAATTATTTGAAAACAGTAAAAAAATGTCAAAACCAATCCAATTTTACTTCTAAGTGGCTAAATATTAGAAAAAAAAAAAAAAAAAAAAAAAAAAAAAAGATTTTTTTTTAAAGCTTTACTCTTACACAAGGTAAATTTCTTTTTGGGTATTACACATTACAGATATAGCTATGCAATTATGGACATTTTTGTACCGAGATTGAGATGGATAACACAATACCAGGGGTGATTCTAAGTAAAAAAAAAAAAATGTATCTGAAATTCACAGCAACTTTTCTGAAAGGTTACAGCAGAGAGGGTGGGGAGAGAATCAATCCTGGTTCTAATTATGTGGGTTTTTTTGCGATCCTTTCACAAAATTCGCATTTTTTCCGCGATTTTTCGGCGAAATTTGTGTTTTTTCGTGATTCTTTAAAGAAATTCATGTTTTTACCCCGTGATTCTTTAACAAAATTTGTGTTTTTTCTGCGATCCTTCGATGATATTTCCGTTTTTCTAGCGATTCTTTGGCGAAAATCGCGTTTTTCCCACAATCTTTTGACGAAATTCGCGTTTTTTCCGCGATTCTTTGAAGAATTTTTTTTTTCGTGATCCTTTAATGAAATTTGCGTTCTTCTCGCGTTCCTTTGGCGGCATTTCCGTTTTTCCGCGATCTTTTGACGAAAATTTGACATTTTTTTTCACGATCCTTTGCGAATTTTGCACTTTTTTGCGATCTTTAGACGAAATTTGTGTTTATTTCGCGATCATTAAATGAAATTTGTTTTATTTCGAGATTCTTTGACAAAATTCGCGTTTTTTCCGCGATCGTTTGGTGAAATTTGCTGGTTTTTTTCGCGATTTTTTAAAGAAATTAGTTTTTTCCGCGATCCTTTAATGAAGTTCGCGTTTTTCCAGCGATCCTTTGGCGATATTTTCGTCTTTCCCATGATCTTTTGACGAAAATCGCGTTTTTCTCTGCAATCTTTTGATAAAAATCGCTTTTCCCATCGATTCCAGGATGGGAAAATCCTTCCCGGTTCTAATTATGTGTTTTTTCTATGGTCTTTTGACAAAATTTGCGTTTTCCCGCGATTCTTGAAAAAAATTGTTTTTTACGTGATCTTTTAACGAAATTTGCGTTTTTCCAGCGATCCTTTGACGATATCCATTTTCCCGCGTTCCTTTGACGATATCCATTTTCCCGCGTTCCTTTGACGATATATCCATTTTTTCCGCGATCTTTTGATGAAAATCGCGTTTTTCCCACGATGTTTTGACGACAATCTTAGTTTTATTGCGATCCTTTGCTAAATTCGCACTTTTTTCGCGATCCTTTGACGAAATGTGTCTATTTCGAGATTCCTTGACGAAATTCATTTTTTTCCCGCAATCCTTTGACGAAATTGTCGATTGTTTTCAGCGAACGATTGAGGAATTGATTTTTTTTCGGCGACCATTTGTCAAAATTCGCGATATTTTTAAATGTCCGAATTTTCCGCTAAACGTAACGATCTCGTAAACCCGGAAGGATCGACCGAAAAACCCAGAAATCCGGGCTGCACCCGGAGCACAATCACCCCTGTTAAACGAAGATGAAGAGAAAAAGGGGGGTAAGGTAACTGTAAGTTCTATAAATATTTCAGAATGGAAAAGAATTGAAAAACCTAGAACAAGAAGTAAGAGAATTGATGTATATTATTATACCACAATAACAAATACGAGACTGAGATCTTTAAATGATGTTAAAAAATATTGTAAGGAAAATAAAATCCCTTTTGAACCAGATAAGTTTGACTTTAAACCTAAAACTACTCATCCTAATACTGAAACTTTAAGTGAACCCTCATCTAGTGATTCGGACGATCCATATTTAGCTGAATTATTTCAACATGAATTTTAGAATACTGAAATCCCTAAATCATTTGAGGATGCACAAATAAATCCAGAAACGGAGAAATGGAATGCCGCAATGAGGGAAGAACTTGAGATGATGAGTAAGAGACAGGTTTGGCGGTTGTTTGATTCACCAAAAAATTCCACAATATTAGGAAGTAAATGGGTTTATAACATTAAAAACATTTAAAAAAAAATGGTAAAAAGTAAAAAAGTACAAGCCGCATCTTGTGGCTCAAGGTTTTAAACAGAAACCAGGTATTGATTTTAATGATATTTTCCCTTGTTGTAAATTTTTCAATTATAAAACTAATGTTTATTTTATTAGTTTCTATGTTAAATTGGTATCATATTCAATTGGATGTAAAATCAGCATATTTATATGGTTCTTTAAAAGAAACTGTGTTTATGAAACAACCTCCGGGATTTGAAATGAAGGGTGCTGAAAATAAAGTTTGTTAAATAAATCAATTTATGGATTAAGGCAAAGTGGCCACGAATGGAATTCTGAATTAGATAATATATTACATAATCTTGGATTTTGTAAATTAAAATGGTGTAACTGTGTGTATAAACTGAATAGTAATGCAATTTTAGTTGTCTATGTAGATGATTTAGTTTTGTTTGCTAAAGATGAAAATGTATTGCAATCTGTAACTAATATGTTCAAAAATAGCTTGGAAATTACTGAAATAGGATTAACAAAGTATATGCTAGGTGTTAACTTTGAACAGATTAAAGATTCATTATTCGTTCATCAAAGAACTTATATTGAAAGATTAGAATTAAAATATAAGAATTTACCTAAAAGTTATGTTAAATTACCTTTTAAAATTGGCTCTGTTTTACCAGATAAAGTTTACGAAAATGAATTAATGAAAAAATTTCCATACCGATCTTTAATCGGGTGTCTGTCATTTTTGTCAAATAGATCAAGACCTGATATTAGTTTTTCTGTAAATGTAATGTCACAGTTTTGTAATGTGTATACATATAACCACTGGTTAACAGTAGTAGATATTATGAATTATGTTTTTGCTACTAAAAATTTTAAAATAAATCTGTCTAATGTAAAATCATTTGGTTTATGTGCGTATTCAGATGCTAACTGGGGATGTCAACTTACTAAAAGACATTCAAGCAGTGGTTATATAATTTACTTTAGTAACGTTCCATTTGCTGGAAATCATCAAAGCAAAAATGTATTGCACTCAGTTCTATGGAATCTGAGTTTATCTCATTAACTGAGAGTGTAATGGAACTAACTTGGTATTCAAGAGTTTTAAAGGAACTTAATTTATATAATAGAATAAAACCAATTCAGTACTGTGATAATGAATCTGCCATTTATTTTTCTAAAAATATTCAAGAGAATTTTAAAATGAAACACATTGACATAAGATGTCAATTTATTCGCCAGTTAATAAATGAAAATGTTTTTGAATTAAAACATGTAACTTCTAAAGATAATAAGGCAGACTTTCTGACAAAGCCTCTTCTGTATGTAAAGTTTCAAAGAGCAATTTGTAATATTTTTTATTTTGATTATAAAAAGAAAGAGGAGGTATTTACGACCGATGAGGCCGCATGTTGGAAATCTGGACAAAGTCTTGTCCTCCAAAATTTTATTTTTTCATTTCGGTCGTAAAGGCACTCTCTTTTAACTATAACTGTATGCATATTTTTATTCCAGTTTGATGTACTCAGTAAGTATATCTAGTGTGAAACAACTCCATGGAGGGTGTAGTGGTGTGAGGTGATGTAATGGAAGGATGATAGAGCTGGAGTTTAAACTTACTCCTTGCTACAGTTATAATATGTCAATGTAACAAAGTTCCCAGCAAAAGCTGGAAGTGTATGTATATATCTTTATTATTTAAGTTTTTAAAATTCAAGCTGAATTTAATAAATGAACTGTTTCTTCGATGTGATTTATACTTAACGCCACACCAAAATGACCGTAAAACCTGCGTATTTATACCTTTGCTCTAATTATAACAGTTCGGATTAGTCAAAACAACATTTTCTGAATTAAAATACTGGTATCCAAAAAGCCAGAGACTTGGGAGCTCTTGCAGTCTTCATTTTCTCTTAAAGCCTGTTTAACTTTCAGTAAGTGGAGTTCTCGTTCGGTTTCAAGACTTTTTCTAGTGTTTTCATCATTTTCTGTCGAAAGCTTGATTGATATGTCATCACATAATTTACATGTATCTGTACTTGGTGGCTTCAAGTGTAAATTAAACTTTGTGCTTAAGACTTTGTAAAAGAATTTCTCTTTCATGGGGGTCTTATTCTTTATCGTACATTCCTCTCTAGGCCGAAGATTGAACTATGTGATTAGTTTTTTATCCTTGTAATGCCTTTTTTTAAAGAAAGACGCTGATGTTTACCGAGAGGAGTGGGCGGGTTCATCAAAAACAATATTACGTTTATTTTTCATCAGAAGTTTTTAAATTACTACTTATTTAAACTACAAAGTTTTTCGATAGCAATGAGGCAAGATTTAGACAAGAATGGACCACAAATGTAAGAGTAGTACACTGAAGAATGGACTTGATTCAGTGGGTTGTGATGGTTTCTTATATTACTTCACCAACTCTGGATGCAGATGCAATCTATGAGAAAGTATGTGAACTACAGACTTGGTGCACTCTGTCAATAGACAAAACACAGTTTACTGCACCTTCTACACGAACTATCTCTTTTTTTTTTTTAAGTGGACTTGGTCCATTATGGTTGTGAGCCCCTCAATAATGTTTTGTTAAATTACTTTTTTCACAAAAATAGGACCCTGGAAAGAAAACCTGGACAGATTCCTGATGACAGTAAGGCAGATCACAAAATATGGTTTTCAATTGCCAATCACGTTCAAAACAGTAATTTAACACACATTTATAAAATACATAATATCATAAAAAATACTAAATAATAAAAAGCAAACTCAAATAATAAAAAACAATAATTTTGTGTATTTATTAAATACATAAGATCATGTTGAAGGCTTTTAGGAATGAAAGATCTTTACAACTGTAATTTTATTTCTAAAGCATACTTGCCAACTAAATTTCGGTAAAACTCAGAAGATTTTGGACAAAAAATCAGAAGAAAGATTCTGGCGAAAAATCAGAAGAAATCAGAAGATTCTGCCGAAAAATCAGAAGTAATCAGAAGATTTTTTAAGTTTTATAACACTTTCAGTAAGGATTAAAAAACAGCTGAATCCTTGTAAATAAACAAATTTCAAAGAGAAACTTGAATAAAATATTCACTAATTTGCAATTATGCAATATATATTATCACAAAAAAAGAATAACTTAAATATATTAAAAATTATTATTATTATTATTTTTTTAAAAATATTTATAGATATCCTACTTTTCACATTAAAAGACACTTAAAACTTCTGACTCCTAAATTTTTCTTAGTATGATTCTGAATAAAAAAAAAAAATTCTGAAATTCACAGCAAATTTTCTGAAAAGTTACAGCAGGAAGTGGGGGGTGGGGGTGGAATCCACTTCCAACACTAGCTATGCGTTTTTTTCCGCGGCCCTTTGACGAAATTAATGTTTTTTTCGCGATCTTTTGACGAAATTTGTGTTTTTTTTTCGCGATCTTTTGACGAAATTTGTTTTTTTTGCGATCTTTTGACGAAATTTGTTTTTTTCGCATTTTTTTGAGGAAATTTCTGTTTTTTGATGAAATTTTCCGTTTTTTCACTATCTTTTGAAAAAATTTTCCATTTTTTCGTGATCTTTTGACGAAATTTGTCGCTTTTTCGCGATCTTTTGACGAAATTTGCCGTTTTTCGCGATCTTTTGACGAAATTTGCCGTTTTTCGCGATCTTTTGATGGAAGTAGCAATTTTTCTGCAAACGATTGAAAAAATTAATTTTTTTCGCCGAAGATGTCGAAATTCGCGATATTTTTTATGTCAGAATTTTCGAATTGGTGGCCGAATTTTTTTACATTTCCGGAAATGAATGCCTTAAATTTTTGGAAAATTCGGACCAAAATCACCCCTACGTGTTGTTTACGCAATCTTTTGACGAAATTCACGTCTTTTCCGCGATCGTTCGGCAAAATTTGGGTTTTTTCCGCAATCCATCAGTGAAATTTGGGTTTTTTTCGCGATCTTTTCACGAAACGCGAGCTTCTTCCGCAATCCTTTAACGGAATTCGCGTTTTTACGTGATCTTTTCACGGAAATAGTGTTTTTACGCGATCTTTTGACTGAGCTTTTTTCACCCGATCTTTTGACGAAATTCACGTTTTTTCGCGATCTTTTCACGGAATTCGTGTTTTTACACACTCTTTTGGGGGAATTCTCGTTTTTTACGCGACTTTCTGACAAAATTTGAGTCTTTCCCGAAAACTTTCGCCGAAATTTCGGGTTTTCCTGCGATCCTTTGACAAAACTCACGTAAAAAGCATAAGAAAAGGCCGAAAATCGGAAGAAAATGACGAAAAGCAGAAGAAAACGCATTACGCGCGTAAAATCGGAAAACATGCCGATTTTTTGGAAGAATTCTGAAAAAAATCGGAAGAGTTGGCAGCTATGCTAAAGGGTTCTTATATATCCACCGAAATGAATATAACACACATACAATATTTATAAATATCTATATATACACTATATCATATATTATATATACTTCTCAATTGAATTTAATATGAAACAATATTAATACTATATTAAATATGTAGAAGAAAAATAAGTGAATTACTGCAATTACTATTATCGCATCATTGTTAGTATCATGCATCTTCATAGTGTACAGATAATATGCAATGTTACAATTTCGCCATTATTAGGGTCCTATAGATACAGACTTTAAAAAACGGGTAAAATTTTTACAATTTTGCTGTAACTTTAGGTCCTATAGATCCATCCCAAGAAAAAAGAAGGAAAAAGTGAAAACTTCATAATTTCACCATTATTTTGGGTGCTGCGACCACAAAGAAAAGAAAAGAAAAAAAAATACTATTTCTGCATTCTTTTAGGTCCTGGCTATACAAGGGGGGGGGGGGGGGAGAATTTTACAATTTCAGTGTTACTTTAGATATCTTGAAAAATAAGGTCGAAATTTAACAATATTGGCATTACTCTTAATCTTGTGGACACAAAACATCAGAGGGAAAGGAAGAAAAAAAAATAAAAGCTAAAACTTTAGTATTGTGGCATTATTTCAAGTCCTGTGGATTCAGGAGGGGAAAAAAGCAGAAATTTACAATTTTGCTGTTATTTCAGGTCCAGCAGATCTGAAAAAGGTGACTTTCCCCCCCAGTTGTCTGTTTTGCCAATATACATGACAAAATATTACAAATGAAAACAAAATTTTTAAATCCAGGAAAGTTTTCTAAATTTGTAAAATAGTGTTTGCATATGAATAAAAAAATCTTGGGTACATGAATAAAGTAAGAATAAAATAGAAAGGCATTGCTTATGTGTAATTCATAGCCTCATTTATTCTGTTGGTTTAACTATCACTTTTAAAAAAAAGGAGAGGAGTTTCATTTCATAGAAATTGATTACAGCTACTTTATTTAATAAATAAATAGGTAAAATCTTTAGTTCCAAGCATTGTTTTGAGGGAGTGCAACATATTACATTTATTTAAAAAAAAAATAAAATAAAAGAAGGTATTTTAAAAATAATTATAAATGCAAGATCATTATTAGTTAAATAGATTCTCATAATTTACTTTCTGATGACATATGAAGTATAAGAAATGTTAATAAAATAGTGGGTACTTGTCTTTTAAAAAATAATAAATCAATGTTAAAAATAAACATTCTTTGTGTGATAGGAAGCATAACAAATAACAGGATTCTATCTAAACCATTTCTTTTTTTATTCAAAAATAGAGAATTTAAACTGAAAATTTGAACTTTATATTTCCTACCAATCTACTATTGTTTGAAAATATAAACTGACATACATACATCAATTGGAGTTCCTAGGATTCCATCTGCTACTTGAGTACACAGTAATTTCATTTTTATGGAAGTCTAAAAGAAAAAAAAAATGACATCAATACCAATATAAAAAAAAAAAAAAAATCACAAAGAAAATGTTATTTGTTTAGTGAACACTTTTCAAGATTTAAAATTTTAATATTGCTTCAGAAATCACTTATATAAAAACACTAATTTTATAAAAATTCAAAATTGCTTTTCCTTTTTTTAAAAATAAAAATCAGATTTTAGATTGAATTTAAAATATTTATATTAATTAATGTTTAAAAATGGATGATAATATGATAAAAAGCAATAATCAACTTCATATTTTCAATACAAGACCAATTTAAATTATATTTATCTCACAGTTCACACAATTCATCTAGGTACCAGGATTACTTTCAGTTTCAAAGCAAAATATTTCATTAAACTGAAATTTAAGCCAAATTGCCCGTTGATGATAATATATTCTATCATGCTTCATCTTCATCCTGATTATTAAATTTGGTATTGTGTAATAACTGTTTTTATTTATAATCTTTCACATGGGGAAAATTTGTTAGATTCTGACTGCTTACTCTGCTTAACCATTAAATGGCAAACACTACTCATCAGTTAATGTAGATAAACCATTCAGAAATCCACTAGCCAGAATATGAAGACACTGGTTTTTGTGCAATACATTATTTTTTTAAAAGCAACTTTGGTGCCGCATTTTCTATTGAGAGATCAATATATTGTTAGCAACGTTGATAAAGAAAAAAAAAAATAAATAAGATTCCACTATCGACAACATTAGAGGTTCAAACAATGCTGTCAGCTGTTTGCCAATATTACCAATCAAAATACAGTAGAAGATCTTTATAATGCAATTCCATATAACGCAATTCTCCATATAACGCACAACTTCTCAGATGTAAACAATGATTTTTGCAGTTAAAAAGCATCTGCATTTTCGCATTGTAAAATATTGCTACTCTCTAGAGGATTGAATTTGATACATTAGTTCAACTTTATCTTCTAATTTAAGACCTTTTTACTGAAAAAAATGTTATTACAATAAACATTTTTGAAAATGTCTAATATAAGGGTTGTGTCAGTTATATTTAGATCATGTTTATAAAGTAAATTTAACAATATCTGACCCATATTATGCACAAATTTATAATTTGGATAACTCTTGGTAACAAGGAATGCAGTATAAAGATATTCTAAATGTATTTTGATATGTTTCAGACATATTTGACCATGTTTACGAGGTGAATTTAATGATATGATCCATATAATGCAAAATTCTATATAACGCACAACCTTGTGTTTTTAGGTTTGCGTTATAAAGATCCTCTACTGTATGATGAAACAGACCAAATTTTCGAGTGTGTCACAAAATTGAAAATGGGTCTGGCAAAAAGATCACTTATTCAACTATTGCAAAGAAAAGTTACTTATTATTTTAAGGAAAGTTAAAATTGTGTAAATACAGCAATTTATCTGCATATTTTGTTTGCCGAGTGCCTGAGTAATTAGACTTATTGTATTAAAACATGATCATTAATTTGAATTTTTTACTAAAGATATAAAATTAAAGAAAGTCTTCTTTTAGCATAAAATTGTAAGCTATTTTAATCTCTTTCAAAAACTGAATTCAATTAATTCCATGCAAGGGATTATATTTTTATGTACAGAAATGTTTCATCACTTAATCTGGACGAAAAATGGCCACCCTTGGAAGCCTGCACTAATGAGAGCACACTACTGTATATTTATCAAATTCTTTAATATTGCTGACTATCAAGAAATCAAACATAGGCACAATAACAATATACATAATTGTAGTGCTAGAATGAGAAACAGACTTTCAGCCATCAAATTTTTCCAAATACATCGAATCATGCATCATATAAATATTGCCACCAGGAGCGTGCAAAAAGAAAACTGCACCTGGGGCAAAGTTTCAAATTGGTGCCCATCCCGCATCGGTCAAAGTTTCAATTTGGCGCTTTCTCCCAGCGATCAAAGTTTCAATTTGACGTCCCCTCCCAGGATTACTCTTTGTGAGGGATGACAAGTGCAGAATCAGAAGTAAATTCTATTGAATACATATTTCGCCTTTACTTAGAGCTTTAAAAGGTTTAATAATTCAGAAATTCTATACAACTAATTAACATAAAAGAAAATTGCACTATAATATGGCAAAGGGGATCTGGGAAATGGGTGTTGAAAAAATGTATCTAACAGTACAGTACAGCATAACAGTTTGCAACCCTTTTGGATTCCAAAAAGGAAACCACATGCTATTTTGAGAATGAACATTTTTGTCCCTAGTACAGAAAGAAAAATGCAGACTCGGAAAAGAGAAGGTTAACAAATGAGACTAAGACCTAAAATAAGTTTAAGGAAGAAGTCATTAGTCAGAAAATTATTTTGGGGTGTGGGGGTAAAGGACGATGTATTAACTTTTAAACGAAAACTGCATGGACTTTCATTTTGAAAAACATTCCCGTTATGCACATATATAAAAAAAAAAATAATTACAAAAAAAAAAAAAAAAAAAAAAAAAAAAAAAAGGAAAAAAAAAAACCAAGATTGGTATTATAAATTTGGCACTCCCTCAATTTCTTCGCCCGAGGTAACCACCCCTTCACACCCCCCCCCTCCTTTTTCACGGTCCTGATCACCACTGTTCTTTGATTCAACCACAAGATTAATAAGCTGAATCCTAGCACAGGCGAGACACTTGGCATCATTGAATTTGATAAGGAGATAAATGAATTTCTGTTGTTACCAGTTTTCTTCTTAAATTCTTTCCCCACCTACTGTGGTTTGATCTGGAATTTAGATTGGTTTATCAGAGAATTCGATTTGAGTGGTCGGATGGGTTGGGTTTTATGAAATGCATTTGTGATGTCTTTTTATTTGTGTATTTTGTGAAGCGAAGTGAAGTGATTGCTTGACGTGTCATCAGTTGACGTCACGGGTTGATGTGGAATGTATTCCTATGAAAATAATTTCATTGAATTTACGTTTTTTTTTATAGTTATATCTTTGTAAATGAATGTTATTTTTGTAAATTGTTTATGTTTATTTTCTGAATAAGCATATTTAGGAATAATTTTAACTTTTGACTTCTGGAATCAGTCCCTCGAAGCAGAATATGCAGAAACTTAAAAGTGTGACGTACGTCGCAGAACAAAGGACTTCTCTGCAGAACATTTCAAATTCTCATTTTCAAGAAAATTCACCATTCAATCGAAGGAAAAAATCATGAAATTGGTCACTCAATGACCGAAAAAAATCGTAATTTTTTTTAATCCATCATTTGAAAAGATTGTGAAATTCATCAATAGGTTGCGAGAAAAACTCACGCGATTCGTCAGTCAATCATAGAGAACAAATCATGAAATTCTTCAGCCTGTTGTGGAAAAACATACAACATTCAATGAACAGTCGTGGAAAAAAAAATCTTCGATTTTGTCCAATAGGTCGTAGGTAATAAAATTTGCCAGTCGGTAAAAAGAAAATATAATAAAATTTGCCTATCAATCACGTGTAAAAAACCCTCTAAAATTGTCAGAAGATCGTCCGAAAAATCACAAAATTCTTCGATCAGTTGCAAAAAAATCCATGATTTTTTTCCATTCTGTCACAGGAAAAAGCAGGAACATTCGCCAATCAGTCGTCGGTAAAAAAACACGAAATTCATGGATCAGTCGTGTGAAAGAAAACTACGATTTTCGCCAATTGGTCGAAGAAAGATATCACAAAATTCAGCTATTGGTTGCAGTTAATAAACGCGAAATTTGCCAGCGAATTGTGTGTTTTGTACCACTGTCAAAAATAAAGGTTCAACATATCACTAGGGATGTAACGAATATTCAGCCACTATTCGGTATTCGGCCCTTTTGCCGAATATTGAACAGATATTCGGCCGAATAGTGGGACATTTGGCCGAATAGTGGCATATTTGGCCGAATATTTTAAGATATTTGGTTAGATATGTTCCAGAAAATCAAAACGAAATATGATTTTAAATATTTTCGACAAACAATATTAAAAAATTATACCTAAATACATTAATTATTATAAGAAAAAGATCTCATTCTGAAATATGGGGTGGAGGAAGTATTATGAGGGGCTTGTTAATTTTGAGAGAAAGAAAAGAGAAAAGTACATCTTGGTAGCAGAAAAGAATATATAATATTTTAATGGAATGAATAATTATATTTTAAGAAAATAACCTTTTTTTTTTTTGACATACAGAGTGTAAATTTACTAAGTTTAAGTTGCATGAAAAAGGATATAAAAAGACAGAGGACACATGCAAGTTCTTACTTTTAGGGGGTGAAAGGATTTTACTAAAATAAAAAAAAGTTTCATTTTTACAGAGGTAATGAGTTCTATTTTAGATAGTATATATATGTAAATTACTAGAACTATCTATGGATTAAATAAAAAATTATGAATTAAATTATTATTCACATTTTTAAAAGTCATATGTTATCTTTAAAGTATTTTTTAAGACATTTAAAGTATAACAAAAAATACATTCAGCTGTTATGATTTTTGAAAACTCAAACAAAAAATTAAATTCAATTAGTCCTTAATTTAATTTTTTATTTTAAAATTGAAAAAAAAAATTAAACAATTAAAATAAAAGTCATTTATATTAAAGTCAGTATTCGGCCGCCGAATATTCGGTATTCGGCCTAAAACTTGGCCAAATATTCAGTATTCGGCCAAATCACTATTCGTTACATCACTACATATCACCAAGATTGCCATTCATCAATGGACCATCCAGAGAAATAACCACTTTTCCCGTTATGCTAAAATGACTGTGATCATCGAGATTCTAGTATCTCCTATATCTCGGTTCAACTCACTGAGCTCAGTGGTTCAACTACTTTTGTTATTGTAGTGTGGCAACGAGCGGAACAGCTACCTCTAAAATTTTAATGCGTCATCCATGCAACGTCGTAGCTAGAACCTTGCGTCGTAGTTAGACCAAATTTTACTTACTGTTCCTGAAATATTCAAGGCAAGTTCATAATGATTATTGTTTATTTTACTTTTATACATTTTGTAATGGTATACTGTTTGTCTTGCACACAAAATTTACCTAGAAATATTTATTTTCCGTAAGTCTAGATTTTTTTTTACTTCCGATTCAGAAATTATATGTTTTGTATCAAAAATATGAGACTGTTGTAAAGCTATTAATGTCAATAATATATTTAAAAACTGAGCATTTATGCAAACGAATCTAGTTTTCCATTTTTTTTGCTTTATTTACTGTATTTAATAAGATGCTGTTAGCAGTTGTAGCATTAGTTTTAAATGCAAAACAGTCCTTTTACTACCACGAAATCATGATATTTTACTACAATATTGCATTTTTCAAATGCAACTAAATTATTGCATTTCACAACCACAAAATTATGCCTAGACATCAAATTTGACGCCAAGCTTTCTTTCACTTTAATTTCTGTAAAACAAACACTCTCTTTGTACTTTCGCTTGTTTGTTTTTTTCCAATGTAACTCATAGTCGAGTTAGGAGATCCTTTTTTAAAAACTAAGTATCTTGATTTCAATTTTTCAAAGTAATTTTCTAAGATATCTAAAATAAATATTGGATGACAAAATTCTATTTTGTGTATGTGTTTTTAATATGTAAAATCAAAAATCTTAAATTTTAGTGCTACCCCCTTCCAAAAAAAAGTATTTATATAGAATTTGTGAATATTTTTAAATACCACACCACATCCAAAGGTTCATTTATTTGCTATTTTTTTATTTTCTGATGCACTTTCAATCAAAGGATATTTTCTAAACTAGGCTTATCCCTGATTGTATATGTAAAAGTTTAAATTTTCTTTCTATGGACATAATCGCTTGACAATCTGTTTGTTTTGTATGCATATTAGCTTTATAATAAAAGTAAGTGACATTTTCTAGAATCCAAATATTGTAGATTGTAGTTCGATCATGTTTTACACTGAGATAAAGTGTGTCCCCCCCCCCCCCCTCAACGTATAAAAATAGAAAGGATATTGTTTACATGGTTGCAAAAAAAAATGAGAAAATATGAGCTAACATAAAATTGTAACCATGAAATGCAGTTTGGCAGCTAGAAAAAAAAAAATGCAGGTGCCATTTCCCATTTGACGCCTTACTTAAAGTTCCCAATTTCTAACACTGGTCAAAATCAGGGCCCAATTTAGGCTATGGGGGGCCCCGTGGCAAGCATCATTCTGTGGGGCCCCCTTCTATCTATCTATAGGTTTTTTTTGTGAATAATATGGAAGAGGCTAGTACTAAACTTCATACATATTGTATTGTATGCATGAATTTTGTACCGGGTATTGCTCACATCTGTATACAGGCCATCTCAAAAAGATGGTCATAACTTAAAGAAAAAGTACTAGTAGGATAATAGTAGAAAAAATGATATATTGGTTGACACGAGCATTTCTTTGCAAACTTTTACTTTGCTTATCTACGTACGTTATAAGATGTCTAAAAGATAATGCCCCAAATTGGTCATAATTAATGGTTTTAACTTGCCACATTACAAGAAAAATGGCAATAAAGAATTTCTTTTGAAAACAATAGAATATAGACATGCCAACTTTTGAAAATGAGAAATCGTAGCACAGAATATTGAAATTAATCTGGAGGTTGGTTGGTTGGTTTTTCGTGTTTCGGAGCCATCTTTTGACATTCGTAAAAGGAATAAGATTTCAGTCTTTCAACTCAATATAGTAAATTTTTTCCTCTGAAAATTTTTATATGATATTTAAAGTTTCTTCTCGTTTTGCACCATTTTTTTACATTTGTAAAAGAAGCCTGGTTCCAATTTTTTAGCCCAGTGCAGTAAATTTTGATGAAATTCTCAAATTTTTTTTCCTGCGATCATTTCAGGATATTCACAATTTTTTCCCCATAATCGTAATTCAAATTTTTCTATCTCGATTCTTTGCTGAAATCTGCACTTTTTTCCATGAACTTTTGACGAATTTTGTGGTTTTTACCACACAAAATTGAAATGTTTAATAATAAATAGTACAAATTGTGCGATTTTGCACACTATTTCAAATCTTGTCCCTCAAAGATCCCACCCCCCCCCCCTCCAGAAATTCTTAAAATGGCATCCCTGTTTCTAAGAAAGGGAATTCTTGTATAAATATTTACAGAAACACGATTCACTTGTGGTTGATATACATAAAGAGGGTTTTATGTTAAGAATTTTGTTTTGCAGCCCAGATTTTTTTTTCCCCCATGAGCATTTTTTAATGTCCAAATTTTCGGATTAATGACAAATTTTTTAAAACTTTCAGAAATGAATACTTTGAAATTTTGGAACAGAATCATTCCTGAAAAATATGCTGCACGGGATAAAAATCGCAATCAGAAACAAAAAATGCATTTTTTTGTTTTTTGCAAAAAATCGTAGTTTAAGACCGATTTTCGTAGCATCGTAGTTTATAGGTCCAAATCGTAGCAACTACGATTTTTTCGTAGCAGTTGGCAGGTCTGGCTCTAAGTTGTTGTAATAAAATTTTAATCATTTGATTTCTAATGATATAGTTTTAGCAGTTTTTGATGAAAATCCCAATTACACTCATGGGGGGCCCCTAGAAAGGGAGGCCTGGAGCAGCTGCCCCGCATGCCCCTGCATAAGTCGGGCCCTGGTCAAAATATCAAGATGCTTGATATTTCATTACTTGATATTTATTTTCAATTTAACAAGGTGTTTGATATTTTCTATATTTGATATTTATTTTCAAATTATCACTGTGCAAGATATTTATGATATTTTCAGTGCAAAACAAATACAAATGAAATTTTCAACTGTTGGCGACTGTGTCATTCTGTAGATGAACTTTCTCTCTCTGGAGTGACAATTTACCAAAGAAAAAATAAGTGTAGTATCTTTTCTAAGCTTTATGTTTGAAGTTTTATTTTTATATTAGCTGACCCGCACAGTGTATAAAATATGATAGATGTTTGATCGTAAATCCCACATTCACTTGACTTTATGGTAATCTATTTTAAAGAATTAAAATAAAATACTAGTTCCTATTCAAATACTGAGGTAATTCCTGGTCAAAAATCAACATCCAATTATTATATAGCGTTTGTTCACTCTAAGCCACTTTAGCAGGGTGCAGCGCCTGGTGACCCTTTATTTTTATATTGCACTCGGCAGCTCTTTTAAATCCGATGTGCCCCGCTGTCTTTTTAGCACTTCCTATGCACCCCTTGCAGGGGTGATTGTGCTCGGGGTGTAGCCCGGATTTCCGGTCGATCCTTCCGGATTTATGAGATCGTTACATTTAGCGGAAAATTCGGACGCAAGTTACATGTGTTTACGTCATCAAGTGATTTTTATTTCGACGTTTTATTTGTATTTCTATTAATGTTATGCTAATTTATTTGTTCTTTCGTTATTTAAAATAAAAATTGTCAATTTGTATAATTTGGCGAGTGGTTTGGTGATTTATATAATTTGGCGAAATTGGTCGACGGGATAACTGAGTACTACTGAATATTTTAATGTTTTTAAAACAAGAAATTAGGGATGCACTGAATATTTGGTTAAGCCAAATATCAAAGTATTCAGTCAAACAGAGTACATAAAAAAACCTTTTTAAAACACATTTTTAAAAACTTTTCACAATTTCTAATTTTAACTGTCAGCTTATAAATATATTTAAAATAATTAGAAACAAAGTCATATTTAAATAAAACAGAATCTTTTTAGATTATTTATTTGCTGTTTATAAAGTATAACTTAAGAAAATGAACCATGAGGAGGATTAAAATGATGAATAATGGAGATGATTAATTGGGATTTTCATAGGAATTAATGACATACAAATGCAAGTTCCTAAACTTTGTTTAGTAAATAATGTTTCTTGTTTTTTTCACAAATTTGAGTTTCTAAACAAAATAGAAAAACTTTTGGGGTTGATAATAGGTATCAAGACAGACAATTTTTGTTCAAGAAACCATAATCGTAATCCACTTATTGAGTTATAAATACATTGTATCTGATTTTACTCGAGGTCAAGCTTGGATTTTCGTTTGTTACTTTAACAATAATGAAGATATAACTCTATACCTATCTATATTTTCAACTGACTTGCTTTGATTTCTGTGAAATATGATATGATGAGAAGTGCTGGAAAATGCCACCATTCATAGAAAAAAAAGCTGAGAGCTAGACATTCCTTTATTCAGAATCCAGCTGATCGTATTTATATACTTGCATCACTGGCCAAAATTCAGTCATTTTCAATGATGTCATCACATTTAATACAAACAAAATTAATATGAAACAAATCTCGTTGAAATATCTTCATTGTTGTTATTCACAGTTGTGAATGAAAATTCAGTTTTGGCTTGTTTCACACACAATATATTTTATTAAATGTATTGTAATTTTAATGGAATAAAAGGATTGGGATATTGTTTCTTGTTAAAAAAAAAAAATGCTTGTCTTGACCATATTATCCCGTTGAAAGTTTGTTACAAGATTTTAGGAACAACTTGAATGTTTACAATATCTGAAAATGATCACCCACTACAGATACTGATCTAGGATACATTTAAAAACTTCCTTGCTAAATCAAAGGGAGTAGAAAAGTTATTCTTGCTGAGCTGCCATTATTTGAGTAGATTGTATTATTTATTTTTACTTTAGTCTCTTCCTGACAAATAAACAGTGTATGACCCTGTAAAGTTTTTCTTCTAATTTTTTCACTATTTCTCTTTGATTTAAAAATGTATGTTTCTAATTCATAGAAGAAAACCATGAAATTTAAAATTTTATTATTTAAAAAAGTCTTATAATTATCCTTCTTTAATAACTCAAAGCAGATTTTTCTCAAAATTTACTTATAAAAAAGATCTTTATCAGAATGTAAGTTTCTTTTATTAAATATTATGTAAAATTGTTTTAAAAAGTAACATTTTAATACCTTTAAACTTTGCAATATAAAAAGTATTTGGCCAGCCGAATATTATGTATTCGGCCAAAATCACTATTCGGTGCATCCCTGCAAGAAATATGATAAAAATTGAAAATTGTGAAAACACAATAGGCACTTGTAAAAATGTGCTCATTAATTCAAATTCCTGCAATGTGTCTCTAAAATTGTATATTATAAATAGTTTAAGAAAAAATAAATATTTTGTCTTTTAAACAACGTCACCATATTGCATTAAATTTTTGAAAATTTTATTTTACAACAGTTTATTTTCAAAATAGTTTTGAAAATATATATTTAAATATACATTTAGCAGAATTTATAATTTCTTCTTAAATTTCCAGAGGATTTACCCAACTTAGGGACACCAGCCACCTTATTTAAGATGCTGCAGGTTTGTCAGGACAGTCGAATTAAAATGCTGAGCTAGATTGTGTAATTAATGTAAGTACATTTTATCATTTTTTAATTAGCAGCAGAGTCTTGTGGGGTAAAATAGTTATAAAAACAGCACTTTTTTATGCCAACTTTTATATGCACTTGCCAAAAATATATTTTGATCTGCAAAAAAATTACATTGAATGTGCTAATAAACCAGAATACTCTCAACATTTCAAGGACAATCTCAACAATGAAATTGCAAATTATTGTTGATAATGGTATTTTAACACACATTGTCAATAATTGCACACGAATCTGATTAAAACTATTAGTGGGGTGAGATAGCTAAAAAAAAATTCACATCTAGCAACCAATGCGCCACTTTGGATTCAGATAGATGAGTCTAAAAAGCCCGGTACACAAATTTTCCTGGCCCTCTAGCGGCGTTGATGACATAATCAATATGGCTGCCAAAATTTTGTGATGCGCTCCTACATTTCCCTATATAACTCGGGTTAATATTTTGATATTAACCCATATTGTTAGTGATTATTAATCCGGAGAAAACGCGCTTTCCAACAGTATATTTGACATCATTGTTTAGGTTTATAATACCACAAATATTTATAACTTTATTAAAAAAAAATTCAAAACATTTTGCTAAATAACTTGGAATCTGTTGCATGTAGCTGGAAACGTGTTGCATATCTTTTGTTCATCAGAAAATTACCTCTCGAACTGTATATGACTTCTATTTTATAACAAACAGTTGCTGAAAATTTGCCAAAGCAATATAGCGTTGCACAGTGAGTCGTTATGGCAACAATGTAATTCATATGGGATCCGAAAATTAATATAGTGGCTTTATAACTGTTTAAGTAGCAAATGTTATTATTGTAAATTTTTATGTGTAAGTAAATTGCTCAGATCCCATAGCTCAGACCAAACTCCACCTACATAACAATTCACAAGATCATCAGTATTATGTTCAGATGTGAAAAAGGTGTGTCTGTTTTGTGATGAAGGAGAAGATAAAGACAAACTTGTGACTGCATCCACGTTGGGTATTTGTCCTACAATTCATTATCATGCTGTAGAATTACAAGATGAAAAACTGTTGAAGAAGTTATCGTCAACAGATTTAGTAGCATTAGATGCCACAATATCACAAACTATGCTATACTCGCTTTCTAACACGTGCAAGAGCTGCTAAACGTTCTCGAAGAGAAGATTACCATAATCCTGAAGAAGTTGTTTATGGTGGAGTTATAACAGAATTGGTTAAATACATGCAAGATATGTACTCATATAGCAATACTTCTGCAGTGTTTAAACTTTGTTATCTTACAAAATTAATATCTCAGCACATGATGGAAATGGGAATACAAACTGGGGAAAAGAACATCAAGAACACGTCTTAAGGAACAACTATTAGCAGAGATTTATACCTGGTCTGAGAGCGGATAAGTCGGGGTGTGAAATTATTTTCAGTTTCGAAAGGGATGTTGGCAATGCCATTCGCGATGCCTGTGCATTTAATGACTTTAGTGATGGTATGTGTCTGGGACGGGCAGTAGGTATATTACGAAGACAACTCTTTCAAGATTTTCCTAAATTTGAAGAATCCTTTAAGAATGCATTTACTGCTTCCAAATCTGTACCTGCTGTTATTTTACATTTTGTACATATGTTATTAGAGGGTCCAAATATCAACTCGGATGTCTCATCAGAAATACCTGAACATAATAATGCAGGATTGTCAATTGCCCAACTTATTAGATATAGTAACAGCATTAAGCATAAGAGAAAAGAAAATGTTCAGAGTGAATGTCACTCTCTGGAGAAAGAAACACCACTCCCACTATATGTGGGTCTCGTGATTTTCTCAGGAACGGAAAAGTTTAACTGTGACCCTGTGAGAGAGGGGAAAAAAGTTAGTGATCCAATTGAATTTGTGGTGGTCTTGGATTACCAAGGATTTCAAGCACCGATTGATTTTTCAAATGCTGAAGCTTTTCCTTATAAAAGAGAATTGGATTGATATGCATGCTGTTTAATTTTTTTATTATTTTCCCTGTGTGAAATTTGATTATTATGTTATGTCTGCACAAAAAACAATTTTATGTCTTAAAATATTTACCCTTTCATTTAAAACAGGTGGAGAAATTAACCCGATGCTTGGAGCTATTCCATTTTACTTTACTTGAAATCCTGATTCGGAATGTGCTAAGCTTCAAAAATTCTTTATATTTGATGACCTCGTCATTTATGATCCTCATTTGGGCAATATGCAGGCAATTTTTTAAATAAATGGTCAGACAGAGTGCAGCACCCTCCTAAAACTGTCTGAGAAAAACTATGTAAAATGGCATTATACACTCATTGCCATAAAAATTTGCGCACCAAGAAAAAGATGTCCAAATGAAACGAAATTTTACACGCGTAAGTACTACTGTCATATAAGTAAGTGAGTAGAAAACCAAAGAAAAAGGATCATTTATTGCAGAAAAAAGTACAAATGAACGGGAATTTTAGTACTCTGTTGGACCCCCTCTAGAGCGAATGCACGATGCGATACGAGCGGGCATTGAGGCATACAAGTTCCGCATGATATCCTGAGACATCTCGTTCCACAGTTGCTGTAAACGTGCCTCGAGTTCAACCAAATTCGTAGGGTAGCCAACTTGCCGTCCCAAATGATCCCAGTTATGCTCAATTGGTGACAAATCTGGGGATCGAGCAGGCTAGGGAAGAGTGGTAATGTGGCGGAGGCAGGCTTGTGACATCCTTGCTGTGTGTGGCTGAGCATTGTCTTGCTGAAAAATGGCTCCTGGGAGCCCTGCCACGAGTGGCAACACATGTGGCTGAAGAATGTCCTGGACGTACCGCTGGGCTGCAGTGGTCGAAATTAGAATCAGCCAGTTAGGTGCCAGTGGCACCTAACATTTTTTTCTTAGTTGCCATTTTGTTTTGCTTAGTTGCATTTTTTTTTTAATACACAGAATTTGTTAAAGTTTAACAATTATACTAATTACTTCCGCTCCAAGCCTTATTTTGGTTACAATTTCTCTGCTTTTGCATCACTCTGAGAAATAACTAGAATGACTTTAAAAAAAAAGCTGATTTCAGAGAAAATACTGAAAACTTCTAACCCTGATATAAACATATAATGTCCATTCAATAACTAAATAATAATAAAGAGTACAGAAAGATCTTACAAACTAGAAATTTTATTGAAAACAAAATTATTTTTTAAAGTCTGGACATCTGGTGCGTTCACATGCAACATCCTTCCACCATAAATTCATGGCAGGATGTGGATCATATTCACTCATGCTTGGTCCGTATAATCTTATAAACAATAAATCGTCAACACTTGACAGTAACAAACTTTGGCGATTTTTCCTTTTTATTAGGTTAAAGTGGCTGAATCCTCTTTCGCATTCAGCTGTACTGAGTGGTACAATCATAATAAAATTTATTATTTTCCTTAGATTCAAAAATGAAGACGATTCTAAAGATTCCGCCATTAAACGCTGCCAAGCGTACTCACATGGTAGTTTTAATTTCTCCTTTGCCCACAGTTTGTAATCTTCAAACTCTTCAATGACTGCATCTTTTTCTATTGATATGTTTTGGGGCAATCCTTCAATCAAATTTTTGAAGTCTTCATCAATTTTCTTATTTTCAATTTCATTTAAGTTTACAACATTGCATGGATCAAGAGTGTGTAAATTACCCAGTACTTTATCATTTTGAATATTAGAATACCTCGAATCTAAAGCTTCAATTATTTTGGTCAACATTAATTTTCGTTGTTCTTCAAAACAGGATAATTCTTCAACTTTCCTTGTTAATTTTATCCCTTTATAATCAGATTCAGAGCCTTCAATGTTTAAGTCTTCTTCAAACTGCTGCAAAGTTTCTCCATTTGCACTTATCATTTTATTAAGTTTATTTTTTGTACTAGCTAAAGAGTAGAGTACATCTTTTACAGAAACGAATCGTTGCTGAAATTTTTCTGATGTGTGGGCAAGTATACTCATAATATCTTGCATCAGACAAAGAAATCGGACAAAACGCTCAGATTTCAAAAATTTTAAATATCCTTTTAACTTAGCCGATACTACTTTATCTGGTTCTGATGATGCAGCCTTTTCCATATGAATAATAACTGCAACCAAGTTGTGAAGTAGCACCTTCACAGCTTTGTGAGTACACTGAAGCCATCGAATTCCATAAAGACTTATGTGGGAAAGAATTTTCTCATCCAGAATATCACCAACAGTTTTCAGTTCCTTTGTACGTTTTGGGCTGCTGTGATAATAAGAATACACTCCTTTTAAAATATTAATGAAAGTCTTCTCATATTTTACATTTTTCATAGCATCTGCTATTGCTAATTCTAGTCTGTGTGCAACACAGTGCACAGTGACTAGCTGTCCGCAGTCATTCTCTAAGAGTTTTGCAACTCCTGATGTCTGGCCCATATTGACCCTAGCACCATCAAAACTTACAGCTACCAATTTTTTTTCCCAACTGGGTATAAATTCTTTTAGTATGGAAACAATGCCAGACTTAATGCCATTGGCAGATTGGTCGTCACATTCTGTTACAGCAATGTAACAACACTTAGACTCTCCTTCATATAAATACCGTAAATATATTATCTCCGATGCTATAGCAGATCTATCTGTTGAACCATCAGCCATTAAAGAAAAAAAATCAGCTGTAGACAATTGTTGCTTTAAATTTTCACGCATATTTTCAGCAATGTATTTAACAAACTGTCTGGCTGCTTTGTCATTCAAATAAGTTTCACCTATTTTCAGACCATTTTTTCTCTGTAATTCGCATAATTTTTGGAAATCTTCAAAAGCATAGTCTTCCTT
Source organism: Maratus speciosus (assembly GCA_963932465.1). Lineage (NCBI taxonomy): Eukaryota > Metazoa > Arthropoda > Arachnida > Araneae > Salticidae > Maratus > Maratus speciosus. The sequence goes on along the minus strand of OZ010787.1, from coordinate 143,986,844 downwards.
AGCAATCAAGTATGCAGTGTTAAATAGTTTCTCTACGTTTGCCATCAGATCAGCATCCATTGTTCTAATAGCTAAAGCCAGGGGTGTCTCAGATGGGCTTTCTATTGCACATTTTGCCTTACAAGCATTGGTATGTACTAGAGATGCATCATGTTTTTTTAACCTGTAATATATAGAAAAATATAATATACTTATCAAAAGAAAAAATAAATGCAGTAAAAGCTTTCAAAAATTTCCCTAATATGAATATTTTTTTCAAAAAATTCAATAATATGACAAAATGTGTCATTAATAAAGTAAACCTCAACATAGAAAATAGCACAATTATGATGCCAACTCACCAACTAGCATCCGACAAATCACCGCGAACTGATGTTTTTAAAGGTGAAAAATGCACCTTTCCCTTTTTCTAAAACAGAAAATTTGCGGCCCCGTAAATGAAAAAAAAAAAAAAAATGTTACAGTATAAAATCCAAAACCCTCCGGACGTCAGTTAATACGAATGTCGGATCATTTTTAGTTTATATGTCAAAGCAATTAATTTACATCCCCCCCCCCCTCTCCCCCTCGCAAAAGGAAAAAAAAAGTGTGTGATTATGTCAAGAAAGCATTTTCAATGCTAAAAACAATAATATTTAAGCAGATATTTTAATAGAGAATTTTTTTTAAAGGTAATAAAAAAAATATATCCACATTGAACACCTCCTTCCCCCGCGAGTTATTTACATCAGAAACACGTTTACAATACTGAAAAAAGGTAATACATAAAAATAATAAAACTAAAGTAGATATTTGAGATAATTTTTTTTATAAAAGTAAATAAAAACTTATCTGAATTACAACAAATTTTAGATAACAATCGTCCGGATATAATTATCAACGCATTTAACTTGTTTATCATAAAATTCTAAAAATACGACCCCACCCGAATGTAAGACCCCCTCCCTCCCCTATTTTCAACAAATTTCATTTTTCGAAAAAAATTCGTTATTGAGTTTCTAAGCTTTGTAAATTAAAATAAACATCTTAATTTGGATGGTATACTTTTGTATTTTTTTTTTTTTTTTAATCTTTAGTTAAAAAGAAATAAAAATAAAAAACAAATCTATCGATGGTTTCTTTCTGCATAGCAAAACATACCACCGCATCGAACTACACCGAAAGTTGATGATCTGATTGTGTAAACTTTCGATTTCACGGAGCGAGGTGAATAAACAAAAACAAACCAGATAGTTTCCTTGTTTTTCTTCACAGTTTCTGTAAAGTGGGTATTTATTTTTGGCCGGCGTTGTAAGTTTCTAATAACTGATTATATTTTAATACAAATTTCGTGATCGGCACTTCTAACAGTTCAATTTATTTACAACAAAATTTTTCCAGAAAAACTTAGAAAAAAACACACTTAAAAAAAAAAAAAAAAAAGAAAACTATACTTACAGTTTCAAATCTTAAGGCAGGACAACCATCGACGAAACCAGATTCTTCTTTTTTTGCAAAATCTTTACAACATTTACAAATCATACGGTCTTCTTTCATTTCCAACCACGGGAACTGTTTTTGCCATTTTTTAAATGTAGTTGCATTGACATTTTTACGTGAAGGTTTGGAATTAGTCCCCACTTCTACGTCGTTGTCTCCCTCATTTTCAACTTCAACGTCAATTCTTAAACGTTTATTTTCTGCATTATCCACCGATGTAAAATAGGATTTCAAGCTACGTTTACTCATCTTTTAAATAAATTAAAAAATAAAGTAGCATAGATACTTTCAACATAAAACACTGTACCGTCACTCAATACGAAATATCGCTCAACCACGTGCAGAAAGAAATAGAATAGAGTGAAAAATAAAAAAGAAATACTAATGAATGGAAGAAAGCTTTTTATGCAACATCACTGACTGGTTGGTGCAGAAGGTGGGAAACGTATTGGTCACGCGTCAAGCCATTCCTTTGTGTATCTGAGGGAGAAAAGATGAGGGGTGAATTCTAAGAAGTTATAAAGTGGGGCAGTTCTAGTATTTTCTGCGATAATCGCACAGAGATATTCACTGCGATCGCTAAGCAGATGTTCTGAAAACAAAACTTCTGAAACACAAATCTGGAAATTGAGAAGGAAAAAAAATGAGCAGAAAAGTTAGGCGTCAAAGTGACGACTACGTTTAAAATCACAGTCGTCAAAACGAAGTTTATAGTTGCAAAATACAACTAACGACCGCTAATTTCGAGCCCTGCTGGGCTGTCATTGTGCCACGGATCAATATTAGGGATGACCGTGTATCGTAAGCAATGGCACCCCATACCATCACACCAGCTGTAAGAGCGATGTGTCGCTGTAAAGCGAAGGCAGGATTGAGGCATTCACCACGGGGCCTCCACACACGAACACGATTGTCATCGCTGCTCAAATTGAATCTAGAGTCGTCGCTGAAGACGACCTGGTTCCATTCCGTTGCAGTCCAATCCTGTCGTAAGCGACACCATCCAAACGGATGCGTCGGTGGGTGGGTGTCATTGGCAGCACGCATAATGGGCGCCGCGATACCAGATGTCCTTTGGCCAGGCGCCTTGCGATGGTTCGGAAAGACACAGGGATCTGTAGTGAAGATTCTGCCTGTGTCTGGATAGCGGCCACTGAGGCAGTTGGCTCTACGCGTGCGTTTCGTATGATGTGACGGTCTTCTCGACGACTGGTCTGTCGAGTACGTCCCGAGCCTGGTCGCCGTGTAAATGACGTCTCTTCAGTCAACTGGTCCCAACACCTCCTCTCAGTAAAATCAGAACGGCCTACTTGACGAACTACTTGCCGAGCTGATCACCCATCTTCCATCATCCCGATGATTCTTCCCCTCTAAAACTGACAGCTGCTCATATTGTCTTCGATGGCTGCGTAACAGCATGTCTACCTCAGCATTTCCTTTGCAAAAGAAAAGGTACACTCAGACACGTTCTGCTTACCAGTTTTATACTCCAAGGAGAACAAAGTTCAATGCCCTCTAGTGGCATTACACAATGCGCAATCACGCTGCATTTCTAATCATTTGCATATCTGCCTAATATGTACCTTCATGCCAAGTTTCGTTACGATCCCACATTTATTTCTTGGTGCGCAAATTTTTATGGCAATGAGTGTATTACAGTAAATATTAGTGTGACATACTATATATATACATATAATTTAATAATTATATAATTTGTATTTTCAATAAATGGAGTGGCATACCGCAAGCCTATTTTATTGTGTCTGTTACCATCTCTTTTTTCAGCTATTGCAAGGCTGCTGTTGGTGAATATTTTTTTTTTCTACTACTAATTACTAAAAAACCTTCATCATAGATTATCGTTTAGGAATACTGAAAAAATACATAAGTAATAATAATTAGTCGCTTCTGGCAACACTGCTGTTATTACAATAACCCTGCAAAGTAAGAATTTAATATACTATGGAAATGCATTGTGTATTAAAAAAGAGCTTTAAAATTTATTTAAAGTAATACGTTTGTATTATCTGATATTAGAGGTTAAATGAAGGACTCTGCTACTTATAGCTGCCTTTTTTATGCTGATTATTTCAGTGTTTACATATATACTTTGATTATGTATCCGTTTTGTTTGTGTTTTATTTATTTATTGAAAAATGTTATATTCATGATTGAATGTTAAGCAGAAACACATGCTGAACTTTTTTTTGTTGTTTTATGTTCAAATGAGTTAATTTTGCATAATCGAGCTGTGTGCAATATAAATTTTTAAAAGAATCGTGCTGGAAAATTATTTTTAAAAACATGAAAAATCAGTAAATTGAAGTACAGATTTAATTAATTTTTTCCCCTTTTAACAACGTAAAAATGAAAATTATGTGACCTTAATTCAATTTGGGGAAAAGGGGAAATGTATTGCTTAGATTATTGTTACTGTCTATGTGTCAGATATAGTAGAAAAATCAAATTTTTACTTAATACTAATTTAAAAATAAATACATTAGTAATAATTTTTCAGAATTGTGATTTTGGACAGGACATGTAAATTTTACTATTCAAAAATAGTACTATTAAAATGTATATAACTTAAAATAGTGAAAATATGTGAAATTTTCATGTGTAACAATTGTACCTTCATATTAACAGTATGAGGAAATGTCTAAAAATATTTTTTTATTGTTTTGTGAAAAGAAGGTAAAAATTTGAAAACTATAATATAAAATTTTCAGCATCTACAGATAATAATAAAAAAAATCTACAGATAATAAAAGTAGCAGCTGTGCATTATGGAAAAAAAACTTTTTTCAAACCTGTACAAAAATTAATATTGTTTAAAGAAATTCATTCATTGTTTAAAGTAATGTTTAGTAAAACTATATTTTATTTCCTGGATTTGAAAGTAAAATATAATAAAAACATGGTATGTATTTAAATCCAAGAAAATTATTATTTTTTTTATATTTTTTCTTTGTGAATAAGCAAACACTAAATGGATTATAAGTGTAACTGAGTGTGGAGAAAAGTTCCAAAATGTACAATGACAGAATGGTAATATTTGTGAAAGAAAAAAAATTCAATTATTTTATGAAATTAGATCAAACTGGTTTACATTTTTTTTTAAAAATATATTTCAAAGACAATAGAATCAATAATTAAAACTTTAATATTTGCAGCTTAACCCCTTCGTGATGGGAGCCTTTTATGAAATGTTTATTACTTTGCTACCGGTTTTAAAAAACAGAAGTTTGTGCCTATTCAAATCGGGAAAATGCTCGGATTAAATAAGGTAAATTTTACTGGTGAGGATAAACGAGGATTCTTAGGCCTATTTCCGGCACGTATACGTGTCGCTCGTCCCCAAGGGGTTAATGAAGAAAGAAATTATGCTTTCCTACTGCAACATAATCTCGCATAATCAGAAATTTTTTTCATTATTACACCATAAAATGATAAATTGAAAAACAATGTCCTCGTTAAACATTTCACTCCAAAGTGAGGAAAAAAGAAAAATACAATCCAATGTAACCTTTCCCCATAAAGTTGAGAGAAAAACCTGAATCGTGGTCCAACCTTTTACCAAGAAATTGGAATAGAGAAAAACTTGAATTATGATTTAACCTTTCACCAGAAAATTTTATTAGAAAAAACTCTGAATCATGGTTAAACCTTTCACCAGAAAACTGGATTAAAAAAAAAATCCTGATTCATGGTTCAACTTTTCATGAGAAAATTGGATTTAAAAAAAAACTGAATTATGGTTCAACCTTTCACCAGAAAATTGAATTTAAAAATAATCCTCATTTATGGTTCAACCTTTCACCAGAAAGTTGGATTAAAAAAAAAAAAAAACTGAATTATGGTTCAACCTTTCACCAGAAAATTGGATTTATAAAAAACCTGAATCATGGTTTAACATTTCACTAATATAATGGTATTTTTGAAAGCACCAATAAACTGGTGAAACTTATCACCAATGTCTTAGTTGCAGCTAAATTTCCTTTATCAACTCAGAATAATTATGCAACTCAGAATAATTATGCAAAATGTTTTTATTTAAAAAAGTAAGAAGTTTAGCTTTTATATAGTCTATTTTTCAACTTTCAACCAAATATCATGGATCCTTAACAATGGGGTTGTTAAATGAGGTCAAGGGAAGAATATCATGAAATTTTCTTGGTGAAACATCTAAGTTTATTTTTAACAGTGTCAAATATAACACCCACTTTACACTTTACTTGAGTAAACAAAATATCTCAAATTGCGTCAATCAGTCGCAGGACAAAAAAAAAAAAAAAAAAAAATTGCGAAATTCAACGATTGGGGTCGAGAAAAAAAAAAGCAAAATTCGGCAGTTGACAGAGGGAAAAATACGAAATATTGCGATAATTGTAAACCGATTGTTGGACAAAAATGTGAAATTCATCATTCAATCAGGATAAAAGTGCAAAATTCGTCAATAGTTTCTTTCATCTGTGTGTATGTCAACGTTTTACAAAATGCCTTTTGCATTTCTATAAAAGATGCAATTGCAGTTCTTCATATGCAAGAAAATCTCCTTGTGTCTTTCTTTTATATTCCAGCAGAACATTTTTGATCAGCTGAAGTTTGTTGCAGAAAATTCATGGCTTGAAATTCAATTTTTCCTAGGAGGGGAGTTGAGCTATTTGGGAGGGAGAAAAAAATCTAAAACCCACTGTTATTTTACGTGCTATTTAAAGATTTACATTAATTATTTTGTCATGTCTGTATTAATGTAGACATGACAAAATACCACTGAAGCAATTTAAATCTACAACTCAGAATAATTATGCAAAATGTTTTTTTATTTAAAAAAGTAAGAAGTTTAGCTTTTATATAGTCTATTTTTCAACTTTCAACCAAATATCATGGATCCTTAACAATGGGGTTGGTTAAATGAGGCCAAGGGAAGAATATCATGAAATTTGTCAATTGGCCGTGGTATAAAATTGTGAAACTCATCAATCAGACGTGGGATAAAACTGAATTTTGTCAGTTTGTCGCAAAAAGTAACCGTAAAATTCACAGGTGTTTCTGAGTAAAAAAGAAAAAAAAAATCTGAGATTTCCCAGCAAATTATCTGAAAGGTTGCAGCAGGGGATGGGAAGGGATTGGGAAATCTTCTCCAGGTGCTAATTATTTTTGTTGCAGGTTGAATAAACTCTTTATTTTTTTTTTGGGGGGGGGGGGTCGGTTTGATTTCAGGCTGAGTGTAGATTCCTGTAAATTGGATTCAGGTTAAATCCAATTTTTCAAAAGTTAGTTCAGTATATTAGATCAGATTAAAAACAAATTAAAGTATTACAGTTAAACAGATTAAAGTATAGGGTCTATTATCCGGCGTCCCAATATCTGAAACGCTCTAAAAACCGGAACGCTAAATGATCCGAAACCTAAACTTAGTGAAAGCTTATTTCATAAAAATTTGCAGTTTTTTCCATATTTTACTGAAGAGATAACACGCTTTATAAATTGATATTTTGAACATTTTAAACTTTTTCTCATACATCTCAAGGTACCATAATATACCATTAATCCCCCTCCCCCCCCCATGCAGCAAAAAATCATAAGGTAATCTGAGAGGATGCTTACAGGGATTAAAAGTGGCTATCAAAATCTACCGCCTATAGAAATCCGAAAATGTGTATAAGAATAGTCTAAAGCCTGCCCTGAAATTCAGATTTTTCTTTTATTGTTAACCAAGATAATTAAAAACCAGAACCTAAAAAGCGCAAAAAATGTGCTCTCCCTGCGACCCCACTTATGACGCTCCCGTGAAAGATAAGAATTGAATTTACGCAATCATCAAACATAAGTTCTCTTTTGGATCATTTTTATGACTTTGCAGCAGCGTAACCTTTAGAAATATGGGAAAACTAACTACATATTATCAAATTTTGCATATTTCTGTTTCAAACGCTAAAATCCATTATAAAAAATTTAATTTTAATCTTTTGAAAAAATATATTTTCAAAACATCACTTAGAATTTGAACACATTTTTCGCAATCAAAAATCTGTTTTTCATGATAACGGTTAGAACCTTGGCAAGCTATGACCTTTGATGTCATCTAAAGATGCACCCACAGTTCGGCCAATCAGGAGAATGAGAGAAACGTTCATTTTATCATGATCAGTTGCGGACATGGAACAATAGAAAAGCAGAGGTTCAGAATCGGATAAGACAGAAAAGTGATACGGTACTTTGTGCGATTTTCGTTCTTTCTTTCTTTCTTTTTTTTTTTTTTTGAGGGGGGGGGGGGTGCATTCATGGGATTTTTTTTTCTTTTAATATCAAATTTGTTTACAAAATAGAAGAGGTGCATGGAATATTACAGTAATTATGCATTTCTTTAAGCTCCATGAATTTGCGGAAATCTGCATTTAAAGTGCTGATAATTTTGCCTTTTGTATCTTTCGGTCTGCTTTCCATGCGATAAATTCTTAAACAAAACAAAAATAAATAAAAAGTCAACTTTCAATATATTCCTCTCCCTCCTGAGTGGAGAAATATCAGGAATGCACTTTGACTTTCACACATAAAAGTAGAGTGGTCAAACCCGGAAATGATTTGTTTAGAAGTTAGCTAGACCTACATTGATCCTAGGATCAATGTAGGTCTAGGTTTAGGAAAGGAAGAATTTGGAGAACAGGTGCAATTATCTTTTTCAAAAGATTTGGCAAAGTGCTGATTTACAGAAAATTTTGCTATAAGCACGTGTTATTTTATTTTAAATTTTATTACATTTTAGAATTATTATTATTATTATTTTTTTTTTTTTTTTTTTGTAAATAAAAATTAATTAAACTTTTCCTTAATTGTGTTTTATTTTAATTCAACAAATGTGTAATACAGTATTTTTAATATTATTTAAGCTAACCTGTATTTCATATTTATGTACATTTTAAAATATTTGTGGTAGTGTTCCGAATTACAGAAAAAAACGTTATCCGGAATGTCCCAGGCCCCAAGGATTCCGGATAACAGATCCTATACTCTATATCTATAATAATATAGATATTTGTGTGTGTGCTGTTTTCTAAAGAGACCATAGCGTTTTTATAGCAACCCTTTGATGAAATTCGCTTTTTATCCGCGATTGACAAAATGTGTGGGTTTTTTTGCGATCTTTTGAAGAAATTCACGTCTTTTTCACATTTTTTTGACGAAATTTGTGTTTTTTTCATGATCTTTTGATGAAATTCGCGTTTTTTCGTGATCCTTTGGTGAAATTGCCAGGTTTAAAACCTCCTTTATTTATTTAAATTTCTCAACACTTCCTAAAGTTTAATTTAATAAAACTTACAGGAAGTTCATTGATATTCATAATTCCCAGCTGTTGACTGAAGAGGGCATTGACTTCCTGTTTCTAGGTTATTCCATCACTCTTTAAATACAGTGAGTGAGTGTCACTGGCCTGCTAATTCTCCTGATGTTATTCTGTGGCTGGCAGTTGGATGAAGGTGGGCGAAAAGTTTGTTTTATCTGGGAGTGAGATGAGATATGATTTTGTGGTTTGACACTATGGTTAAATGAAACACCAAGCGGGTGGCTTTTCTGTTTCATTTTGATACAGTGCTGAGCAGGATGATTTATTGATTTGATACTCATTAGAAATGTCTTTATATTTTGAATGCTGTTTTTCATATGGAAGTACAAAATATGCCAAGTGTAATATATATCAAGATTGCTTCTTTACATTTTTTAATCAAGATTGTTATTGTTATTTTTCTGAAGAATAAAAGTTATTTGTTTTTAAACTTTTTCTGTCATGTTGTTTCAAGACTTAGTAGTGTTATATATTTCCTATGAAGCAGAATTATATCTATTAAGGACAGAATTAGAATTTACAATTAACATACTCAAATATGGTGCTTTACACCGTGTTTAAAATAACTCTGCTACAAAATAGATTTAGTTTTAGATCAGTTTGTTTTTCACAAACAGATAACAGAAATGCCCATTTTATTTCACGATCCTTTGATGAAATTCCCATTTTTTTTTTCACAAGTCCTTTGACAAAATTCATGTTTTATCTGCGATTTTTTGACAAAATGTGCGTTTTTTCGCAATTTTTTGAAGAAATTCGCATTTTTTTCACAATTCTTGATGAAATGTGTTTTTTTTTTTTCACAATCTTTTGATGAAATTCACGTTTTTTTGTGATCCTTTGACGAAATGCCCGTTTTTTTGCAATCATTTGCCGAAATTCGCATTTTCCCTGCAATCTTTTGACAATACCTGCATTTTCTTCACAATCCTTTGATAAATTTGCATTTTTTTGTGACCCTTTGATGAGATTCGTGTTTTTTTTCAGTGGCCCTTTGACTAAATTTGCTTTATTCCGCGATCCTTTGACGGAATTTGCTTTCTTTCATGATTCTTTGCCGAAACTCACATTTTTCGGCATTCCTCTGTCGAAATTCACGATTTTTTTTGCTATACTTTGATGTAATTCGTGTTTTTTTGCTATACTTTGATGTAATTCGTGTTTTTTCGCGATCCTTTGATGAATTTCAAATTTTTTCTTCGCGATCCTTTGATGAATTTCAAATTTTTTCTTCGCTATATGATGAAATTCACGCTTTATCGCGATCCTTCAAAAAAATTTGCATTTTATTTGCAATCCTTTGTGACGAAATTGCCAATTTTTTACTCAAACGATTAACGAAATTGATTTTTTCGGCAATCATTTGTCGAAATTCACGATATTTTTCTGTTGAACTGATGACCAATTTTTCATAATTTTTGAAACCTTAAATTTTCGTAAAATTCAGAACAGAATCATCTCTGAATTCACCAAATGGTCGTGGAGTCGTCAACTGATCTTGAGAAGAAAATATTGAAATTTGTCTATAAAGTAAAAAAACTAAGTAAAAAAAAAATGCAAAATGTGTCAATCTGTCGTGCAAAAATATCAGGAAATTTCACAAGGCATTCGCAGAAGTTGATCGTAATTTCAAAATGCAAAATTTTCAGGAAAATTGTGAGATTTTTTGGATGAGAGCCTCATGCCCACGATATTCTTTTGGGCAGGATTTCAAAATTTTGGACATGAATCCTGCCATCCCGCCCTGAAATTGCAAAGTATGCTACTTTGGGGAATCAGCGTACTGGTTGCCAGGTCTTTTTTTGTAAATTTTTAAATATCCATTCATAAAGATTTTATTTTAAGTGTGATGATGTGTCTCAAAGAATGACACGAGTGATTTACATAATCTGTTAGAGATTATTAAGAGGTGGATTTTAATGGGAAATGAAGGTATTCGTAATTCTTGTAGTTTTATTGTGGCAGCCATGGAGATGAATGTTATAAGAGGAATGCTGTCAATTACAAATTATAAAAGGTATGAGAAATAAAAAGGAATTTTTATTGATTTTATTTGATAAATATTGTATTTGTGCATCTTAGAAATTGGTGTGAGAGTTTCATATATCCAATGATGTTTCTTCCAGTTTAACCAAATATTAGTACATGGAATTGATAGGACATAGTAGAAAAAAATGCTAAAGATTTGTAAGAATCTGAAAATCCGGAGCAAAAAGTTTATAAAAATGGAAAAATCCAGAGCAAAAAAATTGTAAAAATCTAAAAATCCGGAGCAAAAAAATTTGTATAAATTAAAAAATCCGGAGCTAAATATTTGTATAAATTAAAAAATCCGGAGCTAAATATTTGTATAAATTGAAAAATCCAGAGCTAAATATTTGTATAAATTGAAAAATCCAGAGCTAAATATTTGTATAAATTGAAAAATCCAGAGCTAAATATTTGTATAAATTGAAAAATCCAGAGCTAAATATTTGTATAAATTGAAAAATCCAGAGCTAAATATTTGTATAAATTGAAAAATCCAGAGCTAAATATTTGTATAAATTGAAAAATCCAGAGCTAAATATTTGTATAAATTGAAAAATCCAGAGCTAAATATTTGTATAAATTGAAAAATCCAGAGCTAAATATTTGTATAAATTGAAAAATCCAGAGCTAAATATTTGTATAAATTGAAAAATCCAGAGCTAAATATTTGTATAAATTGAAAAATCCAGAGCTAAATATTTGTATAAATTGAAAAATCCAGAGCTAAATATTTGTATAAATTGAAAAATCCAGAGCTAAATATTTGTATAAATTGAAAAATCCAGAGCTAAATATTTGTATAAATTGAAAAATCCAGAGCTAAATATTTGTATAAATTGAAAAATCCAGAGCTAAATATTTGTATAAATTGAAAAATCCAGAGCTAAATATTTGTATAAATTGAAAAATCCAGAGCTAAATATCTGTATAAATTGAAAAATCCAGAGCTAAATATCTGTATAAATTGAAAAATCCAGAGCTAAATATCTGTATAAATTGAAAAATCCAGAGCTAAATATCTGTATAAATTGAAAAATCCAGAGCTAAATATCTGTATAAATTGAAAAATCCAGAGCTAAATATTTGTATAAATTGAAAAATCCAGAGCTAAATATTTGTATAAATTGAAAAATCCAGAGCTAAATATTTGTATAAATTGAAAAATCTGGAGCTAAAAGTTTGTATAAATTGAAAAATCTGGAGCTAAAAGTTTGTATAAATGGAAAAATCTGGAGCTAAAAGTTTGTATAAATGGAAAAATCTGGAGCTAAAAGTTTGTATAAATGGAAAAATCTGGAGCTAAAAGTTTGTATAAATGGAAAAATCTGGAGCTAAAAGTTTGTATAAATCAGAAAATCTGGAGCTAAAAGTTTGTATAAATCGGAAAATCTGGAGCAAAAAATTAGTATAAATAGAAAACTTATGTAAAAAAAGCTAAACATTTGCTTAAAGTTTATAGTGTTGAATGCTTACTTTATGAAAGCAATTGTCGTTGGAACTGTGTAAGAAGAAAGTTAGTAGTTGTCTGTTGAAAAGAACACGTTGCGATTGAGGAAAATTTTGAGATTGCCAAATTCTCGGTTGGTGTGTGTAAAAAACATTGCCAAAATTCAGTGGCATACCCAGGATTTTATTTATTTTTTTTTTTTTGGGGGGGGGGGGGGGGACAACTTAAATTTCCATAATGTTCTAAATCTTATGAAACACGTTGAATTGTGTTGTAAACAGAAATCATTTTGACAATAAGACTGTAGCCAAAGGGGGGAGAAGGGGAGGGGCGACATTGTTCCAAATTTAAATATTCAGACACTTTAAATAGTGTGCTAATAGTGTATAATAAAGATATACACTTTAAATAGTGTGAGGTTTCAAAAATTTAAAAAAATTGGTCACCAGTCCAAAAATTTGGAATTAAAAAAATATCATGATTTTTGACAAATGGTTGTCAGAAAAAAAAATCAATTTCATCAATCGTTCACAGAAAAAAATCTCCAATTTCTTTAAAGGATCGAGGAAACCCCCGAATTTTGTCAAAGGACCACAGATAAATTGTGAATTTTGTCAAAGGATTGCAAAAATAGTCAAGTTTCGTCAAATGATTGCGGAGAAAATGCGAATTGCGTTAATTGATCATTGAGAAATGCGAATTTCGTCAAATGATCGCAGAGTAAATGCAAATTTCATCAAATGATCCCGGAGCAAACGTGATTTCATCAAAGAGCCTCAGAAAAAATATGAATTTGATCAAAAGGTCACGGAAAAAATGAGACTTTCGAAAAACGATCACTAAAAAACACTCATTCTGTCAAAGAGCTGCAGAAAAAAATGCAAATTTCATTAAACAATGGCAAAAAAAACCCCCCTCGAATTTCGTCAATGGGACACAGAAAAAACATAATTTTGTCAAAAGGCCGCAGAAAAAACATTAATTTCGTGAAAAAGATGACAAAAAAAAAAAAAAAAACAAATTTTGACGAAGGTTTGTGAAAAAAAAAAAAAAAAAAAAAGCGCGATTTTCATCAAAGGGCCACAGAAAAAATGTACTTTTCATCAAAGGGGCACAGAAAAAAATGTGAATTTCGACAAAGGAATGCTAGAAAACACGCATTCCGTAAAAGGGAAGTGAAAAAAGAAAAACAAGAATTGTATTAAAGGATCGCAAAAAAAAAAAAAAAACAACACGAATTTCATCAAAAAACTGCAGAAAAAAGCAAATTTCATCAAAAAGCTGGGGGAAAACATGAATTTCGTCAAAGGGCCGCAGAAAAAATGCAAATTTCACCTTGGAGCAGCAGAAAAATGCAAATTTCATCAAAAAGCTGGGGGAAAACATGAATTTCGTCAAAGGGCTGCAGAAAAAATGCAAATTTTACCTTGGAGCAGCAGAAAAATGCAAATCTCTTCAAAAGGCCACGAAGAAAATGCAAATTTCTTCAAAAAGCCACAAAGAAAATGCAAATTTCTTCAAAAGGCCACAAAGAAAATGCAAATTTCTTCAAAAGGCCACAAAGAAAATGCAAATTTCTTCAAAAGGCCACAAAGAAAATGCAAATTTCTTCAAAAGGCCACAAAGAAAATGCAAATTTCTTCAAAAGGCCACAAAGAAAATGCAAATTACTTCAAAAGGCCACAAAGAAAATGCAAATTTCTTCAAAAGGCCACAAAGAAAATGCAAATTCCTTCAAAAGGCCACAAAGAAAATGCAAATTCCTTCAAAAGGCCACAAAGAAAATGCAAATTTCTTCAAAAGGCCACAAAGAAAATGCAAATTTCTTCAAAAGGCCACAAAGAAAATGCAAATTTCTTCAAAAGGCCACAAAGAAAATGCAAATTTCTTCAAAAGGCCACAAAGAAAATGCAAATTTCTTCAAAAGGCCACAAAGAAAATGCAAATTTCTTCAAAAGGCCACAAAAAATGCAAATTTCTTCAAAAGGCCACAAAAAATGCAAATTTCTTCAAATGGCCACAAAGAAAATTCAAATTTCTTCAAAAGGACATGAAGGAAATGCAAATTTCTTCAAAAGGCCACGAAGAAAATGCAAATTTCATCAAAAAGCCACAAAAAAAACCCCACAAATTTCGACAAAGGATGACGAAAAAAAATAACCCCAACATTTCGTCAAAGATCCACGTAAAAAACGCAAATTTTGTCAAAGGGTCACAGAAGAAAAGGGTTGGTTGATTTTGTGACGGCCGATTATCTGCACTAGGGATATAGGCCCGAGGGAGAGTGCCCTTCGTGGGGGTCTTTCTAAGGGAACCTAACCCGTATTAACGCATGGAAATCCATGGTTCGAAGAAAACCACGAAAACTCCGAACGATTAGGCCGACGGGCGTGATTGGGATCGAACCCAGCACTTCCCGTCTACCAGTTTCGAGAGCAGAACCTCTCAGCCACTGGTGGGGCCAGAAGAAAAGGGAATTTCATATAAAGATCATGGGAAAATATGAATTTCATCAAAGCATCGTGATAAAAACCGGAATTTCATCAAAGGGTCGCAGAAAAAAATACATACAAACATTTATGTTTATTATTATCAGTATAATTTTTAAACTGACATAATAACTGAACTAACTTTTTAAAAATCTGGTTAACCCGAACCCAACTTGCAGGAATCTACACTCAGCCTGAAATTGACCTGAAATGAAAACAGAGTTGACCCAACCTACAACAAAAATAATTAGCGCCAGAAAGGGATTTCCTTCACTTCCCCCCTTCTGCTGTAACCTTTCAGAAAGTTTGCTGTGAATTTCAGGATTTTTTTTACTCTGAATCAACCCTGGTGTGGGGAATGGGAGGGGCACGGGTCCGATCCCGAGGCAGTCCCACATGCACGGGGCCCAGTATGGCTTCCGTGAGAACAGAAGCACAATTCAACTATTAAACAAATTAAAACATAAAGCAAAAACGTATCTTGAAAAATATAAATACTGCAGCATTATCTCATTCGACATTGTAGGGGCGTTTGACAATATCGATTGGGTCACTTTGGGTCAACAAATTAACGAATTACCAATTCCGCAATATTTAAAATGTATCCTTCTTAGCTTCTTATCCGAACGAGAACTAATAACAAATTATTTATCAAATAACATTAAAAGACCAACTTATCAAGGCTGTCCACAGGGGTCGTGCCTTGGGCCGCTTCTGTGGCTAATCATAGCAAACAGGGCTGCGGAGTCGGTAGAAAAAAGGACCGACTCCGACTCCTGGATTTCTGAAACAATCGACTCCGACTCCGACTCAGACTCTCCGACTCCGGCATACAAACAGGGTTTCTCAAAAAGATTGAAATGTGCTTTATTTTTTTACCTGTTGGAGATATATAGATAATGCAAATTGAAAAAGTGTTCAAAATTAAATAGTAATTAAGATAAAGGATCGACCGAAACCGAAACAGAAGCCGAATTTCGGTAATATTTCTATTTTCGTTGTGGACCAGTCGGATAATTATTATTGCGGGTTCGGGTCGGATTGACCCGATTTTTCAAAAGAAAGTCCATAATATCGTTTAACTTATAAATCGAATAAGTAAATATATATTCCTTTTCCTACACAAAATATAAAAGTGCTGTTAGAGATGACTATGTTTCATAATTCCAATATAATTTTGATTTTACTTCATTTCGGATCGGGTTTATGGTTCAGGTTTCTTTCCGGTTCGCTTTGGACTGACTTAAAATATAAATTTCAGGACCCGACCCGAACACAGATGGACAGAGGTTAAATTGAAAAATCTGTTTTTGTCTGAGATAGATTCCTTCATTGGGCTGTGTAGTCGGACCGACACGGGATTCGAGTTGAGTTGGACTTGATTTACAAAAAACAAAACAAAAACCTCTCAAAACTCACTTTAATTTAATTATTGTACAATAGTGTCGTCTATGAGCTGAAGAAGCAGTAAGTAAATGTATCAATTTAATGGCCGATGTAGGCAAAAAAATCACATCCGCCCTTTTGCCTTATATTTACTCATTAACATGTCAGTAAACTGAAAAATAACTAAATTATTTATTAATGTATAGAGTTAAAAAAATAAAATAATAATTCAGTTCATAAATTTAAAATTAAGCGTAATTGGTTTTATTTTTTATTTCACTTCAAACTGTTCAACAAAAAGTTTGGAGTCAGAGTCGGCATATTTTTAGCGACTCCGACTCTTTAGACCGAAAAATCACACCGACTCCGACTCCGCAGCCCTGATAGCAAATATAATCTTAATAAACTTTTACAGTAAATTCGAAGACCTGTATGTTTTTTGCGATGACTTCAATATGGTTGTCAAAGCGAGGAGCAGACTCATCTTAGAGACCGAAACCAACCAAAAAATAAAACTTTTTTATAATATTTGCAATAACTTAAATTTACAGATTTCAAAGGAAAAAACGACTTTTATTATGTTGGTGAAAAACACTTTGGATAAACGTCTACCAACCTTTAAATTGGGTAACTATACCATCAAGCCATTAAAGGAAATAAAAATTTTAGGGATAATATTCCAGAGTACTTTAAAATGGGACAAGCACATAACTAGCATAAAAAACAAAATTTTACAGCTAACCTCATCCATTAAACGGGTCTTCTCGGCTACTTGGGGGGGTGGACAGAGGCTATCTTGGAACCTGGTACATAGCAGTACTAGAAAAAATTATAGATTATGGTTCGGAGGTGTGGTTTGGAGACCTCAGGATAAAAGATAAACGCGCTCTCCAATCCATCCAAAGAACTTGTCTCACGTCAATAACCAAAACATATAAAAATGTTGCAACACATACGTTACAGGTCCTATTAGGAATACCACCAATCTTAATAACACTGGAATATAAAAATCTAAAATACAATATTTTACACAATAAAAACTTATTACTTAAAGAACCCAAACCAATATGTAAAGATGATATAGAAAATAAAATCCTAAAATATGAAATAAATCTGGAAATTCATTTAAATAACTTAATAGTTACAGACAAAATTATCACAAAAACTAATCTTATTTCGATTTACACAGATGGTTCTAAGGTGGACTCTGGCACAGCATATGCAATGGTAGCCTACAATCATAACATTAAAATTTATGAAAAAACAGTCAAACTGAGAGCAGAAAATTCAATCTTTCAGGCGGAGCTGCACGCAATAATTTCGGCAATTAATTGGACCATTAACTCCCCTTATACAAAATTCCAAATATTAAGTGACAGTCAATCTACTATTAAAGCCTTAGACAATTTATTTCCAACTAACCCTTCAATTTATTACATCCATAATTTAATTAAACAAAATCAAAATAAAATTTTTTACATTACTTGGATAAAAGGCCACATTGGCATAGCGGGTAATGAACTGGCGGATGAGCTGGCGAATGATGCCGCCCAGTACTGCGACCTACCAGAGGATCGAGGAGTTAAATTGCCTCGGTCCTATCTTATAAAATGTATTCAAACCCAATTACTGGACAGGTGGCAGTACAACTGGGATCACTCAGGGGGTGGCAGATATACGCACGGGCTGGTACCAAAAGTTCAGAACCAAATAATTTCAAAAGATAAAGTATCTATTTACTTTTTAACAGGCCGCGGCAGCTTCCCGTCTTTCCTTTATAATATCGGCAAAAAAGATGACGACCTTTGTAAATGAGGTGGTCGAGGAGACCCGATGCATTACATTTTCGGCAACTGCAAATTCATGACGTTTAAATTTCACAGAACAGAAACGACAATCCTTCAGGACATCCTAAAAATAATTAATGACCCAGCACAACTTAAAAAACTTTCTGCTAACTACGATATTCTCAATAGCCATTATTCTTTTATTCAATATAAATACATTCAATAATTACCTCTTCTGATTGCCTGTGGTGGACATGTCATGGGTCCACGTGGTGTATGGAAGGGTGTTTTTGAGATTGTTTTATTTTTAAGAACTTAAATACCACTAGAAATATTGTAAATATGTATAAATATTTTTGTTTAAAAGGGTGAAAAAAAGGGAAAAAAAAAATATTTCTTATCAAATGAAAAGATGAATGTAAATACTTAAAATTTTTTCAAATAGTACGTAAATTCCAAAACATATAAATCATAATCGTAATATATTTCTAGGCTCGCCCTGAAACAATAGGGTAGCCAATTGTGATTGGTAAAGAATCGCCATCTTAAATAATCATAAATTTTCACAGGCGGTCCGGGGACACGGCACTTGCCTCTTGTGCTCTCTTCGGCGTGTCAGGCGGGTCGTTCTGAAGTCTTCTTTCCCGGAGACTGGGGTTCTGGGCTTGTTTCCGCAGGTAGTAAAACTTTTCCCTGCCCTGGGCTTGGGGGTTACACCTAACCATAAGCCAAAAGCGGGTTCCCAGGGTGGGTGCTTACTTACTTACTTACTTACATGGAAATATGTAAAAAAGTGTTACTGGGTTTTTTTTACACACTTTCATTTAAAAGAAAGTCATAGCTTAAAATGTATAAAATTGTTCTTCCTACTCCCGAAACTAAATTCTTGCTACAGTTCTTGTTTAACAATAAATTAATAGTATAACAAACACAAAATATTTTTTGTATACACAGAATATTTTTATACTCATAAAATAACGACTTGTTTATATTATTTGTGCATTGCACAAGTAATAATAATGACTTTAAACCATTCTAGATGAAAAATACTGGCTGCAAAGTTAGGACGGAATAGGAAAAAGGCCGGGGGGGGGGGGGAGGAACAATACCAAACTCCAAAATGTCTTTGCAGTTAGGCAAAAGTCACTGTGTATCTTACAGATACAAGTAAATAATCCAGCGTTAAAAATGAAAGTTAATGAATATCATTCACAGTCAGCTCTTCTGCGCATATATAGTGCCTGACTTCCGATTCCCACTTAAGGGTCCTGTCCCTGCCAGCGAAGACACTCACGAGCTAATGCTAATCCTATGGGGAGGGATTTTTCTAATATCTCGTTTGCATTTCTACATTTTTAAATAATTTTTTTTGCATTGGATAGCCGAGGTGCGTCTCTACAGCGCACCTTGGTTACTTTTTCAATTTTGGTTGCAGATATTTTTCAGAATGACACTTTCATTTTCAGAACCGGTTTTGAAAATGAAAGTAACTTTATTAAAAATATCTGTGACCAAAATCAAAAAAGTAACCAAGGTGCGCTATAGAGACAGACCTCGGCTATCCAATGCAAAAAAAAAAAAATATTTAAAAATGTAGAAATGCAAACGATATATTAGAAAAATCCCTCCCCATAGGATTAGCATTAGCTCGTGAGTGTCTTCGCCGGCAGGGACAGGACCCTTGACCAAAATTCTGAAGAGATTAGCTAAAGTGTCACTATGCACAATATGGGACTAACAAGAAAGACAAGTGCAATGCATGACAAATATACCAGCGTTCGAAATCCTTGGTGGTCCGCTGGTCCGAGACCACCAAAAATGCAATCGGACCACTAATTTAAAAAATTTAGTGGTCCGCAGGACCAGTAACTTTTTCTCCCTTTCTCACGGGTAAACTTAATTTTCCCGTCCCCTAGAAAACCGCAACCAAACACAAATCGCACAATAATTAAAAAAAATTGCATTAAATCTTAGTCATTTGAAATAAATAATCAGATAAATAAAATATCTAATTAATAATTTTATAGTTTTTCGTTATGTATACTGTTTATTTAATTTTTAGTAAATTATAATTTTACATTTTACTATGCTGAAAATTTTGGATGGCTGTAAAGGAAGTTTAGTTTATATTCTAAGAGGGGGGGGGGAGGCCACTCGAGGGTTAAAGGGACTTAATAGAATTTTATGTAGTGGGCCAGTGATGATGACTGCAGACCAGTAAATTCTCATGCTTACTGGTCCTTGGGACCAGTGACATTTTTTTTATCAATTCTACCGCTGTATACGTATAATTGAATTGATCTAAAAAGTAAGAAAGAAATTCTTTTACCATTTTACTCCGACTATTTTGGCTGGAAAAAGAGGCTCAGTCCCTTCAACACTCCCTACCCACACATTTCGGTATGGCATGGAGATGTCACTGAAAAATGAAAGTTAATAAACTACTTTTACAGTCAACTTTTCCGCACCTGATTTCTGATTTAGCCGAACTTGACTTGAGATTAGCTGTGATGTTACTGTGCATTAACATACTTCAGCATTGATAATCTTGAGACTGAATGCGAGAGAAATTTAAAAAAAACTTTAAATTAAACTACTAGATTTGTTGAATTTACTTATAGGTCTCGTGAACTGAGTATATTTGCTTTCATTTATCCAGTAAAACAGGGATGGAGCTAGTTTTCAGTCATTTGAAAATAGATTTTGTGGTCTCAAGTAAATTTGGTCACAGGACTGAGGAGGATATTGGATTAACGAGAAAGACAAATTCATATCATGCCAGAAAATAAAACAAATTTATCTCAAAAAGAAGGAAACAATATCAGTCTTTTTTTCCATTTCATTGTGATCTCTTCGGATGGAGAATGGAACTGTAACCTCATAACCACCATCCCCATAGACTTCTTTGGGTATTGTATACCGGGGCATCACTGTGCATTAATATAGTTCTGACGGCGACATACCCCTTGTTCCGCAATCAGCAGGGTTGTCAAGTCCAGGAACATGACTCCATGGAACATTAGGAATTGTCTCTTGGATTTTTGAAACACGGTTAGCTACAAATGTTTGCCATCGATGAGGCTCTGAAGAAAGCCATGCCAATGCAACCCTAGAATCAGTCCAGGCAAATACTTCAATATTCGTAAAGTTCAGATGATGTAAAACCATTTTTAGCAAATTTGCCAAAAGAAGAGCCGCACATAATTCAAGTCATGGTATGGACTGAGTCTTAATCGGTGCTACCTTAGTCTTAGATGTCAAAAGATTTACCGTTATTCGTTCCTCATTAGAACTTGAACGCATATATATTACCGCACAATACGCCCTTTCCGACGCATCACAAAAGGCATGAATCTGAAGTCCTGTTTTACCTACAGCCAATGCAAATCGAGGAATCTTCAACTGAGAAATTGACCTTAAGTCGTCCCTAAACGACGTCCACCATCTACCAAACTCTTCACTAATGGGCTCATCCCAGATAAGTGAAGTTTTCCATAAATCCTGCAACAGTATCTTCATGAAAACGACGCAAGGGGATAGCAAGCCTAATGGATCGAACACCCTTGCGACTTCTGACAAGATATCTCTCTTAGAATATCTATTTTTCTTTTCATGGTCTAAAGTAGTGAAACAAAAGAAATCCCCTAGAAAATTCCACTAGATTCCCAAAATTTTTATTCCACTATCCTTTTTTAAGAACAATGAATCCACACTTTCCCTACATTCTTCTGAAATGTTTTTCAACACTCTAGGCACATTAGAGATCCATTTTCGCAACTTAAAACCTCCTCGTTTCATCAACAATGTCAATTGATTGATTAATTCCACAACTTCCTCTTCCTTCTGACCTCCAGACAATAAATCATTTACATAAAAATCTCTTAACACTGCCGCAGATGCCAAGGGAAATTCACTCTTCTCATCCAAGGCAAGCTGATGAAGAGCTCTAGTAGACTGAAACGGGGCAGATGCAGTACCGTAAGTAACTGTTTTTAAACGGTAATCCTCTATAGAATCTCAGGAACTTTCTCTCCAAAGAATCCTCATAAAATGTCTATCTTCAGAATTAATCAATACCTGTCTGAACATTTTCTCTATATCTGCACATACAACTATAGGCAAGGTTCTAAATCTTAAAAGAATTGGGAAAAGCTCCTGCTGTATACGTGGACCGACCATAAGAATGCCGTTCAAAGATTCACCCGAAGTAGATTTAGCTGAAGCGTCAAAAACAACCCTCAATTTTGTCGTTGTGCTCGATTCCCGAATTACCGCATGATGTGGTAAATAAACCACACTTGAAGGAGCACCCTCCGACTTGGATACACATTCCATGTGACCCAATTCAAAATATTCTCTCATAAACTTTCTATAATCTTCATAAACAGACGGTTGTTTTGAAAGTCTGCATTCTAACGAAAGAAATCTTCGGATAGCCATTTCTCTAGTATCACCTAATCGAGATGGAGACTCTTTAAATGGGAGTTTCACAACAAATCTTCCAGACCTATCTCAAAAATAATTGCGTTTAAAATGGTCCTCACACTCCTGCTCCTCTTTAGAAATCTGAACCACTTCTGGAACAGAATCCAAAGACCAAAATTGTTGCACCAAGCTATCTAATTTTAATTGAATATTATTGACGGCAAATGTACAAAGGTTCGTATCAAATGAGGTAGTCCCCGTAATAATCCATCCAAGTTTAGAATTTACAGCGAAGGGCAGAGAGCTTCCCCTCTTTTCACACTTTTTCCATTTAGTAATGTAAAGAATACATTAACTCCCAGTAGAATATCCATTGGTCTTGATTCAAAAAATAGTGGGTCTGCCAGGACTAAATCATTAAATTTATTCACAATATTTGAAGGAATAGAACTGTATGGCACATTTGATGTTATTCTTTTTATCACAAATGCTTTAGTGACAAATTTTATTTCAGAATTAAAATGAGGAGTAAAATTCAAATTTACCTCTCCATTTGTTTCAGCACTATAAGAACCTAGGCATGTAACCTGTACTCTAGTTTTTCGTCTTGGCAAACACAGTTTTCGCATACAATTTTTGCTTATAAAAGAGGCTTCACTTCCACTATCCAGCAACGCTCGGCAATTTACAAGATTACCGCTCGAATCAAGTACCCTTATCATTGCTGTACAAAGTTTGTTTTCTATTCATTAATTGTATTCCCGACCCAGAATTGTTTCGAAATTCAAAAGGTGCCGGTGCAAGAAATTTGATTTAATAACTCATTTAGTTTCGGTCGAAATTCTGTTGCGTTTGGGGAAAGAGGAGCAAACGGTGTTTCAGCCGCACTCTGCACCTGAGGACCAATGTCTCGTGAAATATGCAAGAGACTATGATGAGGCTTATGGCACACCTTACATTTAGCCGCATTCCTACATTTTTTAGCATAGTGTTTTTCCACGACAGTTATAGCACAAACCATTTATTCTAGCTATCTCTATTCTCTTTTGTACATTTAACTGTAAATACCGCTGACATTTGTAAAGTGGATGCGATTCCTTGCATGAAACACAACTATTACTAGCAGACAACAATGTAGTGAATTTAGGTTTTCTAATATCTTTTACTGAGGATTTACTATTTTGAAGTGTTCTAGCATAATCCTTCAAGAAAGACAATAAATTTTCGAGTGTTCCCAATTCCTCCTTTTTAAGTGTTATTTCCTACCAATATCTTGTATTTTTATCTAATTTCTCTGTAATTAAATAAACTATCAATACTTCTGAAAAACCACCAACATCCTGTTTAAGTACTCCCAATGAACGCACGCATTCATTTATAACATCTACACTTTCTAAAAGAGACTGTGCAGTATCCGAAATACAAGGTATTCTAATAAATCTCTTTATTAATGCATTAATTAATTCACGTTTGTTTGAATATTGCTCCTTCAACAGTTCCACCGCTGTCTTATAGTTTGAATCAGAAATTGGAAGGCACTGAATAATCTTAAGTGCACTATTTCTGCATGCTGATTTTAAATATTGTAACTTTTGACAGTCTGATAAACCTACATTACAATCTACACTAGCCCTAAATAAATCATAAAAGGACAACCACTCCTCTAAATTACCACTAAACGTGGGGAGTGTAAGCTTCGGCAATTTAATTTCAGATGCTTGAGCTTTCGAAACGCCTGCATTGTGACTACTTTCGTTTAATGTAATCCCCGACTTTTTCCAGTTAACACTAAGCCACATACTATCAAGTTTATCCTGTTCTGTCTGTTGTTCCTCAATGTACGCCTCAATATCATTTTTAGGTAGCTTTCATTACAAAAAGCTACCTATTGCAGCCGTTCGGAGGAAAGCGATTTCAAAAAATTTTGGTATATTTTCATCGATCATGACCCCCAGACCCCGAAACCACCCTCCGTTGAAAAGTTGATATATATATATATATATATATATATATATATATATATATATATATCCATATATATATATATATATCTGACTTTTGTCATACTGTAACTCTCGAATTTATGAACCGATTTGGATGCAATTCGGTATGTACATAGTACATACCAATGTCTCAACCGAGTTCGTTGGCCAGCTTCATCCGCCATTTTGTTTCAAAATGGCGGCCATTTAAAATTTTCTTAAAAATTTTAAATTTGAAATGTGGTACCAAAGAATTGAAAATGGAAAAATATTTTTTTCTTATGTATTTGACCTTTATACAAAGATTCCGGAGCAGTTTTTGTTTCGTCTGTATCTTAAAAAATGGCTGAGTTATAGCATTTTGAATTTCTAGCGTGGCTGACATTTTGAAACGTCCTGAATTTTGTCACGCGATAAAAGGCGTATTTATGAACCGATTTGGATGTAACTTCGTTTGTACATAGTACATACCAATGTCTCGACCGAGTTCGTTGGCCAGCTTCATCCGCCATCTTGTTTAAAAATGGCAGCCATTTAAATTTTTAAGAAAAATTTAAATTTGAAATGTGGTACCAAAAAATTGAAAATTGAAAAAATGTTTTTTTTATGTATTTTACCTTGATACAAAGATTCGGGAGAAGTTTTTGTTTCGTCTATATCTCAAAAAATGGCTGAGTTATAGCATTTTGAATTTCTAGCATGGCTGACATTTTGAAACGTCCTGATATTTGTCACGTGATAACAGGCGTATTTATGAACCGATTTGGATGTACTTTGTTGTGTACATAGTACATACAAATATCTCGACCGAGTTCGTTGGCCAGCTTCATCCGCCATCTTGTTTCAAAATGGCGGCCATTTAAATTTTTTTTAAAAATTTAAAATTTAAAATGAGGTACCAAAATATAGGAAAATGAAAAAGATTTTTTTTGTATGTGTTTGACCTTAATACAAAGATCCCGAGACAGTTTTTGTTTCGTCTATATCTAAAAAAATGGCTGAGTTATAGCGTTTTGAATTTCTATTGTGGCTGATATTTTAAAACGACCTGATTTTTGTCACGCGATAACAAGCGTATTTATGAACCGATTTGGATGTTACTTGGTCTGTACATAGCACATACCAATGTCTCGACCGAGTTCGTTGGCCAGCTTCATTCGCCATCTTGTTTCAAAAGGGTTGCCATTTAAAAAAAATTAAATTTAAAATTTAAAATGAGGTATTAAAAAATTGGAAAATGAAAAAGGTTTTTTTTATGTGTTTGGCCTTGATACAAAGATTACGGAGCAGATTTTGTTTCTGAAAATTTGTTCTTTTGTTTATATCTTAAAAAATGGTTGAATTATAGCACTTTGAATTTCTAGTATGACTAACATTTTGAAACGATCTTGTATTTGTCACGCGATAACACACCTATTCGCCTATTTCCATGTGAGAAAGCATGTGGATAGTATACATCAACATCTCAGCCAAATATAGGTTACTTTAAATAATAGCAGCTTGGATAAAGCTGACTAATTTCGTGAAATTCTCATTCATAATGATTTAGTATTGATAAAAATTAGTATTGAATCTCCTATATTCGGTTTCCACTAAATTGAGCTTCGTGTGTTTGAATAATATAAGTTGGCTTTTTTAAAATAAGGTATTTGAAAGCTACCTCTTCCTCCCGGCACTGGCCGGAAGGACTTTTATCACATTTAACAAAAATCGCATTAAATGTTTTACTCAATTCTTCATTTAACCTTTCAATTCTATTTTCAAACAATGTTACTTGACTAACATCTGCTTCGTCTATATAATCATTAATCTTATTCTCCAATTTTGTAATACTCGATTTCAATCCCTTCTTTTTAACCAAAAAATCACTCAAGTTATCCATAATGACTAAAAATCTAAATAAATGAACGAACTCACCATACTTTAAAAATGCCTTGATCAATAATGCAGAGGTATGGCAATCCAACCAACCATGCACCCAAACTTCGCCAGCGCTAGCTTCAAATTCCCAATCTTGAATACCAAACCACCTTTAAATCTGGTCAATCACTTATTTATCTTTATTTTCCCTCTAAAAAAGAACTCCGGCAACGGACCATTATGTTTCCGCGACTGGTTCACTCTTAATTATGTATTCACTCATGAAACACAACTCTAAACATGTGGACTGTAAAACCTTTAATTAAAAAATATAAAAACCCTCTTGGTTACACATTTAACAGCGACGCTGTCTAAAACACACACGAGCTCGCAGCTCTCAATTGAACTCACAATATAAAACAGTCACTTTAACAGTTAACAAGAAAAAGAGAAAAAGAACATAACATTCAAACTGCGAAATGTCCTTGGATGCAGGAAAAACTGAAGGTTACTTATGGAGTCTTTTCCGATTCACAAGCGACTGCGAAGCTCAAGTTTTTTTTATTCAGGTATCGTTCGATTCTGAACTCTTTTGAAAAACGTATACGGCAATGTTTTCGACCAACATGGGACTAACCAAAATAGCAAAAAAAATTACAAATTTATCTCAAAAGAAAGAAAAATCAGCAATTTTTTTTTTCCATTTCATTTTGAATTTTTTCGAAAGGGGACCTGTAACCCCATCAGCCCCAAAACAAAGTTACAAATTTATCTCAAACAAAAAGAAAAAAAAAAAAAAATCAGCATTTTTTAAAATTTCATTTTCAACTATTTTGGGAAGGGGCTGTAACGGGGTCGTCACAAAACAACTTTCTTCTCTACGGGCCTGCTTCAAGAATAAGATGAGTCACGCAAGAGATCTGAGTTAGGAAACGAACCAAGTCGAATAAATGTATGTATGCATCAGAAACAGTGCTATAAATTTCCGTTTAGTAATATTTTGTTATGTCTGTTTGAATTATACATTCAATAATTAAACTTTGAAGGGTAGACAGGTACTTTCTTTCTTTTTCCTTTTTTTTTTTTTGCTTCTTTTTGCCCTTTGATTTAAAATATATTCAAAAACATTTGAATCGTGGTTTTTATCTAAGATTTTAACTTGAAATGTACATTTATGACAAAGTTCCCTTTAAAAATTTCTTAAATTAAAATGCCTTAATTTAACCCTTTCATGCATGAATTATTTTTTACACAGTAAAAAAAAATCAAGCATTGTTTTTTGTGATAAATGAGAACCCATTATCATGAAATAATATTATCAGACTTTTTGATACACTATTAATTAGTATATTGATACGTCCTCATTTGGGGACATTGTGCAACAAGGGCTACATTCCCAGTGTCTTCATATGGGAACAATATTGTTCAATGTTCACATATTGCCACACATCTGCATAAGTTTTATCCGATTTATATGGAATGAAATGATTCCATGCGCTCTGGACACACTAGTACAGTGCAGACTCCACATATATATCCGGTTTTGCTTTTGCAAGCTTTAACTCTACAGCGATTGACAAACTTTGTTTCTGTTTTCTTTAGATAATGATTTTCCTTCATCTAAACGCAAAGTTTGGCGCACATTGTGTGTATTTCAACGTTTTATCAAAGGTTGTCCTGCAGAGAGCCAACCTGTTTTATTTTTATTTAGTTCAGCTGTACCCTTATATGTCAAACTGGATGCAATTGAACTTTTCAATTCTACCAGGTCTAAGCTTTTGGTGTTTTGTAATTTCCATAAGATCCAGGTGTTAACAAAGTTGACCTTTAAACAGTGATAAAAAAATCATTTTTGCTTTTTTAACAACCTGCAAAAAAAGAAATCAAACTGGAAAACAAAAATGGAATTCCGTTTACTTTGGTGCAAACTGTCCACATATGAGAACATATATGTTTCATGCTATAAATAAAAACTTAGCAGAAATATTACAAAAATTCTTTCTTTACATACTACATGATGATAGATTGTATATATATAAAAAAGACCTTGATGGTAGTATGACTATTTCCTGGTCTATTTTTAGCAAATCCTGCCAAATATCACTATGCTTCAATATTTTGATTTTAGTTCAATATTGGTGTGAATTATGACTATCGGTATGGTTCTGCCAACTATTGTGCTGTGTGCTAGCTATTATCTATCTACAAATGAAGTCTCCGTGAATGAATGATGAAAAAAAATTGTAACTAATATTTTATAGGGCAATACTTATCTGTCCTCATATGATGCCCGTATGAATGAGAGGGTTAAAATTATAAATATCAGGATTGATATTGCATAAAAATTTTAATTTTCTAAATGTATGCATAACTTAAAATACACATTCTGTTGGTAGGTGTTACAACTAAAATAGCATTTTTCCCTATCAGTAAGCACGTACTTACAATAATTTAAAAAATATATGGTATTTAATATTGCATAAAAAAATAATCTCACTTAAACAGGCAAGTATTAAGGAAGTTGAAATATCTGGAAACTTAACGACTGTTACATGTTTGTTAATACATGTGATTTTATTTTATTCGAAGTGAGTTTTCTGTTGTCATTCTTGACTTTTGTATAGTTATTTATTTTATTATTATATTCGCAATTCCTGACAAACACATAACTTAAGGGGACAGT
Source organism: Maratus speciosus (assembly GCA_963932465.1). Taxonomy (NCBI): domain Eukaryota; kingdom Metazoa; phylum Arthropoda; class Arachnida; order Araneae; family Salticidae; genus Maratus; species Maratus speciosus. The sequence continues at coordinate 143,957,927 of OZ010787.1, read as the reverse complement.
TCACCTGAAAATTAACCCAAAAAAATCGATTTAAAAAAAATTAAATGGAAGCCTATTTAATTACGAATATTGTGACACCTAATTTTTATCCATACGGCGATTATAACGCCAGGTATTGTAAATTTCATTAATACACCCAGTGCAATTAACCAGAAACAACCAACTTTAAATGATTTTTCACTTTCATATTTTAAAAATACTAAGGCCTTTTTTTTGTATTTCAGATATAGATTTAAACTTTTTTGTACATGTTCTTTATTATATATGTGAAAAACATGAGCATGGAATTGTGTGAAAAACATGAGCATGGAATTGTGTGAAAAACATGAGCATGGAATTGTGTGAAAAATATGAGCATGGAATTGTCCTTCATGGTTTTATTTATTTATTTATTTATTTTAATAAAAGTATATGAAGGTGTATTAGATTTCACTCTTTTACACTATATATATATCAGTAAAAAAATTATATTAAATGTAATATTTGATTTATCTAAAACTCTATGCTCAGTCTTGCGTAATACACATTTGAAAACCTTTTTTTAAAACATGGGCAAAAATATTAATATTAATAAAAAAGTAGCATTTTAAAAAATTCAAAATATTTTAAACTATTTTAAATTTTTAACTAAATATGGAGTTAAAAACATTTTTTTTAAATGTACTTTTAGTTTAACATTGAAATGCAGTGACTTATTGCACCATTTGAATCATTTATTTAAATTTTTAAAAAATGTTGAAAAGGTAAACTGCTTCCTTAAATATATAGCAACGTTGGCTTCCACACTTGCATTTACTTATGAAATTCAGACCTAAAATTTCAGTCTTTTCAATAGTGAGTTGTACAATAAGTGTTTTGGGCTCTGGGAATTTTAGGAAAGTATTTTTACAATTCTGATTAATTAGTTTTTAAAAATTTGAAAAGCATTTACAATTAGAAATAATATTTCCTGGAGCTTTATTTTACCACTATCTACCTACATCATGTAGTACTTATACACTTTATTCGGGCAATCTCGTTCTAAAAATAAAATTTTAATTGATAAATAGAATTTTTGCTTTAATTGTTTAAAAAAATTAATATCTTTATTTTTGATTTTATGTAATATCAATCCTGAAATTTATACTTTTAAATTAAGACGTATTTATTTTTAAAGGGAAATTTAATTATTATCTGCTAAAATTGTATTATTTTAATACATGATATCTCCTGTCATAAATTTATGTTTCAAGTTAAACTCTCCGAAAAATACCTTGAATCCCAATTCTTTAACTATTTTTATTTTTTCATGATAAAGTTGATAATTTTAATGTATGATTTTTTCTACCATAAATGTATATTTCAAGTTAAAATCTCCAATAAAAACGGCGAATCAAATGTATTTGAAAATATTTTAAATCAAAGGAGAAAAAAAAGCACCTGTTTAATGACCCTTTTCTGTTTAATTATTGAATGTATAAATAAAATACCTAAAATAAGCCACAAATTGCTCAACAAAATATTCTAAAACGGAAATTTCTAGCACGTTTTTTTGATACAAATATACAACTATCGACCTATTTCGTTTGCTACTCTGATCTCTTGCGCCGCCATCTTGCTGTACATTTTCGTCTTGAAGCAGGCCCGTAAGAGAAGGAAGTTGTTTCGCGACAGCCCTAGCTGTAATATAAATTTACCTCAAACAGAAAGAAAAAAATACAATATTTTTTCATTTCATTTTCGACTATTTCGGGTAGAGGAAGCTGTAATCCCATCAGCCACCTCCCCTCCTTTCTGTATGCTGTGGTGTCAATATGGACTAATATGGGGTTAACGAGAATGGCTATTTCCCTGTATGGCAGAAGAAAAATTACAGATTTATCTAAAAAAACATATGGATTGAAGAAAACAAAATTACAAATTTATCTCAAACAAGATGAAAAAAAATCAGCCTTTTTTTCCATTTCATTTTCGACTATTTTGGGAAGGGGTTGAACCCCATTAGCCCCCTTCCACCTTTTTGGGTATAATGTGGTGTTACTGTACACTAATACCACAGCGAAGGGAACGATTAGTCTGTTGAATGATAGAAGGGAAAATGCAAATTTATCTCAAACAGACAGAAAAAAATCAGCACTATTTTTCCATTTCAGTTTTGACTATTTTCGAGATGAGGGGGCTGTAATTCCAATAGCCCCCTCCCCATCTTTGGGTATACTGTGATGTTAATGTGGACTAATATGGTGGTAACGAGAATTGCTAATTTGCTGTATGACAGAAGAAAAAATTGCAGATTTATCTAAAAAATGTAAGAAAAAAAAAACTTTTTTCATTTAATTTTTTGACTATTTCCAGAGGAGAAGGGGGGAGCTGTAACCCCATCAGTCCCCTTTCTCTTCTTTGGCATCAATGTGGGCTAATATGGAACTAAAGCAATGGGAGCAGCTAGTCTGTTGAATGATAGATGAATAAATGTAAATTTACCTCAAACAGAAAGAAAAAAAAGCACTATTTCTTCATTCATTTTCGGCTATTTTGAGAGGAGTGGGCTGTAATTTTATCAGCCTCCTTCTCATCTTTGGGTATGCTGTGGTGTCAATGTGGACTAATAAGGTGTTAATGAGAATGGCTATTTTGCTGCATGACAGAAGAAAAAAATTACAGATTTATCTAAAAAAGTAAGGGAAAAAAACACTTTTTCATTTAATTTTTAGACTATTTCGGGAGGACGGGAGGGGCTGTAACCCCATCAGCCCCCTTTCTCTTCTCTAGTGTCAATGTGGACTAATATGGGAGTAATGAAAATGGCTAGTCCGCTGTATAATTGAAAAAAAAAAAAGGAAGAAAAATCAGCACTTTTTCATATCACTTTCAAAAATTTTGAGGGGGTGGGCTGCAGACCAATCAGCTCCCCCCCCCCCCCCCTGGGTATGCCCATGCCAAAATTGGATGTCTTGCTTGTTCTAGGATTGTGCCAATTAATATATTCAGACAATTAAGATTTGAGCCCAAGAAGACTATTTTCTTAAAGCAAACTTCAATTACAATACATAACAGTTTTCAACTAGAAAAATTATGTGTTTTGCTTCATCTAACATTCAAACTCTGATAAAAATAAAACATTTAAAACTGAACTGACGCCACGTCATGTTTAAAAAATGCAAAGTAATGTATGCCCCCCCCCCCCCTTGTTTCTCTATTTTCTACACTAACAGATACATAGAAAACTTTTCCTGTCATGCAAAATTAGTTCACTATACAATTTGAAGGATTTACAGTAAACTAAAAAAACTCTTAAATAGGAACCATGGAATCATAAAAAATGAAAACTTATACAGATATTAAGAAAAATGAAAAATACTCGAATCTTTAATCATTTTTATGCATGATATCTTACTATTTTAGACAAAGTTGCAATTTCAGCAAGAACCCAGTCAGGACAATCCAATTCACCACAAAATCGAAATTTCTGTAATATTAAAAAGGATAAGGTTAATATTTTTAATAATAGAAATATCTAGAAACATAGAAAAAATTTAAGAAAAAAATCAACATTAAAAAGAGAAATTACTTTGCCAAAGCATTTGAAGTAGACATCTGACAATATATGATCCTGCAAGGTGCTGTACATGCAAAACATAAGCTGTGACATGGAAAGTGCATGTTTTTCTTGCCCTGCTACTTGCTTTGTTTTTTAAGTTAAACCAGACATAAACAAGTGCAGAATATGTTTACTGCTGTTCTTGGTTAAGCTTGTTTTCTTTTTTTCCTTTTTTTTTTTTTTTTTTTTTTTTTTTTGTATCCTCAATTTTTATTTATTATTATTATTATTATTATTTTAAGATTATGAAATGAGAGATACAGGATGTGCTGATTTAAATCAAGTTCATTAAAATAATGATTTGAATCATTCCAATTTTTATTTTAAAATGACTGATTTAAATCAATATTGAAATTTTATTCTTTTAGAATAATGTAGTTTTGCACTCATTTAGAATTATAATGAAATTTAAACAAACCATAAGTTATTTATATCAAATAAGCCAAAACTAGAAAAATAATGACTATTACACTAAAAATGACTATTACATTCCTAATTGTAGCTATCTGTAACTATTGTCTTTTTTTTCTTGAGCGTACTAGTACTAAATGAAGAAAAAATAAAAAACAGTGTTCATCATAGAAGACATACTATCATTAATGCCATTTCCAGAACAAAAGTGGCCCAAAATTAATTCAGCCATTATTACCAAGATCACTATTACCATTACAGTAAACTCCTGACTATCCGGCGTAATGTGGCAGAAGGGTAGGCCGGATAACAAGAGTTCTATAAATATTTATATCAGAGTTCTATAAATATTTGCTCACTTCCTGCCCTCCCCTTCATTATATTAAAAATGCATGTTACACATTTTAAGATAAATTTTATATATACCATACATACAATTTCAAAATAAGCAAAACATTAAAGTAAAACGTAAGCCTAATTTGGGGCAAAATGAGTAAATTTTATTTTACTGTTTATTAATAAATGATTGCACAAATCTGAAAAGTTATGTGATAAAAGAGCAGAAACTTAGTTTTTGAAAAAGTCCTTGATAGATGACTGCTTCTCCCTGTTAGCCCTTTTCTGCAACACAATGTTCTTCCATTTACACAAACAGATAATATCAGCTGGCATTGCTTCCCTGTGCTAACTCGTAGTTTCTCCTCCATAGTAACTACAACCTTTTTTCATTTATCACCCACTTCGTTAAACTTCAATAAATAAACACGAAGCACACCAAAAGACTATATGAAAGCAACAAGGATAAGTGGAAAATAACATTTGCACTTGTTAACATCTGTTGCACAACTCATGAAACAGGTTATCAAACAGTGATGGAAAATGGGAAACGAAAGGTAGGTGTCAAATGATGACTGCTCTAAAAATCTTAGGCGTAAATTTAAATTTTTAGTTGCAATTTCTAAAATTCGTTTTTAAACATTACTGTAATACTGTATGCTATTTTTTAGAAAAGCATAAATACTTGTTATTTATAATTATTGAAGTTCTTAACCTCTAAGATTATAATAATTGAAGCAACTGTAAAACTGATGTAAAGCTTTTCTTATTATTGCCCCCCATTGCTAATTATGCGATTTTTCTTCGATCTCCTTTGGCGAAATTGGCGTTTATTTCATGATCCTTTGAAGAAATTTTGGTTTTTCCACGATCCTTTGAAGAAATTTTGGTTTTTCCACGATCCTTTGATGACATTTGCGTTTTTTCAGTGATTCTTTGACGAAATGACCATTTATTTATTTATTTATTATTATTTTTTTTTTTTTTTTTGCGATCCTTTGTAGAAATTTATGGCAATCCTATGACAAAATTTATGTTTTTCTGCTTTTTTTTTTTTTGACTATTTGTCAAAATTTGTGTTATTTTTTATGTCCGAATATTCAGACTGATGGCCAATTCCCCCCCCCCCCCCCCCCGGAACCGAATGTCTAATAAATATTTTTGAAAAATCTAGGTGTCAAATTTGACGACCGAGAATAATTCTGTATTCGTCAAATGCAATTATTTAGTTACATTTGACGACTAACGACCGCTAATTTCGAACACTGTTATCAAACCTTAACCCCAACTCTCCCTACCTGTCTGTCTCTGTTATTGCATTCTGCAATCCCTTTTTGCTCCTTCCTGTTGTGAGTTAGCACTTCCTATGGACGGGAACCTGACTGTCTCGGCTGCTTGCAGCATTCCTCATTTTTTTTTTTTTTTACTAGGCCGGATAACCAGGCGTTTACTGTATATTCATAACTTAAATGCTATTTGAAATAGCTTTGTAGTTATTTGCTTGATAAATTAATATTTTGAACTTATTTTTAAATATCTTGCAACTGTTTTATACATAGTTGCGTTGCAGACTGTAAGAGCACAAAAAAGCAGAATAAAGATAATGAAGGCTGGATGTTTACAGACGTAAATAGCTGATCAATTTGAAATGAATTTTGAATGTTTTTCTCTTGAACAAAAACTTTAATTCTTTTGATAGTAAATAGATAAGATTCTCTATGTAATTGATTTTATGACACATATATATATAGAGAGATTATAAATTCATTAAAACTTCTTGATAAAGTACCTGGCAAGACATGAACTGATGCTTCTATTTAAAAAATAATAAGTAGGGTGACCTGGGGTAATTATGAGCCACTCTCTTTCTGGGGGTCAATTCCATGTCAATTCAACCACAAAAATGGGATTTGCACACCCATGATAGGGTGTCTACAGAAATCGCAAAAAAAAAAAGTTCCCTGATTTTTCCATGATTTCCCTGACTATGTTTATCAGACTTCCCTGATTTCCATTATTAACAATAACACATACGGTATTTTTTCATGTATGCCGATTCCGACTTATCCAGCTTGCTAATATCTCATTCAGGAGGAAAAAACAAGAGAAAAACATAAAAATTGCCTAATATTCATTAATTATTGGTTGACAGTTTTATAAATCCAAACTCAAAATTTAGTCCACCAACTTCAGGGTCAAACCACAGTATTTGGTCCCAAGCCATCTTAATTTTTTTTATTTTGAAACTGATAAAACTTTATATTTTTAAAATCTGCAGATATTGAAGTTTCTGAAAAATGTAAACAAAATTACTTATAATATTTTTCAATAAAAGTAATTTATAGTTAAAATTGGATTTAGAAGAAAAATGTGTTGCGGAGGGGACAAACTAAAAAATGCTATTTAAAGGATAAGTATTTTTAATACATTTCTTTTTTTAAATAATGCTTTAAACCCACATTTTTGTGTCATATTGAAACATTTTAAGGCTTTAATTGATTAAAAAATATAAAATTAATAAATTTAGACAAATAGAAAATTTTGGTTGTCCCCTCCAAAACATTTTTAAATATTATTTTTTGTTTTTTTCAGTGTCAGTACATTTTTAAAAACATTCAACTTTAAACTTATCAAGTATTAGCAGAATACAATAAATAAATTCTAAATTTGTATCAAATTCAATAATTAAAATATATATATAAAGCAAAAGAAAAATGTTTTGGAGGGGACACTTTTGTGATGGAGGGGACAATTTTTTTTTATTCCATTTATATTCATTGTTTTCACTGAAACATCAACAAAATTCTTGTACAGTTTCTATTTGATAATGTTACTATCAAATGGCACTACTGAAGTGTATGATTTCCTTTTCTTTACATTTGTAAACTCCTGTATACTAGGTTGTACAATACCGTATTTTGACCATGTGCTTCTCATTTTGTTGTCATTCTCAGGTATAATTGAGTGTGATTCTAAAATATCTTTCTTAATTGGTAGGAAAATTTAAAAATATATTTCATTTTAGCAAAGTTTCTAAAAAAATATGGCAAAAACAGCCACACAAAGATCAAGAGAATACAAGAGAGAGGATAAAGTTAGATTCAGCTTTGCATGAAACACAGAAGAAAGAAAGAGAGAGATGGAAAGTAAGGGCTGCTAAAATGTAAAAAGCAGTAAGGACACCAGCAGAAGAAAAATAAAAGGAAAGAAAAAGCAAGAAAAAATAGAAAAGCAAACTGGAGGACCAAAAAAAAAAAAAAGTAACAATATTACTCCAGAAAATCCATCCCCAGGTTATCAGAATTCTTCAGCTTTAGGAAAAGTACTTTCCAAGGCAAATAAGAGTTTACCAAAGGAATCTCTTAAGAAGGTATACTCATAAGGTACTTGCAAAAATTGTTCAAAATTTAACTCCACACAGAAAAACACATCGAATTTCACAATGTTCTGTTAAAAGGTGCAATTTATTTCAAGAAAGAAAGCGACGAGCTGATGCCATTCCCAAAAAAACTGTTGTGAATATTACAGCTTTTTTTAAACGTGATGACATTAGTCAAATGTTACCTGGCATCAAAGATTCCATCTTGATATATGATATGTAATGGTAAATTTAAAGAAAGAAAGCAAAAAAGAGTTTTAGAAATGTCTTTAAATGAAGCATATTTTTTGTATTGTTCTTCTTTTGGAATTACTAAATTCCGAATGTTAAGACCTAAGCATGTGATGCTTGCTTCACAAAAGCACCAAGAACTGTGCTATTGCATCTACCATGAAAACATTGACTTAATTCTTCATTGTTTCCAAAACAAGTCTTGTGTGATGTAGGTTAAAGAAGCAAAAGAGTTATGCAATTTAACTTTATGTGAAGGAGATAAATGTGCAGAACTCTGTATTGATCGTCAGTGTATGGACTGCAGTGTTGAAGTTATTGAAACACATTTTGATCAATTTGACTTTGATGATTATGTTAGTTATCATCAATGGATCAACATTGAAGGAAGTACAAAGAAACTTCCTGTAACATGCTCAGTTGCTGAAGCTTTGTATGGTTCATACAGAATAATAAATTGTTTTAGTGATTATAGCATTGGTTGATGAAAATTAATTGATTATATATATTTAATGACTATCATGAACTAACCTTAAAAGCTTAATTCTTTTCTAAGAAGTGTATACAATTGTTAAAAAATACAAAATAATGAATAGGTTCCTAATTTTAACTAAATTCTAAAATGTCCCCTCCGAAACAGTCCCCTCCGCAACATAGTGCTAATTAAAAAAAAAACAAATTTAGGATGAATTTTTTGTAATTCAGGTGTAATATTTTATGATTACAATGCTAAATAGCATAGTTTAGTAAAAAAAATATTTTTAGAGCTATACTTTATTATACATAGGAAAAATATTGATGCAAACTGAAAATTTTAAAATTGTAATATTTTCCTGTCCCCTCCGCAACAATAAGAAAAAAATTTTGTTCTCTTTCACTTTTAATACTTGTTTCAGTTTTGATGTTGGAATGTTTCCAGCATATCTTATGCACTCATAGAAAAATTCAAACTTTGAGAAAAAAAATTATTTTGATGTATTTAGTTGAAATAAATGATTAAATGTCCCCTCCGCAACAAAACAATTTACTGTGATTTGGCCCTTCACATAGTGTCCAATGGACATAGGGTGACCAGAAAATTTCCTTATCTTCTGAAAAATATTCAATTCTAAGATTTATCTACACCTGACGGGATAGCTAATTGGATTAAACTTGCCACCTGCTCAGGTTATGCTAATGTATCATTTAATTTTTTTAAAAATTGGTAAATTACGTTCAATATTAGTGTTGACTAGAAAAAAAAAGGCCGATGGGCGGGAATTTTTCAAAAAGGGAACAACTATTCTAAAAAAGGGAACACTATTCTAAAAAAAAGGGCACATTTTTTTTTCAAAAAGGGCACACTTGTACCCTGTTCACAAAAAATATTTTGAACTGGTTTGTTTAGAGTGCCTAGAATTTGCGATATTTTCTCAAGATCAATTGAATTGCCATGGGGCGCACAGGAAGTGTTAAAGCCGGGCACATCGGAAGTGTTTAAAAGAGCCGGCGGGTGCATTGGAAGGGTTTAAAAGTGCCGCTGGGCGCAAAAAAGAAATAAAAAGGGCCGACAGGCGCTGCACCCTGCTAAATCGGCTTAGAGTCAACACTAAATATAAGTGCTATTTACAGAAAATGAGGACATCTGATCACCTTTAAATATCAAAACTCATACCATGGGAATCTTTTTAAAAATATTGGGAATGACTATTCAGCAAAAATATAGTATATAACATAGAAGAATCAGTCTCGTTGGCAAGGTGAAAATGCAAATATTTTCGCATATAGACAAATTTCCCTGAGTTTTCCCTGATTTTTCCAGATTGATAAACCTCCCTGATTTTTCCATGATTCCCTGATTTCCAGATTCTGTAGACACCCTGCATGAACTCCGATTTTGATGAAACTTGGTGTATTCAATAAACATATGATATCAAATAGCCCCCCCCCCCCCCTAATATTTTTTATCTCTAGCATCAATACTTTTTTATTTACAGCCATTCAAAATTTCTTCAAATTCACACTTTTGCATACACCTGAGAAGTGCTAAACAAGCTGCACTTAGTTACAAAAAAAATTCTATTGGGCTGCCAAATCTTAATTATTTTCAAAATTTACCCACTTACCAACAAAAGTATGATAAACATAGAAAAAAAAAATGCTAGAGAGCTGAAAATATTTATTTTGGTCCCCTAAAAAATAATAATTTATTATTAATCTATATGTTTGTTAGAAAAAACATGATTCTCTAAAAATGTGATATCAGGGTGACGGACAAGTATAATCTTGGCACTTTTTTTTTTTTAATGAGCCTAAATATATGTTCTAACTTAATCTGGAATAAAATTAGTGGTTTTTTAATTCCTTCTGAAGAAAAAAAAAAAGAGAAATCGGCCATTGCTATAAAAAAAGGGGGAACCATCATGAATATAGATTTAATACCACATTTCTGCTAATTTAAGAAAGTTATTATATAATGTAACTTAGCTAAAAACATTATTTAAATGTGTTGTTTAATTACTTATACGGTACTTTTTCATAATTTTTTGGTGAATAAGGAAATAAAAACTTCATTCACTTTAACACTAAGCATGCTCTGTATTTTTTTTTTTTTTTTTTAATCACTTGAATGACAAAATGTAAATTTCAAGATAAATATAGATAATTTATTTAGGTGTTATTTGATTAATTATCAAATGTTATTATATTGGTCTGTAGAACACATTAGTGTTTATGGTAATTACTTATAAAATTAGGGTTTTAACTAAGAGTAGTTCCTATCAAATTAAGAACATTCAAATAAATTTAAACAATTAAAAACATATTTTTGAAGAAATTAATTTGCTTAAGTAAACAATGAAAAAATTATTGTTTAAAATGGATTAATTCAGTATATTCTGATACATAAAATGAATTCTCAATATTTTTGTACATTAAAACTGAACCTGCTTACCTTCCCTTTTGGCTTAGCTGTTTCCCGTTTAGATGCAAGATAGATGTTTGGGTTAACCAGACCAGACAGCTGATGCAGAGTCGTCCTTAGAGAAAGCGAGGCCAAGTGCAAGAACTTTCGCGAGGCCCTTTACTTCCAAATTAATATTCTCCCATTCACACCAATATTGCAAACTTGGCTGTGTTTTTTTTATTGATCAACCAGAAACTTTGAGTAATAATTTGTTATTTATTTAATGATAGATGTTCCATGGTTTAATAAACTGAATGTAACTATTCGGAAATTCTAGTAGATATTTTGAATAAAAAATTCTATAAATTGGCAACACTACCTCCAACAATGCAATCTACAGACTCGGGCCAATTTCCTTTCACAATATGCGGAATGGGCTCAGGCTGTTTTTTTTCCTCTAGATATTTTGCAGATTTGTGCCTGGCCAGGATTTCATTGTTACTGGAGCGGCATTTCCTTTTTTTTTCTCTTTTTTGGGGGGAAATTGGGGATATTGTATAGTTGTTAAAAAAGAAAGAGGAAACAACCACATATTTTTTAATCGTAAAATTGTTGCAGATAAGTGCGAAAGGTACTGTTCTGGGTATTATGTCTACTTTTTGAATTTGAATACAATTTTTTTTAAAACAGGTTCTCTACACATTAAAATTTGTATCGACTCTGAATTTTGCAATTGTAACACCCACTTTTAGCACCATTTTTAGTTCCTTTTATCAAGGTACCCTGTAAAAAAATTACAGATTGTATATCTTTTCTTAAATCATCGTAGAATTATATGAGTGAAAAGCTTGAGGATGCTACTGTAGATTGACGTTACGAACTTTTATTTATTATCTTCCCAAAAACCATCAGATAGATTTTTTTATGTTGTTAAAATTAATAGATAAAGATATTTCAGGCATTGTTTCCCTTTCAACAATACTTTTTTAATTATGAAAATTACTAATAAAATCATATTAAAAAATTATTAATTATGATAGACATAAATTTTCATAGAAAATGAACTACAATAAAAAAAAACCTGAGTATATAAGTTTACAGCTCATTCTAATAATTAGTTTTAGATATATGATAAATTTTCCCTTTTGATGGTCTAAAAGGGCCGTTTCCTGCTATCAAAGCATCCACAGAATAGAAAACATTAGAGAGTAACCAGAAAATATAAAGTGAATTTGTTTTACACTACAAAATTCTGTATCATTTTTCTGGTAATAAATTGAATATTCCAGATACACCTTCTTGTAAAATATCTTTTTTCTGAATTTATGGATAAACTCCTAATACATTTTCTTTTATAATTCTATGAAGATTTAAGTAAAATAATATAAACAATACTTTTTCCTGAGCTGCCGTTATTCAAGAAACCGATGTCAAAAGTGAATGTTACCATTGGAAAATTTAGAGTTGGCACAATTTTTTAATATAGGCGACCTTTATTAAAATTTTTTTATTCATATTCAGAAAGTAGACGAAATTCCGAGTCAAAAGGCACCCCTTGCGTCAGCTTGGTCATTAAAAAGTATCTCTTTCCTTTTCTCCCTCTCATTTTTTCTTTCTCTCTTTTACTTGACTGTATATTTGTTAACGGAAACTTCAGAAATTTATTTTGGCTTAATAAATAAAAGAGGAATATATTTAAAAATCTACTTTTTTCATTTACAAAGCTTCAAAGTTCTGAAAAATGCTGAATTTAAAATGTTTCCTTGGATATGTATGCAAAATCCTTTTAAATAACTTTTAATTGTAGTATAATTCTGGCTAACAATATCGGAATTTTTTTGACGGAATTGAGTCAGGTTGGGCCTGATTTTAGTGATTTTTGCTCAACTCTGGCAGTGACTAAGCTTTTATTTTTTACACTGGGTCAGGATAGTTTTCTGTGGACCAGTCTGGAAATTTCGGCATGTGTTAGGAATAAAATTTTTCAAAATTAGTCGCCAATTGCAGAATTTTCTAATAAAAATAAATTCGTAGTCAAAGGATTAATCGACTAAATTACCCGTTTAGTCCACTTCATATTTATGGCAGTAACAAATGTGTTAAAGATGAAACTTTTGATCTATAAACTCTATTCTTTCTTTAATTATAACCATTTTAAAGTTTGTAATTTAATTAGCAAATATTAAACAGTTTAATATTTCTTATTTAATAAGAGAGTTTAAAAAAAAAAAAAAAAAAAAAAAATTGAGTCAAAATCAATATTTCCTCAAATTTCCTTTTTCTGCACAACAGTTTAAAATTTAAACCATTTGTGCCTGAATTTTGGTTTTCTCAAATGTTTTGGTAGAATCACTTTAAAATATTGCAAAATGAACTGGAAAAATACTAAAAAAAATTTACACTTAAATTTTTTTATATTTATTTAATAAAATGTAAAAAAACTACATATGAGTATTTCTAGTAGAATAATATGCATAATTATATGTTTTGTCTATATTTATATTTAAAAAGTTTTTAGATTGTATATTATGCACTATAATTAGTATTTTTATGAACTATAAAAAAAAAATATATTTATTTCTTTACAGAGACTAATAACGTTATAACTATTATTAATAATAAAATAAGAATAATCGTATTGCTGATTTAAAAACAATTTATTTCATAAATATCTTCAAAAGGAGATTACATAAATAATTGTCTCCTAAATGTCCAACAAAAGTATGTGTGCCCATTTGTACCTAGAACTCTATATTTTGGACGTTACAAAAATGCATAAAAAATAGGCTTGAACATTTAATTTCGCAATTTAAAAAAAATCTACAAGCTAAGATTATGACTTGCGATTTTGGATCCTTCATAGAAAAAATACAAATAAACTTACTTTTTACATTTCGCCATCTTGTAAAATTAAAAATTTATAAACACCGAAAAAAGCCTTCATTTAAACAAATAAATATCTACCTTATGCTGTCATCTCTCGGTAATAGATAAAGACATTTATAAATAATTATTACCTACAATTTTCATGTTATATAAAGGAGAAGAAAAATATATTTATTCATGAAAATTTGAAATGTCCCAAAAATGGGACACTAGGCACAAATGGGTTAACCTTTCACATTTTTTGGAATCTTTAAATCTTTAGCTATTAGTCTCAGGGGTTTGGGGAACGGGGTTTGAACTAATCCGACCTTTCTATCATGCTTACGCGATGGTATATACATATGCATGTGGACAGGAAAACATCGATACTCCTGTAATAAAAATGTGAAACTTTAATCTGTGTCAATACATCACAAATAATCATTCAAATAAGGGTGAGCAGTTTGTCCAAATCATCATCGGCACCAATCTATTAAGAACACCTTTCCATATTCGTTATACTCCTGGTGCTGCCTGAGCTACACTATAACAATTCCTTCAAATTGAATATAAGCTACAAACAATCTAGTCTCTTCTCTAACTTCCACAATTTGCACCGAACATTTTATTTATAAAACATTTTACAAATAAGCATGTTTATACTTGTAATTTTTTTTAGAAAATAAAAACTCACAACAAAATGAATAACAAATATTTAGAGCTATTTTGTTTTAAATTTTTTTTTCGAGCGCGAGGCCCTGTGCGGCCGCACCTGTTGCACACCCCTAAGGACGGCTCTGAGCTGATACAATCCTTTTAATGATTATACATACATTGAGAGAATAAAAAAAAAAAGGTGATGCAATATTTTGAATCATTGCAATCATTCAAAGTATTGCATCATCAATATTTTAAGTATGAGTTTCCTGTTTTCTTTTACTCTGTGTTCTCATTGGTGGTTTATGAAAATACAATGCAAAAATGAATTATGAAAATATGATGCAATCCTTTTAATGATTACATACATTGAAAGAATAAAAAAAAGGTGATGTCATACTTTGAATCATTGCAATCATTCAAAGTATTGCATCATCAACATTTTAAATTTGAGTTTCTTGTTTTCTTTTACTCTGTATTCTCATTGGTGGTTTACGCAAATACTCACAATAAGTTTTAAATAGGAATATCTCATTCTCTCCTTTCCCAAATTCTTTGCATGTAGAGTGCATTTGTGAAATGCTTTTTAATCTTTTGTTCAGTTAGTGTTTAAATAATTATAACAAGTCTGCTTTAAAATTCATCACTGAATTAATTGTGATTTTTGTTTTGTGTATTTATTGTTTTGCTATAAAATTCTTCACTGAATTAACTGTGACTTTTTATGAAATGGAGAGTACTGCAAGTGATGTGGAGCAAATAACTTCAACAGAATGCCACAAGAGTAGCTACATTAAAAATAAAGGGATTGTAACTGTATCAAGTGATCTCTATGAAGACGACAAAATACTTCTAAATTTAAGAACAGGGGCCACTGAAGAATTGCGTACTATTTGTTTTCATCACAAAAGTGTGTATTTGAAAAAATTTGAATCGCTTCAGAGGAAATGTTGTGATCCTCTCAGAAAACACAAAAAGCCTGTGAGGAATACATTGCATGTTGTAAATTTACATCAACATAATGACCTATTACTTAAGGGACTTAAAGTTAAGCCAGGTGAAAACTTATGCTGTCAATGTAGGACAATGCTCTTGTTCAAAAGTTCATTTCAGAATGAAGAATGTCTGTACAGCACTCCAGATACAAATTCTGACAGCCCTAATGAAGTTGAAGACATGGATTACACTCCTGTTGCGAGCAGTAGCAAAGAAGATGACATACAAAAACTAAATTCATCTTTTGCAGGGATAGATTGTTTCCATTAAAATTGCATGCTCTTGCAGAAAAAAGGAAGGTCTCATATGGCAAAATGAAATTGCGTTCATTTGAATAAAAGGCTAAAAGCAAAATTGAAGAAATTCTTGATGTCAAAATTCCAGAAAAAGATTCATCAGCTCAAGACCTTGTTGCACAGAAGGCAGAAGACATTGATAAATTAGTAGATATCATAAATGACAAACTAAGACGTGAAAAATCCAATAAACAAATTCAATTGTTAACGATTCCAACATCACTATCATGGACACACACACACCAAAAAAGAGAGATACATTTAATGTATCAGACTACTCAGTTCGTAAAGCTCAGAAACTTGTAAAAGACAAAGGAATATTGGCTGAATCAGAACCCCAAAGAGGAAAACAATTGAGGCCTGATGTCCTTGACATGATTAAAAACTTTTATGAAAATGATGATAACTCAAGAATTATGCCGGGAATGAAAGACATTGTGAGCTTAGGGGGGAAAGTGCACAGAAAACGGTTAATTTTGGGAAATTGCGTGAATTGTATAATAATTTTAAGCAAGAGTTTCCAACACAAAGGTGGGTTTCTCAAAATTTTGTCGTCTGTGCCCAAAATGGTGTATTCTTCCTAGTGTTAGTGGCACACACTCAGTATGTGTCTGTACAATTCATCAAAATGTTATACAGTACACTCCCTCTAATCCACACAGGTTGGGACCAAGGGTTTTGCGGATTATAGGTCATTTTTCTTTGTTTACATTGTAATATTTGGAATTTATTAACAAATATAGTAACCACATTGTAAATAAATAACACAGAAATAAAAGAAACTGCTTATAATATACACATATATATATATACAGGGCTTAATTTGTGCCGGAGCCCACCGGTGCACAGCTCCGGTACTTCTCCTCTTTTAGGGAATATTAAAATATTGGTCGGGATTCACCGGAGCTCATAAATACAGGGCTCCAGAGCCCAGTGCAATAGCGCTTCCGAAAAAACGAAATCCTCATTACCCCTTTCCTTTCCTTCTCATCTCCAAGCTTTTGCATTCTTTTTTATCAAAACGCTTATAACGTAATGTGTCGCACACGTAGAAGATGGAGATGAAACGGACTCAATTTTTATATTAGTTTTTGGGCTTGGGCTGGCTCAAGCTCAATCTGTCTCACATTCAAAATTTTATTTATTCATTTACATTAAAAAAAAAAAAATCCTCTTTAAAAAATACATATTCTGTTCTATTTCAAATCATTTTAATGCTATTTTGATCAGAATGAAAGGAAAACAGAAATCTTGTTTTTCTATTCTAGTGATATTTGCAAATTTATCTCTGGCATTATTGGCAGTGACATCTTGATACGGCGCCACTCAAGAGACTGAACAATGAATTTGATTTCAGTTCGATTTTCTTTTGTGACAATAGGATAAATTTTAATTAGCTGGTTTATTTTTTTATTTTGATACCAAACCTGAAAAGAATATTTTCTGTTTTCTTTTCTATTTATTTTGTATCATGAACGCTGCCCATGCTAAGGCTCTGCTCTGCACATTTACGAAGTCACTTTCATTTGTAAGTAGATATAATTGCCATGCATTGTTATTCTGATAGAAAACCATTGAGCAGTGTTCCCATTTTCTATAAAAGCATCGAATCTTTCTGCTAACTGTGTCAAATTTTTAATTTAATCTGATTTTCAGGGGCTTACCACAATGGATTGTTATGCGGAAGGAATCGGTTATAGTTTAAGATATGAACTTTTCATAGGAAATTGAATAAAATCGTTCTATTCTTCATCATATAAAAATTAATTTCTGTAAATTTCATTCATTTTTTCATAAAAATGCGTAGCTGCGAACTATCCCTTTTTTACTATTTCCTTAAACATAATCGTTACTATATTTAATCGCAGAATTCTGTAGTTAATTAACACGTTTAGTGCCACGGTGACTGACACTAAAGCGCTGGAAATTTTACAATGTTTTAAGTAATTTTTAAGAAAGTATAATCTTGTAATAAATAAAAGGTAAGTAAATTTTAAATAAATTTTCAGTAATTACTTAAAACAATATATAATTTATTAGTTTTATATCACATTTTAGACGTCAGCCACCGGTGAATGAGGCGTTTTAAACAGAAAGTTCAGTGTCAGCCACTGATGGCTGACGTGGCGCTAAACGTAATTAACATTAAAATTAGGTAAAGATTTCTATTCGGATGGGGTGATAACTAAAAAGTGGAATAGTTGACAGCTAAGTATATGCTGATAGATACATTGGAAAATTTTATTTCGCTACAAAAAAGCTTTAAATTTTGTAATTACAGTATGAAAAATAAATATGCAGTTTAGAGTGACGGGGGAGGGGGGCGGGCACGCTATGGTTGTTAGTACTGCAGAATACTAGGGCTCCGGTACTTTTTTTGTTAGAAATTAAGCCCTGTATATATATATATATATATATATATATATATATATATATAAACTATACCCAATATTTGAAATACATTTAAATAATATAATAATGCACAATTAATAGAATCATTTCTACTTATTTTTAGATCTCAAACCTCACAGTGATAATGGTTTGCTTTATAGCTTTTAATTTATACTCTGCAATTTAACCTTGAAGACTTTTACTAGAGTCAGGATTTCTTGATAAATAACAAAAGTTTGTTTTTCTAAAAGATTAAGACATTTATCCAAAAGAGCTAACCCCTCTTTGAAAGTAATTTTACCTTTTATATAGCCAACAAATGCGTTCAGAATATAGCAGTCTAATAGTTACTTATAAGATACACAGAATATTTCTTTCTAACTAATGCAGAAATGCATTAAAAAATTTTAGTGCATTTAAAATTAATTAAAATTCTTAAAATCATCAGATTAGTCAATATTTATTACAGTCAAAATGTGAGTTATCTTGCTTAAAGAAAGATTTTAACTCTTTGTTTACATCTGAAATATGGTGCGGATTATAGGCATTTGCGGATTAGAAGGAGTGGACTGTACTGCTACTTCATGCAGCACATACTGACAAGAATTACAAAGATCTCATCAAACTTGTCGTATGTGAAGAACCAAAAAAATCCCTGCCGGCACGGCCTACAGGCAGAGGTAGATTTCGAAGTTAAGTATACTAATTTCACCAACAAAAACTAAATCATTATTAGATATAAATCCACTTTAACAGTTTTATCTGTCTGCTTTTGACGAGTTTTTATTTCCTTTTTATAAAATAGCTGGTTTTATCAGAATCATGTTAAGGCGATATTAAAAAAAATATTTTTCCATACTCAACAGCTCGAAATTTTCTGGCACATTTTCAGATTCATTTTTAATAATAAAAAAAATGTGAAACATGCTGACGTGATTTTTGAAAAGATTTATAAGCGACCTGTGTTTTTATTTTTCTTTCAATTAATTAAAACTTGATTAATAAACAATTATTTTCTCAGTAGGGCTATATTTTTCATTTCTAACACAATCGCTTCGGGAAATTCTGTTCAAAATGCCCACTTTGACATCATTTTTAGGGTTTCGTTCATCTGACGAAACCATATTCGTCTCGCTCCTCTCTCTGTCTGTCACAGAGCCCGTTCTCAGAAACTATACATGTTGGAGATTTGAAATTTTGCATACTTATAGATGAACACCACACATCATACGACAAATCATAAAATTTTGAAAAAGTCGTACATTTAACCCTTTGGGCTTCCACATGTGTATTTTAAACAATTCTTTCTATGTGAGTGCCTAATTAGGTTGCAGGCGTGAAATTTTGCGTACTTATAGATGGACACCTCAGATGAAACGACAAATCATAAAATTTTGTAAAAGTCGTACATTTAACCCTTTGGGCTCCCACATGTGTATTTTAAACAATTCTCTCTATGTGAGCCTCTAATTAGGTTGGAGGCGTGAAATTTTGCATGCTTATAGCTGAATACCTCACATCAAATGACAAATCATAAAAATTTCAAAAAGTCGTACATTTAACCCTTTGGGCTCCCACATGTGTATTTTAAACAATTCTTTCTAAGTGAGTGCCTAATTAGGTTGCAGGCGTGAAATTTTGCATACTTATAGATGGACACCTCAGATCAAACGACAAATCATAAAATTTTGATAAAGTTGTACATTTAACCCTTTGGGCTCTCACATGTGCATTTTAAACAATTCTTTCAAAGTGAGCCCCTAATTAGGTTGGAGGAGTGAAATTTTGCATACTTATAGCTGAATACATCTTATCAAACAACAAATCATAAAATTTTGGAAAAGTACATTTAACCCTTTGGGCTCCCACATGTGTATTTTAAACAATTCTTTCTAAGTGAACACTAATTGGGTTGGAGGCGTGAAATTTTGCATACTTATAGCTGAACAGTGTTGCCTCACATCAAACGGCAAATCATAAAATTTTGATAAAGTCGTACATTTAACCTTTAGGGCTCCTACATGTGTATTTTAAACAATTCTTTCTAAGTGACACACTATTTAGGTTGGAGGCATGAAATTTTGCATACTTATAGCTGAACACCATCATGCGACAAATCAAAAATTTGAAAAAGTCATACATTTAACCCTTTGGGCTCCCACATGCGTATTTTAAGCAATTCTTTCTAACTGAGCCCCTTATTAAATTGGAGATTTGAAATTTGGCATACTTATAGCAGAACACCTGAAGCCAGGCGACAAATCTTAAAATCTTGAAATAGTCTTACGTTTAACCCTTTGAGCTACCACATATGTCTTTTAAGCAATTCTTTCTAAGAGAGCCCCTAATTAAGTTGGACACATGAATTTTTGCATACGTATAGCTTAATACCTCAGACCACACGACAAAGCATAAAATTTGCAAAAAGTCTTATATTATTTACTCCTCCGTGCTCTAACTTGTATATTTTAAGCAATTTTTTTAACCTCCACCCTTTTCACCTGGGGAGCACTTTTCCGACTTTTGCCGACACCCCTTTGACCATTCTTTCATATTATGCACCATAGCCTTACATATTTTAGTTCCACTTTTTACCGCCAGGGGTGCCTAATTATCTCGGGTGCTATGGGTCCAATCCCCTCGACTAATATATCTATGGATAGTATGTAAAATGGAGTTTCGTTCGGATAAAGGTTTGTTTAGAATAGAGTGTGCCCCTTCCCTAGTAGCAGCGACTGGTCGCATTTTGCTAGGCCTTTCATCAATTCCTCGAAAGTTGCTCGAGAAATAATACACGTATATCATTGCGAGCAACCTATGAGAACCGGTTTTGATGAGGCTATATTTCATCAACTAAAGCTAACACTATGAGCTCATTTGCCGATGAAAACGTGCTGATTGGTAACTCACCAACAACAGATAACTGCCCAATATCCAATCACGGTGAAATATGGGCGAAATCACAGTTTTTCTGGAAGCGCAAATCTGATTGGTTGAAAGACGAAGGCTGCGCGAAGTCCCGGATGAAGTCGGTGTTGTTGTTTTGATGAACTCTCCAGCGAGGAAGGAGGAAGCGGACGCCGCCATTGCTACAGCGACAGCGTGAGCTCCTTGGAAGTTGAAAAAATACCTTTTCTCGGAAATATGTAAGTACCTATTTCATTCTTTCTGATGTTATTACTTTTTTCACAAATAAATGTTGTGAAAATATTATACAGACTTCACAATATTTCTGATTTTCCACGTTTTCCTGTGCCCTTGAGTTTCACACATTTTTTAATAGCTTGAAATTTTTATTATCATATCGGTAATTTGTCTCGAATAATAATGAAGTTCTTCATTATTGTTTTGTAATTAAACTGGTACAGAACGTGATTACATTTTTAAAATAATGTTTTTACTGGAAAAAATAAAAACCCGAATTCTGAAATAAAATCCTATTTTTGGGTCTCGGAGATTGGCAAGTGGCAAGTCTGTATGTATATGTTGTTTCTGGTTGCTGTATGCATAAATCCTTTTACATTTTCTGATCGAATAAAGAGAAAAAATATTTTAAAATAAGCAAAAAAGTACCAATCATTCTGGCAACCAAAATGCTTTAATATTATTAAGTCAGGATTTAAGAAAAACAAAACCCCCCTTTTAACACCTTTTTTTCAATAACACCCAAAATAACCCCTACAGCTGCGATTTTCAAAAAGAAACAGGCATAGGAGGGAGGGGGGTATGATATTAAAATCCAAAAAAGTTCATAAAATACTCTATCACTTAAGATAAAAAAAATTTTGGCAGGGTTTGCAAATATCAAAATAGTCAAATACTTAGTGCTGATTATAAATATTTTAAGATTTTTGTGTTAAAGGAAAAAAATGATTAATTGCTGTCAAAGCTTAATATATATATATATTTTTAAAACTGAAAAAGGGTTATTTTGTATACTTAAAAGTAGGTGTGTGTACATTTTTCTTATACAGAAAGTAAAATTATTACAGTGCAGATAATGTATGATTTTTTTTTTAATTTGTCTATTTTCTGTGTTTTAAAATGTGTATTTTTGCTTTATTTTGATTGTCGCCATTTTAAAATGCACACTTTTGCGTGTTGTCTCCTAGAGTTTGGTAATCTGGGAGACAAAACGCAAAAACATGCCGATTTTGTGATTTGGTTTGGAAATGCACCAAGAAGGGGGGGGGATCAAAGTTTAGTTAAAATATTTTTGTTGGTTTTCAAGAGGGGGGGGGGGTCATGACCTCTGTCACCTCCCCCTTGGATCCGCCATTCTAGATTACGTAGTTCAGTATTACATATTTTATGATTTCATATTTTTAATTTTAAAATAAGTCGGATATTAGAAAATTAGTAAAATTATCTTTCTAAATATACTTTGCAGAAGAGGGGGGGGGGGGTTGCCCCGTCTGTTCCATGTTTGCACCTGGTGCAAAAAAGTCTAGTTTCGTTCCTGATCCAAGAGGGGGTGATGACCCCCCTCCCCCTGAACAACATAAAAATGCTAAAATTTATTTAAAAAATGAAATAATTTTTAATTTTTTTTAAATTTTAATGTTATTTAATTAAGTATTAAAGGAAAAAAATGATTAATTGCTGTCAAAGCTTAATATATATATACTTTTTAAACTAAAAAATGGTTGTTTTGTAGTATATAACCTTTACCGGTGCAGAGTAATTCTGTTCATAAACCGATGCAATAATGGACTGACACCGGAATTTATAAACAAATTTATTAGAAAATACGAACTTGCTTATTTTCACGTACATTATAATAGGAAAATTTTAATTAAATATTCTTGGTGCCATTTGTCCGTTTTGGAATTAAATTTAGGTGTCCTTTTTTAAGGACGCCGCCCTCGAAATTGTTAAAAGTATGCGTGTGTACATTTTTCTTGTACAGAAAGTAAAATTATTACAAGACTCATAATGTGTGATTTTTTTTTAAAAAAATTTTTGTATTTCCTGTGTTTTAAAATATGTATTTTTGCTTTATTTTTGTCGCCATCTTAAAGTGAACGTTTTTGCGTGATGTCTCCTAGAGTTTGAAAATTCTGGGAGACAAAACGCAAAAACGTGCCGATTTGGTGATTTTTTTGGGAAAACACCAAGACGGGGATCAAAGTGCAGTTTAATTTGGGTACTCTAACTCAGTAGCAGAACGGCACCAGGCACTGCATTTTTTTATGCCTGGTAAACAATGGCGGATCCAAGAGGGGGGGATAATGACACCCCCCTGAACAACAGAAAAATGCAAAAAATTATTTAAAAAATGAAATATATTTTTAACTAGTTTTGAATTTTGTTATTTAATTATGTATTAAAAGAAAAAAAGGATTAATTGCTGTCAAGTCAAAGCTTCCTATATAATTTTTTTAACTGAAAAAGGGTTGTTTTGTATTTAAAAGTAGGTGTTTGTGGTACAAACTGTACATTTTTCTTGTACAGAAAATAAAATTATTACAGGGCGGATAATGATTTTTTTTTTTTCAAAATTTGTGTATTTTCTGTGTTTTAAAATATGTATTTTTGCTTTATTTTGATTGTCGCCATCTTAAAATGCATACTTTCGTGTGGTGTCTCCTAGAGTTTGAAAATCTGGGAGACAAAACGCAAAAACATGCCAATTTGGGGATTTTTTTTTTTAACACACCAAGAAGGGGATTAAAGTAGAATATTTTTGTTGGTGTTCATGACCCCCCCCCTCTGACACCAGTCATCTCCCCCTTGTATTTGCCATTGTAGATTACGTAGTTCAGTATTACATATTTTATGATTACATATTTTAAATTTTAAAGTAAGTCTAATATTAGAAAATTAGTAAAATTCTCTTTCTAAATATAGTGCTGTCCTCTAAAAAAAAACCCACAGGAAAATGTATCCTAAAAAAAACCCACCCTAGTACTTAATCAAAAAAATCACAGAAGTCAAAATTTCTTTTTGTCCTGTTTCTATATGTCATTTACAATAATAAAAGCATTTAAAATTACTTAAGTGTTTATTTAGTTTTTTAAAAAATAAGCAAAAAATTACATTTATAATTTTTCATTTGTAAATCCTTCAATTTACAATTATTAAAATATTATTATTATTTTTTCTTTTTTTTTTTGCAGAATTGTGTTTTAAAACTAATTAATAATGAAAGAAAAACTTTGCTGTTTAATATTTTGATTTCTAGAAGTGTTTTTACATGTGGGTTATTTTTAGAAAAAAGTGGGGTTTTTTCAAAGTCTTGTTTAATTGGCTGCCATTTTGTAATATATTGATAGAAAAAAAAATACTATACATTAAAATCTTAGTCAGGACAGGCTGTGAAAATGTAGCTACTTCAAATTGTTTTGTATTTTTTATTAAATTTTATATAGTGAGAAATTAAAAAAGTGGGTTTTTTTAGAGGACAGCACAGTATACATTGCAGAAGCAAAAAATGGGCGAAATCCATGTTTGCCCCGGGTGCAAAAAAGGCTAGTTTCGGCCCTGATCCAAGAGGGGGGTAATCTCCCCCCCCCCCCCCTTGAACAATACAAAAATGCTAAAAATTATTTAAAAAATGAAATATATTTTATATTCTTTTTGAATTTTAATGTTATTTAATTACTATGTATTAAAGGGGGAAAAAATGATTAATTGCAGTCAAAGCTTAATATATACAGTAGACTCCCTCAAATCTGCAAACCTAAAATCCACACATCATTACAGATGTAAACAATGAAAGTTTTAGTTCAGATGCCAGAACACAATTACAGAATTTTTAGTTTTATATAATTATTCTGTGTGTATTTTAATATGTAATTATAGATAATATGACTGAACTCATGGTTTTTCATGAAATTAGTATAAATTTATTTCTGGTAAAAATCAAGATATTGCCAATATCATTGGTAATAATCACAATCTTTTTACTAAATATATATATGTATCAATCAAACTTTTTTGCATATTAAATCTGACTAAACCTTAAATACAACTTCCTTACTTTATGATTTTTATGTGAAATTATTAACATGGTACCTTTAAGAGGAAAGTTTCATTCAATAATTCATCTTTATTATGCATATTTAATTATACATTAATTATTTAATTTTTAATAATTTAACTTTATTTTTATTTAAAAATATTAATCATTTTTAAAATTATCTTACTGTTTATTATTTTAGTTTAATACTTTACTATTTTAATATTTTGCTATATTGCAAGCATTCATATAATTTCGATTACATCATTAGCTACATTCAAATTACTGTTTAAAAAATGTAAACAAAACAATAACCAGAAATCTGCAAAATTATAAAATCCACACAACCTCTGGTCCCAAGCTGTGTGGATTTGAGGGAGTCTACTGTATATATTTTTTAACTAAAAAAGTGTTGTTTTGTATTTAAAAGTAGGTGTGTATATATTTTTCTTGTACAGAAAATAAAATGATTACCAGGCGGATAATGTAGGATTTTTTTTTTTTTTTCAAAATTTGTGTATTTTCTGTGTTTTAAAATATGTATTTTTGCTTTATTTTTATTGTTGCCATCTTTAAATGCATGCTTTTGCATGATGTCTCCTAGAGTTTGGGATTCTAAGAGACAAAACGCAAAAACGGGCCAATTTGGCGATTTTTTTGGAAACGCACCGAGAAGGGGATCAAAGTGCAGTTTCATTTGGGTACTCTGCCACTCGGTAGCAGAACGGTAGCAGGTACTGCATTTTTTTTTTATGCCTGGTAAACAATGGTGGATCCAAGAGGTGGGTCTTGAGCATGACACCCCCCCCCCACCACCACCACCACCATCACCTGAACAACAGAATAATGCTAAACATTATTTAAAAAATGAAATTTTAAATTCTTTTTTAATTTTAATGTTATTTAATTATGTATTAAAGGGACAAAATTATTAATTTCTGTCAAAGCTTAATATTATATATACTTTTTAAACTGAAAATAAGGGTTGTTTTGTATTTAAAAGTAGGTGTGTGTACTATGTTTTTCTTGTACAGGTAGTAAAATTATTAACGAGCGGATAATCTATGATTTTTTTTTCAAAATTTGTGTATTTTCTGTGTTTTAAAATGTGTATTTCTGCTTTATTTTGATTGTCGCCATTTTAAAATGCACACTTTTGCGTGTTGTCTCCTAGAGTTTGGTAATCTGGGAGACAAAACGCAAAAACATGCCGATTTTGTGATTTGGTTTGGAAATGCACCAAGAAGGGGGGGGGGGGGATCAAAGTTTAGTTAAAATATTTTTGTTGGTTTTCAAGGGGGGGGGGGGGGTCATGACCTCTGTCACCTCCCCCTTGGATCCGCCATTCTAGATTACGTAGTTCAGTATTACATATTTTATGATTTCATATTTTTAATTTTAAAATAAGTCGGATATTAGAAAATTAGTAAAATTATCTTTCTAAATATACTTTGCAGAAGAGGGGGGGAAGGGGGTTGCCCCTCCCGTTCCATGTTTGCACCCGGTGCAAAAATGTCTAGTTTCGTTCCTGATCCAAGAGGGGGTGATGACCCCCCTCCCCCTGAACAACATAAAAATGCTAAAATTTATTTAAAAAAGAAATAATTTTTAATTTTTTTTAAATTTTAATGTTATTTAAGTATTAAAGGAAAAAAATGATTAATTGCTGTCAAAGCTTAATATATATATACTTTTTAAACTAAAAAATGGTTGTTTTGTAGTATATAACCTTTACCGGTGCACAGTGACCTGGAGCCGAACAATTTTTGATGCTCCAGCTCCGCTCCTAGAGAAAATACTGTGGCTCCGGCTCCAACTTCGCGCTTTTGAGTTGCAGATTTTAATTTACACGTTTAATTTTTTGCTCACAAATACTTTCTACCTCATCAAAGATCTGACAAAATGCATTTTTCTTCTCATCAAACTTCAAATGCTTGTTCAGAAAGTATGACATCTTTTAGCTTTTGCTTTTAAAATAGAAAGTTTGGTGGAATTTTAAATACAAAAATCTTAAATTTCTTCTACACTTTTCAAACAGCCAAAATTGTACAACTACACATGTAAACAACAGGCGGCCATATTTGTTTTCGAATAGTGTTGTCACTTAGTTCAAGTAGAAAGTAGAAGTAAAGTAGTGTTACCATGTTTTGAGAAGGTTTCCTTCTCTAATAATAATAATAAAAACCTAAAAAATGATATAATTAAAATACTGAATAATGATGTACAGTAGAAGATCTTTATAACACAAACCTAAAAACGCAAGGCTGTGCGTTATATAGAATTTTGCATTATATGGATCACATTTCACACATCATTAAATTTACCTTATAAACACGACCATATAAATCTGAAAGATACCAAAATACATTAGAGTATCTTTATACTGCACTTCTTGTCACCAGGAATTATCCAAATTATAAATTTTTGCATTATATGATCATTTTATATTGTTTATTTTATAAACATGGTCCAACTATACCTGGACCCAATCATTCATTATATTACTCATTTCCAAAAATATAATATTGTAATAATAGCAATTTTTTTTTTCATTAAAAAGTTTTGAATTAAGGAGATAAAGTTGAATTAATGTATCAAATGTAGTTTTCTAGAGAGTAGCAATTTTTACGATGTGGGATTTCAGGTGCTTCTTACCTGCAAAATTCACTGTTTACATCTGAGAAGTTGTGCGTTATATGGAGAATTGCATTATATAGAATCGCGCTATAAAGATTTTCTACTGTAATTAAAATATTTTGAGCCTAAAAATTTAAAAGACTGAAAAAAAAAAAAAGATTTAAAAGAATATTAAAAACTAAAGGAGCCCTGGAGCTGGGGAAAATTTAGAGCTCCAGCTCCGGGTCCCTGCGCGGTGCAGAGTAATTCTGTTCATAAACCGATGCAATAATGGACTGACACCGGAATTTATAAACGAATTTATTAGAAAATACGAACTTGCTTATTTTCACGTACATTATAATAAGTATGCAAATTTTGAGTTTGACGTCAAAAACGTCGCTTCAGCGGCAGTGAATGAAATTTGACTTTCAACTGGATAAAAGAGAATGAAGACAAGGATGATCGGCATTCAGTGATTGCTTTGTTTCGATGAGTACGATGTCTCAGCGAAGTCATTTGACAGATTCAGAAGCTTTGAGAATTGTTGGTAGGTTAGAAGGGGGCCAAACTCAAGCCGAAGTAGCGCAAGCCATTGGAGTGTCACAAAGTGTCATTTCCAGGATCTGGAATTGTTTTTTGGAGAGTGGATGTGCAGGCCGAAGACCAGGGCAAGGTCGTAGACGGTCAACAACGCCCAATGAAGATCGGTATTTAGCGTTAATTGCTCGGAGACACCGAACCATGAATGCTACTCTTCTCCAACAACACATTCGCTCGGCTACAGGCACCACGATTTCAACTCAGACTGTCCGAAACCGGTTCCATGCTGTAGGTCTGTATGCTCGCCGACCGATGGTATGTGTTAGATTAACATCAAGGCATCGTCGTGACCGCAGGGAGTGGGCAACCGAGCATGTCAAGTGGAGGAGAAATGAATGGAGCAATATTCCGTTTTCTGACGAGTCCCGTTTTTCTGTGCATCCGGAGGGACCGTGGCAGTAGGAATAATCCTGCGTTCGTGCACGAAAGTGTCAGATTTGGCGGTGGAGGAGTGTTGGTGTATGGTGGCATCTCCATTGACGGGCGCACTGACCTCTACATCATTCGAGATGGAGCTCTGACTGGTCGCCGATATAGGGATGAGATCCTCAGACCTATTGTAGTCCCTTACGCTGCAGCAATCGGAGATAACTTCATTTTAATGGACGATAACTGCAGGCCACATCGTGCAAACCTGGTGGAGGATTTCCTTTTCGAGGAAGGAATCGTTCGAATGGAATGGCCAGCGTGTTCTCCAGACATGAATCCAATCGAGCACGTTTGTGACGCTCTAGGAAGACGAGTTTCTGGCCGCCAACAACTCCCACAAACTCTTCAAGAACTGGAAAGAGCTCTTCTGGAAGAGTGGGGCAGAATACCCCAACTCGTCATTAATAGCCTCATTGAGTCCATGCCTCAAAGGTGTTCAACATTGCTGGCCGCCCGTGGAAACCATACCCCCTACTGAAAATGATTTTCTTTGAAGAAAACACCTTTTCTTATTCTTTTTTTCTCATATGCACAAATTGTATTTTTTTCCTTTAGTACACAAATGCGCAATAAAATGCATTTTTTTCTGCCAAACATGTGTAATTTATTCTCATATAACCTACTATGTCTGTCGACCATGTATCAATCAGCTAAACAGTTTACCAGATACAAAATCCACCTAAAACTGCAATATCCTTTAATTGTTTTGAGCAGTGTATTATACAATAGTAAAAGTAACTTTTTCTTTTATTAAATACACTTTCGTTATTATATTTAACTGGTAACTTACCATTTAATAGTTTATTGTCCAGGTTTTACTTTACAATAGGTTTTATTCAAGTTTATTTTACTTTGAAAGTTTATTAGCATTTTCGTTCTTTCACGGCATGACAGTTGAACACAATATCGATTACGTCTTAATCGATTCAGTCGGTTTGCTGCACGGCACCAGATGGCAGCATATCGCGAACCATCTGATTCATCACTATTTGTTAATTATTCATGTAATCTGTGTTCACGTCACATGATAGAACATTCTAGTGAATGGACGTTTTCCCGGCACGTGTCGTCGATCAGAGGGTATTTATACCACGTTCGGTTCATTCAACGGCAGACGCACGTCTGAGTTTTAAGCTTGTTTGGATGTCTCATGCAAACGGTAACGTTCAGTGTTGCCGGGGAAATGGCTTTTAGCTATTTAAATAAGTTTGTTTTATTTTTGTTTCTTGCATTTATTTAAATTATGTTTACCGGTGATGCCAGCTAGTTTAGTTACCTTTTTCAAAACAGCTTGACTCAAGTTAATGTTGGTATGTGAAATCAAATCTAGTCATTTACCATCCTGTTGTATTTTTATCATCGTTTTTAATTTCTATCTGTTTTAAAAGAAATGTTATGATACCCAAGCTGAATATTCAAGTATGTGAATAATTATTTATAATAAACTGCTCATCTTCACCAGAACTTTTGACTTTGTGATTATTCTACAAAACTACAATTTTTAGTTTAATGCTGCTTACCTCATATCTTAGCTTAACCCTTCTACTTCTTCATCACTCTGTGTTACAAATTAGATTATTTTTCCAGCGAAGCTTTCATAGCATATGTTTAATTATCTTTAAGACTCTGCCTATTTAAACTTGTTAGATGGGTTTTTACCCTAATATGGGTTATGGGCAATGGCTCGTAACCGGAGGTTGACGGAGATGTGGAAAGTGAAGCAAAAATTGAAATATAAGAAAAATCAGAGTTTAGTGATAGAAAAGATGAGGGGGCAGCTATGTTAGTAAAGTTTGAAGATGAGAAGCTTGAGACATATTTGTTTTAACTTTACAAGATTTTAGAAATTCTTTTAATTTAAACAGTTTTTAGAAAAAGTGCAATAATGGCTGGTCCAAGCATACCAAAATTGAATTCTACAAATTATCAAAATTGGTTGCTAGATATAAAATACCTACTTCTGGAGAAAAATCTATGGAGTATTATCGATCAAAATGAGAAAGCTCCGATATTGCATACAAATAAATCAAATGTCTCCGAAGTGGAATCATATAAGATAAGATCAAATCAAGCTTTATCAATTATTTTCCTGAATATTGAGCCGGAGTTCAAAAGATTGATTGATGGATGCATTGATCCAATATCTGCCTGGGAAAAGCTGAGAATAAATTACTGTCCTGATTCACGATCTCAACATATGAAGATATTTACGGAGCTGATTGAATGTAAAATACTTCCAAACGAGTCGATTGGATTGTTCTCTTCAAGAATATTGCATATTTATAGCGAAATCAAAAGAATAGATGCCAATTTTGATGAGAGTTATGCTAGTTTTCAAGTTTTGCGTTATCTACCTCGGAAATATGACGGAATAGTGCAATCAATTTTAAGATGGAAGAAAGAGGAATTCAAGTTTGCGAAAATCGTTGACGAGTTATTGGCTGAGGAAACAAGATTAAAAGTACGCGATCTTGACAGTTCAAGAAACCCTTTGCAAGTTAATCAATTGAATTTGAATTTTGCTAAAAAGAAACCATTTAACATAGTGAACTGTTGGAATTGTGGAAAATCTGGTCATGTGCAAAGGAACTGCCGAATAAGAAACCAAGTTAATCCTAGAAATACTAGTAGCCATAATAGACGTGCTCGACAAATTGATACTGGATCAGGTAACCGCCATAACTTAGAAACGCCTACCCAGAGACTTGAATCCCCTTCCCCTCGTCCAGGTTTTCGAGAGGGTCATCGTAATTTCCATTCATCACCCGGAGGGAGACATCCTGGCACTGAAAGATGCCGGTCAAGCTCTAGAGATACAGCACCGAGCAGAACTTCGCCTTCAGGTCCTCATCGACGGAGACCCAGACATCGCCAAACCCCACATCATTCAGCCCAAGGATCTATTCACAACTGCTCTATGGTTAACCATGGTGTTTGCTCTGATGAAGAAAGCTGTGACAACTCATGTGAGTTAATATACTATTCTTTCTTTATATCAAATGTTAATGTAAATTGTTTTGATGTTAACTCTAAATGGCTTTTTGATTCGGGAGCTACTCATCATTTTGTAAATGATAAATCTATTATATTTAACTTTGAGCAGTTATCCGATAAGGATATGAACGTAGCAATTAAGAACATGTCGTTCCAGATTGAGGGTCATGGTGAGGTCAGGTTACAGTTTAACCATAAAGTTTTAATACTTAAAAATGTTATGTATTCTAGTAAACTTAGACATAATCTGATCTCTGGACCTCAACTGGATCAATATGGAGCTACTTTCTGTGGGGGAGGTGGTAAGGTGACCATCGCGAGAAGAAGGGACTTGCTTTTTAAAGCATACCTTAAGAAAGGTGTCTATCAGGTATTTCCTCGAGTTCTTAAACCCAATGCAAGTAAAAGTAATGTTGAGGCCAATTCTACAGTAAAGCAGAATCGTATGGAGGTTTGGCACCGTAGGATGGGCCATGTTAGCCCAGTGATCATGGTT
The DNA here is from genome assembly GCA_963932465.1 of Maratus speciosus. Lineage (NCBI taxonomy): Eukaryota > Metazoa > Arthropoda > Arachnida > Araneae > Salticidae > Maratus > Maratus speciosus. Next base: position 143,925,802 of record OZ010787.1, on the reverse strand, counting down.
CATACATGTAAAGAGGGGGGAGCTCGGGGTTTGCCTATGTTAAAAGATCTGATTTCAAGTGTGACCAGTGTAGGATTAATAAATATAAGAAAGTCTCATTTAAACCCACAGGTCACATTCGTTCCGATGGACCCTTGGACTTACTTTTTGCTGATATCTGGGGCCCAAACCAAGTTGAAGGCCGTAACGGTGAACGTTACTTCCTCACCATTATTGATGACTTCTCAAGACGCGCTTCTGTTTATCCCATTAGAGTTAAGTCCGATGCTTATGAAATTGTGACTAACCATATCATCAGGGCGGAGAACTTCCTTAATAGAAGCGTCAAGAATTTCAGAAGGGACAATGGTGGGGAATTTGTAAACGATGACCTATTGGATTTTTTTAAGTCAAAGGGGATTCATCATGAGCTTACCAATTCATATACACCTCAGATGAATGGCACTTCGGAACGCTTCATGCAAACACTCACAAATGGGGCTCGGACTATTTTGGCGGACAGCGGCCTAGACCTAAATTTTTGGCCAGAAGCCATCAAATATTTTGCTTATGTTTGGAATAGAGTTTGCCCTAAATCATTGACTAAAACCCCCTGCGAATTGTATGGTGGCCACAAACCATCTGTTAAACACCTGAAACCATTCGGTTCGGTAGTTTATGTGGGCATACCAAAGCAGCGGAGGAATGGCAAACTTGGACCGAGAGCCAGGCGTGGCATTTTAGTGGGCTATGCTTTTAGAACTAAGGGCTATCGGGTATGGATTCCGAAGACAAACCAGATAATAGAATCCATTGTGGACGAAACTGCTAGGAACGATCCTGAGAGCAGTGGAGCTGTGATGGGCCAAGAATCCGGGGTTGACGATTTTTTTCCCACGGGGATTGTGGGTCGTTGTGAGCAGGTTGTAGAGGTTGCACCTGAGGGAGTCCCAGGTCCCTCCAACGCCTCACCTGACTCGCTGCCCGGTGGGGAAGGGGTCGTCAGCAATGATTCTGATAGGGACGATCAGCTGCCACCTATTCCCTTGCGAGAAGTTAGTTGGCGACGTGCTCCTGTACCTAGAAAGACTGATAAACGGGTAGATGTTTATTACTATGAACAGGGTAAACCCAATCGTCTTAGGTCATTAAATGAAGTTGAAAGGTATTGCAACCAGAACCATATCAGGTTTGTTCCTGATGTTTTTGATTTTAGTGGCTCAAATTTGTATCACGGTCCAGTTTCAAGCACTATATCCAGTCCCGACAGTGATGCCGATTCAGATAGTCCTGAAACTATCCATTTGAATCCTAGTGCGTGACTATATGAACCTATTTCCATCCTGAATACTTATAATCAAGGTATTAAATCTGAGCAACGTACGATGTGGCTTGCAGCGATGCAGGACGAGATCGGGATAATGAGTGAACGGGGCGTTTGGCATTTGGCCCCATTGCCTGCCAACGTTTCTCTGGTGAGCTGTAGGTGGGTATACGGAATCAAGAGAGATGAGTTTGGAAGGATTGTCCGTTTTAAAGCTCGTTTAGTCGCCCAGGGTTTTAAACAAATAAAGGGAGATTCATACGATGAAACGTTTAGTCCTGTGGTGAATTTTGAGGTAATCCGGTTCTTTTTCTCTCTCTTGGTTTCATGTTGCGGATGGCTTCACACTCGGTGTGATGTGACCAGCGCTTACCTATATGCCCCATTAAAGGAGAATGTGTATATGTCCCAACCTCCCGGGTTCACCATTCCCGAAAAGCAGCATCTTTATTGCAAGCTGGATCGGGCGTTGTATGGACTTCATCAAAGTGGCCGAGAGTGGTTTTACGAAATTCATGAAGTTTTATTAAAATTAGGTTTTATCAAATTTATATCTTGTAACTGTGTTTATACCTTAAAATCTAATATTGTTTTATTACTGTATGTCGATGACATTGTGATCTTTGGCAAGAATAAAAGAGTAATTGATGAGGTATTAAAATTGCTTAGAAATCATTTTGACTTGAAGATCTTGGGGAGGACTCGGAAACTGCTAGGTGTGGAATTTGATGAAGAGGGAGGATCTTTAGAGATACACCAGACCAGGTATATTGACAAGGTCTGTGAAAAATTTAAGAATTTTAAGATTCCCATTTCAAGCCTGCCTATTAGCAAGGGTACGGTTTTCTCCAAGGTTGATTGTCCCGCTTCCTCGTCGGACATTGAAGCCATGTCTAGGCTGCCTTATCGCAATGTCTTAGGCTGTTTATCTTTTATTGCAAGTCGCACTAGGCCAGATATCTCATACGCTGTAAATATCTTTAGTCAGTTTCAGGTTAACCCAGGTTTTATACATTGGGAGGGTCTTCTAAGGTTGCTTGGTTATGTGAAGTACACTAGGCATTACCGACTCCAGTTACATTGTAACTTGGATTCTTTGATCGCTTATTCGGATGCAGACTTTGCGGCTAACCGGGACGACCGAACTTCGATTGGAGGGAAAATAGTCATGCTGGACAAATTCCCCGTTGATTAGCGAACATTCAAAGAAAAGTGTGTGAGCCTTTCAACGATGGAGTCTGAATTTGTCACACTGACTGAAGCCTCCAAAAATCTAGTTTGGTATGACCGGTTACTGCGCGAATGCAGGAATGGGCAGATCACTCGGGCAAACGGAAATAAGGCCAGACTTTACGTTGATAACCAGACGGCCATAGAATTCGTCAAATCACCCATTGAGAATCATCGATCAAAACATATCGATGTCCGGTTATTTTTTGTAAGGGACTTGGTTTACAGGGAAGAGTTCATTTTAAAGTTTGTCCTCAGTAAGTCCAACCTCTCCGATGTGTTCACAAAACCATTGGTTAAGTTTGATCTTTTGAGATTTATTAATTATTTTTTCAGAATATGATTTTTGAATAATTATAATTTTTATTGAATGCATGCCTTGGCAATTTTAATGATGTAGTATGTTATTGTAGAAGTGTAAAAATGAATTAAATGCATATTTTTCATTGTACTCCTGGTATTTGACCTCTTGACCTTTTTAAGCTGTATCGGTTCTGGTATACATTTAAATGTCCGTTCTGGTGCAGGGATTTTGCCTCTTTCTCCATTCTTTCTGGGGAGTTCGATCAGCCCTCAGTACCGTCTCGGGAGGGTGGCCCCTAGGGAGGTAAATGACAGAGAACTCTCACGGGGGTTTGGGGAGGGGGTTACTACTACTGCATCAGGGCCTAACTTGGGCACAAGTAATTTTAATTTTGTAAGTCCCATTTTACTTAGTTTTTGATAGGAGTGTCACATTAGTCCCTGTGTACCAGTTCTGAAATTTAATATGTAATAGTAACCTTTTCTATTCTTTGATATCCATGTTCTTGTCCTGGGAGCTTAGGCGCGCCGCTAGGCGGAATTTTTATGGATTATCATAAACCTAAATAATTGAAGTTTTTCTTGGCTCCTTTTCAATAGAATTTTTGTAACGTTAAATTTTTAATTATTTGAAAGTTGAATATTTATTTAAACATTGGTATTGTTTTGAAGGATAGAAATATATAAAGTTTTCTTTGGATTTTAATTTTTACGTTTTAGATTGATAACTTAAATTTTATGTTATGTTTTCTTTTCTGATACTTGTTTCATTTTAGGCATCTGAGAATTCGCTATTTGTGAGAATCTGTGAGCTAATCCATGCACGGAAGAGTGAAAGGTTGGCTGGTTGTCCACGTATGAAAGGTTTGCAGAAATGGACAGTTGTAAAAGTCTATGTTTATTCCAAGCTCAGATGCCGATTTTATTTTACGTTGTCTCCATTTGAAGTTAAGAAGTTTGATTAAGTTAAATTAGGAGCCAAGTCGAGTTACTAGTTATATTTGCATAATATAAACTTGTTATAATAAAGTTTTTCTATTGTAAAATTATTGAATTTTCAAGTTTAATTATATTTATTGTCAAGATGGTCAAGTTAATGTTGCCAGTTTTAACCCTTCAAATAGAAGGTGTTAATTTGTGTTAATGCTTAGGTACGTATTCAAGTTTTTATTTTGTTTAACTCTTTATATTTAAATTGTAAGTTTTCAAGTGTAAAATTATTGTAATTGGGTAAAGCTGTTTAACTTCTTTTCCCATGGTTTTTGCCTGTTTAAAGTGACTTTGCTGGTCAGTTTTCCTTAAGGGAAGTTGAGACGTGGTTTTTTTTGTCACGATTTGATGGATGGGTAACCAGGAAAAGTTGTTAGTTTTTTTTTTTAAGTTTTAAGTAAATTTAAATTGTTAAAAACTTTTTGGTGTTTGAGGTTTAAAGTTAAGAAGTTTCGAATCTCTTTTGATAACCTATAGTGGTTTGTCTTTTTGCCGTTTGAGACCTTGTTTTGGTTCATGCTTTTGCTGTTTCAAAATTATCAGCGTGCGTTTTGTTTTTAAATTTTAACTTATAGTTTTCAAAATTTTTTTTGGTGATGTTTGAGCTGCTGTTTAATTTAAAGTTTTCCCAGTTTAAATTTTTGCTGGAAGTACTTAGTTTTTGAGATAATGAGAGGGGGGCATTTGATAGGATTTAACATCAGTATTTAGTCTCATTTGATCAAAACCCCGCTCATATACTCATACATTTAATGCATTAGTTCATTCATTCACATTCATTCATCCTCATAGTTATTTTCATTCCATAGTAGTTAAAAGATCGTTTCGCTTTGTTTACATATTATACAATAGTAAAAGTAACTTTTTCTTTTATTAAATACACTTTCGTTATTATATTTAACTGGTAACTTACCATTTAATAGTTTATTGTCCAGGTTTTACTTTACAATAGGTTTTATTCAAGTTTATTTTACTTTGAAAGTTTATTAGCGTTTTCGTTCTTTCACGGCATGACAGTTGAACACAATATCGATTATGTCTTAATCGAAGTAATCGATTCAGTCGGTTTGCTGCATGGCAGCATATCGCGAACCATCTGATTCATCGCTATTTGTTAATTATTCATGTAAACTGTGTTCACGTCATGTGATAGAACATTCTAGCGAATGGACGTTTTCCCGGCACGTGTCGTCGATCAGAGGGTATTTATACCGCGGTCGGTTCATTCAACGGCAGACGCACATCTGAGTTTTAAGCTTGTTTGGATGTCTCAGGCAAACGGTAACGTTCAGTGTTGCCGGGGAAATGGCTTTTAGCTATTTAAATAAGTTTGTTTTATTTTTGTTTCTTGCATTTATTTAAATTATGTTTACCGGTGATGCCAGCTAGTTTAGTTACCTTTTTCAAAACAACTTGACCCAAGTTAATGTTGGTATGTGAAATCAAATCTAGTTTTAACTCAACTCAAATCCCCCCCCCCCTCCCCCCTTGGGAGTGGGGAATCATAATCATCACAATATTTTTAGAAGATGATTGAAGTAAAAGCCCAATCTTTCCTATGGCAAAATGAGCAGTGTTGCCTCACACTGTCACTACAGTTTTCAAAAACATTTATTTTATTGAGAATGTTAAAAAATTATTGTTCCTTCTAAACTTTTAATTAAAGTTCCATTGAAAATAATTAAGATGATTTACAATTAATTTCTTTTACATTTCTTACTAGGTTATAACATATCAGCGCCTACCTTCCATGAATTTAACATCTCTAACACCAATCATTGTGAATTATTTAATATTCCAAGTTAAATGGCACCAGGGGTCAGTCCAGGGTTTTTTCCCAGGGTCCTATTTTTGTGAATTATTTTATTTTTGTGAAAAAAGTAATTTCACAAAACGTTAGTTTACCCATTTATGCCCAGTCTCCCAAAATTAGGGAGTTTTAATTTTTCGGAAATAAACTAAAATTATTTTAGACAGATTTCTTATTCCTTTTTTTTTTTACAATTACTTTATACTACAAAATCCAAAAACAGAATATTTAGATTAGTCTAAATAATGCAATAATTATTAAATTATATATTAAAATATATTTTAGGAGATATAAGAGAAGATTTGCACATGGTGATGAAAAGACAAATGATTAAAACAAACAGTGTTGAGAAATCGCAAAATAGTGAGAGGTTTTCTAAAGAAACCACTGCGATTTTTTTCGCATAACTTTAACAAAATTCGTGATTTTTCTGCTATCATCGACGAAATTGCGATTTTTCTGCGATAATTCGACGGAATTTGTGATTTTTCCTACAGCCCTTTGACAAAATTCGCGATTTTTTGCGATCCCTAGACGAAATTCGTATTTTTTGCAATCCTTCACTGAAATTAGTGGCTTTTTTTTTTATCTTTTCATTAAATTCTCGTTTTATTGTGGCCCTTTGCCGGAATTCTCATTTTTTCTACAGTCCTTTAATGAAACTAGCATTTTTGGAGCGATCCTTCAATGAAATTTCGTTTTTTTCTCGCAGTTCTTCAAAGAAACTTGCATTTTTTCCTCAGTTCTTTGACAAAGTTTTTTTTTTTTTTACGATGAAATTGGTGTTTTTTCTGCGGCCTTTTGTCATAATTTGCATTTTTTCTGCGGCCTTTTGACGAAATTCACGTTTTGTTCTTCACGGACCTAAGCCAAAATTTGAGTATTTTTCTTTACCGTCATTTGGCAAAATTGATCATTTTTTCTGGGAACGATTAACGAAATTGACTTTTTTTCGACAACCACCAATTGTAAAATTTTGCTATTTTTTCCGTAATAATTTTTATGACTGATTTTTTTAAATGTTCGGAAAATTCAGAACAGAATTCCCCCCCCCCCCTCCCCCTGCTTTGACATTATTTATCAGGCAATAGGCGTTGATTCCAAATGAGGATATAGGGTAGATGTGCCAGTAATGGACACCCTTCCAGTAATGGACAACCCTTGATGTTTTTGGTTCATAAAAAAATAACTGATAAATATTTAGCTTTAATAATTTTTTTTATAATACCCCCTTGAATGTTTTATAAAACTGGGCTATTGTTGACACTTTTAATCAAACCAATCAGGAAGCAGAAAATAATGTTCCAAAGTTTTGCTGTGAAAATCTTAATGAAGAGGCTAAGAGCTGACTTCGTTTAATTAATTTATATATTATTTATTTTCTTGCAAAATTTGAATGTTTTTGTTTGAGTAGCAATAGAAAACTTAGAATATTATATGCTAATGGCCATTTACAAAATTTCACTTATTTTTAAGGTTTTAAGAGGGGGTGTCCATTACTGGGATGGTTAATTAACCATTTCCAGTAATGGACACCACATGTAAACATAGCTAAAAATGAAATTTCAGTAATGTTTATAGTGCATAAAATATTTTGACTTAAATACAAACCTAAATAATCAAATTTAATTTTTAAATTATACTTACCAAAATGTAATAACACCAAAACTTTTATAAATAGCTGCTTTTAAGTTATTTTATGCGATTAATAAAGTTTCAATGTTTTTTTTTGTTTTTTTTTAATGTATATGTACCTGGCATATTTTATAATCTGGCAATCAAACCAGCCAGGAAGCAGAAAATATTTTTTAAGAGCACAGTCAAAGGGCGGCTCATAGGGCTTAATCCCTCTCTGCTTAAATAAAAGCAATTAAGTTACAGAAGCTATTAAAAATCTATTTTCTGTCTTAAATGTTTCCTTATTCACCTCTGACAAGAAAAAAAAATGTAATATTAATGAAAGTTATAGGTAATATTCATGAAACTAGTAAATCTGCAGATCAGTGGCCTCAAACATCAGTTCTACAGTTTTTTTTATATTTTATTTAGTATTTAAAATATTCAACTCACAATATCATTTCTTTCATATTTGTAATATTAATTATTATAAATGATATATCAAGTAGTCTCTGGAAGATTAATTGTTAAAAATAGTGAGACAAAAACTAAACACTAATATTCCAAAACTTTATCTTTTAAATCCCCCACTGTTTCAATAATTTGGTAGCTGTAATTGCCTGATATTTAATGTTTTAAACTATCCATCTAAAATAATTAAAACATCGATCTTCTGATAATTACAATAATAGATGCGAACAGGAAACGATTATCACAAATATTTTATTAATTAGTGTTATCCTAATTGTTAAATTTATTTGAAAATAACTATTCTGTTTCATTAGTATGTATTAATTAAATTCTGGTTTAAATACAGTCATAAAAACAATTATATTTATTACTTTTTATGGGGTGTCCATTACTGGGCTTTGGGGTGTTTTGACATATTTTTGTTATTTAAAATTAAATTTCGATTCATATTGGGAAATGAGACTATAAGAATGGTTAAATATTGTTGACAGGTTAATATAACATTGAAAAAACTGAAAAAAAAATAATTTTAAAAGAAATTCCTTAAGGGTGTCCATTACTGGCACATCTACACTGTAATGGAGAAATAGAGGGAAAGCCAGCTAGCGATTAAGGAATGAAGCTTTAGTTTGCGGAGTTAGTCTGCTTTTAGTTCAGATGAACGATAAAAGGAATGAAGAAAGCTAGATTTTTGCAGAATTTTACACTTATAACGCGGATGGAGTTCACAGACTGGTTTTCTTGTGAAAGGGCCGTTTTTTTATAAGTCCGTTTTTCTTAAATTTATTTTTGTGAAGAGTCCGTTTTACTGTCATTGAATTTTGTGAAGAGTCCGATAACGGATTCAAATTTTCCCCTGGACAGACCTCTGGTCAGAATATTCCAAATTAAATGTTACAAACTCAAACATTTTTTACCTGCATACTGAGATATAAAATAACTTATTCGTGGTTTATTAGAATCATGCTCATTCTGCTATTGAAAGAACCCTCGCCGCTGTTAAGAAAAAAAAAAAAAAAAAAAAAAAAAAAAACTTTTAGCGTACTCAAATATGCAACTATCCTTAAATGTACTAACAAATTTCTACTTTTTTTTCCCAACATTCTCAAAATTACACTAAACAAATACATGAAAATATTTTATAATAGTAAACAAGAAAATTTATCTAATCAGGCATTCACAGGAAATAAATTAAAATGGCATTAAAAATTATATTACCATGGTTTCAACGCTCTATTTCTGGGAGGGAAATGAATACTAAAATCACAGCATGCAGAACCGACAGGAGGCGTGAAATTTCAAAATATAAACAAACCACATAATGGAGCTGATGAGTCCAACCGGAAAGAGTGATTAAAAACCGATAAACGTAATATTTCAAATGCTAATTATTGTATTCTTTAAAAAGCAATTTAAATTGAAAAAAATAATACTTATTTAAAAAGATATTTAATTTTAGAAAAATATGAGTAAATTAAAAAATGATCGGCTCGAGAATCGGAATTGTCAACTGAGCCAATCACAAATTAGAATCTACTCAGCTAAGGAAAGTGACAGTACGTTTTATACACACAAAAATCGTTCAGTGATTTCACGTTCCTTTTAAATTCGCCGATTTCCCTGTTCAGTGTTCATGCCAGCTGTAATGTCCAATACGCGTATGCACTCTAGTCTCTTTTAATTAAACGATATATATATATTTATTCTTTGAAAAATAAAACCAACAGTATGATGATGTCAATGCTTTTAAGTTTAGGGTGAGTATTTTCTTGTTCTTAATGTTTTCATGTTGAAAGTTTTTTTAATGATTAAAGTTTTATTTTATGTACCGTTAACTATTGAAAATATTAAAACGAAGTGTCTCATTTCAGCATTGTATTATTCGCTGAGATTCAGATAAATTAACTGTCTTGCAGATCCCGAGTTTAATTAGTTGTGACTGCAAGATCATTTGAGAAAATTCCCTAAGTTTGAGTTTGATTCATCATATTCATAATGAAATAAAATTATAACAAAATATACCTATTATTACCCGACATTGTTTAAATTTCAATAACATAGGTAAAACATTTACGCACCAAAAAGAAATATGTAAATTAATATTCAGTTACATTAGTATTCATGATATCTTTAAATTGAAGCATCTAAACATGAATTATTATGACAGCTATGCATGTTTTTCACTTAAAAGTTATTCTATATATAGACTGACAATGAGATCATACAATTGTAAATGAGAAAATTGTTTTTTAGATAAATTAAGAACATGCCTGTTGAAGTCTGCAGTTTAAAAGCTCTAAATGCAAAAATTGCTAACAATAAAAAATGTAATTACGCCATTTTACTTAAATATCTAATAAATGTAAACAAGTAAATTAAAATGAAATCTTTCAATCTCAACGCTGAAAATTGTTTAGAATTTTCACTTTAATTAAAAGTGATACGTAAAATAATTATGAAAAAACAAAACAAAAATATTGCAATTTTGAAAGCATTTTGAAATTTCCCCAAATCACATTTTCTGAATTTTGAAAGATAAACATGTTAAAATATGTTTTGTGTTATAAATTTTTAAATAGTATGATCTTTTTTCTTAAGAATACTCAAAATCTGAAAAACACAGTGTGCTCAGTTTTAACTTTGAACAGTTCACTTTAATTCTAACATTAAATGAAAAAAAAAAAAAAGAAATATGTCGAACAGAGCTTTTGGCAATTCTCCTTACACACAGCAAGAAGCCATACATGCTAAGCTAAAATATGGCAACCTCAAAAGGGATATTTTTGACAGTTCATTAGATACAGTTGAAATGGGAATGCCTTTTGTTTGTGAACATTGGATGTAGTGGTGTACCGAGTAGTGCTTTGGCCGAGTACCGAGTACTCGGCCACTGACTACTCGGCCAAGTACCGAGTAGTTGGATAATAAGGAAACAAAATGCTGATGTGCACATAATGTGAGCTTAGGTGTACATATGTGTGTACATACATATATATAATATACATATATAGTATATATAAACTAATTAACTTTGAAATTTATTTGTGCACCTTTTAAAGACAATTTTTGACAATTCAAAACAGTAGCAAAAAAAGGAGAATTGACACATAACAAGTACAATTATTAACCAATATAAAATTAAAACATTCTTTCAACCCTCTAATTTATCCCGATACCTGAAATCTGTCTATCGAAAATAAAAATGTTTATTGGTTACTGTAACAATTCATTGAATAATGCAAAACATTTCATATTTATTTTGTAACTGTACCTTATTTTCTTTTGATTAAAAATAAGAGAGAAAAATACAAAGAGGTACAAAAAGCGATACAGGATTTCTTAACAGAAGACTTATGTAAAACTGACACTCCATTTGCATGGTGGGGTGGGGGGGAGAACTTTTCTGATTATGTGCAACCTTGCAAAAAAAATTCTTATGTGCACCTTCAACCACTGTTTATTCTGAACGTATATTTTCAGAGGTAGGCCAAATTTATAGTAGTAAAAGAAATGCCCTATCTACTGATAATGTAGAACGTTTGGTTGCTGTTTTTGCACCATTATTTGAAATATACTAAATTTAATTATTAATTTTTTTATTACATTTATTGTATTTTCAGTTTCTTTATCCAAAATAATAGTCTTTTCTTTTTTTCTATATATTTAAAAGAACTTATTTTTCTTTGTATTAATCTGAAACTAAATTTTAATCTGGAATTATTTTATGAGGGTTTTTGTTCTTAACTTTTCTATATTTTGTAGACATATTGTTAAATACCGAGTAAATAGTTTTATGAATTATTGCATATATTATACATTGATATTTGAATAACTTTTTACAGATCAGTTTTAAATTCATATCATATGCTTAAAAAATGAAATTCTTACAACTACTCGGTATTGGCCAAGTACTCGGCAAATTGGCCGAGTAGGCCGAATACCGAGTATTTACCGAGTACTCGGTACAGCTCTAATTGGATGGTTCAAATTCTGATAAGTCGACAACTTACTGATAAAATCATCCTATTATTTCCACGTTTTAATAAGTGCTACTGCATCAGAGATATATTTTCTGAGAAATCCACACAAAAGTATTTACACATTAAAAAATATTTTTAAAATGAATTTTAAATTTAGAGGGTATGTTTCTGTGTATGTTTGTACAAACTTATAAGGTAGAGGTGGGCAACATATGTCTGGAGGAACATACTGTATCTGGCCAGTATGCCAGATAATTGACAGCAGTTGGATATTGATTATCTGGCAGTACATTTGGCCTGAAATAATAAGACCATACTATGTTTTAATTATTCATTGGATTCATTGTTAACATTTTCAGATTATAAAGCCAAGAATTTAATCTTGCAAATAGTACAAAGCATTAATTTATTAAACTAAAAATAATTTAGTACTTGTATATTATGGCAAATTGTGTTTCTAAACCTGTAAAAGAAGAAACATGTGAACAACTACAACTATTCATGCACTATGTACCTGCCTATATCAGCAACAGACACAGTTAAGGGGACTCGTCACTTACTACTACTAAACCTATGGGCAGGTTGTTTTTTAATTTCTCGTTTAAATTTTAATGTTTGTATACAATTTGTTTTGCATAGGATAGCTGAGGTCTATCTCTAATATGGCCATTTTGTATTTTTCAATTTTGGTTGCAGGTTTTTTTAATAAAAGGTACTTTCACTTTCAAACTCAATTCAGAAAGATAAAGTATCTTTATTAAAAAATCTGCAGTTGAAAAAGTAAAACATAGCCATATTGTAGATTGGACCTCAGCTACCCTATGCAAAAAAAAAAGTTTAAAAATGTTCAAATTTAAATGAGAAATTTGAAAACAACCTGCCCCATAGGTTTAACATTAGTGAGCAGATGTTTTCAAGTGAGTGAAAAAGGAAAAGGTGGCAGAGTGACTCAAAGAAGAATAACCTTTTTTTGCTACATTAATGTCAGGCAAGTAAAACTTTTCTGCTCTCGTAACACAAAACATGCTTTTATAAGGTAAAGTGGTGCATGGAATCAGTGTTGGGTACATTCACAAAAGAAATAAAAAAGAAAAGTGCCCAGCTAAACTGATGGCATTGAGCTCACAGTCTATTCACACTAATTGTATATTATACTCTTATTTTAAAGAATAATGCCCCTCAAAAAAATACGTGAAGGGGAATTAGCCGCCGTTTCCCACTTTATACTTAACCAGTGAACCTCCAAATCTAATCAGGGAAGCTCCTTATCGTAATAAACCGTTATACCAAATTTGGAGCAAATCGAATAATCCTGCAAAAAAAAAAAAAAAACATTTATCTAAATTAAGGGGGTGGACTAGCCCCCCTTTATCCTTAACCAATTAATCCCCAAAACGAATAATGAAGCTCCTTAACATAATAAACCGGTATACCAAATTTGGAGCAAAGCGAATAATTCTGCATGAAAAACCCGTTTATATAAGTTAAGGGGGGTGGACTAGCCCCCCTTCCCCCTTTATCCTTAACCAATGAACCCCCAAAACTAATCAGGGAAGTTCCTTAACATAATAAACCGGTATACCAACTTCGGAGCAAATCGGATCATTCTGCATGAAAAACACATTTATCTAAATTAGAGTAGCGGGCTAACCTCCCTTTTCCCCCTTTATCCTTAACCAGTGAACCCCCAAAACTAATCACAGAAGTTCTTTAACATAATAAACCGGTATACCAAATTCGGAGCAAATCGAATCATTCTGCATGAAAAACCTATTTATCTGAATTAAAAGGGGTGGACTAACCATCCTTTTCCCCCTTTATCCTTGACCAATGAACCCCCAAAACTAATCAGGGAAGTTCCTTAACATAATAAACCGGTATACCAAATTCGGAGCAAATCGAATGATTCTGCATGAAAAACCCATTTATCTGAATTAAGGGGGTGGACTAACCACGTTTTTCTCTCTTTATCCTTAACCAATGAACTCCCAAAACTAATCAGGGAAGTTCCTTAACATAATAAACCGGTATACCAAATTCGGAGCAAATCGAATGATTCTTCATGAAAAACACATTTATCTGAATTAAGGGGGTGGACTAACCCTCCTTTTCCCCCTTTATCCTTAACCAATGAACCCCCAAAACTAATCAGGGAAGTTCCTTAACATAATAAACCGGTATACCAAATTCAGAGCAAATCGAATCATTCTGCATGAAAAACCCATTTATCTGAATTAAAAAGGGTGGACTAACCCCCTTTTCCCCCTTTATCCTTAACCAATGAACTCCCAAAACTAATCAGGGAAGTTCCTTAACATAATAAACCGGTATACCAAATTCGGAGCAAATCGAATGATTCTGCATGAAAAACCCATTTATCTGAATTAAAAAGGGTGGACTAACCCCTCTTTTCCCCCGTTATCCTTAAACAATGAACTCCCAAAACTAATCAGGAAAGCGCCTTATCACAATGAACCTAGAAAAAAATTTTGAAGCAAATCGGATGTTTCTATCAAGAGTTATCTCGTTACGTAGATACATAAATACATACATCAAGCAGGACGGTCGTTCTGCCAAGCCAAGCTGAAAAAAAAATGCTAACCTCGCCAAACAAACAAATGCCAAGAATAAACCGCAAGACACCGTAACTGCTTATTATACTGATGACAACTTCTCCATGTTAAATCAACCAAACATGCCAGCGTAAAATTTCCCATATCAAAAGAACCAATCATCGCAGAAAAATAAAACCAAAACCAGAAAGACCTAATGGAAAAGATCTTCAATTTGAGACCAAATGCATCCTCATAAATTAATTATAAACAGAGATATAGATTTTTTAAAATAACGTCGAGATACTGAAAATGACCGATTTATTTTCTTCGTCACAATTTATGATTCAATCAAGGTAGAGACTTAAATAATGGACATAAAAAAGTAAGGATTGCATTTTTGGACAGATATTTACTCAATCTATGTGCTTTTGTAAAATTCAGCTTTAAAAACACAAATTTTCTATTCTTAATTAGCGAAAAACTGTTAATTAATTCTAAAGTTTATAAATTATGCCAAACAGCGATAAACCCGCCAAATCATTTTAGAAGTCTTTTAAAATTTTTTATATGATCCTTTTGCATTGATTTCATCGAAGAAAACTATGGCCGAGATCCAGATAGATTTTTTGCTGTTAGCGAAATGAGTTTGACCAATCAGAAGCCAGAATGTTTGAGAATTTTTGCTGCTTCTGGATCCCGGCCTATGTCATAAAAGTTTTGAGTCATTTTCTTAGTGCCATGGGTGAAGTGCAATGTTTACAGAAATTTAGGCTGGGATCCAGATGGATTTTTCGCTGTTAGCGAAACGAGATTCACCAATCAATAGCCTGCATTGCTGCAAACAGCGAAAAGTTCACAAAAGTGCAAGCTTCTGATTAATGAATCTCGTTTCGCTAACAGCGAAAAATCTATCTAGATTGCAGCTAATTATGTTGAACACAATTTTGCATTTCCACATCCAGGAAGGGTATTGATGTCATAACAACAGTGCGTATTCGAAACTATTTAAAGCATTGATTCTGAACTCCTTTGCTATACATTTCAATATTAAAGAAGTTGTTGTTTCAATAGTTTTAGTACTTTTCTCTATTGCTCACTCTAAAACACGAATATCGAAATTTAACCAACAGCGCTCAGAAACTATAGCGCCTAGAATATATAGTGTTGAAATCGGCTAACCCTGTAATACTTAAAAAAGCGCTAAAATATTGTATCCCTTAAATGTGCAATGATACTGCTGTAATATGCAGATCGCAGCGACATCTGCAGGATATTTTCTACAACTGCAAGAAATTGCTAGTCTATACAATGTAATAATAGTAATACGAAAATCCCACAGATGTCGCTGCGATCGACACTTGAAATTTTAGCAGTATCGTCGCACATTTAAGGGATACAAATTTTTAGAACTGTTTGGATAGCATATTTCCACACTAGGTATTCTAGGCGCTGTATCAGAAACAACACCATAACAGAGAGCCTTTATACATAAGAATGGTGATATATGCACAGGAGGCATGCTCATTTCAAGCTTTTGTCGAAAGTGTTGACCAATTAAAACATTGGCCAAACAGAGTTGCTGTGGTTAGTGTGGAAGACTTAAGACACTAGTTCTAAAACAAATTCATTTTATTCGAAGCAAGATGATATGATATACAATATAACAGCTGAACTTCGCCGTCAAATCATAATATAAAAATAAACTAATATCTAATGATTCTACATTATGACAAGTTATGCAAACGTACAAAAAAATTCACGAAGCTACTAATCCAAAATCAGTCCAGACCTTTATACACCCGGTAACAGCAATTGTTTTGCATAAAAACTGTTGCCAATTGATAGATACAAACTTACTCAGAATACATCCGAAACTCCGACCATGCGAACGCAACTTAAACGCCATTGGCTGCAAACTATGACGTCACAAGTCAGCCGTTCACGGCGAAAGATGAGATACCGAAATCACTGTTACTGACAGTTACTCAGTAACGGCACTTGCCTCAAAAGCTAATACGCATGAATGAAAATACTGGTCGTTTCGGATGTAAACAAGAACAAGAGAGGGTGAAAAATAAACGTGCATCAATAGGAAGTAAATACTTTAAAGCTTTATCATTCAAGTTAAACTTTACTGAATGTTTAAATAAACAATTGATGCATAACAATCGGCCTCCTTTTTCACCATCTCCTGAGCTTTACAAAAATATGAAAAAGGTCATATAGGTACAAAAAATTACAAATACATGAAAAATTCAAAAAGTTCAAAAATGTAAAAACTTCAAAAAGTTCAACAACAAAAAAGTTACACTTTAAATTCAAAACCAACAATCTGATCAATGTCAGGTCATATAAGACTTTATTGGCAAGGCATTGACCAGAGTGAAGAACATTGTAGTGAAAAACTATAACCCCCCCAATAAAACTTTAAATATCAAAAATACTTTTACAAAATTTCAATAACTGCTCTTTAATCTGTGGCTTTGTGAAGCTGTCTGCAAGATTAAATTTACTAGTAATATATCCAAGTTTAAAAACTTTATCAAAAACTAGATTTCTAAGAAAAAGATACTTTATATGAATATGTTTGGTTTTCTGATTTTCAAAAGGAGAATTAGAAAAGGCTATTGCAGCTTGGTTATCACAGAACAGAGTACAATCCCTCAAGTTCAAGTTAAGCACTTCATTTAGCAAAACATTTTTGACCCAAATTAATTCTTTTGCAGCTTCAGTTAAACTGACATATTCGGCTTCCATGGTAGAAAGACTTATACATTTTTGTTTAAAAGTCTTCCATGATATGGGCATTTCATCCAGAAACAAAATATACCCACCCATAGAGACACGATCGTCTCTGTTTGCTGCAAAATCCGAATCTGAATAACATGAAAGATTTAACTGACTGACTCTGGATAACTCAAGTTTATATTCTTTAGTATATTTTAAATAACCTAACAATTTTAGTAAGCTATTCCAGTGAGTAATTCCAGGATTTGATTGAAATTGGGATAATAAATTAACTGCATACATTATATCAGGTCTAGTTCTCCCAGCTATAAAAGACAAACATCCTACAAGATTTCTGTATGGAAACCTAGACATAATTTCTATTTCTTCCTTAGTGGAAGGTGAATCTTGCTTTGACAAAACCAAGCCCTTGGGAATAGGTACAGAGCTTACAGGAAATTTAAATTCTGCAAACATTTCACAAACTTTCTCAATATACGAGGTTTGGTGAATGTACAGGTGATTTCCTATCTCTTCAAACTCTATGCCCAATAGCTTTCTGGTTGTCCCCATAATCTTTAAATTAAAATGTTTTTGCAGCAAATTTAACCCATAATCCAAATCATCTTGAGTTTTACCAAAAAGAACCATATCGTCAACATAAAGTAAAAGAATCAATCTGGACTGAAACATGTATACACAATTACACCAATCGAGTTTATGAAAATCTAATCTGGATAAAACATCATCCACTTCAAAGAACCACTGTCTGCCAGATTGATGCAGACCATAAATGGCCTTATTCAACTTACAAACTTTATTTCTTTCTTTAATAAAACCCTCAGGTTGATGCATGTATACAGTCTCATCCAGATTAGCATAAAGATAAGCGTTGTTGACATCTACCTGGACATTAACCCATTTTAACAGACATGAAAATATGGCAAAGAATAATCTAACTAGTGAAAAACTTATGACTGGACTGAAAACTTCCTCATAATTTTCTCCTTTAACTTGGTTGAAACCTTTTGCTACCAATCTAGCCTTATACCTAACTATTTCATTTTTCTCGTTCCTTTTTAAGGTATATACCCAACGGTTACCAAGAATCTTAGCATCTTTTGGTGGTATCACAAGATCCCATACATTACGCTCATGCATAACATTTAACTCTTGGTTCATTGCGTCCCTCCAATTTGATGCTTCAGGTGTTTTAATGGCTTGATTGTAGGTTTGAGGAATTTTAATTTCAGTTAAGTTGGCCTCACCTATATTTAAAAGATTAGTTACATTACCAGATTCTTTATTTTTACTGCTAAAATCAAACAAGTTTTTATCACATTCTATTTTATTTGTTTTACAATAATCTATTAATTCATTAAAAGATCTAATTCTAGTATTTGTTCCTTCTATGCCATAATAAATGTCTGTTTTATCCCTTCCTGTTTTACGTGTTACTGCCTTACGGGTCCATGGAATAGATCTACAAGGTTTTAAACTAAACCGCTCTGAACTCTGGTCTTGATCTGACACACTAACTCTTTCAATGTCATTCCCCAATTGAGGTGTATTCTCAGGTTCATCAAAAATATCTCCATCTTCTGGAAAGTCAAAAAGTGAAAAATTAAATTTTTGTTCTTTTAGTTTTGAAACGACATCTACCCCCCTTTTAGTTTCATCAAACTTAACGTTAATAGTTTCAACAACTTTATTTTCCTCTATTAACCAAATTCGGTAGCCTTTTGTTGTATGAGCATACCCACACATGATCCCTAGTTTAGCTCGCATATCAAGCTTCCTTCTGACCTGCCTGGGCACTCCAACATATGCTACACAACCAAACTTTTTAAAGTGAGAAACCGAGGGTTTTCTGCCTGAATACATCTCAAAAGGGGTCTGTTTATTTTGTTTGTGACAAACCCTATTCCAGGTATATGAAAAACAATGTAAGGCTTCAGCCCAAAATTTTTGACACAAGCCACTAGCATTGAGGAGAGTTTTTATACCATCAAGAGCAGTTAAATTGAAACGCTCCGCAATGCCATTCATTTCTGGGCTATACGGATTCGTTTTCTCGTGACCAATTCCCTGCTTTTCTAAAAAATTCTCAAAATCTTTGTTACAAAACTCCATGCCACCATCAGTTCTGATAGAAATTATTTTCTTATTTAAGTACCTTTCGGCCCTACTCTGGAATTTCAAAAACGTCTGAAATACATCAGACTTATTCCTGATGGTGTACACAGTAACAAAACGAGAAAAATCATCAATGATGGTAAAAAAATATCTACTCCCCC
This sequence comes from Maratus speciosus, assembly GCA_963932465.1. NCBI lineage: Eukaryota > Metazoa > Arthropoda > Arachnida > Araneae > Salticidae > Maratus > Maratus speciosus. The sequence continues at coordinate 143,906,519 of OZ010787.1, read as the reverse complement.
CATGCGATGTCACCTGTAAAGGCCCGCACAAATCCATGTGCAAGAGCTCCAGAGCAGTTTTAGACCTTACTTTATTTATTGCCCTAAATGATGTTCTTTTAGATTTTGCAAGTTTACAGGAGATGCAATCCTCGGCCAACTTTGACAGCTTTGGAAGTCCTTTAACACTTTCATTTTTACATGTGTTAATTAAGTATTCATTATTTACATGGCAAAATCTTTCGTGCCATAATTCATTCAAATTAATTTTTTCAGAATGATTAGCTGAAATGTCAGCCGAGTTGCTTTCCCCTTTACACATGGAATTATAATGAGAGGGTTTTAAAAAATACAAATCATTTTTCCTAACTGCATAAAATAACCAATTCCATTCTTTGTCATATACTACAAGTTTACTTTTACTACCTACAAAATTTGCTCCTAACTTTTCAAGCTTACTGCCAGACAAGAGATTCCTTCGTAAATTTGGATTATATAAAACATTTTTTAAAATAATCTGATTAAAACTGCCATCTTTACATTTTACAAAAAAATTTACAGTACCCTTTCCCTGAACAGGACTTTCTTTTTCTCCAACAGCAAGTGACATCTGCATATTTGAAACAGGTTCAAAATCCAAAAACAAATTTTTGTTATTGCAAAAATGAGCCGTAGCAGCTGTGTCAAAGACCCAGCTACCACTTTGGCCAAAGTCAGATGAATTAGCTTCATATGGAGAAATTTCAATTAAACTAGCCTCTTGTTCAGAGAAAGTACATTTTACATTATTACATTTTACTTTATCACAATTTACTTTACTACATTTTACATTACTACATTTTAATTCAATATTACTAGTTTCTGAAAATTTATTTTTAAATTGAGAATTTCTAGAATGAGAGCCTTTAGGTTGATAATTTTTAGATTGACCTTTAAGTTTACAATTAGCAATTAAGTGACCATAAGATTTACAACAATAACAAGGACCTATTAATTTACTTTGCTTAACATTCTTATTTTTAGAAAATTTACCTTGATTTACATAATTGTCAGATTTATAAGAAGATTTACCTGTTTTACATTCAGCTATTTCACCAGAAAAAGCAACATTATCTGCAAGGTCTCTCTTTGCTAATTTCAGGCGGTTCTCCTCTAGCAGCAACTCCGATTCAATCTTGTCTGGAACAAATTCGGTATCTGGCCAACGATAAATCGCTTGTACTGTTGATTGGAACTCCTCTGGTAAACTCCGGATCATCTGATACCCCAAATACAGAGGCTGTAATGTATGTCCAACTTCCCGAAGGCGTTCAGCAGCTTGTTTCACTCGGCAGAGGAAAAGGCCAAGATTCTCACTGGGATTATATCGGACACTAAAAAACTCATCCAGCAGATGTATCACTCGGGCTCTTGTAGTTGGTTCAAAATGATCTTTTAAAATTCTCCAGGCAGCAGCTCCACTAGTTGTACCAGCGATTAAAGGCTTAAACTCAGGCGATAAGGTCTGATAGATTATTGTATACGACCTAGCTTTTCTTAAATTCATCTCGCTTCTTTCCCTCCAAGTCAACTGGTCTGTTACAGGAACTGTTTTATCATCTTTCCCTGCTTTCGGTTCCGACGATTCCCCCGTTTCTTTCACCTCATTTTCTGGATCAGGATTCTCAATGTAGTTCCATGCTCCAAAATGCATTAACAGGACTTTCACTTCTATCTTCCATGTTTCCCAATTCGTGGAGGTCAAAAGAGCAATGTTAGATAATTCCATCTTTAACACGGCCTCCGTCGAAGCAATTGTAAACACACTTCAACAATGTTGGTAAGGTTCACAAAAAAACATCCGAAGAATTGACGAAAACATTACGAAAGTCCATAGGAGACGTCGAAAAAATTCATAACAAACGTCGAAAAAAACGTCATTCAGAAACATCTGAACTCCAGCAAAGAGGTACATCTTTTAAGAAACAGGAAAAGTTCATCAGCGCTTAGCAGAAAAAAACATTATCTTCACTTCCACAGGGCCACTGGGCCCATAACCTGTTGACCAATTAAAACATTGGCCAAACAGAGTTGCTGTGGTTAGTGTGGAAGACTTAAGACACTAGTTCTAAAACAAATTCATTTTATTCGAAGCAAGATGATATGATATACAATATAACAGCTGAACTTCGCCGTCAAATCATAATATAAAAATAAACTAATATCTAATGATTCTACATTATGACAAGTTATGCAAACGTACAAAAAAATTCACGAAGCTACTAATCCAAAATCAGTCCAGACCTTTATACACCCGGTAACAGCAATTGTTTTGCATAAAAACTGTTGCCAATTGATAGATACAAACTTACTCAGAATACATCCGAAACTCCGACCATGCGAACGCAACTTAAACGCCATTGGCTGCAAACTATGACGTCACAAGTCAGCCGTTCACGGCGAAAGATGAGATACCGAAATCACTGTTACTGACAGTTACTCAGTAACGGCACTTGCCTCAAAAGCTAATACGCATGAATGAAAATACTGGTCGTTTCGGATGTAAACAAGAACAAGAGAGGGTGAAAAATAAACGTGCATCAATAGGAAGTAAATACTTTAAAGCTTTATCATTCAAGTTAAACTTTACTGAATGTTTAAATAAACAATTGATGCATAACAGAAAGTACAGCAATCCGCTTTCTTGAATAAAGGATATTCAATCTACATTATGATCACATGGTCAAGGCAAGAACGTCTAGCGTAAAGAAGGGAAGGCTCCGTCTACGTAATGTAAATCCCCGCTAGCCAATGAAACAGTTCATGGGAGAAAGCAGTAGTACACTGTTAAAAATATCGTGAAAAATTACCTCTGTTTTTAAAAGCTATCTGTATTCTGACCAATGCAGGGGTGATTGTGCTCCGGGTGTAGCCCGGATTTCCGGGTTTTTCGATCTATCCTTCCGGGTTTATGAGATCTTTACGTTTAGCGGAAAATTCGGACATTAAAAAGTATCACGAATTTCGACAAATGGTCGCCGAAAAAATCAATTCCTCAATCGTTCGCTGAAAAAAATCGACAATTTCTTCAAAGGATTACGGGAAAAAAGGTGAATTTCGTCAAAGAATCTCGAAATAAACACAGATTTCGTCAAAGAATCTCGAAATAAACACAGATTTCGTCAAAGAATCTCGAAATAAACACAAATTTCGTCAAAGGATCGCGAAAAAAGCGCGAATTTCGCAAAGGATCGCGATAAAACTAAGATTTTCGTCAAAACATCGCGGGGGGAAAAACGCGATTTTCGTCAAAAGATCGCGGGAAAAACAGATATATCGTCAAAGTAACGCGGGAAAATGGATATCGTCAAAGGATCGTTGAAAAAAAGCAAATTTCGTTAAAAGATCACATAAAAAACATTAATTTCTTTAAAGAATCGCGGAAAAAACGCGAATTTCGGCAAAAGACCGTTGAAAAAACACATAATTAGAACCGGGAAAGATTTTCTCCATCCCGGAATCGCGGGGAAAATGCGACTTTCGTCAAAAGATTGCGGGGAAAAACGCGATTTTCGTCAAAAGTTTGTGGGGGGGAAAACGCGATTTTCGTCAAAAGATTGCGGGGAAAAACGCGATTTTCGTCAAAAGTTTGTGGGGGAAAAACGCGATTTTCGTCAAAGGATCGCGGGAAAGACGGAAATATCGCCAAAGAATCGCTGGAAAAACGCGAACTTCGTTAAAGAATCGCGGAAAAAAACTAGTTTCTTTAAATAATCGCAAAAAAAAACCCGCAAATTTCACCAAATGATCGCGGAAAAAACTCGAATTTTGTCAAAGAATCTCGAAATAAAACAAATTTCGTCTAATGATCTCGAAATAAAACAAATTTCTTCTAATGATCGCGAAAAAAACACAATTTTTGTCAAAGGATCGCGAAAAAAAACAAGATTTTCGTCAAAAGATCACGGGAAAAACTTAAATTTCATTAAAGGATCACGGGAAAAAAACCAATTTCTTCAGAGAAGTGATTTTCGTCAAAGGATCGCAGGAAAAAATGCGATTTTCGTCAAAGAATCGCTAGAAAAACGGAAATATCGTCAAAGGATCGCATAAAGAATGCAAATTTTGTTAAGGGGTCACAGGGAAAAAACATGAATTTCTTTAAAGAATCGTGAAAAAACGCAAATTTCGCTGAAAAATCGCGGAAAAAACGCAAATTTCGTGAAAGGATCGCAGAAAAAAACACATAATTAGAACCAGGAGTGATTCTCTCTCCACCCTCTCTTCTGTAACCTTTTAGAAAAGTTGCTGTGAATTTCAGATATATTTTATTTTACTCAGAATCACCCCTGGTATTGTGTTATCCATCTCAATCTCAGTACAAAAATATCCAGAATTGCATATCTGTAATGTGTAATACTCAAAAAGAAAGCAGGAAAAAGAAATTTACATTGTATAAAGAGTAAAGCTTTAAAAATAGATTTTTATTTTTTTTTTTCTAATACTTAGCCACTTAGAAGTAAAATTGGATTGGTTTTGACATTTTTGTACTGTTTTCAAATAACTAGATATGACTTGCATTAAATCTACTAAGAGAATAACTCTTAACATATAATTTGTACTTTTTTCATGAGTACTTAGAATAAATTCATTTACTGAATATAGAATTCGAATTTTGCATGCAACAAGATAAATTGCACTCTCCATTTGATGAAGTCATTTAGCTTTCGGTGAAATTAACATAAGTTTACCAAATTATGTTTTTCTGCAATTGTATATTTCAAACAATAACAGAAATATGTCATTTGATTGACATGCTGTTGCAGCATCAGTTATGTAAATTGATATTGGTATATTTTGCATCGATAACTTTCAGGGTTTTTCACTTTGTATCGATTAATTTTCAGGGTTTTTCACTCTGAGTCGCAATCACCCCTGCCAATGAGAACGCTTCATAGGCGTTTATGTAGCGTTCTCATTGGTCAGAAAATAGAGAACCTGTAAAAACCGAGGTAATTTTTCACGATATTTTTAACAGTGTAGTTTCCTGTTTCCCTTCTCATCAGTTAGAAATTCTTTGGGTAAATTAACGGTACCACGTGACTTTTTCAGTCTCAAACCCATATTTGGAATATCCTCCATTAGAAGATACGCGCATGGATGATCTCTATTAGACTAGGGAAATAATTCAGCATGCATTAACCTGACGATAATGGCATGCTCGCAAAGAACTTTAACGATTTGTTTTTATCACTTTTACCAATAAACATTTATTGGCCGTATGTCGCTACTTCGTTATAGAGACACACTTGTTCCTAATTAGATCCTGGCCTTAATGTATCAAAATACGGAGTTTGCTTTCTGTACTATTCCTGAGCTCAGCAATGGTGTTATTACACGAGGACTCAAAGACGCTTGGAATCCCAGGCGTCTAGCGACAACAGCCGCCTCACGCGCCGTCTTTTCCAAGCATTTCATTGGCTGTTCCGGAAAAGGCTTTTATATTATCAGATTTCCAAGCATATGATTGGCTGTTACTGGCGACTCGCCTCGTTTCGAGCGTCAAAGATGCTCTGACAGAAAAAAGACGCTCGCGCTCCAAGCGACTCCCCTGGAGCCATAGGAATACATGGAGACGCCCGGAATCTGAAGCGTCTTTGACCCCTCGTGTAATAACACCATTATAGCGTCTAGAAATATAGGGCGGATCCAGGTACAATTTTGCAAACAGTGAAAAGTTAGCAAAAATTCTGGCTTCTGATTGGTCAATCTCGTTACGATAACACAGAAAAATCTACCTAGATCACGGTCATAGTGTGGAAACCGGCTATGCCAGTAATTCTTTAAAAAGTGCTAAAAATTGAATCCCATAAATATTGAAAAATACTGAATGACAAATGTCGATAGGAGCAACATTTTCTAGATCTTCTCGGAGCGAAACGTTTCCTTTTGAAATAGTTATGTTGGAATTACCATATGTCGCTGTAATCGACATTCGTCGTTCAGCCTCGTTCAACATTTATGGGATACAATTTTTAGCCCTTTTTTAATAAGCCGATTTTTAAACTATATCTTCTAGAAACTATAGCTCCGTTATAGCATCTAGATTATATGTTGTAGAAATCGACTATCCCAGCGATACTTTAAAAAGCGCGAAAGTATTGAATCCCTTAAATGTACAACGATGTTGAATTCCAAACAGTCATTTGCATCGACATCTGCTGGATATTTTTTAAAGAAGAAAGAGACATGTGTAATGCACCTCTACAGCATCTAGAATACATAATGTGGAAATTTGCTATCCAAGAACCGCTAAAAAGTGTATCCCTTAAATGTGCACTGACGCTGAAATTCAGGGAGATTATCGCAGCGACATCTGCTATATATTTTCAAATTTCAAAGTAAACATCATATTATTACAGTGGGTTTGACGCCAAGCACACAGGTCAAATGTAAGTTAATAAAACGTTTTTAAAAAAATGTTACAGCGTCTAGACCAAATTGTCTTGGAGTTTTGGGAAATATCCTGCAGATATCGCTGTGATCGACTGATTGGATTTCCACACTATATATTCTAGACGCTGTAGCGCCGCGGTAGCCTGTCCTTTTTCGTTTGCCTCAAAGTAGATGACGTCATTTGAAGCTGTTCCTAAGTGTGGCCAGCTCATCACGTCACACGGAGTTGATTATCTGTACACGGCAATGGACACAAAAAAAAATCGGTGCACCGCTTTGTACTAAACATCGTGTAAAGATGATCCAACTCCGTGTGACTTTTAAACGTCATGAACTGGCCTATTATGTCATTGGTCACGCTAACACCCTCCCCCTTGTGTCCGCCATATATAGCTGCATCTTGCACTGGAGACTGCTAAATGGGCTGCTATCGGTCAAAATCAAGAGAGAAAAGGGCAGAACAGGAGGAAAGAACTCGTTTTTTATGTAGTTTTTCACACAGGAAGATTGACATGTCTGCTCCTCTCCTTTCATAGCTTCATGGTGGTGAAATAAACAAACGCACCCTAAATATTTGAGAAAGTCTTGACACGCGTCACAAAAACATCACACAAAGCAGGCAAAGCAAAGAAACAAAATCATTCATTGGCTCGTGGATATGAACGAGCCAATGAATGATTTTTCTTCTTTGTTTTGCCTGCTTTGTGTGATATTTTCCTGACTTGTCAAGGCTTTCTCGAATATTTAAAGGACGTTGAATAGGCCGGGATCAAGATAGATTTTATGCTATTAGCGCGATGAGATTGATCAATCAGAAGCCTGCACTTTTGAAAACTTTTTTATGTTTGCAGTAAACACTCTGGATCCCGAACATTAACTTTGGTTGGTTAAGACGATTTTGAATAAAATCAGAAAGCCAATGTTTTTAAACTTTTTTGGTTAGTTTAATCGAAATCTTCCATGTCTATTAATGAAAACTGAGTTACTGTACTTTGGACAAAAACTTGAATATGAGTACAGGACTTGTGCATATGTGTCACCACACTTACATATAAATGTACTCTGTTATGAGCATGATTCTAAGCGCAGCTGGTTAAATTTGAGTATCTGGGTATTAGATAAAGCAATAGTGGCCCACTGTGGCTGAGTGGTTAAGACACCACGCCGCTAATCCCTTGAGAACATAGGTGGGGGCGGGTTCGAATCCTGCCGTGATCCCCACGTGATCTGATATATATATGTGTTCAATAAAACAAACAAACAAACAAGCAATAGTGAAAGGTACAGTTGCCATGGAAACAACGACTTCTTTAATTCGTATAGAAAATTAATGAATCGTTCTAAATGACTTAAGTTTAAAATGTAGGTAAATGCTCTGAAAATATCAATGGCTCCCATCTAGTATTTTACAAAAGTAATTTAATATATTCACATGATGTATAAGTTGATGCAACTCTTACCTAATGAAAATTCTGCAACAAGACTTATGTAGGTAGATCTTTTCAATGATTAATTCAGAATTCTAAGAACAAAACGAAGTTCTTAAGCACCCTTCCTCACCCCTCCCCCCACTCAAAAAAAGAAATACGATAGAAAGGTATAAGTATTTGGATAATTTCAGTATTTCTGTGATCTTTTGTCAGAGTTTAGAAAAGGTGTCTGGGTATAAAAAAAAACATATAACAAATTTGACGAACGATAAGACTATAGATTTCAGGCAATTTTTAACTGCAAAAAAATTTTATTCTAATGTTTATGCAGCTTTAATAATAGGCTATTAAATATAATCAATTTACGGGAATTTTTGTACGAAATTATATTCTCACATTTATGCAAATAGGTATGGATAAACAGACTTGAGTAAAATTACATGTTTATTCTTTCTTCTCTGTAACACGATCTAAATGAAGATGAAGTTATATGTGCAGTTTATATCTTTAAATTTTTAGATTTTTTTTATCAAAAATGTTTCATCATCATGTCTAGAATTGCTAGATTTACTTCTTTAGACAGATCTTCGATTCTTTAGATGCCTGCGGGGCTTCATTCTTGGATTTTCTGTAGGTATTTGTAAAGATAAATTTATTTTGCAAAACCGTCAGCAAAAAAAAGTTAGAACAAACAATTAACTGACAGACTAACTGTAAATATATATTTTATTTTGACTCTATTTGATTTTTACTAAATTTTCATCCTTCATAGAAAATTTTAAGGCGATATAAATTGAGAAAGACTGATACTTTGAAAGAAGAAATTGACTTTCGTTACTTTTAAATTATTAATTACTCTAAGAAATGAATGATGGGTAAACAAAGTGTATACTATTGTGTTTGTTCCCTGCTTATAAAAGCTATACAAGGACTAATTTTAGCGAGTAGAATTATTTGAATTATATATAATCTGTTTAAAAAAAAAGAACTGATATCTACTAAAAAACAACTTTTCAAAAGTAAAAAAAAAGCCAAGCAAAAAAAAAAAGAAAAGAAAAAAGGGGAAAGTTGTGGCTAAAAAATAGTGTGATATCAAATTTCCAAGCTAATATTATGGTACTTATTTAACATTTTTTATTAAAAATTTACCATATGTAAGTCGAGTACCTAAGTAGGCGTTGATAGAAAGCCTTTTCTCCTTTACTAAATACATCATAACGTGTTTCTGAAAATTAATTTTTTTTAATTATGCATGATGGGCTTGGCGGCCATCTTTCCATATTTTACAAAAATTTCTAAGCAGACAAGCTCGTAGTATGTTTGCATTATTAAGAATTTTGAACTTCTAGTTTTGGCTACAGAGAGATAAATTAAGAAAGTCTTTTATTTTGAAGAAAAAAAATGTTTTTTACTGCTTTAACTAATTAACCCCCTCCAAAAAAAGGGAATCATAAGATGAAACCTGAAGTTACTTCAACTTTATTTTAAGACACAAATTTCTAGGCACTCATTTCCATAAATTAAAAGCATTAAAATGTTTGCTTTAGCAACAATTTCAAATTTCCGATCTTAACAATGTACTTGTGTGCTTAGAAAATTGTGTAAAATATGGAAAGATGGCCGCCAAGCCCATCATGCATAATTAAAAAAAATTAATTTTCAGAAACACGTTATGATGTATTTAGTAAAGGAGAAAAGGCTTTCTATCAACGCATACTTAGGTACTCGACTTACATATGGTAAATTTTTAATAAAAAATGTTAAATAAGTACCATAATATTAGCTTGAAAATTTGATATCACACTATTTTTTAGCCACAACTTTCCCCTTTTTTCTTTTCTTTTTTTTTTTTGCTTGGCTTTTTTTTTACTTTTGAAAAGTTGTTTTTTAGTAGATACATACATACATACGTACAGTGGACTAACCCCTCTTTTCCCCCTTTATCCTTAACCAATGAACCCCGAAAACTAATAAGGGAAGTTCCTTAACATAATAAACCAGTATACCAAATTCGGAGCAAATCGAATGATTCTGCATGAAAAACCCATTTATCTGAATTAAGGGGGTGGACTAACCCCGTGTTTCCCCCTTTATCCTTAATCAATGAACTCCCAAAACTAATCAGGGAAGCGCCTTATCACAATGAACCTAGAAAAAAATTTTGAAGCAAATCTGATGTTTCTATTAAGAGTTATCGCATTACGTACATACATACGTACAGTAGACTAACCCCCCTTTTTCCCCTTTATCCTTAACCAATGAACCCCCAAAACTAATCAGGGAAGTTCCCTAACATAATAAACCGGTATATCAAATTCGGAGCAAATCGAATGATTCTGCATGAAAAACCCATTTATCTGAATTAAGGGGGTGGACTAACCCCCCCTTTTCCCCCTTTATCCTTAACCAGTGAACCCCCAAAACTAATCAGGGAAGTTCCTTAACATAATAAACCGGTATACCAAATTCAGAGCAAATCGAATGATTCTGCATGAAAAACCAATTTATCTGAATTAAGGGGTTGGACTAACCCCGTTTTTCCCCCTTTATCCTTAACCAATGAACTCCCAAAACTAATCAGAGATGCGCCTTATCACAAGGAACATAGGAAAAAATTTTGAAGCAAATCGGATGTTTCTATCAAGAGTTATCGCGTTACGTACATACATACATACATACATACAGAACGGGCGGGCACATTAGCTCTCAGACTTTGATAGCCTGTGAGCAGCCCCTTTTCCCCCTTTATCCTTAACCAATGAACCCCCAAATCTAATCAGGGAAGTTCCTTAACATAATAAACAGGTATACCATATTCGGAGCAAATCGAATGATTCTGCATGAAAAACCCATTTATCTGAATTAAGGGGTTGGACTAACCCCATTTTTCCCCCTTTATCCTTAACCAATGAACTTCCAAAACTGGTCAGGGAAGCGCCTTATCACAATGAACCTAGGAAAAAATTTTGAAGCAAATCGGATGTTTCTATCAAGAGTTATCGCGTTACGTACATACATACATACATACATACAGAACGGGCGGGCACATTAGCTCTCAGACTTTGATAGCCTGTGAGCTAAAAATGAATTAATTGAAACTGATTCAAGTTCATGCTCAAATTCGAATTTTTTCAAACGAACTCGTTCAACTCAAACTCACTTATGAAAGTAAATAAAATTCACTAAAAACTCGTTTTGTAGTATATTAAAACTTTTTTGTCCAAATTTACAAAATTTTGTGAACTAATCTTTTGGTTATACGATGTAAGGGTCTTCATGGGCCCGGTTTAATTTTCCTTCTCGACAGTAGGCCTGAGCCTGGTTTGGGGTTTTCTATTTTCTAGAGGTTCGGACCGAGATGGGCCGAGACTATATTTTCTGGCCCAAGTTGGGGTTGGACTGCATTCTTCTTGAGGTTTGAACAAGCAGAAATTTTCAGTTCCGCTTCCAACCCAGCTCATATGAAAATCATTGGACCTGCACGAATCTGGCCTGCCCTATAAAAATATCAGTAAAATTTGGACCAGCACAACTTTCTTTTTTTTTTTTTTTTTTTTCAAAAAATGCATCTGTATTTTTAAATCACTGTTATTCTCCAATTAAAATTGATATAATTTGTCTTTATTATTTTTAAAGATGGGTAGATGCATTTCTAGCCAATAAAATTAAAGTATGGTAAAACCTGCGGAACCTGAGTATGATGGAATCCCGTGTTTAAGGGGAAAAAACTTTGATCTATGTAAATTGAGAATAACAGTAGGTACTTGCGAAAAGAATGCATTTACAACAGACGATGAACCTGTTCATGGTGGAACCTGCCCATAACAGATTTTTCTTCTTTCCTATGATATTCTGTCTTAAAAGATTTTATTTTTTAAAATAAAGAATATAACATGAAATAAAACGATAAAATATGTATTTTTTGTTAGAACTTCTTGTAGAAGACAATTTTAACAGTATAGGCATAAAAAATCTATGTTCAGCTTAGTCGGGCCGAGCCGATTAATTTTTTGTGCAGGCTGGGCCGAACTTTTAGCTTTTATACCCGACCCGGCTAGGTCAATAATTTTTTTGAATGGGCCAAGCTCAGCTCGGAGCAGTTCTGGCCGAACTTTGAACATTTATACTGAGCTAAAAGAAAAATTGTCTACTGATCGCACTCAGCTTGAAAATTTCTTTCAGCCTGCAGGGACTTGTATATAAAAAGAAAAAATATATATTATTTAAATCTAACGAGCACAGGAGATATATTTTCAAACGCTCGGTATTAAGAATTTATTTTTATCATTTTGTTTTTATAATTTCTATTTTGCAGATTATCTTTCCATCGAATTTCTATTAGTACTTAATACAAAAACTTAAGATTATTATTAATAAAATGCATAAAGACATCACAGGTAAATGATTGTTTGATTAATTAACCCTTCAATTGTAAAATATTTTACCTGCAGATTATTTTTTGCCTTTGAAGTATCTGTCACAGTCTCTTGGGAAAATTTTTTGCTACTATAGTGTAATTCAGTATGGAACCATTTATCCGGAAACCAGTTATCCGGAATGCTATTTCGAATAGATTGATTTCAGAATTTTTGCAGAAAAAAGTGTCATACACTGCCAGTTTGACATATGCATTGCTTGAAACAATTGTATAATTTGATGACAACATCTAGTATTTGAAATGGAAACATATTTAGTTGTATTTTAGATGTTTTAATTTTTATGCAGAAGAATTTTTGTTCCCAAGGAATTCCCATAAATTACTTTCCTTCAAACTCTGACAATCATCTGATTTTTAATCCAAGCAGTGGCGTACCCAGGATTTTATTTCGGTGGGGGGGAGGGGGGGGGGGCTGACTTAAATTTTCATAATGTTCTAAATCTTGCAAAACACGTTGAATGGTGTTATAAACAGAAATCATTTTTGTCAATAAGGCCGTAGTCAGAGGGGGGAAAGGAGAGGGGCAGGGGTGACTTTGTTCTGAATTTTCCGAAAATTTAAAAAATTCGGTCATCAGTCCGAAAATTCGGATTAAAAAAGTATCGCGATTTTTGACAAATGGTCGCCGAAAATAATCAATTTCGTCAATTGTTCGCAAAAAAAAATCTCCAATTTCTTTAAATGATCAAGGAAAAATCTGGAATTTTGTCGTAGGGCGCAGATAAAATGCGAAGTTTGTCAAAGAATCGCGAAAAAAAACTCAAATTTTATCAAATTATCCCAAAGGAAACGCTAATTTCGTCAAATGAGCACAGAAAAAAACGAATGTCGTCAGAAGGCAGCAAAAAAACACGAATTTCATCATAAGGTCGCGAGAAAAACACGAATTTCGAAAAAAAAGATCCCGAAAAACACTCATTCCTTCAAAAGGCTGCGAAAAAGAAGCTAATTTCGTAACGGATCGCAAAAAACACGAATTTCGTCAAAGGGACACGGAAAAACGTGAATTTTGTCAAAAGGCCGCAGCAAAACACAAATTTCATCTAAAAAAACGAGAAAAAGCGCGAATTTTGTCAAAAAGCCGCAGTAAAACTCAAATTTTGGCGAAGGATTGCGAAAAAACGCAAATTCCATCAAAGGGCCACAGAAAAAATGCAAACTTCGTCAAAGGATTGCTAAAAAAATACGCATTTCGTCAAAGGGATACAGAAAAAAGTGAATTTCGTCAAAAGGCCACAGAAACCGCGACTTTCAGAAAATGACCACAGAAAAAACACGAATTTCGACAAAGGATCGCTAAACAGACACGCATTCCACCAAAGGGAAGTGGAAAAAATGCGAATTTCGTTAAAGGATCACACAAAAAAAAAAGAGCAGGATCACAAATAGGGCCACAGAAAAACGTGAATTTCGTCAAAAGGCTGGAGAAAAAAAAGCTCATTTCGTCAAAAAAACCACTAATTTCTTCAAAAAACCGCGGAATAAAGCAAATTTCAACAAAGGATCTCGAAAAAAATGCGAATTTCTTCAAAGGGCCGCAGAAAGAATGCGAATTTCATCAAAAGGCCGCGGAAAAACGTGAAGAAAAAAGATCGCTAAAAACACACATATTCCGTCAAAGGACTGCGAAAAAAAAAGCTAATTTCGAAATTGATCGAAAAAAACTCTAATTTCGTCAAAGGGACACGGAAAAACTTGAATATCGTCAAAAGGCCGCAGAAAAACGCAAATTTAATCAAAAAAGACAAGAAAATAGTGCAAATTTCGACGAAGGATTGCATAAAAAAACCCGCGAATTTCGGCAAATGACCACAGAAAAAACGCGAATTTCGACAAAGGATCACTTAAAAAACATGCATTCCATCAAAGGGAAGTGGAAAAAATGCGAATTTCGTTAAAGGATCGCAAAAAAAAAGAGAAAAAGCAAGGTCACAAAGAAGAGCCACAGAAAAACGTGAATTTCGGCAAAAGACTGCGGAAATATATGAATTTCGTCAAACAGCAGTGGAAAAAAAAGTGACCATTTTCGTAAACAAAAAAAAAAAGTGCGACCATTTTCGTCAAAAAAAAAAACGCGAATTTCGTCAAAGAGCCAACGCGAATTTCATCAAAAACACAAGAAAATTGGCGAATTTCGCCAAAAAGCTGGGGGAAAAACGCAATTTTCGACAAAACATGTCGTAAAAAACACGAATTTTGGCAAAAATCCATGAAAAAAACACAAATTTCGACGAAGGATCACGAAAAAAACGTGAATTTCGTCAAAGGGTGATGGAAAAAAAGCTAATTTCGTCAAAAGATCGCGGGAAAATGCAAATTTCGTCAAAGCGTAGTGACAAAAACCTGAATTTCATCAAAGGATCCCGTTAAAAACACATACAAATATGTGTTTATTATTATATGTAATAGTTTTTAAACTGAAATAATATAGTGAACTAACTTTTTAGAAATCTGGTTAACCCGAACTCTACTTGCAGGAATCTACTCTCAGCCTGAAATTGACCTGAAATGAAAACAGAGTTAATCCAAACTACAACAAAAATAATTAGCGGCAGGAAGGGATTTCCTCTCCTTCCACCCTCTGCTGTAACCTTTCAGAAAATTTGCTGTGGATTTCAGAATTTTTTTTTTACTCGGAATCAAATCTAAGGGGAAGGGAGGAGGGCACGGGTCCGATCCTGAGACCGTCCCACATCGAAATATGTTGAAAAGTGTTACTGGGATTTTTTTATATACTTTCATTTAATAGAAAGTCGTTATAACTTAAAATCTATAAAATTGTTTTTCGAACCCTCGAAACTAAATTCTGGCTACGGTTCTTGTTTAACAATAAATTAATATTGTAACAAACACAAAATATTTTTTGTATACACAAAATATTTTTATACACATATATAAAATAAAGACTTTGTTTATTATTTGTGCATTGCACAAGTAATAATAAGGACTTTAAACCGTTCCAGATGAAAAAGACTGGCTGCAAAGTTAAGACAGAATAGGAAGGTAAGTGGGGGAGGGGGACATTACCAAACTCTAAAGATGTCTTTGCAGTCAAACAAGAAGCCACAGTGTATCTTACAGATACAAGAAAGTAATAGTGTTAAAAACAATGTTAATGAATATCATTCACAGTCTGCTCTTCTGCGCATATACAGTGCCTGACTTCCGACTTAGCCAAAATTCTGAAGAGATTAGCTAAGCTGTCACTATGCACAAATATGGGACTAACAAAAAAGATAAGTGTGATCCATGACAAATATATATATTATTGAATTGATCTAAAAAGTAAGAAGTAAATTTTTTTACCATTTAACTTCAACCATTTTGGCAGGTAAAAGAGGTTTAGTCCCTTCAACCTTCCGCACCCCCATATTTCGGTGTAGCATGGAGATGCGACTGAAAAATGAAAGTTAATAAGCTAATTTACATTCAACTCTTCCGCAGCAGATTTCCGATTTAGCCGAAATCGATTTGAGATTAGCTGTGGTGTTACTGTGCATTAACATACTTCCGCATTGACAATTTTGGCGCCCGCCGACTATGAGAGAATTTTAAAAAATCCTTAAATTAAACTACTTTTAGATTTGTCGAATTTATTTGTAGGTCTCTTGAACTGAGCATATGTTTTCATTTATCGAGTAAAACAGGGATGGAGCTATTTTTCAGTCATTTGAAAATGGATTTTTTGGGTCTCAAGTAAATTTGGTCACAGGACTGAGGAGGATATTGGATTAACGAGAAAAACAAATTTGTGGCATGCCAGAAAATAAAACAAATTTATCTAAAAAAGAAGGCATATCAGCCCTTTTTTCATTTCACTGCGATCTCTTCAGAGGTGGAATGGAGCTGTAACCTCATAACCTCCGTCCCCATCGACTCTTTTGGTGTATGCTGGGGCATCACTGTGCACTAATATATCGGACTAACCAGAATAGCTGTGCCGAAAAAGAAAAAAAAATAAAAATTCTCAAAAGAAAGAAAAAAACAGGAGGTTTTTTTTTTTTATTTCATTTTTGATTATTTCAAAAGGGGGCCTGTAACCCCATCAGCCCCTTCTCCTCATTGGTTATATTGTGGTGTAACTGTGCGCTGATTTGAGACTAGCCAGAACGTCTTGTTCGTTTTATTGCAGAAAACAATTGCATTACAAATTTATCTCAAACAAAAAGAAAAATATCATAACTTTTTCCCTTACATTTTCGACTATCTTGGGAGGGGGCTGTAACCCCATCATCCCCTTTATACTTCTTTGGGTACAATGTGGTGTCACTGTGCACTAATATTGAACTAAAGAGAAGAGAGCGGCTAGTCTGTTGAATGACAGGAGAAAAAAAAAATACAAATTTATCTCAAACAGAAAGGGAAAAAGCAATATTTTAAAATTTCATTTTCGACTATTTCGGGAGGAGGGAGCTGTAATTCCATCAGCCACCTCCCCATCTTTGGGTATGCTGATATGTCAGTGTGGACTAATATGGTGTTAACGAGAATAGCTATTTCGCTATATGGCAGAAGAAAAATTACAAATTTATCTCAAACAAGAAGAAAAAAAATCAGCCTTTTTTCATTTCATTTTCGACTATTTAGGAAGGGGCACCCCTATAGCCCCTTTCACCTCTTTGGGTATAATATGGTGTCACTGTCCACTAGTATGGAACTAAAGAGAAGTGGGCGGCTAGTCTGTTGAATGATAGGAGAAAAATACAAATTTATCTCAAACAAAAAGGAAAATATCAGCACTTTTTCATTTCATGTTCGATTTCTTGGGAAAGGGCTGTAACTCCATTATCCCCCTTCTACCTTTTTGGGTAAAATGTGATATCACTGTACATGTACACTAATATGGAACTACAGCGAAGGGAGCGGCTAGTCTGTTAAATGATAGGGGAGAAAATGCAATTTATCTCAAATAGACAGAAAAAAAATCAGCACTATTTTTTTATTTCATTTTCGACTATTTCGAGAGAAGAGGGCTGTAATTCCATCAGACCCCTCCCCATCTTTGGGTATGCTGTGGTGTCAATGTGGACTAATATGGTGTTAACGAGAATGGCTATTTTGCTGTATGACAGAAGAAAAAATTAGATTTATCTTTAAAAAGTAAGGAAAAAGCACTTTTTCATTTAAATTTTTGACTATTTCTGGTTGGGGGGGGGGGGGGCTGTAACCCCGTCAACCCCCTTTCTCTTCTTTAGTGTCAATAAGGACTAATATGGAACTAAAGCGAAAGAAGCGCATAGTCTGTTGAACGATAAGGAGAAAATGCAATTTTATCTTAAACAGACAGAAAAAATTCAGCACTATTTTTTCCTTTCATTTTCGACCATTTTGAAAGGAGGGGCTGAACAGCCCCCTAACTAATATAACCTAGACTAATATGGTGTTAACGAGAATGGCTATTTTGCTGTATGGCAGAAGAAAAAATTACAGATTTATCTTTAAAAAGTAAGGAAAAAAACACTTTTTCATTTAATTTTTCTACTATTTCGGGAGGAGGAGGGGGGGGGGCTATAGCGCCGTCGGCCCCCTTTCTCTTCTTTGTAGTCAATCTGGACTAATATGGGACTAATGAGAATGGCTAACCCACTGTATGATTGAAAAAAATTAAAAAAATTTCCAAAAAAGAAAGACGAAAAATCAGCATTTTTTCATATCACTTTCAAAAATTTTTGGGGGGGTGGGCTGTAGCCCCATCAGCCCCCCCCCCCCCTTGGGTACGCCCATGAATCCAAGTAATCTAATAATTTAAAATCAGAAATAATGTCACAACCACATATATTCCACAAAACTTATCAAATAGATATTGCTTTAATATCCAACCAGTTAACCGGAAAAACCAGTTATCCGGAATACATCTGACCCCAACCATTCCGGATAAATGGTTCTGTACTGTAATTAGAATTATATCTTTAGTTTTCATTGTTTATTTTATGTGTACAAATAAGTAGTATTTTATATGTACAAACACCGCCTCGGAGGGTTCATGCCAGCCATCTGCATTTTAAAATTTAATTACGTTTTATTTGTTACTAATTTCGAAAAAATAGGCAGCTTTATTCACCTTAAATAACTTAAAATAACACAAAGAGAAAGAATAGTGGAAAAATTCTTTTGTCATGATATCTCTGCTTCTCTGCCTATCCTTAATCCCCCCAAAAGACAAATTGTATTTGTTTATTTGAGTTAGCGCATTTCAAATTTATATTATATGCTAAGACGAAAAAAAAAAAATGAACTGTTTCACTTTCCAAAAAACAATATCATTAGATATGTCTAAAACAAATCCAGATATCCTCATTCCAGGAAAAAAAATGTGTGTTTCCTGTTACTCATTAGTAAATATGAAAAAAATGTCTATTGCTGACAGGATAACCACCTCAGGAACAGAAAGCCTCTCTGATTCAGATTTTAATGAACCCACAGTAGTAATAGAACAATTAAACAAAAGTTGTGAATTGTTAGAGTTATCGCCAATAAAGGTAAGTAGGCGTACCTCAAAGAGAAAACTTAATTACATGCAAAAGAAAGTTTCAAAAATAACTAAGTGTGTTGCAACTAAAGCAGCTACAGTATTAGGTGTTAAAACCATAAATAAGCCTCAAAATAGTAAAGACACAACTTGTCCTGACTGCACATCTATGATGGATAAATTATTGGAGAAGTTTACAAATGCATGTTTTAAAGAAAAAGTTCAAATTCTAACACTAGTTCCAGATTCATGGACAATACAGCAAACAATGACTTATTTTAATACTACACAGTATCTTGTAAAAAAGGCAAGGAAGTTTAAAACAACAGAAGGGATGTTATCGATGCCTAGTGGAAGAAAAAGTGTTAAACTGAGTCCAGACGTTATAGAAAAAGTTATTAATTTTTATTATGATGATAATAACAGCCGCATGTGTCCTGGAAAAAAAGATTTCATATCTGTTCCAACTGAAAATGGCAGAATATTAAAACAAAAGAGATTGATTTTGCACAATTTAAAGGACTTATATATTGCATTTAAAGAACAACATGTCTTAAAAATTGGATTGTCTAAGTTTTGCTCACTACGTCCAAGAGAATGTGTTACTGCTGGAAGCAAAGGTATTCATTCTGTCTGTGTGTGTGTGTATACCATCAAAATATTAAACTTATGCTTCATGCTATTCATATCAATGACTACATATCATTGCTAAAAAAAACTTGTTTGATGCATTGAATCTGAAGAATGCATGTTGCACAGGTATGATAAATGTCCATCTCCTGAAATTTTAAAGAAAGATTTAATGGGTTTAGATGAATTGGAAATGAGTAATGATATTATTTATAAACAGTGGGTAAAGACTGATGGAGCAGAATTAAAAAAAGTGATTATGCCTGTTGATGAATTTGTTGATGATTTAATTACAAAACTCCTTGCTTTATGTTCACACCACTTTTTTGCAAAATCACAAAGTTTATATTTCAAGAAAACAAAGGATGAACTGAATACAGAAACTGCTATTATTTCAGCTGATTTTTCTGAAAACTATACTTGCATTGTGCAAGATGCTATTCAAAATATCCATTGGCAAAAAGAACAGGTTACAGTTCACCCCTTTTTTGCTTATATAAGGGACAGTATCACTGATACTGTGAAATCTATTCCTATGTGTGCAATAAGCGAGCATTTAGTTCATGACACTACTACATTTTGGGCTTTTCAAAAAGTAATTGTCAATTATTTAATTTCACAAATTCCACAGATTAAATACATAAAACATTTTAGTGATGGATCATCAGCCCAATACAAAAATTATAAAAATTTTATAATTTTTATAATTTTTGCCTCTAAAATATCTTCTCTGCCATCATGAAGAAGACCATGGTGTGAAAGCTGAATGGCATTTTTTTTGCCTCTTGCCACGGAAAAGGAGCTTGTGAGGGAATAGGCGGCACCATAAAACGCATGGCCACCAAAGCAAGTCTTCAGCATCCATTCAAAGATGGTATCTTAAATGCATTTGATCTGTATACATTTGCAAAAGAATATGTTAAAGGAATTGAAAGTTTTTTTTTTAACAAAATCTGAAATTGAAATTGCCAATAATCAGTTAGCAGATAGGTATGCAAAGGCAGATACAATCGTAGGAACAAGGGTTAATCACAGCTTTGTGCCAATAAATAAAGGCCAAATACTGGTTTCCAGGGTATCAGGCTCCTCAACAAATTTTATTGCTACTGTGAGATTTAGTGAAACCGACAAACCACAAACATTTAAAAGTGAACAATATGTTGCATGTGTATATGGTGTTAATTGGTGGATTGGTAAGATTTTAGATTACTGCGAGGAATTCAATGACTATAAAATTATGTTCATGCATCCTCATGGTCCTAGTTCATCATATTCATGGCCAAAATCTTCAGATGTTTGTTGGATTCCATATGAGCATATAATGAAAGTAGTGTCTACCCCAATGACTGCTACAGGAAGAACATATACTGTTGCTCCAGAGGAGCATACAACAATTCAACTCTTATTCTTAAACTTCAAGACAGATTATATCCTTGGTAATTTTCAACAACATATTATCAAGTTCCTTTCAACAATATATAGTTATATCCATGTAAGTATCCTGTTCTTATTTTATGTAAATATGTTTCATATAAGTTTTATCTAAGTCTTACTTTTATACATATTTGATGTTTTTGTTGTACATTTGTATCACACAAGATTTGTGTACTTATTTTGTCAAGATTTGTTCATTTAAATTGAAATTGGCAGTGAACTGAATAACTAATGTCAACTCAATTAACTCATTAATATTAATTTTTAATCTTTTATTTGAATTCAACTGATTTACAGCTAGTATTTCTGCCATATTTCAAAAAAATATGTTTTATGGCTCTTTTTCCTTCTAAATATTTTCCATTATGTATATTTTTCTGAGAATTATACATATTATCATTTTATATGAAATAAAAAGTATTGAAATGAAAATTTACTGTTATTTTAATATGTATGTGTTTTTAGTATAATTAACTGCTGATTGGTATTTCTAAATTGAATTATTTATATATTGATGCTCATACATTAATTCATATGCCAGAAAAAAATATTTTTAACCATTATTTGTTAAACCAAAGATACTTACGTGTTTTAAGATAGTCACTGTTAGGTAAATGACATCCTATGTGTAAAAAGCTATTTTTCTTTAATGAAAAATTTTACCTCTCCAATTTTTTTTCTGTTTAATGTATACATATGGAGCAATGTTTTTAGCAAGTTTGAAAAAAAATTATGATGGGCCATTTTTTTTATGGCCCATTACAGTAAGCCAATTTTTGAGGGTGATATTTTCTGTTTAAATGTGATAAACAGTATTTAAATAAAAATTTACCATTGTTTTAATATCATATATGCATTCTTTATATAAATAGCTTTAAATTGGTACCAGAAATATAAAATTTGAATCATTAGTTGCCAAGTTATGGACATTTATAGACATTGGGATAGCATCCAGGACCCATTTTAAAAAATGACCATTTTTTAAAAGGGTATATCTCAGTGAATATTAAGCAAATTTGTTTTAAAATTCAGATTTGAGGTATTCACTACTATGTCTGTCTACAAAAAAAATTTTAAAAAAATCCGTGACTATGCTGCAACACCCATTGGTTCAATTCGTGTAGAATGACCCCATTTTGAAAAAGAAAAAAAAGAGCTATAAATTTATTTTTCAATATTATATATTTCTTAATTGTTAAAATTTCTGAAATGCTAATGTGAGTTTATATGTTTAAAACTGTCTTGTTTGAAGAGTTCTAAAATAATTCCTAGTTTAGTTCATTTCATGTCTATATTCTTCATTTTAAAAAACCGACCTGAGCTGCCGACTACAGCAAGCACATTTATTCCAAAATTCTCATTCCCTTTCCCCTGGATTTTGTTCAACCGAGCGCTGATAAAAGTTAAATGTCTGACATAAGGGGGAAAAAATGTCCCTTTCATTTTTGCATATGTATGAGTAAAATTTGCACATTTTAATTCCTTAAGAATCTAATAAAGTTTTTCATTTGCCCATGAAATTAACGTATTTTTTATTATAAACTATTGCTCCCCAACCATGGCCCTTCACAGACTGCTGAGTCTTGAAAATTAGACTTTAACACCTAATTTGGCAGCATTTTCTGAAAGATCTTTTGTTACAGAAAAATGAAAAACTGCACAATTTATTGTTGTCTTAACGAGAATTATGCATTTTTTTTTAAAATTTATAAATGAAAATGAATTAAACATAGATTGAAAAATTATTTACTATTTTAGAAGTTAAATTCTTTTTAAAATCAATAATTTATTTATAAATTATAAAACTTCCCATTTCTAATTAATGAAAAAAATTATCAAAACTAGCAATTTGTGAAGGCCCCATGGCTTTCTCTTCTGTTGCCCTCACATAAATCTGGACCTATGCATCATTTTCTTAAAACCAGGCTTCTTTCCTTTTCAATCCAAAAAGTTACACATTTTGTATGCATTGTAAAAAAATTTCTGGAAGGTTCCGGAAAAAAGTGGTGGCATTAAAGATGCCACGGCTTTTGCTGTTACGTTTACATTTCAATTTTTCAGAAACATTCCATAGTATATGTACTCCAAAACCTTTCATATGGAAATAGTAAAATATTTTGATATGAAAGGTTTCAGAGTATTTATTATGGAATGTTTCAATTCTTTGTTGTGAAACATAACAGCAAAAAGCCGTTGCATTTTAATGCTACGCCTTTTTCCGGAACCTTCCTTAAAATTCAGATACGAATACATAATATAATAAACATTTAGATAAATGCATTTTTTATTTCTATCTTATTCTACTCTAAAAGAATACAATATTGATTGTAATCATTGTAATCAGTAGAAATTTTTACAATAGATTAAAAATATTAAAAAACTTTTACAAACATTGCATAACAAATCCCCCCCTCCCCACCCCCAACAGGAAAGAAAAAGGAACCCAGATTTTTGGCCCATGTTTTAATTAATTAAACAATTCGGACTTTGATCTTTTTCCATTTGCATCAAAAAATTACAAAATTTTCATTTTGATCTTTTTTATTTTGATACATTTATAATAATATTTTGCAGTTTTCACAATAAACAATACACATTTTTATTCCTAATAAATTTGTGAATAAGTTGTATTTCACAGCAGAAAAGATGCTTCAACTTTAAACAGCTATTACTCTTACAGTTTTAATAGTAGAAAAATGAAAGTTTTTTTTTCTTTTTTTGTCTTACTTCTTAGGATATTTTCAACAAATATAAATTATAGGACCAGGAAACCGTATAAAAATTTTAATTTCATATTATTTTAAGAAATGTTTTTATTGAACCAAATCACTTTTAAAATACTTCTGTATATCTCATTTAAGACTGTTCTCAAACCCAAGAGGGCAACTTTATGACATAAGTTTTAATTTATTTTTATTCGGAAATGCATGAAACTAGCAGGTGTTGTTGTTCAAAAAGTATGTCATCGAGCTTTTTTATTCCTTTTTTTTTTTTTTTTTGCAAACGCAATAGATCTTTCAGAAAATGGTGTCAAAGTGGACGTTTTGAACTGAATTTCTGTGCGAAAGTAGAATAACCTCTCAAGAAAGGGAAAAAAAAAGTGTTTGTGACATGATCAAAATCACTTATAACTCAATAGGTAATTTATTGATCAAAAAATGCAAAACAGTTCGATTCGAGTCGCTTCAATGGTCAGGTCCTTAAATCCCCTCTCAAGAAAGGGCAAAAAAACGTGTTTGTGACATGATCAAAATCACTTATAACTCAACAGGTAATTTATTGATAAAAAAATACAAAACAGTTCAATTCGAGTTGCTTCAATGGTCAGGTTTTCGAATTTTATATCTTTCTGTTAAAAAATGAATTTGTAAATGTGTCAAAACGTTTTGCACTTATTCAGCAGAGCAGTTGACAACAGCCTTAAAACATTTTTGTAATTGGAATTATATGTCTATGCCAGGGGTGATTCTGTTCTGAATTTTCAGAAAATTCTGAAAAGTTAAGGCAGTCATTTCTGAAAATTAAAAAAAATCGGCCATAAATCCGAAAATTTGAACATAAAATATATTGCGAATTTTGACAAATGATCACCGGAAAAGATCGATTTCGTCAATTGTTCGAAGAAAAATGGCCACTTTCTTCAAACGATCCTGGGAAAAACATGAATTTCATCAGCGAATCGCGAAAATAACGCAAATTTCGTTAAAGGATCGTGAATTTCGTCCAGGGATCACGAAAAAAATAGTTAATGTCATCAAAGGATCACAGAAAAAACACATTTTGTAAAAGATTGCAAATGAAATGGCAATTCTTGCCAAATATTGCAAAAAAACGGCAAATTTCGTCAAAAAAATCATGAAATTTCATCAGAAGATCACGAAAAAACAGCAAATTTTGTCAAGATTGCAAAAAAATGGCAAATTTTGTCAAAAGATCACTAAATTTCGTCAGAAGATCGCGCAAAAAAGCAAATTTCGTCATGAGATTGCAAAAAAACGGCAAATTTTGCGAAAGGGGTGAAAAAAAAAAAAAACCATAGTTAGTGCCAGGAGTGGATCTCTCTCCCCCCCCCCAAAAAAAAAAAAATTCTCGAAATTCTGCCTATTTTGAAAAAATAGGCGGCTTTATTCACCTTAAGTAACTTAAAATAACACAAAGAGAAAGAATAGTGGAAAAATTCTTTTGTCATGATATCTCTGCTTCTCAGCCTATCCTTAATCCTTCCAAAAGACAAATTGTATTTGTTTATTTGAGTTAGCGCATTTCAAATTTATATTATATGCTAAGACGAAAAAAAAAAATGAACTGATTCACTTTCCAATTTTGAAAAAGAAAAAAAAAGAGCTATAAAATTATTTTTCAATATTATATATTTCTTAATTGTTAAAATTTCTGAAATGCTAATGTGAGTTTATGTGTTTAAAACTGTCTTGTTTGAAGAGTTCTAAAATAATTCCTAGTTTAGTTCATTTCATGTCTACATTCTTCATTTTAAAAAACCGACCTGAGCTGCCGACTACAGCAAGCACATTTATTCCAAAATTCTCATTCCCTTTCCCCTGGATTTTGTTCAACCGAGCGCTGATAAAAGTTAAATGTCTGACATAAGGGGGGGAAAATGTCTCTTTCATTTTTGCATATGTATGAGTAAAATTTGCACATTTAATTCCTTAAGAATCTAATAAAGTTTTTCATTTGCCCATGAAATTAACGTATTTCTTATTATAAATTATTGCTCCCCGACCATGGCCCTTCACAGACTGCCGAGTCTTGAAAATTAGACTTTAACACCTAATTTGACAGCATTTTCTGAAAGATCTTTTGTTACAGAAAAATGAAAATTTGTACAATTTATTGTTGTCTTAACGAGAATTATGCAATTTTTTTTTAATTTATAAATGAAAATGAATTAAACATAGATTGAAAAATTATTTACTATTTTAGAAGTTAAATTCTTTTTAAAATCAATAATTTATTTATAAATTATAAAACTTCCCATTTCTAATTAATGAAAAAAATTTATCAAAACTAGCAATTTGTGAAGGCCCCATGGCTTTCTCTTCTGTTGCCCTCACATAAATCTGGACCTATGCATCATTTTCTTAAAACCAGGCCTCTTTCCTTTTCAATCCAAAAAGTTACACATTTTGTAGGCATTGTAAAGAAATTTCTGGAAGGTTCCGGAAAAAAGTGGTGGCATTAAAGATGCCATGGCTTTTGCTGTTACGTTTACATTTCAATTTTTCAGAAACGTTCCATAGTATATACTCCAAAACCTTTCATATGGAAATACTAAAATACAGTAGAAGATCTTTATAACGCAATTCTCCATATAACACACAACTTCTCAGATGTAAACAATGATTTTTGCAGTTAAAAAGCACCTGCACTTTCACATTGTAAAATATTGCTACTCTCTAGAGAACTGAATTTGATACATTAGTTCAACTTTATCTTCTAATTTAAGACCTTTTTACTGAAAAAATGCTATTATTACAATAAACATTTTTGAAAATGTCTAATATAAGGGATGGTTGTGTCAGTTATATTTGGATCATGTTTATAAAGCAAATTTAACAATGTCTGACCTATATTATGCAAAAATTTATAATTTGGATAACTCTTGGTAACAAGGGATGCAGTATAAAGATATTCTAATGTATTTTGATGTGTTTCAGACATATTTGGCCATGTTTACAAGGTGAATTTAATGATGTGATCCATATAACGCACAACCTTGTGTTTTTAGGTTTGCGTTATAAAGATCTTCTACTGTATTTTGATATGAAAGGTTTCGGAGTATTTATTATGGAATGTTTCATTTCTTTGTTGTGAAACATAACAGCAAAAAGCCGTTGCATTTTAATGCTACGCCTTTTTCCGGAACCTTCCTTAAAATTCAGATACGAATACATAATATAATAAACATTTAGATAAATGCATTTTTTATTTCTATCTTATTCTACTCTAAAAGAATACAATATGGATTGTAATCATTGTAATCAGTAGAAATTTTTACAATAGATTAAAAATATTAAAAAAATTTTACAAACATTGCATACCAAATCCCCCCCCCCCCCCCCACAACAGGGAAGAAAAAGGAACCCAGGTTTTTGGCCCATGTTTTAATTAATTAAAAAATTCGGACTTTGATCTTTTTCCATTTGCATCAAAAAATTACAAAATTTTCATTTTGATCTTTTTTACTTTGATACATTTATAATAATATTTTTCAGTTTTCACAATAAACAATACACATTTTTATTCCTAATAAATTCGTGAATAACTTGTATTTCACAGCAAAAAAGATGCTTCAACTTTAAACAGCTATTACTCTTACAGTTTTAATAGTAGAAAAATGAAAGTTTTTTTTTCTTTTTTGTCTTACTTCTTAGGATATTTTCAATAAATATAAATTATAGGACCAGGAAACCGTATAAAAATTTTAATTTCATATTATTTTAAGAAATGTTTTTATTGAACCAAATCACTTTTAAAATACTTCTGTATCTCATTTAAGACTGTTCTCAAACCCAAGAGGGCAACTTTATGACATAAGTTTTAATTTATTTTTTTTCGGAAATGCATGAAACTAGCAGGTGTTGTTGTTCAAAAAGTATCTCATCGAGCTTTTTTATTCCTTTTTTTTTTTTGCAAACGCAATAGATCTTTCAGAAAATGGTGTCAAAGTGGACGTTTTGAGCTGAATTTCTGTGCAAAAGTAGAATAACCTCTCAAGAAAGGGCAAAAAAACGTGTTTGTGATGTGATCAAAATCACTTATAACTCAATAGGTAATTTATTGATCAAAAAATGCAAAACACAGTTCAATTCGAGTTGCTTCAATGGTCAGGTTTTCCAATTTTATATCTTTCCGTTAAAAAATGAATTTGTAAATGTGTCAAAACGTTTTGCACTTATTCAGCAGAGCAGTTGAGAACAGCCTTAAAACATTTTTGTAATTGGAACTATATGTCTATGCCAGGGGTGATTCTGTTCTGAATTTTCAGAAAATTCTGTGAAGTTAAGGCAGTCATTTCCGAAAATTAAAAAAAATTGGCCATAAATCCGAAAATTTAAACATAAAATTTATTGCGAATTTTGACAAATGATCACCGAAAAAGATAGATTTCGTCAATTGTTCGAAGAAAAATGGCCACTTTCTTCAAACGATCCTGGGAAAAACATGAATTTCATCAGCGAATCATGAAAATAACGCAAATTTCATTAAAGGATCGTGAATTTCGTCCAGGGATCACGAAAAAAATAGTTAATTTCGTCAAAGGATCACAGAAAAAATGCAAATTTCTTAAAAGATCGCTAATGAAACGGCAATTCTTGTCAAATATTGCAAAAAACGGCAAATTTCGTCTAAAAAATCATGAAATTTCGTCAGAAGATCACGAAAAAACAGCAAATTTCTTCAAAAGATTGCGAAAAAATGGCAAATTTCGTCAAAAGATCACTAAATTTCGTCAGAAGATCGCGGAAAAAAGCAAATTTCGTCATAAGATTGCGAAGAAAATGGCAAATTTTGCGAAAGGGGTGAAAAAAAACACATAGTCAGTGCCGGGAGTAGAGATCACAAAAAAACAGCAAATTTCGTCAAAAGATTGCGAAAAAATGGCAAATTTCGTCAAAAGATCACTAAATTTCGTCAGAAGATCGCGGAAAAAAGCAAATTTTGTCATAAGATTGCGAAGAAAATGGCAAATTTTGCGAAAGGGGTGAAAAAAAACATAGTCAGTGCCGGGAGTGGATAGGGGGGAGGGGGGGAGGCTCCCCCCACCCCTTAGCAAGGCCCCTGGAAAGGATATAATTTTTGAGGAGAGTTTGGTACATAAGTGTATAAAAAATAGAGCATTTAAACACACAGGTAAAAAAAAAAAAAATCTAAATAAAATTTTGAAAATCTTGTTGCTAAGCATTTTCATGCATATGCTATTTATAATATTTTTAATAGTGAGAAATGGTGTTTTTATTAGATGACTATGTATAATTTTGAATGTTTACTAGAAATAAAATAAGACTTGTATATTAATAGCTCTTAAAATTAAGTAATGAAACATGTAACTATGTAACTATTGTCCTCTTCAATTTTATAAAGCAGTAAAAATGAAAAAAATTGGGGGAGGGGGGAGTGGAGTTAAAGGTCAGTGTAAACCAGATCAATACAAAAACCCTTAACGGGTTAAAAGTTTGTGACGCAGCACTTTATCTTATGCTCTAAGAATTTTAAATATGGAACTTAAAAATAATGATATCAAATTTTGAGTGACGCTATGTTATTAATTATAATCTCTCAATATATTATTTATTTCATCTTTTTATTTTTTTATAATCGCATGTGCAAAAATTATGTTCAATTTAAAAAAATGTATAAAAGTTTATTCATTGATGCTTTAACATTTACACCTCTCATAAATTCCAAGTATGAGTTTTAAAAGATATGATATCAAAATTTTAGTGGCGCTTTGATTTGGCTTTAAACGATTTGTTTTAAAATTAAATTTAAATTATTTTTGTTTTGGCTAAGATATATATGCACACATCTAAATAATAGTTTTAATTTTCCAATATACTTTAAATATGTCACTTTCACTGAATTTATATAATGCATTTAAATGTATTTATTTGAATAAATTGATTTATCCTTTGCCCAATGCTATTAAAAATTTAAAATAAGATTTACGTAAATAATTTTTTTGCCTCATAGTATCCATTTGAATACATTTCACTTAGTTTGGATACAATGACGCAAAAAAATTATTTACGCAAATCTTATTTTAAATTTTTAATAGCATTGGACAAAGGATAAATCAATTTATTCAAATAAATACATTTAAATGCATTATATAAATTCAGTGAAAGTGACATATTTAAAGTATATTGGAAAATTAAAACTATTATTTAGATGTGTGCATATATATCTTAGCCAAAACAAAAATAATTTAAATTTAATTTTAAAACAAATCGTTTAAAGCCAAATCAAAGCGTCACTAAAATTTTGATATCATATCTTTTAAAACTCATACTTGGAATTTATGAGAGGTGTAAATGTTAAAGCATCAATGAATAAACTTTTATACATTTTTTTAAATTGAACATAATTTTTGCACATTCGATTATAAAAAAATAAAAAGATGAAATAAATAATATATTGAGAGATTATAATTAATAACATAGCGTCACAAAAATAATGATATCAAATTTTGAAAGTTCCATATTTAAAATTCTTAGAGCATAAGATAAAGTGCTGCGTCACAAACTTTTAACCCGTTAAGGGTTTTTGTATTGATATCATTACTTTTTTGAGGTTATTGAAAAATATAAATAAAACAATAAACACACACAAAAAAAATTAAAGACCAATACAAAGAATTCATAGTCAGGATTTCAATTCACCTTCAATCTCTCCCCCCTCCCTCCCCGCAAAAAGGGATGATCATACTTAATTTTAAAGAGCACCGTGCAATGAGATTTTTATAAGAACTCTTTGGTAAGATATGGAAGTAATGTACAACATGCATGTTTAGGGGGTATTTCTGTTGGTTTGTTTCAGAAATATAAAAAGCTATGTTAAATTTTACTATATAAAAAAATTACTTTGTTAAGAAAAATAGCAAGAAATATTACTCTTTAAATCTTTATATATATATAACAATCATCGATCACTTATAAAAGTAATTACATATATTTATATTAAATCCAAAACTACAAATTTCTGCTTCTCCCTTTTCTCATTCCTAGTGCAAAAAAATTAAACATTCTTTAAGTTTATATAAAATAATCTTTCACCATCCCTATTTAAAATTCTTTATTAACAATAATAATAAATCATATAAAATAATCCCCTGAGCTCCGAAGATTCCACTTCTGCTTTTGCACCCACCTCTCCAGCTTACCTAAATAATAAAATCTTTCAAAAATTAGCTTGGAAAAAAAAAAAAATCTGCAACATTTGTTGCTCACTGACATAAATAAATAAATAAGTACTAACTTCCCTAATGTACAGTCATGAAAAAAAAAAAAAAGTAAACACCCCCTACTAACTCCTCAACAAATTAACGTAGAAGAAAGTTACTGGTACCGAACGATTGGAAATAAAGTCTACTTTTAAATGATGTATATAAAATTTGCTTAAGGGGTCATCTACATATTAAAACGAACCATAACTTTGTTTTTTTCAATAGCAGTACACAATTCTTACAGCATAAATGAATTCTACATGATTTAATTAGCCTAAAAACAAATTTTTATGCAAATCGTACTATAAGTTCCTGAGAAATTAATTATTTTAAAACAAGCTTATTTTAAGGGCTGTATCCAAATTGAAGTTCGGTACTCGATTGTTAACCGAGAGCCCCCTTCTTGATCAAGGCACCTTAAGCGTCACTCAAGCAGTCAATGAAGTCTGCTAGATTACAGGACAGCGTAAGACATTTCAAAATATCTAGTCACTTCTATCATAGACGGCCCCTTAAACCATCATTTCGCCGTTTTTTAAGCATAATTTGAAAACTATTTGGAAGAAAAATGTGAAATTTTGGATTTCTATAAAGCAGGACTTAATAAATCTAAATCCATCAAAAAAATTTTAGGTTACAAATTTATAATTTTTTTGAATATTAATTTCATAATTCATATCACAAAATTATAAAAATTGCAAATTCAACGTATTTATGTTTGGGTATGTTAGTATTACTGCTACACAAAAAATTAGCACATTAGGAGCATAATTTCAGGAGATATGAATAAAAATATGAAAATGTAATTTAACATTAGAAGCACTAAATTTTGAATGTTTATAATTCAAAAACTTATTATTCAAATGACTTGAAATTTGGTGCCTAGGCATAGTTTGAACCGAAGATTTGAAATATCTTGTTAAAATTGGGTATTGCCATTGAAAAAAAATGAAGTTTGGATTTGTTTTAATATGTAGATGGCCCCCTAAGCAAATTTTATATACATCATTTAAAAATAGACTTTATTTCCAATCGTTCGGTACCAATAACTTTCGTTTACGATAATAATTTGTTAAGGAGTTAGTAGAGGGTGTTTACTTTTTTTTTCCACGACTGTACATTTCACCTCTTCTCCCTCCCCCTACTCCCCAACATTAAAAAAATTTAAATCTTTATTTTTATACAGAAAATTCTTCTATATAAATTATCTTCCTATTCCTCAAAATTACCACTTTCCCATTCCTCCAGCCTAGAGATTTCAATCTTTAAAGCTTTTTAGAAAATCGGATCTGCAAAGTCTGTTGCTTAATAATAAAATATATAACCATGTACACTTTTAATTATTTTTCACACGATCAATTGATGTCATGATAATAGTTGTTCTGAGCGAATATTGTGTTGGCTGGGCTGTCGTATAGATAGCTCAATTGGAAGAGTACTGGCAATTAAAGCCAAGGGTTATTAAAGTTCACTGTAATTCAAGATGTTTAACCCCTTCGCGACAAGAGCCCTTTGGTTAATTTTTAACCTTTTACTACAGGTTTTTAAAAACAGAAAATTTTCTGTTAATTGAATCACAGAAATGCTCCCATTAAAGAAGGTAAACTTTACAATTAAAAATAAGTGGTGAGAATAATGAAGGATTCTGAACACCTTAAGTGGCCAAGTATACCGGTCGCTCATCCCCAAGGGCTTAAAGATGCTTTTTTGCTATTATAACCTTTAGGATTTGCAATATAAAAAAACCTTAATCACTTCTGAGGTAAATAAAGACAGCGGAAAAAAATCAAGATGGCAATGTTTTGATTGGCAAATTCTAAGCTGAGTAATTTGTGCTACAGAATGAAAAAATTATAAAGTTGTAATAATGTCCTCTTACAGATACTAAATCTTTAAGGTTTTTGATGTGTGAACTACATATGAATACAGTAGAAGATCTTTATAATGCACACCTTGGTATGAGAAGTTGTGCATATTATAGAATTTTGCATCATATAGATCATATTTCATACATCATTAAATTTACTTCGTATACATGCTTTAAATTACATTCCTTAGCCTTGGAACCAGAAAATGTGCAAATTATAAAATTTTACATAATAGGTATAGATCACACATTATTAAATTACCTTAAAGATATTACCTTGAAATATAACATCCAAATATGCCTGGGCAAAATCATTATAAACAGTGGTAACTCATGACTGACAGTTTTGGGAACACTAAATGGCCAATTTATTCTTTTTCACTATTTTTAATAATGAATCTTTGCCTTATTTTTAGCAGAATTTTCTTCCATTAAATAAAGCAAAAATTTATTTAAAAAAAAAAAAAAAAAACTTTTGGAAAGCATGCATTTTAGTACTGCAAGAAAAACCTGTCATGAGCTGCTCTGATTATAACACTCATTTACAAAAAATTTTAATAACAATGTTTTCATTACTCCAAAATAATGTGTTAAAGGCGATAATGTATCATATTTAGTGTTCCAAGAAATAGCAATATTTGTAAAATACATGTGCTTCTTAACTGCAAAATTCATTGTTTTTATCTGAGAAATACATTACATCTTCTGCATTAAAATTTTTTAGTGGCAGGCTTTTGTGATTCAACAAGGACTGCTTGCAAAGTGCTTTTAAGGATTTTACTATATAAAATTATGGCTCTTAAACTACTATTAATCCAATACAGTAATAGGGATAAAAAAAATCATTAAATAGTTCATTAAAAAAAATTATTTGTATTTTCATCAGATATACCGATTATTACTACCGTATGTTATATGTAACATATTTATTAGAAAAGTTACAACTATTTTGATGAAGTTTTGGATCTCCCCCCCCCCCCCCTCTGACATACTGTCAAATTTCGCGAGGGTTTTTTTTCTTGTGATGTTCCTCCCCCTACCGAGAATGGAGCGGGTTTTTTACAATCAACTGATTAATTTTGTTTTTCTTTTATTGCTACTTTTTTATGTTAGTGTGGTGATCTTTCAAATGCTATTGCACAACGAGGCGATAAGTGCGCTACTCTGTAAGTGGCACGGCAACCCTCCAGTGTACAGGAGGAATTGATAAAAAAGAGTTTTTGTAGTCAGAATATGTGGAGTGTTAAAGAATAGTGAATGGTTTAATGAAAGCAGAATAAAAACTTAATATTTAATTTAAGATGCTAGTCAGATTAATATATTAATTGAAATGGTTACTGAGTAATCACTTTATTAGTTTATACAAAGTCTAATTATCATGACAGCTACAATGCAGCTGCTAATGAAATTTTGTGAAACCAATCTTTTCTAAATAGTAACATGTTCTGAATTGTTCTTATTTATAATAATACTTCATTACCACAAATACCATATAAGGGAGCTGGCTACTTTTATATTTTTTAAAAGTAAATTATTTAAAGCTTTCTTTTAAGCATATTAACTTTAAAATTAAACAAAAACAAGTATCTTACTTTTGCAAAAAAGCTGTTTTATCTTATTTATCTATAAACTTTAATTACTAAATAAGGAAAAGTATCATGATGAAAATTTTTACTTTTAGGAGCTCAAAACAACCAGTCAGAATAAAATGGTTCATTTTGAGCTAATCATGATAATTTAAGTACATAAAGTAGAATTTACTATCAGTCAAAAATATGTCCAAGACTGAAGGTCTTGCACCCATGGCTGTAATCAATTAGCCTAAAAGAAATGCTTCAGGTTTTTTTTTTTTTCTGTTTTTCTTTTGTTACAGAGATAAACGGCAATAAGAATTTTTTTTTTTCCCTTTAGGTTAAATTTTATAAAAATTAAATACTACGATGCTTTAATTTTTGAAGCTGAAAAGAGTTATATTAAAAAAATAAATAAATAAATAAACGAAAGATACCCATATTTCGAAAAAGATGTCATTTTAAGTCAATTTTCGTTTATAATATTATTAGAAACGATTCGCAAATGAATCATTTTATAAACGGGATTGGAAATCTTAATTTTGATTTCGTCATACCTTTTATTTAAATTGTGCGTTCTTTAAAAATGAAAGATTTTGTTTAATTTCTTTAAAAGAAAACTCAAAATTAAATTAGTAATCTATCTGTATTACACTCACATATCACAAGAAATACCTATGCCACACATGAACGTTATTTTGTAAGGAAAACAGCCATAAGTATTGTTGAAAATAAAAACAATTCAGAACATTATACTAATTAGAAAGGATCGGTTGCAAAGAATGCTGTCTGGATAATTAGAAATTGTACTCACTTTCTCCCCTTGGAATACCATTTCAAGAACTTTGATATTTCTTATTTCTTCAGTCAACTTCGCGTATCGCGTAGTGATACATGGCGAAGTCTTATGGCGAACGCGATGAATTTTCATTTCGATACGAGAATTTTGGATGAATATCGAATTTCGATACGAGAATTTTTTTAAAAATGAGAAATATTTTCTCCTTAAAAAATGTTTACTTACTATGAATAACAATGAAATAAAATACATATAATTACAAAATACTGCTCCATTTTAAAAAATCAGTCTAAGTATTTTAAAGCACATAATAAACTGTTTTTGTAGTTTAAAAAAAGATGTATTGCCAATATTCAGATTTTTAACTGTGACCTAAACCGCGCAAAACCGATGTGCAACGTTCTGTCTGCTAGCCCATAGAATAACATGTAATCCGCGATCCTAAGAAGTCCAATTTTTCATGCGGATTACATAAAAATTAAGAGTTTTCCTAGATACTAGGTTAGTCTTATCCACTTCGTCAAAAACAGATTCATTTTATATATTAATGTTTTTTTAAAAAATCTAGACCGTTTCGGAGAAAAAAAAAAGACAAACTTACACCATCGAAATTGCTTTCAAAATGGGTTTACAGATCTGAAAATATACTGCACGTAGAATTGTAAAAAATTCAGAATAGGATTAGACTGCAGATATAAGACTGTTTTAAAAAAATCAGAACAATAGGACCTATATTTGATGAGTTATTAACAGGCGGCTTTTCGCAATTTCTTTGATGTCGAGTTAGCTGTATATATGAGTTCCGCCATCTACGAATTCTACGATACGATACGATTTTAGGCTTAAGGCTGCGTCACTCGGAATACTACCGTCTTCCATGATAAAGCAGTTGGTATGGACCTTTTAAAATTTAGCTGACATATTTGCAGTTCTGACTACAAATCACTAGCAAAACCATCTAAGTTTTATTCCAGTATTAATGTCTTCATTATTCAGAAATTGGGTTACTTATTAAACTCTAGATCAATTAAATGTCATTAAAACTAATTAAAAACACTTTAAAATGTGTAGTTTATAATTACAATGCTTCACTTTAAAAGCCAATTATGGTCAAAAAAGGCCAATTTTGGCCAAAAAAAGCCGGTTAAAACCAATAAAAGCCACCGTCCTGGCTTTTTTAAATTTTAGCCGGCTTTTTTGCAACCCTGATTTTAGGTAAGGATGAGATAACATTACTATAATAGTACTGAATAGCCAACGTCCGGTTCTTTATTTTCTTCTTATCTTCCCTTTCAAAAAGGGCCATAAAAATGGGACCAAAAAGAATTGCGATGGGATAAAAGTTGCATTTTTTATCTTGAGATTTGGCATCAGGGCTGACACTAGGGGAAGGAGCAGAGGAGGCATGTACCCTAGGCACCAGAACGGAAGGCGAAGCTCCAAACGAAAATTTTGTTGTTTTTTCTCACATCTATGTTTACTGTTTAGTGGGATAATTAAAATTGTCCTTTCTGGGTTACATCAAAGAATAGAAAAATCCAAGGATGATATGGGATAAAGATCCTGTATTAAAGCGGAATTTTTTTTTCAGTTCCTTTCGATTCCGTTTTCAAGATTTTAATGAATCAATATTTGAGGTAACTATTACGTAGTTCAGTTTTGAGTATTTTATGATTACACATTTTCAATTTTAAAATAAATCAGATATTAGAAACAGTAAAATTTTCTTTGAAAAAAAGCTTAGTGAAAGAGGGGAGAAGGGGGTGTCAAAATACCTGTTTCCCCCAGGTGCAAAAAAGGCTAGTTTCGGCCCTGTCCTTTATAGTATTACTGCTATTTAAAAAATTCTTTTAAAATTCATCATATTTTCACTAATAAAATATTTCTTAGGTGTGCAGT
This sequence comes from Maratus speciosus, assembly GCA_963932465.1. Classification (NCBI taxonomy): domain Eukaryota; kingdom Metazoa; phylum Arthropoda; class Arachnida; order Araneae; family Salticidae; genus Maratus; species Maratus speciosus. Next base: position 143,869,601 of record OZ010787.1, on the reverse strand, counting down.
CAGACGTCTGGGGGGGGGGGGGGTCATTATCCCCCTGGACTCCCTTTCCTGCATTCAAGCCCATGTAACACACATGTAATGTGTGTGTGCATAAATTATCACAAATACGATACGTGTGTGTGTATCAAAAATGAAATGCTGGCAATATTTTTAATATTCCAAGAGAAGAAAAAAAAAGTTCTTAACTGTACCGTAAAGAAAAAATAATCTATGATCACATTTCTTACACATTTTATTTCTCATGTTGTAATTTGAATACATCCCAGTGGCAGAAACACGGCGACGCAGTCGCGGACAAAAAAAATCTTTTGCGGACAATTATTGTCTGCACTAATGAAATCAATTTAAGAAATTGTCCGCAACTTTCAAACAATTTTTTCCCATGAAAAAAATGCGAATTTTGGCAAAATATCGTGTAAAAAGCGTGAATTTCGGAAAAAGATCACGTAAAAAGTGTTAATTTTGGCAAAAGATCGGGTAAAAATCGTGAATTTGGGCAAAAGATTGTAGGGTCAGATTAACAACTCCCCCACAATATTTGTAGTTACACTGCTTACCATGTCGTTAAATTAATGTATTTGTATGATGGAGGCCTAAAAGATTGAAACATCTTCTGAAGAAAATAAAATAAGTTTATTAAAACTGTAGTATATATATATATCAGAAAGTCATCATCTAGAATAGACATCACTGGCACATATTAAACCAGAATTGCAGGAAATTCAAACACTTCTAAGTGCACAAAAATATTGACAAGTTCATATTGCATATGACACTAAAATAAGTAGACACTTGCTACTAAAATTAAACATTTCTTAAAACAGCTCTCCAAAACTACTCACATGTTGAACTACAACCACCTCAACTGATTAGCAAAGACAACTTGCCAAATATATATTGCAAACACAGTAGATAAATTTGAATTACAAATGTTGCCAAAAATAAGTAAAATAAAGTTTCAATAAGTAGGACACACCCACTGGAACAAAATGACATCACTGTGTCAAAATGATGTCGCTGGAAACAACAAATCAGAAATAGAAGGTTAACTTAAAAGCAACAGAAAATTAACTTCACCACCAACCATCCAACCACATGCTGAAAATGTAAACAAGCATGTACACTTACTGTAAGTACTGTACTATTTAAGATAAAAATTAAAACTTTAAACAGAAGTAAACTTTTATATGGTGGTGGCTACTAAAGAAAATAAAGGGGTTTTTTTCTTTGAAATACTTAAACACTATGGAGAAGAGCTGGGAAAAACAAAAATATAACTTTAACCCTACAAAGATCGCGTAAAAAACATGAATTTCGGCAAAATATCGCATAAAAAGCGCGAATTTCGGCAAAGATCATGTGAATGGCGTGGATTTCAGCAAAAGATCGCGTAAAAGTGTGAATATCAGCAAAAGATTGCGTAAAAAGTGCGAATTTCAGCAAAAGATCGTGTAAAAAGCACGAATTTCAGCAAAAGATCGCGTAAAAAGCGCGAATTTTGGCAAAAGGTCACGCAAAAAGCACAAATTTTGGCAAAAGATCATGTTAATGGCTTGAATTTCGACAAAAGGTCGCGTAAAAAGTGTGAATTTCAGCAAAAGATCGCGTTAAAAGCTTTAATTTCGGAAAAAGATCGGGTAAAAGGCGTGAATTTTGGCAAAAGATCGTGTAAAAAACGTGAATTTTGCAAAATATCGCGAAAAAAGCACGAATTTTGCAAAAGATCGCGTAAAAAGCACGAATTTCGGCAAAAGATTGTGTGTAAAGCGCGAATTTTGACAAAAGATCGCGTAAAAAGCACAAATTTCGGCAAAAGACCGTGTTAATGGAGTGAATTTCGGCAAAAGATCGCGTAAGATGTGTGAATTTCGGCAAAAGATCATGTTAAAAGCTTTAATTTCGGCAAAAGATCGGGTAAAAAATGTGAATTTTGGTAAAAAGCGCGAATTTTGTCAAAGGATGGTGAAACAAACACAAATTTCGTCTAAGAATCGTGAAATAAACGCAAATTTTGTCAAAGGATCACGAACAAAATGCAAATTTTGTCAAAGGATCGCGAACAAAACGCAAATTTTGTCAAAGGATTGCGGACACAATGCAAATTTCATTAAAAGATTGCGGAAAATACGAATTATGTCAGAGGATCATGAAAAAACTCATATTTCATCAAAGGATCGTGGAAAAGTACAAATTTCGTCAAAGAATCGCAGAACAAACGCGAATTTCGTCATAGGATTCTGGAAAAAACGTGAATATTGTCAAAAGGTCACACACAAAAAAAAAAAAATCAGCAAATTTCGTCCAAAAATTGCGGGAAAAATGTGAAATTTGTCAAAAAGTCATGAAAAAAACATGAATTTCACAGAAGAATTACAAAAAAAATAATTTCCTCAAAAGGACACAGAAAAGAAAAATTCGAATTTTGTCAAGGGATCACAAAAAAACCCACAAATTTCGTCCAAAAATTGTGGCAAAAACGAGAAATTCGTATAAAAGCCATGGAAAAGAATGTGAATGTCACCAAAGAATTACAAAAAAATAATTTCCTCAAAAGGCCGCAGAAAAAAAAAATGCGAATTTTGTCAAGGGATCGCGAAAAAAACGCAAAATTCGTCAAAGGGTCGGGGAAAAAAAAGCGAATTTCATCAGAAGTGTGCGAAAAAACACTAATTTTGTCAAAGGATTGGAAAAAAAAAATTTCCTTCAAGGGTTTTAGAAAAAACTCAGTGCTTTTTGCGCTTGAGGCCTCAGAAGCTTCCGAAGCTTTTTAAAAGCATCGTTATTGCCTATGTGTAGTTCTGCTTATCCTTCACACTTTAGAAATTCTGCAAGAAGTTAGATGATGAAAAGTTATAAGCAAAATTAATGAGAATGCATCATGTTTTAAATAGAATGATAAAAAATTCCTAGTTTAATTTATTATTTATTCATTAAAATGACATGCAAAATTTGCAGACAGATTAGGAAATTTTAAAAGCTTGTCGCAGACAGCTACAAAACTTTCTGCCACTGGGACTTTCTACATACTCATTGATACTCAAAAACGTATTTATTTTCATCTGAAACATAGTTGTGCTCAAGCTTTTTGTGAAAATCCAAACAACCCGACTTTGAAAAAAAACCAACTATGGAAAGAAAATTATTAATTAAAATCATTAAGACCAAAAACAGAGGGTAGTCGATAGGTTCTTCTCTCAAAGCTAGTAGACGGAAGGTGCTGGGTTCAAACGCAATCATGCCCGTTGGCCTAATCGGTCGGGGTTTTCTGTGGTTGTCAAACCTTGAATTTCCTTGCGTAAATACGGGTCAGATTCCCTTAGAAAGATGGCCCTGGAGGGCACCCTCCCTTTCCGGCCCATATCTCTCATGTAGATAATCAGCCGTCGTAAATAACACTGACACCACCGAAAACAGAAATTTATGGACAATCTGATCCGATGAACTCTATTCAATGATTCTGAGGTGTCCACTATACAAAGTTTTTACTATATACTTGAATATTAAAGAATGAATTTTATGAATATTTGAATAGTAAAAACTTGTTCTTTTTTTCTATTAAAAACACAAAATTGGTATTAGCGACATAATTGTAGATAGCTTTGGATTAAAACATAGTTTACTTTCCTTTCATTTCAAGCTCGATTCGGGTTGCAAGTAGAGATTATTCTTTTCGTCGGGTTTTGGGTTGACTTCAAATGGAATTTTCGGATTCGGGTCGAGCTGTACCTGACCCATGCATGACTGACTATCTCTAAACATCTGAAAAAAAAAATAGTAAAATTTATTCATTGTAAGTGATGCAAAAATGTTAAACACCAAGAAAACCAAGAATGTGAAGTTTCGACATGGTGCTTTACACTCTGAACACCCCATGAAAGACAATTTTTATTTGTGTTTTTCTTTTTATGTTTATCCGTTCAAAATTTATTTTAAATATTCACTTCAGGAGGCCAAGTACAGTTCTGAGCAGATCGGGTTGTGCCCGTCCCTAACCCGAAAATTCCATTTGAAGTCAATCATCAACCTTACCCGAATCCGGAAAAAAAAATTCTTCGTCTCACAACCCAACAAAAAATTTTTCGATGACCCGCAACACGACATATTTCAATCCGCACTTGATTCAAACCCGAAATGAAAGAAAAGTAAATCATGTTTTAATGCAATCATGGAATCATCTAATTATATGTCTAATACAAATTTTATCCTTTATATAAAAAATGTACATATCCATTTTCTTTAATATTCAAATATAGTGAAACTTATCAATAGCAGACACCTCGGGATCATTGAATAGAGTGACTGTGGATTGGGCTCACTCTTTAATAATTCTTATCGGTCAAATTTAAATTGTTTGCTAATCGGTTGTTGAGATCTTCAAAAAGTTTGAGCAGAGTTATGTTCTAGAAGAAAATTGAGTATATATTCAATTTAGTGTTTAAGAAATAAAATGTATATAAGAAATAAAATCATAGATTATTCTTCCTTTACAGTACAGTTAAGAACATTTTTTTCTTTATATAAAAAATATCATTAACATTTCGTTTTTGACAGACACAAAACACATATATAATGTTTGTGATAGTTTCTGCACATGTAGACATATTATGTGTGTATAGATTGTAAGATGTCCAGTATTCAGCAGTAAAAGCAGTACAATGCAAATATTGTGTTAAAAAATTGAAAATTGTTTGCTAAATAGAAGTCTCCACTAACCTTTTTAGCCACAGTGGCCAAGAGGTTCTGCTCTCGAAGCTGGTAGATGGGAGGTTCTGGGTTCGAACCCAGTCGCGCCTGTATCGTTTGGAGTTTTCGTGGTTTTCTTCAAACCATGGATTTTCATGTATAAGTACGGGTTACGTTCCCTTAGAAATACCTCCACGGAGGGCACTCCCTCCCTTAGGGCCTGTATCCCTCGTGTTGATAATTGGCCGCCATAAACACAACCAACCTTTTTAATCACTATACAGGTCAAAAACAGTGTTGCCAAATCTGATTTTTTACTCAAAAATTTCGAGTTAGCACCATAAAATTTTTAATACTAATTTTCTTTCATTTTATTCACAAAATATTTAAGGGATGCAAGTTAGTCACTTTTTTAAAAACTTGTCACTTTTAATCACTATTTTTAAAAGTCACTTTTTTTGACTAAAAGAGATGAAGTCTCTGAAAGTGAGCAAGCTGCAGAAACTGGTTTACTCACTTTTAGTAAAAAAGTGTAACTAAAATTAACATTTTTATCTTTCAGATTTGTCGATATCCTCAGCATCAATAATTGTTGGTATTCTTGCACAAAAAGCCATGTGTAAATACAGTCGAATCTGGTTAATACGAGATCGGCTAATATGAGGACACGGTTAAAACCAGGGCTGTGGAGTCGGTTGAAAAATGGACGACTCTGGGAATTTTAACAGATCCGACTCTGACTCTTTCGCTCAAAAATGGGCCCAACTCGGACTCTGCAGCCCTGGTTAAAACAAGCAATTTAGATATTAAGAAAAGTTTGTCACTTAAACTGTACTATGATTTTCTCTCTTATTATGAATTACAAAAGTAGGATATATGAGCAGAACATTGTTCGGTTGCATTTGAGTTCCATCGAAAAGTAGGGTAGAATTAATAAAAGAATTCCGTCACATGACTGTAAGATCCATAATGTGCACACTCTTCATTGAATTTCAGTTCGTCACAATTTTATCTTTATAATTCTTATAGATATGTGCTAATGTTCTAAAATTTTTGCCCTCACCTTTAATCCCTTAGGTGGAGAATTTCTAAAATCACTGAAAGACGTGGGTTTTTTTAGTAGATTTATTTTCTGGAATTTCATGCTCCTACCTAAAACTGCTGTTGAGATATGGCCAGTTGTTCTAAAGTTTTTAACCCCCTTAGGAGGGGATTTTCAAAAATCCTTTCTTAATGCGCGCTTATATCATAGTAATACGTATTCTCCCCCCTCCCCTCAATTTTCATGCTTCTAGGTTCAGTAGTTTGGGCTGTGCGTTAAGTCTAACAAGGAGAGGGCCAACCTTGTTAATCAGATTTTGATTATTTTAATGTTATAGGGTAGAGACCCCTTAGTCTTGGGTTCAACGGATTTTATCCAATGCTCCTTAGTTCTTGAGAAACTTTGGGGGGGGGGGGGGGTGTCTAATAGTAGTACACAACTTAAATACTTACATTGTAACAAAAGGGATAGGTTGGTCGTAGCTCAGTTGGTACGGCGTCTGCTGGCTGATCTGTGGGCCCGTGTTCGGTACCCGAACGCGCTACATTTGTTTTTTTCATTTTTTGTTTTATAAATATACTTGTATTTATAATTTAATAATTTAAATTAAAAATTTCAATATCATACATTAATTATAATGTTAAGAAACTTAAATTTATCATTTTTTATTTTTAAAGTATTATTTCTCATCCTTTAAAGAGATTTAAAAAGAAATTGAATCTATTATTGAAAGATGAAAATTCCAAAATCGTGACAAAACCTGTTGTGGCGTCATCTAGTTATGATAAAATAAAAGAATATTCAAATAAAATAAAAATAAAAGAATATTCAAATAAAATAAAAATAAAAGCAGAAAGGAGATAACGGGGAAAGCAAGATAATTGAAAGTGCAAGCATAAGTATTACAAATTTAAAAATCTTTAATATGCAAAAAGTCTGTTATAATTTAATTCTGATGCTAATTTTTAATATAATTATGCTTGTTACTTTAAAAACAGATTAATAGTATTATTGCATTGACTTCCTTTGTTAAAGCAATGCCTAAATGATGTTTCTTTAAAATCACTAATTGACACAATTGCTCAATATCATTGCATCGATAAAGAATATATGAAATACATTTTAAAAGTGATTTTAAAAAAATTAACAGTTTTATGATGTTTTATACAACTACAGTCAACTCTGTGAAATCTGCCGATGTATAATCCGCAAATGTCTATTATCTGCACTACACATTGAAATGTAAACAATGAAAATTGCCATTAACAATTAAACTCATAAAGTTAAATTTGGTATATATTTTTTTCAGTTATTAATTTTCCAATGAATAAATATTTAAATATAAATTGGATATAAATATTTACATTTCCTTGAGTAATAAAATTTTATCTTAGAGCAAGAAGTAATGAGTGTTCGTAAACAGAAAAAAAAAATTATTGACAACAAACCAAAACTGAAACTACCATTGTATTATGCCAATGTTTAAAATAATGAATAATCAGTAAAATTTGTATTGTATATAATTTAATTTAAATTTTCTTCAATCTAAGTTATTAAATATATTAAACCAATGTTGAATTAGTTTTTCTTTTCCATTGTAATTGTAATTTTTCTACAGTCGTTCCTAATTTATAGTCAGACTCTAAAAAATAAAATGTAAACAAAGAGATGATCTATAATCCACAAAACCCTCGGTCCCTAAATGTGCGGATTTCACAGAGTTGACTGTATTTAGTTAAAAGTAAAAAATTAAATAAGTTAAAATTATAATTGATATACAATATCATAAATTTTAATTGACAATGAGATTATTGTTATACTTACGACTATATTTATAAAACAAAAAATGAGAAAAACAAATGTAGCGCGTCCCGGTATCGAGGGCCCGCAGATCAGCCAGCAAACACCATGCCAACTCAGCCACGTGCAACCTATCCTTTTAGTTACTGTTGTGTTGTTATATATAAAAGATGGAGAGAAAACACTTTATAAAAAAAATACAGATGACTTTAATGACAAACACCAAGACAAAACAGATAGAACATTCCATTAATACCAACCAAACCGGAGCTACATATCAACTTCCGATATGATGTCGGCATAGCAACGATTACGATACAAACGATATGTTACATCTCCCCTGCAAAGCTACTGAGAAAAACAAAAAATAATATTTAACATATTTTAAAGTTCAATAGAAACAGTTTATGTTACAAAGTCTTTTAGATAGCTAGGTTTCTTAACAGTTCGACTTGATCGAGTCTGGTACGGATTCTTTACTGGTTCGGGACTAGCAATCTCATCACTGGACATAAATGAACTATTTTGCTCAGTTGTGGATATCTCATCAGGCACTGTTTCTATTTCTTCATCAGTGAAATTATGCTCATTCTTAACTTGAAAATTCATGTTGTTCACACCTCTTAAAATATCTTTCTGATTTCTTTCCACGACTCTTCCATCTTCTTTTAATAATTTTTAAGAACGAGGTCGTTGAGCTGGACTCAATACTAGGGATGCAACGGATATCCGGCACATCCGGCTGATTTTTCAATATCCGAAATACCATCGGATATCCGAATCACAAACACCGGATATCCGACTTCTCTGCCGGATATCCGGCAATGCGTAGCAAAGCAAATATATAAGGAGAAGAGATATCGTTTGACCCAAACAATGCCGAACAACTTTTGTTTATAATGCAAAATATGAAAGTAAGTCCACTATTTATGAGTAAAAGGTAATTCTCAAAAGTTTAAAGAATTACCAGCTTTCCTAACATCAGTGTAGATTTCAGGGGGTGGCCCGGGGGGGACATTCCCCCCCGGAGCAATGAGATGTCCCCCCCGGAAGATTTGAGATTTTGTGTTTTCAATGATCAAAAAGTGCAATTTCCCCCCCGGAACTCAATAATGTCCCCCCCGGAGCCACAGAAATCCCTCCCGCAGAAAAGTGTCTCAATTCAACACTGCCTAACATTGGTATTTGAACTCTCTATATAGTCCAGGCAATAGGGAATTTTACCTTGCAAAATTAATGGTAGTACTGGAAATCGGCTTTCTAGATGTTTTTTGGGTCGCTGAATCCGAATTTGTAACTTCCACCAAAATTTCCCCCGGCAACCCCCCCAAATTTTGGTAAAAAGCCCCCCAAAAAAGGTTTTTATTAAAAAAATCAATTTTTTTTATTATTTTAGAGAAAAAGTATCTAAAAATTCAGAAAGTAGACAAAATTTCCAACAAATTAGATATATGACATTATGACTTAGGATGAAGGGGAAGGGGGGATCTGCTTCGGAACATGCGCACGGTGCTGCGTAAACTAAGTTGCACAATTCCACTTAACCACTCGCACGTTTACATTCGGCCTCCCATCTCCCCTCCGAACTTTCTCTATAAGGTTTACTTTAAGATTTTTGGGTCGCTGAATCCGAACTTTTAACTTTCTCCCAAAAATTTCCCCCCCGAAACCCCCTCCAAATAGTTGTTTTTAACTTAAATTTCCTATTATTTTAGAGGAAAAACATTTCAAAATTCAGAAACTAGACAGAATTTGCAACAAATAGGATATATGACATTATGAATTAGGATGAACGGAGAGGGTGATTGCTGCCTCGGAACATGCACTGCGGCGCTACGTGCACTAAATGATGAAGTCAGGCAATAGGGGATTTTATCTGGCAAAATTAATGGTATTATTTGAAATCGGCTTTCTAGATGTTTTTTGGGTCGCTGAATCCGAATTTGTAACTTCCCACCAAAATTTCACCTGGCAACTCCCCAAAAAATTGATTTTTTGAAAAAATTTGGTTTTTGAGAAAAGCGCGCGGGGAATGTTCCGAGGCAACCCCCTCTCTCCCCGTTTATCCTACGTCATAATGTCATATATCCTATTTGTTGCAAATTTTGTCTAGTTTCTGAATTTCGTAATACTTCTCCCCTAAAACAATAAGAAATTTAAGTTAAAAACAACTATTTGGGGGGGAAAATTTTTGGGTTAAGTTAAAAAATTCAGATTCAGCGACCCAAAAAACTTAAAGTAAACCTTACAGAGAAAGTTCGGAGGGAAGATGGGAGGGCTAATGTAAACGAGTGAGTGGTGAAGTGGAATTGCGCAACTTAGTCCACGCAGCACTGCGGCGCATGTTCCGAAGCAGTTCCCCCCCTTCCCCTTCATCCTAAGTCATAATGCCATATATCTAATTTGTTGGAAATTTTGTCTACTTTCTGAATTTCTAGCTACTTTTCCACTAAAACAATAAAAAAATGGGATTTTTTTATAAAAACCTTTTTGGGGGGTCTTTTTACAAAAATTTGGGAGGTTGCCGGGGGAAATTTTGGTGGGAAGTTACAAATTCGGATTCAGCGACCCAAAAAACATCTAGAAAGCCGATTTCCAGTACTACCATTAATTTTGCTAGGTAGAGTCCCTATACGGTCTCTATTGCCTGGACTAATAATAAATTTAAGAATTTATGTTTACATCTTTTAGAAAATTGTACCTTTACTTTCAGAATGTGAAACAAAATCTGAAGTTGTTTATTAAAGTATGACTTTATTAATTTTCTTTCTCTCTTTTAAGTTTAACAATTAAACAGGCCTATTTTTACTTTCTTCTATCTTCAATAGAAGAAAGTATTGTAATTGAGATTTTTTTCGATTTCTGGTTTTCGGTGGGCTTAGACGTTTTAGGGGTCAGAGATCCCAAAACATGCTTATACAAAATGTCTGTCTGTCTGTCATCATACCATCAAAAAGTGTATGAAGTTATGCATAGAATTGAACCAAATTTTTTGTGAATGTTTTTGGCTATAGCCAGCTGGTCCTCCTTCAATATTGGAACATTCCACTGGAAGGGGGCGCTGTAATTGTGATTTTTGTGCTATTTTCATTATTGTGCCATCAAAAAGTGTATGAAGTTATGCATAAAATCGAACCAAATTTTTGTGTATGTTTTTGGCTGTGGCCAGCAGGTCCTTCTTCAATATGGAAGCATTCTGTCAGAAAGGAGTGTTGCTGTAATTGCGATTTTTGTGCCATTTTCATTATTGTACTATCGAAAAGTGTCTGTTAAATATGTAATAAGTTATCCATATAATCGAACAAAATTTTTTGTGTATGTTTTTGGCTATGTCCAGCAGGCTCTCCTTTAAATTAGAAATATTCCGCCAGAAGTGTGCGCTGTAACAGTGATTTTTGTGCCATTTTCATTCTTGTACCATCGAAAAGTGTATGAAGTTATGCATAGAATTGAACCAATTTTTGGGGGTATGTTTTTGGCTATGGCCAACTGATCTTCCTTCAATTTGAAAATAGTCTGCTGGAAGGGGGCGCTATAATAGTGATTTTTGTGTTATTTCCATTATTTTACCATCGAAAAGTGTATGAAACTAAGCTTAGAATTGAACCAATTTTTTGTGTATATTTTTGGCTATGGCCGCCAGTTTTTCCTTGAATTTGGAAATATTCCGCCAGAAGTTGTCACTGTGACAGCGTCTTTTGTAAAATTTTCTCAATTTTTTGCAGTTTTTGTACTGTATATGGGTGGCTTGTGAAGTTATGGGAATTTCGCATCCTGCTAAGCTGGCTATTCACAATCAGCTGATGTACAACAGAATAACGAAAAAAAATATTGATTTGAATAAATATCATGATTGAGATTAACTTATTCTTATTTTGATTAATTGACCAGCAGAAATCTTATATCAAAAGCAAAGTTGGTATAATATTGAACTAATAATATCGAAGTATTAACATTTAAAACTACTTTTAGAAATATTAAGGCGTATGAGATAGAAGAAAGTTTTGGGATTGGCACATCCAATTAGTTATATTTGTAACTTCATTATAAATAAAATATTTAAAATTAAAAGTAATTTTCTTTTTACATATAAATATCACAGTAATTTAACTTAAAATAAAACTAAATGTGACTCAAAGCAAAACACTATTAAATAATTAAAACAGAAAAAAGGCATCAACTAAACCTATATTTGGAGAAAATCACTCTTTAATCATGGGTATATTAGTAGATATTTTATGTTTAAATTATAAAAAGAACGTATGTATTTCTTTGTGAAAATACTCTACAATTATAGGCATATTTAATTGGTTAAAATTTGTTACACAAATTATCAACATTTGATTGTACAAATTAATTATTAGCAATTATCAATATAGTCAATCCCAAATCCCGTAGCAATTATCAGCATTTCATTGTACAAATAAACAGAATATTTTAATGTTTAAATAACATTTTTTATACAACATTATTAATATACATAACACGGTTTGAATGGCAGATACATGTCTTGAATTTCGAGATGGGATGGCAGGATTCGTGCCCTAAAGAATATTGGGGGCGGGAGGCTCCTGTTCCCAAAAAATCATTTTCCGAAAATGTTTCTTTGTAAAACGATGAAGTCTCAGGACCGGCTGACAAACTTCGTGATATTTTCCACTATCAATTGGCAGATTTCACAGTTTCTTCTTACAACAAATTGACAAAATTCATGTTTGTTTTTCTGCATCTGACAAAAACATTTTGCGAATTTTCTCCGAAACCGACTGACGAATTTCTTGATTTATTTCTGGAGACCGACTGGTGAATTTCATAAAAAAAATTTTTCGCAATCAATTGACAAATTTAGAAATTTTATTCTGTGACCGATTGGCAAATTTTCCTGTTTGTTCTTGTGACATACTAATGAAAGTAACGATTGTTTTTCTGTATCCGATTGAAAAATTTTGCATTTTTTCTCTGCGACCGGCTGAGGAATTTCACAGTATTTGCTCATGACGGACTGGTAAATTTCACGATAGTTTTCCATGATTGATTGACGAATTTCGTGATATTTTCCCACTGCCGATTTCCTATGAACTTCAGTTTTTTTCTCGCAACCAATCGACAAATTATTTTATTTATTTTCACCATGATTGACGAAATCAGCAATGTTTTTTCTATGACCGTTTTACGTATTTTGAGATGTTTTACTTGTCTGCCCAAAATAGGAAATAACTAAAAGGGCAGCAACGGCCACTGGAGACTAAGCTCTATCAAATTGGCCAATAGTCAGCACTAAACAAAATGAGATTACACTTGTGGTGCACATGAAAAAAAAACTTTGATGAACTTCAAAAAAATATATTTAGAAACAACAAACTAATTGTTTCTCGCAATTAACAGAAATTAGGACATGACTTTTTGAAATGAACCTTTTCTCGTGTAATAGAAGAAATCAATTGACTATTCCCTTTTCAAACTTTGGATATGGATTTCATAGAGTAGATTCCAATGCGTAAAGCATAGTTCAATTAACGAAAATACCAGGGATTACAGTTTTGACTATAATTCCATTAAGGATATAATAAAAAAATTTGTTCAGAAGTGACATACCATCACCGATGTCCATTATTCATGCAAGTTAAAAATTAATGCACATCAGATTTTGCAAAGTTTTCTAAAACTTTTTAGGAGAGCATAACCATGTGTTTCAGATAATTTCTAAAGTTATAAAATCGCTCTGTACTGTTTGTCAAAAGTGTAACTTCTGAAAGAGGCTAAAGTATGCAAAATGGAATAAAATCTAAATTAAGAAATTCATTTAGCAACCTGATTGTTAATTGCCCATAACATTGGGTGAAAATTGAAAAATAGACATGATATATATATAAAGCTTGATTCTGTTCCTTTTTTTTAATAAAATAAAAATTTTGAATAATTATCTTGTTGTTAATTTAAATTGTTTCAATGTTATTTTGACGTGTCTGTATAAATGTAATTCTTTAAGTAGCACATAAAAAATAACGGGGTGTAAAGATTTTTTTTCCCTTTCTAACAGTTCAACTCCCCTGCATTTATAAATTTGGGGTATCGAACTCCCCTCCTGGGAAAGCTTGAATTGCAAGCCATGATATTCAAAGAGATATAGTTTTTGTAAATTATATTTCAATACACTTAAAATGTTTTAATGATGTGTGAAACATGTTTGTAATTTATTGTTTTGAAATGACATTATATAGAGAAATAATCCAATATATAACTAAAAACATATCTAGGGCCGGATATCCGAATCCGGCAAGCGAAGGAGCTTCGGATATCCGGTATCCGATATCCGGCAAAATCAATATCCGGTGCATCCCTACTCAATACTGTTGCTCTTTCATACGGTTTCTTTTCACTATGGATGAAAACTTTATCGTGACTTGATAATGGTTTCAAATTTGTTGCATTCCGGTCAAAATATCTTTTCTGTAGCTGTTGTCTTCTTCGTAATTGATCTGCTGTTTCTAGAAATCTCTCGGTGGTATCATTTCTATGAGGTAAAATTCCTCTGATTTTTCTACCAAACATCATCTCAGCAGGTGATTGCAATTCATTTGAAATCGGTACATTTTTATATTCCAATAAGGTTAAATAAACATCCTTGTTGTCATGCAAGGCCTTTTTTAAAATATTCTTCACGGTTTGAATATGTCTCTCCACCATGCCATTCGACTGAGGGAAATGAGGGCTCGATGTCTCATGTTGAAAACACCATTGCTTTGAAAATTTCTTGAATAACTAGCTAGTAAATTGCAGTCCGTTGTCAGAATATATAATTTCTGGTATTCCATATCTCGAAAACATAGCTTTAAGTGGCATTATTACATCATTACTGGTTGTTTCCCTAAGTAATTCAATTTCAGCAAATTTACTAAAATAATCAACTACTAACAAGTATTCTTTGCCGTGAAAATGAAATAAATCAGCTCCTAAAACTTTCCAAGGACCATTTGGAACTTCTTTCGGTAAGAGTGGTTCTTTGGCATTTGCATTCTGAAAGCTCAAGCAAGTTGTACAATTATTTATGAAGTTTTCTATATCTTTCGACATACCCGGCCAAAATAACAGTTCTCTAGCTCTATTCTTACATTTTTCAATACCAAGATGAGTGTAATAAGTTTTACCCAACATTTCTTTTCTCATACTTTCTGGAACTACAATGCAGAAATTCTTAAATAAGATGCCTTTTGTTTCACCCAATTCCTCTTTAAAATAAAAATAGGGTTTGACTATATCTGGAACATCTGATTTTGTAATGGGCCAACCATTTTTAACAAATTTCATGACAAGCTGTAAGACTTCATCCTTCTCAGTTTCAACTTGAAATTTTTTCAGCATCTCACCAGTTACAGGAAGGTTTTCAACAATCATTCCTACATGAGTCTCAATTTCACCTTTAAAAATATCACCAGAATCTTCTAAATATGTTCTTGATAGGGCATCAGCCAACAATAATTCTTTACCAGGTTTATAAACCAAATTGAAACAATAAGGTTGCAATCGAATTCTCATCCTTTGTAAACGTAAGGGAGATTTATTTAGAGGTTTTTTGAAGATAGCTTCAAGGGGTTTATGGTCACTTTCTACTGTAAACGATCTTCCGTATAAATATTGATGAAATTTTTCACAACCAAACACTATTGCTAGCATTTCTTTTTCAATTTGTGCATAATTTTTCTGAGTGTCAGTAAGAGCTCTAGAAGCATACGTTACAGGCAATTCATTTTGTAAAATAACTGCTCCTAAACCAGATTGTGAAGCATCAACAGACAAAGTCACATCACAATTCGTATCAAAATACTGTAAAACTGGTTTTTTTCTCAGAATTTGTTTTAATTCAATAAATGCTTTGTCATGTATAGCATTCCAGGACCACAAAGAATTTTTCCTTAACAAACCTCTCAGAACAGATGTTTTGTCTGAAACATTAGGAATGAATCTAGAAACGTATGTGATCATACCCAGAAATGATTCTAACTCCTTAACATTTTTTGGTGGCTTCATTTCCACGACTGCCTTTACCTTATCTTCATCAGGTCTAATACCATTACCAGAAAACTTATGACCCAAATAAGTAACTTCAGATAGTCTAATTTTGCATTTTTCTTTATTAAACTTAATATTATATTGCGAAACAGCACCGAAAACTGGCGATATGAAGCAATTAAAATAATAAAACTTTGTAAAAAATCACCATAAAATTAAAACAAAACACAGGACGCGTTTCGAGCTAGAAACATAACAGCTCGTCATCAGCTAAGCATACACGTGTCCGAAAACGGACTCCGTTTTCGGACACGTGTATGCTTAGCTGATGACGAGCTGTTATGTTTCTAGCTCGAAACGCGTCCTGTGTTTTGTTTTAATTTTATGGTGATTTTTTACAAAGTTTTATTATTTTAATTAATATTATATTCCCTTGCTCTATCCAAAACAGCTTTTAATCTTAAATCATGCTCTTGCTGAGTTTCTCCCCATACCAGAATATCATCGATGTAGATTTCAATATCTTTAAAAACATCAGAAAAAGCTCTGTGAAAAATTTCAGGGGCAGAACAAATACCATATGGCATTCTGAGAAAACAAAATCTACCAAAAGGGGTATTAAACGTAGTAAGCTTAGAACTTTTTTCAGACAGCTTTATTTGCCAAAATGCTTTATTAGCATCTAATATACTAAATACTTTTGCTCTGGGCATTCTGGAAACAATTTCCTCAAAAGTTGGCAAATAAAAATATTCACGCAAAATTTGTTTGTTTAAATGTTGCGGATCTAAACAGATTCTCAAATTTCCATTGTTCTTTCTAACAATTACTAAAGAACTTACGAATTCAGTGGGTTCTTCAATTTTTCTAAGAACATTCATATTTACCATTCGGTCAAGTTCTTGTTTCAACGGATTCAATAAACTTAATGGAATTTTCCTGCATGCTTCAATTTTTCCAACAGCATCATCTTTAAGTTTAATATCGTAAATAAAGCTTTTTAAATTACCAATACCCGTGAATAAATCTTTATAGTGATGAAAAACAGTCTGAGGAAAATTTCCCAAACAATTGGCTGCATCTACACGTTGTACTAAATTCAACGCAGTTAAAGTAGATAAACCCAACACAGAAGTGGAATTAGGGCTAGTATCCACCACTTGAAACAAAATATTAGCTTTAATACCTTTTTCAGTTTGGCATTTTAATATGCATTTACCAAAAACTTTCATTTTAGAACCATTATAATTACACAAATTAACATTAGAACTCTTCAGATGGTTTTGCTTTAAACCTAAATGTTTAAATTCATTTACAGGCAAAACGTTACATTGCGCACCAGTATCTAATTTTGTTATCAAAATCTTAGAATTATTTACAACAAGTTTTTCATACCAGTCACTGCAACTACTACTACATTTAAAATCATAAATAGAGCTCAAAACAAAATTATCATCATTTGAACTATTATCTTCAACATTTGAACATCAGAGTTACGTTTAACAGCATTAATATTCTTATTCAAACAAAATTTCGCAAAATGATTTTTTCTTTTACAAAAATTACAAATTTTATTATAAGCAGGACAATTAAATTTTTTATGAAACTTACCGCATCTTCCGCAGGGTTTTCTCGACTCGTAATTCTGTCTTGTTTCTTTTTCCTGGTTATTGGAGTATCTTTTTGGAAAACTATTAAATTTTCTTTCTTCTTGTAATTCTTTTCTTAGCACTGGCAGTTTTGAACTTGAGAACGATTTTCCTGCAAAATTATTCTTATGCGATTTCACAACATCTACTCTAGTATCACCATTAAAAGATTTTAATTGAACTTCTGCGAGTTCGTTAGCTTTGCATATTTTTACGCATTTATCTAAACTCAAATCACCTTCACGCAGCAGACGATCTTTCAATTTTTTGTCAATGACGCCGCCAATTATTCGATCTCTAATCAAACTATCTTTCAGGTCGCCAAATCCACAAGTAGAACTTAGCTTTTTCAGGCTAGTTAAAAATTCATCAAAAGATTCAGATATATGTTGAATTCTAGTAAAAAATATATGACGATCAACACTTTCATTGGACTTCGGTGTACAATAATTTTCAAATGCTTCGATAACTTTAGTTAAATTTCCTTTATCATCCTCTGATAAATCAAAGGTATTGTATTTCTCAAGCGCTTCTTCTCCAATTACATTCAAAAATATAGCCACCTGAACATTCGGATCTTTTTTATCATTTCCTGATGCAGTGTGAAATATTTTAAATTGTTGAATCCATTTTTTCCAATGCTCGGAAACATTTCCATCAAAAATAAGACATTTCGGGGGTTTTAATCCTTCCATGTTGCAACTGAAAAACGATCAACAAAAATAATTCTGCAATACTTCTTAGAAAATGAATTCAATCATACTTCAATAAAGAACTTTTAAAGATTACTTATTGATTGCGACTGCGCCATGTCGTGTTGTTATATATAAAAGATGGAGAGAAAACACTTTATAAAAAAAATACAGATGACTTTAATGACAAACACCAAGACAAAACAGATAGAACATTCCATTAATACCAACCAAACCGGAGCTACATATCAACTTCCGATATGATGTCGGCATAGCAACGATTACAATACAAACGATATGTTACAGTTACGAAGTAAGTATTTAAGTTGTGTACTACTATTAGACCCCCCAGTTTCTCAAGAACTAAGGGGCTTTGGATAAAATCCGTTCAACCTGAGACTAAGAGGTCTCTGCCCTACACTGTATATTAAAATAATCAAAATCTGTCATTAACAAGGTTGGCCCTCTCCTTGTAAGTCTGCTGCAAGGAAGAGACATTTATCATCCATCTCATTTCGAAAAATGTTGGTTTGATTGTATACTGAACCCCAAGCCCCCCCCCCCGCAAAAAAAAAAAAAAAAAAAAAATTGAATCAAAGAACATAAATTAATGTTTGGCACAAATTAGGATGAACAAAATGATAGTTTTTAATAAGCAAGAATTGTTTTACTTACCTCTAATACTCTGGATATGACCATGTCTGTATTAGATTGATTGATCAGAACTTTTCAGTTTTAAGTGAAAATTGGGATATTTCAAATGCAAATGACCAGGGACTGACAAAAGTTGAAAATTCTTAGGAGCCAGCTTGGAGATTCATTTCTCTGACATTAACACATTCACTGCAAAATGGAACACTGGCTACTCATAATTGTATTCAGCTATTTTTGAGTGATCTATGTGTCATTTTGCAGTGAACAAGTTAACTATTCAATAAAAAAATCAAACTGTGCAAAAATTTTAAGGTACCACTTTTACATTGTAAAAATTAAATAGAAACAAACTATGAAATTAAACATTAAAACAGTCTTTACTTTTTAATTCACAACAAGAAATTATATACATAAATTGACAATGGCTTTGAGATTTTGATTCGAAATACCATTTGTCATTTTTGTGAGATATATCTGACAACTGCACATTTTGGTACATTCCACTTAATGAAACACCATTTATTTTTTTTCTCTTTTTTCCTGCTGGAGTATTTTTAAGGTTTTCTAATCTAAGCAATGCTCTTTGAACATGAACTTTAGTTTGGCTTAGCAAAAACTCTGATTTCTGAAAAATTAGGGAAAGTTGTTGCGCCGGTATGGTGTATTTTCTTCCACTGCAAATAATCGCACTATTAAAAATAAATATTTTCGTACATGGAATTTTTTTGGTTAAAGGAAAAAAATTAAAATTAATCAGTAGGTAAAAAAGTTAGTCATCAAGAGAAATTTTTTAGGTTTGTCGGACCCTGCAAATGACTTAAGCAACTTTCATAAATTTTTAGTTTGTTTTCAGATAGGTTTTTGTTACATTTTTATTAATTTTTGTGACTTTTATTGAATTAAATAGTACAGGTAAAAAAAGATGGAGTTGACCTTTCTTCCACTAGGAGGCATGTGTCGATAAATCTCTAAAAAAAAAAAAAAAAAAAAAAAAATAGTTTAAAGGGAAACTTACAAGCAGATTAAACACAAAAATGTTAAAGCTGTATTCATATAAAAAAGTGGCTACTTTCTAACATCTTTCTCAATGCACTTTAATCATAAACTCAAATAATTTGATGGTGTTCTTATTCAAAAACTTTGAAATTGACCTTCCATTTAGTATTGATAAAAGCAAATGATTTCCCAAAAAATACTGTCAAAGTAGACAATTTCCAGATGTGACAGGTCCAAGAAAGGTTGCAATGAGACAGCAGTCATTTAAAACTTGAGATTACATTTATACAGAAATAAAAACTTATTATATTCCAAATCTCTTCAATAATCATGCCTGGAAGTGTCATACTCTTATGTTTAAGAATGTATCTGAAAGTTTTGCATTGTTGAGTGGGGGAAAATGCTTTCTTCAGAACCACCTAAATTTAAACCTTACTATAATAGGCCAATTACTCTAAGTTTTTTTTTAAATAAATATTTGGATCATTTCAATTTTACATGCAGATTTCTACTTTTACGAAAATATTTTTTCTTTACATTTTGGTCACAGTAATTGCATTTTGTAGCTGTATAAGGCTTAAAGTACAGCAAGTAACTGATGGCCATGTTTAATGTTATTTATTTAAGCTAGCAAACCTGTTGAAACATACCTAGGTGTGCAAATTTGTAACCTCTGTTATCGGACAAACAGATTCAATTATCATATTTATAAAAACAAGCAGCCAAACAATTATCTTTACCACTGTGTAATGCAGCATCAAATTGATAGCATTGTAAGAGTCAAAATTTACCAGTAATTATACGAAATCTTTTTAATGCATTATAGATTTAAGTATAAAGTCTTTTTTATAAAAGCTGAGAGAATTACCTGTCATATACCCATTATATGACTCGGATAAATTATTTTTTTTTTCATGCATGTTTGTTTATATTAATCAAATGCTGTCATTTCAGCAAAGATGGTCATTCTGTTTTAAGATAATTTAATTTCTTATAAATGTTTATATTTAATTTGTATTCCCTATTTCTTTTTCAGTAGACATTATTATTATATTTTAAGTTATTCAAAAGTATCTTACTTAATTATTTTTTAGGTATGAAGGCAATGTGCCTGAGCAAGGTTTCAGTGAAGGACCTCCAGACATTACATTTATTGATATAGTTGCATGGTTGAGCTCCGAACTAGTAAAAGTTTGTGAATTAGAAAGTCATGTCAGCAAAGTCACTGGTAATTATACTAGATTCTATATCCTCAAAATTACTATCATTTTCATGAAAATAGACTTTTATGATATATCATTTTAATTAAAAAGCTATCTTGTAAGATTAATATCTGAGCATGAAAAATTAAAGTGATAAGAGGTTTCTGAATTCTTTCTTTTCTCCGAGATATTTGGCTAAAGGTTTGTTACTCTGCAAGAGCTACGCTGGATTTTTTTTTTTTTTTTAATCTTATGTAAAGGATTCAAATAAATTGTATGATTTATAAATAATGAAGGAAACATAATTTATTAAATGTCAAGTAAATTATTTTTTTTTTATGAATACATTGAAAGTAGCAATTATAGTATTATTTATAGTACTGCTCACTTCTTCACTTTTCTGTTACAACTGCTTTGTTAATTGTAAAATTTTCTTTATTAAATTGACAAAATCTATGGTTAAATAGGCAAAATTTTACTTTTCAAAAATTATGAGCAAAAAGTGTAAAAGTTGGCAGCTATGAATTAGAGATCTGCACAGGCTTGGGCCGATTTTCATTCACAGCACTAGGGCTGGGCCCAGGCCATGCTTTTTTTCTGAAGGCTCGGGCCAGGCTTAACTTATTTTTTTGGTACAGGGCCAGGACTGGTTTCATTCCTAGTCTTCAGGGCCAAAATTTTCAGTCCTAGTTTTGACCCAGCCCGTGTGAAAATCATTGTCTCAACGTGGCCTGGTCCATTCAAAGGGCAGTAAAATTAGGCCTGGCCTAAAAATTTTTGCAAAAAAAAAATGCATGCATTTTTAAATCATCATTATTCTACACTTAAACATTAAAATTTATTATTTTTAAAGAATAGTAGATTTCTATGCTTATTAAAATATAGCTAAATTAAAATCTAGTAAAACACGTAAAAAAGAACCTGCCTATGACGGAACCCTGTTTTAAACTGAAAAACGTGTTGATTTATGCAAAATGAATATACTAATACGTAAGAAAAGAATATGTAATACATTTTCACTTGCTAAGAAGGGAACTTGAGTATAACGCAATTTTTTCCCTTTTCTATGCAATTCCATCTTAGAAGATTTTACTGCATAGCATTTTTCAGATTTTTAACACTTCAGTACATGGAATATGGATTAACAATATTATTGATAACTGAAACATTTACACAAAGAAATAGATTCATTTAAAAAATATCACATCTTACGGCATTTCTATAAAAATGAAGATTATAAACATGTAAAAAAGAGTTAGGATAAATATTTTTTATCATAACTCCTCGTACGAGACAAATTTTTAACCAAATCTATGTAAAAATCAATGTTTTGTAGAAATTCACTTGGCTCGTCAAAGTTTATCGGGCCAAGCCAATATCTTTTTTCTACGGCCGGGCCAAACTTTTAATTTTTGTATTGGGCCGGGTCGAATTTTTTTTCTATGAGTCTGCCTGGGCCTGGAAATTTTGGCCTGTGCAGACCTTTACTATGAATCATGCCATGCTTTCATTTCTAGTGTCTAGAAATATATTGGAAGGTCAAAATATGAGTATTACTTTAATGAAAATATTTTTCGTTTTTAGTATTTTAGAGGAATTAATTTAAATACCCTTGTTTTTAAATCTACTAATTTCTTAAATTATTTTGGCTGGTCAATAGTTTATCATTTTGTTCATTCTTAGAAATGTGTATTTGTTGTTCTTTTTAAATTGATAGCTAAATTTTTCTTATTTATATAGACTCAGAAGATTCACTTGGATTTTTGGTTGAAGTTAGTTCTTTGCTGAAAGAACTAGGCAAGTAATAATGTTATTTTATTAAAAATTAAAAGGGAGTGGGGGACTGTGATTATAAAGCCTAAAATTAAAAAAAGCTATTTGAGTTATTCTCATGCATCAGATTAATATTTTTTTCATTGTTGTCTTGAAAAGTGTCCTAAATTTAAAAAATTAAAAAATGCCTTAAAAAGATAAAAGAAAAAAATACACTTTAGAACAGGGTTGCAAAAAAGCCGGATAAAATTTTAAAAAAGCCAGGCCGGTGGCTTTTATTGGTTTTAACCGGCTTTTTTTGGCCAAAACTGGCTTTTTTTGGCCATAATTGGCTTTTATACAATAAAGCATTGTAATTATAAACTACACATTTTAAAGTGTTTTTAATTAGTTTTAATGACATTTAATTGATTTACAGTTTAATAAGTAATCCATTTTCTCAATAATGAGGACATTAATACTGGAATAAAACTTAGAGGATTTTGCTTGTGATTTGTATTCTGAATTGCAAATATGTCAGCTAAATTTTAAAAGGGCCATACCAACTGCCATTTTTTTTATTTTTACTGCTTTATAAAATTAAAGAGGACAATGGTTACTTAGTTATATGTTTTATTACTTAATTTTAAGAGCTATTAATATACAAGTCTTATTTTATTTCTAGCAAACATTTGAAATTATACATAGTCATATTAATAAAAACACCACCATTTCTCACTATTAAAAACATTATGAATAGCATATGCATGAATATGCTTAGCAACAAGCTTTTTAAAATTTTATTTGGAGAATTTTTTTTTCTTGTTTTAAATGCTCTATTTTTTATACACTTATGTACCACTCTCCTCAAATGAAACATCTTTTCTAATTTCTCTTTTAACATTTATAACTTAATCTCTCCATATGGACACATAAGAATGTTTCCATTTTGATGTGCTACATTTTGTCATTAAGGCTTTTAAATCCAAAAGGGCAACTTTCTGACATAAGTTTTAATTTATTTTTGTTCAGAAACCATGTAATTGCGCTGTTTTTTCTGGGTTTTTTTTGCAAATGCATAAATTTTTCAGAAAATAGTGTCAAAGTGAGCGTTTTGAACCGAATTTCCGCACGAAAGAAGAAACCACTCAGAAAAGGGTGAAAAAACATGTTTGTCATGTGATCAAAATCTCTTATAACTCAATAGGTAATTGATGGATCAAAAAATGGAAAACACAGTTTGATTCCAAATCGCTTCCATGGTCAGGCTTTCGAATTTTACATCTTTCCGTTAAAAAATGAATTTGTAAATGTGTCAAAACATTTTGCACTTGTTGAGCAGAGCAGTTAAGAACAGTTTTAATTAAATATAATCTTTAAAATGTGTAGTACATGTGGAGCTATATTAGTGTTGACGCTAGAAAAAAAGGACCGCCGGGCGTGAATTTTTCAAAAAAGGAGCACTATTCCAAAAAAAGGGTACATTTTTCAAAAAGGTAACGCTGTTCTAAAAAAGGGTGCATTTTTTTCAAAAAGGGAACACTATTATAAAATAAGGGCACACTTGTACCTTGTTCATAAAACATATTTTGAATTGGTTTGTTTAGAGTCCCTAGAATTTGTGATATTTTTCTGGCATCAATTGAATTACCATGGGGTGCATAGGAACTGTTAAAAAGGGCAGCCGGGCACATCGGAATAGTTTAAAAGAGCCGCCAGGCATAAAAAGGGGCGCTGGGCACTGCGCCCTGCTAAAGCGGCTTAGAGTCAACACTATATATAATATGGAATTCAAAACATCAGTTTAGAGCCTAACTTATATCCTTTTCAATGTTTATATATATTTTTTTTCTTTTTCAGACATAATGCGTTCACAGTTGCCTTCTAGAAGTTATAAAGACTTATTTATTTGATAAAATTTAATAGAAATCTATAATTTTTTTTAATAGAAAATATTTATAAGTGTATTAAAAATTAATTGATCCAAATTTAAAACGAATTTACTGTAAACCAACTTTAAAAAATAAAACCCGACTTTTTTCAATAAAAGCCGGCTTTTTTTGGCCTGGCTAAAAGCCAGCAACCCTGCTTTAGAAGCTAAAAAGTACCTTTAGGAATAAAAAAATGCCCTTAAGAATTAAAAAGTGCCCTATTTTCCACCACCAGCTTCCGGCCACTTTTTAAACTTGGGGAAAACTCTGTATTATAATATATTATTATAGTAATGTGTTCTAATATCTAATCTCTCAAAAATTATTCATTGGGTAAAATTTAGAATCCGGATTTTTATACATTAAATTTTTCTTGACTTTATAAACTTATGACCTGATAAAATGTACAGTTTAAATAACGTTCAGACTTTAATATAGTATATTCTTTAATGTTATTTTTTTTTTAATCAATTTGTGAAATTTTCATTAATACTACATTATCATCATAGAAGGTAATCTGCTTAATTGTTCCTAAAATATAAAGCAAATTCCTCTTCCATATCAGATAGGAAAATAAGGTTATCGGTAGTTGAATTATTTCCTACATAATTTTCCTTACGGGAGGAACAAAATCAATTTTTTTCTGTGTAATTTTTGGATTGTGGGTCACTGTGAGATTCCTGTTCATTTATCAGTATGTACTGCACCATTAATTTTACTTTTAGTTTCACTCAGTTAATATTTTTTATTCATATTTGACTTTTTTGTATAAGATATTAATTTTATATTTTCAGGTTGTCCTTATAAATCCTTGGTCAAAGGGCAAATATCTGACAGACTCATTCACCCTGAAGACAAAAAGCTTTTGATTAGTATGTTTAGCAATTTCTTTTTTTTTTTTAATCTGTATAATAGGTGTTACATTTTTTCATTATTTAACTTTATAACTGGTAGTTTATATGACAGGTGAATTCTTATTCCAGATTTGTATAGAAAGTGTTTTAACAATATAAATAAAAACCCCTTTGTCGATTCTGCTTAAAATGAAATACATACTGTGTTAAAGAAATTTTAATGCTTTTGAAATAGTTGTCTGATAACTTGAATGAATAGTAAAAGTAAAGATTATATTTTTAAATAACTGTTCTCTCTGTCCTTTAGTTATTTAATCTGTACTATGAATAAAACTATTGTATCCATTGTATCAAGTCAACCCTACTTTTTAACCCTGAAATGCTGTGTTTTGCATGTATCCTGTGTATAAGTTGAACCATTTAGTCCATTCTTGAAAGAAATAATTCATTTATTTGTTTTTTAAAATGGGGAAAATAATACATTTGAAAAATCAACAGGAAAATAGATACTGCAACAATATTTCTGATAATGAGTCATTATTTTTACTTAGTCTCTCTCCTATTGAAGATTAGGATCCGTATGACAATTCTGTAATTCTAGAGTTCTAATGTGAATCTAAATGTGATCAGGATCAGGGATAGGTCTATCCATGCTGAGTTGTTAGGGGATACAATTCATGTTAAGGCAAAGAAGGGCTGCCCACAGGGCAGGGTACTTTCTCCTGTACTTTGGTGTTTGGTGGTGGATGGACTCCTTGTTGAGATACATCTGCATGGTGCATACTGTATTGGGTGTGCTGATGTTATTGTCATCATTATTAGAGGCAAGTTTGAAAATATTCTTTCAGACATCCTCAATAATATCCTTAAGCAGGTAGAGCGGTGGTGCAGAAATGTTGGTCTTTCTGTTAACCCAGAAAAGACGACTCTTGTTGCTTTCACTAGGAAAAAATCAATCAAATTCAATGAGATTGTGTTTTATGGGTGCACTTTGAGTTGCTCAAAGGAGGTGAAGTATCTGGGTGTCTATTTCGATGAGAGATTGTGTTGGAAGAGGCACATGGATTACTGCATCAATAAGGCCAAAAAGATTTTCTGGTCATGCAGAAATGCTATTGACAAAACATGGGGACTCAGCCCAAAAGTGATCTGGTGGATATACAATATGGTGATCTGCCCTATGATCAATTATGGCTGTATAGCTTGGTGGTCAAGAACAATGACTGACATTGCCATGTCAGAATTAGCAAAACTGCAGAGGATGATCTGCTTGTCCATGGCAGGTGTACTTAGGACAACTCTTACACCTGCTATGGAGCTGCTGTTGGGTATGTACCCACTGCATATGATTATTGAGACAGAAGCATTGCTCTGCTCTTATAGACTCATTTTACATGGGCAGTGGCAGAGTTACTCAAGGTATCTTACTTGGGGCAGGCTTAACTGTAAAATCAGTAAGCACCCGGTCTTTATCATGAAGGGTGACGGCATGCCTTTAAAGCATGTATTTGATAAGTCGTTCAGAGTCAGTCTTCACTTTAGAGCTGAATGGGAGACTCTGTAATGGAGCTTAAGACTGGTATGATCTGGTTTACTGATGGTTCTAAGATGAATACTGGTACAGGAGCTGGGGTTTTCTACCCAGCTGATGGTACATCCTTCTTTTACCTGCTGGCTAGTTACACCACTGTCTTTCAGGCAGAGGTCTATGCAATACTTATGTGTTGTTACATTTGCATTGAGAGGGGGTATAGTGGCCTGTCTGTCAATATCTACTCTGACAGTCAGGCAGCATTGCTTGCCTTACAGAAACATACAATTACTTCTAGGATTGTTTGGGAGTGTTACTGTTCTTTGAACAGGCTTGCCAGTAGTGGTAATGATGTTGCTATACATTGGGTACCTGGTCATACTGGCATCCTGGATAATGAGCTTGCTGATAGTCTAGCAAGGAAAGGGTCGGTTACTCCATTTATTGGACCAGAACCAGCTATTGGCATTTCTAGGGACTGCATTAGAACTACTGTTTTTAGAATTTTAAGAGAGCAGCAGTATCAAGAATGGCTTGACTCAAGTGGACAGAGACAAGAGAAAAAGCTCAATAGTGGATGCCCTAGCAAAAAGACAAAGGAACTCATTGGACTCAAAAGGAATAGTCTAAGAAATATGATGGAACTGTTAACAGGAAACTGTAGACTTAATGGACACCTTAGTACTATGAAGGTGGTTAATGACCCTCTTTGTAGGGGTTGTAAGTATGAAGAGGAGACTGTCTTACATGTGCTCTGTAACTGTGAGGCATATGCTGCTTACCGTTTCGAACACATGGGTCGACATTTGATTGAGCCATGGGAAATTCAGAATATTCCTATCAAATGCCTGCTGAATTTTATGTCAGCTTCTGGTCTATTTAGGGACTAAGTGGGGATGTTTTCCTCTTCCATGTTTGGGGGATAGCACAATAGACCCCTGGTCGCAGTGCTTTGGCTCAGGCCACCCCCCCCCCCCCCCCAGTATTACAATACAGTAAAGTGTGATCAGGAACATTTTGATTTTCCAGCTGAATAATTTGCAAATCAATGGTATGTTCGCACTAAATCCTTTGTATTGATATTTTTTGCTTAAAATGTTTCAAAATATAATAATGCCTTTGCCTACTTGCTTTTGTCTTTTCATAGATATAAATTTTTCTGAGTCAGCTATAATTTTTTTTTTTTTGTAAAAAGAATTATTTTTATAATAATTATAAAAAATAACAATTTTTAATTGCGAAAATATGTCAGAAATGATAAACTTTGTGGGTCATATAAGTAAGGGAAAAGATCAATGCTTATCCTGTAACTATTGCTACAGCTTGTCAGATGTCTGATTTTATATCCAGTTTACAAGACGACCCCTGAATTCTCTTTGTGTTTAGACAATTTAAAAAAATTGACTGGAAAGTATGATATTGCAGAAAATGCCATTTTTAGTCATGTTGCTAACTGAAATTAAATACAAATTTATATTTATTTATTTACTCTCTTCATTTCTTTCAGCATATCTATGTTCAGAACTTCAAGCTGCTAAGATTCATGCTTTTAAAAATCCAAAAAAGAAAGAAGCTCCTATTCAAATTGAATTGGTAATTGAATTATTTTTGTCATTCCATAATTTTTTTTAATTAATTAAATTGATCAATAATTTTATTAGTAAATGTGATGAAGTTTTTACTTAAATTGAACAATTTGTGCTTTTTTCACTATTGAGTCATTTCATGTCAAATCAACACAGTTTCAGACCAAAATCTCTCTTGACCCCTCGGATTTTGATGAAACTTGGTTTATCAAGTGTCTTTACATAGTTATGAAAGAAAACACTAAAATTATTTTTTTAATAAATTTAGTTTTAATTTTATTAACAATTAAATACAGCATTTTACATTAAAATTTGCTTCATCTTGAATCACATAATTGCCATTTTCTTAAAAACTAAATGCGATACAAACTTTGTTTATGCATCATTTTAAAGCTCTTTTTATGACCTTTAATTTAATATGCAACATGATAAAAAAAATTTAAAATTTAATTTAAAAAAATTTAAATTTTAAATTTCTCAAAAAGTGACATTTTTAAAATTCTCAAATTTACTTTATATTGTGTTCTTACATTTCCCCAAGTTTCACAATGGGATCTTTATGGGATTAAAAGATATAGGAAATTTAACTTTATGTATGTACAGTGATAATTTTAAATTACTTTTCAATACCATGTTAGTTTTTTAGAAAATATTTTCTATAATTTGTTAGATACAATATAGTATCCAATTATACATATATATATATTTTAAATAAACTTTTGGAATTGTAAATTATCATCACATAAATTAACATATTGATCCCTTATTTGGTTTTAATAATGCAGAACAAATTATTTCTTTTAGAATTAGCATAATAAATGTTCTAGAAAGTACTTCAAAAGAGTGTTTGTGGGTGTATACTATGCTTGTGGGTGGATCCTTTAGATTGATTGGATAAAATGCGTATAGGGAGGGATCTTAGTAGGTATTACTTGGCCATATCTACATCTTTGTATTGTAAGAGTTCATTGTCACACATTTTTTTGAATGAAATATTGAATAATTTAAAGAATGGTTACCAAAACTGTGAAAGCAGGGAAAAGAAAGTTATGATACTTACTTTATTGCCAGAAAATTGGAGCATAAGAAAAATTATAAAAGAATTCAAAGCTCCAGGTTTTCAGGTTAGGCAAGCCAAAAAACTCTTGCAGCAGAAGGGTATTTTGTCTACAACAAATCAAAAACCAGGAAAAACTTGCCGAAAGAGTCTTGGAATAAAATTATACAGTTTTATGAGAATGATGTAGTGAGTCGACCAATGCCAGGTATTAAAGACTGTTTCAATGATGAACCAAGACGGTAAAATTGAAAGTTTTAAAAATATTAATGTTCTGCAATTTGAAAGAAGCATGCAAGCTCTTCCAAAAAAAATTTCCAAACATCACAGTTGTATTTTCAAAATTTGCTGAGCTGCGTCCCAAAAACTGTGTCCTAGCTGGTCAAAGTGGAACACATGCCGTCTGTATATGCACTATCCACCAGAACGTAAAGCTAATGATAGAAAACTGCAAGATAAATTCCATCACAAAAGGTCAGATTAAAAGATATAAAGATTGTTTAACGAAAATGGTATGCAATCCAGCATCTATTGATTGCTATTTTTCAAATTGTGTCTCTTGTCCTGGTGTTAATGGTATTAGAAAAATCTTAGAAGGTGGATTTCAAGAAAATTTGATTGAAACACCAACTTTTTGCCAATGGATTTCAATTGATCGCTGCAACTTAGAAACAGTTCAGAAGCCTGTGCAAGAATTTTTTAACATATTCTGTGAAAAACTCCAGGTTCTTCTTCGTCATGATTTCCTTGGTAAGCAACAAAGTGCTTTTATGAGTTACACTAAGGAAAATTTATTAACTTCTGAAATGGCTGTAGTTTGTGACTTTTCCAAAATTATAGCTCTCTCTTACAGGATGAAGCACAATCGTACCACTGGAACAAATCGCAAGCCACTATACATTCATTTATAGTATATTTTAAAGAAGAAAATGAGATTAAGCATTGTAGTTTTGTCATAATCTCAGAATGTCTTGAACATAATACCATATCTGTCTCGCACATTTCAGAAAAACTTATTCAGTTTTAAAATCTGAATTTAATGATGTGAAGAAACTTTATTATTTTTCAGATGGCAGTGCAGCCTAGTACAAGAATAAAAAAGATTTCACAAATCTTTGCTATCACAAAACTGATTTTGGAATTGAAGCAGAATGGCACTTTTCTGCTACAGCACACGGCAAAGGACTGTGTGATGGAGTAGGAGGTACAGTGAAAAGGGAAGCAGCAAGAGCAAGCCTACAAATGCCTTACCAAAACCAAATAACTACGCCATTTCAGTTATATGAGTGGTTAAAATTTCACTTATCTAAGACAATGGAATTTTCTTATATTACCCAGGAGGAGTATATTAAAACTGAGCAGTACCTTAAACACAGACTTAGCCAGGCTGTGGCAGTACCTAATACTAGAAAATTTCATGCTTTTATCCCTTCAACATGTGGGATGAAAATGAAAACAAAGTTATTTTCATTTTCACAATTATCAGAAACCTATGTAATTATTCCTGTTGGAGAAAAATTAGATTTTGAGAAATTAACTGGCTACCTTGTTTCTTACTACAATAGTGAATGGTGGCTGTGTTATATTTTAGATAAAAATGCAGGTGAAAATGAAATAAAGGTTACCTTTCTTCATCCACCCAGACTAACGCATTCTTTCTTTTACCCTTCCGTACCTGATGTTCTGTGGATTTCATCAACTGATGTCATTTGCAAGGTAAACCCTACTACACTAACTGGTCGTACATATACTCCACTACCGGATGAAACAAACAAGATTTTTAAAATGTTTATAGATTTCTTGTAGTCAAGAAAAGATCAAGACTAATTTATTTTCGAATAAATGAATTGAAAGTTTATTTTACATTGTGAGGTGGACACAAATATCTTTCATATAAATCAGAAAATCATTTTGCATTAAATGTGATATGTATATGTATGTCAAAATGACATTGCGAATGTAACGTAACTTTTTCATACCATATTTTCATGTGCTTTTTACTTTAAAATATTACATAAATTATTGCAAACAAAGTATAATATTTATATTTTATCTGCATTTAAAAAGTTAGCTATATTAAGTATTTATAAAGTGATATTAGTAGAAATATTAAGTATATATAAGAAAGATTAAACATGTATTATATAAAGGTGGCCATCTGGAATCAAAAATGAATCAGTTCATAGTGTTGACTCTAGAGAAAAAGTGCCGCCGGGTGGGAATTTTTCAAAAAGGGAACGCTATTCTAAAAAAGGGAACACTATCTAAAAAAGGGTACATTTTTTAAAAAAGGGAACACTATTCTAAAAAAAGGGACACTTATACCTTGTTCACAAAAAATATTTTGAACTGGTTTGTTTAGAGTGCCTAGAATTTGCGATATTTTCTCATGCTCAATTGAATTGTCACAGGACGAATAGGAAATGTTAAAAAGGGCAGCGGGGTGCATCAGAAGGGTTTAAAAGAGCCGCCGGGTGCAAAAAAGAAATAAAAAGGGCTGCCGCGCACTGCTAAAGCGGCTTAAAGTCAACACTAGTTCATATATAAGGTGTTTGTGTCAGATATACTTCACAAAGTAAAATAAATTTTCAATTTATATAATAAAATAAATTAGACAATCTTGTAATATAAAAGGATCTATAGTGTTTATAAGGTATATATATTTGTGAATTATCAAATAATAATATCCAACTTTTCATTTCTTATTGTTTATGTTCTAATATATTTTGAAAATGGAAATATTTATTTAAAATGTGAAAAATGTTAGTTTATGGCATTTATATAATTTTTTCATTACTTCTCATCAGTTGAAAATTAAAATATTGAAAAATACAAGTTAAAATTTTCACTTTGCATGTGAACTTCAACTTCATGTATCTTCTGATCCCATAGAGATCCCATCATAAAACTTAGGGAAATGTACAAGGGGAATATGAAGTCAATTTGAGAATTTTTTGAAAATTTTAAAAATGTCACTTTTTGAGAAATTTAAAATTTAAATTAAAATTTTTTAAAAATTAAATTTTTTTATCATGTTGCATATCAAATTAAAGGTCATAAAAAGAAATTTAACATGATATATAAACCAAGTTTGTATCACATTTAGTTTTTGAGAAAATGGCAATTAAGTAATTCAAGATGTAGCAAATTTTAATGAAAAATGCTTTAATTAATTGTTAATAAAATTAAAATGAAACACATTTAAAAAATAATTTTAGTGTTTTCTTTAATAACTATGTGAAGACAGTTGATAAACCAAGTTTCATTAAAATCTGAGGGGTCAAGGGATAAAAGGTGTGTTGATGTGACATGGAATGACTCTATTTTGTAACAATCTGAACTGAGTGTTCAGACAAATTTAAAAATTTTCTGACCAGTTTTTGAACATATTAATGATAGTGAATTAATAATTGTTTTGCAAACACTTTAGATTTGAATATCATTTTTCATTACTTTGATAAATGCATTGCATCTGTGATTGCAATCCATTATATTTCGGTCCTGTTGCCATTTTGTTTCCGCACATTACAGAGCTATTTTATACTGGCTGGCTTCATAAAGCATGGGTTGAAAATGCTTTGTCATGGGTTGCATGGGTTGGTCCCTTTATATTGGGAGCCTAAAATTTGAGATTATTTATATATCTTTTGTGTTCTAAAATTTTTATGCAAGTGCTATAGATTTAGAGTAAACATTTTTTGGCATGATGATCAATGAAGTAACCTCAATTTGATTGCAATGACATTATTTTTTAAGTATTGTACAATGATGATATGGTAGTTGTAATTAATATGTGAAAGGTTTCTATTTTCTTCTGTATACATCAGAAGAAAGTAATTGGATTTGTGAAAATTTTCAACATTGGTTTTCGGTACTTTCACACATTTTTTAATTTCCTCAATCTCATCTGAAATTTTTTTAAAAATGTCTATGCATGACTTATGTGACCCAAATTTTGCAGCAGATTTATCTCAAGAACTAATGCACATAATTTAATCAAATTTCAGATTCAGTCATACCTTGACATAAATGGATGCTGATTAGGTTTGGGTGTATATCGTCTAACAGGTGGTGCTGCTATGCTGCATATTTCAGTTTCTGTGATAGCTATATCTCAAGAGCTAATGCGCAGAATTTCAAAAACTGTACATTCTCTTCAACCTTGACATGAATAGATGCTGATTAGGTTTTGGTATATATTGCCCAAAATGTGATTATTTTTCCAGATTTATGTCATAACTATATCTTTAGACCTAATTCATTGAATTTCATAATTTCACATTCACCTTAACATAAATAGATGCTGATTAGGTGTCAATTGTATACTGTGGTTTTCATAATTTTCCTTGATAGCTATATCTCGCCATCTATGCAAAAGAATTTTATCCAGCGTCATATTCAGTTCGATCTTTGCACAAATTATAGATTAGGTTTTGATATATATAGTCTAACAAGTAACCTAGCTATGCTCCCTTTTAAAAGATCTGTGTGATTCTCATATCTCGGCTTCCATCAGATGGAATTTCATCAAAACTCGATATTCAGTTAGTCCTTAACATAAATTGGTGCTGTTATGCTGTATTTTTCATGATTTATGTAGAACTTTGTAAAACTTATTTTGCAAATGGAATAGGACACAAATTGATTTCAATTAGCTTTTAGTTTGTCCCTAAAGATAGCTATTGTTTTATCATTTTTTTTTTCATATTTTTATCTAAAGAATTAATGCATGGAATTTCATTAAACTTTACATTCATTTATATCTTAAATTGGAACTGTTACATTTTACTGTGTATTGTTTAACACAGGGCACTGCTTTTGGTATTTTTCCATGATTTCCATGACAGTTGTAAGAAGTCATGCACAGAAGTTATTAAACTGAATGTTCAGTTTAGCTTGATGTAAAATATTGCTAAATTGCATTTGGCTGTGCATTGTCAAACAGATGGTGCTGTTATGCTATGCTTACCACTATTTCTGAAATAACTATATCTCAAGAATTAATGTACAGAATTTGAACAGCAGTTCCTTACAGAATTATTAAACTAATCCTTATTAAATTAAGTTATTAAAATTTTGGTTTTATTTGAAAATGTTTAAATTATAATAACATATCAAATATTAAAATTATTTATATTTTGTTTTGTATAATCTTTGTCATTGTTAATAAATTCTGTAATTTATTGCAATTAATATATAATGCTCAACTGCTGTATAATGATTCATTGTTGTAATCATGCATTAACTAAAATGTTTTATTTAAAAAATCACTATTGTTCACATGTCAGCAGATATACAGCCACATTAACCCGTTTGGGACCATGTGCCCCCAACGGGTTATTTGGCATTTTTACTGGTATCAAACTCAAGCATTTTAAGACCTATTTGAGGGTGCTTATGCATCCATGGTGCATGCCATCGGGACCCTCAAATAGGTCTTAAAATGCTTGAGAATACCCGTAAAATTGAAAAGTAAAACTGATTTTACTTAATTACAACATTTTCGTGATTTATAAAGTTAAGTCAAATAATTAACAAAAAATGGTGCCAAACGAATAAAATTCCTGTAAAAGATGCCGGTCCTGAACGGGTTAAATAAATTGAAGCATACCAAAATATCTTATAAAAATAGACTGTAATAGCAGCAGGACCAAAATGTCCTGTTTTGTATAATTGCTTCTTAATAATTATCTTTAAAGTTGACATAAAACTCTAACTTTGACAATATTTTCTAAAAGATTCTTACCTTTAAGTAAATATAGAAATGTTTGCAAACTACACAATGTAAACTTTAAGAAGTTTTCTGTTTTATTAAAAGGTGACAGATGCTAATAATACAGATGTTACAAGTTTAAAATATACATTTTATTTAAATTTTCTAGTACATTCGGTCTGCAATCCTGCAGCCACCATTATAGAATATTTTCATTAATTGCCAATAAATAAAAGTAAAAAAATATGATTTCCCCCCCTATTGTTGGTGTTTGAAAAGATCTGCATACGTCGGAGTGGAGGAGCTGGAATCTTTTAGTTGCTCTGTACTCTGCAATTTTCCGATAGGGTTCACCAGTTAATTTCGCCTTAATGCATGGTTTGCAATTTATGTTATGCTTACAACTGTTTATTTGGATTCCTCTAGCTAATTCCTTTTGCATAACTTCTTTAATTGATGTTAGATTTCTGTGTCCCAACCTACGGTGCCATAATTCTAGGCAATTTTTGTTGTTGCAGCTTTGTGCTATGTTTGCTTAGTTTTCGAATGCTAACTGAACTTCGTATAGGTTATTTACTTTTCGTGCTTCTAAACATATTTCTCCATAAAGTTTGAACATATATCTGTTATTTCTGAATATAATTTCACATCTATTTTGCATCGCTTTGCTAACCTATAATAAATTTATTTAGATTTCAGGTACTAGTAATACATCTTTAAGTGTTATTTCATAAACTTTGTTGTCTGATGTTCGCGTATTTATATTTACGTCACCTGACTTGTAACCGATAAGTTATTTTCCATTTGCGATGGTTACATTTTTTTTGCATGATTTTATTTCTGTAAACATTGATTCTGAACATACAATATGGCTTGAGCTGCCACTG
Source organism: Maratus speciosus (assembly GCA_963932465.1). NCBI lineage: Eukaryota > Metazoa > Arthropoda > Arachnida > Araneae > Salticidae > Maratus > Maratus speciosus. Next base: position 143,833,562 of record OZ010787.1, on the reverse strand, counting down.
TCTACTATAAATGTTTTGTTTTCTGTTCCTTGCATTATAAACGCATAATTTTTATTTTCGCTCGCCTTCCATCTGTTGCTTTCATTTTCGGAGTTACTGTACCTACGGTTCAATTCCGCTATTTGTTCACTTCTAAAATTGTTTTCACTCTTGAAAAACTAGTGATGTAGAATAATGTTTTTTGTTTGGTCTAATATGTTGATTTTGTGGTGTGTTTTGGCTTTGTAGTAAGCTCGTTTTCTTCTCTCGATTCAAGAGCTGTAATAGGCATATCATAAGACTGGGGTAGGGAGCATAATAACAGTGCAGAAATGGGGGTTATCATTTATAACTTCTCCTATGGCTGCTAATTTATCTACTATTTCCATTATTTTTGTAATATGATTATCAACGTTGCCACCTTCCGCTAATTTAATGCCATAAAGTTTTCTTAAAAGGTACAGTTTGCTAGACAAATTATGTCGTTCATGCATTTCGCGCAAAGCTTGCCAGGTTTGTCTGGCTGTTTGTAAATTTTTAACATGAGTAGTCTGATTATCATCAATTGTCAAATTAATGAGTGCACAGGCTTTCTTACCACTTTTGGACAAAGTGTCTGTAATTGGATTAGGCAAATCTCCCGTGATTACATGAAACAAATCTTCTTTAGTTAAAAGCATTTCAGCCTTGAACTTCCAAATTGAATAGTGTGTAGCTGTGAGTTTTTCAATTGCTAAATTGTCTTTTGAAGCTGCCAACTTTTAATTATTTACATGTTACCGTAAAAAGCTCTTTCAACTTTACTTTTTTGAAAGTTTTAAAGTTTATTTGACTTTATTTATGAAATATCTGATATTTCAGATTTCAGTGGAGGCTATTTAATTTTATTTCTAATCAGTATTCATAATCTTGATAGGATTTTGAATTTTATTAAATTGGCTTGAGTAAGAAATGTAAATTGGGACTTACCTTTTATAGGATACTTATTCATTCATAATGCATCCTCTTTTTACATATATCCAAATCTTGTCTGTTGACGATATTTACTTTTTCACATTTTATTTGGAGATGTAATTATATTCTCCAATGTATGGCTTTTTATGCCTCCCTTAAGTAAAGAAATTCTAGATTATTTGTATATTATTAAATGAAGATGCAGTGACATTTTAAATTATTTAATGAACACTATTTAAGTTGTAATAAGAGAGCTTTTTTAAATGTTCATTCTCGGTTAGCTACATTTTTCAGAATGAATAAAATGTTTACATATAAGATACATAATATCAATAACACAGTTTACTGTAGTTTGAGTCTAATTTAGCCACTCAAAAGTCATTATCTTCATCACAGGATTTTCAACATTAAGTACATATTATATAAAGAGATTTATGGCTAAATTGAAAAGTTATATTGTTTATGTAACTGAAGAAATTAGTTTATTTTTAGCACATTTATTCATCTTGATGATTTATGTCCTTCATTTTCAAAAGTCAGGGAGGAGAGGAAAAAGTCAAAAATTTTTTTTTTGGGGGGGAGGGGGAAAGACACAAAGAAGCTACTGAGAAACGGGACAGGGCACATCAGCAGTTTAAACAAAAAGGGCAGGGTGCAATGTCCTTTGAAAAACATTAAATGGGAACATTGAAATTAACACATAGGAAAATTATGTCAAAGCACAGGCCATTAAAATTATGTGCTGAGTAAAGTTGGAATTTTTGAAAATGGACCGACCCAACATTGTTTTAGTAGACTTGTAAAATAAAATAAAAAGCTAACTTTTAAAATGCAATTACCTGTGCATTTTGAAGTAAGAAATAATCTTAATTTTTGTTTAATTTTTCCTATCTTTACCAGAAGAGTGTGTTGAATTCGAGAAAAATTTCGTCTTCTGGTTTTTGACAGTTTTATACATTTTAAAAGGCCCTGAATATGATTTGACTGTTTTTAGAAAATACCTGTCTATTAGTCTGTGTCAGTATGTGACACAAATTTTGTGGTTTCTTTATCTCAAGAACTAATCCACAGAATTTAATCAAACTTCAGATTCAGTTTGACCTTGACATAAATTAGTGCTGACCATTTTTTGGTATAAATCACCAACAGGTGGCATCATGCATTTTTCATGATTTCTGTGATAGCTATATCTCAAGAACTAATGCTCAGGATTTCATCAAACTTTATATTGTGTTAGACATTGACCAGAGCCATCCTTACTGGTGTGCGACAGGTGCGGCCGCACAGGGCCTCACAGCCAGACTGGCCCCATGCCCAAAAATATATTTTGAACAAAATAGCTAAACATTTATTATTCATATTGTTCTGAATTACTTATTTCATAATAAAATTTAGATGTGTAAACAGGCTTATTTATAAAAGATAAAATGTTTGGAAGAAGTCGTGAATGCTCGAGGAGAGAATAATTTATAAAGACACTGTTGTACTCTAGCTTAGGCAGCACCAGTATCACAGTAAATCTGGACAGGTGCATGGACTGAGTTTAAATTGTTAAGAAGTCTGCCCTGATGATGATTCTGACAAATTTCTTACTATTTGTTTACTGATTATATTTGTAATGCAACAGATTTGCTTTCTTTGTGAAATTTTCTTTTTTTATTATATCAATACTGAAATTCTTGTCCATATGGATAAGTATATCCTGTCGCATAAACATGGTGGGGAGGCAAGATAACAGAAACCCCCAGATACAGAGACAAAACTAAACTTTTAAAGTCTCCAAAAATTATGAAAAGTTAATGTTTTAAAAATTCTTAGGAAAAAGAAAATTTGGGGAAATATTTATTTTTACTCAGTTTTTTCCCCATTTTTAAAATCTCTTATTAAATTAAAAATACAGTAGCCACCCTCTTAACCAGAACTCCGCTTTAACCAGCCGACTTTTTTCCCCAATATCGGGAAAAATTCATGGATGACTGCCTTGGAAACTCAGCTTACGCTTTCGAGTTGAAGTGCAATCCTGAGGGGAAGGAGGCAAAATTCAGAAAGGAGAATGTCGGTTCTAAATGGTACGTGTTGACCTTCTTCAGTGTTGAATTCAGAGTGTGGACTAGGGGGGGGGGCATTCCCTCCCAGAAACAATGAAATGTCCTCCTGAAAGATTTGACATTTTGTATCGGCAAACTGTTTTGTACAAACATTTATAAAGCTTTTAAGGATGCAAACAGATCACTGTATCTGCTGTATGAGAGCTGTTTGAGTCTGATAAAGATCTCAAGCATGAAACATTATTTGACGAGAATATAATTAGGACTGTAACTGATGTTGTTCAATACGAAGATGATCCTGATTATGATCTAGTTGAAGTTGACACTGCTAAAATTCCTCATATGGAAGGGGTAAAAGCATTAGAGTTGGCGCTATGCTATGTTAAGCACCGGCCAACAGCTTCCTCGGTTAAACTTATGATGTTTAAGAGGAGAAATTGTGCTGCAAAATGTCGGACATCTTGCCTTCAACACAAGAAGGTCACTGATTTTTTTATGGTTGATTAACTTAAATAGGCATAATGTAGAACAATTTCAACTTATAAAGGTGTGTGACACGGTTTTCAACAATATAATGTGTGTTAAATATTTTTCATTATTTGTTATAAGTGATAATTTTTCTTTAAATTCAGTTAATTATAACTAGTATTCATTTCACAAAATATAGAAAATATCTACTTTTGTAAAACTACACAAATTAAAATACTAAATGCATCGTACGGATTTAATTAATTAAATTACGCAGTTACTTGTTTAATTTTTTTTTGCTTCTCAGCTTTTACTGGTTTTTCTCTTAACCGGCTAACCCTCGGTCCCGTTTAGGCCGGTTAAGCGGGAGGCTACTGTATTAATATGATTAATATTGCTAATTAAATCAAAACTTTAAACAAGTTGCAATTAAAAAAATACTATAGTTTATAATTCAAAAATTTCAACTTTATCAGATTCATTATTGCTATAATATGAAGTGGACTGTTTGAGTAATTTAATTGATTAAGCTATTGACAGCAAATCTATTTGCTATTGAAAATTGTTACAACTGACAAGTTTTTTTTTTAATCTAATCATAGCACTTTAAAAAAAAAGATGCTGTATACAATTTTAAGAGAAATCTACCACAAGGAAATTTTTTTATAAATAGTTGTACGAATAGAATATAAAAATAGCGGATGGTAGCAGCCCTGTTATTGGCCCGTGGGACTAATTGTCCCTCCATACTCCATAGTCAATGCATAAAAATATATTCACTACCTTTGATTTATGTTTCTGTTCAAATTATGAGAAAGGAATTAACAATTTTCTCCAACAAATTGTTTTAAAAATTACTTGATATTGAATAATTTTAATTGACTCTCGGCTGATCACTGATCGCCTGCTCATGAATATTATGTAAATATACTGTAGTGTCTGCATTTGCCACAATTTTCAGACCAGATCCAGCAAGGGCCAGAGGAAACTATCCTGACCTGTTGTAAAAGATAAAAGCTCAGACCCCGGCCTGGACAGAACAAAAATTATTAAAATCAGGACCACTCGACTCAATTTCTAAAAAAATTCCTACTTTCTCAGGCAGTATTATCTTACAGTTAAAATTCTTTAAAAGAATATTGGATAGACATTTAAGCAAACATTTTTAAGTAACATTTTCAGATTATAGTCAGTCCTGTATCAGAGTCCGCAAGCCATGGTATGCAAATATGGTATGAATTACAATAACAATGATCACATAAGACAATTGCATTCAAATGAAAGCCCATTAAAATTAAATTGCTTAGAAGGAAAGAAAAGATGATTGAAAGTAGTCATAATTTTGAAAGTGTAAAGGAAAATAATTAGATTTAAAAATATATATATTTCTCTTTAATTTATAAGCCAAAAAGAATTTTGAAAGATTTCATTAACAAATGTACAATTGTCAAAAAAGAAAGAGAAAGAAAGAGCACTCCATACTTTTTTATCTTCAAGTTATCGCAGAGACGGAAGAGGTACCTTTCGACTCAGAATTTTGACATCTTATCGAATATGAATATAAAATTTGCAATAAAGGTTGTCTAGATAATAAAAACTGTGCTAAATTTATTTTTTCAACTCATAACACCCACTTTTGACACCATATCAGAGTTCCTTAAATCAAGAAAAAACAGGAAGAAAAAGTATTATTTATATATATATATATATTTTTTTTTCATAAAATTATAAAAGGAAGTGTGTTAGAGGATTATCCATAAATTTAGAAGAATAAAACTAATACCTTACAAGGAGATGTATCTGGAACATTCCATAAGTTATCAGAAAAATGGTTTCAGAATTTTTTATGAAAAACAAACTCACTTTATATCTAAGGAAATTCTATAATTTTTTTTTTCCTGCTACTATCTAATATTTTCTTTCCTCTTGATAGTTTGATAACAGAAGGCGGTTTCTTTAGGTCGTCAAAAAGTAAAATATATCTATATCTCTAAAAGTAATGATTGGAATTAGCTGCGTAATTACATACATGTTTTCTTCAATTATAGCTTGTTTTCTGTAAAAATTAATGTAGGTCATAATTCATAATATTTTCAATATGAATTTATTAACAATTTTATATAATTAAATATTTGTTTTTAATTTGAAAGAAAAGTGACTGCAATATATTTGAGTACGCATTATAACTCATTTAAAAAAATAGTCGAATGATTTTTTTTGGAAATATATAAATGAGAGTTTATCACGTGAATTAACATTAGCATCATCAAACTTTGAATTCATCTAACTCTACGAACTTTAAGAAAAAGTATACAATCGATGGTTTTTTCTGGGCTAACTTGATCAAAGGAACTAAAAAATGGTATCAAAGGTTAGTGTTACTATTGGAAAATTCAAAGTAGGTGCAGGTTGTAACATGTAGATGACCTCTATTTCAAAATTTTTAATTCTTAAAGTTTCTATAATATTTAAAATTTGAAAAGTAGACACAACTGCCAGTTGAACCTTTCGCATCCCTCTGCAGCAATTTGGTGATTTAAAAGTATAGGAATGTTCTCTATCTCTCTCTCCTTTTTAACAACTATACTATATCACTACTTTGCCAAAAGAAAAGAAAAAGAAATGTCGACGCTCCGACATGACATGGGAAGAATGCCCAGCCCGTTCCAAATATCCAGAAAAAAAGAATAACCAGAGCCCAGTCTGTATATTTTAAAAGGTAATTGGCATGATACTGTATCTGTATAAACCTCCACTTAAACAAACTATCCCCCCCCCCCCCCATACACACAAACTTCCTGAAAGTGTAATTCTGGGTTCGCCACTGTGTATGCCATGCCAGCTTTTTCGAAAGGTGATTATGCTGTGGGAAGAAGTGATGCCAATTCATCAGATTTTTTTATTCAAAATATCTACCTTAATTTCCGAATATTTTCCTTCACTTTATTTAATCACAAAATACCTGATATTAAAAAAGCAAAAATTGCTTTCCTAAATTTCTCATAGATGAACAGAAAAATTAACTAAATAGGCAACATTGGTGGGAATGAGAGAGTATTAACTAATTTGAAAGGGAAGGGCCTCACAAATGTTCTTACACCTGGCCTCACTTTTGCTAAGGACGGCTCTGACATTGACAAAAATAGATGCTCATTAAGTTTTGTGTAAATCTCCTAACAGGTGGCACTGCTATGCTGCATTTTGCATGATATCTATGATAGATAGGGGAGACTGGGACACAGTGGACCACTTTAGCAGTTTACATTTTTTTTCTCTTTAATAGAAAATCCAATCTGCCTGAAAATATTCTTGAACATTCCTTAACCATTTTTACATGCCTCAGAATTTTTTCAGAACATAGTTTCAAATCCATTAAAAAAAATTTATTTGTATGTGTTCATAAAGTGGACTAGTGTTCTCCAGAAGCCGGTTACACTGATCCACCCACTGGGATACAGTGGTCCACTATTAAGTATTATTTGATATACAATATAAATTTATTTTTTATTAATGTATTCCTCTTTATTTCCTCTTTACCTCCAAAATAACATGCAAATTTGCAAGTAACATTTTCAAACAAAACAGAAAAATTATCAAAATTTTTTTTTATTTTTTTAAATAACAGATTAAGGTACACGAACAGTTGCAAATAAGGTGAAGTTATTAAATAAAATAAAGTCATTGTACATTAAAATTTGCAAATGAAACTCCAAAATACTTATGAGCCTGAAATTTTTCCTGAAATACTTTTGGGTCTGAGGGCGATTTTACGATAACACTGATATAAACAGCAGATTAATTACCATAAAGTTTTGATTCCAAATTTGTTTTATGTTACATCTAAAATTGGATATAAAATTTCAGAACCTGCCAGAAATTCTTTTAGTAATAACATGCTACAGTCAATAAGATACAGTAACCACCGCTTAATAAAATCATATTCGTTCTGAGCTAAATTGGTTTTAAAAAGCGTCTGATTTTTATATCCATCAAACATTCCCGAACTCAAAAATGAAGATCGTACCCCGCAAACTCGGAAAGAAATTGCAAAATGTGACATCTAATGACATTAACAAACAGGAATAATTATTTTTTCTTTAAAATTAGTTACCGTATTTTCGGGTGTATAGCCCGCATCCAGTGTATAGCCCGCACCCCTAAATCGAGCAGTACCATAAAAAAGTTCGTGTATAAGCCGCGGAGCTGCATCGTTGTATAGCCCGCGGGCTATACACCATCTACGAATGTATATTTCGACCAGGGTTTATGCCGCATGTGAAATTTCCGCGGTAATCGCGAATGGTGTGCTAAACAGAAACCTCATTAATAAGAAGAATTAAGAAATCATAAAAATGAAATTATTAATTAGAAATAAATAATTTAAATGCAAAATTCGAAATTATTAATATAATTTAATTAATATAAATACAAAAAACTACACTAAAATTGCGTGAAATTTGCAGCTTAAATTCTGGCATATGGCGCGCATTATTACCTTGGTATATCACGAATGATTTTGCAACAAAAAATTAAACTGAAATTTTAAAAACCACAAGCACCGAAATTACAGGGCTCCCACTAGATCCGTTTTTTTTTCTTCAAGTCCGTATTGGTCCGTTTTTTCATTATTAGGTCCGTAAAGTCCGTTTTTTGACACTTTTAACCGACTTTTATATAAAATTTGACGATGTTTGGCATTTAGCAGAGCATCGCGGAAAAATCGCGCTTTTCGCAAATATATTCCAAAAAATACCATTAAATTTCATTAATCGATCACGAAAAGAATCGCCAATTTTGTCAAAGGATTGCGAAAATGCTCAAATTTCTTCAAAAGATCGTGAATTTCGTTAAAAGATCGAAAAAACGCTGTCAAAAGATAGAAAAAAAAAGCGGTCAAAAGATCGCAAAAAAGACTAATTTCCTCAAAAGATTGCGAAAGAAAAAAACGCAAGTTTTGTCAAAGAATAGCCAAAAACGCGTTTTTCGTCAAAAGGTCGCAAATTACAACAAAGGATCGCGAAAAATACGCAAATTTCGGCAAAGGATCGCGAAAAACACGAGAATTTTGTAAAAAGATAGCGTTTTTGGAAAAAAACGCGAATTTCATCAAAAGATCTCTCAATAAAACGCAAGTTTTGTCAAAGAAACGTGGAAAACGCGATTTTCGTCAAAAGGTGGCAAAAAACACGTGAATTTCGGCAAAAGGTCTCTTAATAAAATGCAAATTTCGTCAAAAAATCGAAAAAACATGCGAATTTCATCAAAGGATCGTGAAAAAACGTGAATTTCGTCAAAAGATTGCGAGAAGAACGCGAATTTCATCAAAATATCGCGAAAAAAAAACGGTCAAAAGATTGCAGAAAAAACACGAATTTCGTCAAAAAATAGAAAAAAAAACTAATTTCGTCAAAAGATTGCGGAAAAAAACACTAATTTCGTCAAAAAATCGAAAACAAAAAAATTATTTCGTCAAAAGATTGCGGAAAAAAACACGAATTTCGTCAAAAAATCGAAAAAAAAAACTAATTTCGTCAAAAGATTTTAAAAACTTTAATTTCGTCAAGAGATAGTGAAAAACATAAATTTCATCAAAGGATCCCGAAAAACACGCAAATTTCTTTAAATAGTCATGGAAAAATTCGTGAAATTCAATCTGTCTTAGAAGGTTTGTAACCTCTACCAATAACAATGGCTTTAAGATAATGAATTTCAGAATTTGAATCGGAGTAAGCGTTTTCTTTATAACAAATTATACTTTGAAGATTTATTAATTAGTGACAATTGAAGGAAAGGAGGGTTTCCTTGCTTATTTTATTTTACGATTTGCGAAAATAGTTTCCTTTTGATCTCTTTTTTTTACAAAATATGTGCTCCCTTTTGGTCCCTTTTTTTACTACACAAGTTGAGTGGGAGCTCTGGAAATATGAAATTATTAATTTGATATAAATAATATAAGTACGATATTCAAAATTAATAATTCATTATAAATAATATTTAAAAGAAAAAATCCCGTTAAAATTGAGTAAACTTTTCTATACTAAAGAGCGTCATGAGAACGGTTGGGCGTTAGCAATCTCAACTTTAATTAAGTATCTTAAATAGCGTGGTCAAACGACATTAAAATGACGACGTGCTAAAATGACATTTATTTTCACAGTGCCATATATTAAAATTATTTACAAATAGATAATAAACGTATTATTTTTAATATTTAGCGCTATGTACAAATAAAATAACGTTATCACATCCCTTTTCGTCAATTGAATAAGATATAAAAATTCTCATTTTAACCATTTCTAAAAGAATCTGTAGATCGGGAATGCAGATGTTTTGGATTTTTTTAAAAGGGGGGGGGGGGGGGGGATTAAAAAGAAACCTCGCACAATAATTCATCGAGAATTTTAAACTCATTTTTAAACGGAAAAGTATGGAATCTGCTGGCATATCTATCAAAGTGATTTGAAATCGAATGCGTTTTTCCATTTTCGATAAATGTATTATATCTTAAGTTATAAGCTATTTGATGATGACCTTTCCCGAGCTGTCTCATCTGGAAATTCAGTTAAAAAATCAACTTTCAGCATTTTCTAAATGTGTTTTCCCTTATCAAAAACTGAAAAACGCTGTTCAAATTCGTTAAGTATTAATAAATGCGGCAATAGTTTTATACATTTAAAATTAAAAATGACTTATAGTGAATGCAGCCGTTATTTATGTGTGTATGCGTGTTTTATGATAAAGTTATCAGAAACAAAACAAAACTTTTTATTTAATTCGAATCGGTTTTATTTAATTCCAATCAATTTGCAAGAAATTTCATGGCCTACTTTTATTATTTCTTTGCACGTGGAGCGATAAGTATTATAAACATTATATGATTCATGCTAACCACTACGAAAAGTTATCACGTGCGATCCTAAAGCTATTTTCTTTTTTTTTTCCCCTTCTTCTATCGCTCTGTTTGGAACTTTTTAGCTGTCAGAATCTCGAAGAAATAAATATAGATTTCAATTAGAAGATTTTGCTTTAAGCATTTATACACGAAGTGATTACCAAGAAAAAAAAAAAAAAATACTTACCATCACTGTGCTGTTTCTTAAATACAAGATGATTTATCAATGCGATTTAATCTGATTTATTTTATGGTCCTTTTTGAGAATATTTGGCGTTATTGTAGATGTTTTAAAAATACTTCTTGCATGAACATTTAAAAGTTATATTTTATATTTATTTCAATCACTTGGTACAGAATTGAATCCTGCATTGGGTCGGGTAATCGGATAGTACCCGAACCCGACTAAAGTTCGGGTCGGGTTGGCGGGATTTTTTTCTTCTTTCTTTTGACGTGGGTCAGGTTGGAATTTGATTCGTTCGAGTTAGCTTTTTTTTTTTCTCTCCAAAAGATGATGCTGAATATTTGTTAAAATGGTAAAAGCCGAAATAATTTGATACAAGAAAAACATAATTATAGACTACTTTTCCGTAAATGCATTAAAATATGGATTAATTTTCCTTCATTTTAGTTTCTGGTTTTAATATTTCGGTTGACAAAATTTGTTCTTGTCGGGTCTCGAGTTGACTTTAAGTAGAATTTTCGGATTCGGATAGGATACAATCCGGACCTTGCAGTTCAGAGTAGAGTCCAACATTTGATCTTGTAATCTGATTTTACCTGCTATTGTTTTGTTATGGATAGAGGGGGGGAAATGTATTTTTTCTAGAAAAATACATTTTTTACAAATAGATTATTTTCTTAGAAAATATGGAATATTAAGCATTTAAAAAAAATTATATCCACTAATTTGTTTTATGTATCCTATGAATATTGTTTTAAATCATTTTTATAGGATTTTCATTTAAAACGTACACATTAGAGATCTGCATGGACCTGGTTAATCTCTTTTTATTAGACTCGGGCCGGACTGCGATCGAGCTTAATTTTTATCTGCGGCCGCTGCGGGCCAGAACTGGAGAACTACTTTTTTTTTTTTTTTTCGGGGCCATGTTAAACCGGCAGGTTTTTGCGAAAATAACAGTGAAATTTTTCCTTTGTTCGACGAAATCTTTTGAAATTTATTTCATTTTATTAAATTATTGGGAAATATATTTTAAAAAATCTTTCTAGAACTTCAAAATTATTTTTTCTTAAATATTTTTCTTCCATTTTAAACTACATTATATTTCTAATGAGTTATCATTTAAATGAATTTCTCTAAGTAATCAATAATGTTGCCATTCCATATTTCATAGATTGTGGACATACTAGTTTAAGCTGCAAAATGTTCGCTTGAGTATGTAAAAAATATATCTTAAATAATTTTATTTATAGGATCCCGGACTTGATTTTATTGATTTTTCTTGGCTGGGTGGGCCAAATTTTTAGCATAAATGGTTCAAGTTTAGCCCAGGCAGGGCCAATATATTTCGGTCGCCTGGGTCTAAAAATTTCGGATCACCCACATTATTTTAAAATCTCATTAATATGAAATTTCTCATCTTTGGTATCTGAATTTTTGGGAGTGAAAAAAAAAAAATTTAATTGCGCGTAAACGCTGCATCGCTTGAAATTTCAATTTAAAACACGTAAACGCCACGGCGTTTCTTCCGTAAATTACGGTACTAAAATCTTTTTTTTTTTTAATAATTCCATAATAATAAAACCAGATTTTAACTTATTTATTATTATCATTATTTTTAATCTGGAAAAAAAGTCACTTTTTTTTCCTTTAAAAATAACAAAATTATTGTCAGAGGTAATTCAAGAAATATTTTCGTTTTTTTTTACGCCCCACCAGTGGCCGAGAGGTTCTGCTCTCAAAAGCTGGTAGACGGGAGGTCCTGGGTTCGAACCCAATCGCGCCCGTCAGCCTAATCGTTCGGAGTTTTCTTCTAAACTTGGATTTTTGTGCGTAAATACGGGTTAGGTTCCGTTAGAAAGACCCCCACGGAGGGCATCTCCGCCTCTCCGGGAACATTTCGTAGATAATTAGCTATCATAAGCAACACAATACACAAATTTTTCCACAATAATTTTTTCATGTCAAAAAGTAAATGTAATTATTGTGCTAATTGCATACTTTTCTGGCAAACATTAAATACCATTTATCTCAGTTTAATTTTTTGAGTTGCAGCAGCAGATAATAGGTAAATTATCACAACAGTAACTTTGAGAGAACTGGATGTAATATACAACTGGAGCCATTAATGGCATTTTACCTTCTAGAAAATATGTTATTATTATTTTAAACAATAATTACTATAAGTAATATAAAACTACTGTATAAAAAGGCACACAGTAATTCGCTCAAAAATATTTATTTTAATCACTGGAATCGGAAAATCCTTCAAAATCGGAAGTTTCCGAGTCCGTCATAAACAAACCAATAATATCTCTATTTCCAAAGACAGAAATAAATAATAATAGCATTTAAACAGTAAAAAAACATTACAAACACGGGAAAATTCTTTAAATTTCGCGGCATAGCGAAAAAAATTTACAAATTTCGACGATTTTTGAAATTTTTTCGGGTTTAAAAATTATAGAAAAATCACGATTTACCGTTTCTTTTTTATAAAAAAAAATCTTTGTATAGTCCGCACTGTGTATAAGCTGCAGCGGCTGTTCCAAATGTTTTTTTCTTATATAACCCGCGGGCTATACACCCAAAAATACGGTAATTATTCATTCAAAATTAATAACTATCATACATATCAAATTAATAAATACTTACTGCATATAAAATTAATTTAATTACGTATTATTATTTACATTACTGGGTTTTATGAAAAACTGATCAATGGTGCTATGTTTGGAATGAAGAGACTTGTGCCCCCAGCAGCAGTCTGGTGGAGGATCTGGCTCTTCATCTATGTCTGAATCGTCACCTTCACTAGCTGGTCTGCTTGAAACTTGCAAAGACAAGAACTGCTCCACTATTTCTGTGTCAGATATTTCACTTGAAGTTGGGAGATTTTCGTCAATTTCAACATATTGAAGGAAATTCTTCTCAAATTCTTTCTTTACATTCAGAGGTGGCATCAATTTCTTGTGACTCTTCAGATTTAAATCTGCAAGCAAAGAAGCAATATTTTATTGTGTCTTTTGTCACACTGTCCCAAGAAATTTTAGCACAATGCATTGCATCCAACAGACTGACAGATTTTGCTATGGAGATTACAAAAGAAGACACAGATGAATCCCATACTTTGATTTCTGTTACTTCTTTTTTTGGCCAATTCCTTCCTATAATAACATTTAAAAGCTTTGATAATTCCCTGATCAAGTAGCTGTATACCACTGGTAGTGTTAGGTTGAAGAAACACTATTTTTATGTGCTTCATTGTTAAATCTGGAGGATGTGCAGTGCAATTGTCCATAACCAGGGCAATATTTTCCATAAGTTTTTTGTCCCATTGCACAAGAAAATTGGTAAAAACTGGAGATGTCATCCAGGATTTCTTATTGTTGCGGTAGTCCACAGGAAAACTGTTCACTCCTTTAATACAATGCTGTTTCATACTTCTTCCTATCACTAAAGGTGTTTTCTTGAGTCTTCTTCATGTTGCACTTCAGAAGAACAGTTACATGATGTTTAATTCTCTTGCGTCCTTCACTGGACTCTGTTTTGAACACATGAGTGTGCTCTGCTAAAGCCTGATAAAACAGTCCTGTTTCATCAGTGTTAAAGATTTGAGAAGGATCATAGTCTATCAACAAATCGGGCAAAATGTTTGCTTTCCATTATAATCTGCAACATCCTAAGCCACGTCCTGCTTTTCAACATACAGTTTACGATAAACGATAATATTTCATTCTTTCCATTGTAACATCCAGCCATCAGTGGGTCTGAAGTTTTCAATACTCATCATTTGTGCGACCTGTTCGGCTTTCTCAAACAAAATTCCGCAAAAAATGGGAACTTTTTAAACCATTCTAAAAGTGCTGCTTCGACATCATCTGCTTTTCCTTTTCACTTCTGTTTGCGGCTCAAATTTCCGTTTACTACATTTTCAGACTTAATATTGTCTCTGTTCTTAAGCAAATTGCATAAAGCAGATTGGGAAATCCACAGCTTTGACGCTGCATCCCTTTGGCTACATTTTGCTAACTTATCACAAATCTCTAAAATTTGACTCTTTTCTTTCAAGCTTAAATCCTTTAACTTAGACATCTTACCCATTAGGGATTTCAAATGAAACAAAACTGAATCATGTTGAACTAAATTTTCTTTTACAAATAACCGAAAGAGAAAAAAAAAAAGCCACGTGGTCACTGTAACAACAATTTTTTAAACTTACCACTGCACTAATAATCTTTGAAAGAATGCATTCGTGTATCCTATCCCCCATATATCTACATCTTATCCCATTCCTCTTTAATCCGCTTTTCTTTCTACACTAATCTTCTACGAAATCCAAAGGGAAAATTTGGTTGTTAGGACACGTAATGGGCGTGCTTTTACCTAAGCAGGTGGGAATCTCTGGGATATCGGCTGTAATTTTTTTGTTTTGTTTAATCTGAAAAAAAAGCAAAAATAAAAATTTTCAGTGAAGATTAAACTGATTGTTTTGCTTGCACATATCTACTACGTTTTGCTGCTGAAGAATTTTTTTGAGTTTATTAACCGGTGGTGCTGATTTTATAAGGCGGCAGTTTTAACAGAATTTGTATTGATTTGATTCCGGTCCTCACAATTTGATCAGATTAAGCGGCTGATTTTATTACCCAGTGATTTTATTAAGCGGCGGGTACTGTACTTATATATTTTTTAAAAGCAGTAGGTACAAACCAAAATATTTCTTACTATGTCAAATAAATTGAAATTTGTTTTTTGTTTACTATATTTTACAGTTAAATAATTAATTTAAACAATGTTTCTTTGTAGATAATAAGCAATTATTAAATATTTTGAAAATTCTGAATTACAGTAACAGAGTGGATTGTGCACCACCATACCCCAGTAGTGGGTGGTCCACTGTACCCCATGTTGAAGTTCAATACATTCTCATAAAAATGTTATTTTAAGCTTTCTTTTAAGCATATTAACTTTAAAATTAAACAAAAGCAAGTATCTTATCTTTACAGAAATGCTGTTTTATCTGATTTATCTATAACTTTTAATTACTAAATAAAGAAAAGTATGATAGAAAATTTTACTTTTAGAAGCTCAAAACAACCAGTTAGGATAAAATGGTTCATTCTTAACTAACTAATGTGTTCTGAAGGCTATAAATAATCAATCCAGTGCTCTAATCAATTAGCCAAAAAGAAAAGGTTTAAAAATTTAAAAATAAATAAATAAAATATAAGGAGTGGTCCACTGTACCCCACACTCCCCTATATCCCAAGAACTAATGCACAGAATTTCACCAAACTTATATTCTGTTAGACTTCGACATAAATGGATCCTTATTAGGTTTGGGTGTATACTGCCCAATAGGTGTTGCTGCTATGCTCTGTTTTTCACGATTTCTGCGATAGCTATATCTCAAGAATGAATGAATAGATTATCATTTTTATTTTTGGTTGCAGGCAATTTAATTTATATAGAAGAAAGTTTTGTGATGGCCACAACATATTTTTTTTTTTTTTTTTTTCAAACCATACTTTCAGCATATCTTAGTTCAAGACTAGTTCTCCTAGGATGAAAAAAATAATAAAGGGCATAAGATGTTTGAAAATTTTTTTTTTTTTTAGGAAAGCTTTTTGAAGAAGGGTATTCAATTCTAACTTGGAGTTTAGCTATGTTAATATCCTCTTTTTTTTTTCCCTATAAAGCAAATAAGATGTTAAATAAAACTGCTTCTTAATCATTAGAAGAAAAGAAATGTCAACTTACTTTCCTTGTTAATTATTTCATATTTCTTTGGTTAAGATTTCTATAAAGCTAATAAATCTATGAACTTTAGAATGCATTTTACAGCAGTTTGAAAATCATATATTGTGTTTGAAAGAAAACTAAAATTGATTATGGCAAAAAACAGTTGAAACAGCACCGAAAAGCTGGCAATAAATCACAATTAAAATAACAAAACTGTATAAATCACCATAAAAACAAACAACACACAGGATGTGTTTCAAGCTGGAAAATATAACAGCCTGTCATCAGCCACTGCAAACACGTATCTGTAAGGGGACAAGGTCACAAATGAACAGAAAGAGAAAAGAGGAGAGCTTACAAAGAGTGTGGCAGGTGGCGCTATCTGTAAAGTAAACACCAATCGCACAGGAACACATGAAAAATTGGAAAGTGTTGCCACAATAATAGAAAAAATTAACATAAAAGAAATAAAAGAACAAAATAAAATAAAATAAAGAAGTAAATTTAAAAATAAATAAATGAATAAAAAATAAATACATAAAAAAATACAACTCTCAGCTAATCTCAAACACAGCCATGTATCAGCTTTGCCTAAAGCTAATCCTGAAAAACCTCACAAATGCAAGTCAAAGATAAGGAAATTTCCCTTCAATCATGGTGAATAACAACGCCATCTACATTTCTCCAGAACTAAAATCTGATTCCGCAAGAATGAGATTTCATGAAATGGGTTCTTTCGTTTTGTTATGGTTGTATAGGAGAAATTAAATTTGTCCGTGGTCTGAATCAGTGCTGGGGTCTGTGTTTATAAATCTCCAAATGAGTATATTTGTTTAAAACTTTTTTTTCCTCATGAAGGTCATTCTAGTTTTGTGTTGAACATTTTTTATCTTCCAGTTTTTTAATTAAATTTCAAATACAGTAGACTCCCTAAAATCTGCACATCATCACAGATGTAAACAATGAAACTTTCAGTTCAGATGTAGGGGCAAAATTACAGAATTTTTTAGTTTTGTAACATTCCATATGTATTTTAATGTGCTCCATAGTATGACTGGACTCGTGGTTTTTCATGAAGGAAGTATAAATGTATTTCTGAAAAAAAAAAAAAAAATCAAGATATTGCAGATATTGATAATCACAATCTTTTTACTAAATGTATTCATGTATTAATTTATGTTTTTTGGTTATTAACCCTCTGGGGACGTATTTTTCAGTTTCCCAAAAACAACTTAAATCTGTTGTAGACAAAAATATTTTAAACAGAATTGTATTTTAAAATACAGGTAATATGAAGGGGTATGAAGTGTACTTTAGAAATAAACAGGGAAAGAAAATTTAAATTAAGATTATTTTTATAAGCATTTTTATGAAAGTGCAGGAAAGTCCTCACGATGCTCAGAGAGTTAAGACTGGCTAAACCTGAAATTAAACATCCTTACTTTATGATTTTGATGTGAATTAATAGGGTACTTACTTTTATGGGAAAAGTTTCATTGGATAATTCAAGGAAAATGTATCTCATCTTTATTTATGTATATTTAACTATACATTAATTATTTACTTGACCTTTGCTTTTAATAATTTAATAACTTTTAAAATTATCTTACATTAATCATTTTAGCTTATCACTTAATTATTTTAATATTTTACTACTATATTGCAAGCATTCATTATAATTTTGATTGCATTGTACATACAAATTACTGTTTAAAAAATGTAAACAAAGCAATGACCAGAAATCCGCAAAATTCTAAAATTCACACATCTGGCCCCAAGCTGTGTGCATTTGAGGGAGTCTACTGTATTTTAATATTCAAAATACAGTAGACTGCCTCAAATCTGCAAATGTCTAAAATACAAATTACAGAATTTTTTTAGTTTTATATCATTCTGTATGTATTTTAATATGTAATTCTTGATAATATGACTGAACTTGTAGTTTTTCATGAAGGAAGTATAAATTTATTTCTGAAAAAAAAAAATAAAGATATTGCTGATATCACTGGTAATCACAATCTTTTTATCAAATATTGTTAAGTTATTAAATCTATCTAAACCTGCAATAAAACTTCCTTATTTTGTGATTTTGATGTGAGTTAATGGGGTACCTTTTGAAGAAAGTTTCATTGAATAATTCAAGGAAAATGTATCTCATCTTTAATATGCACATTTAATTATACATTATTTACTTGACTTTTAATTATCCTACTTTTTATCATTTTAGTTTTACTTAATTATTTTAATATTTTACTTATATTGTAAGCATTCATTATAATTTTGAGTACATTCAAATTAATGTTTAAGAAATTAAACAAGGCAATGACCAGAAATCTGCAAAATTCTAAAATTCACACAACCTCTGGTCCCAAGCTGTGTGGATTTGAAGGAGTCTACTGTATTGCCATATGTTTCTTATTTAAAAAAAAAAAAAAAAAAAAAAAAAAAAAAACACTTTTACTGCATTTTTAGATATCAGAAACTGAAATAAAATAATGCAAAGGCTTTTGCTTTTTTTTTTTTTTAATTATTTACTGTTGTTGAAATCTGTTTTTGATCCATTATCCTATATTTTTTTTCCTTAGTTTCAGTTAAACTGCATTGACGAAACCACATTAAGGATTTTAGCTATGTCTAAATTTTCTCAGAATATAATATATTGATTTGCAGCTTATACTAGCATGAATTAACACTAAACAACTATAGGACACATTCATAAACTCCACACTAAATCCACTGGTTTCTGTGATAAAACTGAAATTAGTGCAGTTAGTTGTGGTTTGGTGTAACAAGTTTTCTATGACTTTATGAATGTTGCTGGATGCATTTATTGTTGCACTGAAATCCTAACTCTTTGTTTGTAAACATTAGCTTACATGTTTCTGTACTGTTTTACAGATATCTACATTTTTTTTCCACTTAATATTTCAGATTTATATTTTTATTATATAAAATGTCTTTAATAGTAATAGAAATACATATAACTGATTGTGTGTGTGTAACTGATTGATTTAATTACTATATTTAATACTTATGGTAAACAAATAATTTGATTCACATTAGTTTTTAATATTAGTAAACTCATATTAGTAAACTAGCTTAAAATTTCTTTCACAGATTTAATATAATGTGTAACTATTCTGAATATATCATTTTTAATATATTCACTTAGTTTATGATAAATATAAACACATTGTTTTAAAATCTAGTCTTAAAAATACATTCTTATAATTCAGGTAACATATTATTCCAAATCATGGTGTGTAGTTGTTATTATATAATCTAACATAGTTTATTTGAAAAATATATGTATGTGGAATTGGCTGTAGTTGACCTTTGGTGAGAAATACTTCTGATTGAACACTCGCTGGTGTAGAAATAATAAGATTTTAATGTCTGGAGTAAGGCATGAATTCTATTTACAGAGCACACAAACTATGTACAGGGTTTAAGGGGATGAGAGGGGTTTTTTCCGGCAATCTACCAGCCTTCAATATACTTCGGTGCACTCACGGAGCCTGACTATGGACGTCTTTCCAAATCAGTCCGCCCAACAACTCTGAAGTTAAATTGAACCTTCGCTCTCAGGCTGGAGGCTCAAAATCACTAACTCATCAAGTTTATTGTCTTTTAGAATTTCCAAGCTCTGTCAGTTCTCATGGGAATTACAGGGTGTGGTAGATAAGTAATGAGACTCAGTCTAGAAAAACAAATTTATTGATCCTATTTGTACAAAACGTTAATAATCTTCAAAGTACTCGCCTTTGGCGTCGACACAACGTTGCCAGCACGTTTTCCAAGCTTCATAGGCCCCACTGTAGTCCGTTTGAGTTGTCCCAGTTAGTGCCTTCGTGACAGCACGTTGGATGTTCGGAATACCGTCGAAACGATGACCCTTCAGGCATCTTTTGACCTTTGGAAATAGGAAGAAATCAGGAGGACTCAAGTCAGGGCTGTATGGTGGCTGTGGCAGAACTTCAACGCCAATTCGGGTCAAGTAGGAGGTCACGAGGAATGCTGTGTGCGCCGGAGCGTTGTCGTGGTGGAGCCGCCAGCGTTGAGCAAGGTCCTGTCGCTTCCGTTTGACGGCTCTGTGCAATCGCTGAAGGACTTCTTTGTAGAATTCGGCATTGACAGTCTTCCCCTGAGCTTCAAACTCTTTGTGAATTAACCCCCGCTTGTCGAAAAACACAATCAGCATTGTCTTGATGCGGGACTTTGACATTCTTGCTTTCTTCGGCTGCGGGGATGCCGGTGTGTGCCACTCCGAGCTCTGGGCTTTCGTCTCCGGGTCGTACTGGAATGGCCACGATTCGTCGCCTGTTAGTACATTGTCTAAAAAGTCTGGATTATTTTTCAATTCATTCAACATCTCACGGCAAACATCCACTCGTCGTTGCTTTTGTTCGGCGGTGAGCACTCGGGGAACCAATTTTGCGCAAACTTTCCTCATCATCAAATCTTGCGTAACAATTTGGTGAACCGTAAATTTATTCACGGAGACCTCATCGGCGATCATTTTGAGACTTAAACGACGGTCGAAGTCCAGGAGTTCTTTCACTTTGGCCACCGTTTCATCCACATGACTCGTTGAAGGGCGTCCAGATCGTTCCATGTCTTCAACGGATTCCCTCCCGTTTTTAAATTCATTAAACCACCGGAACACTTGAGCTCTTGATAGGGAGTCTTCTTTGTAGGCCTCCGTAATCATAGCAAAAGTTTCCGAAGCAGTTTTGCCCAAGCGAAAGCAAAATTTGATTGCATACCGCTGTTCTATCGAGCGATCTATCTTCAGCGTTTTCTCAAGTGTCACGGGCACACAAACAACGTAATACGCGAAGCTCGACCCTCACTGCACCAGAGCTCCGACGCGACTGCCAACCGGTTCCATTGTTAGCTCAGATCCCTCACCACGTGACGTACAGGTGGAGACCGCCCTGCGAGTGACTGGGGTGCCGCGCGGCGGCCAGTCTCATTACTTATCTACCACACCCTGTAGCTGCACCCTCTTACTGCGGTCAGGATGTGTCAGCATGTTTTGGGAAACGCAAGCCACATCCACACTCGGGCATCTTGACATGTGTGCGTCCCTGCACATGTAAGACCAAAAGCAACAAGAAAAGGGCAAACTAAAATTTATCTAAAAAAAGACATTTTAACAAATTTTTTCCAAAATTTTTAAAGTTAAAAGAAAAAAAAATTTAGAAGCGAAAAGGTAGAGAACTGACAAAACAAAAACAATTTAAATTTAGACTTTTCCATTGCAATGCATAGCAGGGTTGTAGTGGGCAGCTGCCCGGGTACCCGCCCAGCTGCCCGCCCGGGCTGGGTTTTTTATAAAAAACCCGCTTAAAAAGCCCGGGGTTTTTTAAGAGTATTTCTGGAAAGGAACAAATGATGTATTTGTTGTTCATGGTTATTTTGTTTTATTTATTCACTTCTTTGAATCTTAGAAAATATATTTGTACTAATTTAATTGCACTTTTAGATTGAGAACCCTATAATTTTAAAACGTTTTAGCTTTTAATTTAAAACGTAAATTTAAGCTTTTCAGTTAGCTTCAAGAGTATTATATTTACTAAACTCATTATATTTATTAAATTATTTTATGTACTTTTTACTGCTGAATCCGAAAATGACCTTCATTTTTAACCATCACATCAGGAAAATTAAATAAAAAAAGTTTTACATCTGTTTTATAGTATCAGATGTTTGCTATATTTTAACTTTGACATTTACGATTTGCAAACAAATTATAATGTGATGGTTAAAAATGAAGGTCAGTTTCAGATTCAGTGCTAAAAAGTACATAAAAATCAATTATCAAAAGTTTAAAAACTCAGCCGTGTCTTTTATTTTATAGTATTTGATTTTTGTTATTTTTTAACTTTGACAATTTATGATTTGCAAAACATCCTGAGATGATGGTTAAAAATTAAGGTAATTCTCAGATTCAGTGTTAAAAAATACATAAAAGTTAAAAAACACAACCATCGCAGTCTTGTGTTATCTAATCTAAAACTTTTTCTTAAACTTCTTGGCAGTAATCTATCCAAAATTTTTTGTGTTATCCTGTAAAATAAGTATGAATGGTAACCACCGAAAATCATAATATTAGATTGTCATCGGATTTACATCAGTATACATGTAAAATTTAATCTCGATCGGATATTTGAAACTTGAAAGTGAGTTAGATTTCGACTGCAAATTTTGAACTGGAAAAACATACATACGATTGTTGAAGTTAAATAAAATAACATAATATTTGTTAAAAGAAATCATGAAAAGAAGTAGTCTCAAATCCTTACAAAATAAAACATATGTTAAAATACAATAATTTTAGCCAATCTGAAACTTAATAAAAGTTAACTCAATCATAACACTTTACTATTTTTTTCAAAGCGCAGATACACATGAAAAGTTCTTTGAATACTTTAAGCACTTAGGATATGACCCCTCAAAGCATGGCCAAACTCATTTGTGTTCAGATGGTGAAAAGGGGTATAAGTCATGCATTTTTAAAGTTTCATAACTCAGTCAATTTTAGTGTTATATGAACAGGATTTTTTTTGTCTGTCTTGTCAGTGTAATAGGAAAATTTTACTAAATATAACTTATAGCACCGGGGGCTGTATAAACACTTAAATTTCGTAATTTTTTAAGAAATGTTTTTATTGACCCAAATCACTTTTAAAATATTTCTTTGCCTCAAATGAAAACATTTTTGTAATATTTAAACTATATGTGTATGACTAACGGTTTAGGAATTAGCCATCGGACACCGTTGAGAGTGGACACCCTGTATATACATAAGAAACATTTTTGTTGTAAGATATTTTTATCACCATTTGCTAATCTTATGATAATTTCAAAGGAGCAAGTTTTTTTAAAGTTAGGTATATTTATATTTTATTATTAAATAACACGGAATTGATAGCTTTGCAATATAAAATTTGTTTATTATTTAAATTAAAGGGATCATATAATATATATATGTATTTTAAGAACAGAGAAAAATATTGAGATCCTCATTAAGACTAGTATGAAGTCATTCCCATCTATTAGACTATGAAGTGTTTGTTTACAAAGATTGTATTTGAGATCAGGATTGCCACTTGTTTCGGCAATCAAATTTCTTGCACTTTCCTAAGTAAAAAATTAAATTTTCCCTGAGTAATTCCTCTGAGAATTTTCAAAATTTCAACGGATAAATTTTGCAAAGTACCAAAATTTAGTAGCCAATTTACCCGGGGAAAATTGCCCATTTAACCCGGGTTTTTTAATAAAACCCGCCCGGGCTGGGTTTTTAACAAAAAACCCGGGTTTTTTACAACCCTGATGCATAGGCTGAACTGCACTAACACTACGTGAAGAAAGAAAGAAAAAAAAAGAAATGAAAGTTAAAAACCGATGTGTGTGCCATGTGTATTAACATGCACCGTCTTTCGTCTTTTAAGAAGATCCGCCTATGGAACTTCACGTCTTTAAAATATTTGTCTTAAAAATCTAACTTAAGGAAAGAAAAAAAAAGAATTCATCTTGGGTAGTGCAGCCGTCAGTTACTGTACAGTGAAAGAGAGAGAAAAAAAAAATTCAATGCAGGTGTTGGGGAAGGGGGGGGGGGGGTACATACTAATATTTTAAACAATTATTTGAAAAAAAAAAATTAAATATATCAAATTACTAAATATACACAAATACAGATACATAATAACAAGACTTATTCATATCAGTTACAAATTAAAACACATTAGACAGAAAGATGTTAAAATAAAAAGTTTCTTGAAGTAATCAGTAAAAAAAAGAAAAATATATCTTGTAAAATCCTTGCATGTTTCACAAACTTTATTCCATCTGAATTTGATAGCTGTCGGTTGTTTATGTTTAGAAAAAGAGAAAGAAGAAAAAAAAATCTTGGTGAAACTGTTCTTATCTGGAAAAGTTCGGTAATACAGTCAACTGTTTATTACAAGTAAGTTTTTGCCCGATCAGTCACTGATAAGAAAATACAGTCTTGAGATGGGTATGACTCATGGAATCCAGATAAATAAAATTAAAAATGTACTTACAGGAACTGCAGTCTTGATAAGGTGTCCATATATAAGTGGACCTTTCATGAGATAAAAAGAAATATGCACACTGATTTAGGAGTAGTAATTAGCTGTTTGACATCACACACACAAAAAAATAACACTTCCTATGGCGAAACAAAAAAAAAAAAAACACCTTCCGCAACACGGATACTTATGTGAAACAACAGGAGAGCACAGTAAAAAAAAAAACTACTAAAAGAAGCACAATTTAAAAAAAAAAACTTTTCCTCTTCTTTTTTTTTCAAAGCTATATTGTGCGTGAACGGAATTTGTTTCTTTTCCATTTTTTGTGATGTTTTTTTTTGCTTTCCTAGTATTAGGAAAAGCTGGCTCTGGTGAGCTATAAAAATATTCCGTCATACACAGTGAAGAAATATGCTTCGAGAAAATGGGCGACTGTTTCTAAACTAGTAACAGAGTTACGCGATGCACTTGCGGAATGTAGCATGATGAATAAAAAGCATAGTACATACACAAGGGAATTTGGAGCAGCAAATGCCTTTTGCACAGGTGTGTAGTCACAAGGGCAATTAGGAGATGGTAAGATCTGAGAAGGCACGTCCTCACTAAGTGCTGGGATACTTGAAACTGTGTTCTGTAACACAACATTCTCTTGTCTGTGGTCTAAGTCTACGTTGTTTACACCTTCACACACTGTGATACAATTGACAGATATTTCGGGTGGAGGTGGTTTTTGCAGTGAGATGCCATTCTGATCACAAGTGAGTATTCCGTGGGAAATTGTCTCTTCCAATGATGAGAGGAATGTTCATGCGAGAAAAGTCTATGACATAAGCTGTGGTTGTATACGCATTGTCATCTATGTAGATTGTTGTGTTGAACGACCTGATTGGTGTGACACTGCCGTTACCGAATCCTGCGATTTGTAAGCTTGTGGCGTTGAGGGTGGGGGAACCGAGTAAGTGGTACAAATCTTTTCTTACACACGTAATGTGTGAACTGGTATCTATCAACCCATCTATTGCTAAATCTGCAATTTTCACTAATTTCGTCATGATTTGACGCGGCTTATCTAATTCTACTACTCGAATTGCAGGGGGGGAGGTGTCTGAGTTTGAAACTTTAAGGCGGGTGGTCTGAGTGCAGTTATAACTCTTGTGTCTAAATTTATTGCACGAAAAACATTTAATTCCCTTGTCTTTATGTACACAATCTTTCGTAAGGTGTTTGAGTTGTCCGCAAGAAAAACAAATCATTTTCGTTGCTTTTTCGGTGTGTAGGGGTTTACTACTAACATGTGTAGGCCGCGGTTGTGACTGGCGATGGTGGGGACTTTGATCACAAATTTGCTGATAAATTTGAAGTTTACTTTTAAATTCGGTGAGAGTTTGACAGCCAAAAAGAATTGCTTTATTATTAGGTGTATCTCTAATACCAGTGATAACATAATGCATGAGTGATGAGTCGTCTATTTTCGCTTGTTAGGCAATTTCTTTCATTACTAGAAAATATTCACTCATTTTTTCATTGGGCTTACAATTACGCGAAGCTAGCATTTCATGTATTAGGGCGGAAGAGGAAATATGCGTGAATTCTTGTATTAAAGCTTGTTTTAATGTTGCGTACGATGTTAATTCAGGCTCACTGCAGACAAATAACAATGCGGTATCTTTAAGAGCTCTTTCGGCAAAAAGAAATTTTTGTAACTCGTTCAGTTGAAATGTTGTGGCCAAGCCTTCAAATCTTTCTAACCATTGTAGAATATTTTCTAAGGGCTTGCCAGAAAAAGGTGTAATTAAATTTTCGAAATCGGTAAAGGAAATGGATTGATGCAGTACAGAATGGGGAGAAATGGCAGCAATGTGTTGCAAAGTAGTACCAGAAAAATTCGATAATGAATTGGATTACAAAGTATTGCGAGAATCATCATCATCGGGCTCTGAATCAGTTTGTAGTGAAATGGAGGACTGAAATTTTGTTAGATCTGAAAGTGCTTCGATAATACATCGGGAAATGTCCGCTTCATTACCGGCAATATCTAGACAGAGTAAATTTGCCATGAAAATGAGTTGGGCTAAGGGGAAGTTTTTATCTGTTTCAGTTATTTTATCATCCAATTCTGTATCCCCAATTTTAAATTTGAATCCCTGAAACTTCCTTAAATTTTATGATTATTTCTATTTTCGTCAGAACTGAATATAAGGGTATGTGATAATGTAATTTGTTCGGTTCTTGCCGAATTAATTTGAGCCAAAACCGAATGTATATCTTGTAAAAACATGCTTAATGAAAAATAATTAAGCGCTTACTTCTAAATTGGTAATCCTATTTTAAAAAAAGGACGCATCCATTTGAGAGAAGAAAACAAATGCAGATATTCTTCTGCTCATACGTAGAAGAAAACAGATGGTCCATAACAGATAAGTAGGTCAGTATTATGTAGTGAAGTCATCTTCTTTTTCTGTCTTATTTATCGGAAACTTGTGATAGAATCTTCTGTAGAACTTAAATATTCCAGAAGGAGGATTTCACAGCACGATTTCAGTGATGTCTAGGGGCTTGAAAAATGGTTCGATTTGGACGCGGCCGAGCACCCCATGTGGAATTGGCTGTAGTCGACCTTTGGTGAGAAATACTTCTGATTAACACTCGCTGGTGCAGAAATAATAAGATTTTAATGTCTGGAGGCATGAATTCTATTTACAGAGCACACAAACTATGTACAGGGTTTAAGGGGATGAGAGGGGCTTTTTCCGGCAAGCTACCAGCCTTCAGTATACTTCGGCGCACTCACGGAGCCTGACTATGGACGTCTTTCCAAATCAGTCCGCCCAACAACTCTGAAGTTAAATCGAACCTTCGCTCCCAGGCTGGAGGCTCAAAATCACTAACTCATCAGGTTTATTGTCTTTTAGAATTTGCAAGCTCTGTCAGTTCTCATGGGAATTAGCTGCACCCTCTTACTGCGGTCAGGATGTGTCAGCATGTTCTGGGAAACGCAAGCCACATCCACATGTATTACAAAAATCAATAAATGCTTTTAATTATATAATGTAACATAGGTAATTAAAAATATATAATGTAACATCAATTAATATTTATAGTTAGATTATTATAAGTAACTACTTTAAGTTAAATTATAGTTTTTAAGAAAGATAAACAAAAGGAAAAATACTCTTCTAATTTATTTAAAATATATGTATTACAGCGGACTCCTTCAAATCTGCAACCCTAAAATCCGCAAATGCCTGAAATCCGCACGTCATCGCAGATGTAAACAATGGAACTTTCAGTTCAGATGTAGGGACAAAATTACAGAATTTTTAGTTTTTTAGTTTTACATCATTCTGTTTGTATTTTAATATGTAATTAATTCTCTATAATATGACTGAACTCATGGTTTTTCATGAAGGAAGCACAATTTATTTCTGGAAAAAAAAAAAATAGATATTGCTGATATCTTTGGTAATCACAATCTTTTTATGTATTTATTGAGATTTTTTGGTTATTAAGACTGGCTAAACCTGAAATGAAACTTCCTTATTTTATAATTTTTATGTGAATTAATAGGCTACCATTATGAGGCAAGTTTCATTCAGTAATTCAAGGAAAATGCATCTTATCTTTATTATGCAGATTATACATTATTATTTACCTGACCTTTACTTTTAAAAATTTAATCAATTATTTTAATATTTTACTGTATTACAAGGATTCTTTATAATTTTGATTGCATTATTTACATTGAAATTACCATTTAAAAAGTGTAAACAAAGCCATGACCAGAAATCTGCAAAATTCTAAAATCTGCACTACCTCTGGTCCCAAGCTGTGTGGGCCCCACCAGTGGCCGAGAGGTTCTGCCCTCGAAGCTGGTAGACAGGAGGTGCTGGGCTCGAACCCAATCGTGCCCGTCGGCCTAATCTTTCAGAGTTTTCGTGGTTTTCTTCGAATCTTGGATTTTCCAAGCGTAAATATGGATTAGGTTCCCTTAGAAAAGCCTCCACGGAGGGCACTCCCCCCTTAGGGCCTATATCCCTTGTGTTGATAATTGGCCGTCATAAACACAACCAACCAACCAACCCAAGCTGTGTGGATTTGAGGGAGTCTACTGTATATATATTCCACATTTTAAAAAGAAAAAGTATATATATAAAATAAATTTCTGAATTGCTATTTGGAAATACTCTGTACATTAAAAAAAATATGTATTAAAAAACACAAGTGAGGCATTATCCCAATTTTTAATGTGTCTTTTTTAATTAAAGCTTCTTTAAAACAATACAGAAATAATTTACACTGCAGAAAGTTAAATAAATCCATTCACTTTTATCGCTGTCACTATACCATAAATAAACTGACTTTTTCTTTGGTGTAATCAGTTGCAAAACTTAATGCACTGTTTTTTTATTACCAACAGTTTCAAAACACATTGTGTAAAAACTAATTGCACTAGTTCAATGAGCTTCGATTTACAGATGCATCCATAGATGTGGTTAATTATATTTACTGCATTTTAAAATTTGCTTGATTCATATTGATATATTGAAGGTTAGGAAGTGAAGTGTCCCTCCCCTTCCTTTATTTTTGTATTAATTGTAATCTTTATTATTGTTATGAATAATATATTTATATGTCTAGCTTTTTCTTTTCTTTCAAAATAGTGGTTATCTTAAATGTTTCCATGGTGTTTGCTAAGGTTATCGTATGTTTATTGTATGATCTTTGACAAAATTTTTGATTAGTTGTAAATAAAAACCTGGTTTTAACCATCCATTGTAGATGTATAGAATGTTATAATAATCTTTTTCTCCCCCTTAGGATGAGTCCAAGACAGCAAAGGAACTTAGAGAAATGCTAATCTGTCTACGATTTCCAAAGCCACCTGAGACTATAACACCTCAACAGTTGTTTGGAGAAGTGGAGAAAAAGGTAATTGAAGTATAACTTGTTGATATTAGTTAGTATGGAAAATTATAGCCATTCTCTGTGTACAAACTTGCTCAACTTTTTAAAATAGCAAAATAATTTTCCAGCTGATCATAGAAGGTTACATCAAAAAGTTTAGCTGAATAATCATAGTGAATTATTTTTCTTAAAAATGTATGCTATAATATTAGTACAAACATAGTTTACAATAATTTTTAACAAAGGTAGTTACGACAATAATGCATAGTTTATGTATGTTTTCACATTTGACCTTCAGGAATAAAGCCACCACAAGACTATTTTTTTTAATGTCTCATAGAGCAGCAACCAAATGAGCAAAGGAGGTAAAATTATTGAAGAGTATTGGTAACATTCTAGTCATATATAATTAATATTTATTTCAAACATTTAAATGAAAAGTATCAATTTTTCTTGTATCTTTGTGAGCAACAATCACAAATATTGAATATATTATATAATACTTTTTGAGTTCTGTTTCACACAACTTTCATTAAATAATACAATGTGCAAATACTTTGAAATTTATGCTGCAACAATTAATTGGGTTGGTGCAAAAGTTCATACTAATTCATCATTTCTAGACAAAACTTTTGTTTATTAAAAATTACACTTAATGATATAGAATGTGCCATTCTATTTGAAGAACTTCCTCCATCTTTATAAAAGTTATATACAATTCCTGTTCTTATAGAATATCTGGAGTTGCTGTCTAAAGAACTGATTCGGGTAAATTTTTAAGTATTTCAAGGAAGTAAAGTTTTTACCACTTCAGTTTTTTTTTTTTAAGGGATCTAATTAAAGGATAATCAGAGTGTAAGTTTAGGAGAGTATGGTGTATGTCATCTCAAAACATCTCAGCTAAAATATAAAAGTTCATACTAGATTAATTTTAACACAATTATTCTAATTGGTAAACAAATCATATTAGATGTAAAATGATTTTTAGATTCATATTAGATGTAAATATTAGATGTAATGATTTCATATTAGATGTAAAATGATTAGATGTTTTACATCTAGTATGATTTGTTTACCAATTAGAATAATTGTGTTAAAATTAATCTAGTGTAATTTTGTATCCAGCTATTTCTAGAGTTCCATTAACTGAGATTTATTCTGTTGAGCTGAACCAGGTTTCAGACCAGATGCTGTAATCATCAAGGTTAGCTGGGTGAAAAAGTTCGACCAGAATCGTCCGGGATAGCTCAGATGGCAGAGCACTGGTGGCTTCAGCCAGGAGGTCCCGGGTTCGAATCCTGGTCCGAACATTTTTTGCCCAGTTGGAATTTTACATCTAATACAAAAGTTCATGTTGTATGGCCAAAGTTACATGTGGTCTTGCATTGTCTTGACATAACAAAATGTCCTTTCAGTTGGCTAATTCAAGTCACTTCTGGTTCATTGCTTGCTTTAATTCCTGTAGTTTTGAGCAATATTTTGCATAATTAAGTCTGTTTTTTTAGTTTACAGCTTATAATAAATTATTTTTCAGCCTTATCAAATTCCTAAAAAATGATCTGTAGATATAAACTGATTTTGTACTGGTTGAAGTAGTACCTGTAGGCTTGGTCACCTATGCTTAACATTTTTAAACACAATATATTTTTCATGACCTGTATCTATTTGCTTTAAAAATAGAACAATTCAATAAAGAATTTCAAGTAGAAATTTGAAGTATCCATATTTTCTCCAATAACTCGTATGGCATCCATACATTAGTCTTCATTAGAACATTCTAAATTGTTGTAATCAATTTGATGGTGTTGAGTGAATGATTCCAAGATATTGTTTGATCTCTCAAGTTTTTCTATATTGGTTTTAGTTAGCTATATTTTGTCATCTTCAGTGCTGGTCAACAGTCCTGGATGTTTTACATCTCTAAGATTAAAACTGTTTAGATTAGGGATGCAACGGATATCCGGCAAATATCCGATATCCGGCACATCCGGCTGATTTTTCAATATCCGAAATACCGTCAGATATCCGAATCACAATCACCGGATATCCGATTTCTCTGCCGGATATCCGGCAATGCGTAACAAAGCAAATATATAAGGATAAGAGAAATCGTTTGACCCAAACAATGCCGAACGACTTTTGTTTATAATGCAAAATATGAAAGTAAGTCCACTATTTATGAGTAAAAGGTAATTCCCAAAAGTTTAAAGAATTACCAGCTTTCCTAACATTGGTATTTGAATTCTCTATAATAAATTTAAGAATTTATGTTTACATCTTTTAGAAAATTGTACCTTTACTTTCAGAATGTGAAACAAAATCTGAAGTTGTTTATTAAAGTATGACCTTATTAATTTTCTTTCTCTCTTTTAAGTTTAACAATTAAACAGGCCTATTTTTACTTTCTTCTATCTTCAATAGAAGAAAGTATTGTAACTGAGATTTTTTTCGATTTCTGGTTTTCGGTGGGCTTAGACGTTTTAGGGGTCAGAGATCCCAAAACATGCTTATACAAAATGTCTGTCTGTCATCATACCATCAAAAAGTGTATGAAGTTATGCATAGAATTGAACCAAATTTTTTGTGGATATTTTTGGCTATAGCCAGCTGGCCTTTCTTCAATATTGGAACATTCCACTGGAAGGGGGCGCTGTAATTGTGATTTTTGTGCCATCAAAAAGTGTATGAAGTTATGCATAGAATTGAACCAAATTTTTGTGTATGTTTTTGGCTGTGGCCAGCAGGTCCTTCTTCATTATGGAAGCATTCTGTCAGAAAGGAGTGCTGCTGTAATTGCGATTTTTGTGCCATTTTCATTATTGTACTGTTGAAAAGTGTCTGTTAAATATGTAATAAGTTATCCATATAATCGAACAAAATTTTTTGTGTATGTTTTTGGCTATGTCCAGCAGGTTCTCCTTTAAATTAGAAATATTCCACCAGAAGGGTGCGCTGTAACAGTGATTTTTGTGCCATTTTCATTCTTGTATGTACCATCAAAAATTGTATGAAGTTATGCATAGAATTGAACCAATTTTTAGGGGTATGTTTTTGGCTATGGCCAACTGGTCCTCCTTGAATTTGAAAATAGTCTGCTGGAAGAGGGCGCTATAATAATGATTTTTGTGTTATTTCCATTATTTTACCATCGAAAAGTGTATGAAAATAAGCATAGAATTGAACCAATTTTTTGTGTATATTTTTGGCTATGGCGAACAGTTTTTTCTTGAATTTGGAAATATTCTGCCAGAAGGTGTCACTGTGACAGCGTTTTTTCTAAAATTTTCTCAATTTTTTGCAGTTTTTATACTGTATATTGGTGGCTCGTGAAGTCATGGGAACTTCGCATCCTGCTAAGCTGTCTATTCACAATCAGCTGATGTACAACAGAATAACGAAAAAAAATTATTGATTTTAATAAATATCATGATTGAGATTAACTTATTCTTATTTTGATTAATTGACGAGCAGAAATCTTAGATCAAAATCAAAGTTGGTATAATATTGAACTAATAATATCGAAGTATTAACATTTAAAATTACTTTTAGAAATATTAAGACGTATGAGATAGAAGAAAGTTTTGGGATTGGCACATCCAATTAGTTATATTTGTAACCAGAGTTGTATAATATAGACGCACGCCGTGCGCGGAAAATTTTCCGCAAAATTCGGAACTTTGCGGAAAATTTCTTAGAAAAGGAAAGTAGTTTTTGTTCTTGTATTTTTTTTTTAAATATCGAAAAATTAAAAATGTTCTCCAATTTTATGTACGATTTATTTATTGTTTGATAGGGGTGATTCTGTTCCGAATTTTCCGAAAATTTAAGGCATTCGGTTCCGAAAATTAAAAAAAATCGCCCATCAGTCCGAAAATTCAGACACAAAAATAATCACTGAAATATATTGCGGATTTCAACAAATGATCGGCAAAAATAAACCAATTCCGTCAATCGTTCACAGAAAAAATACCCAATTTTGTCAAAGCATCACGGAAAAAATGAAAATTTCGTTAAAGGACCGCGGAAAAACGCTAATTTCTTTAAAGAATAATCGTGGACAAAAAAAAATTTCTTGTCAAAGAATAGCAGAAAAAACGCAAATTACGTCAAAGAAGTGCAGGAAAAAAATGAATTTCGTAAAACATAGCGGAAAAAGCGTGAATTTTGTCAAAGGATCGTGAAAAAAATCCCGCAAATTTCATAAAAGAATCGCGGAAAAAAACTAATTTCGTTAAAGGATCGCGAAACAAACACAAATTTGGTAAAAGGGCTGCGGAAAAGCACGCATTTAGTCAAGGGATCGCGAAAAAAAAAATGAATTTTTTCTCAAAAGGCTACAGAAAAAACACGAATATCGTCAAAGGATTGCTAAAAAAAAGCGAATTTCATCAAAGAATCGCAGAAAAAAGCAAATTTTGTGTAAAAGCGCAGGAAAAAAACTAATTTCGTAAAAGCATAGCGGAAAAAGCACGAATTTTGTCAAAAGATCATGAAAAAAATGAAAATTTCGGCAAAGAACCGCGGAAGAAACTAATTTCATCAAAGGATTGCGAATTTCGTCAAAACGCCGTGAAAAAAGCTTGAATTTCGTCAAAAGATTGCAAAAAAATGCAAATTTCGTCTAAGGATAGGAGAAAAAAAGCGCATTTTGTCAAAGGATCTCTTAAAAAAAACGCGAATTTTGTCAAAAAAATGCAAATGTCGTCAAAATATCGCGGAAAAACGGAAATTTTGCCAAATGATCGCGGAAAAAATGAGAATTTCGTCAAAGGGCTGCAATAAAAACTCATCGGTCTCTTTAATGATGATACCTAAGAATGGACCTCTCCTTACAAAATGTGATTCCGTTGTTTCAGAAGCAATGTAGATTATTGCATTTTGTGAGAAGAAGTCACAATATTAAGGATTGGGCTGTTTCTAAATGCATTGACAAAATAACTGATAAGAATTCATACCTTCATATCATGGATTTTTAGTTTTATTATTTTTTTAGCCAACATAATTATTCTGTAATTAATATTAATTAATTTTTAAATTAAACGGTAATTATTTTAAAACTACTATTTAAAATTCATACGGTCAAAGTAATATAGCACGTCATTTTATTAAACATTAAATTTGCAGAAAGTTTTTGATCCAATATTTATGTGCGCAGAAAGTTTTTGGTTTTATGCGAGTCTGTTTGTAACTTCATTATAAATAAAATATTTAAAATTAAAAGTAATTTTCTTTTTACTTATAAATATCACAGTAATTAAACTTAAAATAAAACTAAATGTGATTCAAAGCAAAACACTATTAAATAATTAAAACAGAAAAAAGGCATCAACTAAACCTTTATTTGGAGAGAATCACTCTTTAATCATGGGTATATTAGTAGATATTTTATGTTTAAATTATAAAAAGAATGTATGTATTTCTTTGTGAAAATACTCTACAATTATAGGCATATTTAATTGGTTAAAATTTTTTACACAAATTATCAGCATTTCATTGTACAAATTAATTATTAGCAATTATCAATATACTCAATCCCATATCCAAATCCAGTAGCAATTATCAGCATTTCATTGTACAAATAAACAGAATATTTTAATGTTTAAATAACATTTTTTATACAACATTATTAATATACATTACATGGCTTGAATGGCAGATACATGTCTTGAATTTCGAGATGGGATGGTAGGATTTGTGCCCTAAAGAATATTGGGGGCGGGAGACTCCTGTTTCCAAAAAAATCATTTTCCGAAAATGTTTCTTTGTAAAACGATGATGAAGTCTCAGGACCGGCTGACAAACTTCGTAATATTTTCCACTATCAGTTGGCAGATTTCACAGTTTCTTCTTACAACAAATTGACGAAATTCATGTTTGTTTTTCTGCATCTGACAAAAAAATTTTGCGATTTTTCTCCGCGACCGACTGTACGAATTTCTTGATTTTTTTCTGGAGACAGATTGGTGAATTTCATAAATTTTTTTTCGCAATCAATTGACAAATTTAGAAATTTTATTCTGTGACCGATTGGCAAATTTCCCTGTTTTTTCTTGTAACATACTGATGAAAGTAACGATTGTTTTTCTGCATCCGATTGAAAAATTTTGCATTTTTTTTTCTGTGACCAGCTGAGGAATTTCACAGTATTTGCTCGTGACGGACTGGTAAATTTCACGATAGTTTTCCATGATCGATTGACGAATTTTGTGATATTTTCCCACTGTCGATTTCCCATGAACTTCAGTTTTTTTCTCGCAACCAATCGACAAATTATTTTATTTATTTTCACCATGATTGACGAAATCAGCAATGTTTTTTCTATGACCGTTTTACGTATTTTGCGATGTTTTACCTGTCTGCCCAAAAGAGGAAATAACTAAAAGGGCAGCAACGGCCACTGGAGACTAAGCTCTATCAAATTGGCCAATAGTCAGCACTAAACAAAATGAGATTACACTTGTGATGCACATGAAAAAAAATAACTTTGATGAACTTAAAAAAAAACATAATTAGAAACAACAAACTAGTTGTTTCTCGCAATTAACAGAAATTAGGACATGACTTTTTGAAATCAACCTTTTCTCGTGTAATAGAAGAAATCAATTGACTATTCCCTTTTCAAACTTTGGATATGGATTTCATAGCGTAGATTCCAATGCGTAGAACATAGTTCAATTAACGAAAATACCAGAGATTACAGTTTTGACTATAATTCCATTAAGGATATAATAAAAAAATTTGTTCAGAAGTGACATATCATCACATATGTGCATTATTCATGTAAGTTAAAAATTAATGCACATCAGATTTTACAAAGTTTTCTAAAACTTTTTAAGAGAGCATAACCATGTGTTTCCAATAATTTCTAAAGTTATAAAATCGCTTTGTACTGTTTGTCAAAAGTGTAACTTCTGAAAGAGGCTAAAGTATGCAAAATGGAATAAAATCTAAATTAAAAAATTCATTTAGCAACCCGATTGTTAATTGCCCATAACATTGGGTGAAAATTGAAAAATAGACATGGTATATATAAAGCTTGATTCTGTTCCTTTGTTTTAATAAAATAAAAATTTTGAATAATTATCTTGAGTTGTTAATTTAAATTGTTTCAATGGTATTTTGTCATGTCTCTATAAATGTAATTCTTTAAGTAGCACATAAAAAATAACGGGGTGTAAAGATTTTTTTTCTTTTTCTAACAGTTCAACTCCCCTGCATTTATAAATTTTGGGTACGAAACTCCCCTCTTGGGAAAACTTGAATTCAAGCCATGATATTCAAAGAGATATAGTTTTTGTAAATTATATTTCAATACATTTAAAATGTTTCAATGATGTGTGAAACATGTTTGTAATTTATTGTTTTGAAATGACATTATATAGAGAAATAATTCAATATATAACTAAAAATATATCATATCTAGGGCCGGATATCCGATCGGATATCCGGCCGGATATCCGAATCCGGCAGACGAAGGAGCTTCGGATATCCGGTATCCGATATCCGGCAAAATCAATATCCGGTGCATCCCTAGTTTAGATCAAGCTTTATAACCCACTTATGATATATGGAATCATCGACATCCTGATCATATACAGCATATGTCTTTTTTTGCATCTCCAAAGCTTTTTGCATTTCCAGAAATAAAGACATATGACAAAATTGCTCTTTATTATTTGCCAATTTTGTTACTCAAAAAAATAAAAAATAAAAAAGCAAATCTCATAATTTTGCTCATTTGCAAGAAAAGTGACACATCTTGCAAAAATTCATTTTTCGTTTTATTCTGCTAATAGTTCTGTCATAGGCGTGGCTTGCTATACAAACAGTTTCATAAGTTTAGTTATAAGGAAAATCCCTTTATTATGCTGTATGTCCATTTGTGACCACAGAAGAGGGGTGGATTATGTG
Organism: Maratus speciosus; assembly: GCA_963932465.1. NCBI lineage: Eukaryota > Metazoa > Arthropoda > Arachnida > Araneae > Salticidae > Maratus > Maratus speciosus. The sequence continues at coordinate 143,796,419 of OZ010787.1, read as the reverse complement.
GAAAGGTAAACTTACCCAACCTTCCAAACCTCATCCTACATCTTCATTCTTAAGGGTTTTATGCTTTTATGCATGTTTTTATTCCTGCATACAGAGCTAAGGCCTATAATTTCATGTTAAAGTAAAATCATGCAAATTTTCTTTTGCCACTCTTGTGAAATTTACTTTTGTCAAGATGTGTCGCTTTTGTTGCAGGTGAGTGATTTGTTCTCTTAAGTTCTATCTTTCAAGTGTAACGTTGATTACACTTTGGTTTTGTCATGTAATCTAGGGCCAAAAATGGGATAAACTTATGCATTAACCTAATACAACTTTGCAAAAAAAGCTGTCAAATAGTTAGTTAAAACTGAAGGTAGCAATTATTTTTGCTGGAATATTATATACATATTTATATATATTTTTTTTCCATAAATTGTTCATGTGCTATTATGTTACTAAACGTTCTGAAACGAACAACAGGTTTGAGCCATTCTTGATTTGGTCTAAAATTAGTTTATAGATATTAATTTATTATATTGTTGAACTGATTCATAAAATAGTAAAATGAACTTTCGGTTAGGTTATAAACTTGTGGCTGTTGCAGTCATACCTACTTTATAGTCACTATTTATCTCCCATTTTACAACCATCATAATAAATACTATTGAAGATATTTTAATCAGAAAAAATTGCCATTGTTATAAATGGAAGCAGTGGTAAAGATTAATTAAAATTTTTCAATGGGTTTAATCTGTATCAACTCTGATATTACATCAAATGTTAGTTTTCTTATTTTGGTTCAGCCTGTCATTCTTTAATTACATCTGTAACTACAAGATAATTCTTCTTTTCCTGTTGTCCTTTTTTGTAGCACCTGTTATTTTTTAATTGAAGCTGTACTTCCTACTGAGTACAATTCTAGTGTGCTCTTAATTTATGTAGAATGCATATATAAAGTGTTATTTATTTCACAATATACAGAATGTTAGTTTTTATACCGGGTTGCACAAAAAAATGTACACAGCCAAATGAATATGTATATGCAGGTTTAGTACATGGATTTTCTGTAATGTGTGCAAAAATCTGTGTGTCATCTTTTGAAAGAGGCAAAAGAGAAAAATTTCTCTCATGCATGAGTTACGGGCAGGGATGCAATTTTTTGAAGATTTCTCTTTTTGTTATGGATTTTTGATTTTTTTTCTTTTCTTAAATAATAAACAGCCTTATCTTGCAATATTTGAAAGAAAAAATATTGAAGCCCGTGTAATAATACACATGGACGTAAAGTGCACCATTGACCTCAATTTTAATGATAACTTCAATCATGGCACACATCCACACAATGGGGTTTTTTACTGCTATTAATGAGAACATTTGAATTGACCTGATTTTTCATAATTTTAGTTTTCAAAAAATTTCATATGAAACTATAAAATCATATAAATTTAAGGGTGTAAGCTGCCAAAAGCAGTGAAGCCTCCAATATTAGGTTTGTTTGCAAAGATTTTCATTTAAAAATATAAATTCAGACAAAAAAAAAGCATGTGTAGCTTACATAGCTGAAGGCAGCAGGGGTCCCTAACTCTGTTTGAATAGATTTTCATTTTTAAATGTAAGATCATACAAATTTGAGATTATATGCTGTGTGACTCTCAACATAAGGTTTGTTCAGATTGATTTTTGTTTTAAAATGTAAAATCCTTCATCATTAATTTTAGGTATATTGAATGTTATTATCACAGACTTAAGCAACGGGGCGGGTCAGCTAGTGATAAAATAATGTGTAGGAACTTGTTGAACAAAAGTTGTGCATGAACTTGATATTTCTTGTATTATACCATCTTGACACAAAAATAGATGTTTACAATTACCCTGTAGTTTTTGTGGGAAATTATGAACATCTGGAGAAATTGTGAACAGGCAATTTTAGTTACTTAACATCTCAAGCTGTCAGTAATTGAAACTATGAAACTAGCAAATTTTGTTCACAATTACCCAATTGACCCTATATTTTTTAATGTAATTTTGCAATCATGTATACAAGCTTGAAATAAAATTGAGTATATATATGTAAGAAAATTATAAAGATTGGACCTATTGATTAGTTTTTGTAATGAATCGTCCCTCAATTTGGATACGGGCCCAATGACTGATAATCACGGGTTTGGCGGGGTAGCCAACTAATCCATTTTATCGTTAAATTAATAGAAACACATGGCCCTTTTTAACTGGTAACCCTAGGAGATGAGCAATTTCAGAGATATACCTCTACGCCACTTGGTATCTGAAGTCTAACCTGTAAGCAGCTATGGGAATTGATTGCCACCTTTTTGATTATTTAAATAAAACTTAATAAAGTTAATTTCAGTGAATACTGTCATTTCGTTAAAATGTGACAGTATTATGAGTCGGCTGGATAATACTACCTGCTCAGCGGGAAAACATGAGAAGTAAAGAAAAGAAAGAAAAAAGAATTCTTGGTGCTACACGATACGGATAAGCTTCGATTGAACATTCAAAGAGGCCCCAATTGGGTGCTGGGAAAGTGTTCACTCTGCCCCTTCAAGTAGTGTAAATACAAGAAGTTCGCCTCATCAAAGAATCTGGAAGCAGTGATATCAGTATTCATATGAAATGTGCTTTTAACTCTCCAGTTCCATTATAGAAAGTGTCTTCCTATTTCTTCTACTATTTTTTGAAGAATATCATCTTAATTAAAATCGATCAAAATGTAGATCATTTTCAACATATTCTGCGTTTTAAAAGTCAAGTATTGCAGTAGTGATATCCGCATTTTGTTTCAACGGTGCAGTGAAAGTTTCACAACATGAAAACTGCAATCTCTAAGTGGAATTCATCTTCTTCAGTTGTGTTGATGATTTTATAGTGATTTTCTTCAGAGCATCTCTTAAAGTAAATTTCATGCAGTGAAAGATAGCATCGTTGCTGTCATTGCTTTTTATTTCATGATAAGTGCGCACTACAGTTCCTTAAATACAGAGATATATATATATTTTTTCCTTCTCCGTTTTTGCGGAATGTTTTTTCCTTTTATTTTGTGTGTGTCTGTATGGGCTCATGGGGTACCCTAGTGTTATTTATTTTTATATAATATTATTATCCATATTATTTTTATTTTTATTCTGATTACATAATTTAAGGTAAGTGATTTAATAAGTAGTATATCTCCAGTGATGTTTTCATTTTTGGTATTTATGAAAACCATGGTTTTAAAGCATTGCAATCTTTTGAAAAAAAAAAAAAAAGATTCATGTTTCCTATATTTATTTCTTTAATTATTTTTAACTATTTTATTCTTTTTATCAATTTTATGCACATGCTTATATTATGTTGAGAATGTTTAAACATTTTGACGGATATTAAGAGTGTTATAATATTTAGATTATTAAAAAGTTATCTTAAAATTAATTCAAAATGGAAAATATTAAGAAACAAAAAACTGTTCTCAAAGCAAAAATTACCCGTATAAAAAATATCATAAATCCCAAAATTGATGATCAGACGATAACTCTAGAAGAGTTAGATTTGTATCATGGTCAGGTGCAAGATATTAGTACAGAATTAGGTAAAAATCAGGAAAACGCCGTTCTTGAGAGCGATACAACAGAAACGGAAGCTATAATTGAGGAATACAATGAAATTGCCCTTAAATTGGATGTGTTAACTATCGCAATAAATACATCACGTAATAAATTAACTAAGAGTTTAAGCATTAACGAGGGTGGTTCAGAGAATAACAATAAAAATACAAGTAATGTTTTTGAAAAAACAGTCAATCTTCCCAAATTTGAATTAAAACCCTTTTACGGAGAAGCTGATCAGTGGCTCTCTTTTAAGGAGATTTTTACCACAACTATAGATCGAAATCCAGATTTGGGAGCCGTTTCTAAATTGCAATATCTCTTAGCTAGTGTAAAGGGTCCTGCCCATAAATTGATTTCCGGATTTCCTCTTTTGGAGGTCAATTATAAAAAATGCATGGGACACCCTTTGCGCTCGCTACGATAAGATTAGGGATTTGGCCATAGCACAAATAGGCAAGTTATACAATTTAAAAAATATGAAAAATTGTTCCACTTCCTCTAAAGCTATTTTCGATATAATAGATACCTGCAATGAATCACTTCGAATTCTAGATTCTTTAAAACTTACTCAAAATGCTTTAGTGGATAACATGATAATTTATACCATAGTTCAAAAATTAAGCGATAATCTCAAAGAGCGATGGGAACTATCCCTTACCCATAATATGCCTAATCTCACGGAATTTCTAAAATTTTTAGAGATTCAAGCTAAAAGCTTGTTAACTTTAGAGAACCCAACTAAAACAGATGTAAGAAATATAACTTATGTCAGAGATTCTTCCGATAGATCGAAAGGCCACAAAAATTTAGAAAATAGTAAATGCGGTGTTTGCTTTGATTCGCTTGCCACCCACACTTGCAGAAAATTAATAACTATGCCTGTAGATAGCAGATGGAGAACCATCCAATTGAATAAGTTGTGTGTAAATTGTTTGCGTAGTGGCCATTTTGCAAGTAAATGTGCATCCAAGATGAGTTGTAAAAATTGCCACCGAAAGCATCATACTTTACTACATAAATATGATGTTCAGGGAAATGCAGGAACAACAATTTCATCCAACTTAGCAACCCACAGTAATGAGACCCAACCCCAAAACGCCCATGGGTATTCCCCTGATCAAGGAATACACATGAATTCTTTATGACGGTTTATTGTACCCGGGTACCTCAAATGTAAAAATTACGAAAACCGTAGAAACCCAAAAACTTGTCATAATGAGGTTCAAATACCCTTTTTATTGGATAGCGGAAGTACTCTGTCCCTCATTCCAGAAAATCTAGCTACAGCTTTGGATATGGCGTCTATTCAAAGTTGCCATCCTCTTAATGTTAACCAAACCCAGGGACAGGTCCAGATTTCCGAAAAAGTTCAAGTACCCCTCCAAATAGGGAATATCAGGCAAAATAGCACCTTATATCTAGTAAGGTCATACTTGCCATATGCGATACTGGGAACCCCAGAATTACAAAAATTCCATATCTCGATGGATTTTTGCTCAAATACTCTGACTCAAGATGGAGTCATCATTATGAATGACCAAAACGTTTCCGGTCAAATTTCTCATGAAAGTTCATTCAACCACACCTTAACTTTAACGGGTGATATGAATTGCCAGAAGCCGCTTAGTTTTCCTTCCAAATCAAATCAAGCAAGTTTGTCTCAAGAGGGACATTGTTGCCTTGATACTCAAACTCTCTCGGATTATGATGATATAACTTTTAATCATTATACTACTGAAGAGAACCTACAATTGGAAGGGCTTCTGAGCGACTTCAAAGATATTTTTGCACGCAATCGGTACGACGTAGGTAGAGTCAGATGGGAACCCCAGCGAGTAACTCTCACCTCGGAACTTCCTATCTCGCTTAGGCCTTACTGTACATCACCTAAAGATAATGCAGAAATTCAAAAACAAGTACAGGAGTTGCTGGATGCTAAACTCATTAAGGAATCCTGTAGCCCCTATTCCTCTCCCGTGACAATGGCACATAAAAAAGGAGAAGGTAAAACGCGTCTCTGTATTGGTTACAGGAAAATCAATGCCATTACGAAGACAGATTCAGAGCCTTTGCCGCGAATAGACTGGCTTTTAGACAGACTTGTCAATGCCAAATATTTTTTCACGCTAGATTTAGCCTCTGGCTACTGGCACGTCCCCCTCCATCCTTCAGACACAGAAAAACTTGCCTTTGTAACCAATCAGGGACTTTACGAGTGGTTGGTCCTCCCATTCGGATACAAAAATGCTCCGGCTCAATTCGCAAGAGCTCTCAGAAGGATCCTAAATAAACATAGGGTCAACTTCGTTACCAATTATTTCGATGACTTTATAGTTTATTCGGACTCCTATGCCGAGCATTTGGTTCACCTTAAAACTATATTCAATATTTGCCGTCAAGAAAATCTAAAACTAAAACTTTCCAAATGTAATTTTGCCAAATCTCAAATTGACTTCCTTGGCTATGAAATTAGTAATGGCCGAATAAAACCAGACAATGCTAATACCGAAACCATTAAAAATTTAATTCCTCCAAAAAATGTTAAAGAATTACAAAGATTCCTCGGATTCATAAACGTATACCATAAATTCATTGACAAGTATGCTAAAATTAGAGCCCCTCTAAATAAATTATTAAAGAAAGACACTCCGTGGGAATGGTCAGAAATCTGTCAGCAATCATTTGAACTACTTAAAAATGCATTAATTTCTAGACCTATTTTGAGATTATTTAATCCTAATCTCCCATGCCATGTTTTTACTGATGCCTCAAAGGAAGCTTTAGGTGCTGTATTGAAACAAATGGATGAAAATGGAGATTTACATCCCATTGCATTCCACTCAAGGCAACTAAGGCCCTACGATGGAAATTACACTATCACAGAATTGGAGTGTCTAGCCATAATCGATGCTCTTGACAAATTCCATTATTATCTTCATGGAAAACCTTTCACAATACATACCGATCATGCTGCTTTAGTATGGCTTAAAAAGATAAAACATTTAACCGGTAGATTATTCAGATGGTCACTAAAATTAAGCATGTACGATTATACCGTAAAATACAATAAAGGGTCCACAAATTTTGAAGCCGACATGCTCTCAAGAAATCCCATTTTATCAAACGTAAATCCCCACATTCATTTATTAACCTTAGATGAAATTAAAGAACACCAAGAGTTAGATAATGTAACAGGACCTAAATTTCAAAAATTTAATGACATTTTGGTAATTCACAAAAAAATGTTTTCAAAAAATTGTCGTACCTTTCTCCTTAAGAGAAAAATTATTAATAACAACCCATAATCAATTTGGCCATCCAGGAATTCAAAAAATGCTAAATTTAATTTCACCACAGTACTACTGGAGCAGCATGACACAAGATATTACGCAATTTGTCAAACATTGTGAAGTCTGCCAACTAAACAAGAAATCCCACCAACCTAAATTTGGCCTTCTTGAAGCCTTACCTCCTGCAGAACAACCCTTTGATATAATATCATTAGACACAGTAGGGGGCTTCAATTATTACAATTCAACAAAAAAATACATGCACTTAGCTATTGATCACGCTACTCGTTATGTTTGGGGTTTTACCTCTAAAAATGTTACAACAGAAGTTTATATTAATATTCTAAAACAGATTTTTAGCATTCAACTTCCCAAGAAAATTTTAACGGACAGAAACCCTGCTTTTACAGCGTCTAAACTGCGTAAATGGGTACATAAACATAATGTAAAAAAATTACTTACTTCATCTCAGGCCCCAGTGTAATGGGAAAAATGAACGCGTAAATCAGTCCATTTGCACTCGACTAAGACTTAAAATCAATGCTACACCTTCAAACATTCCATGGCCCAAAATTCTGGAGGATGTGATTAACGAATACAATAATACACCGCATTTAGTAACCAAATACCCCCCGGCATACTTAATGTTTGGCCAATTTCCTTATCCATCAGTATTAGGCAGGGTTCGTTGATATATATCAATGGATATATGTCATGATATATATCTTGATATATATCCGATATTTATTTTTAAAATATCAAGATTTTTGATATTTTCGATATTTTCAAATTCTTGATATTTATTTTCAAAATATCAAGATGTTTGATATTTTGTATATTTGATATTTATTTTCAAAATATTACTGTGCAAGATAATTTTGATATTTTCTACAGTCAAAGCAAGTGTAAATGAAATTTCCACCAGTTTATTGACCACATATTGTCACTCTGTAGATAATTAATTTTTGCCTCTGGCAGTAACTTTAAGAAAATAAGAAAACAAATCTTTTCCAAGCTTTATGTTTGAAACTTTTATTTTTTTAAAATAGAACTAATAATTATAACGGACAGTTAATTCAGAACAACTTTTGAAAGATAAAATGTAATTTAGATAATCATTTATATACAGCCAAGGTTCGTTGATATATATCAATGGATATACACTCATGTCCAAAATTAAGTCTAAAAAAATATTAAAAATCTTGATATTTTGAAAATAAATATCGGATATACACTCATGTCCAAAATTAAGGTCACAAATATAAAATCTGTGAAAACTGATGAACTATTCACTGTTTTGCCACGAAATTTGGCACGGAGGTATATTGCAATGGGAGAAAGAATATAGCAACATAACAATACGGGAAAGATTTTAATTGTGAATTAAGGTACAGGGTATATGAAAAAGTGTTAAATCATGAATCGGAGATAAAGCATTTATCTCGGGAAAAGTCTAATATGGAGTGTGACCACCGTGCACTGTTATACAAGCCTCACAATGAGCTCTCATACTGTTTATGAGGGTGTCAATGAGTCTTTGTGGCAACAAAGCCCATTCTTCCAAAAGCGCAGCTTTTAACTCCTGGTGGGTCCAGGAAGGGAAGTTACGCTGTGAAATGGCTCTTCCTAGACCATCCCAAACATGTTCAATAGAATTGAGGTCCGGAGACCTCGAGAGCCAATTCATATGGCGAATATCCTCTTCTACAAGAAAATCATCAACAATGTGAGCTCTCTGTGGCTTCGCATTATCGTCCATAAACATGAAGTCCGGGATTCCAGTACCCCGGAACAACCTCACATAGGCTTCGAGGACTTCATCCCTAACACCAGGTGTCCAGTCATGTGTGTTGCTTTCACTGCATCCAACAGAAGAGTAAGGTTGTTGTGGAGCCGAATACATCAGTCTTGGACACAGCAAGAATGGGGCAATGTTATTTCCAGTGATGAGTCGAGATTCACCTCGAAGGGTGATTCTCGCCAAATCTTCATCTGGAAAGAACGTGTAGTTCGCTATCATCCCTCCTTCGTAAAAGAAATCGACAGATTTGGTGGCAAAGGAATCCTTGTATGGGGCAGCATAATGTTGGGTAGTCATACACCACTGCAAGTCTTTGATGCGGGTACTGTCAACCCACATTTCTATAGGGATGAGGTCCTTGAAGTCTATGTGAGGTTGTTCTGGGTTTCCGTAGGCCCAGACTTCATGTTTATGGACGATAATGCGAAGCCACACAGAGTTCACATTGTTGAGGATTTTCTTGACGAAGAGGATATTCGCCGTATGAATTGGCTCTTGAGGCCTCTGGACCTCAATCTAATTGAACATGTTTGGGATGGTCTAGGAAGAGCCATTGCACAGCGTAACCCCCTTCCCAGGACCCGCCAGGAGTTAAAAGCCGCGCTTTTGGAAGAATGGCCTTTCTTGCCACAAAGACTTATTGACACCCTCATAAACAATATGAGAGCTTGTTGTGAGGCTTGTATAGCAGTACACGGTGGTCACATTCCATATTAGACAGAATTTTCCCGAGATAAATGCTTTATCTCCAATTCATGATTTAACTTTTTCATATAACCTGCATCTTAATTCACAATTAAAATCTTTTCCATATTGTTATGTTGCTATATTCTTTCTCCTATTGTAATATGCCTCTGTGCCAAATTTCGTGGCAACACAGTGAATAAATAGTTCATCAGTTTTCACAGATTTTATGTTTGTGACCTTAATTTTGGATATGAGTGTATATCCGATATTTATTTTCAAAATATCAAGATTTTTAATATTTTCATATACTTGATATTTATTTTCAAAATATGAATGTGCCCAAGATATTTTTGATATTTTCAGTCATAATTCGTAATATTTCAGTGTAAATTAAATAAATTTTCAACTGTTATTGACTGTATGAATCTGTAGATAAAGAACTTTTGTCTCTTCTTTATGTGACTCTTTAGCTAAAAAGGAAAACAAATATATTTTTCAAACTTTAGATTTGAAGCTTTTATTTTTAAATGTTGAACAAATAATTAAGGAAAAAAAAAAAAAAAGAAAAATGCATTTTTAGAATATTGTTTAAGTTTTCATGTTAAGTACAATATATTTTAGTTCCTAATCTAAATTATGCTCAAAAACATTTATTATCAGCGGTAAGTTGACTGCTTTGAAAATATCGGATATATATCGAAAATATCGGATATATATCAAAATATCGGATATTTTTTATATTTTCGAAAATATCATGATATTTACGAACCCTGGTATTAGGCAATGAAAACTATTACCCTACGGTTGAGGAAGCCAGGAAAGAGGCTTTCCAAAGAACTGGTGAGCACCATTTAAAAAACAAAGTCAGAAATGACCTAAAATTTGTGGAAGCACCTTTCAAACCTGGTGATCTCGTAATTGCAGAAGAATTTCATTATCCGAACACCAGGAAGTTAAGCCCGCCTTTTTCTGGTCCATATCAAATTATTGAAAAGTTGTCTAATGTAAGTTTTAAAATAAATAAACCTAACTGGTTGACAAAGAAGGACTATGAAGTAATACATGCCTCCAAACTAAGGTACTTTTTGCCCAACGATCAATTTAAGTTAACACCATCTATGTAAAGTATCAGATATCATATGAACTGTTATGGGATGATATTTGATAGTTGAATTTACATCTTTATGAGTATAGTATAATTGTATTTTGAGAGTCTACACTCTACTGAATGAAGTCAAGACATTTTCATTCAAGTTTGTATTTTATATGTAATGTTGGACTTAGCAATTCTAGAATATATTTCCTATTTTGATTATTTTATTTGGCATATAATATTACCAGTGTCTTGCATTTATTAATATAACTAGTTTTTATCATGTTCAATTGTTTATGGTATTGAAAATTTTAGTGGTATTATTCTTATTATTTGTATTATTTTTAATATTTTTATTATTGTTGTGATATCACATGTTAACTATACGAAAGAAATAACTCATCTCCAGGCAGCTCGATTAAAAGTAATTCACTTCCAAAATTTTAACATCCCTTTAATAAAGAATGCTTTATACTTTCCAGGCGACCCTCGTGTATGGAAGCCGGCCCATCCCCGGGGGCTTGTCTGGAAGGGGGGGAAATTGTAAGAAAATTATAAAGATTGGACCTATTGATTAGTTTTTGTAATGAATCGTCCCTCAATTTGGATACGGGCCCAATGACTGATAATCACGGGTTTGGCGGGGTAGCCAACTAACCCATTTTATCGTTAAATTAATAGAAACACATGGCCCTTTTTAACTGGTAACCCTAGGAGATGAGCAATTTCAGAGATATACCTCTATGCCACTTGGTATCTGAAGTCTAACCTGTAAGCAGCTATGGGAATTGATTGCCACCTTTTTGATTATTTAAATAAAACTTAATAAAGTTAATTTCAGTGAATACTGTCATTTCGTTAAAATGTGACATATATATATATATACATTTATTAAGTATTAATGCTCTTTGCTTAGCAAGATTGCCTCAAGTAAAAGGAAATATTTGCCATTAATTTTATTCATCAGGCAAATCTAGACAATTCTACTTATATTATAATTAAGATCAACTAATTTTTATCAAAGTAATCTGCAAGGTCTTAATTCCAAGTCACAGGAACAAACTTAATATAATCTGCAGTGCCGTATAATCTGTGGATTATATCGTAACATATATTATGCTATATTGGCTATATCTCACATAGGCATAGGCAGGATTTTCATTAACCCTTAACCGGAAACGTAAAACTTCCGTGCACAAACAGAACACTTAATAATTTACCAAATACTGAACTTAAACATTTAATCTTTAATAGTAATGCATTAACAGGACCAATTTTTTAATATAACAGCATAAAAATAAGTTTGGAATGTCAGAGAGAGAAAATGTTAAGGGCAGATTATATAGACGCAAACATCTCACAGATGTATGTTTCCAGTTAAGGGTTAAGAGGAGCAAAGTGAAGGAATGATATTTAGTTAGTACATTTTCTTAATATTTGAATACATCTTACTATTTTTAAAAAATTCGAAGGTGGCATCCCCCATCTCCTTACTTATTATATCTCATCATTTCATATTTCATTCTCTATTGAAAATCCTCTCATTTCATTGGCAAATAACAATAGATGTTTCATTTTATCCTGCCCTATTTTTCAGCATTTCAGATAATAAATACAGTATTGGATATCTCAAACCAACATGTATTTCTGATACCGAACTTAGTTTTTCCTTCAAAGTCCAAGTTCCATCCTATCCTAATATATAGGAATACTGCTTTTCATTGGATTTCTGCTTTTCTTATTCTTTTTAAAATCTATCAGCTATTTTTGGGGAATCGTAAAAAAATTTAAAATCGCGTTGATGTGCGATGCCAAAAAAAACCACTACAGAATTTCGTCAAATAATCCATAACAAAATATTGAGAATTTCATCAATCGATCATGAAAAAATTGTAAATTTTGTCAATTGGTCTGCAAAAAATCATGAATTATGTAAAAAGATCGGGGAATAAAATCCTGAATTTCATCAAACGATCGTGGAAAAAAGTCATAAATTTCGTCAACCAATTCCAGTAATGAATTGAGAATTTCATCAAACATCTCCAGAATATAATCACGAATTTCATCAAACAGTTCCAAAAATTAATCGTGAATTTTGTCAAACAGTTACTGAAATTAATCGCAAATTTTGTCAAATGATCATGTAATAAAATTACAAATTGCGTCAATCGGTTGTGGAAAAAGCAGCGAATTTCATCGAATGATCGCAAAATATTGCAAATTTCGTCAGTTGCTTGAGATTTAAAAAAAAAAAAATGCGTATTTCATCAGTCTGTCATGGAAATAATTGTACATTTTATCGATTGGTCACAACCCCCCCCCCCTTGCAAGTTTCGTCAAGCAATTGTAGAAACTGTGAATTTCATCGAACGATCGTGAAATATTGCAAATTTCATCTGTTGCTTGAGGGGAAAAACCCACGAATGTCATCAGTCTGTCATTGAAATAATCGTAAATTTCGTCGATTTGGTCGTGCAAAAAAAAAAAAAAAAAAAAAAAAAAAAAAAAAAAACTGTGAATTTCATCAAACAATTGCAGAATAAAATCTTGAATAAAGCACTAGAATAAAATATTGCACATTGATGTCAGAGGTGTAATTTTGAATCGCTAAAGTAAAAAAAATTGCCCATTTTTTCGAAAATTTCAGTGCTAGACTTGCAGTAGAAAAAAATCTTCATATAATTTGCAACTCTTTTAATATGTAATTTGTGGATTATATGCGGAAAAGTACGGTAAATAAAATAAATTTCTAATTTTCTGCTTCCTGATGTATCTGATGATGTGTTAAGCGGAATAGTAAAATAAGTATTTATCACTTGCATAATCACTTGTTCTCTGTTATATTAAGTTATTAATTATTCCAATATAATATAATTTCATGAAAAGTACCATCACGTATTTTACTTCTTAAAACATGTTTCATGTATAATTTATTGTACAAATTTACCTTCATTTAATTTCAGTTGTTTCTCACTCTTATCCTCGTATTGAACTTACCAATTTTTCATGCATATATTACATTGTTAATTTGCAGCCTACTATTTCAATTTTCAGTTTATTTGTCTCAAGAATCCATTAAATTATTAAAATTTTCACATGTTTACAGTTATCATCAATGACTTGTAATGAATTTCAGATATTCAATATCACATCAAAGTATTGCTTAGTTTATTTAGTTTCTCTTTAGTTAAATAAATTGCAAGTCTCGAGTTTAAAAAACTTCATGAACATGCCTCGAGTTTAAAAAACTTCATGAACATGCCTCGAGTTTAAAAAACTTCATGAACATGCCTCGAGTTTAAAAAACTTCATGAACATGCCTCGAGTTTAAAAAACTTCATGAACATGCAGTTTAGTGCAGTTCTAAATAAAAATAACATACTTGTCACTAAAACCTTTCTAATACTGTTTTTTAGCTAATGGTCAATAAAACATTCAGATCCATATATATTTCCAACATAATGAATCCTTATTTTTTAATTACTGAGATAGACTTTAGCCAAAATATCAATGTGTATTGATTTACACTGTTCAGTTGCTACATAATTGTCATAAAATTTAAGTTACTCATACTGAGTTATTTGGTCTTATTTACAAGAAATTTTCTTTCTTTTCAGTTGAAACAGCTCAGCCAACCTTCAACTCCTAAAGAAAAAGTTGGTGAGCTTTTATTTACTGGATGTTTGACTGAAAAACAATGGTTTCAGTTAGATGATCTTTATAGAGAAATGTATCAGGAATACAAAACTAGAAGAAATTTACTCCTTACTAGATTAGATGTTACGATCAAATCATTTTTATGGGCAGATAGATTAAAGGTTTGTAATCTTTTATATTTTTAACCTTTTAAAATCAATATAAACATATGCATATTATAAAAATTACTTCAAAAATTCTTTTAATAAGAACAAGGTTAACATTTGAAATACAACTAGGGTTATCTTGGTCTTCATTAATGTAGCCAGATGTCCTATGTATGTGGGATGTCCCATCTACTGTGGATTCTAAAGAACAGCTGCACAAGATGGCAGAAGTCCTGATTTTTTGCAGTTTCTTTTAAACCTTTGAGTGCCACTGACAAAATATTCTTGTTCTTACATTGATGAGCTCTTTTAAACAGGAAATGAGTATCTTGTCCTTGGCAATTTTGAAACAGCTTAAAGCAAATTAAATATATCATCAATAGCATTCAAGGGATTAAAATTTTTACACATACCATGCATGTAACATTAGACTGTATCAAGTGAAAACATGTTCAAGCTCCTCCAAAACCACCAAAACTTAATGTATTAAACTATTTTATCTTCATTCTTTAAATTGGAAAATTAATTTTAACAATACAATATACAACGTCTTTAAAATTTCTAAATTAAATTTTACTCTGAAGAACAAAAGTGTCTTATGGTTTTGTTCTAGGTCTGGCATTTATTCAAGACACTATTAACTTTTTTTTTTTTAAACTGTGCATCCTGCACTGATTTTACCTGGTACTTCCAATTAAAGTATAATTAAAATGTCCTCATTGATATCGAACTTAAGTATAGACTTAAATTCTTGTATTTTTTTTTTATACATATTCAAATGAGACAGCATCATTTATTAGTCCTGGATATGCTATTTCTTTCAGGTCACAATTAAAGTGTCATCCCTAAAAAATAACATTCCGTTACAAAGCAGATGTATCATCGTGTGGTTAAATACTGGTAATCTCTACTGCAATTTTTCAAACTTCTAAGCAGCATGCATTTTCAATTTTTACACCATTGTATAGGGGGAAAAAAGTACTTTTAAATGCAATTTGTTTGAAAACTGCCTCTCAATTTATTTTTGAAATATTAATTTTTTTGTAGTTTTTAACGTAATTTCTGTAATGGTGGCAACTGAAGTACTTCCTTTCTGTAGATAATAAAGGAAAAATACTACAATATTATATCTTTTTGTTGTCACTTTCTCATAACAACTGAAAAAAAAAAAAACATGCTATTTTGAAAAAATATATATGAATGATTTCTGATAAAACATGGAGCTATTATAAACTATATTTAATCTTAAGTATTCATATTAATGTTACAAACAAATGAAAGCATGTGAATCATTAGATAGTTGATTTTTGCCAAGTTTTTTGAATGACATCACTTTTTGCTGGGTTTGCGTATTATTCTGCAATAGTAATGTCCTATGCATAACTTTTGTGTAGATGTTGTTTAAGACTGGATCATAAATGTGGAATTCAGCGGATGCAAATGACAACATTTTATGTAAAATAAAAGTGTGTGTTTTTAAGGCTTAAAACTGAAATATGTTTTGGGCTATCTATATTTATATATATTTAATTCTTTTTTCATTGGGGTGACACTAAATTCTGAAAAGCAGTAGTCCTGTTTTCTAGGTTTTTGTTTTTTGTTTTTTTACGTTGAGACATAATAATTTTACAGCATGAACAATGTTTCAACAATGTTTCAATGTCATCAGCTTAAACTGATTAATTTTTGACAAGAAGTGCCAATATATCACATGTCTGTTGATGGAAGATGATAGGGCATAAAATCACAGGTATTCCTGGAGCTTGTGAAATAGAAAATCACAGAATAGAAACTCAAAGAATAGAAGATGCTACTTTGGATACACACAATAAAAATTCCTTCAGTTTCATAATGTCCAGCTGTTGGTACATCGTGATGACTTTTTAAATTTTCATTTCTTTCATGTACCGGAATGACTAATTGTGTTTCTTTAAGTATCAGAATCTGGAGCATACCGATACAAGACTCCTTGGTTTAAAAGATATACTTGCTCAGTCCAATTTGAATAATCTGCGCCTTTTTTCTCAGTACTCGAAAGCTTCAATGATTTTCCTTAAATCATCATCACCCTTTTAACTGTTCTTCTCAAATATTCATAGGAGATCTTTAAGGGCATCTCAATGGAGACTGTGCAGATTTCACAGGATGGTTCCTCATGACTGTAATTTTAAAAGCACAATTTCCTTGGTTTAAACACTGCACAAATTTATTCATCGTTTTATTGTGATTCAGGCAGCACCATTAGAATACCACTTTAGGAAACCACTTCTAAAGTATTATAGCAGACTCCACAATTTTAAAGTTTGAGACATTACTTAAGATAAAATAGCACTCGGGTATTTAGTTAGAAAACCTTTAATATATGGTTCTTGACTACATGATGTACAACACTTATTTATTCAGGCTAATAACTTGATCAAGACATTCAAGATCAAAGTATTGAACATAAAATATCTATATTCAGTTCTTCTGCAGATAATTCAGATGTTAATTTTAGATGCTTTGCTTCAGCTTTTCAATTATTATAGATTGAAAATAAAAATATTATTGCAGTAAGCTGCAATAGTAGCCCATATTTTTGTGCCAGGTGTGTTAAATTGCTCTAGACCTGTCATTTGATTTGGATAATTTTGAAACTTCTTTCATTCTACTTGCTGAAATGTAATTTATCACTTCTTGTTATAGGAGACATGGTGAAATCATTTCTAGTTATGAAAGATTATTTCACTTCTGTGAGAAAAAATAATCTTTAGAACTGGAATTAAACTGTTCTTTGGTGCGATTTCAATGATAATTTGGCAAAGACTTACTTTATTTTTTTTTACTGAAATTCCCTGAAGCTTGTACAAGAAACAATTTTACCATAGAAATCAAATCATTGTATTGCTTTGATGCTGTGATTATATTATTCACCTAACAAGCTAAATAAGTAAAGAATACTTCACAAATTTGTGAGCTTCACCTGTGACAATGAATAATTAAGATATTCCGTAATGAGAGGTTAAAATACTGAAATATACTCATGTATTGGACTAGAGTCCTGCACAGGTCCCCGTAAATTCTGCTTGAAGTCAACCCAACAAAAAAAAAAAAAAATTCATTAACCTGACTCAAGCCTGTCACATTTCAACCCATAGCCTGAAATATTCAAACCTGTACCTGATTCTAAACCAAAGTAAAAGAAAATTAATATCCATATTTTAATACAATTATGAAAAAGTAGTCTACAAATATATCTCTAATATTAATTTTATTTCTTTTGTATGAAAATGAACACTCATTAATGTTAAAAAATATAGTTTTTTTCTATTGAAAAAGATTCAGCATTATCTTTTAAAAAGTAGTATCAACCTGAACCAAAACATTAAAAGTCAGTCAACCCAGCCCACAATGGAAAAAAAAATTAATGTTAATTCGACCCCACCTGCAGGTCCACTTTAGGTAAAATCAGATTACCCGAATTAATGCAGGACCAATTGCAACACAATATGAATGTGATATAAGCAAAAGAAATTATTAAAGTCTTTTTTGCTTGAAATTTGCTAATAACATTATAAATTCTTCAAATTCAGCTTCAAAAATCATCAAAAACCTATATATTCAACCATTTTTCTAAATGTGTGAGCTTTAATAAGAAATATGCAGTATTAACCTCTTAACAGAGGGTTGCATACCCGTTCCCAAATATAAGAGGTATATGAAAATAATGAATTATAAATTTAAATGTCTATTTAAAAGTAAAATGAACTCTGTTTCTATCTTAATGTAGAATAATCGAATGTTGCACAAATCAAACTTCACTTCATTGATCACAAATATTTCTCATTTGAGTTGCCCGAATTGGGATCGAAAAAAGCTATTCAAGCAGACAAATCAATTTATAACAGTCATATGAAACCAATTGAATGGGCATAAATTTTTTAACTTTCCAAATCAGTTTTAACTATTTTTATTTATAGGTTATTATTTTTATTTCTAACACTGAAACAAAATTTTTTTTGCAAATTAACTAATGTAGTCAGACAAATGTCATTACTTAGCATTGTATCCCATAGAGGATGATAGTCACATTTAAAATAAACCTAAAAAAGTTGTATAAGAAATTTTATGGCTGCACTAAGACATGAATATTTGTATAAGCTGTGGAAGCTAATGAAAAATAATCAATATGTACATAGCTGTTTCTGAAGAGTTCTTAAGATAAATTTTTTTAGGAATATAAATGTTGATTCTTTTTGTTGTCATTCATATAATAAGTATAAAGAACAGTTTTTACCCAGTTTTAAAATGTCATATACATTCTATTTAATATTACATGTTTATTCAAGTACATTTATATTAGTTTTTTTTTTTTCTTTTTTAACAGTTTTTTTATACAAGAAAAATATAAACTATTTAAAAAACTGTTCTTGTTTTTATACCAGGAAAAGAAAAATAAATGTGCAAAAACTTATTTAAACTTCAAAAAGCTCCTTTGTTCAATAACTTGAAATTATCTGTTGTAGGCGAAAACTGAGGACATAATTAATATGTATAATAAAAGGAAAAGTGGTATTGTAGTAGAATCATCAGTGAAGATCTCGCATGTACTTGCTGCTAAATCTGGTAAATATTCACTTTTTCTTCTTTCTTTTTTACAATTAAGTCTGAAGATTAGGGGTCTCATTATTAGGTGTGCAAGTCTGAAAAGTCTTTAATCTTACTTTGCATCTTAAAACATACTACTTGTTATTTTATTTCTTTTATTCTTATTATTATTTCTTTCTTTCTTTCATTACTGTAAGTAAATTTCAAGAAATTTAAGTATTATGAACTGTTTATTTTTTTTCTTTTGGAAGATTTTCTATGATGTGAAAGATTTTTCATTTCAGATGTGCACTGCCCCTAAATTTCAAATTGTCAGTGTTACTTGCCAATCTTAAATGTTTAAGAATTGTTTTTTTATGAATATTTATTTTAATCTAAATGCAATTTAAATTATGCCTCTCTATCTGTATATACTATGTAAGTTATAAAATAAAATGAATACAGAATTTCTATTAGATCTAAGATATTCACTAAAATATCTTCTATAACTAACTGTTTATAACTTGTAAATATATAGCATAAGCATTTGAATCTTTTTATGTAGTTCAAATACCTTTTATAAATTTTATTACAACATCCAATTTAACATATAACTGAATTAAATCATATAATTACTCATGCAATTAGCATTATTTTATGGGATTTGAAAACAAAAGTTCATTTCACTGAATATGCAATGCCTATCTTTAATCTAAATTACACTAATTTCTGCATTCACCATACAGGTATATGTATGTATATTTGGATGATATACATGTTGTGTTGTACAGGAATGAAATTAAAATTATATAATTCTTGCTCATTGTGAGATTTTTCTCTTTTTCTACGCAGTTTTAAATAATGCTTACCAAAATAATCGCATTCTATTCTCTTTTTTTTTTTTCATTGCTCCATAAGTTTTTATGACAATTTCCCAAGAATATAAAAACTTTGATTTCTATTATTTCTTGTTTTCATTTTGAAAACAAATTTTGTGTGAAGAACATACGAGTAAATAATCCAATTTCTAAAGCCAGTAATTAATGGAAGCATTAAAGAGCTATGTTTAAAGAATATTTATATGATGTAATTACGAATTTCATTTTTTTAAATTTGACTGTTGTGTTTCTGCTGTATGACAAAATTTTAAGGCTTTGCTTGCCCATTTAAAAACAATTAAAGTAGATAAGAATAGAAACAGAGCTAAGTGAAACTTGTATCAAGAACTGTTATAGAAAATCATCAGTATAGATTTTATTTTAGATCTTGCCTTGTGTGTTGTTTATCAAATATTAGCAGAGCTTAAATAAGAATTGCCATCATGTGATATAGTTTACTCTGCTTGCAGAAAAATAACCAATCAACTTGAATGCCTGATAAAAGGAAACAAAGCTTGCATTCTTCCTAAAATTATACTAAAATTTTGCTATAAAAAAGCTGAAAATGCACTAGGGCTTTATTTCTCTTCCACAATAGAGAATCGTGTATATTTTGGGATATTTTAAATGTTTTATTTTCTTTTTTTTAATCTTTCTCCTGCTCTGTCTGAAATTTTCCCTTCCATTCCTCTTGCAGCCAGAGTTAAAATAATTCTAAACTCCTTAATTTTTTCATGTTAATCTACCTTATTTCTAAATTTGTTGGAACAATAAATAAATCAAGCATCTAAATCCTCCTCTGAAAGGTTTGCTGCCCTCTTTTCCTTAAGTGTACAAAGTTTTAAAAGTTCAAAATTTTATTTTTTTTTAAACTTTTACCCTATTTGGTTCTTTTTAGTAACAATAAATAATCAAATTATAACAAGCTGCAAAAGCACGGTAAGAATAATGTGCTATACCTAAATCTCTTAACCCCCCCCCCCCCCTCGCTCCCTGCAGAAATTTCTTTTTTCCCTGTTTGTCTCTCCCACCACACAAAGTTTAAAACTTTTTAATACATATATATTGTTTTATTTGTTACTTTGTGGTAATAATAAATAATCATCTAAATCTACCCCCCTCCTAAATCTCTCTTCCCTCTTTCTTCCAAACGCATAGTTAAAAATTCTTATTTTTTTTTTTTTTGGCCGCATTTGTTGTTTTACAGTAAAGATAAAACACCAATCATCTAAACCACTTCTGTTTATCCCACTGACACATAAAATTTAAAATCTTTATTTATATATTTTTGCCTTATTTGATACTTCATGGATCTCTTTAAGAAGAAATTGAGTCCTTTAAAAGACCCTTCACAAAATTCTTTGTCAAAGAAATAGGCCTTTTACAAAAAAATTTCCAGCTCCTTAACCTTTCATTAACCTTAAATTAAACCTTTCACAAATTTAATCATTTAAAAGTAAAATATGACCTATCACTGTTACATATGTAAAGAAAATATATGTATTTTACATATATATATCTTCTTAAAAATATATAAAAAAAAAACCTGAGTATAATTATCATTTCAAATTCACGAAATTAGGACTAGATTTTTCACAAATGTAAAAAAGCTTTTCACAATTTCACCAAAACAGGACCCTGAGAGAAAAGTCTGGACAGACCCCTGTACTTTTCATTAACAGTAAATAACTTGCTGCAAAAGCAAAGCTTGCACAAAGCGAGAATGATTTGTATTATTCACATTAGTCCTCTTCCCATCATACAAAGTGTAAAATCTTTAAAACTTTAAAAATTTTTTCTGTGTTATTTATTACTTTGCTGAAACAAAAAATACCAAGTCATATCATGCTGCAAAAGCTATGGTGTATTAAAACTTTTTTGTTATAGAAATATTGTATAAGAAACTTTCATCAGATCTCTTTAAAAGATTTTCCTTTCCATTAAAAAAAAAATAATAAAAAATGATCTAGCTAGTAGAGTGTCAATGATTTTAATCAGATGATTTAAATCACTGATTAAATCATGATTTTAATCAATTGTTTTTTTTTTTTTAAATCCTTGATTAAAATCTTAAATTTTCTAAATGTTTAAAATGACATAAAAGTCTAAGATGATCAATCATAATTTGAAAAGTTTCTGTAGGTATTTTGCCTTATGAATAAACAAAAAGAAGCTTTAAATAAATGTTTCTAAGCTTAATTCCGTAGGCTTGTAAAAAAATTAAGTACCATAAGTTTGTAAAAACCAAGTTTTTATCTGGCATAAAAGCATTTCATTTAAAAAATATTTACCCTGCCCTCTTTTCTTTCTAGAATGAATACTAAATTATTTTATCATTTTAGTATTAAAGCACAAAAATGTGTATTTTACTAATTAGAGAGTTAGTTATTTAATAATTATTTATTTTAATAAATGTAAATATCAGTAGTATTACTATAGTTTTACATTATTATTACAAAGTATTAATGTACATAACATTATTGTATGCTATTAACTACTGAAATTACTAATTTGCAGTTTTAAATTTGTAATTCTGCATTAAAATTTCTGCAATTACTAATACAGTTGAACCTCGTTAACACAAAATTGAAGGGGCTGCAATTTTTTTTTTTTGTGTGTGTTATCCGGGATTTCATGTTAACTGTCAAAATAGTGGTGCCATCTATATTAGATTAAAAAAAAAACTAAATAAGTGTACAAATATCTTTGCTTAAATCATAAATTAATAAGAAATAGAAAATTTAATTAAGAAATAAAACAAATTGGTCATCATTTTAGGCAATATAATAAGCTTATTTACCTGCTTATCATTTTTTTTAAAGCCCATTATTGACTTTTGTTTCAATTTTTATAGACTGCTTTTTTCTAGGTATGGACCTCATCTAATTTATCCAAAGCTCGGGAAGTATTCTCTTGTTCCATAAGGAAATGTTGTACAGTTTTTAAGGTAGCTTCATTTAATGACACTGAACTTTTCAGTTCTGTGTCGATTTCTGCATCCTCGTCTGAGATGTCGATGTTGTCATCTTTTTTTTTAGTTAATGAAGCAATTATTTCTTTGTATGTTGTCACATCCGAAGTCAGCACATCTTCATCTATGCAAATATACTCGACAAACAATGTCTGTGAAATAATTCCCTGTTTTTCGCTGGCTTCTATTAAATTAGTCGTCATTTCAGATTCTGTTTCATTAGTTTCTTCATTTATTTCATGCGTAAATCCCGGGTGTCAGAAACAATTTTTCACAGTTCCAGTAGTGACACTGTTCCAGGCACTTCTTAGGTAAGTTATAGCTTCTATTAAATTCACAGAAATTTTCATTTTATTATCAAACATTGAATCATTTTATGAACAATTCCTTTTCTGTACTGCAATTTTAAGCATTGGGTAACTCCTTGGTCACAAGGCTGAAGTTTTGCTGTAGTGTTTGGAGGAAGAAAGACACATTCAATTGCTTTTTAATGATGGAACATCTTTATGAGCATTGCAATTATCCAGCAGTAAGCAGATTTTTCTCTTTTCTTGGTAGAATTTTAAGTCCAGATCAAGTAACCATTTCGTAAAAATAACATTGTTTATCCATGTATTTTTGCTGGAAGCATAGCAAACTGGCAAAGTTTTCACGTTTTTGAAACAATGTGGTTTTGCCGACTTACTGATCACAAGTAATGATCATTTTTCATGTCCGTCCATGTTGCAGCCGACTATAATCATAATTCTTTCTTTGCTGAATTATCCTCCAGTACATTTTTCTCCTTTTAAAGCAAGTGTTCGTGAGGGTTGTGCTTTAAAAAAAAAAAAAAACTGTTTCATCGGCATTAAAAATATCACGGGGTGCATATTTTTTTTTTAACATCTAACCAGTTTTGTAATAAAAATGACTGTATAGAATTCTTATCTACGGCAGATTCTTCTCCACATATCTTTTTGCAGACAATTCTATGACGCTCTTTAAATCTTGTCAGCCATCCGTTAGAACATGTGAAATTGTTGTAACCGAGAGCATCAGCAAGCCTTTGCTTTCTCTTGTAAAACTGCACCAGTTAAAACAATGTTCTGGCTTCTTGCTTCTTTTATCCACCATAAGAGAGCAATTTCAATTTCTTCATTTTATCCTGTACACATCAGTTTTCTTGATCGTTCGAATTGACTGACGGCATAAGCCGCTTCAATCTTTTCACGATTCTTTAAAATTGTAGAGAGTGTGCTATTGGGTATTCCATACTTTGCCGCAATTTCTGATTTTTTCAGCACTTTATCACTGACTGCATTTAAAATCTTTTGCTTTGTTTCTAAACATACAGCTTGCTGTTTTCGACTCATCTTTCAAGGAATTCTACAGAGCAACTGTGAACAGAGTTTCAGTAGTCAGGTATAGAAGTAAGGATTGTCACTTCTTTCATTCAAAGGTATGGGATTTCGGAAACACAGTTTATGGTTTATGTCACTATCAACAGAGTCAAACAATTAATAGAACAATCACTTTCAAAAAAGAAACTCTTTCACCCAAACATTCATTGTGGCCAATCTATAGCTCAGTGAGGGAATACGTCCGCATAAAGGACCAAACAGATAGCTAACAGATATGATTTCTAAAGATCAGAGGTCAAGAGCGGGAGCCCCTGACAGTTTGGACGCCACCCCTTTCTATTGATCACTTCTCCTTTCTTTTGTTCACCTCCCCTTCTCTCCTTTCTTTTGTCGATGACTACAAAATGTAATTCAATAAGAATAGGATGACATATGATTGATTCCCATCTCAGGCATACTTGCTCAGGATGTGAATAAATGCAACTTAAGCGAAGGGAGAAAATGTGGAATATCAGAGATTAGTCAAATATTTCATCATTTTTTGAAACCCTTTTCCACTTTGTCATTTTCAGACAGTGAGAAAAATTCCATAAGATGTGACATGTAAGTTTGAAATATCGAAAACTTCGCTTAAGAAAGAATGCTTTGATTTTTGAGCAAAAAAAAATTTCGCCTTAAGCAGGATTTTGCTAAATTCTATTTCAAGTTAAACAAATTAATTTACATTGGTTTTCAGACTTATCTGCGGGACCTCAGTATTATTTCATGTTAACGAGGTTAGACTGTAATTATAATTTTATTAATTTAAGCATAAAAACATAGATTATGTTAGTAATTACAGGGTTAATTGCTTTGGAAACCTGACATTCTTAGTATCTATTCTGTATTTTAATGCAAGGTGGAAAAAAAACAATCTGAGTTAAATAAAATGAAAAAAATCTTTTTTCTTTACACACTACAACCTAGCTATCACTTAATATTTTCTCATGATTTAACTTCTGTGATTTAAATTCAGATTTGTTTTCCTTGGGTATATTTTATGCTGGTGGATTTTTAAAATTTTATTTAAAAGTGTTTTGGATGCTGATATATGTTTCTTTTAGATCTAGCGGTAATTGAAAAAACAAGTTCTGCAGCAGTCAGAAAGAATACAAAATCTTCCATAAATAATGTAGTTATTGGAGCTGTAAGTAACTGATTCCTTTTCCTCTCTCCAATCCTTAAGAGATTATAACTCAAATTTTAATCTTTAAAAATTTAAATTCTTAGTTAAAATTAATATAATTAAAATGAAATAATTAAAATTAAAATATTCTTAAAATTAAAAATTTAAATCCTTGATCCTTAACTCAAATTTTATATAAAATAAATTATACCAGTTTTATTGTTTAATACATAAATGCTAATTTAATCAGTTTTCTAGCATTGATTTTAATTGGCTGCTAGGACATATTAAATTAAGCCTAGAAACCACAACTACTTAAAGCAGAGATTCAAGGATCAGTGTGCACATACATTCAGAAATAAATTAGGATATATATCAAACTTAAATTTATTAAAAACAATTAAAAGCATGATTAAATATGTTAAATAGAAAGAAATAAAGTCATAACCTCGGCCAACAAATTAACGCACTAATTTATTGAGCATTTACTTAAATCAAGCACATGCCTGAAAATGTAACATGTAAAAAAGAGCCATATGAACATAAAGTCGGTCCAATATGTACCATCTTATCAGCCCGGTAGCAGAAAGTTTGAGACGGGAGACGGGTGTCGCAGATTTTCTTTTCGCTTTTGCAGATTATTTTTTATTCAACCTTTATTTTGCTTTGTATTATGTTTAGCTCTTTATTACTTAATACAAAAAGTTAAGATTATTATTAATAAAAATTTATAAAATGCCTACAAAATGCTACAGGTAATTGATTGTTTAATTAACGCTTCAGTTATAAAAATATTTACCAGCAGATTATTTTTTCCCCTGAATTATCTGTCGCAGACACTTGGAGAAATTTCTGCTACTGGGCTTATCAGGATCAACTCTGTAACTAACAGTGAAGCACATGGTTATACAAATCAACCAATTAGAAACTAATGTACATCATTGGCACAATGACACAATACTTAGCTGAAATACAATCATCCATCTCCAGGTGAGTGGAATTCGTAAAAGTATGACATCATATCACCAGAAAAAGAAAACGATCGTAAGCTGAAGTCAGAAATGATATTGTAGATGTACTAGAAAAGAAGCATTGATGCCAGTCAGTCTCAGAATTGGGCCGCGAAGCATAATGACAGAAAGCATTGACATCTATACTGTTTTTGATATCAGCAAGAATGTCACGATATGACATCAATGGCCGCCTTCCACACACTGGATGATGTTACAAACTTGTACATGAAAAATGAAACTTAGTTAAAACTTTATATACAATTTCATCAAAAAGGTATAATTTAAATAATTTCCAAAAAAAGTGCTAGTGTTTTTCTTTTTTCATTGCCAGTACCCGCAAGATCCCAGATTAATATGAAATGAGCTAAACACAAATAGGTAAAGTAAAGCATTTTAAATTAATGTTTACTTTAAAAAATTTTCTTTGTAAATTTTTCCAGTGTAATTTTCGTAGGTGGTTTTGTAAAATAATCAGCTAAGTTTTCTTTACTAGAAACATACTTTAAATGAAACAATTTTTCATAAACTAAATTTCTCTAAAAGTGATATGTTACGTGTGTATGTTTAGTTTTACTATTCTCTATAGGCGAATTAGAAAAATGTATAGCAACTTTGTTATCACAATATAGATTAAACTTGAAAAAATGAGATGGAAAGATATGTAGTTCCTTATCCTCTTTATTATGTTAATTATCCAAATAAGTTCCTTAGCAGCATCAGTTAAGGAAACATACTCTACCTCCATAGTTGAAAGAGCTATGCAACATTATTTAGAAGTTCGTCAAGATATCACAGCATCATTTAAAAATAAAATAAACCTCTCAATCAATACTCAATCATCTCAGTTAGATGCATACTTGGCGTCACTAAAACAGTTTATTGAAAAATTATCATTATAAGAAAGACTTAATTTTTCATATCTTGTATGATATGCATAACCAAGGACATTTAATAAAACTAACCAATATAATGAAGGGTACCCTTCATTATGACCTAATTACATGGTATACAGGAGTTTCCGTGTTTAAGTAGTTTCATCATGTAAATGCTATAGTTATAGCTCGGATGAATGAAATAGCGCTGCAGTTCGCAGCCAAGTCCAACTAATAAGAGTGAATTATGTCAGCCAGGTATCGGTCCGGATAGCCTAACAGGTAAGGCATTGGCACGGCACGCCAAGTATCCAGGTTCGATCCCTGGTCTGGACATTTTTCGCTCTGTTGGAATAAACTTCAACTGTGCTACTCCAGCTTTGAATAAGAATACTAACCAATATATTTTACCCAGATTGCTTTGAAACCGTGATAGGAGATTAACCACATAACTAATGTCAGGATGCGTCCTACTGGCAAAAAGGACAAACATCCAATTAAGTTACTATATGGAATTTCTTCCATATCAGCAATTTCTTCATTTGTTTGAGGACAATCTTTTTTGGAAAATACAACCCCCTTTGAAATGGGTAGATAATATTGGTCCTTAATATTTTCAATATAGTTTGTTTGCTAAATAGAAAAACCATTTTCAGCTTGTTCAATATTAACACCAAGTAGTTTAATGGTCTCCCCTAAAACCTTAATGTCATATTTTTGTTTTAGTACTTTTATAACTTTAAAAATTTTATCTTTATCTTTTCCTAACAAAATCATGTCATCGACATAGAAAAGCAAGACAATTTCGGAATTAAGAGAATAAACGCATTTGGTTCAATCAGGTTTCTTAAAATTTCAATTTTCTAAGATGGATTGGCATTCGTAAAACCACGCCTGCTCTGATGGAGATCATACAGAGCCTTCTTTAATAAACAAATGTAATCTGGTGTTTCTGATTCTATAAACCAACTGGTTGTCTCATATGAATAATTTCCGATAAAGGGACATATAAATATGCACAGCAAACGTTCATCTGAATATACCATTTCAATCCACAAACTAAAATTTTGAAAAATAAATGTATTACAGTGAAATTAACTACGGAGCTAGAAACCTGATCATATTGAATGCCTTTCTCTTGTCAGAAGCCTTGTGCAACGAGACATGTTTTAAATCTTATAATTTTCACTCTCTTTATTGCACATAGTAGTATAAACCCATCTGCTTCCCAAGATTCTAACATTCGGAGGTTTTAAAGTCCAAACTTCTCTATCTTTAATAATTTGAATTTCTGCCTCCATCGCACGTTCCACGATTCAGCTTGAGGGGAATGCATGAAATGATTTTGGAACGTTCACCTGATCTCGTTTTGTCATCCATTTAAGTTATTTACATCTAATTCCTGATTTATAATGCTGTAAATTTATTTTTACCACTGAAATCAAATACTTTTGGTGTGAAAGGTATATTTTTAGATTCACAATAAGTTTTAGCATTGTTTTGGGATCTCAAATATGTATTGGTCCCTAATATAATGTAATAAATATCTGTACGTGATCATCTGAATGAGGAACAGCCTTTCGAAACCATTCAATATTTGGTTTAGTTAATGTAGGAGATTTAGACACTGTTTCTATCAGCTTTGAATTCTCCTATTCCCCTCAATTAATTTAACTTGTTTATCGTGTTCAACACAGGATTTTTCAGTATCGGAAACCTCCGAATCGTCTAAATCCAATGCATCCAAATGGAATAACCTTGGTCAAAAACCTGTTTATTTTTAACCCGTTCCTCTATTCTAACATTGATAGTCTCTATAACTTTGTCTTGTTCAGAGATCCATACACGATAACCTTTTGTGCGAAGAGCGTATTCTACAAACACACCTTTTTCAGCACAAATATCCAGTTTACACGATTATGTTTAGGAATCCCAACGTTTGCAATGGAATTGAAAACTTATTAAGTAACTTATTAAGTATAAATATAAGTTATTAAGTAAGTGTATTAAGTAAACTTATTAAGTTAATCTTATTAAGTAACATTCTTAATGCATCTAGGGCCATTAAATTTAATCTCTCCACAAGACTGTTCATTTCAGGAGAAAATGGGTTCGTCCGCTCAGGTTTAATACTTCTATCATCTAAATATTTTTCAAATTCTTTTGAACAAAATGCTCTGCCATTGTCAGTTCGAATATTAATGATTTTGTTCCCAGTAAACGTTTCAGCATGCTTTTGAAACTTTACAAAGCAGTTAAAAATCTCGGGTTTTTCCTTCATCAAGTAAACGTAAACTTTTCAGGAAAAATCATTGATTATAATTAGAAAATACCTATTACCCCCTCTGGTTTTAGTATTAAACAGGTCCGCTACTCCGAGGTGTAACAGCTCTAACGGCTTTACAGATCTAATTTTTCTAATTGGTCTAAAGGAAACTCATTTGGCTTTACCAATTTTTCAAGGCTCACAATTTAAATCTTCATTTTTGAGTGAAGGCATTCCCCTAACTTTATCAAAGGTTTTTAGTATATAATCCTTATTTATATGAGCAAACCTTTTGTGCCTTGTTTCTAAGCTGCTTTCTGTATTAACCTGGTTAGCCTCTAGATTATGACAATTTTTATCATTATGTTTAATATATTGAGGGAAATCATGGTAAAGACCATTTTTTTCAAATAGCTGAAAACAATTTACCACCATTTAAAAATACATCTATTCGCCCATTTTTACTGACAAATGTGGCTCCTTTCTCTTCAAAGAGATGGCCGCTATCAAATTATGTTGTAATTTAGGTGAATATAAGACATTGTTTAAAGCAAGAACTTGATTTCTGCCCTCAATTTTACAATTGAATTTTATAGTTCCTCTGCCCAGAATGTCACAAGCTACCCCATTAATTGCAGCTTTCATTTCCATCCTGGAGATTGTCTCAAAATCCAAAAATAAATCTTTATGCGAGCAAAAATGGGAACTAGCTGCAGTATCAAACAGCCAGGCAATATTATCAGTATTTGAGTTATAATATGCTTCAGCTATAAAACCCACTTCACTATGTTTTCCATTAGCCCTATTTTTAAATTTTCTACAATTTTTAGCAAGGTGGCCAATTAAACCACATTTAAAACACTTTCTAGATTCATTACATTTAAGATTAAAACTGGGATTTGCTGTACTTATCTGCATATTAGAAGGTCTAGACTTCTGCTTAGTAGATCTCTTAAGGGCCATTCCATGTCACGTGTGGGACAGCTTTTCTACAGATTACTGCTTTTTTAACAATGCTAATATATCCTCAAATTAAACCAACTATTTGAATATGAAAATCTATGTTTTTTGTTATGATAAATGTATAGTTTATATTTTAACAACTTAAATGTTATTAGATATAGGTATTTAAGTAAGTGTCACGCACAGGTCATTTTTCCTGTTTTTCATATAATGGGGCTAAATGGGCAGATTACTTATGTCTGGGGTTTAAAATGTGGAGATTTTAAAAACGGGCAGAATATTTAGGTCTAGGATAAAAATGTCGATATTTTAAAACCTACTAAATGGCCATTCCATATCACGTGTGGGATAGCTTTTTTACATATTACTGCTGTTTTAACAATGCTATTGTATCCTGAAATTAAAATAACTATGCTACTATAAAAATCTAGGGATTTTTGTTATTTTTAATGTATAGTTTATTTTTTCATCATATAAGTTAATAGATACAGGTATATATGTAGGCGTCACATGCAGGACATTTTGTCCGTTTTCATGGAATGGTCCTTAAAGTTCACATCATTACATTTATTTTCACTATTATATAAAGCAACTCCATTCAAAACACTTAAATTAGAATTTTTGTTAAATGAACAATTAAACAATTTTAATCTTGCTTCCTCAGATAACAGTTCATTCAAAACATTTTCAAAGTTGAAGTCCTCATCCGAAAAATGATAAATAAGTTGGACAATACTTTTGTACTCATCAGGCAGGTGTCTAATCAGCTGAAATGGCTTTAACCACTCTGAAATGGGACAACCAGCATCTTTTAATTGCTTGATGATGTCCCACCATAGAGATTCAGTTCTTTGCCAGGTTGCAATTTGCATTTGAGAAACGCGTCAATCAATTCCACAATATGTGCACGGTTACTAGGATGAAAATGTCTCTCCATTATTTGCCGTGCTATATACGATCCTCGATACCAGATAATAAAGGCCTCAACTCTTTACACACATTCAAATACGGAATGGAATACTCTCGTATTCTTTTTGCCAAGTCAGTAGCAGTAGGAGCCTTCGCTGGATAGTTGACCTCCAGTAATTTTGTAAACACACATTCCCACAGAGATTTCTCCATCAGCAGAACACGGACCTCTTCTCTACACATGCTGTAATTATACGACGTCAATTTATCAATAGGGACAAAATCGGTGCCGATAAAGACGACAGCATGACTTTAAAACTATTTAACTGGGGAATGCAATCACAAATTTAAAATACCTAACTTCTCTGCATGTCATGTGCTTCAATTCCGGCTGGGCCCATAACCCGTAACGGGCTGCTAGGTCAAATTAATTAAGCCTAGAAGCCACAACTACTTAAAGCAGGGTTTCAAGGATCCGTGTACACATACATGCAGAAACAAGTTAGGATATATTTAAAATTTAATTTTATTAAAAACAATTAAAAGCACTATTAAATATGTTAAACATAAAGAAATCAAGCACATGTCTGAAACTATAACATGTAAAAAGAGCCATATGAACATGAAGTTGCTCAAATATATACCATCTTATCTGGATCAACTTTGTAAGTAACAGTGAAGCATGCAGTTATACAAATCAACCAATTAGAAACTAGTGTATGTCATCAGCGCGATGATGCAATACTTAAACTGAAATATAATCATCCATCTCCAGATGTGTGGAATTTATAAAATAATGATGTCATATCACCAGAAAAAGAAAACAATTGTAAGCTAAAGGCAGAAACGATATTGTAGCTATACCAGAAAACAAGCATTGATGCCTATCAGTCTCAGAGTTGTGCCGTGAAGCATAATGACAGAAAACATTAACATCTATATTGATTTCGATATCGGCAAGAATGCTGAGATATGATATCAGATTTAACATTGCTAAGCAGATATAATTAAAGTCTGTAAACTAATATAGGCTAATGTATTAAATAGATACATAATTCATTCACTCAAAATAATTAAATACAAATGTTTAGGAATAAATGCGAGTATTGTTCCTTGTATTTGAAATGAAAACAGTTTTAATAGATCTGTTTGTGCAAAGTTTTATACTTACACTGCTAATAGTCTTATACTACTATGATAATAGTTTATACTGATATATTTACTATTTACATTTCATATTTACCATTGTCTAATTCTCAAAACTGATCTAGTTCTTCTCAATAAGTTTATAATAAATATGCACTAAGAAGTACTTTGATTTTTTATTTATATGAAGTACAGTGATGGAAATATTCCATGGATCTGCCTGTTTCCACTTTTTATTTTATAAAAATCGTCTTTTTGCTGTTTTTTTTTTTTTATTATTATTGATTTTATTCCATTTTTCTTCCTAAAACTTTTCTAGCAACTTTCATCAGCGAAATTGAAATTCAGAAATAAATGCCAACTATTTAAATTTTTACATGGCTCAAGATTTCTGGCCTTCCCACCTACATGCTTTACCTAAAATAAATAAAACAATACAATATTTCAGATATATCATTTTATAATTTTCATAGTTATTTGCATAGTTTTCTTGCAATATACAATAGATGTAAAGATCTTTAATAAACACTTCATCTTATTCTTTACTAGTCAAGTTTAAAACACAAATGTTCTGGACAGATAATAACCGCATACAGGTAAGGAGGCACTCTGTTGAACGGTTCAAGTCTACCAACACTGTCACGCCACACACCGCCCACACAG
The DNA here is from genome assembly GCA_963932465.1 of Maratus speciosus. NCBI lineage: Eukaryota > Metazoa > Arthropoda > Arachnida > Araneae > Salticidae > Maratus > Maratus speciosus. Next base: position 143,763,409 of record OZ010787.1, on the reverse strand, counting down.
CAGACGTAATGGCCTTCGAGCCATAACCTATGATAGCAGATCTCCACTAATTGTGGTACATGGAATCTAAATGACCCAGTGGTATGTTGATGACATTCATCAACCACACATGTGACCTTTCCTAAATGGTCTTTGAGGGGCAATTTTTCAGCAAGATAATGCTCGTCTGCCTAGAGCTTGAGTTGCTTAAGACTTCCTACTTCATGTTTAGACTCTTCCACCCACTCCCCGGTCTTGCTCCCTATAGAGTATGTTTGGGACCAGCTGAAACGCCAGATGCCACTGTGTCACTCTGTACATTATATGGTGATGGTTGTTAAAAATTTGTGGGCCGATCTGCCTCAGGACAACATCTAATCAACTCAATGTCGGACCATGTTGCGGCATGTATTGCAGTAGGTGGTAGTCCGATGCTAAAGGTCAAAATTAGCACTGGCCACTGGCCACAGGGCCAGTAAATGAAAAAAAGTGGCTAGTGAAAAATTGTCTATCAGCGGCCACCTTCCGGCCACTTTTTTACAAGGAGATAATAAAATTTTCTTTCATTTCATCAAGGATTCCACTTTTTTTGGTTCCAATATATTTATATAAACATATTTATTTGGGCTACTCAGCATTAGATTAATACTTATGAAAATTTTACTGTTTAGCATTTTGAAACAAAAAAGTAGCCACTAGTTTAAAGAAAGTGGCCACTTAAAAAATTAGTCCTACCGGCCAGTGGCCGCTAATGAAATTTCCCAATTTTGACCTATATCCGATGCACTACTGAAGTTGCACTGTATTTCTCTTAGCGTACACACTATATTTGTTTAATTGTCTTGATATTGGGATCAAGTGAATCGTTCATCTGTGTCATTATGTGTATTAAATTTCATTTCAATCCGATGCTCCCTTCTTGGTGCACTATTTTCAATGTTCCTCAGTATGTACACCCAACAATGCTAAATGTACAGATTAAAAAAAGTAGAAAAAAAATCTAAAACAAATGGCAAAAACATTACAAAAAAGAAAGTGGAAACTTATATTGCAACACTTCATCTGGGCAATATTCCACAGTATAAGTAAGTCGCAAAGGATTTTTGTTTGAATATAAGTGATTAAGCAGAAATTACTATATTCAAATTGCTCAATCAACTGTGACACCACAAATGAAAACGGAAAATTAAGAGTTGATCAATCCTGAATTATATTATGCACTACCTTGTCAGAAGTATATGAAAATTTACAATTTTAGACATTTTGTTGAATATCTAGAGAAACGCTTGTCATTCTTCTGGAATTTTAAGAATGTAAAGAATATGGTTGATCTCCTATTTTTAAGTGAAGTTTTAATCATGGGGTTCAATCAGGGAACCAACAAGTTGAATAAAAAAAAAACAATTGCAGTCATCCTTTACAATAAAATGCTCAAAACAATCTGTAGTTATAGAGCAGTCCATACTGTAGAGCAGAGGACTATTTGGGCCCTGTGCAACATATGTTCATTTGTGTAAGAATAGTGCATATATTAATGTAGATTAAAAAAGTTTCTTTAAATTTTTTTTTAATTTCTTCATGTTTTTGTTTAGAACATGTAGGGTTTTTGATCAAATTTAATATCACTTTCACGAAGGTTGACAAAGGGCAGTAGAAACAAAATCCTGCAATTAGAATATAAATATATTAAATATTTCAAATATGTGCCTTGTGCATGAACATTAACAAATTATTTCATACAAAGTAAGTTTTTTTTTTTAATTTAATGGTCAATTATATGGTCATTATGGTCAATTATATTGGGGGACCCAAGAGGTCTTTTGTGTAAAAAGACCTCTCAAAAATCATGAACAATAGTGATCATCGACAATATAGTGAGTTGAATTTCGGATGATTTCTAAAAGTAGCTGGATGATAAGAGATTTTCCACAAATTTTAATTTTTTATTAAGACTTCCAATAAAAGAATGTATATTTAATGTATGTTCATATCTATGCGTAGCTTTTGAACAAATGCTTTGATTTTGTTAATTATTTTTTTCTTCCTTGGAATGGGTTTTTACCAGTGGTCCTTCTAGCGAAAATTGAAACAGCAATAAATGATAATGAAATAGAAACCGATTATTTGGGGAAATCTCTTATCACCAACTACTCTTAGTAAGCAACTCAAATTCAGCTCTATGTATCACCAATATCCTTCTGAATTTTCATATGTTTGACTTTTCTTTTTGTATGAATTGCCCTATATAGTGGACTAGTAAATTATACAGTGTGTCCATGTATAACCTGACTGACCTTTATTTTCACAGCCGTTGGTCCTAAATGCATACTTCCAATTACAAATATGGTCAAAATTAGGTGCAGGGTTAAGATAAAAAAAAGTTTGAAGCGAAAGAACAATTTAGTGAAGAATTACAAAATCTAAATTTTTATACGGTACCCCGGCCCTATAAGTTATATTTAGTAAAATTTCCCTGTTACACTGGCAAGTAAGGCAAAAAAGTCCCGTTATTCTACGATTAAAATTGACCGAGTAATAGCTGTTTAAAGTTGGAGTATATTTTTGGCTGCATATTAGGGGTCATTCACAAATTTAGTAGAAATATAATTTCATCAGATATATTTAAAAAAAATGGTTGAGACTAAAATTAGCATTGCAATATAAATTTGAAATCTTTAATCATTGACATATTACTGCAAAATGTACAATTTGCACTGAACATTATAAGATGATAAAAATAGAGATTTTTTGTTAAATAAAAGGATGAAAAACAACAGTCTCAAAACTTTACAAAATGATACATATTTTTAAATGCTGTTAGATTACACTGTGTTTCAAATTTTGGGTTGTGACATGTTTTTTTAGCTTTTGAAAATTGATTCTTATGTATTTTTTAGTACTGAATCCGAAAATGACCTTCATTTTAAACCATCATGTCAGGAATTTTCTCAAATCGCATATTTCAAAGTTAAAAAGCTAAAAGTTAAAATTGATCGCCCTCCCAACCTCATTGGACTCCCAAGCTGTTTAGCTATAAGAAACCCAGTATAAGCCAAAACATCTAATAAATTATTGAATTAAATAAAATTAAACTGAATAAGAAAGTCTTGCATCTATTTTATAGTATCAGATTTTTTGCTATTTTTTAACCTTGAAATTTACGATTTGCGAAAAATCTTGACATGATGGTTAAAAGTGAAGGTAATTTTTTGATTCAGCATTAAAAAGTACCTAAAATGTAATTGTAAAGCTTGAAAAACACAGCCATCGCAGGTTTATGTTATCTAATCTAAAACTTTTTCTTAAACTTCTTGACGGTAAACTATCCGAATTTTTTTGTTATCCTCTAATATAAGTATGTATAAGATGGTAAGAGTCGAAAATCATAATTTGCATTGTCAATTTGGATTGCATTGTCATCGGATTTAAATCAGTATGTAAAACTTAATTTCAGTCGGACATTTGAAAGTAAGTTAAAGTTCAAGTCAAATTTTAAACTGGAAAGATGATCATTGCAAGTTAAATGAAACCTTATGAAAATAACATAATTTTAGTTAAAAGAAATCATATCCTCAAATCCTTACAAAATAAAATATATGTTAAAATACAATTATTTTAACTAATCTGAAACTTAACTAATAAAAGTTAATCGTAATATTTGTACGATTTCTTTCAAAGCGCAGATACCTTGAAATAAGTTTTAAGTACTTTATATACGACCCCTGAAGTAACTGGAATTTTAAAAAATCCAAACTTAGTTTAGAAGTTTGATGAATAATGAGCCCTCTGGAATTGCTTTTCTAATAAAACTTTCTTCAAGCGACCAGGAAAAAACGGAATTTGTTTCATTTTCTACAAAAAAAAATTGGTCGCTCATGGAGGGAGTTCAACTGGGATGGTCTCTAAATGGAGGTAAAATTAGTATTGAGCCTATGGGAATAAATTTCGTTCCAAGAAAAAATTACCATTCAGGGAGGTGGTCGCCCAGGAAGGTTTCACTGTAATTGATTCTTTTAACCAAGTTCTCTTTTCACTTCTTAGACAGTATGATGATTATATACCAATAAGTAGTTCAAAGGAAAGAAAGAAACTTAATAAATGTGAAAAACTACCTTTTGTTTAAATTTCAATTGTACCAAAGGTCTTTTTAAGGTACTTTAGTATAGTGATGGCAGTTGTTGATAATTCAACAATTTCTATTGTAAAAAATAACAATGAAGACAGTCATCGCCCTCCCAACCTCATTGGACCCCCGAGCTGTTTAGCTGTAAGAAACCCAGTATAAGCCAAAACATCTAATAAATTATTGAATTAAATAAAATTAAACTGAATAAGAAAGTCTTGCATCTATTTTATAGTATCAGATTGTTTGCTATTTTTTAACCTTGAAATTTACGATTTGTGAAAAATCTTGACATGATGGTTAAAAGTGAAGGTAATTTTTTGATTCAGCATTAAAAAATACCTAAAATGTAATTGTAAAACTTGAAAAACACAGCCATCGCAGGTTTATGTTATCTAATCTAAAACTTTTTCTTAAACTTCTTGACGGTAAACTATCCGAATTTTTTTGTGTTATCCTCTAATATAAGTATGTATAAGATGGTAAGAGTCGAAAATCATAATTTGCATTGTCAATTTGGATTGCATTGTCATCGGATTTAAATCAGTATGTAAAACTTAATTTCAGTCGGACATTTGAAAGTAAGTTAAAGTTCAAGTCAAATTTTAAACTGGAAAGATGATCATTGCAAGTTAAATAAAACCTTATGAAAATAACATAATTTTAGTTAAAAGAAATCATATCCTCAAATCCTTAAAAATAAAATATATGTTAAAATACAATTATTTTAACTAATCTGAAACTTAACTAATAAAAGTTAATCGTAATATTTGTACGATTTCTTTCAAAGCACAGATACCTTGAAATAAGTTTAAGTACTTTATATACGACCCCTGAAAGCATGGTCGCAATCATCTGTTTTGATATGCAAAAAAGTGGTATAAGTCATGCATTTCAAAGTTTCATAACTCGGTCAATTTTAATGTTAGATGAATGGGACTTTTTTTGTCTTACTTGTTAGTGTCACAGTAAATTTTTAGTAAATATTACTTATAGGACCGGGAGACCGTATAAAAATTTAAATTTCGTAATTTTTTAATAAATGTTTTTCGATCTTTAAAAATAATTCTTTACCTTATTTAAACCATTTTTGTAATTGGGAGTATGCATCTAGGACCAACAGTTGCGAAAATAAAGGTCGGTCAGGTTATACGTGGACACACTGTATAAAAATAAATTATCTTTCATGCATATGCAGTTCAGAATTATTTCATACAAATGCTCATATTTCAGCAAATATTTAATATATTTATATTCTAATTGTAGTATATAATTTCTATTGTGCATGTTTCTTTGATAAATCAACACCTTAGAAATTTTACCTTTTTAGATATTTTTTCAATTTTATCTAATATGTTAATATATATATATATATATATATATATATATTAGTATTTGATTTCTGACTTTCTATTAAAGTCTGTAAAATCTCATTTCTCCCAATAAATATTTACAATGCCTTATTGACTTTGAAATTTGAACGCCTTTAACCCTTTGCTCTCAAAGTTTTTTTTCATTCGTATTACCAGCAACTTGAAGCGATTTTAGTTACATATCTTATTAATTTTTTATTTCTTTATGAAAACAAATGTTATGATAAAAAAAAAAATTATAAAATTATTACCTTTGTAATCGTCTAAAGTGTGACACCTCTCGAAGCAGTTGCCAATATTTAATCTTGGCTTTTCTAGACAGGTATCCCAAAATTATTTGCATTGTCTCCATAACGGAGCCCTCGAGTTTGAAGACAAATTTTAAATGGCTCTGCTCCGGAGCCCTCGAGTGCAAAGGGTTAATATTTTTACATACTTTTTAAAGTTTCACTATTAAAATAAAATCAATTTGTGTAAAAATAAAGTCAAAAGCTTTATTGATAACATCTCTAATAATAAGGAAAGAAGTTTGTGTGTGTGGGGCGGGGGGGCATATTCTGAAGGGGACTATTGCACGTAGAGCTACAAAATTTGGTTTGGAAGACCTCTATGTATGTAGTTTTGCCCTTCAAAGCCTAATTTTGGATTTTTTTATTAGATTTTTTTAAATTTAAGTTATGATTTTTAGCATCTTTTCACAGTTTGCAGTGATTTTTCCACATTAGTAAAATGAATATGGTTTCATTTTTATAACGCAATGTAGTAAATTTTGTCCTCTTTTCAATAAAGTTTACTTGGAGTTTGTATGGCTATTTTTAAACTTTTCACCAATTTTTTTATGCAATTTATACTTTTGCATTTTGCTGCGATTTTTACATTGGTTAAAGTTTAAAACAGTTTTCAAACTTTTAACCTAACATTGTACATTTTGTCTTCTATGATTTTTAGGTAGCTTTCTTTACAAAAAAGCTACCTATTGCAGCCGTTCGGAGGAAAGCGATTTCAAAAAATTTTGGTATATTTTCATCGATCATGACCCCCAGACCCCGAAACCACCCTCCGTTCAAAATTGATATATCTGACCTATGTCACACTGTAACTCCCGTAATTATGAACCGATTTCGATGTAATTCGGTGTGTACATAGTACATACCAATGTCTCGACCGAGTTCGTTGGCCAGCTTCATCCGCCATTTTGTTTCAAAATGGCGGCCATTTAAAATTTTTAAAAAAATTTAAAACTTGAAATGTGGTAACAAAAAATTAAAAATGGAAAAATATTTTTTTCTTATGTATTTGACCTTTATACAAAGATTCCGGAGCAGTTTTTGTTTCGTCTATATCTTAAAAAATGGCTGAGTTATAGCATTTTGAATTTCTAGCGTGGCTGACATTTTGAAACGTCCTGAATTTTGTCACGCGATAAAAGGCGTATTTATGAACCGATTTGGATGTACCTTGGTGTGTACATAGTACATACAAATATCTCGACCGAGTTCGTTGGCCAGCTTCATCCGCCATCTTGTTTCAAAATGGCGGCCATTTAAAAAAATTAAAAAATAAAAAAATTTAAATGAGATACCAAAAAATTGGAAAATGAAAAACATTTTTTTTGTATGTGTTTGACCTTAATACAAAGATTCTGGAACAGTTTTTCTTTCGTCTATATCTAAAAAAATGGCTGAGTAATAGCATTTTGAATTTCTCTTGTGGCTGACATTTTAAAACGACCTGATTTTTGTCACGCGATAACAGGCGTATTTATGAACCTATTTGCATGTAACTTGGTCTGTACATAGTACATACCAGTATCTCGACCGAGTTCGTTGGCCAGCTTCATTCGCCATCTTGTTTCAAAAGGGTTGCCATTTAAAAAAATTAAATTTAAAATTCAAAATGAGGTATTAAAAAATTGGAAAATGAAAAAGATTTTTTTTATGTGTTTGGCCTTGATACAAAGATTCCGGAGCAGTTTTTGTTTCTGAAAATTTGTTCTTTTGTTGATATCTTAAAAAATGGTTGATTTATAGCACTTTGAATTTCTAGCATGGCTAACATTTTGAAACGATCTTGTATTTGTCATGCGATAACACCCGTATTCGCCTATTTCGATGTAAGAAGGCATGTGGATAGTATACATCAACACCTCGACCAAATTCTCTGGCCAGATTCATCAGCTATCTTGTTTCAAAATGGCGACCATTAAATTAAAAAAATATATATATATTTAAAGTGAGGTGCAAAAAAATTAGAAATTGAAAAAGGTTTCTTTCTTAAGTATTTGATCTTGATATAAGGATTCAGGAGCATTTTTTGTTAGTCTTTACCTTAAAAAATGGCTCAGATATAGCAGTTTCAATTTCTATTGTGGGTGACATTTTGAAAAATCTGATTTTTTGCATGCGACAGCACTCCTATATATTAACCGATTCCGATGTGAGTGAGCATGTGCACAGCAATTACTAAGGTCTCGACCAAGTTCACTGCTTAGCCTCATCCACCATGTTGTATTAAAATGACAGGCACTTTAAGAAATTGCCGAATTTGGCAGCCAAATATAAGTTACTTTAAAGAAAAGCAGCTTGGATAAAGCTGACTAATTTCGCGAAATTCTCATTCATTATATTGATAAAACTTAGTATTGAATCTCCTATATTCGGTTTCCACTAAATTGAGCTTCGTGTGTTTGCATGATATAAGTTGGCTTTTTTTAAATAAGGATTATGAAAGCTACCTCTTCCTCCCGGCACTGGCCGGAAGGACTTTTTAATTTTTTATGCGATATGCAATGTGATTTTTAGAGATTTTTTATGTTTTGCATCGATCTTTTGTCATTGGTTAAAGAATTCTGAATACAATGTTTTACTCCATTACAGTAAATTTTTGTCCCTTGCAATTTTTGAATAGTTAGCAATTTTTATTGCAATTTGGAATGCAATTTTCAGTATTTTTTTTTAGTCCCTTAGCGATTTTTTGACATTTGGAAAAGGAATTTCATTTCAATCTTTTATCCTAATATAGTAAATTTTATCATCTGATATTTTTTTAATTTTAGCAATTTTTATGGGATTTTTTGACATTCAGAAAAGGAGTTTTGTTTCAAACTTTTATCCCAATATAGTAAATTTTGTCCTCTGCGATTTTGAAATTTTGACAGTTTTTAATGCGATTTTTAGCAATTTTTTTCGAGTTCCACAGCTATTTTTTTACATTGGCAAAAGGAATTCAGTTTCAAACTTTTAGCCTGATATAGTAAATTTTACCCTTTTTTGATTTGCAAATTTTAGTGATTTTTAACGTGAATGTCACTGTAATTTTTAGAGATTTTTGCATTTTGTGTTGATTTTTTATCATTTATGAAAAAATTCTGATTACAATCAGGGATCAGTTTAGGTAGAAATTGGGTCCTTTAAAGGACCCTTCGCAAAATTTTTCATCTTAAAACAGGACCCTTCACAAAACTTTTCATCTTAAAAAGGACCCTTCACAAAATTCTTTGTATTAAAAATAGGCTTTTTACAATTTTTTTCTAGCTCTAAACTCTTTCATTTAAATTTAATCATTTAAAAGTAAAATCTGACCTGTTACTTTTACATATATAAAGAAAATATATGTATTTTACATATATACATCTTCTTAAAAATATATAAAAATGAACCTGGATATATAACGATCATTTCAAATTCACAAAATTAGGACTAGATTTTTCACAAATGTAAAAAAAGCTGTTCACAATTTCACAAAAACAGGAGCCTGAGAGAAAAGTCTGGGCTGACCCTTGACAATGTTTTATCTTATTTTAGTAAATTTTGACCCCCAGTGATTTTTGAATATTTAGCGATTTTTAATGTGATTTTTAGCATTTTTTTTCAAGTCCCAATGTGATTTTTCAACTTTCAGAAAAGGAATTCAGTTTCAAACTTTTGCCTAATATGGTAAATTTTGACTGCAACAACTTTTGAATGTTTAGTGATTTTTAATATGATTTGTAATGCAACTATTAATGAGATTTTTAGTTATTTTGAGTTTCACAGTATTTTTTTAATACTTCTAAAAAGAATTTGGTTTCAAACTTTTGTCTTCTATGATTTTTGAATTTTAGAAATTTTTTATGTGATATTAAGGTAGTTTTTAGTGAGGGATATTCTGCATTCCTCGTCAATTTTTTGATCTTTCATGAAAGATTTTCGATTACAATGTTACATCATTAATAGTAAATTTTTATCCCAGTGATTTTCAGTGTGATTTTTAGTAATTTTTCGAGTTCTGGTGTGAGTTCAGTTTTAAACTTTTAGTGTAAGTAAATTTTCTCCTCCTAAATTGTTGCAATTTTGCAAGTTTCACAGTGATTTTATGACATTTGTAAAAGGAATTCTGTTTCTGAGTTTTAGCCTAATATGAATTTTCTTTCAAGCTTTTAGTCTACTATAGTAAATTTTCTCTTCTGCGATTTTTTTATTTTAGTGATTTTTAATGCGATTTTCAGCATCCCCCCCCCCCCCCCTCTCCAAGAGCTCCACAGTAATTTTTTGACATTCAAAAAAAGAATTTGGTTGCAAATTTTTAGTCTAATACAGTAAACTCTGTCTAAGGCAGAATCAGTCATGACTGAGAAAATTTTTCATGGTAGACAATATTCCGGCTTATGCTAAAGAGCTCCTCACCTCCAAAAAAGCACAAATCTTATATTATTTTACCGTCATAACTTTTAGTATTGTTCTTTAAAATGAAATTTTTAATGAAATTAGATTGTTATTAAATTTATTATTTTTAATAATTTTTAAAGACACTATTTGAACACAAAAATAAATATTACCAATGCAAAATTTCTCTAATTGTGAAATTTTAATGAAAATCATTTAATTTAACCAATAAAATTACATACTTCATATTTCGCACAGTACTCAAAAAATAAAAAAGTAATCTTCTATCGATGCTTATTTTTTCTTTCGGTTTATCATACATTCTGCACTAACACATAAGTCTGTTATTCTCGGTATTACTTTTCTCATTTCTTTGAATAAGAAAAATAATTTTGAGGCATCTAATTCTTCTCAAGCCGTCCTGATATGTTTGAATTCAAGCGCTGTCTTCAACGTTTTCAGAAGCGTGGTCATCCGCATTGGCTTTCCTTAGACAGTGATCAGATTTTTCAGGCAACATTTCGGAGCAAAGTTTGGTAATCCATTTAACAGCAATGAAAACACTGATGTTTTAATAATAAGTCTGTAATAATAATTTTTACATACAAATTTATATAAGAAAAAATGATTATTTCATTTTTTAAATGAAAGAATTCCTTAAAATTTAAAGTTTCTAGTTCCTTAAATTAACTTTTTAAAACTATTACGGAATTTAATTAAAATTCTCAGCATTGAATATATGACGCATGTATTAAAATTTCATAAACGAAATGCTTTTCATTTTTAAAATATATTTTTTTCCACCGTATGCAAAATTTTGGTTTCGGTGGGACATTAAACAAATATGGTGGGACATAGTTCCTTAAATTAACTTTTTAAAACTATTACGGAATTTAATTAAAATTCTCAGCATTGAATATATGACGCATGTATTAAAATTTCATAAACGAAATGCTTTTCATTTTTAAAATATATTTTTTTCCGCTGTATGCAAAATTTTTGGTTTCGGTGGGACATTAAAAACATCTCAGTTTCTGCGTTAGACAGATTCCGGCTTATGCAACAAGAATTAATGTTATTTTCTATGGGTTCCCCGGGGACTAAAAATAAATTCCGCGATAGACAAATTTCCGGCTTGCACAGAGTCTGCCTTAGACAGAATTTACTGTATAGTCAATTTTCCTCTGTACGATTTTTTTTTTCAGTGTTTTTTATTACTATTTTTAGTGCTATGGCATTTCACAGCGATTTTTCAACATTCTTAATTGGAATTAGATTTCAAACTTTTATCCTAATATAATAAAGTTTGTCTGTGATTTTTGAAATTTTTATGATTTTTAATGCATTTTTTACATTTCTTGATGATCCGTGATGATTTTTTGACATTAAGATTTTTTTTTTTTTTTTTTTAGTAAATTCTGCTCTCAGCAGTTTTCAATTTTATTTTTTTATGAATTTTTTATGTGATTTTTAGATTTTTTTTGTTTCTTAGATTTTTCGACATTTGTAGAAGAAATCCTGTTTTCATCTAATATATTGTTTTTGTATATTTTGTTTTAATATGCCCAATATAGTAATTTTTGTACTCTGTGAGTTTTAATATTTTAGTGTTTTTTTTCGTGATTTGCTGCGATTTTTTTATATTAGTTTAAGGAATCTGGTTTTAATCTTCTTGCCCAGTATAATAATTTTTTTCTCTTATCGAAGTTTATTCAAAGTTTGCGCAGTGATTTTTAGTGTTCTTTTGTATTTGTGCTATTTTTTGATGTGCCTAGGCCACATTTGTGGATTAGTCTAAAATAATTCAATAGATACTACAACACTGTAGTGCTTTTCTACCACTCAATTAGCGAGATTATTTTTTTAATCGATAAAAATTAGAAAAATTAAGAATTGGAGTAAAAAATCAGATTTTATTCAGACTCATTCATTGGAGGGGGGGGGGGGCAACATAAACAATTCTTGTCTTTCAAATTTTTGTCTTTGCCAGTATGTGCTTGCATCTGTTTGTGATACAGCTACAATGTATCTTACTAGCAGTGGAGGGATTCAAATAATTTAACAACCGGTTCGCTTCCCAAATGATTTTTTTATGTACAAAAATGAAAGAAAAATGAAGCATCACACATAGATTATGAAACACTTTCTACTAGTATAAGAACATTGTTAAAAAAACTTTGAACCTTTGGTACAGTGAAAAAATTCCTGAAACATATTATCCTATAAAAGGACTTTAATAAATATTCGGCAATCATGGAACCCTGATCATAATTTCTATCAGAAAATGCATCAAAGCAATCAGGGCTTAATTTCTAACAAAGTACCGGAGCCTAATATTCTGCACTGCTAACAACCATAGAGTGCTTCCCCCCCCCCCCCCCGCATATTTATATTTAAAATTATATTTTAAAATTTAAAGTATTTTTTTCTCTTTAGCAAAATAAAGATTTTAAATATATCTATCTGCATATACTTAATTGTCAACTATTTCTGTTTTTAATTATCATTCTTTCCGAATAGAAATCTTTGTCTAATTTTAAATTTAATTAATTGAATAATTCTGCGATTAAATATGATAAACATTATGATTCAGAAATAGTGTTAACACAAAAAAGGAATAGTTTGCAGCTGTGCATTTTTATAAAAAAATGAATGAAATTTACAGAAATTAATATTTATATGCTGAAGAATGGAACAGCATTTTCCAATTTCCTATAGAATATGCTTACCTTAAACTATAATCAATTCCTTCTGTATAACAATCTTTCATGGTTGGTTCCTGAAAATCAGATTAAATGAAAATTTTGACACTGCTATCGGATAGATTCTATGCTTTTATAGAAAAAGAGGTAACACTGCTCGATTGCTTTCTATCAGAATAACGATACATGGCAATTATATCTACTTATAAATTAAACTTTGTAAATCTGCACAGCAGAGCCTTAGCATAAACATCGTTATGTTATAAAATAAATAGGAAAATCACTAATGTGATTTTTATACTCGTGCAAATTAGAAGACTAAAAACCTCAAACAAACAAAACCTCGAGCTGATGCCCATTGACTAAAAACAGAAAATATTCTTTTCAGGTTCGATATCTAAATAAAAAAATAAAATAAACCAGCCAATTAAATTATCATAATGTCATAAAAGAAAATTGAACTGTAAGCAAATTCATTGTTTGGTCTTTTGATTAGCGCCATATCAACACGTCGCCGCCATCAATACCAGACATAAATTTTCAAAAGGAATAGAAAAGTACAATTCCTGTTTCCCTGTATTCTAACCAAAATAGCATTAAAATGATTTGAAATAATATGGAATATGTAATTTTTGAGGATTTTTTTTTACATATACATGAATAAATAAAATTTTGAATGTAATTCAGATTGAGCTTGAGCCAGTCCAAGTCCAAATACTGATATAAAAATTGAGTTGAAACATCTTTTGTGTTCAGTGTTTTGATAAAAAATAATGCAAATGCTTGGAGATGGGAAGGAAAGGAAAGGGAAAGTTAGGCTTCAGTTTTTCGGAAGCGCTATTGCACTGGGCTTCAGAGCCCTGTTTTTATGAGCTCATATTAATTCCAACCAATATTTAAATATTTATTAAAAACAGAGAAATACCGGAGCTAAGCTCAAGTGGGCTTCGGCGCAAATTAAGCCCTGAAAACAATATAATATAAAAATAGCAGAAATGTAAGTTTAAGAATTAACCCATGTTCATGACCTAAAGTTGTATGTAACATATTTAGAAGAATATTATCCATGCTATAGCAAGTGAGACAAATTTTTGCATGACCAAAACTTCTCGAGTTATGACATTTAGAAATTTTAGGAATTTTTACTATTTTTTAGTACAAAAAAAAAAAAAAAAAAAAGGCCAGACAACGCTGGAAATTCGTAAAATACAAAGTATCATGATTTGGCAAGTTTAGATTATACAACGTCTTTTCATTTGCTAGAGCTGGAAAAATATTTTTTATAATATAACTTATAAGACTCGAGGAACTTATCAAAATTTTGTATTATTTGTATTTACGAAAATAGCTACTTTCATTTTAAAAACTTCTAAAATATTGAGAACAATATAAAAAATGTGCAGTTGGAAGTATATATCTAAATCTGACGATTTAAGTATTAGCTATAGATCAGTGATAACAGGGAACATTCCGTGCCAAAGCAAAGTACCGTTTATTCGAACAATAGTGTTGCCTGACCCCGTGATGAATGACTCTTAAATTAACCTGAAATTTGTAAGATTTTATATCTTTAAATCTATTTTATCTTAATTTATATATTTAAATGAAAAAATATTGAATTGAAAGTATATGCTATTTGGTAATTTACTTTCTGCGCAATTTGATTTGTGGAGTCTATGTGCACCAAAAGCGAGCGAAACCACGAAGAAACACTCAGGTTTTCATTGATTTCGTCGAAATTTCACACATTTTGTTTTGTAAAAAATATTTCTACCCGTCCGAATGTTTCAAAATGTTTGTAGATCATGTAAATCTGATCTATTGAGAATCTCAATACCATCTGAATTTGAGATACTCTTAAAAGATGTGTTCAAATGCGGTCGTTTAATTACTTTTAGCGTACATAAATAGCGTGTCCATGAAGCGTGAAATGACCTGCATTTGCTGGTGTATTTGTAAGGGTTAAAATTCCTATTTTTAAAAACCGATTGTCCTATCAATAAGAAGGTGGTTTCAGATTTATGAACATATTATTTGTTTGTCAGTGCCTCTAACATTTCGCCCTGAAGGAGCAAAACCCCAATGAAACACTCAGATTTTTACTGATTTCGTCGAAATTTTCACACATTTTATTTTGTAAGAAATATTTCTACCCATTCGAACGTTTCAAAATTTTTGTAGGTGATGTAAATCTGGTCTATATATTGAGATGCTCTAAAAAGAATATGGATGTTAAGTTATTTTTAGCGTAGAAAAAATATAGTCTTCGTGAGGCACAAAGTGATCTGCATTTACAGGTGTATTTGAAAGGGTTAAAATTCATATTTGTTTTAAACCAATTGCACAACCGATTAGAACAGGGTTTCACTTTAAAAACATAGTTTTGGTTTGTCGGTACCTCCAAAATTGCGCTCTGGAGGGGTGTTGCAATAGGAGAAAAAGTTTTTCGGAAAAATGACCCCTTTTGAAAATTGTTTTTCAAGCGGTTAACTGCGATATTTGTTTTAATTGATTGCGGCATATGAGACGTAGATCTTTCAGAATAGGTCTTTCATTATTAACTTTACCAAGCAGTTTGGCCGATGTAAGTTGATAAATAATGACAAAATACCCCCGAAATTTCTTCTTTTCGTTCATTTTCAACTGATGCGTAAATAAGGCTTCTGTGCGTGCACCAGAGTTTTTCCTTTCTCGCAAGAACCGAGTTGAGTTTTTAATGAGAGTGAGTTGCGATTTTTAATTAATAACTCAACTAATTATTAGATTTTTTAAATTCTGTGTCGCAGGTGCATCAGGAGACATTTTGAGCAAGCCTCACAAAAATTTTCAGTCTCATACGTGCCATAGATTTTGCTAGCCGTCGCACACACGCAGACACACAGGCAGAACAAAACTTTCTTTTATTAGTATAGATAAGGAGTTAGTATAATTTTTAATAACTTTGCCATATAACTGGGATTAGCCTAATGTTGTCAATATAGTATATAGTTACCAAAATTCTTCAAAATTTCGTTTTTTTAAGTTGAATTTTCTCTTACAGAATTGATGAAGAAAAAATATATTATTGTTCCAAATGAAATATTACTTTATTAAATGAAATTAATCAGGACTTATCACAGAGTTATGCCTAGAAAACAATGTTGTGCAGATAAACATTTAGAGAAAGCAAATTAATGTAAATGCGATTTTCGCATTTGAAATATCATTTTAACAACCGGTTCGCCGAACTCAACACAAATTAACAACCGGTTCTACCAAACTGGTGCAAACCGGCTGAATCCCACCACTGCTTACTAGTATTTAATGACAGTGTATCCACAAAGAAAACAGAATTAAATAAGAATAAAGTACAGTAAAACCTCCTTAAAGCGACCACCTTCCGTTCCAATAAAAATTGGTCACTTCAAGAGGTGGTCTCTTAATGGAGGTCATGTTTAAATCTAGATTTTAATTGTTGAAAAAAGGTAACAATTAACGTTACTAAAATTTATTTTTCACATTAAGAGAAAAATATAAAAATTTAAGTTTCAAAACAAAAGTTAATTACAAAGTTAGTTACTGCAGGAGTTTAAAAAATGAATATATTGACATTTGCTTTGATTTCATGGTTTTGTCTTTCGTAACTTTTATTTCCACGTCCTTGCGAAGTTCAGTAAATAAATGCAACTTTTTTTTTGGACGAGAGCAAATAATAACAATTTCATTAATGTATCTTTCTTTGAGAGTTTCCTAACAGAATAGGGCAGGGGAGTTTGTTGACCGTCATTCTTAATTCGTCACCAGAGTTAAATTCATTGCCTAAAAAGGCACAAAGAGGTTTAAGTACTTAAAAGTAACTGGAATTTTAAAAAATCCAAACTTAGTTTAGAAGTTTGATGAATAATGCGCCCTCTGGAATTGCTTTTCTAATAAAACTTTCTTCAAGCGACCAGGAAAAAACGGAATTTGTTTCATTTTCTGCAAAAAAAAAAAAAATTGGTCGCTCATGGAGGGAGTTCAACTGGGATGGTCTCTAAATGGAGGTAAAATTAGTATTGAGCCTATGGGAATAAATTTCGTTCCAAGAAAAAATGACCGTTCAGGGAGGTGGTCGCCCAGGAAGGTTTCGCTGTAATTTATTCTTTTAACCAAGTTCTCTTTTCACTTCTTAGACAGTATGATGATTATATACCAATAAGTAGTTCAAAGGAAAGAAAGAAACTTAATAAATGTGAAAAACTACCTTTTGTTTAAATTTCAATTGTACCAAAGGTCTTTTTAAGGTACTTTACTATAGTGATGGCAGTTGTTGATGATTCAACAATTTCTATTGTAAAAAATAACAATGAAGACAGTCATGGATTAATTTCCATATTCTATAATCTATTTTCTCTCTGAGAAGCTAAAAAACCACATTTGAAAAATTTTGGGAGTATCTGGACAGGAAATGATATTGTAGTGATGGATGATTGCAGAATTATTCTAAAATCGCAACTTGTAATATTCTTTTTAAATAATTCTAATTGTAGGATAATGTTGGCATTTTTGATAAAAATCAGTCATACTGAATTGGATCATTTAGATTAAAACATTTTAGTAAGAAATTTTTAGTAAAATAGTCATTTTTAAAATCAATTTTAGTAAATTATTTTATTATATTTTGCTTTAGGCTTGTGATGGTTCCAAACCCTCGTGACTCCATCTATTGGTTTTATCATTAAATACATAAAATTTCAAAACCTCTTTCGCCAATTCTAGTTTCACTTCCTCAGGACACAGCTCAAAGTTGCTTCAAGTTTGACTGTGGTAACTTTTAAAATTACTTTGATCAGTTTGTCATATTTCTCTGATAGACTTTTATTAGCTTTTCCGTACCTGGGACGCAGCTCATAAAGTTGAGTCAAACTGGATTTATGACTTTTAGTGATAATGATTTGTCATATTTTCTCATAGACTTACTTATATTGACTTTTTCAGTCTTTGTTATCACCTAGCATTGTGTCAGTGGCATAGTATTATCATGTATCTCCAATATCTTGACTAATGTCCTTAGCAGAATCTGTTTTTGACCAAGAGCTGCAGGGTTAAAGGTTGCAAATGCATAATTATTGAGTGCACATTTTGTCAAACCATGGATATACGGCAGCAGTGTTTTAAATTGCAGCATATGCTTGTATTTGAGGCTGCTTTTGCTCATTGTCCAGGGGTGATTCTAATCTGAGTTTTCTGAAAATTTAATGCACTTGCTTCCAAAATTTTTAAGAAATCAGTCTGAAAATTGATCCATAAAATATATCACAAATTTCAAGAAATTGGCCACAAAAAAAAATCAATTTCATCAATTGTTCGCAGAAAAAAAAAATCACCAATTTTGTCAAAGGATCCGGAAAAATGCAAATTTTGCTAAAGGGTCCCAGAAAAACATGAATTTCATCAAAGGATTGCAAAAAAATGTGAATTTCATCAAAGGATTGCAAAAAAATGTGAATTTCATCAAAGGATTGCAAAAAAAAATGCGAATTTCATCAAAGGATTGCAAAAAAAATGCAAATTTCATCAAAGGATTGCAAAAAAATGCAAATTTCATCAAAGGATTGCAAAAAAATGCGAATTTCATCAAAGGATTGCAAAAAAAAATGCGAATTTCATCAAAGGATTGCAAAAAAAAAATGTGAATTTCGTCAAAGGATTGCAAAAAAAATGTGAATTTCCTCAAAGGATCTCGGGTAAACAATGCGAATTTCATCAAAGGATCTCGGATAAAAAATGCGAATTTCATCAAAGGATCTCTGGTAAAAAATTACAAATTTCATCAAAGGATCTCGGGTAAAAAATGCAAATTTCATCAAAAGATCACAAAAAAAAGTGAACTTCATCAAAAAATCGCGAAAAGTGAATTTCGTCAAAAGATTGTGGAAAAACTCTAATTTCACAAAAGGATTGAGAGAAAACCACAAATTTTGCCAAAGGATTGCGGGAAAAACTCAAATTTCACCAAAGAATCATGGGGGGAAAAACGAGAATTTCATCAAAGAGTTGTGGGCAAAAACAAGAATTTCACCAGAGGATTGTGAGAAAAATGCAAATTTTGTCAAAGGCCACAGGAAAAACACAAAACAGCACCAGGAGGGGATTCTCCCACCTTTCAGAAAATTTGCTGTGAATTTCAGGAATTTTGTTTTCACTCCTGTCTTTGTCTTTTAGAATTGTCTTTGAGAAATTTTAATTTATATCATCCCAAAATATCATTCAATTGCAATGTTTATTCTTTAATGATATCCTAGAAATAAACATAGACATAATCTAAGCATTATTTTAAATTCAAAAACATATTTTTAATTATGAAAATTATTAATAAATTCATATTAAAAAATTATCAACTATGACCTACGGTACCCGGCATTGCAAAAAACATAGCTTTGTGCTTTTCAGAGATCGATCCAAGCAAAATTTAGAAATAGGGCCCCTTCACAAAATTCTTCTTAATAAAATAGGACCCTTCACGGAATTCAATTCCAAAAACATACTCTTCATTAATTATTTTAATTTTGTTAGTTTTAAAATTTATAATTAGCAAACAAAACAAGTTCATCAGAAAGAAAAACTTTAGCAGAATGCTTGGTTCGAATTTGAGTAACTGGATTTAATTTTTCATTACATAATGTTATTTTTCACAAAAATAACTTTTACTTTTCACAAAATGGGCCAAAAGAAAAAAACCCTGCATTGAACACTACTGCTACAGCTCATTCCATGTATTTGTTTTCGAGATATAGAGAAATTTTACTTTTCAACAGTTTATGGATAAACCCCTAACATACTTTCTTTTATAATTGTATGAAGATTCAAGAAAAATTCATAAGCTATATACTTTTCTAGGGAGCTCAAATAAAGTGTCAAACGTGGATGTTACCATTTTAAAAGGTGAAAGTTGGTACAGTTATTAATGGGCACACAACTAATTCAAAAGATGCATTCATATTCTGAAAGAAGACATTATTCCCAGTCTAATGACACGCTGTTGTAATTTTATTATAAACTATTTGTGAATAAAGGTGGGTGTATCTTTTTTGTTTGAATTTTTTTTCCCCTATGAACTATACATAAGCATAAAACTTTACTACACATGCACTCTTTCTCTCACACAGACACATAAACAAACAAACAAAAAAAAAATGAAAAACGAAATTTACTTTGAAAAATAATTAACTTTTAATCATTAGAAGCATTGTTTAAATTTTTAAATACCATAATTGTTATTTTAAAGTATTGTTATTAAGAATGTCTACAGGTAAACAATAAGTTTTATAAAGCATTTTTCTGAAACATTTTCCCTAAAATTCATTTCCAATATGAATGCTTTATGTTGAGCTTTTTGTCATTATTTAAACTTCACCATATATGGATACTATTTTTCCTAGTACATTATAACCTTTTACCAAATATCCCATTTAGAATCATCCGAAACCCTATGTCTCAACTATCAAAATATTGCAGCCTAATAATATATGTTCTTCAGTTCTTTTCAGTTTTGAAACTGGAGATCATTTTTAGGTTCTTCAGTTTCTTTTTGGGCCTTTGTGTCCCTGCCACCCCTTTTTCCCTGGAGCTTTCCTTTTTCTTCTTGCCCACCTTTTGTTGTCCCCTCCCTTCTTCTCACCCTCTTTTCTTTTTAGCTCATTTTAGCTTAGTTTTCTGGTTTTTGTCCGTCCCCATCCCATCCCTTCACTATCTTTTCATTTCATTAGTTCCCCACATTTTACATCATGTGTATTAGTTTTTCATCTCCTGTCAGTTCAACCTTTTTTTCTCCCCTTTATTTTTTTTTAATTGGAGCTACAGTTTATCAGATACTAAGAGACTTTTTGTTCCTTATTTAATTTTTTTTTTTTGTCTGACACCCCCCCCCCCCTCCTCCCTTCCCTTTTTGTGTGTTTCTTAATTATAAGACTTGAGGACCTAAACCCTCTCTTTGACATAATTTTTGGGGCTACCAGACATTTTTTATACATTTTGTCAGTTGGTGTTACTGCCCAACAGAGGCATTTTTTCCTCCTACATGTTGTTTTTTTATGAATATCTCTGCTTCTATCCATTTGAACCATTTTTACTGTTCTCTTTTTCCTTCTTCACCCTTTCCACTTCACCTTTTCCCCTGCCTGTTCTTGTTATTTTTCCTCATGGGCTTTTGGCCTTTTTTCAGTCTTTTTTAGGTACTGGTCAGCCTGCTATCAAATATTGTGTATATTCTCTAAATGGTGTTGCTTATATGGCTTTCAAGGTTTTAAGTTTTATGACACATTATATCATGGCATTACAGTCATGGGTGAAAGTTTTCCGTCTCTAGACGAAAATCCGTCCTTGCAATTTTAATATGGACAGAATGAGATGAAAAAAATATCAACAAAAAATCAATTTTGAGCGTGCCTAAATAACAATAATTCTTAACTTCAGTTTTCGCTTCACTTCACTTCTAGCTAGCTACGCCGTAAAACGATAGACAAGCGAAGCAGCTTCAGTTTTTCTCCTCGGTTTTTTTTTTCTAGCAATCTATGCATGCACTTGAATAACTCTTAATATCATTGGGAGCAGCAACTGTTTCGCCTCCAAAATTTCATCATCTTAAAAGCGATCTGCACACTTTCTGGTGCATTCTCTCCTGTGATTGGTAGCCACTAGCCGCAAGATCTTGATGAAGCATAGTAAAGAGATTTGTTATTTGTTGCTTTTTGACACTTTATGTTGTTTTTAATGCTGTATTTTGGTGGCAACATTTCTGCCGCTATTTTAGTGATTGAATTGGATAATGGAATTTGAAAATTATCGAAGAAAGATTCATTATTTACCGAAGATACTGGCGTCAAAAATAAATGGAGATTTGCATTGTTAGATGAGACTGATTATCAAAGCAACAAATACGCATGTGGTGCAAAAAAATAAAGAAACAAGGATGTTGTTTATGTATTGTTTGCAATCATATATTAAATTATGCAAACAATGGGGAAAAAACGTCCCCAAAACATGGTATGGACGCTGATAACCAAAACATTATGCATGCACAGCAACACACTCAAGCATTGCATGGTGCAAATTCTGTTGCAAACCGTCGTCATCTCTGTCTGATTGCGTTGCTGATCAAAAGGCTATTATAACTTCGTTTTTATGTGAAAATACATTACCATTTTCTTTAGAAAGAGATCTTGTAGATCTTACTAAATTTTTAGCCAAAGATAAACTTGCTTTGGCCAAACTGCATTCTTCTTGTACTAGTGCAACATACATAATATTTGCACGGAACTTTAAAAGTTTCAAAGTGAACTTGTTAAGTAAACTTAAAGACAATTTTTTCCCCTTGAACATCGATGGAGGGACAAGTAATTTTATCAACAAAAGTCATTAACGTTTTTGTTCGTTTTATGACGACGCTCAAAAAATGGTTGTTAAAGCATTTAGCATCAAGAAAAGAAAACTTAAGCACATCAAAAATATTTTCCAACAAATTAACAATATTTTTTTGGAGAATGAACTTGATTTTAACCAAATAGTTAGCTGTTTGTTCGACAATTGTATGTAATGCAATGAGAGGTTGTAAATCAGGAGTGGCAACATTAATAAGAGATGCAAACTCCAATTTATTAAGCATACATGGGGACATGGTGCATATTATCCATAATAGTGCCAAAAAAAATTTTTTTTTTTGATTACACTGGTGAAAACAATTAAAGGGACAAACGGTTTTAAAAAAAATAATAATTTATGCCTATAAGCAAATAAGGTATCAGATGATAGTTAAGCTCTTCGCAGACACACCTGCGATGCAGTGGTCTGTGTCATCATAAGGCAGTGGCTCTATGATCGTGTTTGTGTAGTTACCTCATTTGCTTGCCGAAGCTTGTAGCATAACAATGTTTTGAAACATCATAGCATAACCCAATCCTTGTTTTTTTAATTTCTTTGTTTACCCATCATTAGTATGGCTAGTCATCATCGTCTAGCTGATGCCACAAGATAGCAGATTGTTGGAATGCTCAAGGCCGGCCAATCACAGGCTACCTGTTGTAAGGACCTTGGGGTTCCAAGAAATGTGATGTCCACTCTGTGGAAGCAGTTCACAGAGACAGGAACAGTAGTCCGCTGACCTGGTCAAGGCCGTAAAAGGGCAACAATGCTGGCTCAAGGCTGTTATTTGAGACTTCTAACCAAAAGGGATAGGTCCGCGACAACAACATAACTGTCTCATCACCTCTATAATGCAAGTGGTCTGCATTCCTTTGACTGTGAACCACAAAAAGGCCCATCATAGCATGGAGGCAAGAATACCTGTCTTGGACAGAGGATTGTTGGGGGTGGATTCTCTTCAGTGATGAATCGCGATTCAGTTTGGACAGCGACTTGAGATGTATTCTCATCTGGAGAGAACCTGGGAGTCGATATCTGCCCTCTAACATTGTTGGAAAGGACCACTGTAGTGGAGAGTGTCTGATGGTCTGGGCAGGCATCATGGCAGACGAGCTTACCGAACTTCATATGTTTGATAGGGGGTAGGTATGTGGTAGGCACGAGATCCTTGCACCCTATATGAGACTTTTCTGCAGAGCATATGGACCAAATTTCATCTTTATGAACGATAACGCCCTGTCCATATAGGGCTCAGTTGGTGGACGAATATCCACAAATCGAGGATGTTCAACGAATGGAGGGGCCTACGATGTCCCATGGGATCTTAATCCCATTGAACACATATGGGACGCCCTTCGACATTCAATTGCAGCTCGAAGACCAGCTCCAATGAGCTCAAGGGTGCCTTGGTGCAAGTGTGGGTGTGGTTGCCACAGGGATTGATAAGGACCCTGGTAAACAGTATGAAACGCCAATGCAAGACATATGTAGCTGTTACAGGCGATCATACACCCTATTAGACTGATTTTTCTCTGACTGATAGGGTGTCGGTCAGCTGCAGTGTTGGACACGTGACTTGTTTCCTTATTTAGGGTACAGGTTGTGCCCATTTTTGTTTTCCCATATGTTGGTCTTATATCGGATGATATTTTGCCTAAGTTTGGTTTTATTTGCTTTGTTAGTTTTATTTTTTAATTGCAAAAAAACCATTTGTCCCTTTGTTTTCACCTATGTACTTGGAAAGTATTGCAAGTGATCTGTATTTGGATATTCAAGATTTTCCTAAAGCGAAGGAACTTTCTTTGGAAATTCAAACATTATTAAATTATGAAATCATTCTTCATGCTTTAAGGCTTGTAGATAAGATTTTTACAAATTTATCTGTTTGCGAATGGCTATATAAATTAAATGATGCGTTAAGGGTGTTTTTAGTTTTTTAACTTTGGAAGAAAAAGAAAATAAAAAAGAAGTCTTGAATGAAGTTTATTCCAAAAGAAATACTTCTGATAAGGAAAAGAATTGAATTATTTTAGTTCAGAATTTTATTTCAAAACGAAAGTTAAAGAAACCCAATAAGGAAACAAAAGAAAGAATTTTAGATGGTTTGTATAGAAATTATAACAAATATTTCTTTTTTTTACAGTTTTATCAGTGTATTCTATAACAATTTAATTCGGATGCCAAGTTTTTCAATTTGAAAAACCATTGATACATTTGAGCTACAAAGAAATGTATTCATTTTGCAGAAATTTTCTGGCCTTTTACATTAAGCCCCAGTTTCTTCCTGCTACTATGAAAAGCAAGATAAAATTTAATTACAAATATCCTAAGGTTCAGTATAAAGATGAATACTTAAATTTTGGAAAATTTGTCATCTTAGGAGACTTGAAAAATTCTGCATGGATGTTAAAATTTTCCCCTAAATTAAGAAATACATATGAAGAAACTTCACAATATTTGCTAACTAGTTTATCCTTGAAAAAAACATCTCTTGCTTGGTTCTCAGCACTGAATCCAAATCTGGGAAAGAAAAGCACAACTTTTGCAGTTTTTGATAAGCTTGAACAAGCTTTTAACCTCAAGTGATTGAAATTTCTGATAGAGCTTTGTTACTAGATGAAATACGGCAGTATACTACTGATCAACAAATAGCGGATTTAAAATTGAGTGGTGTTTTCTTGGATACGAATAAGAACTGTCGCATTGACTTAAATTGGTGGTCCCATTTTTTTACCTCAAATCGCATGGTGAATTTAAGTACTAGTTACTATCAAAGTTAATAAAATCATTGTTAACACCCTTATCTGGTCCTCTAGTTGAGAAAAGTTTCAATTTAATGGATGACATAACTGAAGATAGGCATGTACTTACAATTGAAATTATGAAGCGATTTCAACTATTAAATATAACTTATGCAGAAGGAAAATGAAGTCTATTGATCTAAAATCTTGTCCAAATATAAGAAAAAATAGTCATTCAGCTTATGCCTCATATCAGGAACATCTTGTAAAAAAAAAGAGCTAAATACACATTGCAATATTCCTACTCTTAAGAAGAGAAATCAGTAAGAAAATAAAAGAACTCAAAATATAGATTTGAACAAGCCATCAACATGTGATTTTCTAATCAAAATGAACATAAGTTCTCAAGAAAAAGAACAAAATGCTACTATTACCAAACCTTTACAATATAAAATTCCCAAAAAATGATCAGTACCAGCAGATGATGAAAAGAAGCCATCAAAAGTCGTCGAAACATCTACTATTACCAATTTTTTTCAAAGCATATAAATAAGTACTTATCTGAGTAAAATGATCTCAAGAATGATTAGATTGTAATTTTCAATATTTGAATATAGTATTCAGTTACATCTTTTTCCTTTCTTTGAACTGTGACACATGAGTTTTTATTCAACTTAGTTAAGGTATTTTGTATACTATTTTTATAATGATTAAAAAATCTTTTGAATAAATTTTGTTGACAATAATTGCATGTTATTTTTGAATGAGAAAATTTGTAGCTCATCTGGAACAGTGATGTAGTCATAAAAAAATCAGAGTGTATACCCTAAACTCGTGAACGTCATGCTTAGATTATACGCTATAGCTTTATTTAAGAAACAGAGGGTATACAGAAGTTCTTAAAAAATCCAGAAGGTATACAGCATATACCTATACCTACGTATACCCTCCACTATATCCCTGATCTGAAATAGACATTCTGTTTAATCCACTTCAGTTCTGGAGTACACATTTTTAAGCTAAAGATAACAAATTTCATCTTATTGGTAAGTTTTCGATTTTTTATTTGACGGAAAAATCTTACTTGTGGATTTAATACTTTTTTTCACTATCTATGAAAAATATCTATATATTGTGATTTAAGTGTTTATTGTAACTAATATATCATAGTTTTTTTATGAGAAAATTTCAAGTTTTAGTCTTCAATTATTACTTTAATCATTGTTACAATTAATATTTATTATTATTATTATTTGATGTTATTTAAAGTTTTTCATACATATATTTATCATATTTAATATTACACTCAGTTCTCGGAAATTTAGATTTTGTATTTCTGAATATTACGTTATGTCAGAGTTATTTACGTTTTGTCAGAGTATTACAGAAACATGTTAAAATATTTCAGTCCTGTGAAAATTTTGACTTTCACCCATGTTTACAGTGTTTCAGATAAGTTTTTGATTCATTGAGGCTAAGATTCATTTCTTGTTCATTAAACATTTTTTTTATATTGTAGAGAATTCTGCAGCACATTGTACATTATGTAATTTTTATCTTATTTTTATTTCATTGTACTAAACACGGGGATTGTATCTTTTTAGTTTCATTCTTGTACCGTTCGTCTGTAGAAAGCCATATAAGCGATGCTTTAGAGAATACACACAATAATTGGCACGTAAGAAAACAGGCAAAACAGGATGAGAAAAGACCAAGAACAGCACCCTCTAGCTGAGAAAAAATAAACTAGAAGAGAAAAAGAGATTAGTACAATAATGGAAAAAGTTAAGGGATCAGAGGGATAGGAGCCAAGATATTCACAACAAAACCATATGTAGGGAGGAAATGTGCCTCTAGTAGGCTGTAGCACTAACTTTCAAAATGTGTAAAAAAATGTCTGATTAGCAAAAAAATTATATCAAAGAAAGCAAAAAAAATTAAATGACAGGGACCATGAGTCTTTAAAGTAAGAAACCAACAAAAAAGTGAAAGGAAGTGCATGTGGGGGAGGAAGAACAAAAAGGGAAATGAAGGGCAAAAGCTTCTCAGTATCTTGGAAACTATGGCTCCAATTGAAAATTAAAAAATGGTTAAACCCAATGCATCATTATAATGTTAAAAAAAATTTGAATTAAAAGTCCCAGTTATTTTATGAATATAAGTCTAATATAATGGAAACCACTTCTTAAAAATACCATAAAAATGGTTGTTCTTGCTCTCAAAATTGTAGAAAGTCTTCGAACTTAATTATGAAAGAATAAATTTTTTCAAAACATATGTTTTTCTCATTTTTGTAGTGTTTTTAACCCTCTGACTTCTGAGCAAAAAGACAAATTTGTAATGTTGTTTTCTTTGTAATTTTTTTTAAATACTAAAAAGGTTTTTCCAACATGATATAAAAAACTTAATTACATATATGAATATAATCCTTGATAGTATTAATCATTACTCACTGTTTTAAAACTGCATTTTTTCTGTAGAATTATATTAATTTAAATAATGCTTCTATTGTAGTGAAACCAACAGCTTAGTGAACAGCTGTGTAAGTTCACTGTGCTGAGCAGGTTAAGAGGTTCTTTTCTTTTTTATTGAGTTCTATACCAATGTATTTAACTTTAGTTGAAATATAAATCTAATTTTCATCAATGTTTGTAAATTTTATCCCAGGTACCAGATCGAGGAGGTCGTCCAGAAGAGCAACAACCTCCTCCTCCTGAAGTTCCTAGTTGGCAAAAGAATGATGCATCTTCCAGAGGAGGTTTTAAACCTTCAAACCCACATCCTTCGTCCAATGCAGGTTATGGACGAGACAATTCAAATTACAATCGTGATAATAGTGGTTATGGCAGAGATAATACCGCATATAAAAGCTCCAGTTATCGAGATGAGAATTCGAATCCTCGTGCACCTGTTGAAAGTAATTATAAAGGTGATAATATGTCAAGAGGCAATTACAATAAAGGTGGAAGGAATGATTATAATACTGCCCCTGCTCCACCAATGTACCAACCAGTAAATTATTGTGTGCCATTAGGAAATCCTCAATTTGGATTTGGTGGTTATGTGCCAGCTGGTGATAACTTTCAGCAGTATGGATTAGGAGATGGAATTACTCAAATGAATCAGATGAATCAGTATCAGCATCAGCCAAGAGGAGGATCCCATGGATCAGGGTCAAGAGGCAGGGGAGGCTATTCTGATAGGGGCTCAAATCAGTCTCGTGGAGGCCGAGGTCAGAGGAGAGGTGGTAGAGGTCGTTATTAATGAAAGTTAGTCATTGTTACTGAGTCTTGTGTGTTTTCTTTTTCTAATGCCATTTATCTCTGAAGCAGCATTTCAGTTCTTAATGTTTCATCTGGTCTTCAAATTCTCAAAGGATTTGAATTTGTTTTCTCCCACAACAATATTTCTGTAAAAAATATGTATAAAAAGAATCTCTTTGTCCCCCCTCCCCTTTGCATTTCTTTCATTAAATTCTTTTTCTCTCTTTTTTTTTTTTACCCCAATTTCATAAGCACCTGTTTCATTGTTTTTCAAAAAGTTTTCTCTATAGATAATGCAATTTTTTAACTCTAATTTATAGCTTCTACATGACTATTAAGTAGTAGAAAAAAATTAAGATTAATATCCATAAGTCATTTGTTTTATTTAAAATTAAAAGATGGTGATTATGTGATAATGAATATTCCATTTAATTTAGTTTTTTATTTTTATGTATCTTGATTTGTCTTACTGTGCTTGGCTTTTATAGGAGATTTATTGTTAAAAACATTCTATTTCAAAATGAATTAATTCATTAATTTTTAACTATTAAATAGAAATTAATTCAAAGATTAATTTTTGAATTTCTTTTTAAACGTTCTATTTACATTATTTTTATTTTAAGGCATTCTGTTAATTAAAATATGTACAGTATTTATTATGTAAAACATCCTATTAAAAGGCTCTAATATTGTATTCAATTGAATGTTAAAATAGACAATTTCTTTACTCAAGCAAATTATTAAAATTCTACTATTGCACTATTAAAATATTATTATTAAAAAGGTCCTGTTATTTGGATTGCATTTTGTATGAATCAATGAATGTTTTGATTAGCTTGATATATGGAAAAAGTTTCAAATTGTTAATGTTTCATCATTAAAAATTTATTATTACAAAACATTTCATTATCATTGCTCTAGATATTGTAAAATGTTTTGATAGTGATATATGTTAAATTTAACTGTAGCAAATAATACTTTTAAAAAAATCAATTATTACATAAAATTATTATAGTTTAGATATTAAATACTTTAATTTCGATCTCTGATGTAAAGAGTTTTTGCTTTTAAATGATTATAAAATAACTTATGTATTTTCGTGGATTTTAAATCTTTTACATAAATTTATCATTTGATTGTACATTTACTATTCAAGTATGTTTGAATTTGTATTTTTGACTTTATCAGCTGATGGCTTTGGTATAACAGGAATATTTCATTTTATGGTCGTTTTCTTCAGGCAAAAATTTCTTTAAATAGTCCTATTGATTTGTGGCTTGTAACATTAATCATTAGTAGTGTTTTGTAATATTTTTCAATTTATAATTTTTTCTTTACTTTAAATGATTTATTACTTTTTTTTTTTTTTTTTGGGGGGGGGGGGGGGGGGTAGCCATATTGGAATAGGTGAGAAATAATTAAATCATAGTTTATTTCAAAAAGATTTAGAAACATAATTAAATTTTAGTTGGTCTAGATTTAATAAATGGCTACATTGTTTTTAAAGTATCATTTAGTCTTTTTTTACATCTGTATAATTGCTAAGGAATTAAATTTCTTTTATTGTTAAAAAAAAATAATAATTCTCTACTAATGGTAGTTAAACTATAAAGTGGATTTTAAATATTACTGGTGTTAATTTCCATGTTTTCTCTTAGATTGAAGTTGTGTATAAAATTATTTAAGTTATTATGAAAATTTTCTTTTAATACTGATAAATCTGTAAATACGAATTTTTTTATATTATCAATTCTTCTGTTTTATTTTATAGTAGAAGGTAGTAATTATGTGATAATTTTTATAGGTACATTGCCTTGAATGAATGTTTATTATACCAGTGTTGATTGTCTTTTTGTATTGAAATTTACTGAAATGTTTTGATAGGTTTTAAAATGATTTTCAACATCAGTTTTTGGTTATTGTACTACTTCTATTGTTGCTAGATATATAGTTTTATATTTAATAGTTCCAAATTATTTAGAAGTTGTTTTCCATTACACATTATTACTTTAAATATGAACTTATATTTTAATGTAAAAGTTTTGTATTTTTTGTTCTGTTACCTGAAGCTTTAGATATTTTAATCTAATACAGGACATAGTTTATTTACTAAATTAGAATAAACTTTATTGCTAAATTGTATTTTAATTTATAAGAATTGGTATCTTTTTGCCTGCTACAAGAGCATTCGTGGTTAAGCTCTCCTTTCTCCCACCCCTAAAATAGTATAGAAATTTGAGGGAGGGCTTTCTTTTGTATTACGAAAAATATTTGTATTCATTTAAAATAATTAATGTAAAATACATGATTTAGTGAGAAGCAAATAAATAAAAAAAAAAAAGGTTTCCTTAATCTACTTTTGAAACATTTTTTTTTATTATTATTATTGAGAGAGCATAAGCTGGATATGATTAATTTTATCTTAACATTTAATATCATAAGTTTGGATGACTTTCTATTGAGATTTATTTGTTTACTAGTTGTGCTTTGTCCATCTAAGATGCATAGTATTATTATTATTATTATTATTATTTTTATTTTTTTAAATAAGCATCATTTTAGCTGTGCCTATGTTAAAACAAATTTTCCTTCTTAATAAGCTATACTTTACTTCATGAAACTCATGATATTTATTTTTTTTAAGTGGACAATTTAGTTTTCTTTTTTCATTTATATTTTGTTTACTCTCTTTTTTATACATCTTGATCTTATTAAAGTATCTTCTGCTAATTCTTGTTTATGTGTAAATAAAATAGTACAATATCAGTTTCTTTCTGAAATTACTATAAAAGTAAGCCGTTCCTCAAGAAAATAAATAAAACAAAAGGAAGTAAATAAAATAAACCTGTTATTTTGAAAACAATGATTTTATTCTGTTTAATTGAAATGTATCCTAATGCATTTAGTAAATGAGCTTTTCAAAAAATTTATTTCTTTGGAAATTTATTTAAGAGCCAATGCGCATGAAAAGATTTTGAATTATGTCGTACAAACCTATTTTTCATTTAGACAATCTATGACTGCAAAATAATTTAAACATCAATTTTGTACAAAAAAATAAAATAAAAATAGATTTTAGTGTGTTTGTTAAAAGAAAATAAACTATTCCTCCTGCCCTCACTCTTACCAAACCTTGGTGTATTGTTATATTGGTATTTTTCTAGCAGCATTTTTTCAAATAATGTTGCTGATGCAATTTAATTTAGAAGTCCCCATCCTAACATAGTACAAATTTTTGATATTCAAACAAGTTAGTTTTATTTAGAATTTTTATATGGGTAATTTTACTATGCACTGTACTATGCAATTTTTCTT
Source organism: Maratus speciosus (assembly GCA_963932465.1). Lineage (NCBI taxonomy): Eukaryota > Metazoa > Arthropoda > Arachnida > Araneae > Salticidae > Maratus > Maratus speciosus. Next base: position 143,731,892 of record OZ010787.1, on the reverse strand, counting down.
AGTTTAAACTATGCAATATATATTATGCATTTTTTTTCTTAAATCTAGTTAAAAAGATACAATGTTTTAAATTTAAACTATGCAATGTTTCTCATTCTAGTAAACGTGAACAGAACATTAAAACTTTGTAATTATCCTTATGTAAACTTTTTTGTATTCTAGTATAACTATTTTATTATTGTTCCCCCATAGTGTTATTCAGTTGGTATTGTTTCAGTGAAATAAATTCTGGTTACATGCTTTTGATAATTTTTAAATAATTTGTGTGACTGAGTAATTTAACATTTTGTACCTATTTATTTTTCATTTTTATTTATTTTGAATGACTTAAATCAAGTTATGTAACTTAAGATCCCTGTAAATAACATATTTCTTAAGATTTATTATATATTTTTAATTAGTTTAAAATTATAGACAGTATTTTTATTATTGTTGTAATTATTTTCTAAGGTTAACTTGTAACTCAGTCTTATTATACAGGGTGTCCAGTCTCAATGGTGTCCAATGGCTAATTCCTAAACCGTTAGTCATAGACATATAGTTCCAATTACAAAAATGTTTAAAATCAGGTAAAGAAACATTTTAAAAGTGATTTGGGTCAATAAAAACGTTTCTTAAAAAATTACGAAATTTAATTTTTTATACGGTCCCCCGGTCCCATAAGTTATATTTAGTAATTTTTTCCTATTACACTGACAAGTAAGACAAAAAAAGTCTCATTCATATAACGCTAAAATTGAGCGAGTTATGAAACTTTGAAAATGCATGACTTATGCCACTTTTCTACTCAGAAAACAAATGAGTTCGGCTTGGCTTTGAGGGATCATATACCAAGTGTTTAAAGTATTCGAAGATCTTACTTCATGTGTATCTGCGCTTTGAAAAAAAATCCTACAAGTATTATGATTGTCTCAAATTGGCTAAAATAACATATGTTTTATTTTGTCAGGATTTGAGAGTGTTTGTTTCTCTTATGATTTCTTTTAACAAAAATTGTTTTTTTTTTATAAGTTTTTATGTTACTTCAACAATTGTATGTATGTTTTTCCAGTTCAAAATTTGTACTCGAACTTTAACCCATTTTTAAATATCCGATCGAGATTGCATTTTACATACTGCGCAAATCCGATAACAATCTAATATTAAGATTTTCGGTGGTAACCATTTATACTTATTTTACAGGATAACACAAAAAATTTCGGATAGATTTCTGCCAAGGAGTTTAAGAAAAAGTTTTAGATTAGATAATACAAGACTGTGATTGTTGGGTTTTTTAACTTTTAAGTATGTTTTAGCACTGAATCGGAAAATTACCTTAATTTTTAACCATCATGTCAGGATATTTCGCAAATCATAAATTTTCAAATTTAAAGAATAACAAAAATCGAATACTATAAAGTAGAGGAAATGGTTGTGTTTTTTAACTTTTGATAATTGATTTTTACGCACTTTTTAGCACTGAATCTGAAAATGACCTTCATTTTTAACCATTACGTTAGAATTTTTTTGCAAATCGCTAATGTGCAAGTTAAAATATAGCGAAAATCTCATACTATAAAACATATGTAAAATATTTTTTATTTTATTTTATTTTATTAAAAAATTTATTCGATATTTTTGCTTATCCTGGGATTCTTACAGCTAAACAGCTGAGTGGTCCGATGAGATGGGGGAGGAAATTCAATTTTAACACTGAGCTTGTTAACTTTGAAATTTGCAGTTTGCGGAAAAATCCTGATATGATAGTTAAAAATGAAGGTCAATTTCGGATTCAGCGGTACAGAATATAGAAGAATCAATTATCAAAAGCTAAAAAACATGACATAACCCAACTTTTGCAGGCTTGTGCAATCTAATAATATTTTAAAATACGTATCATTTTGTAAAGAATTGAGGCTGTTAATTTAGAATCATTTTATTTAACAAAAATTCTGTTTTTTCTTTCTTCTTAAATGTTTATTACAAATTGTATATTTTCCATTAATATGCCAGAATGATTAAAGATTTCAAATTTATATTGCAATGTTAATTTTACTCCCAAACATTTTTTATATCTGACAAAATTATATTTTGATTAAATTTGTGAATGACCCCCAATTTGCAGCAAAAAATATGCTCCAACTTTAAACGGCTATTACTCGGTCAATTTTAATCGTAGAATAACGGGACTTTTTTTGTATTACTTGTCAGTGTAAAAGGAAAATTTCACTAAATATAACTTATAGGACCGGGGGACTGTATAAAATTTAAAATTCGTAATTTTTTAAGAAATGTTTTTATTGACCCAAATCGCTTTTCAAATATTTCTTTACCTGATTTAAAACATTTTTGTAATTGGAACTATATGTCTATGACTAACGGTTTAGGAATTAGCCATTGGACACCATTGAGACCGGACACCCTGTATGAGTAATGTAAGCATACTTTTATTTAATAATGCGGTCTAATAAAAAAAATGAACAGAAACAAAGCTGTATCACAGCTAAATATACAAAAACGTAATAAGGCAAAATTCTTTCATATTTATTCATTATTATAATATTAAAGATCTAGCCTTAATGTAAGCCAAAATATTTATTTCTAAATTTGTATGAATTAAATAATATCTTGATACAATTGTTTGAATTAAAACGTTTGCAATGAATTAAAATTGAGTGTGTATTTATTTTTTGCTTGTTATTAATAAGAAAAAGTTTAAAAAGTGGCCTGATTTAATTGCATATGAATTTTTCTTGGCTAATTTATATTTTTCATTAAAAGTTTTATTATTTATAGTTTTATAATTTCATTAAAAGTTTTTCATTTATATTTTTCATTAAAAGTTTTACCAGAAGTTGGATGTTTTGTTGAATTATATTTGAATGATCTTATGCAAATTTTATGCTTTTACTGTTTTTTTTTTTCACTTTTATAAGCTATCTTTTTTAAGAGAATGTGGGAATTTTTTTTTTAATTTCCTGAAAATCATTCTTCTGTTTTTTTCTGCATTAATTTTTACTATGTTAAGTTCAAAGAAGTATTTTCGACTGAGTTTGCTTACTATTGCAGTAGAGAGTGATATTAATGTTAGTTGAAAACATATCACTTGATTGGTTTAGAAATCAGTATTCTGAGCATTTGATGCATTTAACTATATAAATTCTATTTCCCACTCCTTTTTATCAGTTATAAGAAAGCTGAACATTATTCCTAAATATTTTTAAAAAATGCATAAAAAGAAAAATACAAGTCACATTACTTAAATAAATTTGCTGTTTTTATAAGCTAAGCCAAAATATTTATTTCTGAATTTTGTATCTTGATTGACAATTGTATGAATTAAAATATATGCAATCAATTAAAATTGAATCTTGTATTTATTTTTTACTTGTTATTAAAAAGGAAAAGTTTAAAAAGTGTCCTGATTTTGAATGCATATTAATTTTTCTTTTGTAATTTATAATTTTAAAAGTTTTATCATTTATAGTTTTATCATTTCATTAAAAGTTTTATCAGAAGTTGGATGTTTTGTTGAATTATACTTGAATGATCTTATGAAATTTTATGTCTTTGTTATTTATTTTTTCATTTCCACTTTTATAAGCAATCTTTGTTAAGAGAAGTAGAATTATTTTTCTTTAAAAGCATTCCTGTGTTTTTCTGTATTAATTTACACTATATTAATTTCAAAGAAGTAATTTAAACTGGTTTGCTTACTATCACAATAGAGAGTGATATTAATGTTGAAAACAATTTATTGAATTGGTTTAGAATTGGTGTTCTGGACATTTAATGCATTTGTCTATGTAACTTCAATTTCCAACTTCTCATGGCAATAATATTAAAACTGAATATTATTCCTAAGATTTTTTTTTTTTAAATGCACAAAAAGAAAAATACTAGGTACATTTCTTAAATAAACTTACAATTTTTATAAGCTAACCAAAATATTTATTTCTAAATTTGTTTGAATTAAAATTGTATCTTGATACAATTGTTTGAATTAAAATGTTGTCAATGAATTAAAATTTAATCTTTTATTTTATTTATTTATTTATTTTGTTATTAATATCAAAAACTTTAAAAAGTGTCCTGATTTTGAACACATGTGAATTTCTCTTTTGTAATTTATAATTTTCATTTATATTTTCCATTAAAAGTTTTATCAGAAGCTGGATGTTTTGTTGAATTATATTTAAATGATCTTATGCAAATTTTATGCATATCATTTATTTTTCCTTTCCACTTTTATGAGCAATAATGGAGAAAAATTCATATTTTTATGTTTTTGTATGTTTAAAATAATTTGTTTTGTCATATTGCAGCTGTGATTTCTTTAAAAGTGATTATTCCCTTAATTTTTAGTGTTTTGTCATTTAAGAATTAAGTGAAATGTTAAAGATTCTTATGCTGCTTTGTACATGGGATTTATGTATATGAATAAATAAAATGTTGTTCATAAAATTTGTTTTATTCATCACTGATCTTTGCAATTGAATGCTTATGTATATATCAGTTTTCTATATGCACTCTTAATATTTGTGTTAATCTTGCATTAAATATTCAAAAATTGTAAAAAAAATGCAACCATTTGATTAACACTAGCTTGTGAGTGTCTTCATGTTATTTGCATAGGCTCTTAATATAGGCTTGCTTAAAATGCTCTTTACATTAACAGAAGTTTTAACATGGAAACCAATTAGAATGGTTTGAGACATTTAGAATAAATCACTTTAAGCAGACTGGAAAGTACGTGCAAAACTGATATCATTTTAATGCTAGGTTTAATCATGTAAACTTTCTATGGGAAAAATTTTAAGTGATGGTTCAGAATTTAATATGAGCTTAAAGCTTACTTTTTTAACTCTTTAAATCCCAAGCTCCAAAAGATGAAAAAAACCTCTCAATCCCACCAATATAGCCCACAGCTTGTGCTGTTTCCTTCCACAGTGGTAAAAGTGACAACCTACTGCTTTGTCCCTTTCTTCCGTTTTCAACTACCTGTTATGCCCTCCTATTTATCAATATTCTGCAAAGCTTTATTTAGATGAAAAGTTTGAAAAAAGTGAATCTTGTAAAACTGCTGAAATGAACTAGCCATTCATAGTGCATTGTTTTATAACACCCCTGCCCCCTCAATAAATAAATTTATCATTCTTATAGAATCAACTTAGGTATGCAGAGAGTTGTTATTGTATTTTAATTTCAAATTACATTCAGTTATAGAAAATGATTTTATTTAAATTTTTTTAAGTTTAAAAGTATATGCAAAAAATGCCATAATTTATATATTTCATAATTAACAGATATACATGTAATTTTGAAGTAAAAAAGTAGAAGATTTTTTAATATTTTATATTTCTTTTTTCCCCTCATTTAAGTAAGAGAAAATTACTTCTATTTAATTTTTCATTAAGTCATATCTTTTTTAGGACTGAACAGTGACATTTTTGTGCATCATTTACCATACTGTAGTTTTTTGTTACTTAAGATTTTTTACTTAAAAGTTAAAAACTTCTATCCTTTGCCATCTCACAGCTTACAAAGATCTCATCAATACTAATTGGTGCAGAAAATGGATGCATCATTTGCATTTCACTTATACTAGAAATGAAGTTTAAATAAATATACAGCATATCTAAATTTCTTTATTCTTAATTTTTCAGTTATGAATTAAAAATAAATTTCAGAAGACAAATACTTTTTTTTTTCTTACAAAATGCACCTTATTTGCAGAATTTTTATATTTTTTTTTAAATTGAGTTTCTTTTTTATTAGGTTTAAATTGTTTCATGATTTTGGTTTTTTAAGAATGTAATTGGCATTACAAGTATTTACAAGTAGTCATAATAATGGCTCTGATTTATTTAATAATTTTAAAGTTATTAAAGTCAGTCACAGTCAAATTAATATAACATTATAAATAAATATCTATTCGTATGTGATAACGTAGTGAAGATGGAAAATATATGCTGGTAAGTCTTCATTTTTTCCCCATATAATGATTAATAATCATTAATGTTAATGGAGAAAAAATTAATCATTGTGGTCATCAATATACGGTAAAATAAAGATTTATTTCTATACATATTAAATTTATTCATATTCATTAATATTTAATAATTTTAATGATTAACTTGTATTTAAATTTTAGCCTACTCGGAACAATATCATATTATTTTCTAATACATACATAGTATACTATCTTAAATGAGAATAAAATGCATAATGAGTGTATTTGTTATACCTAATGCTATCTCAGTATGGATTTTAATTTGGTAATTTGTTTATTTTTCCTCTATCCTTTTTAATATTGTTTTATTTTGAACTTAATTGGCAATTGGTGTTCAATGGTTTATTTATCGGTTTTATGTGTGTGGTAGTACCAAATTCATATTCTTTAGCTAATTTAAGGCTAATATGAAGATAAAACCACACATTTTATTTGTGGAACTTACGGCATTTTTGACCCAACGAATCTAAGTTCTACAAATTTCCATTATTCCATTTCTGTCATTCAATTTCTGCTTTTTTTTACTGTATTTTTAGAATCTATTTTAAGTGTGGCAGGGGGGGGGGGGGACTGTATTTGTTAATGTCATTTTATTCATAATTTCACCGTTTTTGTTGGTGGTCAGTAATGTTTATTTAATAGTTATATATATATATATATATATAAACCATTATAAATCATTACAAATTACCAGCAAGAATTGTGAATGTATAAATAACAAAGGAATGTATTCAAATTAAAAATTATGTATAAACTGCCATATAAGTCTATGAAACAGATCCCTATAAGAAATGCAACATGGATTTGAAAACATAGTAAACATAAGAAAAATGGAAATTTGTGGATCCAAGGTTGATTCATCAGGTCCTAATTACCTGGATTGCCATAAATAAAACATGCAAGTTCATCTTCCTATTAGCCATAAAAAGGTAAAGAATGCAAATTTAGGACTACCGCACACAATAAATTCAGAAATTAAATTGTTAGAAAACACTTAAGTTAAAAAAAGTCCTTCCGGTCAGTGCCGGGAGGAAGAGGTAGCTTTCATATTCCTTATTTTTAAAAAGCCAGCTTATATTATTCAAACGCACAAAGCTCAATTTAGTGGAAACCGATTACAGGAGATTCAATACTAATTTTTATTAATACTAAATCATTATGGATGAGAATTTAGCGAAATTAGACAGCTTTATCCAAGCTGCTTTTATTTAAAATGACTTATATTTTGTTGAAAAATTTGGCGATACATTGAAGTGCCTGCCATTTTAAGACAACAAGATGGATGAGGCTAACCAGTGAACTTGGTCGAGACCTTAGTAATTCCTGTGCACATGCTCACTCACATCGGAATCAGTTGATATATACGAGTGCTGTCGCAGGCAAAAAATCAGATTTTTCAAAATGTCACCTGCATTAGAAATTCAAACTGCTATATCTGAGCCATTTTTTAAGATAAATTCAAAACAAAAAATGTGCTGGAATCCTTATATCAAGGTCAAATAGTTAAAGAAACCTTTTTCAATTTCTAATTTTTTTGCACCTTACTTTAAATATTTTTTTTTATTTACTGGCCGCCATTTTGAAACAACATGGCTGATAAAGCTGGCCTGCGAACTTGGGCAAGACATTGCTATATACTATCCACATGCCTTCTTACATCAAAATAGGTTAATAAATACACATGTTATCGCGTGACAAATATCAGATCGTTTCAAATTGTCAGCCATACTAGAAATTCAAAGTGCTATAATTCAACATTTTTTAAGATATAGACGAAACAAAAACTGCTGCGGAATCTTTGTATCAAGGTCACACACATAAAAAAAAATCTTTTTCATTTTCCAATTTTTTGATACTTCATTTTAAATTTTAAATTTAAAATTGTTTTTTAATGGCAGCCCTTTTCAAACAAGATGGCGAATGAAGCTGGCCAATGAACTCTATCAAGAGATTGGTATGTACTATGTACACACCAAGTTACATCCAAATCGGTTCATAAATACGCCTGTTATCGCGTGACAAAAATCAGGTCATTTCAAAATGTCAGCCATGCTAGAAATTCAAAGTGCTATAACTCAGCCATTTTCAAAGATATAAACAAAACAAAAACTGCTCCGGAATCTTTGTATCAAGATAAAACACATAAGAAAAAAATATTTTTAATTTTCAATTTTTTGGTACCACATTTCAAATTTTAAAATGTTTTAAAAAATTTAAATGGCCGCCATTTTGAAACAAGATAGCGGATGAAGCTGGCCAACGAACTCGGTCGAGACATTGGTATGTACTATCTATAAACGAAATTTCATCCAAATCGGTTCATAAATACGAGAGTTACAGTGTGACAAAAATCAGATTATATAAAACATGGGATATATATATATAGATATGTTTATATATATATATATATACAAACTTTTGAACGGAGGGTGGTTTCGGGGTCTGGGGGATCATGATCGATGAAAATATACCAAAATTTTTTGAAATCGCTTTCCTCCGAACAGCTGCAATAGGTAGCTTTTTGTAATGAAAGCTACCTAATAAATATTGATTGAAATGGATTAATAAAAGAAAAACATATTACCAATTGAAGATCCAATCTGAATATGAATGATACAGCAAAAGAAAAAAAATATATAAGAGATGATTTGCACATGTTGCTAAAAAAAGTCTTTTAAATAATCATGGACCTAGGAGTCTTAATATATAGTATAGGCAGGTATAAATCCTAAGATATGGTACTTGTTGCCATCTGTATTACATTTAAAAATGTATTAGGAACATTCAAAAAGTAACGAGCCAGGGGCCTAGGAACAGAGACTGGTACATGTATTTCAGAAGTATTGGCCCTGGCTGTTGAGGCACCTGTCTCACTCAGACACTAGGCGGTAAATGGCTGTCTCGTAAAATTCATGGGGCTGCGATGTGAACAAGTTCTGCATGTACTGCTTGACGTCATCGTCCGAGGTGAATCGTTTGCCTCTCAGAGCTTTTTTAAGGGACCAAAAATGGTGTAATCGCAGGGAGAGAGGTCTGGACTGTATGGAGGTTTACCGAGAACCTCCCACTTGAATTTTTTCATGAGTGCCGTAATCGTGTTGGCCGTATGAGGCCTTGCATTATCGTGGAGCAGTATGACCCCACAGGTGAGCTTGCCTGGTTGTTTTGATTTGATCGCTTGGCGAAGGGTGATCAAGGTTTACGAGTAACACTGGACATTCACTGTTGTCACTCTGCTGCAGGAAGTCTATCAGAAGGGGACCGTCTTGGTCAAAGAAGAACGTCAGCATAACATTTCCTCCACTTGTGTGGATGGCCATGGATTTTCTTGGTGGCGGTGACCTTCGATGTTTCCACTGGAGACTTTGTCGTTTCGATTCTGGTTCGAAGTGATGACACCAAGACTCATCTCCAGTCACCACTCGTGCCAGGAACTCATTCCCTTCCCTGACATAGTGCTGCAGATGATCAAACCAGTGGACCATTCGACATGCTTCCTGTTGTGGTTGAAGACTGTGGGGCACCCATTGGGCGCACACTTAGCGTTAGTTCAGTCTTTCCATCATGATGGTGTGAACACTTCCAACGCTCAATCCGACCTCGGCGACCCCAAAGCAGAATACTTTGCAATGTTCGGCAACGGAATTTCAGATGATCAAAAATGTTCTGCAAGCGCAATGGGTGAATAAAAAGGGGGGGAATGTTTATATACATATGTAAGGATGTAATTTCATCTTTTATAAAAATGCTAAAGATGTGTTTCGTAAAACACTGTCAAAAAAAGGAAACATATTCTGGAGGCAAGATTTATTTCTAGAACCATGGCATTGACACAGAAGTTACTGACTTTGGAAGTGAGATATTTAGACATATTACTTTTATGAAGAAAATGTCTTTGGAAATTTGGTCCATACATAGTTAAAAGGCCAGCTTTTACAAGTTTCCTAACAGATTTATTTCCAAATGGAGGTCCATTCGTATAAATAAACATACGTTTGTCTGTTGTACCAATGGTCGTTTTGTTCCCATCAGCTGTATTGGGCCTTTTAGAAAATTTTTTATCGATTGTAGATTCCATTGATTCGCATATAGCTTCAGATACTGAAATAGACAAAATTTTAGTTAGAAAACTGGTTAATTTCGGGATCTCTGATTTTAAAGTATTCACAACATTTTTTAACATGGTGTTATTTTAAAAATATGTTTCACTCTCCTGGCACTCTTTGACAGTTTCATAAACCCAATCAAGAAATACAGTGTATTCAAAATACAGCTCCTTCCCTTCCCCTTTGGGGGGAGGAACACAAGGGAGTACATTCAGAATTTCAAAAAATTTGGAAAGATCCTTTGTTTGTCACATCTGAACATGGAAAAATCAGATATTCAAAATTGAATAAATATTTTGTTGCTTTGATGATCTCAATAAGTTCTGTGCTTTGTCCAAAATAGACACTGTATTGATGCAGCAATGTATCAATATATTGCAGTATATCTTTGATGTCACTAATAAAATATGATATACTAGAATTATCAGTAGCAGACCTTAACATTTTGCTACTTATTGGAAGGTCTGGCAGAAATACTCCTTGGAAAGTACTTTCTTCTGAAAACATGTGCCATGAAAGTATTGTATTTTTGAAAAAACATTTTGGCAATAATCTGACAATATCAATAAATTGTTGCACATTCTCACAATTATGAAGGCTTGTCAGATGGGATTTGATGTTTAGCAAATAACAGTTTAGATTTGTAATTAAATCTGTTACCTGAATACATTTTAACATGGTAGCAAGTACCGAAATTATATCAGCAATAACTATTATACTGAAAATATTTCTTTTTGATAAAAGTTTGTCCCTCAGACTTGCATTTTCTGTTTTTTCAGAGTCTGCGACTAATGCCTTGAAGTCATTTAGGAATGTTTGAAAAACATTAAAAGCATGTAAAACAAATTTCAAAGTTTTAAAAATTTTAGGCTTGTAGAGAAACATTTGCAGTTCATCTGCACATTCATTTAGACTTTCAAATGATTTCCCCCACATGAATTCTTTCATGCAAGTATTGATAAGTGCTAAGGAATCTTCCACAATTTTACTATCTGAATGTACCTGAACCAACTCTAGCCTGTGCATAGGGTCCCAGGATACAGGAATATCTTCTCTAATTAGTATAGGTCAAAATTAACATCACTGGCCACTGGCCAGTACAGAGATTTTTTTCACTGGCTAGTTTTTATTTTAACCACTGGCCAGTAACAAAGTTATGTACGCTCCATACAAAATTGTGTTTTTTCTAACTATCAACATTGTAATTTACTAATATATATTACTTACCATTCGATATGATTACACTCAACTGAAAAATTTTATTTTTACTATTAATTGCAATGAAATAAATTCACAGGAAATTTTCAGAAAGGTTACAGCAGAGGGGGACCCCCCCCCCCCCTCGGCACTAACTAATATGCCTTTTTCTGCGACCACTTAACGAATTTCGCGTTTTTTTCGCGACCTTTTGACGAAATTCACGTTTTTTCGTGACCTTTTGCAAAATCTGCGTTTTTTCGCGATCTTTCGACGAAATAGTTGCGTTTTCTCCGCGGTCTTATCACGAAATTCGTGTTTTTTCCGCGATCTTTTTTCAAAATTTGTGTTTTTCCGCGATCTTTTTTCAAAATTTGTTTTTCCACGATCTTTTGACGAAATTTGCTTTTTTCCGCGATCTTTTGACGAAATTTGCGATCTTTTCTCGAAATTTGTGTTTTTTCTGCGATCTTTTTTCGAAATTTGTGTTTTTCCGCGATCTTTTCTCGAAATTTGTGTTTTTTTCCGCGATCTTTTCATGAATTTTGCGTTTTTTCCACGAAATTTGCGTTTTTTTCGCGATCTTTTCACGAAATTTGCGTTTTTCAGCGATACTTCGAAGAATTTTGTGTTTTCTTGCGATTCTTTGTTGAAATTTGCGTTTTTTCCGCGATCTTCTCTCGAAATTTGTGTTTTTCCGCGATCTTTTGACGAAATTGCGTTTTTTTTCGCGATTTTGTCAAGAAAGTTGCGTTGTCTCCGCGATCTTTTCACGAAATTTGCGTTTTTCCGCGATACTTTGAAGAATTTTGTGATTCTTTTTCGCTATTCTTTGTCGAAAATTGCGTTTATCCGCGAGCTTTTCACGAATTTTGCGTTTTATCCGCGATCTTTTCACGAAATTTGCGTTTTATCCGCGATCTTTTCCCGAAATTTGCGTTTTTCCGCGATACTTTGAAGAATTTTGTGATTATTTTTCGCGATTCTTTGTCGAAAGTTGCGTTTACTCCTCGATCTTTTCACGAAATTTGCGTTTTTTTCCGTGATGTTTTGACGTAATTCGCGTTTTTTACGTGGTCCTTGGGTGAAATTCACGTTTTTTCGCGATTCCAAGCTTTTAAGCTTTAGTGAAAAACTTTCCCAGCTTCGTTCTTTGCACATTCGCGGAAGACAACTCCCGTTCGGAAAGAAATCGCTAGTTGTTCAGAAAGTAGGTGAAATAGGAGGGAGGGAGAAAGGTTGATTGTCGCGCAACATTCTTATTTCTTCCTAAATAGATTCGAACACAACGAAAGTAGCTACCCCCCCCTCCCCCGAATTCTTTTTGCTTTCACATCAATATGCACTTTTTTTTTTACAAAAGAAAATGTAACATTTGTCTTGAAATGTTCTGCAGCGCATCTCATTGTTCTGCGACGTACGTCGCACATTTAAGCATATTCTGCTTTGGGGCTCGGCGGCTACGGCTTTCACTGTAACTTGGCGGTCCTGAGTAACGAGTTTTTATTTTTCCTCTATCCTTTTTAATCTTGTTTTATTTTGAACTTAATTGGTGTTCAATGGTTTATTTCTCGGTTTTATGTGTGTGGTAGTGCCAAATTCATATTCTTGAGCTAATTTATGACTAATATGAAGATGAAACCACACATTTTATTTGTGGAACTTAAGGCATTTGGGACCCAACGAATCTGTCTAAGTTCTACAAATTTCCATTATTCCATTTCTGTCATTCAATTTCTGCTGTTTTTTACTGTGTTTTTGGAATCTATTTTAAGTGTGTTGGGGGGAACTGTATTTGTTAATGTCTTTTTATTCATAATTTCACAGTTTTTGTTGGTGGTCGGTAATGTTTATTTAATGGTTATATATATTAGGGTGGAGCAAAAAAAAAATAATTTTTTTAATCAAAAACGGTTAGGTGCCAAAAGTTGCCTTTATACTAGTACATCATCTGTGTGCAATATTACCGCTGAAAAAAAAAATGGCTTGAGTCTGCGCGTTTGGTCCAAAAGTCGAAATTTTGGGTAAAATTTGACATTTTTTCAAAAAAATTAAATTCCAATAGAGCTGGCTATTATTTAAAAGTGTTATTTAAACCTTTATTATTAATGACTTAACATATTTAAACGATATCTTTGTTCTGTATAACGGGAGCAAAACTGACAACTTTTGGTAAAAAAAGGCGTTTCCACTCTGTTGTGTCATACAACTAATTGTTGTTTGGAATATGCTTTCAAATCTACCCAGGAGGTATCACGTGGAGGTGGCTGCATGTTATGACACAACAGTGCATAGATCGACCACTCTTCCATCTGAGCACAATGTTTATTTATATATTGAATTGTGATTTTTTATCAAAGACTGGCATAAGTTTTCTATGTATCAACCTAGCCCATCTCTTCTCTGTATCCACAGACATTGGGTGATGCTGCTGTGACACTCCTTCACGTATATTTCTACTGCTTGTGTATGATAATGTAAGCAGAATAATGCAGTGGAATTAATGGAATCTATTCATCCCTCTAGTATCTTCACCAAAATTGCATCCAGTTACTGCATAGTGATTGGGAGTTCTGTTCCAATGACATTTTACAACATTTAGGTATTTCATCTTTGAGTATGCCATCATTTACTCTACTTCTTGCATTTTTTATATGCTGATAAGCTTGTTGTTTAATGTGATGCTGATCGTCATCAAAATTGCAATAAGAATTTGCTCTCGATGTGAAAAGTTACCATTGTCCTAAATAATTTTTTTTAGTATTTGTTTTTTGCTGTTTTCTGTGATGTTTAGTAGCCGAGTAATTTCCCATAAGTTTTCAGACCAATTTTTTAGAAGTGGATTATATTTGGTGTAAACCATCCTGAGGCAGTAACTTGGATTACATACTTTGTGAGTGAACCAGACTCTGATGATCAATCAGTGCATATATAATGGCGAATAATTTTATGCGCCTTTGTGAGCTATCTTGCGTAGGACAAGTTTCTTGGGTTCCTATTCGCTAGTTCTTCTGAGCAATATCTTGATGAAATAACTTTGCAAATGTCTAGTAGGTACGTGCTGAGTACACTTTTCTCGAATTCAGGAAATAATGTTTGAAAATTACTTTCTATGGCTTCGAAAATCGAAATAAGAAGGGAATAAGCACGTGGACAAAGATTTTCCTCTTGGCCCGGCAAATCCCTGTGGGTTAGAATATAATTTTTACCAACGACCTTGTCTAATAAATGATGCAGAGGAAATTCGCTGGACTTGGAAGTGGCATATGATCAATTGTAATGGTTCATTCTAAACATGTCCCTCGCAGAATGGATGTCAACGACTAACAGAATTATCCGCCTTCGATGGGCATTCACTGCCCATCAGAGTCTCTACGTTCACTCAAAAAGTACTATGTTATCCAAATTTGGCCCCAGGATAGTTTACAATCAAATGTAATCCACAGGTATCTAAAAACTCTTGGGAAATTACTCGGCTACTAAACAACACACAAAACGGAATAAAACAAATACTAAAAAAGGTTATTTAGGACAATGGTTGCTTTGCATACGCAAAGGAAATTCTTATTTCAATGCTCTCTGACGATTGCCATCATATTAAACAGCTAGCTGCTCAGCACATATTAGTTGAAAGATGAGAGTAAATGATGGCATACGCAAATCTGAAATATCGACAATAAACCTTAAAGCGGATAATTATATAAATCTAATTCATTGGAAAAGTGTTGTTGTAACAGAGCCTCTAATCAATGTGCATTTATCGGGTGCAATCTTGGTGAAGATAATAGACGGCTGAATAGATTACATCCGCACTGAATTACACTGTTTGTCTTCTCTTACACAAACAGTAGAAAAATACGTAAAGGAGATCACAGCAGCAGCATCCAAAGTCTGTGGATTCAAAGAAGAAATGTACTAGGTTGATAAATAGAAAACTCATGCCAGCCTTTGATAAAAAATCACAATTTAATGTATAAATAAAACATTGAGTTCAGATGGTAGGGTGGTCGAGCTATGCACTGTTGTGACATGAAATGCAATCACCACTACATGGTACATCCTAGGTAGTTTTGAAAGCAACTAGGTGAAAGCTGTATTCTAAACAACAATTAGTTGTATGACACAACAGAGTGGCAACACCTTTTTTTCACCAAAAGTTGTCAGTTTTGTTCCAGTTATACAGAACAAAGATATCGTTTTATTGTTTAAATATGTTAAGTCATTAATAATAAAAGTTAAAATAACACTTTTAACTAATAACCATCTCTATTGAATTTTTTTTTTAAATGTCAAATTTTACCCAAAATTTAGAATTTTGGACCAAAAGCGCAGACTCAAGCCATTTTTTTTCAGCGGTAATATTGCATGCAGATGATGTACAAGTATAAAGGCAACTTTTGGCACCTACCCGTTTTTGATTTTAAAAAATTAATTTTTTTCACTCCACCCTAACATATATATATGTTATATATAAATGCACAAATATATATTAAAATATTATATTTCACATTATTTTCTTTTTTCTATTTAAATAACTAATGAATATTTTTTAAGTTAACATATCTTGCTTATTTTGCATACTCATGAATTTTCTGTGTAATGACCCTAATTTTTCCTTAGCTTTTCATTAACAAAACCTAATGTAGAAATGCTAATTTCGAAAAACACAGACGTAGCAATGAGGATTTTGTACTAAAATTGCAAAAATTCATCTTTCATTGTGTTGTCTGAAAATGTCAACCACTGTCCATCAAGGAGAACCACACCCCCAATGTACAGGAGAACGGAAATCTTCCCAGCTAGACTTAGCTATTATTTGACTCTGTACTAGAGTGGTGCGAAAAAAGTCAAGTTGATATTTCCGAGTCGCTATAGTGCGGAAAAGTTGCGATTGGTAAATACAAGAAAAGCAAAAAAGAAATTTTTCAAATCGGACTTTATCTTCCGATCCCGCAAAGCGGCTAAAAATTCAAAAAAATTGAAAATTTTCGATATTTACAGAATTTGTTTTTATTTTTATTATTTTTTACGTTTATATATTTTTTATCGCTATAGTGAAAAATATCTGCAGACTGTACTGTTTAATAATAATAATTTAAAAAATTGTGTTTAGAGAATATCTTCCGATCGCGCAAGCTCAATCAAAAATTCAGTTTTGAGTGATTTTCATGCATTAAGAATATAATCAACTGAGGTCAGTTTGCAGTCTCAGGTTAAGATTTAAACCTTAATTGATACTATTGAGCATATTAGGTCATTTTTAAACAACCTAGAGCTTATCACGAAGAGTTCGTTCCAGGCCTGAAAAGTTTAGTAGTTCACCCAACTGCCGCTAGCCACGTTGCAAACTAGCGCTGTAGTCGGCCTACGCGCTCCCTTCTAATCTCAGTTAACTCCATAAAGTTTACAGCAAAGTCAGCTGAATTCAGATGAACTGTACATGGCATATATTTTGACGGAAGAAAGGATGTTATAAGGATGTCCCTAGTTATAGAAAGGATTGGATCAAAACATGTTCGTCGAACTATTAAAGAGGAACACTATTCTCATAAAAGAACGTGGCTCAGTTTATTTAGACCTTATGTCTCCAAACTCCGGATCTGCTAAGGACATTGTAGCTTTCATAGTATCATGTGTTACTGAACAAGGGCTTTCACTAGAATACGTAGATTCTGTAGGCTGTGATGGTAGAAATACAAATAATGGATGGAAAGATGGTGCTAACAGACAGCTTGAAGTGCATCTCGGAAGACCACAGCAGTGGGTTTTTTTGTTTATTCCATTTTGTTGAATTATATTTCCACCATCTTTTTCAACATTTGGATGGTTCAATATCATTTATTAGACCAATTGGGCAGAATCTCATTGTTGTGAAAAGCTATCGGTGATAAATTTTCAATTGACTGATTGTGAAATTCCAGAAGTGGACAGACAACTGTTGAACAAGGACCAAAGATATCTTTTTGACGTAAGTCAAGCAAGTGGCAACTTTCCAAATGACTTATCAAAGTGTGACCCCGGCCCAATTTCACAAGCCAGATGGTGCATTTGTGCAAATAGAGTTCTTCGACTTTACGCGAGCATGGAAAACCCATCGAATGCCTTAAATGCCATATTGACATTTATTTTAAAATCGTACATGCCAGTTTCGTTTGAAATAAAATGCAGCAAGTACACTACAGACGGGCCTATTTATCTGTACAAAGCAATAGAAACATCACGATACTAGCGTGACTACCTGAAAAAGTCTAGTCACTGAAATTGAACGAAAATCGTTCTTTGCTCAGCCGGAAAACCTTCTGATTGCAATTGTCTTTGAAAAGTTGTGGCACATAAGAGGGCAAGGGCTAAGAAGAGTGTTAAAAGCCAGGCAGACTGTTTCAAAAGGTAAAGACATCAGAATCTTTATCATTCCTACTTTAAACTTCGATGCCGCAGACTATACAGAATTAATTGATTGGAATGCAGCAAAATTATCATCTCCACCTCTTTTTCGGAGAATAACCAATGAAGAAATACATTTCTTCTTTCAATCTGGTGATATATCAGACTGGGATGACAAAAAGTTTCCCTACCATACCCAAGCTGTCAAGCGGTGCGTCAAATTGGTAACGGAAGCATCATTTAAAGTATGTGGGTGTGGGCCCCAATCAAGAGATGGATTCATTAAGATCACATTGAAATCAATGTCCATGATACCAGGCATAACCACCAAATCGCAGTACAAAGTTGCATCTAAAAGTCAGACTGAAACAGATGAAATAACAAATTGTATATCTTATACTGTCACGACACTAATTTTTTTAATACAGTGTTTTGACTCCATTATAACAAATTGTGTATTTAAGTAATGTAAATAGCAAAC
This sequence comes from Maratus speciosus, assembly GCA_963932465.1. NCBI lineage: Eukaryota > Metazoa > Arthropoda > Arachnida > Araneae > Salticidae > Maratus > Maratus speciosus. Next base: position 143,713,732 of record OZ010787.1, on the reverse strand, counting down.
ACCCTCATTGGTTGGATGAAGGGAAGGGTGTGGGTTGAACTCGAAGTTCAGCTACCTTCCGTGGTGAGTTTTGGGTTGTTTAAATATTATCAAATATCTAAACAAGCAAAGAGCTATACAATTTATATGCAAATGTTAATATTGGAACGCAAACTGGATTCAGGTGAATATTTTCTTTAACCATCAAAATCGCTGAAAATTGAATTTTTCCCGATTTTTATTGAGCTTGCGCGATCGGAAGATATTCTTTAAACGCATTTGTTTATTATTATTAAACATTACAATCTGCAAATATTTTTCACTATAGCGATAAAATATATATATACGTAAAAATTTTTTTTAATCCTTAAAAAATCTGAAATTTTCAATTTTTTTGAATTTTTAGGCGGTTTGCGGGATCGGAAGATAAAGTCCGATTTGAAGATTTTTTTTTTTTTGTTTTTCTTGTATTGACCAATCGCAACTTTTCCGCACTATAGCGACTCGGAAATATCAACTTGACTTTTTTCGCACCACCCTACTCTGTATTCTGGGAGGTTTCGACTATGTGAGATCCAGAGAGTTAACAACTCTTTCTAATATATTTGAAAAGTGTTTATAATTTTGGCCTGTCTGTGCTCTCTCTTAAATATGCTTGGATTACCATGCAATTTTTATGTGTTATTGAGGTTTACGATAAAATGTTCAGTATTGAAAATGTAGTGTGTAGCATTTATAGTTCATTTACAGTGACGTACAAAAGTTCTGTTCCAATATATAGGGAAAAATTGTTTCCCATGCATTTTAATAATAATGAAACATAATAAAATTGATATTTATCACAGAGATAGACAGAAACATGCTTTCTTAGGAGTGTAGAATAAGTTGCATTTATATTTGATTTACGGGGACACACAAGAAGTACATTACATTAGTCTCTGGGTGAAAATCACTTGATGCATTTTAATAATATGGTGCTTCAAACATAATGAAATAAAACAGATCACTGATGTACATTACAATATTTTTTCTATAGATTACAGGGTGAGTAGCATTTATCATTAATTTACAGAGACACACAAAAGAATACAGTATAGGAAAGACTGATTGATTTCATTGTGTGAAAAAATGAAATTTCTTAATTTTTCTGTTAGTGTTAAAGAGTGCCTCATAATCTATGCCTGATGCATAATTTTCCGTTCTTTTTTTTATTATTATCTCATTTATACTTGAAATGCAACGTTATTTAGGCCAATTCATTATTTCAAACAAAGCTATTACTATTAAAAAGACTATCCAATGTTTTCAGAATTTTCCTTTCTGCGAAATTCTTTTTTGCAGCCTTTTAATCTTAAAAGTACTTGACTTTCATCTTTAAAGTTTCCTTCTTAATGACACTAAGCAACTTTTTACAGAAAGCACATTTATTTTAAGTGGCTGAAATCGCTCTTATGCCCAAATGAAATCTTAAGCTTGACATATATCTAAAAATTCCTTCTTATTTTACAGTCTTTAAGATATGAGTTATAAAAATCTTGGTAGACATGCTGAGACTATCCAATGCAGTGATGAATTCAGGTGATGACAGAGGAGTACCATTCCCTTGGAGCATCTAAATTTTCCCCTGGGAGATTGTGTTTGTCAATGATTTTAAAGTGCAGATCCAGGGGTGATTCTGTTACATACGAGAATCTTCGAAACTAAACTTTTATAATATCCCAGACTTTTTAAATTGACTATCTTTTATTGTAATTCATTTCTGTTGCTTTTCATTTCAGAGTTCATTAAGGTATATGTATCTGCCCAACCCAATTCCTGTGGTTACACGTCACCAACACTTGCCATGCAGATGTATGAACTTTGATTTGTTCGTTTGTACAGCGTTTTCATTCCTCTTATATTCTATGATAATGTTTTTCCAGTCGGAAGGGAAGAGGTGGTTTTTCTCCTCTCCCTCCATTTTCTGTTATAATTGCATTTAACCAAGAAGATTTCATTAAATCCTTTAAATGGAAAGAAATAAGCTTTTGTGACTCTAACGTTCACACTATCCATTCGAAAAAAAAAAATATATTAATCAACACACAGTCAACCATTTATTTACTACACTATAGGTAATTTTCTTGTGAAATGTGTTCAAGATTCAACTGACGACGTTCATCCAAGGATCGGGGCGGACCCTGCGACATTTTGAGGTAAGCCAAATTCCTTATCTCTTTTTTTTCTAACTTTGAAAAAAATGATACATTAGAATATATAATGGTAAAGAGGTCACTCCTTATAACAGATTCTATTCCGAATTTTCAGAACATTCCGAAAAATTAAGGCAGTCATTTCCGAAAATTAAAAAAAATCGGCCATAAATCCAAAAATTTTAACATAAAATATATCGCGAATTTCGACAAATGGTCACCGAAAAAGATCAATTTCGTCAATCGTTCGAAGAAAAATCGCCAATTTCTTCAAACGATCGGGGGAAAACGCGAATTTCGCCAGAGGATCGCGAAAATAACGCAAATTTCGTTAAAGGATCGCGAATTTCGTCCAGGGATCACGAAAAAAAGTTAATTTCGTCAAAGAATCGCGGAAAAACGCCAATTGCATAAAAGGTCGCGAAAAAACCGCAATTCTTGTCAAAAGATTGCAAAAAAACTGGAAATTTAGTAAAAAATGTCGGGATTTTCGTCAGAAGATTGCGAAAAAACAGCAAATTTCGTCAGAAGGTTCCGAAAAAACGGCAAATTTCGTCAAAAGATCGCGAAATTTCGTCAGAAGATCGCGAAAAAAAACACGTAGTTAGTGCCGGGAGTGGATCCCCCCCCCTCCGAATTTCCGAAAATGCTATGTGAATTTCCGAATTTTTTTTTTCTCACTCAGAATCGCCCCTGTGCAGATCTCCCTTTTCCTAGAAGCTTCAAATTTTCCTGCCAGAAAAAGTCCGAATTCAACACTTCTCTATACAGGGTGCCCGGTCTCAACGGTGTCCAATGGCTAATTCCTAAACCGTTAGTCGTAGACATATAGTTCCAATCAGACTTCGAGTAATCGTAATCGTAGTCGATTATAATCGATTACGAAAACTGCTTAATCGCACTGTAATCGTAATCATAAATTTTGGTTTTCGAAATAATCGCAATGTAATCATAATCAAGAGATTTCACTCCGATTATAATCATAATTTAATCATAATAGCAATGTAATGTAATCGCAATGTAATCCGTATCGAAAAGCTCTGCAGTCGTAATCTCGCATAAATATACGATTACGTTCTGTGATTACATCTTTTTTTCCTTCCTTTCGCTTCTAAACCAAAATATACTTGGTCCGTTAGCTAAACATTGTACAAGGAAAGGAAAAGATATGTTCAAGCTTTCAACTCATTAAATTGCCCCTAAAGTGGGAGTCTGAAGGTCAGAAATCAATAGGGACAGCAGATAAGACAGTGGGGCAGAATGTATAATGTAAGGTTCATGCTGAAGTGGGGGTGAGGGGAGATAGGGTCAGAGATCAGGGTGACAGTATCTGTAGAAGTGAATGGGATTTCCAGAAAACAGTGATTGCAGTGGTCAAATGTCCAAGTCATAAAACAGGAGTCAAAGAACATAGAATAACAAATTGTCCGTGATCAAGAAGAATAAAAAATAAAATAAAAAGGGAATGGAAAAAGTACTATTTTCATAGTTTTATGGGGAATTATGTCAATAAATGTAAGAATCTGGGGTGGAAGCTTTCTTAAAAAAAAAAAAAAAAAAAAAGTTTTAAATTGCATCAGCAATTTCTTGAACAACTCATTCTCACTTTTCTCTTCTTAGTACTTGTTTATCCTCTCAATTTTAAGTATACACTATAGAAATGTCAAAGTAAAAGACTAAGAAATTAAGACTATTTTAACGAATCGTTATGATATATGAAAGAGAAAGGAGTTAAATTTCTAAAATATCACTCCAATATATGCTCGCCAAATGCCCATGTATCGATGAAAGTTAAATTCAGCATAAACTTTATTATACAACCATATGCAATTAGGGATTTCTTTTCTAATATACATTCCACATTTATTAGCAATTTATTATCGCAGTGAAATATTTACCATACTTAATTATACATAGCGTTTTTAATCCTAATTGTAAAATGACCTGTTTATTTTAAGTATGCATTATAAAATATATAGATACATAATATAGAATAATTTGTTTAATATATCCTTAGCAATAAAAGATGCTTTCTTTATGTAATTTAAATTTTAATTTAATGGAAAAAAAAGAAAAGAAAATAAGACGCTGTATTCTCCATTTCGGTAGGGTATGCGTGTGGGAGACAGTGGTATCTATTTTGCACATTTTCTTAGCACAAATGCCAGCAAAAGTAGGCAGCACACTGACATTACTCTCCCTGAAATTTAAAATTTAATCAAGTAAATTTTTATGCCTGATTATTAAAAAAAGAACTTTTCAGGAATTGCTAATAAGAACAAAAAGTATTTTTCGTTCACATTTGAATATTACCGGCTTGGAAGAAAGTTTATGATTATTTATTTGACTGTCATCTGTTTCAAATTAAATCAAAGGGTTAAAAGGGGGAGGGGGAAAGTTACGAAAGCATAAAAACCTTGAAAAAGAGATTTTTCTTAATTTTCCATTTTATAACACTTTAGCAGAATGTTATTTTTGAATATTTAATATTTCTTAATTGTTAATATATTTTGTATTTTTTTTATGTAAATAGGTTTAAAAATTTTCTTGCAATGGGAGTTCTGAAGAAAACTCTTGGTTTAACTCATCTCGTGCTTATATTCTGCGTTAAAAAATGTAGACTTGCAGTGGGCGACGACAGGCAGGCGGCTTGTGTACTGCATATTTCTAGACCAGATGAGACGGAGAATTCTTTTTAGCCCACAGACTATCAAAGCCAGAGAGCTAATGTGCCCCGCAGGTTCTGTATGTCCCAGATAGCATGAACAATTGCAGCAAGATTAATTTTTTCTTGGTATTTTCTTGTCATGACAAATTTGAAGTAATAATATTGCCGCAAGGACACTACTAGGTAGACGGAATATAATCAATCGCTCCCTTGCAACGCAACTTTGCTCCAAAACTGATACAACACTGTCATAAAATAACGACGTAAGCGAAAAATTCCTTTTGTTGGAAGGAGAACAGGTATAAACGCGCATGCACGGAAATTTGACAAAGACAAAATTACAACACTTCTTTATCTTCCATGGTTAGCAGCGCCATTGGATTAGCGTTCAAGTAAAAAACCCAGATATAAAGGTATTTATTATTTTAATTATTCAAATGTGATTCGGATATTTTTGTATTTTCTCTGTACAAACTATAACTTATTTTGTACAGAAATTCTAATAAATTAAAAAGTTATGTCTATTTAACTGAGGAATGCTTACATTTTTAAAATAGTTTGGTTTTGGTCCATGTTAAGGCATTATTGAAAATTTTAATTTTTAAATGAATTTTTCTCAACTTTAAGGGGAATTTCTAAGATATCGTTTTAATTAATATTTGCTTTTTTTCTTTCTATTCACGCCGATCGAGCAGTGTTGAATTCAGATATTTTTTTCCGGGAGTATGCGGTTCTGGAGGGGGGGGGGGGGACATTTTAGAGATTCGGTGTGGAAATTGCTTATTAAAAAGCATAAAATCTCAAAACTTCCAGGGGGAATGCCCCTCCTCTTGAATTCAGCAGTGCGTTCGAATGTATTTTTAAATTTAAATTATCTTTTCATGACCATTAAACCCTTTCTCTATATAAATATTAAGTATTTTAAACAGTTTCTTAGTGTAATATTCTCCATGCTTCTTATCATGCACTTCTATTGTATCGCTATTTTCTAATTTTTATTAAAGTTATTAACAGTATTTCCTTCCGACGTCAGTTTTTATTTAATTCTTTAAAAATTCCTCTTTTCTTTTGACATAACTGCTTGTTAATCGGATGTGTATAAGTCTTTTTATTTCCTATTTTTCTTAAATTTTAAATATGAATATTTTGAAATTGTTAATTTTTCGCGTCAGCAACCCTCAGCTTGAAATGTGCCGGAGAAAATCAGAACAATATTCCGGTTCGTAAAATTATGCCAAATATTGATCTGGTTGGCAGTGTAGTAATCGTAAAAAAATCAGAGGGTGTACGCTAAAGTCATGAACGTCATGTCTAGAGTATATACGATATAGCTTTATTCGAGAAACCGGGGGTATACGGACCTTTTTTAAAAAATCCAGAACGTATACGGCGTATACCTCCGTATACCCTCCAATACACTCCGGCTGATTTGTGAAATTATGGTAAATATCGTTCCGATTCGTTAAAACACATTATTATTATAGTTTTATACATATAGCTTTTATTGTGCTGACTATAACTTTTTTGATTATTTTGAATTTTGAATGCATTTTTAAAAATTGATTTTTATTGTTAGACATAAATTTGCTTAAAACTTAAAACAAAATTGTCAAACTTTGAAAAATAGATTTCCGGCTCGTGAATTTTTCCATTTAGAGTCCTGCCGCAAAACAATTGTACTGAAACTTGATTGGTAAGTTTTTTTTGCAATGCATTAGAGGTAAATAACTAAAATGCATCGAATAATCACTTAAACCCTCCCCCCCCCCCCAAAAAAAAAAAAGTTATAAAATAGTTTTGTGTGATACTTAAAACCTCGGATACCATAGAACCAAAATATTATTTTAATAGTTACAAAATAGTTTTTTGTGATAATTAAAACTTTGGACCTTAAAACCTTAATTCCATTGTTATATTGTTAATGTCACATTCGAAGACTATTTATTTGTGTTGTTATTAAAGATGTTTCGTTTTGAATCATTTTCCACATGTAAAATAGTGTTCAACCGCATCTTTATTTATTATTTTCTTCTATGATAACAATCTTTAATAAAATGTAATTCTTAAGAACCGACACTAGTCACCCGAAGTAAAATTTAACATTCAAGCTAATGTTAATTCTATGGACAGTTCTTTGCATACTTCGGGCTCACATTTTAACATTTTTTAATATTATTTTTTGCATAGGATACATCTGGTTGATATATATAGTTGTGCAATTGTACCTTTTCGAGCTTTTATGCTATTTTTTATATGCAGATACTTTCAATTTTGAAACCTGTTCTGAAAGTGAAACTGTACTCATATAAAAGAAAATTGTAACCAAAATCGAAAAAGTACAAAAGCACAACAATATATGGGGCATTCTCACAATCTTTTGACTTTTATAACCCTGAATAATAATTTTTATTTTAATACATTTTTTTTGCGTTTTTTTTTATTTCATATTATGGGGAACATTCCACTGCATGATTGCATAACAATATTAACGAGGTAAATAAGTTTTGGACGATGTTGGGGGTCCAAATACCAGGAAAACTCCTATACCGTCCCTGATGCTGATTTTTAAATTTGGAGCTGTCCGTATAAAATTGTTTCAAGAAAAGTAATTCGATGTAATTTTTTTCCGAAACTGGGACAACTGTTTAATGTAAATATTGTGCAAAAAATTAACCTGCTCACATTTTTAAGGTTGATATTATTTTTTTAACTCTGTCCCTGGGTTTTTCATCCTTACCGTCCCTCTTGCTAAACTTATACAGAAAATCACTTCAGATGGCCACAGAATTTTTTTCAAGTTTTTTCTCATGCAGAAAGAAGTATGCTAGAGAAAGAATGTCTAAAATTCTTTGACAGGAAATTTACTGCAGAATTTAAATCAGCATTTAAATATCAATTTCAAGATCGTGGCTTTATTGGTAGTCTTACCGTCCCCAAGATTTATTTCTGCACTTTTCGAGGTAAATTAAGAAAAAAAAAATATTTTATCCAATGTTAACAACTGTTTCTAGAAATCAATGAACATTGTGGCTATCACTTAGTCTTAACATGATTTTCCTAAAAATCGATGATAATTTCCCTTACCGTTCCATCCTTACAGTCCCTTCCCATTTCGTCCCTTTTTTCCTATCCGTCCCCCCCCCCCTTTTTTTTTATCTTACCGTCCCTTCTTTAACCAGGGTCCGACTTATGCAGGGGCATGCGGGGCAGCTGCCCCGGGCCCCCCTTTTTAGGGGCCCCCCATGAGAGTAATCAAGATTTTCATTAAAAGGTGCAAAATGATTAAAATTAGCCAAAAGTAACGAAAATTAATATATTTTCAAACATTTAGGAAGGGAGTGCAGTCCCCCCTCCCTTCTCTGTTTCCAGTACTCCCGCCACCCATGCAAAAAACAAACTATATCATTAGAAATCTAATTATTAAAATTCTATTATGACAACTTAGTATTCTATTATTTTCAAAAGAAATCCTTTATTATTAACGTTTTCTACGTAACATGGCAAGTTAAAACCATTCATTATGACGCATTTGGGGCATTTTCTTTTAGACATCTTATAACGTACGTAGATAAGCGAAGTTTGCAAAGAAATACTCATGTCAACCAATCTATCCTTTTTTCTACTATTATCATACTAGCATTTTTCTTAAAGTTGTGACAACTTTTTGTGATACTCTGTATACAGATGTGAGTAGTACCGGTTTCAAAATTTATGCATACTATCGATATGTATGAAGTTTAGTTGTAGTTACTTGCACATTATTCGCAAAAAAATTCTATAGATAGATGGGGGCCCCCCAGAATGATTCTTGGGGGGTCTCCCCGGGGCCCCCCATAGCCTAAGTCGGGCCCTGTCTTTAACACCCCTTTAAGACAATGTTATACAAAAATTCTGTATTTATAGTACTACATTTTTATTATTTCTTATTTGAATGTCCTGTGGGTACTATGCAAATTCATTATAAGTAAAAATTTAGAAGAAAATAAAAAGTTATAGTGGTAAAATGGTAAGGAAAATTAAACTCGCAAGTTTAACTTAAACCGCAGTTAAATTAAAAAAAAAAAATTCGCTGCTGACCATTTTTTCTTTATTTTGAATCATTAAGGCATTTGTCTATCAGATTAAAATGTGATTTTAGCATGTTTAATTTCACCAGATTTTTATTCCCGAAAGACAAAAGATTGTGAGAATGCCCCATATCTACTCGTAGTCCTCAGGTATCCTATGCAAATATATATATTATTTAAGCTGTATAGCATTTTAGCTGTAAAGATTTCTACCATATACTAACGTTAGCGTTCGAGTTTCTTCGCGTGACTAGTGTAGGTTATGTATATGTGTAGGTATGTAGTGGGTTAAGTACAGTGCGTCTCATAAATATAAAGACACTGATATTTTCGAAATAATATTTTAAAAATTCAGTATTCAAACTTATATTTCTGCATATAACGATAAGTATGTGCCACGAAAACATCTTACAGTAAATTAAATTAGAATTAAATAATTTCAAGTCGAAAATTGATAAATGTAAATAAATTTCCTGTCTCATAAATATAAAGACATTTTACATACTTTTGAATTACCATCCAATAAATAATCCATTAAGTTAAAACATGAATACATTAAAATGATTCTGAGTTTTTATTACTAAAATAGGTGCTAAAAATACAATTAACAGGTTTTAAAACATTAAAACCAATAATCAGATGGTAAAAACTTCCCGAGCGCTTTCGACCAAGCCCTGGTCATCATCAATGGGGTGAAAAATGAGAATAAGACCTTCAGAATGCATACCGGTATAAATAACGCTGGGCGATTCCAAAAACTGTAAAAAGGGGGAGGGAGGGGGACGGATGAGTTCATGCAGCTACATTGATCATTCCAATCCAAAGATTCCATTGACACCAAGTAGACCAAACCAAATGCTCGGTATATGACAGGACAATGTATCATTACAAGTGTTTCTGCCTCTGGTTAAAATTTCAATAGACTCTCTCAAAATACATGTGTTAAATTGATTTGTATGTGTGATGATCTTTGCTTTACTAAAAAGGATGTCAATATCAGCTTCTAAATTTAACCGAGCTAAAGCTGTAGATGGTTGGTTTGAAACTATCCTGTTATAGAAGAAGAAAAAAATTAATCGAAAAAGTAAAAACTAGTCCGGTTGTAGATCATCCTCAACTATTCTATGCAAAAAAAAAAAAAAAATAAATAAATAAAATTTCATTGAGAAATTTGAAAATAACGCTCCCATAGACTTACCATTAGCGTTCGACTTTTTCCAAGTGACTAATATGGGCTCTTAACCCTTTAAGACCGGGAGTTTTTTTGGTAGAAATTGAAAGTTTGGGTGGTTTCCCCTCATCGATAGGATCGTATTTGATTGAAAAAAAAATATATATAAAAAATACCCGATGTCAGGTTATGACAAGAGAGGACCCGCACAATTGTGTGGGTTCGGCCTTAATGCAGCCGTTTTGGGGCTAAATCTACACAGTTGTGTAGTTTGGGATTATGTGTGCAAATATCTAAAAATAAAAGTTTAAGCAAAAAAAGTTGTTGGTTATTGAGATAACTTTCATCAGCCACAATGAAAATATTTAAAACAATTTTTGTTTTTGGAGAGACCACTACAATTTCATTTTCTGAGACGTGCTCAATGCTCGCACCCCTCTTAAGAGCCTTTGACAAATGGTATGCCATTTCACTTCGTTTGGATTGTGGTGCCTGATCCTTCAAATTTCTTTTTTTTTTTTTAGTTTTTCCAGCAGCGGTATTTTGTTGAAATACCGATCGAAGTACATAAAACTAGGTCTGAACTTGAGTAAGGACCACAGCAGGCCCTAAGCCTAGATCCTTGTGGATCATGTCTGTACTTTCTTACTGGTATAATACAAAATTTAAAACTATCCCAGATGATGCTGTTACAACAGAGTGTGGTTTGTTTTTTATATACTGCTTTACTGAGGCACGTCCTAAAAAAAAGGAATCGTCTGCTCATCTATGGAAAATTTTCCCTGATCTCCTGGTAAATTCAAGCAGACACTACGGAATCTGTCGAGCATTTGCTGAACTTTCCATAATTTATTATTTATTCCTGGTGGTTTACTTGCTATGTCGACAAAATGGAATGAATTTATCAAACTTAAAAATCAATCTCGTGGTATGCATATAACTCACATAAAACTTATAAAGCATATATGGCAAACTCAGAGCAGAAACATACAGTTCGTTACATGTGCATATTATATATCTAATACTATCCATTTTAAATAGAAATCATGAATAGTACAAACCTATTAATTTAAAATTGGTCAGCTTTAAAAATGTATAATAAAAAATAAATTGCTAAAACATAAGTTTAAAAAAAAATACAGTGGCACTCCGGGAGTGCCAATAAAAGTGAAAACTTCAAAAAATTTGGATAAAAAGTCGAAAAATAAAAAAACCGAGAATTTGGTACAGATGTCATATACGAACCAGGTTTGGCGCGATTTTTTAACGTCAATTTGGCGAAAGCCCGTTTTCCAATACCAGTTACAATATATATTTTTAAATTATTTTCTATTGTTTTAAAAAGTAAACAACAATAAATAAACGATAATTCCATTAATAACTATAGAACAAAACAATTGTACAATTTAAAAAAATAAAATAAATGTAAATGAACAGTTTATTAATAAATAAGCAACAGTAGCCGGCTTACCTTGTAAAATAAAGTAACGCCATTTTGGTGTCAATTAAATACCCAAGTGCTATCTGACATCTGTGCCCCGTATTTTATCTTCCGTAATCGAAATTCCCGCCAATACTGTTGGTCATTGACCAGACCATCAACACGATAAAATACAGCGTTATCGGTTTTTAGTTACACGAAATAGGTAGGTCACGAATACGGTATAATTCATTTTAACTAACGAAAAACAAAATAATAATTTGTTTTACCAAATGTTGTTTTGGTGAATTTAAATATTTGTGCAAGTCAAATAATTCTGCAAGTATGTTAACATTTCTTGATAAATAATTGCGCTTATGCTTTTGCTATATTTAAAACCACTACCATATTATTAGAAATATCGCTATAGTTTGATGCTATGACATACACCATAACGCAAAAATAACACGAATTTTAAAAACAAGAGAGTTTTTCTGCTAATCTTACCCGATATTTGATCGAATAGTTCATTTTTGCCGCTAACTATTGAAATAAGTAACAACTGTTGAATAAAGATAATTTTATTTTGCTAGAGCAAGGTAGTTTTATTTTAGCAAGAGTCACGAGACTTGGCTAATTTTTACATGAGATGTTTTTGATGAGATTTCCTTTTTCTAACTCTTGTACATATGTACATGTATTTCGGGAACCAATAGCGCACAGGGAAGTATGCGGCGCGCTTGCCTGTAAATTGTTGTTATTGATTAAGCAATCAATAACAATTAATTGCCCGCCCTCCTCATACCGAACTATGCACAATACATGTACATACTTATATACAGATGTGTCGGTTACAATAACAGTATCACGAGTTCAATGGTTTTTCCCATCTCAAAAAATGCCAAACGCGCCCAAAGAAGCTTTCACTTCAATAATGAAAGTATCAAGTATTTGTCTTTAACAATAAACACAACAGCGTACTGCAACGAAAATGTAAATTTTGTGTGTGTTCCTGTGTGAATGCCGGGAGAAAAAGTGAGTTTTAGCTTCGTTCTTCTTTTGCGGATTGAGCTGAAGAGGGAAAAGTTCCTGTCATTCACCGCTTGGCGCGCTAGTGTCTATGTGCCAAAATGCTAGCATGTCGGTTACGTAACAGTGTCTCCAAATCAGTGGTTTTTCTCCATCTCAAAAAAAGCTCAACGCGCCTAAAGAAGTTTTCACTTCAAAAATCACTTAAAAATAAAAATTTTATAAATTAGGAATTGTATCTATTTTGGAAATGGAGAATGCCGGACCCGCACAATTGTGTGGTTCATTTGTTTTTCAACTTTTGTGAAGCCTAATTAAATTTATCAAAGACAAAATCGATTAAAATCATGAATAAACTATATGAAAAGAAATATTAAATCTAAGCAAACACTATAAATCATATTTAAAAGAAATTTACGACAGTACATACTTTTTGTCTATTATGCTGTCCGATGATATAGTCTTTTTAAAAGCAGAAAATCTAACCCTGTATTGTAGTTGGTACCCCCTAGTTGTGTTTTATCAAAACATCTAAAGCATATAAATGTGCAGATTTGGTTTTAAATCGCACAAAAACAGGAAATAGTCATTCTCTTTTACTTTAGTATCGCCCGCACAATTGTGTGGGTCAGGGCTTAAAGGGTTAAGAGGCTACTTCAGTCAAGCGGAGACACCCATTCGCCAATGTTAATCCAATAAGAGAATTTTTTTAAGGTAACTCGGTTGCATTTCAATATTTTTAAATGATTTTTTTTATATACTTTTGGAGCCGGTATAATAAGTGAAAAAGAGTGAAAGTGTCCGTACAAAAAAATAAAAATAAAGAAATAAAATAAAATAAAAACTTCAACGAACTTAAAATAAAGTAAAAAACCACAATTGCAGAAATTTGCCTATGCTATCCAATGCAACAGAAAAAGTCTTTTTAAAATATAAAAAAACAAACGAGATATTTTTAAAAATATATCTCGTTGGATTAACATTAGCGATTCGGTCATTTTGCCTGAAGAGTTATAATTTGTGATCACCTTTAGAACTAATTCTAAGCAGGATTTTTGAAAACAGTAAAAATTTAACTTGTAACTTTTAAAATGCACTCTATTGTTTCTCTCTTTTAGGATGCAAAGACACGGAAATAATATAGAGAAGAATGTTAAATAATTGTATGTTAATTTGGTAAATATTATGTTAATTCTTTGTGTTAGAAACTATTATTTGTAACTGTGTGAAAATAAACTTGTAATTTTATAGACTGTATTGTTTTATTATAACTTTGTTCTTTTTAAATTCTTGAAACTTTTCAAATATTTTGTTTTTGTGGAATTATATTTATTCAGATTTAAGAATAGGGAAATTTCAATTTTAAAATGAATTTTTTTTTCCTTCTGGAAGTTAATAAGTTTTACCAATATATTCCACTCTGGCCAAAAAGAAATGAAAATAAATTATATTTTCTTTAATAAAATTATATATGAAATTAAAATTGAGGGTGTGTGTTTATACTCATCTAGGTTTGCTTTTCATTGGTTATGTACATGGACCACTTATTTTTAGATAATGTTTTTTATTACCTTCTAAGAATTAGAAGGGAATAAGCAACTAATTGAGAATTGGCGAGTCTAATAAAACTTCTAAACAAATTAAGGTATATTATTGGAAGTTATTGGGGCTTACCTGGTCGTTGAATGGTTAGCCCTTTGGCCTCCGATTCAACTATGTCGGGTTTAATTCCTGCGGGTGTGGTAACGTATTTGTGGTGATTTGGAATCTACTTTAAACTTTAAGTACTTGTTTACTCGGTCTATATAGCATAAAAATGTCAAGCATTTGACAAACCTCCGATTATATGGAATCCGGCACAAAACTCGCACAACCTTCAAAAGTACTACTATTAGCGTACAGATAAAAAATATACAATCAAAAATTGAGTAGAAGTGCGCCAACTAGTGACCATTCACCAAAGTTTGGGAATAATTTCATTTTGATACTAAAAATGAATATTCGATGAGTCCTTAAAAAATAAAGTTCTTTTACCATGTTTTGGGGGAATTTTTAACTCAGGGAGCGGGAGGGGCAAACTAAAAATGTTTTAAGTATGTTAAGAGACAGCTATCGTTTATTATTATGTTTTTTTTAATCGAATGATTACTATTTGCAAATTGATACGATCATTTGATACATAGTTACGACAAGTTTTATGAATACGCAGTCGAAAACTATAATTTGGTGCAGGTACCGTAGGTTTTTACAGCAGCAACTGATAGCCATACAAGAAGAAAATTTATCTGGTAAGAACTTCATTTTGGCACGAGAAATGAAGATACGATGAGTCCCCCCAAAATAAAGTGGTTTCATCGTGTGGTTCTTTTTGAGGAGGGGGGGGGTGGGACTTTAACACGGCATTGGCGAACAGAACTTATTTTTTAAATGTCAAATGGGGTATCGTTTGTTATGAATTTTTTTATTCTGAATCCAATGATATCGCACGCAAGACGATACGATCATTGTTTACAAAGTTAGGCCAGGTTATAAGTAGTGGATTTTGGTAAATTTAATGACTGTGAAATAAACTCAAAATTATTCTGATTTTGATTATTGATATTTTGAAGTCATTTAATAGTTTTGAGATGACTTAATATGATATAAAAAACTCTTTTTAAACGTAAAATAAATGTGACAAAACTATGCTAAAAAATAAAATATAACTTTCTACTTTGCATTGATAAAATCTTTTCTGTAACTTTCTTATAAATGTTCGTATCGAGTTGCCGATAATGTTATTCAAATACATACGAAACGATATCCCACTTGACCTATTTAATAAAAGTTGAATTTTGCCCCCTCGAGCCCCCCCCCCCCCAAAAAAAAAAACACGGTAAAACAACTTTACATTTTGGAGACTCATCGGATCTTAATTTGTAGTACCAAAACGAGGTTTGTCTCAAGCTTTCGTGAATAGCAATCACTTGTTACTGTAAAAACCTATTTACCTGCAAAAGACTTTGTATTAATAAGACCAGCCGTAACTTCGTAAGAAATGATCGTATTGACTTGCTGATGATTTCACTTGATTCGGAATTATAAAAAACATAATAAACAATATCCCATTTCACCTACTTATTTATTTATTTTTACTTACCCCCCTCAATGAGCTAACAATGCCCCCTTTTGCGCAGAAAACATGATAAAACAACTTTATTTTTTTAGTACTCATTGGATCTTCATTTTTAGTATCAAAACGAAGTTCTTCCCAAATTTGGGTGAATGGCCATCTGTTGTCTCAAAAAATCCTATTTTACCTGTGTTCTACACGCAAAGTTCAGAGAATTGACAACATTTCAATGAAATTACTATATATTTGCAGCTATACTTGTCATGACAAGATTCCAAGTTTGCAATTCATTTACAGATATTCTGACATGACAATATTGCAAATTTACAATGCGTTTGCAAATAGTCTGACATCGCAATATTACTAGTTTGCTATGAGTTTGCAGTAAGATTGATGCAACAAGATTGCAACTTGCACGACAACTTAGCTGCAAGTTCAAAGTATGGTGACTTCGGAGTTTGCATAATCTTGTTGCAGTCTTGTTATGAACTTTCAGACTTGTCATGCTGAGCTTGCTGCAACATTGCAAGTCTGCAAAGTAAGATTGCTGAAAATTTTCTGCAAACTAAAATTGCTATCTGGGATGTATGTATGTACGTACGTACGCATGTATGTACGTAACGCGTTAACTCTTGATATAAACATCCGATTTGCTTCAAAAAATTTTCTAGGTTTATTCTGGTAAGGCGCTTCCCTGAGTAGTTTTGGGGGTTCATTGGTTAAGTATAAAGGGGGCTAGTGGCTAGTCTCCCCCCCCCCTTTAACTTAGATAAATGGGTTTTTCATGCAGAATTATTCGATTTGCTCCAAATTTGGTATGCCGGTTTATTATATTAAAGAGCGTCCCTGATTAAATTTGGAGACTCATTAGTTAAGTATAAAGGCGGGCTAGCTTCCCCCCTTAATTTAGATAAATTGGTTTTTCATGCAGAATTATTCGATTTGCTTCAAATTTGGTATACAGGTTTATTATATTAAGGAGCTGCTTTGATTAATTTTGGAGGTTTATCGGTTAAGTATAAAAGGGGGGGGGCTGTCCCCTCCTTAATTTAGATAAATGGATTTTCATGCAGAATTATCCAATTTACTTTAATTTTTTTCTATGTTCATTCTGATAAGGAGCTTTCCTGATTAGATTTGGAGGTTCATTAGTTACGTGGAAAGGGGGGTAAAGCTCCCCTTAACTTATCGAAACGATTTTTTCATGCAGAATTATCTGATTTGCTTCATATTTGGTATACTGGTTTATTATGTTAAGAAGCTTCTCTGATTAGATTTGAAGGTTCATTGGTTAAGTATAAAGGGGGGAAACGGAGGCTAATCCCCCTTCATTTATTTTTTGAGGGGCATTATTCTTTGAAATAACAGTATAATATACAATTAGTGTGAATAGCCTGTGAGCTCAATGCCATCAGCTTAACTGAGCATTTTTCTTTTTCTTTTATTTTTTTACTATGACAGATAGAAGAAAACCCTTTCCTTCATATAACTGAATGTGACGGTCAGAATTCTTTACTCATGCATTTTCTCAATATTCCATATTATGTATTTTCGTATAACAAAGTGTACACGTTTTGTGGAATTTCCCTCGTCCTTAATAATTTTTTAGGGTAAATGATCAAAACTGAAAAGAGAGAGATTTCGATTGAAAAGATTCTTTCAGATGAAGCTTAACTTGCTTTTGAACTGTAAACACACATACACATAAATACCAATGCAGTCATTCATTCATAAGTATCTGTAAAATGTGATTAGTACTTAAGATAGTTTAAACAATGAATTCGAAACAAGAGGTGTTCGTAATATGAAGATTATGAAATCAGTGTAATCAAATTGTAATCGTCATCGGCTATTTTGGTAATCGTAATTCAACAAAATTTCTTTAATCGTAATCTAAATGTAATCGTAATCTAAAATTTATAAAAGAGATAATCGAAGATGTAATCGTAATCCAACTTGCACTGATAGTAATCGTAATCTGCTTTCAGAAATTCAAAGTAATCGTAATCTTAATCGATTACAGTCTTTTGTAATCGACTCGAAGTCTGGTTCTAATTACAAAAATGTTTTAAACCAGGTAAAGAAATATTTTAAAAGCGATTTGGGTCAATAAAAGCATTTCTTAAGAAATTACGAAATTTAAATTTTTATACCGCCCGGTCCTATAACAGTTCCCCGGTCCTATAAGTTATATTTAGAAAAACTTTCCTATTACACTGAGAAGTAAGACAAAAAAAGTCCCATTTCATATAACACTAAAATTGAGCGAGTTATGAAACTTTAAAAATGCATGATTATGCCACTTTTCTGCTCTTGAAAACAAATGAGTTCGGCTTGGCTTTGAGGGGTCACATACCAAGTGCTTAAAGTATTCGAAGATCTTATTTCATGTGTATCTGCGCTTTGAAAAAAATCATACAAGTATTGCGATTAAGTTAACATTTATTAAGTTTCAGATTGGCTAAAATAACATATGTTTTATTTTGTCAGGATTTGAGACTGTTTAATTATGATTTCTTTTAACAAAAATTGTTATTTTTATAAGTTTTTATGTTACTTCAACGATCGTATGTATGTTTTTCCAGTTCAAAATTTGCACTCGAACTTTAGCTCACTTTCAAATATCCAATCGAGATTACGTTTTACATACTGGCGCAAATCTCATAACAATCTAATATTATTATGATTATCGGTGGTTACCCAGTAAAGAGGAAATTGCTGGCCAGCAGAAAGATAGGTGCTGGCAATGATAGAGAAGTGCTGGCTGATGGTCTACCACTGCATGACACTGCTGGACAGCTTCAGTCAACTTTGCTGTTGGAAATCATAAGATAAAATTCTGGTGGGCATCCATTTTATCTCATGCGCTGGCCCACCACTACATGGAAGTGAACGAACTTTTGCTGTATCATTGCTGGGAATCCTTACGCTAGGTGGCGCTGCGAATATCGAAGACATTGAGTATTTGAACACAAATCTGAAATGAATATCTTAACGCAATTTAAGCTGTGAAGGTAATTTTTTATTTTATTTTTTTTTTTTTTGAAACTGTAAAAAATATAGCATCACTGCCACCAACAAAATTAAGTAAATGAATAAATAAATAAATTCTTTATTTCAACGCACTTTTTTTTCTCCTTAAATCTGGTTTTACTAGATTACAAAGGATTTCAGTTTTCATAATTTACGCAATTCAGAATCAATAATAAAAAAAGCGTATAAAATACATAGGATTTCTATACAATAGAATAATTTATATACCAGTTTAATGATTGGGAACGTAAATCACAAAAGAAACAAACTTGAAATAGAGACTTGAATGAGAGCTTGAAAACTATGATCAGTCGTAGCGTACGCTGAAAGCACTTGTTCCTGTCCGATCACGAAAACCAAGCAGCATCGAGCGCGGTCAGTACTTCGGAGGGTGACCACATGCAGTTCAAATATTTCTGTAGACATTTATATTATAGACACTTCTACAGATATTTCTATAGCGCTTGGTGAAACTAGCTTATAGAAAAAAGAGCCATAATTATATAATACTTTGTTTTTTTTATAGAATTCTATAAGACATTTTTGTAAGGGAAAGTGCTGGGCCAGCAAAGGAATAGCAGTGGGATACGTGCTAGCACTGCAGGAAAAGTGCCGGATTGAAGTAATGTGATGGCATACCAATGCTGGCTTGCTGTTGGCCATCACTGATGGGCCAGCTGCATTCGGCTTGGACACTTTTCGACAGGTTTAAGTAATGGCACCCTTGCACTTTACCGCTGATGGCACTGCTGGCTGCCATCTTTTTTCCAGCTGATGGCCCACTGTTTCTTTCTTTGCTGGGTACCATTTATACTTATTTTACAGGATAACGCAAAAAATTTTCGGATAGATTACCGCCAAGAAGTTTAAGGAAAAGTTTTAGATTAGATAATACAAGACTGCTATTGTTGAGTTTTTTAACTTTTATGTATTTTTTAGCACTGAATCCAAAAATTACCTTAATTTTTAACCATCATGTCAGAATATTTCGCAAATCATAAATTGTCGAATTTAAAGAATAACAAAAATCAGAGCTGGCTGTGTTTTTTAACTTTTGATAATTGATTTTTACGTACTTTTTAGTACTGAATCTGAAAATGACCTTCACTTTTAACCATCACGTTAGAATTTTTTGGCAAATCGTAAATGTGTAAGTTAAAATATTGCGAAAATCTCATACTATAAAACATATGTAAAATTAAAAAAAAAAAAAAAAAAAAAAAAATTTATAATTTATTCGATATTTTCGCTTATCCTGGGATTCTTACAGCTAAACAGCTGAGTGGTCCGATAACATGGGGGAGGAGATTCAATTTTAACTTTGAAATTTGCGAAAAATCCTGATGTGATGGTTAAAAAGGAAGATCAATTTCAGATTCAACGGTACAGAATACATAAGAATCAATTATCAAAAGCCAAAAAACATGCCATATTCCAACTTTTGCAGGCTAATGTAATCTACTACTATTTTAAAATATGTATCATTTTGTAAAGAATTGAGGCTGTTAATTTAGCATCATTTTATTTAACAAAAATTCTGTTTTTTTCTTTCTTCTTATTTTTTTATTATAAATTTTGCATTAATATGTCAGAATGACTAAAGATTTCAAAATTATATTGCAATGTTAATTTTACTCTCAACCATTTTTTAATGTATCTGACGAAATTACATTTTGACTGAATTTGTGAATAACCCCCAAATTGTAACAAAAAATATGCTTCAACTTTAAACAGCTATTACTCGGTCAATTTTAATCGTAGAATAACGGGACTTTTTTTGTATTACTTGTCAGTGTAAAAGGAAAATTTTACTAAATATAACTTATAGGACCGGGGGACCGTATAAAAATGTAAATTTCGTATTTTTTTAAGAAATGTTTTTATTGACCCAAATCGCTTTTAAAATATTTCTTTACCTGTATTAAAACATTTTTGTAATTGGAACTATATGTCTATGACTAATGGTTTAGGAATTAGCCATTGGACACCGTTGAGACCGGACACTCTGGATAACGACATTTTGCTTCAGACAGAGACGCTAGAAAATTTAAATTATACCCAAATTCAAGTATGTTCTCTCAATGCATTTTGGGGACAAACTTGACACAATTAAGTTGAATTTCTACATTTTAAAATGTATTCATTGATGTTGATCCTTTGGTCCCCAACAGCCATTTTTGTTTATCTGTTCCAGTGTGCTGTGTGTCCTTGGTAGAGGTCTGCTTTGGCTAATTTGCTTTCATTAGACTCTGGCTGTGATAGATCCAAAGTTTGCATTACACAGTCCTTTTTTTTAAAAATTTGCATTAAAAAAATATACAGTATCACAATCTAAAAAATATTTTGATTCAATAAATTGGAATAATATTTTTTTTTCTTTATCGTATTATTAGTAAATGTTATTTAAAAAAATTACTTACTCTTTTAAAATGGTGATTAAAATATGTAATACAATTAAAATATTGGTTCTGACTGCTGTGAACACAAAGAAAATATAAAAGAATTGGCATACTTATTTTGAAGTGTTAAATTGGTTTTATTACCTAAGGCTATAATTTAATGTAATTGGTAATAAATAATTTAATATGAACTATATACTTGCTAATTTTAAGGTAGAAATTTTGTGCTTTAGCTCTGCTGATTTAAATATTTGTGATATTTATTGATGTTAAATAGTAAGGTCCATAGTAAAGTCCAATAGTAAAGTCCATATTTTAATAATATTCACTTTACAGTGATAGAATTAAGAACTTGTTAAGCACGAAGAAATAAATAAAAGTGTGTGGCTCAGTCTCAATCTCAAGATGCTTATATTAGACGATATACAGTGGCGGTCAAAAGTTTCCGGCCGGTTAGTTTCTTTGATTTGTTTGATAGAACGTTTCAGCGAAGAAGAAACACAATGGACCTTATGCACGCGACCTGAGGTCGAGGCTAAAATTCGTCTGCTGGCGGTATTTACTGGTTGTGTTTAGCATAGCAGTCTATGGAGTTCGAGTTATTAATGCTTGTTTGTTAAAAATACCGCAAAGAAATTCTTTGATGCAGCAGCATATACTTAATATACTGTAATCTAAATTCAAAATGTTGTTCTGTATGCGAGAAAATTCCCTAAGTTTGCAAATTTTCAGTTAAAATGTATGCACTCAACTTGGGTCAAGGCTAAAGTCGTCTGCTAGCGGTGTTTGCGCCTGCGCATACTGGTGTTCTGCCGGTGCAGTAATTAGAATAACAGATCATCATACCGCCAGCTCTGGCGTCTGACGTCAGCTGAATAGAGTCCATTGCTCGAAAAGTTAGGAATAAGCAAATTCCTAAAGCTCTGACCACGTGATCATTTTGATTGGATACAGAAGATACTTGATGCAAAGGGGAGGAATTCTAAATTCGCGTGTGCAGAAGTTTCCGGCCATTCGTCATCCGTTAGTTTTTGCTATCTTTAAAGTGTTTTTTGCCCGTGTTTGTTAATTAATCAACGTGAATAACGCATTTCAAATTCAAAAATGAAAAGTTGAACAATTTATTGTTCCTAAACGAGTGATTTGTTTGTAGCTAAAGGGACAATCCTCTCGTGAGATTGCGGCAAAGTTGTCGATCGGAAAATTTACTGCGAACGACATTTAAAAAAAAATTAAAGATGGTCATGGCCTGCGGAACTTCCCACGGTCCGGGGAACCACGGAAAACGACTATTCTTGTGGACAGCATTATCAGGAGAAAAGCAGTTGATCACCCGCACAAAAATGGCGCTGCAATTCCCCGCGATTTACGGTGTTAAAATATTGCTGAAATAAGTTGATCTACCGTGTCAAGACGATTACGTGACGTAGGAATTTATGGAATAGTCGGTATTAAAAAACCTTTCATAAGTAAATAAAATCAGAGGATCCGACTGACGTTTGCCAAGGAATACTAAGGCTGTTCAAGTGAAAACTGGAAAAAAGTACTATTTTTCGATGAATTGACGTTCAATTTTATTTGGAGTAACAACAGGCAGTACAACCGACGACCTAAAAACAAAAGATAAGATTCGAGATATGTTATTCCTACAATGAAGCATGGCGGAGGACACGTTATGCTGTGGGGAGCATTTTCTGGAAAATGTGCCTGTCCGTTATTTGAAATACACGGCAAGATGAATAGCGCAATCCATACGGATATCTTGCAAGATCATTTGCTTACTTATTGCAGGAAAAATTGTGGTCGCAACTATTTGTTTCATCATGATAACGACAAAAAGTATACATGCAAGCTCGTCAAGCAGTGGTTTTCGCACAAAGAAATTCCGCTTTTGAAATGGACAGCCTAACCAACCGATCTGAATCCAATAGAAAATCTTTGAAACTAACTTGAAAACGTGTGATGAATTATAAATATTCCAATTCAGCAGAATTTTCACAAAAATTGCAAGAACCTTGCAAAAAACTTAACATTGACAATCTGCAACCATTCATTGAATCGATGCCACATTGCTGCGCCGCAATACTTATTGCTAAATGTATGAATACAAAATACTAATTGTAAATGTTGTTGATCACTGTTATTTTCTGTTATAACACCATTTTTTTCCAAACATGCCAAGGTGGCCGGAAACTTTTGAGAACATGCGTTTTCTTTTCCAATTAATTTTGTCAATTAAATTTATTAATATTTATTTTTTATTCCATAAATAAGCTCTTAACTGTTATGTCAATAAAGTGTATAAGTATCACTTTGAGATTCCTCTTCATATGGGTATACTTACAAATTAACCAAAACTTTTATGCTGGCCGGAAACTTTTGACCGCCACTGTATATGATAGAAGAATAAGGCCATAATTAATGAATAAAAGGTATTTACTGTTTCTTGATTACTATTACATTTCAAATTAACACAGATATTTACAAAGTTACGGGAGGGTAGGGGGGTTTTGCGGCATCTGAGAATTTTGCCAGAATTTTGCCACTCTAGAAACTTGACTCTTCTGTGTTTCATTAAATCACTTACATGCTTGGATTTGTATTTCGGTTCGTTATCTTGCTGAAAATACCACTTACACATGTTTTTTAGCGTATGGCAGCATATGAGACTTTAATACACTATATGGCCAAAGGTGACCGGTCACTTGCGATTTTAGACGTTTTGTTAAATATCTAGAAAAATACATGAGGAATTAACCTGAAACTGAACGTGTGTAAACAGTATAATATAGGTCATATATTTCGGCAAAGATTTTTTCCCGAAACCCCATAGGGGACCGTCAACAAATTGAAAAAACTAATATCTTTTGGATAACCCTGTAAAAACTAATGTAAGCAAAAGTGTTCAAACTCGAGATTATTAATAAGTGGCTTATTGTAATATACTGTGTTCATTTGTATGATGATAGCATGTATACTCGTAGAGAAATTAAGGTTTTTATAAAAACAGTCCCGAATTTCGCTAAGTTTTTTGCTTATAATTTGCAGAGTTCTTAATATAAAAAAAAAAGTTCTTTTCAGTAAATATGACAAATAACATTGTACACAATACTTTACAATCAGAATAAAAAAATAATAAAAATTGGATGAAAAATGAGCAGGTTTACTAAAAAATGTTTCACTGTGCATGCACGAACATGATCAAAATATAATGAGCGTAATGTTTCAGCTATGTATGTTGAGCAACTTTTGTGAAAGTCTCAAAATCATAGCTTGAAAATTCTGAAAAATATCGTCGATAGAATAAGCTCGAAATCCGTTGTTCCCAAAAGGAAGCAAAAAGATGAGGGGTTGTATCCAAATATAGTAGTACGTGCAATATTGTGCATACTATCTTGGCACTAATCAACAGATATTTGATACAACCCCTCATATTTTTGCTTCTTTTTGGGAACAACGGATTTCGAGCTTATTCTATCGACGATAATTTTCAGAATTTTCAAGCTATGATTTTAAGACTTTCACAAAAATTTCTCTATATACGTAGCTAATACGTTATGCATATTATATTTTGATTGCATTCGCACATGCGCAGTAAAACATTTTTCAGTAAACCTGCTCATTTTTCATCCAATTATTATTCTTTTTAAAATTCTGATTGCAGAGTACTGTGTACAAGGTTGTTTATCATATTTTCTGAAAAGAACTTTTTTTTTATATTAAGAACTCTGCAAATTATAGGCAAAAAACTTGGCGAAATTTGGGACTGTTTTTATAAAAACCTTAATTTCTCTACGAGTATACATGCTATCCTCATAAAAACGAACACACTATATTACAATAATACACTTATTAATAATCTCGAGTTCGAACGCTTTTGCTACATTAGTTTTTACAGGGTTATCCAAAATATATTCGTTTTTTTTTCAATTTGTTGACGGTCCCCTATGGGGTTTCGGGAAAAAATCTTCGCGGAAATATAAAACCTATACTATACTGTTTACACACCTGCAGTTTCAGGTTAATTCCTCATGTATTTTTCTAGATATTTAACAAAACATCAAAAATCGCAAGCGACCGGTCACCTTTAGCCATATAGTGTATATCAACATACATGAAACCGATCCATATTCTCCTCAATTCGAACTAAGGGTCCAACTCCGTTGCGTGAAAAACAACAACTCCAAAGTATCACACTGCCGCTTCCATGTTTGATGATGGGTATTTGGTATCGAACATCATATATTTTGTTTTTATGACATCGAATGTACTTGATTCTATCGGATGACACTAAATTATACTTGCTATCATTGTTCCACAAAACATTAGACAACTCTGCACTTGTCCACGATTTTGCAAATGCAAGTCTCGCCTACCTATTCTTAGGCACAGGCATTTTTGCTGGTTTTCGGCTATGTAAACCGTAGACATTTTGGCGTCGTTTGAAAGTTGAAATGTGTATATCTATGCCGTAATTTTATTTCAATTAATTTTTTATCACTACAGCTGACTGACGACAATCTCTTGTAGAAAGCATTTTTATAAAGCGGTAAACATTGCAAGTTGTTTTTTCGAACGGCCAGTTCGAGGCTTATTTTCGATAGATTTCCGTTTATTAAAAACTTTTTCCATGTATTAACAAACTGCCGAGACACGTTAAAAGAACGAGCAACTTCTGCTTTCGTCCGTCCTTGCTTAAGTGCATTTACAATGGCTTTTCTAAAATCACTAGAATATTCTTTGTGTTTCAGCATTTAAAAATAATCACAGTAAGTCAATATAAACACTTATCGAAGCTATAGAACAATTGACGTCTTCAACAAATCAATAACAACTACAGTGAAACCTCCCTAAAGTGACCATGTTCCGTTCCAATAAAAATTGGTCTCTCCAAGAGGTGGTCTCTTAATGGAGGTCATGTTTAAATCTAGATCTTAATTGTTGAAAAAGGTAACAATTAATGTCACTAAAATTTATTTTTCACTTTAGGCAAAAATATGAAAATGTAATTATCAAAACAAAAGGTAATTACATAAGTTAATTACCGCAGAGTTTAAAAAATTAACACATTGACATTTGCTTTGATATTACGGTTTTATCTTTTATAGCTTTTATTTCCAAGTCCTTTCGAAGTTCCGTAAATAAATGCATTCTTTTTTGGACGGGAACAAATAATGACAATTTCTTTAATTTATGAATTTCTTTGACAGTTTCCTGAAAGAATAGGGCAGGGGAGTTTATTGACCGTGATCCTTACTTTGTCATCAGAGTTAAATTTGTTGCCTAAAAAGGCACAAAAGGGTTTAAACACTTAAAAGTTACCGGAATAATAAAAAAAAAGTTGGAAATTTGATGAATAATGCGCTCTCCGGAATTATTAATCTAATAAAACCTTTTTCAAACGACCAGGAAAAAACGGAATTTGTTTAATTTTCTTCAATTCATTGATGTTTCATTGATGTAATTCATTGTTTCGCTGATGAATGATGCGCTCTCCGGAATTATTTTTCTAATAAAACCTTCTTCAAACGACCAGGAAAAAATAGAATTTTCTTCAAAGAAATTGGTCGCTCATGGCGGGAGTTCAACTGGGGTGGTCTCTGAATGGAGGTAAAATTAGTATTGAGTCTATGGGAATAAATTTCGTTCCATGAAAAAATGGTCGTTCAGGGAGTTGGTCGCTTAATGGAGGTGGTCGCACAAGGAGGTTTCACTGTAATTGTCAAAATACTTTTGAGCCAAAGAGGAGTCGTCTTTCTGTGGCGCCGAAAATAAACAAACAAGGTGAAACCTGATACCTTTAAATAACTGCAGTCTATTGTTCTCAATGATAGGGAAGGGAATATATCTTCTTTTATATTCTTATATTAAACAAAATAAGAGAAAAGTGACACATATCGACAAAAGTAAATTTCACAGGAAAGGCAAAAGAAAATGTTCATGATTTTACTGCAATATGAAATTATAGCACTTACCGCTGCATGCAGGAATAAAAACGTGCATAAAAGCATAAAACCCTTAAGAATGAAGATGTAGAATGTGAGTAGAAGGAAAATGGGGGTTCAATTTCACCAGGCGGTGGTAGGCGTGGCCAAAGATGATTGACAGGTGGGCGGAGTCGAGTGATTGACAGGTTGGGGGAGGTAAGAAAGTGATGGACAGGTGGGTGGAGTCGAGACAGACTGGCGTCCACACGGCATGCTATAGTAGAGGGGTTAAACAAAGACAGGTAAGGGGAGATAAGAAAGTGATGGACAGGTGGGAGGAGTAGAGACAGACTGACGTCCACGCGGCATGCTATAGTAGAGGGGTTAAAACAAAGAAGCGATAATGAAAAGTCTACTGTAGTAGAGAGGGATTAGAACAAAGGATAATGTTAATGAATGAAAGTCTACTGTTAGAGAGGGATTAGAACAAAGGAAAGATAATGATGAGGTGATTAGAAATGATCGCATGCAAACTATTACAAAAATCTTATCACGGAGCAGCGTGGATTCACGTCCGATCAGTATGAAATCCACCGGGCTAATGAACGAATGCTTCCTCGGAAACCGGTTTCATCCAGATAAGAGCTGGCTTCTGATTGGTCGAGAGTCGAACCTAGGTGGCAGCACCATCGCTTTCACCCGATGACATGAACACGAGCGCCCTCTCTTGATAGGATTTTCAACTCACCTGTGATGGCATCATCCTATATTGAACTGACATAAAGAGGTTAATACATTTTTAAGTTTTAACGAAATAAGTTATAATTTTTAGTCATTTGTTAATTTTCAAAACATGTTTTTTCATTTAGTCATTGTAATAAAGTTTTAAATAAATTAGTTAATTTTCATTTAGTTATTTGTTAATTTCCGAACAAGTTTTTTTTTCAGTAAGTTATTTGGTAATAAAACTTTTTAATAAATTAGTTAATTTTTCTTTCAGTCATTTGTTAATTTCCGAAACAAGTTTTTTTCTCAAATAAAGCTTTTAATAAACAACTTTACATTTATTTTCATTTAATTATTATTTAAAAGAATATAAATTATTTTTACTAATCAAAAGAACGCGAATTAGTTTTTAACAATAATGTTTTTGTTTAATTATTGTCAAGGATGAATGTTAACTGAAATATATGCTGAATGCGAAAACGGTTTTTTTTTTCAAACTATAAAAAGAACTTTTTTAAATTAATGAACAACTGTTTTTGGAAAAAGGAGAAATATTGTGCTTTGCAACACTGAAAAAGAGTTGAAAATTAATGACTTCACATAGTTTAAAGCATATTTAACATAAGATGAAGACCAAAGTGCTGTGGAAAGGCTTAAACATAACATACTTTTTAATCGACCGATTTATGTTGGATTTACAATCTTAGAATTGTCTAAGCTTTCAATGTATAAATTTCACTATGATTTTATTAAAAAGAGTATAATGATGATTCAAAACTACTTTTCAACGACACGAACTCATTGTGTTACCTTATACACACTAAGAATGTTTTGGATGATATGGAACATCATGCAAGCTTATTCGACTTCTCTGAGTATCCAAAGAATCATATACACAAATTCCATTACGGTTTTGTAAAGAAAACATACCTTTAGAATTACAGGTTTTGAACCTATACACTGCAACACACTCCCTTTCAAGAAAATAGATTGTATCAGTACATCCCCGGATTTTTTTTTTTCCTGCACAGGTGAAATACTTGATTATTATCAGATCTTGCTCGGAGAGAACACATTTTTGCATAGATTTGTTGAAACAGGTTATTATTGCAAAAGCATAAAGAAATATTCTTATTTCAATTGGGTTTGAAAACAAAGAATAATATTTTAAACAACTGTATATATTAAAAGAA
The DNA here is from genome assembly GCA_963932465.1 of Maratus speciosus. Lineage (NCBI taxonomy): Eukaryota > Metazoa > Arthropoda > Arachnida > Araneae > Salticidae > Maratus > Maratus speciosus. The sequence goes on along the minus strand of OZ010787.1, from coordinate 143,684,816 downwards.
TCTTTTTGTTTTCAATAAAATGAAACAGTTTTAAGCTAAATATTTTTATTCGATTGTCGATAAAATTTAAATATATTTTAAGACAGATAGTTTCTTTTTGAAAGTAGTACTGAATCAGAAAAATACTTATAAGTGTTTTAACCGTTCAAAAGATTAACGTGAATTATATGTACAATTTTTTTTCATTAAGAGTTTGATTTTTTTCCTTTGAAAAGAATCCTACATTCAAAATATGTTTTTAAGACAGATAGTTTCTTTTTGAAAATATTTTAACAAATTTTTAGAAAAGGATTTTTTTCCTGATCAAAAGAACGTGAATTAGATTTCTCTCATCTCTCCTATAGGAGACAAGTAGTTTCTACATATATAGTGAAAGTTTATTCTGTCTGTAATCATACAGTTAGTTGCATATCAACAATGTTTCTTGCTGGTATTACATCAATTAGTATTTTGCTGAATATGAAACGACTTTTAACTAAGACATTCAATGATTGACAACGCAAAGTTTTATTTTATTTTTAGAAAAAGTGGTTTGAACTTTATTTATTTTATTATTAATATTAGTTACCAATGAAGGAATGTATTTTTCAACTTAACAGTAAATTTATGTGAAATCTGTTAATTTTTTTAAGAAGATTAAACTTAACCACTCGTTTCGGAAAATGTTTTAAACTAGTAAAATAACTATTTAAAGAAGCTTTTAATCGTTAACTTTGAGTAGCGGATTTTTTTAAACAAAATTTTCCATCATGTGAAAACAAAAACTTACTTTTTCAAAATTGAGAAATCTTCATTGAATTCTCGGTCTTGAAAACACGCTTGCAAAAATTTAGAAGATAGCAGTCCGCAAATGATTTCCGAATGAAGTTTTAGAGTGTTGTGATATTATTTTGTTTTCAATGACATCATTCTTAGACCCTCTGATTTGCTGAAACTAACATTGCTTTGAACGAATGAGAGTCTCGGAAAATGACGTACAGTTTTCTGTTACCTTATATGTAAGTTTTAAATGAGTAATGTTCTAGGAAATTCGATTGCACTCATATTATTGAACCACGAGATCTCCTCTGCATGCATGTTTCTTTACAAGACAATCGTTTCATATAGGGGGGATCTTTATCTCACGGTTGCAGACAGATAACAAAAGCATGGCATGTCCGTTCCCTGTCTTGGTGCATTTTTTAAAGAATATTTCCTATTATTGACCAAAGCGGCAGGTTTTTTTGTTTTAAGAAAGATTGTTAATTCATTTTTCAAAATGAAAATCAGAAAAAGAATTCCACGTTATTTTTTCTTTTAAGTTTTTAAAGAGATCTGTTTTTTTTTTTTTGTTGTTGTTGTTGTTTTTTTTTCTTTTACAACTTAAATCAAATTTTTCCGCTTTGAATTGACAGAAATAATTTTTTTAATTTTCTAGAAACTATATTAAGTTATTAATAATGAGTTTTCTCAGTTAAAAGAATGCTATTATTACTTTTTCTTAGCTTTTAACCTGTTCAGGACCAGCATTTTTTTCATGAATTTTATTCGTTTGGCACTACTTTTTATTAATTATTTCAATTAACTTTGTAAATCACAAAAATCCCGTAATTAAATACAATCAATTTTACTTCTGTTTTTTTTTACTGATATCAAATTCAATCGTTTTAAGTACTTTCGAGGGTGCATATGCGCTCATGGTTCCCAATGTGTTAAAGAAAGATCGCTTCAAACATAACTAAGATTTGTTTTAAACGTTCATTAACCGTTTCAGTTGTATGAATAAATGTCTCTCTCATTAAATTAAACTAATGTTATCATAAATTAAATTGTATTTATTTTTCAAGTTTTCAAAACAATAACGCTTGATTTTCTTAAAAAGGTTGAAACACAAATAGATATTTTTAAGTTGTTCTTTAATCCAAAGACAACTTTTTAACGAAAGTTTTCATTCATTTTTGTTTACAAACTAACAGGTGTTGTTATTAAAATACTTTGAAATAGAAAGACGTTTATTTGAAAACAGAATAAACCTTTTAGATAATACTCTGAAAGTAGATGTCTTTAACTAAATTATCAAACATATGAGTGAGAGATAACCGATTGCTACGTGACAAAAATCGCTTTTAACAGTGAATTTTCAGTCAGTTTTAATTTAGAAAAAAGTAAATGGCTAACTTCAATGACATATTTTTAGTTTTGTTGTTAGAAATAATATGTTAAACAAATCACACTGTTTGAAAATATATTTTTCGAGTTTATTTTTTCAACAATTGTTTTTTTTAAATGAAATCACAGATAAAACTAATGAAAGCGAATCTTGTGAAACACAAGTTGAATATCGAGAATGATAGAACATGTTTTGAATTAAGTAATGTAGAATGTGAAATTTTAAGTTCAGTTTAATAAAGCAAATAAATAAATTGAAAGACACATTTTGAAAGGATTGTTATAAGTTTGTTAAAACTTTTTTGTTTTAAGAAACACTAGACAAACATTACACTTAAAAGACAAAATAATTATACATACCTTTTGTTGATTGAAGCAAGCAGACTCATTGAAAATAGCATGAAACTGAAAAGTCGACGGTAACTTTAGTTAATTTTATGCCGTAAAAGGTACGATAAAGTACCGCAGAGCACTAAGCTAAATGTCCGGTAAACGAGAGCTAAAGAACATACGACCTTCATCCACCAGATCCAAGACACAACTGATGTGCGCGGGGTCTAACACCTGCAGATGAAGGTCACTGATAACAGATCACGTGACCGCTAACAACCAATCAGAAGCGAGCTTTCAGGTATGACGACATCCTGTGGCAATACCTGTACACAATCTGGCGCCAGTTGATTGACAGGGGGCGTCGTGGAATGTTAGGAATGCAGACAGAGTGGCGCCTACCTTCTGCATCATAGTATTTTAGGAAAAATATATATTACGTTGATGTAAAAGACATTATTTTTTTAAACTAACTGTTAATATTTTTGAAATAACATACTTTTCTCATACAAGGAAAAAAGAATGTTTCAGAACATGTCTCTAATCATAATTAAACATAACTTTAAGCATAGTTAACCATCTCAGAGTATGATTAAACAAATTCGAACATAACTTTGGGCATGTTTAAACAATCCGAACTATATTTGAACATATCCGAACATGTTCATTCATAACTTTGACAGTTTTTAATCTTTCAGAATTTAAAAAACATATTTAAAACTATTTTATTTAAAAAAATTTTGTAAAAATTTTAATTTATAATTTTCTTTTTAAGGTTTTAACTTTTTCTTGTTAAAACATTTTTTAACGTTTTAACTTTTTTTTGTAAAAAAATTTTTAAACTTTTTTTTGTTTAAACTTTTTTAACTTTTTAACTTTTTTGTTAAAACTTTTCTTAACTTTTTTTGTTAAAACTTTTTTTAACTTTTTAACTTTTTGTTGTTAAACATTTTTTTAAAAATTTTGTTAAAACTTTTTTTTTTACTTTTGTTAAAAAAAAATTTTTTACAAACTTTTTTTAAAATTTTAAAACTTTTTTTTACTTTTGTTAAAACTTTTTTTTATAAAACTTTTCTATAAAACTTTTTTTATAAAACTTTTTTTTTCTTAAAACTTTTTTTTCTTAAAACTTTATTTTACTTTTGTAAAAATTTTTTTGTTAAAACTTTTTTTACTTTTGTTTAAACTTTTTTGTAAAACTTTTTTACTTTTTTAAAACATTTTGTTTTACTTTTGTTAAAAAAAAAATTTCTGTTAAAACTTTTTTTAATAAACTTTTGTTAAAACATTTTTTATATATTTTTTGTAAAACTTTTTTGTTAAAACTTTTTTAAATTTTGTTAAACTTTTTTTTATATTTGTTAAAATTTTGTAAAACTTTTTATCATATTTGTAAACTTTCTATAATTTTTAAAACTAATAAATTTTATACATACATATGTGTATATATATGTATATATATAGATATACATTTATATATACATATACATACATACGTATGTTATATATATATATGTATATATATATTTTACACAAGAACCCATACATAAACATTTAACTTTCATATATTTAGAGACACGTAGTCGTGGATGTATGCTTTTACTTAAACATTTATATAGATAGATACTACCCTTAAATTTACGTTCATGCAAAAAAACATTATTTTTCTTAAACTGTTAATATTTTTGAAATAACATACTTTTCTCATGCAAGTGAAAAAGAATGTTTCAGAGCATGTCTCTGCCCATAGTTAAACATAAATTTAAGCATAGTTAGCCATCTCAGAATATGATTAAACATGTCCGAACATAGCTTTGGACACGGTTAAACATATATCCTGACAATATTTGAACCTATCCAAACATGGTTAAACATGTTTGAACAAACTTTGAGCATATTCGAACATTGTTAAATATATTCCAACTAACTTTGAGCATGATTAAATATACTCGAACTATCTTTGAGCATATCCGAACATGGTTAAACATGTTCGAACATAACTTTGGTCATGGTTAAACATATCCTGAAGAAAGTGCTAGCTACCGAACAAAATTCATTAAGAAAGACAAACTCATGAATTTAGTAATCACAAGCCAGTTCCAACTTTTAAAAAGCAACTGATTAACTTAATTTGGAAGAATTGTTATAAGTTTTTTTAAGACACTTTGTTAGAAACTGACGAATGAGTTTAACAAATTTTTGGAAATAATAGAGTATGATAATACTCTTAGACTATAATATATACTACTTAGAGTATAATAATACATTTGATGTCAGAACATGTTTTGAATGAAATCGTGAATTCATAGTATGCTGAAAACGCGAACTGATTAGTCATGCTTAGATCATCTTTTTCTGGTTAAAAAAATATTAGATTTAAAAATCTATTTAAGTAAAATATTTATCGGAGAAAAATTTTTACTTAGATTTTAAAATCTAATTTTTTTTAACCAGAAAAAGATGATCTAAGCATGACTAATCATGCTAAAACATGACTAAATTCATCGGAACAATAAACTTGTTCAACAACTTGTTAAGTGGATATTTCTAATTGTGCTAATTTAAGTAGTGTGTTGTTCGATAAAGTTAAACTTGATATTCGAAAATGTGATGAAAGACACTTGTTATTTTAAACAAAATGTCTTTTTTGTTATTTTTTATACATAAAAATATTACTAACAAAAAACTTAAAATTTAAATGGTGTTACTTACTGTGAAGCATCTGCCCAGGACATCAACTGAAGGGGAAATGGTTGATGACAAAGCACAAAACAAGTGATGACGTCGTACTTGAAGACAACACGAGCGCTCTCTACCATCTAATACTTGTATGTGATTGGATGCGAAGATCACCTGACATGTGAAAGGAGTAGGCGGTGGAGGAAGGCGCCATTGTGTCTGCATTCCTTGCATTCTCCCGCCCACCTGTCAATCAACTGGCGCAAGCAAGGCGGTACATGCTTCGACATGATCGTTTCTTGCAGGCGGCGTAGTATATATTATACTCTAAGAGTATTATCGTACTCTATTATTTCCAAAAATTTGTTAAACTCATTCGTCAGTTTCTAACAAAGTGTTTTAAAAAAACTTATAACAATTCTTCCAAATTAAGTTAATCAGTTGCTTTTTAAAAGTTGGAACTGCCTTGTGATTACTAAATTCATGAGTTTGTCTTTCTTAATGAATTTTGTTCGGTAGCTCGCACTTTCTTCAGGATATGCTTAACCATGACCAAAGTTATGTTCGAACATGTTTAACCATGTTCGGATATGCTCAAAGATAGTACGAGTATATTTAATCATGCTCAAAGTTAGTTGGGATATATTTAACAATGTTCGGATATGCTCAAAGTTTGTTCAAACATGTTTAACCATGTTTGGATAGGTTCAAATATTGTCAGGATATATGTTTAACCGTGTCCAAAGTTATGTTCGAGCATGTTTAATCTTATTCTGAGATGGTTAACTATGCTTAAATTTATGTTTAACCATGGCCAGAGACATGCTCTGAAACATTCTTTTTCACTTGCATGAGAAAAGTATGTTATTTCAAAAATATTAACAGTTTAAGAAAAATAATGTTTTTTTGCATGAACGTAAATTTAAGGGTAGTATCTATCTATATAAATGTTTAAGTAAAAGCATACATCCACGACTACGTGTCTCTGAATATATGAAAGTTAAATGTTTATGTATGGGTTCTTGTGTAAAATATATATGTACATATATATATATATATATATATATATATATATACATATATATACACATATGTATGTATAAAATTTATTAGTTTTAAAAATTATAGAATGTTTACAAAGATGATAAAAAGTTTTACAAAATTTTAACAAATATAAAAAGTTTAACAAAATTTAAAAAAGTTTTAACAAAAAAGTTTTACAAAAAATATATAAAAATGTTTTAACAAAAGTTTATAAAAAAATTTTTCAACAGAAATTTTTTTTAACAAAAGTAAAACAAAATGTTTTAACAAAGTAAAAAAGTTTTACAAAAAAAGTTTTAACAAAAGTAAAAAAAAGTTTTATAAAAAAGTTTTAACAAGAAAAGTTTTAACAAAAGTAAAAAAAAAGTTTTAACAAAATTAAAAAAAAAGTTTGTAAAAAATTTTTTTTAACAAAAGCAAAAAAAAAAGTTTTAACAAAATTAAAAAAAAAATGTTTAACAAAAAGTTAAAAAGTTTAAAAAGTTTTAAGAAAAAAAGTTAAAAAATTTTAACAAAAAAGTTAAAAAGTTAAAAAAAGTTTTAACAAAAAAAGTTAAAAAAAGTTTTAACAAAAAAGTTAAAAAGTTAAAAAAGTTTAAAAAATTTTTAACAAAAAAAGTTAAAACGTTAAAAAATGTTTTAACAAAAAAAGTTAAAACCTTAAAAAGAAAATTATAAATTAAAATTTTTACAAAAATTTTTAAAATAAAATAGTTTTAAATATGTTTTTTAAATTCTGAAAGATTAAAAACTGTCAAAGCTATGAATGAACATGTTCGGATATGTTCAAATATAGTTCGGATTGTTTAAACATGCCCAAAGTTATGTTCGAATTTGTTTAATCATATTCTGAGATGTTAATTATGCTAAAAGTTATGTTTAATTATGATTAGAGACATGTTCTGAAACATTCTTTTTTCGCTTGTATGAGAAAAGTATGTTATTTCAAAAATATTAACAGTTAGTTTAAAAAAATAATGTATTTTACATCAACGTAATATATATTTTTCCTAAAATACTATGATGCAGAAGGTAGGCGCCACTCTGTCTGCATTCCTAACATTCCACGACGCCCCCTGTCAATCAACTGGCGCCAGATTGTCTACAGGAATTGCCACAGGATGTCGTCATACCTGAAAGCTCGCTTCTGATTGGTTGTTAGCGGTCACGTGATCTGTTATCAGTGACCTTCATCTGCAGGTGTTAGACCCCGCGCACATCAGTTGTGTCTTGGATCTGGTGGATGAAGGTCGTATGTTCTTTAGCTCTCGTTTACCGGACATTTAGCTTAGTGCTCTGCGGTACTTTATCGTACCTTTTACGGCATAAAATTAACTAAAGTTACCGTCGACTTTTCAGTTTCATGCTATTTTCAGTGAGTCTGCTTGCTTCAATCAACAAAAGGTATGTATAATTATTTTGTCTTTTAAGTGTAATGTTTGTCTAGTGTTTCTTAAAACAAAAAAGTTTTAACAAACTTATAACAATCCTTTCAAAATGTGTCTTTCAATTTATTTATTTGCTTTATTAAACTGAACTTAAAATTTCACATTCTACATTACTTAATTCAAAACATGTTCTATCATTCTCGATATTCAACTTGTGTTTCACAAGTTTCGCTTTCATTAATTTTATCTGTGATTTCATTTAAAAATAACAATTGTTGAAAAAATAAACTCGAAAAATGTATTTTCAAACAGTGTGATTTGTTTAACATATTATTTCTAACAACAAAACTAAAAATATGTCATTGAAGTTAGCCATTTACTTTTTTCTAAATTAAAACTGATTCAAAAATCACTGTTAAAAGCGATTTTTGTCACGTAGCAATCGGTTATCTCTCACTCATATGTTTGATAATTTAGTTAAAGACATCTACTTTCAGAGTATTATCTAAAAGGTTTATTCTGTTTTCAAATAAACGTCTTTCTATTTCAAAGTATTTTAATAACAACATCTGTTAGTTTGTAAACAAAAATGAATGAAAACTTTCGTTAAAAGGTTGTCTTTGGATTAAAGAACAACTTAAAAATATCTATTTGTGTTTCAACCTTTTTAAGAAAATCAAGCGTTATTGTTTTGAAAACTTGAAAAATAAATACAATTTAATTTGTGATAACATTAGTTTAGTTTAATGAGAGAGACATTTATTCATACAACTGAAACGGTTAATGAACGTTTAAAACAAATTTTAGTTATGTTTGAAGCGATCTTTCTTTAACACATTCGGAACCATGAGCGCATATGCACCCTCGAAAGTACTTAAAACGATTGAATTTGATATCAGTAAAAAAAAAAAAAAACAGAAGTAAAATTGATTGTATTTAATTACGTGATTTTTGTGATTTACAAAGTTAATTGAAATAATTAATAAAAAGTAGTGCCAAACGAATAAAATTCGTGAAAAAAATGCTGGTCCTGAACAGGTTAAAAGCTAAGAAAAAGCAATAATAGCATTCTTTTAACTGAGAAAACTCATTATTAATAACTTAATATAGTTTCTGTCAATTCAAAGCGGAAAAATTTGATTTAAGTTGTAAAAGAAAACAACAACAACAACAACAACAAAAAAAAAAAACAGATCTCTTTAAAAACTTAAAAGAAAAAATAACGTGGAATTCTTTTTCTGATTTTCATTTTGAAAAATGAATTAACAATCTTTCTTAAAACAAAAAAAAACCTGCCGCTTTGGTCAATAATAGGAAATATTCTTTAAAAAATGCACCAAGACAGGGAACGGACATGCCATGCTTTTGTTATCTGTCTGCAACCGTGAGATAAAGAATTCCCCTATGTGTAAAGAAACATGCATGCAGAGGAGATCTCGTGGTTCGATAATATGAGTGCAATCGAATTTCCTAGAACATTACTCATTTAAAACTTACATATAAGGTTACAGAAAACTGTACGTCATTTTTCGAGACTCTCATTCGTTCAAAGCAATGTTAGTTTCAGCAAATCAGAGGGTCTAAAAATGATGTCATTGAAAACAAAATAATATCACAACACTCTAAAACTTCATTCGGAAATCATTTGCGGACTGCTATCTTCTAAATTTTTTCAAGCGTGTTTTCAAGACCGAGAATTCAATGAAGATTTCTCAATTTTGGAAAAGTAAGTTTTTGTTTTCACATGATGGAAAATTTTGTTTAAAAAAATCCGCGACTCAAAGTTAACAATTAAAAGTTTCTTTAAATAGTTATTTTACTAGTTTAAAACATTTTCCGAAACGAGTGGTTAAGTTTAATCTTCTTAAAAAAATTCACAGATTTCACATAAATTTACTGTTAAGTTGAAAAATACATTCTTCATTGGTAACTAATATTAATAATAAAATAAATAAATAAAGTACAAACCACTTTTTCTAAAAATAAAATAAAACTTTGCGTTGTCAATCCTTGAATGTCTTAGTTAAAAGTCGTTTCATATTCAGCAAAATACTAATTGATGTAATACCAGCAAGAAACATTGTTGATATGCAACTAACTGTATGATTACAGACAGAATAAACTTTCACTATATATGTAGAAACCACTTGTCTCCTATAGGAGACATGAGAGAAAACTAATTCACGTTCTTTTGATCAGGAAAAAAATCCTTTCCTAAAAATTTGTTAAAATATTTTCAAAAAGAAACTATCTGTCTTAAAAACATATTTTGAATGTAGGATTCTTTTCAAAGAAAAAAAAATCAAACTCTTAATGAAAAAAAATTGTACATATAATTCACGTTAATCTTTTGAACGGTTAAAACACTTATAAGTATTTTTCTGATTCAGTACTACTTTCAAAAAGAAACTATCTGTCTTAAAATATATTTAAATTTTATCGACAATCGAATAAAAATATTTAGCTTAAAACTGTTTCATTTTATTGAAAACAAAAAGATTCTTTTAATATATACAGTTGTTTAAAATATTATTCTTTGTTTTCAAACCCAATTGAAATAAGAATATTTCTTTATGCTTTTGCAATAATAACCTATTTCAACAAATCTATGCAAAAATGTGTTCTCTCCGAGCAAGATCTGATAATAATCAAGTATTTCACATGTGCAGGAAAAAAAAAATCCGAGGATGTACTGATACAATCTATTTTCTTGAAAGGGAGTGTGTTGCAGTGTATAGGTTCAAAACCTGTAATTCTAAAGGTATGTTTTCTTTACAAAACCGTAATGGAATTTGTGTATATGATTCTTTGGATACTTAGAGAAATCGAATAAGCTTGCATGATGTTCCATATCATCCAAAACATTCTTAGTGTGTATATGGTAACACAATGAGTTCGTGTCGTTGAAAAGTAGCTTTGAATCATCATTATACTCTTTTTATAAAATCATAGTGAAATTTATACATTGAAAGCTTAGACAATTCTAAGATTGTAAATCCAACATAAATCGGTTGATTCAAAAGTATGTTATTTTTAAGCCTTTTCACAGCACTTAGGTCTTCATCTTATGCTAAATATGCTTTAAACTAGGTGAAGTCATTAATTTTCAACTCTTTTTCAGTGTTGCAAAGCACAATATTTCTCCTTTTTCCAAAAATAGTTGTTCATTAATTGAAAAAAGTTCTTTTAATAGTTTGAAAACCAAAAACCGTTTTCGCATTCAGCATATATTTCAGTTAACATTCATCCTTGACAATAATTAAACAAAAACATTATTGTTAAAAACTAATTCGCGTTCTTTTGATTAGTAAAAATAATTTATATTCTTTTAAATAATAATTAAATGAAAATAAATGTAAAGTTGTTTATTAAAAGCTTTATTTGAGAAAAAAACTTGTTTCGGAAATTAACAAATGACTGAAAGAAAAATTAACTAATTTATTAAAAAGTTTTATTACCAAATAACTTACTGAAAAAAAACTTGTTCGGAAATTAACAAATAACTAAATGAAAGTTAACTAATTTATTTAAAACTTTATTACAATGACTAAATGAAAAAACATGTTTTGAAAATTAACAAATGACTAAAATTTATAACTTATTTCGTTAAAACTTAAAAAGGTATTAACCTCTTTATGTCAGTTCAAAATAGGATGATGTCATCACAGGTGAGTTGAAAATCCTATCAAGAGAGGACGCTCGTGTTCATGTCCTCGGGTGAAAGCGATGGTGCTGCCACCTAGGTTCGACTCTCGACCAATCAGAAGCCAGCTCTTATCTGGATGAAACCGGTTTCCGAGGAAGCATTCGTTCATTAGCCCGGTGGATTTCATACTGATCGGACGTGAATCCACGCTGCTCCGTGGTAAGATTTTTTTAAGAGTTTGCATGCGATCATTTCTAATCACCTCATCATTATCTTTCCTTTGTTCTAATCCCTCTCTAACAGTAGACTTTCATTCATTAACATTATCCTTTGTTGTAATCCCTCTCTACTACAGTAGACTTTTCATTATCGCTTCTTTGTTTTAACCCCTCTACTATAGCATGCCGCGTGGACGTCAGTCTGTCTCGACTCCTCCCACCTGTCCATCACTTTCTTATCTCCCCTTACCTGTCTTTGTTTAACCCCTCTACTATAACATACCGCGTGGACGCCAGTCTGTCTCGACTCCTCCCACCTGTCCACCACTTTCTTATCTCCTCTTACCTGTCTTTGTTTAACCCCTCTACTATAGCATGCCGTGTGGACGCCAGTCTGTCCCGACTCCACCCACCTGTCCATCACTTTCTTATCTCCCACAACCTGTCAATCACTCGACTCCGCCCACCTCTCAATCATCTTTGGCCACGCCTACCACCGCCACCGCCTGGTGAAGTAGAACCCCCATTTTCCTTCTACTAATGTGGTTTGGAGGGTTGAGTAATTTTACCTCTCCACATAATCCACCCCTCTTCTGTTGTCACAACTGGACGTATAGCGTAATAAAGTAATTTTCTCTATAACTACGCTTATGAAACTGTTTCTGTAGCAAGACGCACCTATGATAGACCTATTTGTGAAATAAAACGGAAAATGAATTTTTGCGAGATGTGTCACTTTTCTTGCAGTGAGCGATATAATGCTGTCAAAATACTTTTGAGCACTACTGTATATCTGATTTTTGTCATGCGATAACTCTCGTATTTATAAACCGGTTTGGATTAAATTAATTGTTTGCATAGTACATACCAATGTCTCGACCGAGTTCGTTGGCCACCTTCATCCTCCATGTTGTTTCAAAATGGCGGCCATTTAAAAAAATTTTAATTTAAAAAGCGATGCAAACAAATTAAAAAATTAAAAATACTTTTTTTAAAAGTTTGACGGCACACAAAGATTCCAAAGCATGTTTTGTGTCATTCTTATCTTACAAAATGGCTGAGTTCTAGCACTTTGAATTTCTAGTGTGGCTGACATTTTGAAACGATCTGATATTTGTCGCGCGATAACACGCGTATTTATGAACCGATTTGGATGCAACTTGGTGTGTACATAGTACGTACCAATGCCTCGACCGAGTTCGTTGACCAACTTCATCCGCCAAAACATTTTAATTTAAAATGAGGTATAAAAAAATTAGAAATTGAAAAATATTTTTCTCTTATGTGTTTAACCTTGATATAGATATTTCTGAGCATTTTTTGTTTCGTCTATGTCTTAAAAAGCGACTGAGTTATATCACTTTGAATTTCTAGTATGGCTGATATTTTGAAACAATCTGATTTTTGTCATGAAATAACACTCGTATTAATTAACCGATTTAGATTTGACTAGGCATGTGCATAGTATATAGCAATGTCGGGCAATTGTTGGCCAGCTTCATCCGCCATTTTCTTTCAAAATGGCGGCCATTTAAAATTAAAAAAAATCGTTACAAAAAATTAGAAATTGAAAAAGGTTTCTTTCTGAAGTGTTTAACCGTGATACCAGGATTCCAGAGAATTTTTTGTTTTGTCTTTATCTTAAAAAATGGCTATAGCAGTTTGAAATTCTCTATGTGGGTGACATTTTGAAAAATCTGATTTTTTGCCTGCAACAGCACTCGTATATATCAACCGATTTCGATGTGAGTGAGCATGTGCACAGGAATTACTAACGTCTCGACCAAGTTCATTGTTTAAAATGGCGGACACTTCAAGATATCACCGAATTTGGCGAACAAATATAAATCACTTTAAATAAAACCAGAGCTTGGATAATGCAGACTAATTTCGCGAAATTCTCATTCATATTCAGTATTGACAAAAGCTAGTATTGAATCTTCTATAAACGGGTTCCACTAATTTGAGCTTCGCGTGTTTGAATTAGAGATCTGCACGGGCTCGGGCCAATTTTCTTTCGCGACACTCGGGCCGGGCCGTACTTTATTTCTGAAGGCTCGGGTCGGGCCTAGCCATACTTTATTTCTGAAGGTTTTGGCCGAGACGGCCTAACTTATTTTTTCTGTACAGCCGGTACTGATTTCATTCCTAGTCTTCACGGCCCAAAATTTTTTAGTCCTAGTTTTGACCCAGCCCGTATGAAAATCATTGTCTCAGCTTGGCCAGATCCATTCAAAAATCAGTTAAATTAGGCCCGGCCCAAAAATTTTTGCAAAAAATGCATACATTTTTAAATTGCCATTATTCTACACTTAAACATTAAAATGTGTTCTTTGTATGGGCCTTTACAAGAGACATCACATGGAGGGAGTAGATATTTTCTCACCATCATAGATTATTTTTCTCGTTTTGTTACAGTATACACTCTATCAGTAACAAGTCTGGCGTTTTTCAGACATTTTTTAACTTTCAAAGTAGGGCCGAAAGATACTTGAATAAGAAAATCATTTCAGAAAGAACTGATGGTGGTCTGGAATTCTATAACCGGGAGCCGAAGTGAAAGAGCTCTAGGGCAGTTTTCGACCTTATTTTTTCTACTGCTTTAACCCTAGAACTACCGGAAATTTTACTCAAGTTTTATAAAAACATTCTACACCAGAATTTTTACTTAAAACTATTTAATTTGTTTATTTAACTTATTATTGTCTGATTTATACATTTAGTTTGTTTTGAAGAAATTTCTGGTTTGAATAAATATTTTGAATGTACATGTCGGGTCCATTGGACCCTTCTGGTAGACAGAGGGTTAAATGACGTTCTTTTAGATTTACCAAGCTTACAGGAGATGCAATCCACGGCCAACTTTGACAGCATTGAAAAACCTGTAACACTTTAATTTTTGCATGTGTTAACTAAGTACTCATTATTTACGTGACGAAATCTTTCATGCTACAATTCATTTAAGTTAACTTTTTCTGAATTATTAGCTGAAATGTTAACCGAGTTGCTTTCTCCTTCACATTTAGTTTTATAACCAAAAGGTTAAAAAATATATAAATCATTTTTAGGGTTCCGTACTTAAAAAGTAAAAACGAACCATTATAAGATCACTCCTGTGTCTGTCTGTCTGTCACAGCCATTTTACTCGTAAACTATGGAACGTGGAAAGTTCAAATTCGAGGAAGTAATAAAGACCATTGACCGACATATTTTCAGATTAATAAACATTCATAAATATATTTAGTAAAAAAGTAGAGGGGCTAATTATGCTACTTGAAAAAAAAAATCTTTTCTTTGTATATCATGTGGGGTATCCAGTGAAAGCTTTTGTAACGCTGAACTCAAAAATACATTCCTTTTAATTTTAGGTATTATATTTTCAAAGATATTGTTGAAAATGTAGCGCAAAAATATGTTCCCCTCCATCTAATTCCGAATCTACTGAAACTAAAATTATGAAAAAATTAGAGGTAGTAGACGTTAATATAAACCTTGCCGGAAAATTATAGTGATTACCCTAGGTCACATAGTTTTTGAGTAATTAGCATTTTTATGTTATACACAAATTTCGATTTACGGGCATTCAGAAAAATTGTTGAGCATCGCTGAATATACCTATCGTTGCAGAAGAATAAAAGCATCGTTGATAATGATTTTCGAAAAAAATCATCGGTAATTAGCCGAGATATTAACCCTTAAATGTACGGTCAGTTTGGACATACACAAGGACAGGGGTGGCGTACTCTATGCCTAGTTAACAACTTTTAATGATATATAGGTGTAATGTAATGTCCAGTAACTGTATAAAAGCAATAAACGCCAAATTGTTAAAAACATACTAATTTAAGGGGTCTCGGGACTCTAAAAAGTTGAAAAAATGAAAAAAATACCATTTTCAACATTTAATGTCTTAAAATGTATATGATTTTAAAACACAATTTTAATTGGGATAAAAAATTGCAAGATGCAGAATTATTATTTATAGGTAGCTCAAAACTGTTAGACATTTGTCGAACAAAAAATTGGCATAACAGTTTACGCGCAGGATTACAAAATAAATATTGCAACTAGAATGAAAATTTTGGTGCTTACTTATACTTCAGATTGTAATAATTTCCCTGAACTTAAATAAATTTGTATTTAAAGCAATTTTACATTTTTAATGCGATGTTGCATTTAGCTAATACAAAATTTTGAAAATTTCAACTGTAAAATCACCTAAAAAAATATTTTTTTTGATCAATAAAAAGGAAATTTTAGATTCAGTTTATACAGACTAACATGAAATATATGTTTTGAAAATTTCATGAAAAAATATTCAGAAGTTTTTGAGGTATCCTGCGCGTTATGCCCAAAAAACGCCATTTGGAAAATAATGACTTTAAAGTTTCGGAAACGCCGCTTCAGCTATTGAGCGGGTATAATTCTAAAAGCCAAAACTTCTGTTCTAATGGAATTTCAAGGAAACAATTATATCAAAATATTCAGAAAAGATAGGAGTTTAACATCTAAAAAAATTTAAATTTCTTAAATTTTGAAGCTTTAAGAGTCCTGCTATCGCTTAATCCTTTCCGGCACGGAGTAATTCTATTTATAAACTTATGAAATAAGGAACTGACACCAGAATTTATAAACGAATTTATCAGAAAATGCGAACTTGCTTATTTTCACGTACATGATAAAAGGAAAATTTTAATGAAATATTCTTGGTGCCATTTGTCTGTTTTGGAATTAAAATTAGGTGTCCGTTTTTTAAGGGCATCGCCCTCGAAAGATTTAATTAGAATGAATCGCATAAATACTGTGGTATTCGCGATAGTTTGCATTGATTGTATCTCTCAATACGCTTCGAGTGACTTTAAAAGTTAATTAAACACCTATCTGGAAAAACGCGGCACTCATCAAGGCGGCGTTGCAACTTTGAGACCTCAATTCGAAGCGCGCTTAGCACAATGCCAAATTTAAACTTTGAACAAAGGTTTTGTTTTAGCTACACTGTAGAAATAAAGGTTATTACTACGCTGAATTTAGTTTCATGAAATGCCAAATGAAGTTTAACTATGCACTGCTTTTATTGTCAGTACCGAATTAAGTTCATCATAAACAGATTAGGATAATATTAAAAAAAGAGTTATACGAATAGCTATATTTGATATTATTTAGGTTCCATACCTCTTTGAACTTTCATGGTATACCCGATTACATTTTTCTAATATATGTTGTTATACCCAACTCTACGTTGTATAGTTTTTTACAAACTCTTAGTATTCTTTTAGCAACTTTTTTTTTTTAATAATACAATTACAAATTCATATGTTTATTCTACGGAACCCTCTGTGCGCGAGTAATGCTCGCACTTGACCGTTTATTTCTAATAGTATAAAACGACCAATTCCAATCTTTGTCATATACGAAAAGTTTACCCTTACTACCAACAAAATTTACACCTATTTTTTCAAGTTTGCTACCAGACAAGAAATTTCTACGTAAATTATTATTATACAAGACATTCTTAATAATAATTTGATTAAAGCTGCCATCTTTACATTTTATAAAAAAATTACAGCACCCCTGTCCTGAGCAGGACTTTCCTTTTCTCCAACTGCAAGAGACATCTGCATATTTGAAACTGGTTCAAAATCCAAAAACAAATTTTTTTCATTACAAACATGAGCCGTAGCAGCTGTATCAAAGACCCAGCTGCTACTTTGGCCAAAATCAGATGAATTAGCTTAAAGAAAGTTTGAAGAAATTTCAATTAAATCGTCTCTTGTTAGAGATGGTACATTTTACATTATTGCATTTTACATCATTACATTTTAATTCAACATTACTTGATTCTGAAAATTTACTTTTATATTGAGAATTTCTAGATGGAGAACTTTTAGACTGATTTTTAAATTTACAATTAGCAATTAAATGACCCAATGACCAACAATAACAATGACCTATTGATTTATTTTGATTAGCATTTAAATTCTTAGATTTAGAAAATTTGCTTTGTTTTACATTAAAATTCTCAGATTTAGAAGATTTACTTCTAGTTACTTCTTGGCTGTTTTACATCTAATTACTTCTCCTGTAAAGGCAATATTAGTGTCAGAAAGATCTTTCTTAGCTTGCTTCAATCTGCCCGGAACAAACTCGGTTTCAGGCCACCTGTAGATCACTTGGACTGTAGACTGGAACTCTTCTGGCAAACTCCTGATCATCTGATAGCCCATGTACAGAGGCTGTAGTGTAGGTCCCACTTCCAGAAGTCGTTCGTCTGATTGCTTCTCTCGACGTAGGAACAGGCTAAGGTTTTCACTGGGAATATAACGGACACTAAAAAATTCATCTAACAGCTGTATAACACGAGCTCTTGTGATAGGTTCGAAATGTTCTTTCAGGATTTTCCAGGCTGCAACTCCACTAGTAGCACCAGCAATCAAAGGCTTGAATTCATGTGACAAGGTCTGGTATATTATGGTGTAGGATCTGGCTTTCCTTAAACTCATCTCACTTCTCTCCCTGCATGTCAGCTGTTCTGCTACAGGAACTGTCTTCTCTGCTTCATCTTTATCCAATGATTCGCCCTTTTCTGATTATTCCCTTCTTTCCTTCTCACTGGCATCTGAATCAGGGTTTTCGATGAATTCCCACGCACCAAAATGCATCAACAGGACTTTTACTTCGACTTTCCAGGTCTCCCAATTCGTAGAGGTTTAGAGAGCAACATTTGGGAGCTCCATCTTTTCACGGCCTCTGTCGAAACACTCGTGAAAAACTTTTAAAATGTTGGAAAAGTCAAAGAAAAAGATCGTCGAAAACACAAGTCAGAAAGCACATCTTAAGGCAAGAAGGAAAGTTCATCATCGACCAACTTAATTCAGCAATAGAAAAACATCTTCACTTCCACAAAAAAAGACAAGGCCCTGGGCCCATAACCCTGATGGCCATTTAAAATATGACCGAGCAGAGTATTGCAGTGGTTGTAGTGGAAGACTTTATCAAAAATAACAGTTCCATAAAAAGAGTAATTTATTATACGATGAAATGAAATGAAGGTTACAGAGCTGCACTACTTTGCCGTTATCTTAAACAGAAACTTAAAATAATAATTACTATGGTTATGCAGCTACATAATGATGAAAAAATGATGGCAAGCGTCCAGATTTATAAGAAGCTAATGATCCACAACAGTCCAGACACTTATACAATAACCTAGCAGTTGTTTTGTATAATCTTGTTGCCAATCTGTAAGTACAAACTCGTATCCGAAACGCCATTGGCTACAAAATATGACATTGCAAAGCAACTGGTCACGGCGAAAGACGCGATTCCGAAATCACTGTTACTGGCAATTACTCAGTAACGTACTTGCCTCTGAAGTCAGTGAATGAAATGAACTGCCGGCCGTTTCGGATATGTAAACATGTTGCTCAAGAGAGGTTGAAAAACAAAACACGCATCGATATTAAAAAGTAAATACCTTTTATACTTTATGGTTTCACTAAATCTTTTTGAATGCTTAATTAAGCTTTAAAAATAATAGATGCGTAACAAACGTAAAAAAGGGGATAAACTTGCTCCACTTCGAGATGTGAGAGATATATTTGCAAAGTTGATGGGGTTATTGTTACTTTAGATAAGGAATTGGTGAAATTCCAAGGCAGATGCTCCTTCAAAGTATACATGCCTAACAAACCTGGAAAATACGTTATCAAAGTCTGGATGCTTTGTGATGCTACAATATTCTATTGCTGTAACCTGCAAGTTTATTTAGGCCGAACTGGTGATCAGCCTGAAGTAAATCAAGGACCCCATGTTGTAAAAGAACTAGTAAATTATTGGAAAAATTCTGGTTGCAATGTCACTACAGATAACTTCTTCACGGATATAACTTTCGCCGACGATCTTTTAGCATGTAAAGTGACTAAGTTGGGGACTATATGCAAACATCGCAAAGATCTTCCTAAGTGTCTGGTCAATGTAAAACGTAGATTAATTTAGTCACCCCACTTTCTTTTCATCAAAAAACTGACATTGGTCTCATACGTATCGAAAAGAAATAGAAGTATCATTCTCCTCTCAAGCATGCACCACCAACGCAACATTGCTGATGAAAGTAAAAAAAATAGCCATAATAATCATGGATTACAACAGAACCAGAGTGACATTGACATTCTAGATAAGCTTGTTCGGGAATATACTTGCCGTAGGAGTACCAGAGGTGGCCACTGTCTTTATTTCTCAATTTTATAGATATTGCCGCCTATAATGCTTTTTTCATTTGGAAATTGAATACGCAAAAAGATATCAACTTGAAGTCTATGAAAAATGCGCGCAAACAGTTTCTGGAGGAACTTGGGGGAAAATTGGTGGAACCTCAGTTGGAACTTCATGCTTCAGATATCGAAAATAAACTAAGAGGCTACAAAAATTCTACAATTCAGGCTATAAAACTTAGTGGAAAGGAAGTAAGAAAAGTAAAGTATCAAATAGACTCTGGGGAAGAAAGACTTACACGGAAACGAGGTAGGTGCGATCTGTGCCTTAGATCAATAAATGACACCAAGTATTCTCAGAAGTGCAACAAATGCAGACAGTTTATGCGTAAAAATAATACTTCATGTGTTGTTTTGTGCCTTGATTGCCAGAAATATGAGCAGCAGAACTAAATGTAGTTAAAATGTATTACTACCATTACTTCTTACAAAATTTTATTGTTTTTTTAAACTTTTTCTATTTGAGTTTTTGTGCTAATTTAAATATTCATAATATTGTGCAAATTACATTTTCCTCTTTCTAATAAATCTTGATTGCCAGTATTATGTCGATATTTTATCTTTTGATCAGTTTTCCGGCCTAAACATTATAATTACCTATGGAATCAAAATGACGCCATCTTAGGCATTTAATTAACTTGATCTTAGTACTGCGTGAGTTAAATGCGACTATATCTGAAACAAATCGATACTCGATCATTAGCTGAAAGGGTAGTATATAGTATTAATATTTCAGAGCTATTGTATAAAATTTAAGTATATGTTTTTAATCAAAATATGCGTAATGTTAATCCAGCGGCAAAATGCGGGGAAAAAACGAAAAGTGATTTCGGGGAATGAATTTTTTTCAAAGGGTTAATTTTTGTATTTTTGGAAATGGTTTGCAATGTTGCAAAGAGAGTTGAAAGTATATGATTTTTTGTATTTTATTTTTTGCGTATTTTGTTTTTCAGTATCAATGAGTAAATTTGAAATATGCCGTTAAGAGGCTACTTCAGTCAAATGAAAAGACGCATTCGCTAATGCTAATCCTATGGAAGAAATTTATAAAGATATCTCGGTCGCATTTCAATATTTTTTAATGATTTCTTTTGCATTGAATAGTTGAGATCAATCTGTATGCAGGCCGTTTTTTACTTTTTCGATTTTGATTGCAGATATTTTTTGTGAGGAGGCTTTTACTTTCGAAACCGGTTCCGAAAATGAAAATGTCTTCATAAGAAATACCTGTAAACAAAATCGAAAAAGTAAACAACGGCCTTTGTGCAGATCAATCTCAACTATTCAATGCAAAAGAAATCATTTAAAAATAGTGAAATGCGACCGAGATATCTTTATAAATTTCTTCCATAGGATTAGCATTAGCGAACGGGTCTTTTCGCTTGACTGAAGTAGCCTCTTAAAAGGAAGGGAGGGGGGCGGGGGTCGTACGGTATTTTAAATGTTTTTTAAAAATAATCCTTATCATCCAAACTCTTTGAAATATTTAGGAGTTGAAAACATAATATTTTCGTAGCCTGTGTGAAACAGTCCAGAAAAAATATTGATATTTAGTGGTAAGATGGCTCGTAAAATTTTTTTTTTTCATTTCGTTTATTTCAGTAGTTAAAAATAACAGTCCTTGTTGTCTCTTTGAGATTTTCAGAAGTCTTAAATATGACGGTTATGTACCTCGTGAGGAAAAATCGTGAAAAAATATCGATATCTAGTTGAAAAAGAAATACGTTTTCTTCTCGCTTTTTTTTTCTTGTTTTCGGCTCGGTTCCGTTAGCATAACAAACAAAAAGTAGTTCTTATCGTCCGATTTCTCTAATATTTTAATAGTTTATAACTGTATCCAAGCCTTCATTAAAGTTTCGTGAAAAAAAAATACTTCGAGTGGTCTGAACGTTTCGAAATTTTAGTAGGTAATGTAAATTCGATCTAACAAAAACATAACTGTGGAAAAAGGGAGCCAAGTTCCGTAAAAAAAAAAAAAAAAAACTGCTAAGAAAAGAAGTGATACGTAAGTGTGTGCCAAGTTCAAATAAAATTCACTCAAACTTATCTACTTAAGTAGTGTAGCATTGTTTTAATTGTTTAAAAATAAAAATTATTGATAGCTTATTAATAATAAATCTAGAACGTGGCAAGTTTTTACCTACGAGTCATTTATTTTTATTAATGGCATTATTATATCAAAACTTGATATTTCATGTTTGGAGGCTTTAATTTGAGTACATTGAGGCTCCTGAAAGGGGTAAAGTTTCTAGAGTGATGACCAAGGACAAGCGTATATGTACAGATGGATGACAAAATATTACGAACACCCATGAAAAAGACATGGTCTATTTCAAAGAAGCAGAACGCGCGTGTTACTTTGCACTCAATTCTGCCACCTAGTGGTTATGAAAGGTAAGGTATCAGTCGCTCAACATCACTCATAGGTGTTACATGCGCTTACCATACGCTCTGGAGAACTCAATAATGGCGGACCTGTAAGAGTTCGAAGAAGAAATGATTGCTGGATTGCGGTGTGCTGGTTGCTCCTTGACGGAAACAGTAAAATATTTGGGGCTTGCAAGGTGTACTGTGTCAGCCGTTATGACAGTGTACACAAAATTCGGTAAAGTTTCGTCTGCGAAGTACAACGATGGACGGAAAAGAAAGTTTTCTGAGAAGGATAAAAGAGAGTTGACCCGCATAGCGGTCAGAAAGCGCAGACAATCTTTATCACAGATAACGTCAGACATAAATAATCAAAATCCCATTTCAGCAAGAACTGGCCAAAGGGAACTTCATGCTTAGAACGTTTATGGAAAAAGTTGCAGTTCGTAAACCATTGGTGTCATAGGTGTTCGTATTATTCTGTCACCCATCCCCTCTCTTTGTCAGACATTAGTCTGTTTGTAATGATGTTTCCGGGGGGGGGGGGGGGGGATCGTTAATGTGATAATCAAAGACGAGCGGAAGTGTACCTGTGTCTGTATTTGTTTATCAAATCTTCAACATGGCTCATTTGTTTATTATAATAACAATATTGCAAATTGTTATAATGACAATGTTATTAATATCATCATCATCATTTTATTAAAACTTTGAAACTGATAGGCATGAAGTTTATCAAAATCTTGCCAAGTTCTAGATTTATTAGTAATATATGCTATCTATAATTTTATTTTTAAACAATTAAAACAATTCTACAATACTTCAGAAGATAAGTTTGAGTGAATTTTATTTGAACTTGAGACCACTCACTTACATATCACTTCTTTTCTTGGCAGTTTTTTTTTACGGAACTTGGCTCCCTTTTTTCACAGTTATGTTTTTGTTAGATATCATTACTTTCTGTAAAGTTACAATGCAGGGTGTCTCAAAAAGTCGTTTACAAACTTAACAAGTTGGTCTGTCATATCATGATAAACAAGATTTACATAGGAACTTGTGTTCGAAAATGCAAACTGCGACCGCTAGAGGGCGATGAGCGCAGGCTTACGGGAGAGTGGGAAGCGTAATAATTTCAGGCGAGGACGTTGCAGGAGAAGGATGAATCGGTTTAGTAATGCAGAATTGGCCTATATTAGAGCTTCTAAATACACAGGCTGACTCGTCCGTTTGCCATAGCATTCCCAGGGGGAACATGTTGGCGCCAAATTAACCTATTTGGCACATTTATCGCTGTCTTCGTTGCTTCCCTGAATTTATCAAATAGTAGGCTATTGAATGAAAGCTTGGAATAAATTTCAAATTTTAAAATTAGTAATAATTTAGTTTTAGAGAATACATAAATGAAATCTGATGTTTGTAAGTACTTTGTTGAAAAGGATGTGTGTATGGCGAGGGGGGGGGGGCTAAAGAACTCAATTTCAATTAAATTTATATTTTAGGATTATCAATAAATAATAAAATGTCTATAAAAATTAATTGCTTTAACTATTTATTAATCAAGTCATAAAATCAATATATATATATATATATTCGGAATTTGTAAGATTGTATTTTTAAGGTTTTCAATAGTAATTTCCAGAAAATTACGATTGTTAAATCGAAACAGAGGGGGGGGGGGGGGTTAAGGGAATATTTGATAATTTGATATAAAAAAAAGTAGCAGAAAAAGGAAACTGCATCAGTGGTTACTAAACATCTACCCGAATCCGAATTCTTTGGAATAGCTCATGTACCGTTAAAATAATAATAATAAATAATAATAATAAATAATAATAATAATAATAATAACTGAATGCGGAGGAATTGAACCCCTTCCTTTTTTTTCTACGTCCTGAAAGAAAAATTACCTTACATCTTTAATTAATATTTCATTTATTAAAATAGTTATATATTAATATTCATTTTGCTAGTGGATCCAGTGCTGAATTTACAGTCTGACATCCCTACCCCCAACCCGATGGAAGATTACGAATTTGATCTTTAATTATAGTCTAGAAGGGCACCCCTCCTCGGAATTTCAGAGGCCGCAAAGCTTCAGAAATCCCTCCCGAAAAAATAACCGAAACTAAGTTTATTTCTTAAAGAGGATAGGGAGAGAGAAATTATTATTATTATTTTTCAATAGAACCATTTTTTATCATTAATACCTGACTTTTGACCACGGCTCCGCTCACACAGAGTGTAAGTTTTGCAGTTCAAAATGAGAATTTTACAAATATTTTTTTGTTCTTCATAATTTATTTAACTACTAAGGCAACTTCCATCTAAATCCGTTCAATAGAACTTTTTTAACTATATTCGCATGTATTTGAAAATGTATTATTTTATTTTTCCATATATTGGAGAGTTAAAATGATGAAGATTATGTTTGCAGGATATCAACAGCAATTTATTAGCATAAGAAAATGTATTTTCTAAATGTACATTCATCCTCCAAAAATATTTAAATGTTTTTTTTTTTTTTTCCTTTTTTGTGTTTATGTAGCAGCTTATGTAGCAACATAAAAAATCAAAAGTGTGCACTTTTGATTGTCCTTAAGAAGTTGGCAATGTAATAAAATAAATATTATAATTAATTTCTGATGCTAACAATGAACAAAATGAAATTAACTGAATAAAAAATACTATTAAAAAATATTTTCTTTTTTTTTTCTTTCTTTCTTTCTTTTTTTTTTTATTTTTTTGTTTTTTTTTCTTTACTTTGTTATAGTTTTTAAAAACTTCTATAAAGTAAAATTGTTTTAAAAAAGTTTTCATGGGCAGCAAGTTTTCATTACTTTAATAATATGAAACTGTTCTTTTCTAAGAGGAAAATGTAATGAGACTCAGGGGTCGAACCAGCAAAATTTGAGGCCTATTTAGGGCCCCTTCACAAAAATCTATTTAATAAAACAGGTCCCTTCACAAAGATGAATTTAACAAAATGGACCCCTTTATAAAAATAAATTTAATAAAATAGGGTCCCTTCACAAAACTCCTTTTAATGAAACAGGTCCCTTCACAAAATTATTTTTTAATAAAATAGGCCCTTTGACAAAATCCTTTCAATAAAAACTTACTTCTATTTATTATTTTTATTTTGTTAGGTTTTAAAATCTGTGATTTGTAAATAAAACCAGTTCACCAGAAACAAAAATTTTAGCAAAATGGTTTAAAGAAGTTTTTGTTTATAAATGCTTAGTTCGAATTTGAGTAACTCGATTTCAACTTTCATTACAAAATATTATTTTTCACAAAATTATAATAAAATTCACACAAAAAAAACTTTTACTTTTCACAAAATGGGCACCAGGAAATAAACCTGCATCGACCTCTGAGATTTCATAGTATGGAAGTATCCTTTGATATTTTTTAAAACAATTTTATATCTGAAAGTTACAGTAAAGATACGCTTTATTTCTTGGTAATATTGACTTACGAAAATTGTTAAAAATATTTATTTATATATTTTTAAATATTACTGTCTTATGATGAAATATTAACAATAAAATCATCTTAAGCAAATTTGGAGAATTTTTTTCAAAAACTTAAAATAGAATCCATTTTTTTGTAAAGGAAAAAAAAAAAATTGTAAAATTTCCCTGAAAAATTCTATTTTACATTAGTTCTTTAGGTATTTTTTTTTCAAAAATCTCGTAAATTTCATCACATGTTAATATTTTGAAGTATCGTTATTAATTATCCAAAAAAATTAAAGTAGCTTCCCATATAATTTCACTCTATTTTCGTCCGATAATATAAAAAATCGCAAATCGCATCAAAATCAATTGTTTTCCCGAAAATGAACTAGATGGCGCTGTACTTTTAACATATGTCCTTATCGCCAAAATTGGCGAAGAAAAAAATTCACGAAGAATATAATCTACAATTAATATTAAAATTTGGTTATTTTTTATGTTTATAGGGAAATTGAAGCATGCAGTAATCCTTTATTGAATGATTTCAACAATTAATAGCAGAAAAACTACCGATAATTAAGCTTTCAAAGCTAAAAATAGACAGAAACTAATTCAACGCTATTGAGATACATTACGCGAAGCAGTCCGTTAGGGATGAAAATGCCTGACGAGCCAGCTCATCTATTTAGTAGCCTTAGCCTATATGCATTACGTACATGGCGCCGTGGATGGAAATGCACGAGCCGCGGTACGGATGTACAGTCGTGGAAAAAAAAGTAAACACCCCCTACTAACTTCTCAACAAATTATCGTAGAAGAAAGTTACTGGCACCGAACGATTGGGAATAAAGTCTACTTTTAAATGATGTGAATAAAATTTGCTTAGGGGGGCATCTACATATTAAAACGAAACATAACTTTGTTTTTTTCAATAGCAGTACACAATTCTGACAGCATAAATGAACTCTACACCTTTCAATTAGCCTATAAACAAATTTTTATGCAATTCGTGCCATAAGTTTCCGAGAAATTAATTATTTTAAAACGAGCGTATTTTAAGGGTTGTATCCAAATTGAAGTTCCGAACTCGATTGTTAACCGAGAAAGTCGCCTTCTTGATCAAGGCACGTTTAAGCCTCAATGAAACCTGTTTGATTACAGGATAGCAGAATAAATTTCAAAAATTTAATCACTGCTATCATAGACGGCCCCTTAAACCATCATTTTGCTGTTTTTTAAGCATAATTTAAAAACTACTTGGAAGAAAAATGTGAAATTTGGGATTTCCATAAAGCAGGACTTAACAAATCTAAATCCATCAAAAAAATTGTAGGTTGCAATTCATAATTTATTCGAATATTAATTTCATAATTCATAATTCATATCATAAAATTATAAAAATTGCAAATTCAACGTATTTATGTTTGGGTATATTAGTATTATTGCTACACAAAAAATTAGCTCATTAGGAACATAATTTCAGGAGATATAAATAAAAATATGAAAATGTAATTTAACATTAGAAGTACTAAATTTTGAATGTCTATAATTCAAAAACTTATCATATGAATGACTTGAAATTTGGTTTCTAGGCATATTTTGAACCGAAGATTTGAAATATATCGTTAAATTTGGGTACTGCTATTGAAAAAAATGAAGTTTGGAATCGTTTTAATATGTATATGGCCCCCTAAGCAAATTTTATACACACCATTTAAAAGTAGACTTTATTTCCAATCGTCCGGTACCAGTAACTTTTGTCTACGATAATTTGTTGAGGAGTTAGTAGGGGGTGTTTACTTTTTTTTCCACGACTGTACCTTGAGCGCTTTCCAAGCAGACGTCAGCCAAGTCATGTTTTGTTTGGACAATTCCATCGCATATTGCGTGAAGCAGGAGCTTTCCAAGTACGTAGCCACATCGGTCGAGAACGCACTACACGCACGCCTGTCGTAGAGGAAACCGTCTCATGAGAATTTAACAGGAACCCGCAAACAAGTCTCCGAGCAAGCGAACGTGTGTTAGGTGTACATCGTTCCAGCATTATGCGCATAGTGCATGAGGACACACAACACCCCTACCACTTACAAAGAGTACAGGCATTGTGCGTTGACGATTATCCCCAACGCGTTGCGTTCGCACGCTGGTTTTTGCAACAACGGGTCGCACATATCGATTTTCCAACGTGAATTTTGTTTTCGGATGAATCCTGTTTTACACAGGATGGTGTCCTGAACCTGCACAACACGCACATATGGACACATGAACACCCTAGGTCTACACGTGCCCATGCACATCAACAACGTTTTGCCGTAAACGTTTGGGCTGGCATTATCGGTGACATGCTAATTGGCCCTTACGTACTACCTCAGCGCCTCAACGGGGATACCTATCGCATTTTCTTAGAAAGAATCTTGCCGGATCTAATGTGTGACATTCTAGCCACCACACCCCGAAACATCTGGTTTCAGCATGATGGAGCGCCTGCTCATTTTAGCTACGCTGTGCGAGAATACCTCGATAGGACATATCCTAATCGCTGGATTGGGAGAGTCGGACCAGTCGTATGGCCACCGCGATTCCCCGACCTGACTATTCAGGATCTGACAACCCAGGATTTCTATCTGTGGAGACACATGAAGTCCATGGTGTACGAGACGCCCGTAACATCGGACGCGGATCTCGTCGTTAGGATCGTGGAAGCGGCGGCACGCGTCCGCGACACACCTGCCCATTGTGAACGGGTTCGTGAATCCATGCGTCGACGTTGTGAAGCATGCATTGCGGCGAATGAAAGGAATTTTGAACACCTTCTGTAAATTAAACCATGTTCTTTAATAAACGTCATATTAATACCTCTTTCGATATCCTTTCTTTCTTCCCCTCCACACCTGCGCTCATCGTCGTCTAGCGGTCGCAGTTTGCATTTTCGAACACAAGTTCCTATGTAAATCTTGTTCCACATGATATGACAGACCAGCATGTTAAGTTTGTAAACAAACTTTTGAGACACCCTGTATATGTAGACACTTTACTTAATGCTTTTTAATGTGTTTACATGTGACTATTTTATTCACCAAGCAACATTCAACTTTAATTTAAATTTCCTACAACAAAGTATTTGACTGTCAATTTGCGGCAGAAATCTATATTTTAATACTGCTGTATTGAATGCATGTTTTGAAACAAAATGTATTGATTCGAAATTTTTATTGTTTCTGAAACATCAGTAATTATATCGATAATTAAATAAAATTATAAATTAATAGAAAATTTAAAATTAAGAAACATTGTAAAATTTAAAAAAATAGGTTAAATTTAAAAAGCAATAAAATTATTAAAATTATTTTTCAATTTTTCTTCATTTTCTTTTTAATGAAGTCGCTAATTTGTAGTTACAGTAAATAATCTTATTATATAAATCTTCTCTCCTCTGAAATTTTCACTTCGCCACCTTTCTCCGCCAACATATAATGTGTAAAATGATATATATATATATACATATTAAATATTTTCTTCTATTTTTTTTATAGTAATAATAATTAAAAAACCTAGATACCCTACCTCATGATTTTTAAAATAAGAACGAAAAACCATGCATTAAGCATAGATTATGAAACACTTTCCAAAACTTCCTGAATGCTTTAACAAAACTTTACAGTAAAAAAAAATTCCGCTAAAATACGGAAATTGTACTGGTAATCAAGACGCCAGTAAAATTTTCGTATTTTAACGGAATATTTTTTTTTTTTACAATGTTCGTTATTTAGGGAAATAAGGTAAATAAGATAACTAAGTAAACATTTTAGAAAACGCATAAACCATTTAAAAAACTGATTTCAGCAGTTACCGTCCATAGCCAAATATGTATTCCAATTCTTTTGAACATCCCTGTATTTGATCTGTAGGTTGATATATACTATATAATGGGAAAATATAGTTTAGCAAGAAAACGCATAGCATGTTGAACTTTATCTTTCAGCAATTTATACTAATAGATGGAAACGTACTTGAATACTTTTGTATATTCCTGTAGTTTACCTAGTACCTTTATTACGCGCCTCTATATAGCTAAAATTTAATTCAAATTGAAACACTCTTAAAACTATTGAAATCACATTTACAGAAATTATCATCCATAGACGGCCGTGAATCCAATTCTTTGCGTGACTCTGTATATCATTTTATTTATATTCTACAAATAAACTAAATGCAGTTCAGCGTGAAAATGCATAACTCATTTAAAATCCATCTTTAAGCAATTTCCGTTCATACCCATTAACCCTTAACAATTCTTTTTTTTTTTCCTGCATATGAATTATAGCATTTATGCACACCATATACACTGGTTTCCAAAAATTAAGGAAAAATCACAAAAAGAGCGATAACTCGTTCAAAAATTAACCCATCCGTATGAAATTTGGATATGTTGTTAACTAAAAGATGCTGATTAAAATTTCAAAATACAAATTAGTGGCGCTGCAATCGGATTGCATCATCTGTGCGGATCATAAAAATGCATGCTAGAGAGCACGGCTGCTGGTGTCTCTGTGATTATGAGATAAGAAAACTGAGATAGCCAATTCATTGGTATGGCCTCGAGGTATCATTTGTCCGCATAATTGCGATATAGAGCTATTGGAAGATTGGATGTAGGCCAATGTCAGGCAGAGGTGGCCAGATGGCAAAATCTGAGTTCTTCTGTTGTTCATAGGCTTTGGAAACAATTTCAAACCACTGGATTGGACTCCAGAAGGTTTAGCCAAAAGACGGGCAATAGCTACGACAAGCAACGATGACCGATATCTGCGGTTATATGTACGAAGGAATAGAACAGCAACCCCCTCTCATCTTACAACCTCCCTTGTTGCAGCCACTGGAAGATTGGTATCAACGTCTACTGTGCTTAGAAAGCTTCATGAAGGTGGTCTTTACGCGATGCGACCAAATATTTGTGTGCCGCTCACCTCATGTCACCGGAGGGAACGTTTAAGGTGAGCACGTCAACAT
Organism: Maratus speciosus; assembly: GCA_963932465.1. Taxonomy (NCBI): domain Eukaryota; kingdom Metazoa; phylum Arthropoda; class Arachnida; order Araneae; family Salticidae; genus Maratus; species Maratus speciosus. Next base: position 143,654,258 of record OZ010787.1, on the reverse strand, counting down.
GTCCACTGGACGGCTGATCAATGGAGGCGTGTTCTCTTTACAAATGAGTCCCAATTCAGCCTGCAAAGCGATAGTAGGCATTGTTTGATTTAGAGAGAATAAGGAACACGCTATCATCCATCAAACATTCGTAAAAGAGATTCATATGCAGGAGGCAGTTTCTGTGTTTGGGATGGTATCTCCTTGGGCGGACGCACAGACCTCCATGTCTTTCCATGTGGAACTGTGAATGCTCACGTCTATAGAGATTACATTCTTGATGCTTATGTGCACCCTAATGCTGGTGCAATAGGTAATGATTTCCTGTTTCAGGACGATAACGCTAGACTGCACAGGGCTCACCTCTTAGAAGATTATCTTCAGCACCAAACAATTCAGCTCATGAAATGGCCAGCGCGATCACTGGACTTGAATATCATCGAGCATCTTTGGGATGCTTTAGGAAGATGTGTCTCTGCTCTCAATCCCCCTCTTCAGACCCCTGCCATGCTTACAACTGATTTAAAAGAGCAATGGCTCGATCGCTCGATCCCAGCGAATTTATCGATCGCATAATTGACAGTATCACACATCGCTGTATGTGCTGTATTGCTTCTAGGGGTGATCATACTACATATTAAAGGTACTTTTCCTATACCAAACTCACACATTTATTTTGTTTATTTTATAATTGTATTAATTTATTTCGCGTTAGGTTGACCACCTGGCCGGGACGCATGCTGCATAGCACCTTGGGGCCCAGGGTCAAGAAAACAGAGATGGGCACTGTCGGCCCAGATCCTTCTTGGATTGTATAGCCACAGAGTTTAGTTTTTATTAATTTATTACACCACAATCGTCTGGTAATTTTTTTAATGTTATTTTATACCTATGTGCTGTACATTGTGTCTCAGTTTTATTAAAATCTACTTGTAACATTTTGAGTAATCGCTACTTTTGTTGTTTTTCCTTAATTTTTGGAAACCAGTGTAGAATGAGTAGTGAAGATTGGGAAGTTAAAGCTAAGCAAGCAGGATCAAGGAGCAAGACTCCTGCGTGCTGAGAGTCATACTAGAGTAGGATGAAGGAAATAGTGACTCCTGCGTGTTGAGAGTTATGTTAGAGTAGAAGAATAAAAATAAAGCTGTTGGTGGCGTGTTTCCGGTCGGAAGTGTGCAAGAGGATAATAGACAAGAGAAGGGAGTTGGAACAGAAGACTGCTCCTCACATGCCCCCATGCTTCACCATACTCCATGCCCCCATGCTTCACCATACTCCATGCCCCCTGCCCCCTTTTTATAAAAAATAGTGTCGCCATCTTCCGATGAGAATATTATTTAGCTCAAAGTTTTAACTATGTTTTGAACTTACGTTTGCAATATAGTTTCTTGAATGAATTGGATCGTCTTCCTTTGCATGTAGCAGACTTAACAATAGAAAATTTGTAGAAAAGTGTTTTCGATAATAAATGTTTATTTAAAAATAATGTCTTCTGGAAGGAAATCAAACTTGATTAGACATTTAAAGACGCATATTAATGATGGATCAACAACTTTCAAGCGTGATGAACATTCTGATTTTTTTCCTTGTGGGTTTCGAACCCCAAACTTCCCATTTTTCGGTTATTTCTTTAACCACTGGGCTGGGCAGGTCCCAGTGCTTTTTCACTTGAATTTGCTATTTTTAAGTTTTTGTAACTACTTATTTTTAAAATGAGCGGGATAAAGTTTTTTTTTTTTTTTTTAACAAAGTGTTGCTAATGAATTTAGAAAAAAAATGAAAAATAAACATTAAATTTTTCTTCAGAATAACATGTTTTCGAGAAATTATCATAAACTTTTAGGTGAAATAATATCTGCTTCAACTTTGGAAAACTATTGACAAAGTGTTGTCACTGAATTTAAAGAAATGTATTGAACGAAATTCAAGACTGTTGCCATTGAATTTAGAGAAAATGTGACATAAACATTAAATTTTTGAATAACATGTACTTCGAGAAATTATTTAAATTTCAGATGAATAGGTTTTTCTAACATTTAATAATTTTAGTTCGTACTAACACTTCGAGAAAGTATTGTAATGTCTAGGAATTTTCACGAAAAGATATTTTAAAAACTGGATTTTGGGAAAGTATTGAAATTTCTAAGCATTTTAGCGAAATCATATTTTTAAATCAGGATTTTCTCGAGCAGTTAAGGAATTTTTTTATGATTAATAACGAATTTTTCTCTTATACTTAAATTGAAACAAAATTTGTAGATTTTAGTTTAAAAATTAGAACAATTATTTACAAGTTAAAAAAATTAGTATGTTTTCATAGTATATGTATTATAGTATATACTATATTTTATGTAAGAACAAATATTTTATTAGCTAGAAAAAAAAATTAGTTTTAAATTTTTAAAAAATGTAAAAAAGTTTTCTAAAAAAAAATCTTATTAGTTTTAGAATTAAAAAAAATTACTACAATGAATTACTACTAGTATGAAAGAAATTCTACAATGAATAGTTTAATTAACCCTTAAATGCCGGGTGTTGCTTTTCGGCAACATACCCGATTTAGGCTCTAAAATACCATTAGAATAATATTGAAGCTATAATGCCTAATGTTTCTAATAAAATACATTCTGAAAATATTATTAAATCGATTTTCAACATGCAAATGGCAACATTTGTGCTGTTTAAGAATAAAGATAGATTTATTTTTTCAATTGTTGCTACTTGTTCTTTTTGTTTTGTTTGGAAGCTTGCGAAATACCCTATTTTGTTCTGCAGTGAGCAAGTAAAATTTATTTCTTATTATAGTTCCTAAAATTCTTGTGTATAGAATTTTATCAAGGAAAATTATTTTTTCAAATAAAGACCAGTACTGCCGATTAGTAACAAACTGTTTTTCAGCCGTAAACATACTTAAAACAAAATATGATTTTTTAAAATATTTTTTCCATGATTTATTTTAAAAATGAAGGCCAAAAAACATTATTACAATGATTTTTGAAAAAAATCAGGCATTTAAGGGTTAAAAAATTTAATAAGTGAAAATTTATAAAACCTTTTCTTCTAAAATTGTAAAACTCGAAAAATATATTTCAAGTTGATTTCAAAACTTTAATATTAAATTCAAAAAATATTTTTAACTTGTAAAAATTTTTAAAAATAATTTTATTAAATTACAGAAGTAGAAAACATTTATTTTCATTATTAAAAAAATTAATAACTTGGAATTTATTTTAAATTCAAAAAATAAAAACTTGTAAAAAGTGTACACATACATTATGTTTAGGTAATTGTTAATTTCCTTTTTTTTCCATTCTAGTTAAACACAATTAAAAGACAGACTAAATGAATAAACAAACATTTTTGTTGAAAAAAAACATACCCACACAATTAACAAACAACAACATAATTTATTATTTAAACAATGCATTTCGTATAGTTTCTACATTAATGTTACATAAAAGAATTTCGCTAATACATCCAGCTCCGTTTAAAAATATGGAAACAACATATCCGAAATTCCCTAACATTATTATAATGTCCTCTAGTTTATTAAACTTTTCGCTATTATTAAATGTGAAATATGAGTGAAGGCTTTGACTTTCATGTCCAAAAATACATCCAACAGCACTCATAAATTTGGTTTAAAATAGTCAATACATTACTCTCAATACAAATGATGAGGTTTGAAAATAAGGCAGATTCATTTTCGGTGGTTACATCACCCAATGTACATTTTTGCTTAATTAAGCGAGGTTGATAATTTGCATACATGTGTTGCAAAAGCTTCTTGTTAAAATCATATGCATTATTTAAAAAAAATTCTAACTGTCAATCGTTTAAGTCAAAATGGGAATAATTCTTCAAGTTTTTAATTCGCATATAATGGAATTATTATGATTCAATACCAACACAGTATTATTAGCAATAAATGATGAGGATTTATATTTCAAGTTAAAAGCAAAATGTTTATATTGAAATTTATACCACGTATTTAAATTCATAAAAATTCTATTTTTTGTCAGCATTTCTTCTTTAGTAAACACATTGCGTTTAAACTCCCTGATATGCACGTAAAATTGTCTAATATGTTGTTTTAAAATTCAATAAATACAATCACTCAGCTTGATCTCAATCACATTTAAATTGCGAGGTTTGCTTTTGGGAATATCTTCTGTGGAGGGACCTTGTAATTGATTCGAAACAAACAGCATTTGTTGGTTCTTGTGAAGGTGAAATTGAGATACATTTGTGTAATGTAGGATTCCAAATTTTTTAAATCCAGGTCATTAAAAATAGCGTCCAAAGAACTCAGAGAAGAAGTTGAATCACAGCAGGAGTCGGGTAAAGAAGTCCTGTCGTCACCATTTTGAGTGAAAATTGGGGTCGTCGAATCCATAGCGAACTTGGGCTCTGCAGCATGCAAACCCATGTTAGGGAGTAATGTTCGACAGTTCTCGTTTGAATGACAATATTCTAAACTTAGGAGATTCAATTCCTTCATACACTATATGGCCAAAGGTGACCGGTCACTTGCAATTTTAGACGTTTTGTCAAATATCTAGAAAAATGCATGAGGAATTAACTTGAAACTGCAGGTGTGTAAACAGTATAGTATAAGTCATATATTTCGGCGAAGATTTTTTCCCGAAACCCCATAGGGGATCGACAACATATTGAAAAAGAACGAATATCTTTTGGATAACCCTGTAAAAACTAATGTAGCAAAAGCGTTCAAACTCGAGATTATTAATAAATGGCTTATAGTAATATACTGTGTTCAATTTTATGAGGATAGCATGTATACTCTTAGAGAAATTAAGGTTTTTATAAAAACAGTCCTAAATTTTGCCAAGTTTTTGGCTTATAATTTGCAGAGTTCTTAATATATATATAAAAAGTTATTTTCAGAAAATATGACAAACAACATTGTACACAGATCCTTGCAATCAGAATGAAAAAAATAATAAAAATTGTACGAGAAATGAGCAGGTTTACTAAATAATGATTCACTGCGCATGCTCGAACGTAATCAAAATATAATTTGCATAATGTGTTAGCTAAATGTATAGAGCAACTTTTGTGAAAGTCTCAAAAACATAGTTTGAAAAGTTTGATAGTAATCGTTTATAGAATAAGCTCAAAATCCGTTATTCTTAAAAGGAAGAAAAAAGATGAGGGGTTGTATCCAAATACAGTAGTGCGTGCAGTATTGTGTATGCTATATTGGCACTAATCAATAGATATATGGATACAGCCCCTCATATTTTTGCTTCATTTTGAGAACAACGGATTTTGAGCTTATTCTATAAATGATTATTATCAGACTTTTCGAACTATGTTTTTGAGACTTTTACAAAAGTTGCTCTATACATGTAGCTAACAAATTACGCACATTATATTTTGATTGCATTCGCGCATGCGCAGTGAAACATGTTTTAGTAAACCTACTAATTTTTCATCCAATTTTTATTATTTTTTAATTCTGATTGCAGAGTATTGTGTACAATGTTGTTTGTCATATTTTCTGAAAAGAACTTTTTTTAATATTAAGAACTCTGCAAATTATACGCAAAAAAATTGGCAAAATTTCGGACTGTTTTTATAAAAACCTTAATTTCTCTACAAGTATACATGCCATCCCCATAAAAATGAACACAGCATATTAAAATAAGCTACATATTAATAATCTCGAGTTTGAACGCTTTTGCTACATTACTTTTTACAGGGTTATACAAAAGATATTCGTTCTTTTTCAATTTCTTGACGGTCCGCTATGGAGTTTCGGGGAAAAGTCTTCGCGGAAATATATGACCTATACTATACTGTTTACACACCTGCAGTTTCAGGTTAATTCCTCATGCATTTTTCTAGATATTTAACAAAACGTCTAAAATCGCAAGTGACCGGTCACCTTTGGCCATATAGTGTATCAGTATCCGAATTTTCCAAAGGGGATTCTAAGACCAATGTCAGACGGACGTCTTTTTTGCTTACTTACTATCCATTCACAATGCTATAGCATTGTGAATGGATAATACATAAACAAAAAGGCAGCAAAAAAGACGCCCGTCTGACATTGGTCTAAACGTTGATATTTTGTTGAAAAAAAACACTTCTTCGGAGGATCTTTTCAGCATATTTAATTCACAAGCCATTTTATCAAAATTTAATCAACAAACAGCAAGCGGTGTAGTCTGGTCAAAAGTCAACAGTAAACTGAATGGGTTGATTTCAAACGATTATTAACATAAGTTCAAATCAGTGACGGTTTCAGTTAGAAACGATTGCATTATAAAAATCGAGACCGACTAAATTTTCAAATTATCGATTGAACCGAAAAGCATGACTATTGCTAGCATAAATATTTCATCATGTTAGATATTTTTCAAACGTTAGAATGGCAACACACGTTAAGTGAATCACAAGTTCATTGTAAAAAATAATTTTATTCTAATGAAATTGTTTCAAATAAATAGTGGATAATTAGATTAATATGAATTGATACAAATAATCAAACTCATCTGAAATTGATTAAAATAATTGTTTGATAATTATACTCAAATGAAATTGATTAAAATAAAGAGTGAATTATTATATTCACATGAATTCAAATCAGTGACAGTTTCAGTTAAAAATCGGTACCAAGTAAATTTTTCAAATTGTTGATTTAACCGTAAAGCATGTCTATTGCTAGCATAAATATTTCATCATGTTAGATATTTTTCAAACTTTAGAATGGCAACACAAGTTTAGTGAATCACAAGTTCATTCTAAAAAATAATTTTATTCTAATGAAATTGTTTTAAATAAATAGTGGATAGGTAGATTCTTATGAAATTGATACAAATAATCAAACTCATGTGAAATTGATTAAAATAATTATTTGATAATTATACTCAAATGAAATTTTTAAAAATAATTAGTGAATAATTATATTCACATGAATTCAAATCAGTGACGGTTTCGGTTAAAAAAAACGGTACCAAGTAAATTTTTCAAATTGTTGATTTAACCGAAAAGCATGGTTATTGCTGGCATGAATATTTCGTCATGATAGATATTTTTCAAACTTGAGAACGACTACACACGTTTAGTAAATCACAAGCTCAATGCAAAAAGTAATTTTATTCTAATGAAATTGTATAAAATAATTAGTGGATAATTAAACTCATATGGAATTGATATAAATACACTCATATGAAATGAATTAAATAATCATACTCGAAAAAAATTAATTAAATTAATTATACTCATATGAAATGGATTAAAATACACGTTAGCTTGCGGACACGTGTTTGCTGTAGCTGATGACGAGCTGTTATGTTTTTAGCTCGAAACGCGTTTTGTATATTGTTTTATTTTATGGTGATTTTTTACAAAGTTTTATTATTTTAATTACTAAATACTTCATTTAATATACCCTACCAAAAATGATGTTAGTTGATTAAAATAATTTTATTTACATAAAATGGATTAAAATAATTAGTAGATTATTTTGCAATTATCAGTAATGATACTCATTAATATTGGAATGTATTACTAAAACTTTATAAAAATAGAAACTTCAATTTTGCATTGGTTTCAAAATAAACTTTATGAAATTAATAGAGTAGGTTAAATTATAAAAACTTAAGCTGAAATAAAATAATTAAAAAAAAATTTTGAGTTTCACTCACATAAAAAAAAATTCAAGTTCAAATGTAAAAAAAGTATATGTATTCGAATCGAATTGGTACTGAGACATCTTGCTAAAATAAAAGCATACAAGTTTTTTTCAGTTGAGAAAAAAAATTAATTTTCGTTAGTTACAAAAATGATTACGTATGCTACAAATGTATAATGTAAACGTATGCATATTTCAAATCAGTGAAATTTGATATTTGAAGAAGATATTTCATTCTGCAAAGTCCTTAATTGAAGTGTTAATTCTTCTAATTGCTTAATCAATCCTTTGCGTTGTTCCAATTTATGTTGGTTGGGTGAAAGATGGATTTTTCTCTGTTCAGCTAAGTCGAATTTATCAGAAAAAAAGGGACAATTATCACAATTGAATTTCTTGGGAAGCTCACTTTTCTCCGGAATGATATGAATTTTAAGATGATTCATTAAGTCCATCTTTCTCGGAAAATTTTCATCACATTGTTCACATTTATGAAATTTTCCTTCTTTAATGTGGATTAGCAAATGCTTTCGTAAATCACATTGTTGAACAAATGTTTTCCGACACTTGTCGCAATTCAAAAACTTTTTTTCTAATGAAACTTTGTGTGTCTGACTAACACATTCTTTCGGGAAAGAGATTTACCACATGTTTCACATTGGAACATGGTAGATGTCATGCGATGAATTATCATATGTTCCAGTAAAGAACTCTTTCGAAAAAACAGTATTCCGCAAACATCACACATAAAAAGTTTTTTTCTAAATGAGTGTTCATATGTTTTAAAAACTCATGCTTCTCGAAAAAAATCTGCTTTACATTTTCCACAAATAAAGGTAACTTTAGCTGCTCAGCTGAAGAGGATATGTATTTTACCCATGTGACGTCAGCCGCGAGTAAAAAGAAGAAAAACACCAATAGGCGGGAAGAACATTTTAACGCTGCTTCTCTTTCGTCCAATGAACAGTCTTTTTCGGAGGGTATATACCCGCAGAGCCGAGGCTGTTGTCATTCGTGGATGAAGTCCATTCTTTTACTATTCGAAACGGGCACATCTTTTATCTCCGAGGTTTCACTCATTTTAATCGAAATGTCTTCAATAGTCGATTGTGCTTCCTTAATAACACCCATATTCATTTAAATAGAAAGGGAAAATAGACTCTTTTAACTTTGCGATGACAAAAAATATAGCACTTCTTATCAAAACAGCATAAAACAGATTAATGAATGAAATGCTATCTAACTACATCTAAATCGATGTAGGTGGCGCGTCAGAAAAGAAATATCACGCGATGTTTATTTAATACAGAAATTACTGAATTCATTTAATAAAAAATAGGTAAGTGTAATAAAACGAATAATTTTAAAAGTTCATTTCTTTTTGTATTATCATGTTTTTATCATTAAATGATTAACCTTGTATGCAAATCCTATTAAAATGTAAATGTGTAAATCACCAAAAAATGTGATTCATTTCTTAATTAATAGTTAAATACAATAGTGATGCATTAAGAAAAAAAATTGTTTTCCTGAATCAATGTAGAATATAAGAAGCTATCACAAACAAATTATCTTTGATTTTCGCAAACGGAAATACTAAATACGGTTTATCAATATAGCTAGAGTTGCAAAAAACCCGCAGTTTTTGAGAGGCGGGAATAAACCCGGGAATTTTGGGGAATAAACCCGGGAATTTTGGGGAATAAACCCGGAATTTTGGGGGATATTGGAAATTTTGAAGGAGTTTTGGCGATAAACAAAACCAGTTATTTTCCAATTTGAAATTTTTATTTTAATGCAATTTCAGGGAAGAATGTTCCAAAAAGATAGGTTTTACTTTATGAATTCATAAAACTTATGATTTTACAGTCTAAGTCTTTATAATTTATTAGCTTTACAACAATGGCGGCTGTAAATAGGTGAGAATTTGAATGTTTCTTAAAAAAAAAAAAAAAAAAAAAAATATATATATATATATATATATATCAGTTTCTGTTGGCTCGCACATCTTGTTTTCACGTTCTCAGGCATACTTTATATTAATTTTCTAACGAGTTGCATTGTATTTTTGCATTGATTTCTTTTAATTTTGTTCATTTTCTTTTTTTTGTTTGCATTCGTTGATTCGAAGAACAGAGGGGAAGTTTATTTTCATGTCAGGGATGATAAATCTCTCATTTGCCTCTTTCACTTTTTAGTATCGACGATTAAAATAACAATTTTTTTAATTTCTCTTGCTTAATATTTCTGCAGCTTAAACCTGTATTTCGTTAGTTTTTATGTAAACCGTGCTATTTTTTTAAAATTTATTATTAGTTTTGTTCGCATTGACAAAAATTGAAATCATTAAAAATAATTGAAAATAATAAATTAAAAAATTTCCATGCTTAAAACTTTCTGAAAACTCCCGGAAATTTTCAAAATTTCCTTTTCAAAAAACCAGGTTTTTCCAGCTTTTGCATCTCTAAATATAGCTAGTTTAGAAACGCTGCATCCTGTTAGCATGATCAACACAACACGCATGAAAGTAAAAATTGTAGAACTAAATAACTAGTTTAAGTTTTAAATAAAAAGCTGATTTGAAAGGAATTTATTATGAAACATTTTAAATCTTTGTGTCTCAATTGGTTAACGCGTTTGGCTGCTAACCAAAAGATGACGGTTTGAATCCGTCCAAAGACGATTATTTTTTAACTAAAATCTACAAATTTTGTTCCAGTTTAAGTATAAAAGAAAAATTCTTTATTAATGATAAAAGAAATTCATTAACTGCTCAAGAAAATCCTGATTTAAAAATATGATTTCGCTAAAATTCCTAAAAATTTCAATACTTTCCCAAAATCCAGTTTTTAAAATATCTTTCCGTGAAAATTCCTAGAAATTACAATCTTTCTCGAAGTGTTAGTACAAACTAAAATTATTAAATGTTAGAAAAACCTATTCATCTGAAATTTAAATAATTTCTCGCAGTACATGTTATTCAAAAAATTTAATGTTTATCTCACATTTTTTCTAAATTCAATGGCAACGCGAATTGTCTTGAATTTCGTTCAATACATTTCATTAAATTCAGTGGCAACAATTTGTCAATAGTTTCCCAAAGTTGAAGCAGATATTATTTCACCTAAAAGTTTATGATAATTTCTCGAAAAACATGTTATTCTGAAGAAAAAATTAATGTTTATCTTTCATTTTTTCCTAAATTCGATGGCAACACTTTGTTAAAATCTCTTCTAAAGTAAAAAAAAAAAAAAAAAAAAAAAAAAAAAAAAAAAAAATCTTTATCTCGCTCATTTTAAAAATAAGAAGTTACAAAACTTAAAGAAAGCAATTTCAAGTGAAAAAGTACTGGGGCCCGCCCAGCCCAGTGGTTAAAGAAATAACCTAAAAATGGGAAGTTTGGGGGTTCGAAACCCACAAGGAAAAAAATCAGAATATTTATCACGCTTGAAAGTTGTTGTTCCATCATTAATATGCGTTTTTAAATGCGTAATCAAGTTTTATTTCCTTCCAAAAGACATTATTTTTTATTAAAAATTTATTATCGAAAACACTTTTCTACAAATTTTCTATTGTTAAATAAGTTACATGCACAGGAAGGCGATCCAATTCATTCAAGAAACTATATTGCAAACGTGAGTTCGAAACACGGTTAAAACTTTGAGCTAAATAATATTCTCATCGAAAGATGTCTACACTATTTTTCATAAGAAAGGAAGGGGGGGGGATGGGGGGAAGCATGGAGGGCATGTGAGGAGCATGCTTCTGTTCTAACTTCCTTCTCTTGTCTACTATCCTGTTGCACACTTCCGACCGGAAACACCCCACTCACACCTTTATTTTAATCCTTCTATTCTAACATAACTCTCAACACGCAGGAGTCACTATTTCCTTCATCCGACTCTAGTATGACTCTCAGAACGCAGGAGTCGTGTTCCTTTTTCCTGCTTGCTGAGCTTTAACTGTTCAATATTCACTACTAGTATGCATAAATATAGTGAAACATAAAAGCGCATATCATGATTAAAAATGTATTTCTAGCAATCATCGCTAATATACAGTACTTCGGATACAATATAGTATCTGAAATCTTTTGTCTGTCGCTGTAAATGCTATGCACTTTGTATTATGCATGAAATAGCTTATAGTAAACCTGAGTGACGTATATCAATTTTACTATATACGAAATAGTTTAACATAATTAAAGTACGTCGAAAACAATCGCCCTCCCCTCCTATATCGTTATGTAACGGAATTCTTTTGTGTGGTCCTGTAAATCAATAATAACTATTCATTGCACCGCATATTCTACAGAATACATATTTTAGTGCACTTCTTAAATGCATATCAATTTTATTATGTTTGAAAGCGTGTAACATCATTAAAAATCATTTGAAACGATTTTTTCCCATTGGCCGTAATGTAACGGAATACTTTTGATTGTCCCTGTAAATGAACTAAACAAGCTACAAACTTAATTTGAAATAGGGATCATGCTATGGTAAACGTCAATAACATCCAAAAATTTCAGGGCAATCCGAGTATATTTACGAGAGTTAGAGCTCGGACAGACTGACAAACGGCCAGAGAAACCGAAGTCTTAAAAACTTTTCAACTTTCTTGGAAAGTGTTAAAAATAGTAGAATGCTATCGAAACGTAGATGACACCGCCCACACCCCCTTTCTCATTAGCTTTTGGAAATTATCTTCTTTCTGTAGAAATTTTTTTTGCCATCGACCCCTAATTTAAGCGAATTTTCAAAAAAAAAAAAAAAATCTATTCAAATACAGAAGATTTTTCCCTTTCCCCGCCCATCCTATCTAAATTCTCTACTTTCATAGTTTTCGCCAAACACAATTACTTCCTGCTACGAAAATTCACAATGACGCAGAAAGCTTTGACCCATCAGATTACGAGATGGCAAATCATGGTTGGGAATAAAATATGCTTGCTGTATGATTAGCCTGGATTTAACATTTGGCGCTTTTTTTTGGCAAATAAAAATTTCGCCTAATAGACGTAATGTTAAAGTAAAAATAAACACTCTCAAGTGGATAATTAATCGATTTTCACATTTTTTTACTCCTTAGTTTTATAGTGTGAATGAACTTCGCACCAAATTTGAAGTCTGTAGGTGCAGTAGATATATGAGATCTTTTTGATGAGTGAGTCTGTCAGTCAGTGAAAAAATTATCGATTACCAGACAAATGTCATTTTCAAATGCCATTATCTCGGACACTAATTATGCGTTACTTATAAAATTTTAGATTCTAGGTAATTAGGGTGACCTTACTGCGTTTTTCGTATTACAAGTACGTAGATCACATAGATTTTTAGTAGTAGAGTGTTGAATTTTTGCGAAAACACCTCGAAGTGGTTCGTGTAATATAGCACACTAGTATGTCAGAGGAACTTGACTGACACACTGCCGTGTGTCTATATCTGCAGAGGTGCTCTGAAAAGATTGTGTCGAAATACGAACTTTTAGGCACTTTTACCGGAGAAATAGGGTCGTCTCCGTAAGGCGCAAAGTGACCTGCGGTCGCGAATTTTTTCAAAAGATTTAAATTTCGTATTTTTAAAAACCGTTTGCACCTTCGAAGAGAAGAATGTCTCAGCTTTACATGCGTATTTTTGTTAACTTGTACCTTCAAAATTACGCCCTAGGGAAGCGATGCCGCATGTAAGAAAAAGAGAACTACGAAAACGACCTATTTTGAAATTTTTTTTTCAAAGGCCTAACATCGGTGTTTTTTTTTTTTTTTTTTTTTTTTTTTAAACTGATAACGGCATTTAAGAGGCAACAGTACGATCATTCAGAATATGTCTTCCACTTTTAACTTTTACTAAGTTGTTTGGCCGATGGAGATTAAAATATAGGACAAAAAAAATCTCTAAAATTCTTTCTTTCCGTTCTTCATTTTCATCTTGCTATGTAAATCGGATTCTGGGCATTCGCGAGCACTCGGAAGAAAAGAAATGAGCTTTTGATGAGAGTTCTTTCACTTTTTGAATAAATAACTGAGGTAATTATCATAAGTTTAAAATTCCGAGTCTTATGTGCATTATGAGAGGCCCTGGACTTTCCTCGCCCAAATTTCCAGCTTTGTACTCGCCGTAGATTTTTTTAGCCTTCGCACACACAGACACACAGAGCGAAATATTCTTTTGTCAATATAAGACATCTAAAATTCTACAGAAACAAAATTTTACTTTTTGTAGCTAAAACGAATATGAATAAATTCTCCTTTGACCATATAATTTAAAGTTGAAAATATACTTTACTATACTGTTATTTAAGAGTACAAAGATGAAATTAAACCATCTTAATAAATACATTTTGAAGATATGCTCCACTGTATCTCATGTTTCCCTGTGATTACTAGAAATTTTTCCGGATTATGATTTTTTTCAGTGAAATATGAAAATATCCAATTTTAGGTATTTGCCCCAGGCTTGGGTAAATACCCGGGTATATACCCCAAAAATAAACGCCTACCCCACAGAGTATTTCCCTATCCCGCATCACTGTGTGTGTATCGCCAACATTGCTAAAATGAGATAATAATTGTTGCATTATTCTTATCTTGCATAGATATCAAACTTTTACACGTTTTTGTTACCACTTACGCTCGTATTCATGAATAACTTCGACCGAGGGTTAAACCGCGGGTTCAGTAACCCCAGGTTGGTATTTTCAACCGGGAGTTGAAAACTCGTATTAACCGTTTACTTCGGATGAAAAGTTACCCAACTCGGGGTTTCTCGACCTAGGTTGAACGAAATGTGTTTATTGGTTTAAAAAAAGACACATGCCTTGTTCGGTTTCGCGTCGACCCTTCGTTTGTTTATGTTTTGGAAGAAAAACGCCGATTAAAAAAAAAGAAAAGAAAAGAAAAGAAAAGAAAACAAAGAAAACAAAGAAAGATTCAATGTAGTGTTGTTGTTTTTTTTTTTTATCCCCACAAAATGTATGGACAAAATAAAAACCTGTAATCACTAAATATGGATCAACTTAATTTTTCTTGAAAGTTTTAATATTTTTTAAACAATTATTTTTTTAAATTTATTAATGAGTTAGGTTAATGATATGAAAAGTGTCAACTGCTAAAATAAATGTTAAAAGGTTCTTTTTCAAAATAAATTTTCGCATAGTTGCTAAAAAATGGAACTTTATTTGGGTCAAAACTAATGAAACTTGTTTCAAATGAAAATCAAATTTCAAAGTGATTGCTTAAAAGGCGCAAAGGCCAACATAGTGAAAAAGGATTCCAAGTCTTTTCACTATGTTGGCCTTTGCGCCTTTTAAGCAATCACTTTGATATTTGATTTTCATTTGAAATATTCTATGCAAGGCGAATGTTTCTCTCTGGAATAATTTCCATGTATTAATAATGAAACTTGATATGAATAAAAACTAAAATTTTATTTCACCAGCAATTATGATGATTTCTATTATTAATAGTTCTAGTTAGCAATTAAACAATTTCTGATAATAAAAATGTTAAAATGGAGAAAAAAGGAAAAAAATTAAGAAAGTAGTCTGTTGTACTTTATATATACTATTTCTTTTATTAGTATAGATGGTATCCCAGATGTATTAATTTTATTGTTTGGATTTTCAGCGAGCTAATTAAAATGTTTAATTCTAATTAAATTAGATAGTAATTAATATTCCAGGTTGACTGGAAAAAGTAGTGAAATAATATTAACAGAACTGCAAAAAAAGCGGAACAGGTGATCCTAGCGGTGCCCTGGCACCAGGTACCAAGCCGCAGAGGCGCTCCATAGGCGCATATAGTTATCACTTCCGAGCGATTGATAAACATTTTTCATTTAACTAGTCGCTAAATAAAACTCTATACTTCCTTTAAGTTTAAACTGTGTGCAGTGGAGATATTTTATAAGATATTATTTTAAGGAACACAAATATTTTAAACTTTTTAAGACTACTAGTGTATAGTGTATGAATTTCCATTCAACACATATAATCGACTAAGGCCTTACCTAAATCATGATAAATGTATTCTGAATACTATCTGGACAAATAGTTGTGAAATATTACAGAAAGTTGAATTTTTATCGGCCAGCTTTTAGGACCTATCCCCACTCCTTCCCCTTCCTCACCAGCCATTTGTATGAGAATTTTTCTATTATCACATTTACAAGATCAAAGCTATTCACTTGATTCTCTTTGACTATTTTTTGATAAATTAGCCTAATAATTACGAAATATTATTATATGCACGCAGACACTTGTTTTTGGTTGCAGTGTTGCATTTGAAAAAATGTATTTATTTAGAAAATGATATTTTATTTTCTATATTTTTTCCAGCTTCTTAATTTCATATTTTTAACTCATTTAGATATCACTTCATTAGATGAAATAAGAATCTCATTTAGAATAGAAATTAAAAGTGGGAGATTTTTTTTTTTTTTTGATGACTGATTAATGATAGATTTCTAGACTAAATAGGCAGAGTAATGATAGTTTGTAATCTAACAAAGCAGCTCAAATTAATTATTAATAATTTCATATAATTTTACGTTATCTAATAAATAAAATAGCTGTCTGTTGTTTGTGAATCAGTGGAGAAAAACAAGTTCCTATTTGTACCACCCTACCCATTCCCTCTATTTTTTTCTTTTTTTCTGGTGTCATTCTTTAATTTAAGTAAATTAGACGTTTCTCAAGATGCTGTGTAAGATATAGAAATAAAAAGAAAGTTTAAAGTACATATTACCAAAAATAGAAGAATATATGTAATCTCATACATACACATATATATATATATTATCTATACCTTTTTTGACTGGTTTGTTTATATTTATACATTATATCTCCTTCATTACATGTTGAATTGTTTGCTTTCATAAATACTCATGATCACGAAGAATTTATTAACCTTAAAAATAGTCATCATTACTGCAAGGGCTGATAAAAATATTTTTGGTGTGGGGTTATTTTAAAAAAGGAAAGTTTTTTTTTTACCAGCGTATTTCAATCCTTTAGTAATTTATTTTAATTTAGCTGTCAATTAAGAAGCAAAAATTATAAGTGATCTCTAAAAAAAGTCACAATTTCAGGAGGTAACATTGAAAAGTTATTCATTTTAGGATTTATTATTACTATTATTATTTTCGTATAAAATAGTACTAATGCAATGTTTTATATTATGTATAATTTTGAAATTAAAATACAGTTGAAAAATAAATGCAATAAAAATAAATATTTCAAATTTCACAAAAATTGGGAACATACGTAGAGGCTTACAAACAATCGTAAAAAAAAAAATCAATAAAGTAATAAAACTCAAATTGTTTAAATTTTAAGTTGAAATATCTAATTTATAGATCTGATTTATATTTATCTCAGTTTGTACATAAACAATAATATATCTTTTACACAATAGACCCAAAATTTAATTTTAAAACATTCTATGAGTACTGATAAAAAAATCTACAGAGAATCTATGGATATTCTAAGATAATCTGTGTATTTCTTTACTTAAACAAAAATTCAAATTAGTCTGAGTCTCACATTTTAATTAGAACTTATGCAAGTACGACGTTTATTTCGGTCCTGTTAAAATACACTTGTGAATTTTTTAACATCAAAATTGCAAAAAAATAAATGACGTTAAACGCGACAGTTGTTACTTTAGAAGCAATTATTCGGCTGTTTAAGTAATATTGGCTATTTTTAAGGCAAATATTAAATTTTTCGCGACCACGCGTATTTATGTAAACAAACAATTCAACATGTATTCAATATATAGAGGCTATATACATAAATATAAACAAATCAGATAAAAATATTGAAGATAATTACATATATATGAGATTACATACCTTTGCACAATGTTATTCCGTTTTATTTAATAGTAGAACTTCTATATTTTACACAGCACCTTCTCTCAACACGTCTGCCGCCATTGTAAAATGTCGGTCCTCTCCCTCTCACACTCACCGCTTGTTTTTCGTTAAATACGCATGCTCGGTTGAAAAATTCTGGGTTGAACCTGCTGTAGACCAAGGTTGGGTTACAGAACCCGGCGTTAGATTTCAACCTCGAACCGGTTCAGTGAGGTTGACGGTGAATGCTATTTGAGTTTTCAACCCGGGTTTTCTGCATAACTCCGGGTCGGAGTTATTCGTGAATACGAGCGTAAAATGTAATAGAAAGTTTTGCCTTATTTAATTATAGATTTCGGCGATTAAAGAAGCCGAACTTTGCTGTTAAATTTTAGGGGTGAGAAAAATGCGTAAAAGTTGGCTGCTATGCATGTATGGTTGAGCATTCATTACGTTCCACAAGCTTGGGGTGGTCTTTGCTTACTGAAAGGTTTGACCTTTCCTGATCTTGGCAAATATTTTACCTTAGTTATATGTCATCTGTCTCATTTTACATAGCATTCTGTGTAAAAAGTCAAAATGTGTTGTCTTAGCTTTGAACAGGATGAAAAACGCACATCAGATCAACAAGACATCAAAAGAAAGTGAGATACACCTGAAGCCAGTTTGCTACTTTTTAAAATTCAGATAGCTTTTTTACTACCATTTTTTTTATTTATTTCTTCTTAAATAAGTCTTTTTAGATAAATAATCTTTTTTTAAACATTCGCCTTATTTAATGAGCTATTAAATAAGGCAAATTATACTATTCTAAGTAACAATCAAGGAATCTTAAAGAAAAAAGTAGTTTAACTGGCAACACTGGATGGGACAATAAAAAAGAGGGTACCTTGGAAACTGTTGCACCGGAACCCACAAGCCTCTAGTTAAGGCACTATCGTAATGCATATCATTTAAAGTACTTTTCTGCTGTTGGAAGTATTTTCAGTTAGATTACTAAAAAACATGCATGGAACATGTTTATTCTTTATTTTAAAAATATTTTATGGCAAGAGAGATATTTGTAAATATATGAAGAAAAAACGTCGCATATTTCGAAGAAAATTGGTTTCGGTTTTGAACATAGAAAAGGAAAGAAATATACATGCAATATTTCAGATTCATTTACTTTCAACTTAACTTAAATTTCAACTTCATCATCCAACATTAATTTATCGTTTTCAAAAATTAATTTAAAACGAAGTGTTCATTTTGCGACATATTTACAATGATTTAAAAAGTTTTGCTAGGGAAAACGTCGCATATTTTGAAGAAAATTGGTCTTGAACTTAAAAAAAAGGAAAGAAATACGTATGCGATATTTCAGCTTCATTTACTTTCAACTGAACTTGAATTTTAACTTCATCATCCAACATTTTTAATCCTATTCAAAAATTAATTTAAAACGAAGCGACATATTTACAATGATTTAGAAAGTTTTGCTAGGTGTTGGTGTGTTAAGAGATTGTTTTGCTACTCTTAAATAATCCTTCTGGCTGTCATTGAAAGTAGGGGCCTTTAACTTGTAGTCCGCAGGCCACCAAACAACCACTATTTTATTAGGTAGCTTTCATTACAAAAAGCTACCTATTGCAGCCGTATATATATATATATATATATATATATATATATATATATATATATATATATATATATATATATATATATATATATATATATATATATATATATAACCATTAATTAAACATTACCGACCATCATCAAAAAACGGAATATTGTGAATGAAATGACAATAAAAATGGATACCACAAACCTATAATATACAACTGTATGTATAAAATAAAGTGCCTTATTCTTAATTACAAGAATTAATATGGAAGAAAAAAAGAAGGATATGGATACCGAAAAAAATAATTGAAAAACTTATATATTGAATTACGTTTTCAAGTGTACAGAATTAAATGATATTAGCAAATCGGTTGTTTTCTGCGAGAAAAAAAGCTAAAAGCTGAAAAATTTTTTTCTCCTGTACTCAAACAACCAATATGACCAAGAGAATAGTTTCAAGATGAAAACAGAATAATATCAAATGGCATGAAATGGAAAAAACAATACAACCTTTTAAATATTTAATTTATAGCATAAAAATAGAAATATTACACAACATATTGAATAAAATCCCAGTTGTTTTCAAAATATTCTCCTGCACATGGTATCCAAAAGCACGATAAGATTAAGGTGAATTAAACAGTTAAGTTAACACAGAAATTAAAACCTATGGATTCAGTTAATTCATTTTGAAATACCGTGATAAATTCAATTAATATAATATAAATAGGAAATAATTACATTATTTAAAATACCTAAAAACTTTTAAATTGTTTAAGTTCTATTTTACAATATTGCCAATATTCAGCGTTCAGTATCACCTGGTGTAAAAAATTAAAATTATTACTCTAATAGAAGCATTAAAAGACAAAATTTTGGTGCTGCATCTAATATGTTATTTTAATACTATTATTATTATTCAAATGTCACAAGATGAACCTCATAAAAGCTAATGAATTAAAAATATATCAACTGCATTACTACACAAATCGTAATATATAAATAATACCATACTATATATCATTATTAAAAAAATTAAATTAATTAAATGTTAATACAACGCTTTCAATATATTCTGTTACCTTACCTATTTAATCTACATTGAGAAATTAAATAATATTATACCATTGATAATATATAGAATATAGCTATATAGTATAACATAAAATAAATTATATATAATAAAAATATAAAAAAAACTTTAATAATTACTATTAAATATAAAAAAATAATAAATTAATAAAATGAACAGGGGAAAAAATGGATGTTTATAGAAGATTGTCAGATTCTAAAATTCCCAATTGCCTAAAGATCACAAATATAGTGTGTGGATTATCTTCATATTAGCCATAAAAGAGCTAAAAAATATGATTGTGACAATCAAACACATTAAACCGATAATTAATCATGGAATACAAAGTTGAAAATAAAACAATATTAAAAAGTATATAGGAATAATAATAAAAACTAATTACCCAATTTTAATACATCAGTATAATATTAGTTATATCAAATAAACTTACATGCATATTAATTACAATAAAGATGGTATATTATTATTAATTAATATGATATTGTTCTGTGTAGACTAAAATTTAAAAACAAGTTAATTTTGAATTTGATTAAATATTAAATATGGTAAATTTAATATGAATTGAAATAAAAAAAATTTAAAAAAATGTCACCAATTACATATAAAACATCAAATCAACATCCATATAAAATGCGTATTAGAAATGTAGTTATAATACAAAAGCCTCATCATTTTTTTAAATTAACCATTGCGTATTATCCAGACAACACCACCCTCCTCCGTATATATATATATATATCTCATCTTGGTCACACTGTAACTCTCGTATTTATGAAGCGATTTGGATGTAACTTCGAGTATACATAGTGCATACCAATGCCTCAACCGAGTTCGTTGGCCAGCTTCGTCCGCCATCTTGTTTCAAAATCGCGGCCATTTAAATTAAAAAAAAAAATTAAAATTTGAAATGTGGTACCAAAAATTTTTTTTCTTATGCGTTTTACCATGATACAAAGATTCCGGAGCATTTCTTGTTTCGTCTATATCTTAAAAAAAAATGGCTGAGTTATAGCACTTTTAATTTCTAGCTTGGCTGACATTTTGAAACGACCTGATTTTTGTCACGCGATAACAGGCATATTTATGAATAGATTTGGATGTACCTTGGTGTACACATAATACGTACCAATGTCTCGACCGAGATCGTTGGTCAGCTTCATCCGCCATCTTATTTCAAAATAGCGGCCATTTAAATTTTTTTAATTAAAATTTGAAATGTGGTACCAAAAAATAGAAAGTTGAAAAATATTTTTTTCTTATGCGTTTGACCTTGATACAAAGATTCCAGAGAAGTTTTTGTTTTGTCTATATCTTAAAAAATGGCTGAGTTATAGCACTTTGAATTTCTCGCGTGGCTGACATTTTGAAACGATCTGATTTTTGTCACGCGATAACAGGCGTATTTATGAACTGATTTGGATGTACCTTGGTGTATACATAATGCGTACCAATATTTCGACCGAGTTCGTTCGCTAGCTTCATCCGCCGTCTTGTTTCAAAATGGCGGCGATTTAAATTTTTAGGTAGCTTTCATTACAAAAAAAGCTACCTATTGCAACCGCTCGGAGGAAAGTGATTTCAAAAAATTTTGGTATATTTTCATCGATCATGAACCCCAGACCCCGAAACCACCCTCCGCTCAAAAGTTGATATATATATATATATATATATATATATATATATATATATATATATATATATATATATATATATATATATATATATCTGATATTTGTCACACTGTAACTCTCGTATTTATGAACCGATTTGGATGTAACTTCGTGTATACATAGTGCATAACAATGCCTCGACCGAGTTCGTTGGCCAGCTTCATCCGCCATCTTGTTTGAAAATGGCGGCCATTTAAATTTTAAAAAAAAATTTAAATTTGAAATGGGGTACAAAAAAATTTAAAATTGAAAAATATTTTTTTCTTATGTATTTGATAATGATACAAAGATTCCGGAGCATTTTTTGTTTCGTCTATATCTTAAAAAATGGCTGAGTTATAGCACTTTGAATTTCTAGCTTGGCTGATATTTTGAAACGACCTGATATTTGTCACGCGATAACAGACGTATTTATGAATCGATTTCGATGTACCTTGGTGTATACATATTACGTACTAATGTCTCAACCGAGTTCGTTGGACAGCTTCATCCGCCATCTTGTTTCAAAAAGGGCGGACATTTAAATTTTTAAAAAAAAATTTTAATTTGAAATGTGGTAGCAAAAAATTGAAAAATGAAAAATATTTTTTTCTTATGTGTTTGACCTTGATACAAAGATTCCGGAGCAGTTTTTGTTTCGTCTATATCTTAAAAAATGGCTGAGTTATAGCACTTTGAATTTCTAGCGTGGCTGACATTTTGAAATGACCTGACTTTTGTCACGCGATAACAGGCGTATTTATGAACTGATTTGGATGTACTTTGGTGTATACATGATACGTACCAATGTCTCGACCGAGTTCGTTCGCCAGCTTCTTCCGCCATCTTGTTTAAAAATGGCGGCCATTTAATTTTTTTTTAATTTAAAACTTAAAATGAGGTACTAAAAAATTGGAAAATGAAAAGGCTTTTTTTGTATGTGTTTGAACTTAATACAAAAATTCCGGAACAGTTTTTGTTTCGTCTATATCTAAAAAAATGGCTGAGTTATAGCATTTTGAATTTCTATTGTGGCTGACATTTTGAAATGACCTGATTTTTGTCACGCGATAACGAGCGTATTTATGAACCGATTTGGATGTAACTTGGTGTGTACATAGTACATACCAATGTCTCGACCGAGTTCCTTGGCCAGCTTCATTCGCCATCTTGTTTCAAAAGGGTTGCTATTTTTTTTTTAAATGTAATTTAAAATTTAAAATGAGGCATTAAAAAATTGGAAAATGAATGTCTTGTTTCAAAAGGGTTGCCATCTAAAAGAAAATTTAATTTAAAATGAGTTATCAAAAAATTGAAAATTTGAAAAGATTTTTTTTTATGTGTTTCACCTTGATACAAAGATTCCGGAGCAGTTTTTGTTTCGTATATATCTTAAAAAAAGGTTGAATTATAACGCTTTTAATTTCTAGCATTGCTGACATTTTGAAACCATCTGATATTTGTCACGTAATAACACGCGTATTTATTAACCTATTTCGATGTAAGAAGGCATGTGGATAGTATATCGTAATGTCTCGACCAAGTTCGTTGGCCAGCTGCATCAGCCATCTTGTTTCAAAATCGAGGCCATTAAATTAAATAAAAAATTATATTTAAAGGGAGGTGCAAAAAAATTAGAAATTGAAAAAGGTTTCTTTCTTAAGTATTTGACCATGATATGAGGATTCCGGAGCATTTTTTGTTTTGTCTTTATCTTAAAAAATGGCTCAGATATATTAGTTTCAATTTCTAATGTGGGTGACATTTTGAAAAATCTGATTTTTTGTCTGCGATAGCACTTGTATATATCAACCGATTCCGATGTGAGTGAGTCTGTGCACAGGAATTTCTAAGGTCTCGACCAAGTTCACTCGTTAGCCTCATCCACCATGTTGTCTTAAAATGGCAGGAACTTCACGATATCGCTGAATTTGGCAATCAAATATAAGTTACTTTAAATAAAAGCAGCTTGGATAAAGCTGACTAATTTCGCAAAATTCTCATTCATAATGATTAAGTATTTATAAAAATTAGTATTGAATCTCATATAATCGGTTTCCACTAAATTGAGCTTCGTGTGTTTGAATAATATAATCTTGCTCTTTAAAAATAAGGAATATGAAAGCTACCTCTTACTCCCGGCACTATGGCTGGAAGGACTTTTAGAATAATATTGCCTTATTTAATGACAGAAACGTTGCGATTAAATAAGACGAATACTACCTATCGAAATTTTGTAAAAAAGTCTTTCAGGCAAAAAGATTGAAGACCCCCAACTCGTAATATCGTATATCTAGTTTTAAAAATAAATGTAAAATATATATAATGTTTCTTTCTATAAAAATTATCTGCACAGTTAAAATTTTTCTATGATTTTTTCGAAGAAAAATGATAGGAACTATGTAATACCGTCAATCTGTTCCTCTAAACCTTGTTACAAAAGAACATCGCATGGTTCAATACATTCAATGATTTAACTCTTTTAGCCCAGAATGTTTTTTTCTCCCATTATGGGGAAAAATTACTTTTACTGTAATAAAATTAAAAGTAAGCTGTAGGTGTTTGTGTATTTTCTGTATGTAGAAGTTGAGAAGGAATAACAGGAGATGGAAAAAATTATATTAGAAAATATACAATTTCCTGAATGGACACAGAAGTGCGCGATTATTAAATTGAATTTGTGACAATAGTCGAAGGGGGGTGGTGGTGGTTGGCTACCTGGGTGCGAATTTACATTTCCCAGCAAAACAAGCAGCTGATGCGTTGGTGTTAACAGAACAGAAGTTGAATTACATTTGTGCATTTCCACTGAAGATCAGTCTGAATAAGGAAGTGTTCTTGAAAAGGTTCTTAATAACTGATGACAGATACACTTAAGGGGAGTTATAATGTTTAAGTAGCTATTTAAAGCAATACAGGAAACCGTTTTAAACTATTGCATTGGATGTTGAAGAGTTATTTCACCAAAAATATGAAAGATGATGTTCCACTTAAGTAGAAAGTTATTTCACACATGATACATGACTTTCTAAATTACAGTAATTATTTAGAGGAAATGTATATTTGACACAAATAGTTTATAGCAATACATAACTTAAATGCTATTTTTCATAAACATGAAATAAGGTTTTTCAATAAATTACCAAATTATTAACGATTGAAGTTATGAGCTGTTTAGATTAATAATGTTTATCTAAACATAATCCTACCCTATCAGGGGCTTAGTCCTGATATATAGATAGTATCGCTATTTTTGTTATTCGACGTTTGAAGAGTGAATTTCCGCTTTTCACCGTCACCACTATGGTCAACCCATCTTTTCCTGGGTGAACCTCTACGATATGGCCCAACGGCCAAGATCCTGGTGGTTGATGGTCGTCCATGATTAATATTACCTGACCAGCCTGGATGCTGGTTGCGGCATCTCGCCACTTTTCTGCTGTTGAAGAGAAACAAGATACTCTTGCTTCCAACGGTTATAAAAACCGTTTTTCATATTCTGGAGCATTTCCCATCTATTTTTGTTGCTATTGGTGGTAGATAGTGGCTCCTCCGCCATTGAGCGTAACACATCACCTGTAAGTAAATGTGAGGGAGTGAGGACATTTATGGAATCAATATCATTATTATTTAAATGCATAGGCGTGAATTTAGTATGGATTCGATTTGGGAAAATAGCGTGGTCAATTCCTCAAAAGTTAATATAATTTCTCTTATGACTCTTTTTATGTGGTACATCGTGGATTTTATGGCAGCCTCCCAAATCCCGCCAAAATGAGGCGCAGAAGGAGGGATGAAATTCCATTCAGGAGAGGTTTCTCTTAGATAATGCGACATGATTTCATTTTCAGGAAACGAACGCCATATCTTGAATATTTTGTCCAGTTTTCTGGACGCACCGACAAAATTGGTGCAATTGTCACTATAAAGTGTGCGTGGGGCACTTCATCTTGCCCTAAATCGTCGAAGGGCGGCTAGAAATTCCTCAGCTGTCAAATCACTCATTGCTTCAATATGCACTGCTTTTGTAGCGAGACAAATAAATAACGCTATATAGCCCTTAGTTGTTTTTGCTCCCTGACCCTTACTAAATTTAATAGATATAGGGCCTACGTAATCAACACTCTGGAGAAAAATGGGCGCTGCTGAATCACTCTATGCTTTGATAAATTCCCCATTAGTTGAGGGGTTGCGATGAACTTTTTATATTTGTAGCATTTTAAGCATCTATTGATGCATTTGTTGATGAAGTTTTCTCCACCAATGATCCAATAGGACTGTCTGAGGATGTGGGATAGTAGAGAAGGCCCAGCATAGCTACAATATGTTGTTGTTGTATTAATAACTCACTCATTTTATGCTGTGAGGGCAGTATTATAGGATGCTTGTGATCAAGCAGGACGGTCGTTCTGCCAAGCCAAGCTGAAAAAAAATGCTAACCTCGCCAAACAAACAAACGCCAAGAATAAAACGCAAGACACCGTAACTGCTTATTATACTGATGACAACTTCTCCATGTTAAATCAACCAAACATGCCAGCGTAAAATTTTCCATATCAAAAGAACCAATCATCGCAGAAAAATAAAACCAAACCCAGAAGGACCTAATGGAAAAGATCTTCAATTTGAGACCAAATGCATCCTCATAAATTAATTATAAACAGAGATATAGATTTTTTAAAATAACGTCGAGATACTGAAAATGACCGATTTATTTTCTTCGTCACAATCTATGGTTCAATCAAGGTAGAGACTTAAATAATGGACATAAAAAAGTAAGGATTGCATTTTTGGACAGATATTTACTCAATCTACGTGCTTTTGTAAAATTCAGCTTTAAAAACACAAATTTTCTATTCTTAATTAGCGAAAAACTGTTAATTAATTCTAAAGTTTATAAATTATGCCAAACAGCGATAAACCCGCCAAATCATTTTAGAAGTCTTTTAAAATTTTTTATATTATCCTTTTGCATTGATTTCATCGAAGAAAACTATGACCGAGATCCAGATAGATTTTTCGCTGTTAGCGAAATGAATTTGACCAATCAGAAGCCAGAATGTTTGAGAATTTTTGCTGCTTCTGGATCCCGGCCTATGTCATAAAAGTTTTGAGTCATTTTCTTAGCGCCATGGATGAAGTGCAATGTTTACAGAAATTTAGGCTGGGATCCAGATGGATTTTTCGCTGTTAGCGAAACGAGATTCACCAATCAATAGCCTGCATTGCTGCAAACAGCGAAAAGTTCGCAAAAGTGCAAGCTTCTGATTAATGAATCTCGTTTCGCTAACAGCGAAAAATCTATCTAGATTGCGGCCAATTATGTTGAACACAATTTTGCATTTCCAAATCCAGGAAGGGTATTGATGTCATAACAACAGTGCGTATTCGCAACTATTTAAGGCATTGATTCTGAACTCCTATGCTATACATTTCAATATTAAAGAAGTTGTTGTTTCAATAGTTTTAGTACTTTTCTCTATTGCTCACTCTAAAACACGAATATCGAAATTTAACCAAAAGCGCTCAGAAACTATAGCGCCTAGAATATACAGTGTTGAAATCGGCTAACCCTGTAATACATAAAAAAGCGCTAAAATATTGTATCCCTTAAATGTGCAATGATACTGCTGTAATATGCAGATCGCAGCGACATCTGCAGGATATTTTCTACAACTGCAAGAAATTGCTAGTCTATACAATGTAATAATAGTAATACGAAAATCCCACAGATGTTGCTGCGATCGACACTTGAAATTTTAGCAGTATCGTCGCACATTTAAGGGATACAAATTTTTAGAACTGTTTGGATAGCATATTTCCACACTAGGTATTCTAGGCGCTGTATCAGAAACACCATAACAGAGAGCCTTTATACATAAGAGTGTTGATATATGCACAGGAGGCATGCTCATTTCAAGCTTTTGTCGAAAGTACGGCAACCCGCTTTCTTGAATAGAGGATATTCAATCTACGTTATGATCACATGGTCAAGGCAAGAACGTCTAGCGTAAAGAAGGGAAGGCTCCGTCTACGTAATGTAAATCCCCGCTAGCCAATGAAACAGTTCATGGGAGAAAGCAGTAGTACACTGTTAAAAATATCGTGAAAAATTACCCCTGTTTTTAAAGGCTATCTGTATTCTGACCAATGAGAACGCTTCATAGGCGTTTATGGAGCGTTCTCATTGGTCAGAAAATAGAGAGCCTGTAAGAACCGAGGTAATTTTTCACGATATTTTTAACAGTGTAGTTTCCTGTTTCCCTTCTTATCAGTTAGAAATTCTTTGGGTAAATTATCGGTACCACGTGACTTTTTCAGCCTCGAACCCATATTTGGAATATCCTCCATTAGAAGATACGCGCATGGACGATCTCTATTAGACTAGGGAAATAATTCAGCATGCATTAACCTGACAATAATGGCATGCTCGCAAAGAACTTTAACGATTTGTTTTTATCACTTTTACCAATAAACATTTATTGGCCGTATGTCGCTACTTCGTTATAGAGACACACTTGTTCCGAATTAGATCCCGGCCTTAATGTATCAAAATACGGAGTTTGCTTTCTGTACTATTCCTGAGCTCAGTTATAGCGTCTAGAAATATAGGTCGGGATCCAGGTACAATTTTGCAAACAGTGAAAAGTTAGCAAAAATTCTGCCTTCTGATTGGTCAATCTCGTTACGATAACACAGAAAAATCTACCTAGATCACGGTCATAGTGTGGAAACCGGCTATTCCAGTAATTCTTTAAAAATTGCTAAAAATTGAATCCCATAAATATTGAAAAATACTGAATGACAAATGTCGATAGCAGCAACATTTTCTAGATCTTCTCTGAGCGAAACGTTTTCTTTTGAAATAGTTATGTTGGAATTACCATATGTCGCTATAATCGACATTCGTCGTTCAGCCTCGTTCAACATTTATGGGATACAATTTTTAGCACTTTTTTAATAAGCCGATTTTTAAACTATATGTTGTAGAAACTATAGCTCCGTTATAGCGTCTAGATTATATGTTGTAGAAATCGACTATCCCAGCAATACTTAAAAAAGCGTGGAAGTATTGAATCCCTTAAATGTACAACGATGTCGAATTCCAAACAGTCATTTGCATCGACATCTGCAGGATATTTTTTAAAGAAGAAAGAGACATGTGTAATGCACCGCTACAGCGTCTAGAATACATAATGTGGAAATTTGCTATCCAAGAACCGCTAAAAAGTGTATCCCTTAAATGTGCACTGACGCTGAAATCCAGGGAGATTATCGCAGCGACATCTGCTATATATTTTCAAATTTCAAAGTAAACATCGTATTATTACAGCGGGTTTGACGCCAAGCACACAGGTCAAATGTAAGTTAATAAAACGTTTAAAAAAATGTTACAGCGTATAGACCAAATTGTCTTGAAGTTTTGGGAAATATCCTGCAGATATCGCTGTGATCGACTGATTGGATTTCCACACTATATATTCTGGACGCTGTAGCGCCGCGGTAGCCTGTCCTTTTTCGTTTACCTCGAAGTGGATGACGTTATTTGAAGCTGTTCCTAAGTGTGGCCAGCTCATCACGTCACACGGAGAAGATGATCCAACTCCGACTTTTAAACGTCATGAACTGGCCTATTATGTCATTGGTCACGCTAACACCCTCCCCCTTGCGTCCGCCATATATAGCTGCATCTTGCACTGGAGACTGCTAAATGGGCTGCTATCGGTCAAAATCAAGAGAGAAAAGGGCAGAAGAGGGGGAAAGAACTCGTTTTTTTTATGTAGTTTTTCACACGTGAAGATTGACATGTCTGCTCCTCTCCTTTCATAGCTTCATGGTGGTGAAATAAACAAACGCCCCCTAAATATTTGAGAAAGTCTTGATACGCGTCACAAAAACATCACACAAAGCAGGCAAAGCAAAGGAAAAAAATCATTCATTGGCTCGTGGATATGAACGAGCCAATGAATGATTTTTCTTCTTTGTTTTGCCTGCTTTGTGTGATATTTTCCTGACTTGTCAAGGCTTTCTCGAATATTTAAAGGATGTTGAATAGGCCGGGATCAAGATAGATTTTACGCTATTAGCGCGATGAGATTGATCAATCAGAAGCCTGCATTTTTGAAAACTTTTTTATGTTTGCAGTAAACACTCTGGATCCCGGACATTAACTTTGGTTGGTTAAGACGATTTTGAATAAAATCAAATCAGAAAGCCAATGTTTTTAAACTTTTTTGGTTAGTTTAATCGAAATCTTCCACGTCATTAATGAAAACTGAGTTACTGTACTTTGGACAAAAACTTGAATATGAGTACACGACTTGTGCATATGTGTCACCACACTTAAATATAAATGTAGTCTCTTATGAGCATGATTCTAATCGCAGCTGGTTAAATATGAGTATCTGGGTATTAGATAAAGCAATAGTGGCCCACCGTGGCTGAGTGGATAAGACACCACGCCGCTAATCGCTTGAGAACGTAGGTGGGGGCGGGTTCGAATCCTGCCGTGATCCCCACGTGATCTGATATATATGTGTTCAATAAAACAAACAAGCAATAGTGAAAGATACAGTTGCCATGGAAACAACGACTTCTTTAATTCGTATAGAAAATTAATGAATAGTTGTAAATGATGTAAGTTTAAAATGTAGGCAAATGCTCTGAAAATATCAATGGCTCCCATCTAGTATTTCACAAAAGTAATTTAATATATTCACATGATGTATAAGTTGATGCAACTCTTACCTAATGAAAATTCTGCAACAAGACTTATGTAGGTAGATCTTTTCAATGATTAATTCAGAATTCTAAGAACAAAACGAAGTTCTTAAGCGCCCTTCCTCACCCCTCACCCCACTCAAAAAAAGAAATACGATAGAAAGGTATAAGTATTTGGATAATTTCAGTATTTCTGTGATCGTTTGTCAGAGTTTAGAAAAGGTGTCTGGGTATTAAAAAAAACATATAACAAATTTGACGAACGATAAGACTATAGATTTCAGGCAATTTTTAACTGCAAAAAAATTTTATTCTAATGTTTATGCGGCTTTAATAATAGACTATTAAATATAATCAATTTACGGGAATTTTTATACGAAATTATATTCTCACATTTATGCAAATAGGTATGGATAAACAGACTTGAGTCAAATTACATATTTATTCTTTCTTCTCTATAACACGATCTAAATGAAGATGAAGTTATATGTACAGTTTATATCTTTAATTTTTTAGATTTTTTTTTTTATGAAAAATGTTTCATCATCATGTCTAGAATTGCTAGATTTACTTCTTTAGACAGATCTTCGATTCTTTAGATGCCTGCGGGGCTTCATTCTCGGATTTTCCGTAGGTATTTGTAAAGATAAATTTATTTTGCAAAACCGTCAGCAAAAAAAGTTAGAACAAACAATTAACTCACAGACTAACTGTAAATATATATTTTATTTTGACTCTATTTGATTTTTACTAAATTTTCATCCTTCATAGAAAATTTTAAGGCGATATAAATTGAGAAAGACTGATACTTTGAAAGAAGAAATTGACTTTCGTTACTTTTAAATTATTAATTACTCTAAAAAATGAATGATAGGTAAACAAAGTGTATACTATTGTGTTTGTTCCCTGCTTATAAAGGCTATACAAGGACTAATTTTAGCGAGTAGAATTATTTCAATTATATATAATCTGTTTAAAAAAAAGAACTGATATCTACTAAAAAACAACTTTTTAAAAGTAAAAAAAAAAGCCAAGCAAAAAAAAAAAAGAAAAGAAAAAAGGGGAAAGTTGTGGCTAAAAAATAGTGTGATATCAAATTTCCAAGCTAATATTATGGTACTTATTTAACATTTTTTATTAAAAATTTACCATATGTAAGTCGAGTACCTAAGTATGCGTTGACAGAAAGCCTTTTCTCCTTTACTAAATACATCATAACGTGTTTCTGAAAATTAATTTTTTTTAATTATGCATGATGGGCTTGGCGGCCATCTTTCCATATTTTACACAAATTTCTAAGCAGACAAGCTCGTAATATGTTTGCATTATTAAGAATTTTGAACTTCTAGTTTTGGCTACAGACAGATAAATTAAGAAAGTCTTTTATTTTGAAGAAAAAAAAACAAATTGATTTTTACTGCTTTAACTAATTAATTAACCCCCTCCGAAAAAAGAGAATCATAAGATGAAACCTGAAGTTACTTCAACTTTATTTTAAGACACAAATTTCTAGGCACTCATTTCCATAAATTAAAAGCATAAAATGTTTGCTTTAGCAACAATTTCGAATTTCCGATCTTAACAATGTACTTGTGTGCTTAGAAAATTGTGTAAAATATGGAAAGATGGCCGCCAAGCCCATCATGCATAATTAAAAAAAATTAATTTTCAGAAACACTTATGATGTATTTAGTAAAGGAGAAAAGGCTTTCTATCAACGCATACTTAGGTACTCGACTTACATATGGTAAATTTTTAATAAAAAATGTTAAATAAGTACCATAATATTAGCTTGGAAATTTGATATCACACTATTTTTTAGCCACAACTTTCCCCTTTTTTCTTTTCTTTTCTTTTTTTTTTTTTTTTTTTTTTTTGCTTGGCTTTTTTTTTACTTTTGAAAAGTTGTTTTTTAGTAGATATCAGTTCTTTTTTTTAAACAGATTATATATAATTGAAATAATTCTACTCGCTAAAATTAGTCCTGGTATAGCCTTTATAAGTAGGGAACAAACACAATAGTATACACTTTGTTTACCTATCATTCATTTTTTAGAGTAATTAATAATTTAAAAGTAAGGAAAGTCAATTTCTTCTTTCAAAGTATCAGTCTTTCTCAATTTATATCGCCTTAAAATTTTCTATGAAGGATGAAAAGTTAGTAAAAATCAAATAGAGTCAAAATAAAATATATATTTACAGTTAGTCTGTCAGTTAATTGTTTGTTCTAACTTTTTTTTGCTGACGGTTTTGCAAAATAAATTTATCTTTACAAATAGCTACGGAAAATCCGAGAATGAAGCCCCGCAGGCATCCAAAGAATCGAAGATCTGTCTAAAGAAGTAAATCTAGCAATTCTAGACATGATGATGAAACATTTTTGATAAAAAAAAATCTAAAAATTTAAAGATATAAACTGTACATATAACTTCATCTTCATTTAGATCGTGTTACAGAGAAGAAAGAATAAACATGTAATTTTACTCAAGTCTGTTTATCCATACCTATTTGCATAAATGTGAGAATATAATTTCGTACAAAAATTCCCGTAAATTGATTATATTTAATAGTCTATTATTAAAGCCGCATAAACATTAGAATATTTTTTTTTTGCAGTTAAAAATTGCCTGAAATCTATAGTCTTATCATTCGTCAAATTTGTTATATGTTTTTTTTAATACCCAGACACCTTTTCTAAACTCTGACCAAAGATCACAGAAATACTGAAATTATCCAAATACTTATACCTTTCTATCGTATTTTTTTTTTGAGTGGGGGGAGGGGTGAGGAAGGGCGCTTAAGAACTTCGTTTTGTTCTTAGAATTCTGAATTAATCATTGAAAAGATCTGCCTACGTAAGTCTTGTTGCAGAATTTTCATTAGGTAAGAGTTGCATCAACTTATACATCATGTGAATATCTTAAATTACTTTTGTAAAATACTAGATGGGAGCCATTGATATTTTCAGAGCATTTGCCTACATTTTAAACTTAAATTATTTACAACTATTCATTAATTTTCTATACGAATTAAAGAAGTCGTTGTTTCCATGGCAACTGTACCTTTCACTATTGCTTGTTTGTTTGTTTGTTTTATTGAACACATATATATCAGATCACGTGAGGATCACGGCGGTATTTGAACCCGCCCCCACCTACGTTCTCAAGCGATTAGCGGCGTGGTGTCTTATCCACTCAGCCACGGTGGGCCACTATTGCTTTATCTAATACCCAGATACTCAAATTTAACCAGCTGCGCTTAGAATCATGCTCATAACAGAGTACATTTATATGTAAGAGTGGTGACACATATGCACAAGTCGTGTACTCATATTCAAGTTTTTGTCCTGTAACTCAGTTTTCATTAATAGACGTGGAAGATTTCGATTAAATTAACCAAAAAAGTTTAAAAACATTGGCTTTCTGATTTGATTTTATTCAAAATCGTCTTAACCAACCAGAGTTAATGTCCGGGATCCAGAGTGTTTACTTCAAACATAAAAAAAGTTTTCAAAAATGCAGGCTTTTGATTGATCAATCTCATCGCGCTAATAGCGTGAAATCTATCTTGATCCCGGTCTATTCAACGTCCTTTAAATATTCGAGAAAGCCTTGACAAGTCAGGAAAATATCACACAAAGCAGGCAAAACAAAGAAGAAAAATCATTCATTGGCTCGTTCATATCCACGAGTGAATGAATGATTTTGTTCCTTTGCTTTGCCTGCTTTGTGTGATGTTTTTGTGACGCGTGTCAAGACTTTCTCAAATATTTAAGGGGCGTTTGTTTATTTCACCACCATGAAGCTATGAAAGGAGAGGAGCAGGCATGTCAATCTTCCCGTGTGAAAAACTACATAAAGAAAACGAGTTCTTTCCCCCTCTTCTGCCCTTTTCTCTCTTGATTTTGACCGATAGCAGCCCATTTAGCAGTCTCCATAGCAAGATGCAGCTATATATGGCGGACGCAAGGGGGAGGGTGTTAGCGTGACCAATGACATAATAGGCCAGTTTATGACGTTTAAAAGTCACACGGAGTTGGATCATCTTTACACGATGATTAGTACAAAGCGGTGCGCCGATTTTTTTTGTGTCCATTGCCGTGTACAGATAATCAACTCCACACTTAGGAACAGCTTAAAATGACGTCATCTACTTCGAGGCAAACGAAAAAGGACAGGCTACCGCGGCGCTACAGCGTCTAGAATATATAGTGTGGAAATCCAATCAGTCGATCACAGCGATATCTGCAGGATATTTCCCAAAACTCCAAGACAATTTGGTCTAGACGCTGTAACATTTTTTTTAAACGTTTTATTAACTTACATTTGACCTGTGTGCTTGGCGTCAAACCCGCTGTAATAATACGATGTTTACTTTGAAATTTGAAAATATGTAGCAGATGTCGCTGCGATAATCTCCCTGGATTTCAGCGTCAGTGCACATTTAAGGGATACACTTTTTAGCGGTTCTTGGATAGCAAATTTCCACATTATGTATTCAAGACGCTGTAGCGGTGCATTACACATGTCTCTTTCTTCTTTAAAAAATATCCTGCAGATGTCGATGCAAATGACTGTTTGGAATTCGACATCGTTGTACATTTAAGGGATTCAATACTTTCGCGCTTTTTTAAGTATTGCCGGGATAGTCGATTTCTACAACATATAATCTAGACGCTATAACGGAGCTATAGTTTCTAGAAGATATAGTTTAAAAATCGGCTTATTAAAAAAGTGCTAAAAATTGTATCCCATAAATGTTGAACGGGGCTGAACGACGAATGTCGATTACAGCGACATATGGTAATTCCAACATAACTATTTCAAAAGAAAATGTTTCGCTCAGAGAAGATCTAGAAAATGTTGCTCCCATCGACATTTGTCATTCAGTATTTTTCAATATTTATGGGATTCAATTTTTAGCACTTTTTAAAGAATTACTGGAATAGCCGGTTTTCACACTGTGACCGTGATCTAGGTAGATTTTTCTGTGTTATCGTAACGAGATTGACCAATCAGAAGCCAGAATTTTTGCTAACTTTTCACTGTTTGCAAAATTGTACCTGGATACCGGCCTATATTTCTAGACGCTATAACTGAGCTCAGGAATAGTACAGAAAACAAACTCTGTATTTTGATACATTAAGGCCGGGATCTAATTAGGAACAAGTGTGTCTCTATAACGAAGTAGCGACATACGGC
Organism: Maratus speciosus; assembly: GCA_963932465.1. Taxonomy (NCBI): domain Eukaryota; kingdom Metazoa; phylum Arthropoda; class Arachnida; order Araneae; family Salticidae; genus Maratus; species Maratus speciosus. The sequence goes on along the minus strand of OZ010787.1, from coordinate 143,618,490 downwards.
CAATAAGTGTTTATTGGTAAAAGTGATAAAAAAAAATCGTTAAAGTTCTTTACGAGCATGCCATTATCGCCAGGTTAATGCATGCTGAATTATTTCCCTAGTCTAATAGAGATCGTCCATGCGCGTATCTTCTAATGGAGGATATTCCAAATGTGGGTTCGAGGCTGAAAAAGTCACGTGGTACCGGTAATTTACCCAAAGAATTTCTAACTGATAGAAGGGAAACAGGAAACTACACTGTTAAAAATATCGTGAAAAATTACCTCAGTTCTTACAGGTTCTCTATTTTCTGACCAATGAGAACGCTACATAAACGCCTATGAAGCGTTCTCATTGGTCAGAATACAGATAGCCTTTAAAAACAGAGGTAATTTTTCACGATATTTTTAACAGTGTACTACTGCTTTCTCCCATGAACTGTTTCCTTGGCTAGCGGGGATTTACATTACGTAGACGGAGCCTTCCCTTCTTTACGCTAGACGTTCTTGCCTTGACCATGTGATCATAACGTAGATTGAATATCCTCTATTCAAGAAAGCGGATTGCCGTACTTTCGACAAAAGCTTGAAATGAGCATGTCTCCTGTGCATATATCACCACTCTTATGTATAAAGGCTCTCTGTTATGGTGTTGTTTCTGATACAGCGCCTAGAATACCTAGTGTGGAAATATGCTATCCAAACAGTTCTAAAAATTTGTATCCCTTAAATGTGCGACGATACTGCTAAAATTTCAAGTGTCGATCGCAGCGACATCTGTGGGATTTTCGTATTACTATTATTACATTGTATAGACTAGCAATTTCTTGCAGTTGTAGAAAATATCCTGCAGATGCCGCTGCGATCTGCATATTACAGCAGTATCATTGCACATTTAAGGGATACAATATTTTAGCGCTTTTTTAAGTATTACAGGGTTAGCCGATTTCAACACTATATATTCTAGGCGCTATAGTTTCTGAGCGCTGTTGGTTAAATTTCGATATTCGTGTTTTAGAGTGAGCAATAGAGAAAAGTACTAAAACTATTGAAACAACAACTTCTTTAATATTGAAATGTATAGCAAAGGAGTTCAGAATCAATGCCTTAAATAGTTTCGAATACGCACTGTTGTTATGACATCAATACCCTTCCTGGATGTGGAAATGCAAAATTGTGTTCAACATAATTGGCCGCAATCTAGATAGATTTTTCGCTGTTAGCGAAACGAGATTCATTAATCAGAAGCTTGCACTTTTGCGAACTTTTCGCTGTTTGCAGCAATGCAGGCTATTGATTGGTGAATCTCGTTTCGCTAACAGCGAAAAATCCATCTGGATCCCAGCCTAAATTTCTGTAAACATTGCACTTCATCCATGGCACTAAGAAAATGACTCAAAACTTTTATGACATAGGCCGGGATCCAGAAGCAGCAAAAATTCTCAAACATTCTGACTTCTGATTGGTCAAACTCATTTCGCTAACAGCGAAAAATCTATCTGGATCTCGGCCATAGTTTTCTTCGATGAAATCAATGCAAAAGGATAATATAAAAAATTTTAAAAGACTTCTAAAATGATTTGGCGGGTTTATCGCTGTTTGGCATAATTTATAAACTTTAAAATTAATTAACAGTTTTTCGCTAATTAAGAATAGAAAATTTGTGTTTTTAAAGCTGAATTTTACAAAAGCACGTAGATTGAGTAAATATCTGTCCAAAAATGCAATCCTTACTTTTTTATGTCCATTATTTAAGTCTCTACCTTGATTGAACCATAAATTGTGACGAAGAAAATAAATCGATCATTTTCAGTATCTCGACGTTATTTTAAAAAATCTATATCTCTGTTTATAATTAATTTATGAGGATGCATTTGGTCTCAAATTGAAGATATTTTCCATTGGGTCCTTCTGGTTTTGGTTTTATTTTTCTGCGATGATTGGTTCTTTTGATATGGGAAATTTTACGCTGGCATGTTTGGTTGATTTTACATGGAGAAGTTGTCATCAGTATAATAAGCAGTTACGGTGTCTTGCCTTATTCTTGGCGTTTGTTTGTTTGGCGGGGTTAGCATTTTTTTTCAGCTGGGCTTGGCAGAACGACCGTCCTGCTTGATTAAATGCCAATAATGGTTGATCGAAAATCTCAAATTCACTTGACTTTAAACAAGCTACACGTGTTTACTTCATCAAGTGATTTTAATTTCGACGTTTTATATGTATTTTTATTAATGTTATGCTAATTTATTTGTTGTTTCGTTATTTAAAATAAAGATTATGTTAATTTGTATAATTTGTCGATTTATATAATTTGGCGAAATTGATCGACGGGATAACAAGTAGTACCAATGACAATATTTAAATATGAAAGCAATGTTTGTAACGACTTAAAAATTATTTTCATATATATAAACTTGGTTTATGGCGTCAGATGCCGCCATCCGAAGAATCTAAAAGAGTCTTTTTCTATTTTTTCCAGTCAAGGGTCCATTCCTCAATGAATGAAATTGGAATTGGAATAATACTGGGCGATTTATAAATTGCTCCTCGATAAGAAGAAAAAATGGGTAGATTTATAACAACCGTGCGCATATCTCGCTAATAGCATTTTAAAAATTCCCAGTAGCAGTAGTTAGATTTTGCGTATGTAAATTAAAAATAATTCTTTGTTTTTAATTATGGCATTATTTCCTGTTATTGTTTATCTTTTCAGTTTTTTAAATGAAACCAGTGTAAGGCATGCATTTTAAATGAAATGAGTGAAAGGTTTGTGTTTTAAATGAAAATAATAAAATAAGAATATGGTATGAAAACAATCTTTATTGATTTATTACCTTGCACCCGGCTAACATAAAAGTATCACAAAAGCCACATATTCACTTTTCTTTGGGTAGTTGCTCATGAAAATCCAAGTTAATTTTCCGTAATCGGATACTTCACATATTGGTGTATTAGCTATAATGTTGGCAGCATCGTTTATCTTTGAAGCGAAAATTTTACGATGAATTCTATTACACAAAATCGCATCATCATCATCTACTATATATTTACAACGGAAAGTTGCATTTCATTCCGATTGTTTATAATACTTTCGCAGGATGTACCACAATTAGTTAGGTAATAATTTTGGAAAGGTTTTAGAGTATACATATTTTTCAAGGGTACTTAGTTATAGAGCAACAGTAAAAGTTCAAAAATTAAGTGAACATGGATTATGAAAGTTTAGCCTTTTTAAAAAAAATCTACAGAACATATTTTGTTACAAGTGGCCCTGTTACATGACTTTTCAGGAATGGTGTTAGTATATAACATTTTATTATATGTTGATTAGTTATAGAGCTATTAATTCCTGTTGTCATAACGGTCTCATTACCCTACCAAAAGTGCGCTGTTTATAATCAACTAAAAGAATTACTTCTTAATAGCTAAATTTTGTCCAAAGCTTAAGATAACATTATATCGCAATGGCGTTCGCATCGTTTTCAGTAATGAGCAAGGTCCAGCTGAAGGTCCATATTCTTTAAAATACAAGTTCAAATTCACCATTTAGTTTAATCCAAGGTTAATTGGGAAATATTGACCAGCGCAGCGGGCATAGCCTCCTAGTCCTTTAATATAAGTGTGTATAAGATGGTCGTCGAAAATCATAATAATATTACATTGTAATCGGATTTAAGTCACTATGTATAATTTTAACTTCGATCGGACATTTGAAAGTTAGTTAAAGTTCGAGTGCAAATTTTAAACTGGAAAGACGATCGTTGCAAGTTAAATAAAACTTTATGAAAATAATATAATTATTGTCAAATAAATCATAGCCTCAAATCCTTACAAAATACAACATATGTTAAGATACAATTATTTTAACTAATCTGAAACTTAACTAATAAAGTTAACTCAATCGTAATAGTTGTACGATTTCTTTCAAACCGTAGATACCTTGAAATAAATTTAAGTACTTTATATACGACCGCAGAAAGCATGGTCGAAATCGTCTATTTTGATATTCATAAAAGTGGTATAAGTCATGCATTTCAAAGTTTCATAACTCGGTCAATTTTAATGTTAGATGAATGGGACTTTTTCTGTCTTACTTGTTAGTGTCACAGTAAATTTTTACTAAATATCATTATAGGACCGGGGGACCGTATAAAAATTTAAATTTCGTAATTTTTTAATAAATATTTTTCTTGACCCAGATCGCTTCAGAAATAATTCTTTACCTTATTTAAACCATTTTTGTAATTGGAAGTATGCATCTAGGACCAATGGTTGCGAAAATAAAGGACGGTTAGGTTATACGTGGACACAGTGTATATATATATATGATAATATTTGTCATACTGTAACTCTCGTATTTATGAACCGATTTGGATAAAATTTCGTGTGTACATAGTACATATCAATGTCTCGACCGAGTTCGTTGGCCAGCTTCATCCGCCATCTTGTTTCAAAATGGCAATCATTTAAAACAATTTAAAGAATTTAAAATTTAAAATGAGGCACAAAAAAATTAGACATTGAAAAATATTTTTTTCTTATCTGTTTGGGCTTGATACAAAGATTCTGGAGCATATTTTGTTTCGTCTATATCTTAAAAAATGGCTGAGTTATAGCACTTTGAATTTCTAGCGTGGCTGACATTTTGAAAACTATCTGATTTTTGTCACGCGATAATACACGTATTTATGAACCGATTTGGATGTGGCAAGGAATGTGCATAGTACATAGCAATGTCTCAACCGAGTTCGTTGGCCAGCCTCATCCGCCATCTTGTTTCAAAATGGCGGCCAATAAATTTTTAAAAAAAATTTTAATTTAAAATGAGGCACAAAAAATTTAGACATTGAAAAATATTTTTTTCTTATGTGTTTGGGCTTGATACAAAGATTCTGGAGCATTTTTAGTTTCGTCTATATCTTAAAAAACGGTTGAGTTATAGCATTTTGAAATTCTAGCATCGCTGACATTTTGAAACGATCTGATTTTTGTCACGCGTTAATACACGTATTTATGAACCGATTTGGATGTGACAAAGAATGTGCATAGTACATAGCAATGTCTCGACCGAGTTCGGTGGCCAGCCTCATCCGCCATCTTGTTTCAAAATGGTGGCCATTAAAAAAAAAAATTAAATTTAAAAGTGAGGTACAAAATAATTTGAAATTGAAAAAGATTTTTTCCTTATGTGTTTGTTTTTGATACAAAGATTCCGGAGCATTTTTTGTTTCGTCTATGTCTTTAAAAAAAGGCTGAGTTATAGCAGCTTGAATTTCTAGCATGGCTGACATTTTGAAACGATCTGATTTTTGTCACGCGATAATATGCGTTTTTATGAACCGATTTGGATGTGACAAGGCAAGTACATAGTACATAGCAATGTCTCGACCGAGTTCGTTGGCCAGCTTCATACGCCATCTTGTTTCAAAATGTCGGCCATTTAAAATTTAAAAAAAAATTTAAATTTAAAATGAAGTGCAAAAGAATTATGAATCGAAAAATATTTTTTTCTTATGTGTTTGAGCTTGATGCGAAGATTCCGGAGCATTTTTTGTTTCGTCTATATCTTAAAAAACGGTTGAGTTATAGCACTTTGAATTTCTAGTGTGGCTGACATTTTGAAACTATCTGATTTTTGTCACGCAATAACACGCGTATTTATGAACGTATTTGGATATAACTTGGTGTGTACATAGTATATACCAATGTCTCGACCAAGTACGTTGGCCAATATCATCCGCCATCTTGTTTCAAAATGGCGGCCATTAATTTTTTTCTATTTTAATTTAAAATGAGGTAACAAAAAAATTGGAAATTGAAAAAGATTTTTGTCTTATGCATTTGACCTTGGTACAAAGATTCTGGAGCATTTTTCGCTTCGTCTATATCTTAAAAAATGGCTGAGTTATAGCACTTTGAATTTCTAGCATGGCTGCCATTTTGAAACGATCTGATTTTTGTCACGCGATAACACGCGTATTTATGAACCAATTAGGATGTGACAAGGCATGTGCATAGTACATAGCAATTTCCCGGCCAAGTTCTTTTGCTAACTTCATCCGCCATCTTGTTTTAAAATGGCGGCCATTTAAAAATTTAAAAAAAATTAATTTAAAATGAGGTACAAAAAAAATTAGAAATTGAAAAAGATTTTTTTCTTATGTGTTTCAGCTTGTTACAAAGATTCCGGATCATTTTTTGTTTTGCTTTTATTTAAAAAAAATGCCGAGATATAGCAGTTTGAATTTCGAATGTGTGTGACATTTTGAAAAATCTGATTTTTTGCCTGCAACAGCGCTCGTATATGTCAACCGATTTAGATATGAGTAAGCATGTGCACAGGAATTACTAAGGTCTCGACCAAGTTCATTGGTGAGCTTTGTTGCACCCATTATGTTGTTTTAAAATGGAGGGCTATTACCGATAATTCGGGTTAATATAATTATTAATATTATTCGGGATATCACCGAATTTGGCGACAAAATATAAATCACTTTAATAAAACCAGCTTTGATAACGCTGACTAATTTGGCGAAATTCTCATTCATATTCAATATTGACAAAAATTAGTATTTAATCTTCTATAATCGGGTTCCTCTAATTTGAGCTCCATGTGTTTGAATAACATAAGCTGGCTTTTAAAAAATAAGGAATATAAAAGCTACCTCTTCCTCCCGGCACTGGTCGGAAGGACTTTTTCAAATTCTGGTTTTTCCTTAAATTTCCTTTCCATAGCCAACAAGCGAGAAATTGCGGCAGGTTTAGAATAACCTAATTCTGATTTAGATTTAATAAAAGGTAATTCCGAGGGTCATTAACAAAACGACCCTCGGAATTAATTGAATAATTTTTCTTAAAATGTGATTCAACAAACTGTTCTCCAGGTGACAAAAATTTGAGCATTCTTATTAAGTACTTCGTCTACTTCCGAAAAATGCTTCAATTCTTTATCAATATTAACTTCATAAATATGCAAATTATGTATCAAATTTGGAAATGTACTAGAATGTGGCATTTTTCCCGATACGAGAAAGCCAAAAATTGAATTTTGAGCAATTAACCCCTTGAGGGGCAAGCAATTCCGTTTGTGTAATGCTGAATTCCCACCGGAAATTTAGAAAAAAAATTTCAAAATAAGGAAAAGCAATTTTACGACTTTTTTCCGCCAAAGTTAGAAAAGTAAAATTTCATAAATTTTTTCTGGTGTAAATCTTCATTAGTCGTAGGTGGGATAAAATATATCCCACCGCCCCTCAAGGGGTTAAATTGTTCTGAGTATCTTTTACTTGACCAGGAAGCAAAACAGAAAAAAAAAATCAGATCTGAAAATAATGTCTAATTTATTTGGAGTCTCGAAATGTGGGTTCGCTAAGTTTATATTTTTTAAGTATGAAAAATGCTTCTAATTTATTTTTTCCGCAGGTCCTCCGCAGGTATTTCCCTGTTTTTCAAGCAGTTAATTCGTCTAGAATAAATTTTGTTCACAGATAACTTGGTGTCAGCATTATGAATTGATATAAGATCAAATATTATACCTAACTCTTACACTGCAAATTGAGATGTCTGAAATTCAGACACTTAAGTGTCTGAAACGGAGTGTTCAATTTTCAGACATTTTAAAATGTCTGAATTTTTTCAGACACTTCAAACGTCTTAATTTCAGACACTTTAAACGTCTTAATTGCAATCATTTTTTTTAAGCATTATACGCAGCCATGTTTGACCACGTTGAATCCTAGAAAAATTTTTGGCCATGGTCCTGCCCCCTTCACCCCCATACAGTGCGATTTTAGGGGCTCTGAAAGTTGGTATGCAATTTTCTTAATTTCTTTATCTAGAGTAGAATACGATTTAAAAAAATATATATATCTAAATGCAATAAAACCTCTCAATAGGGGTTTCAAGGGAATTTATCCAACATTCGTTGCCGAGGGGCATGTGATTGAGAGGTTTTACTGTATTTAGATTTTTTTTTTTTAAGTTTTTTTTTTAAGTTTTTAATCTTAGTCGGCCTTAAATGTTCAAGTTTTTATTATAATCGGCCCACTATCGAAAAAATTTAAAATATTAACTTTACAATAATTGCGTATCTAATTCGGGGCCCCTAAAATTGTAGGGAGGGTGTAGGGGACACTGCCCAGTTTGCCCATGCTTCAATCAAATCCTTCTTCTGCAAAAAATCCAACCCTGAATTATGTTCGCTAAATAGAGATGTCCGGTATTCGGAAGTGTTCGTTATGGAAACTAATGGACATTCCTTAATACCGGACAGCTCTATTTTACAAAAACTTTTTAAAAGCAAAACGCATGCACATTTGTTTATTTTTACTTAAAAAAAACAGACATGTCTGATTCATTGGTCGGCACCAAAATCCTCTCTGTAAAAAATAATAGTTGATTCTTATAGATTTTAATCTTCTAAATAAAAATATAGTAATGAAATTACTGTATCACGTACCATTTTTTTTGGTAGGAGAGTTTTGCTTTTAAATTTAAAATTAAGATATTTTATATCTTAATTTTAATATTAAGTATTAATATTTTCTTAATTTTTTTTAATTTTAATGAAATATATATGCATATCTTTAAGGATTTTTAAGTTACAGTAACATGCATAATTACATGAATGTAAGAATATATATTTCTAGAATTAGCTGTTTTTTCGCTAACAGATTCAAACCTAACTTATATTTCATGCAATATTTTATGTGGTACTATAAACAAAATATCAAAAGCACTTACTGTTATCGATATCCTTGACATGATTTAAAAGATTTTTCATAGTGAATGAGTAACAAAATACTTGCATCTTTTTAAAAGAAACCCCTTCATATATCCTACTAGTTGTGTTAAAATAATGAAAATTTTCCATTCTTAAAACACAACCCGTGGGACTAGCTTGTAAATCTGGGGCTAGTTCTTATTCACAAAGTTTTGACGAGATGAATAACCCTATATTATCGATGGAAAGCAATAAAAAGTAATACTATCTCTGTTGCGTGCTATTTGTAGAATTCTTGGATGTAATTTTCAAGTGTTTCTTTTCCGTTGTTATATCAATATCTGAAACACATATGATTCACGCAGAAATCCAAAATGCAAGAAACTTCTAAATATAACACTTCCAGAAATGACGCGGACACAGTAGAATTATAATGACAAAACTTTTTACAGTAAAAAATAGGATCGGTTAAAGATGTGAACTGTTGGAAAACGTTTAGATTTGAAAGCGACATTGGACTCAGAACTCGAATTTGGCTGACAAAGGAAAAAATGATTGAGTCAGCATTACGTCAGTCATTACGTCAGCATACGGTTTACAGTATGATAAGTTCATTAAAACTTTTTTATTAGCGGGAAATGGAACGTTGTATAAGAAGAAATCAGAAGCATTTTACTTTCTTTATTTGGCATTTTTCGTAATGCTTACACTTATAAATTATCTGAATATAAATATTACATTTTTTATACTTTCAGGCAGAGGGTGAAAAAGATATGATAAATTAAAAAAATCGTCGTAACGCTTCTAAATGATACATTTATTATGCATAATCACAGACAGGAGGGCAGTTGCAGGCCATTTCCCTTCCCTGTATTTTGAAATTTACTGAATTAAATTGTCTTTATATTAAAAAAAAATTAATAAAATTTATTCTTCCAAATTATTACATAATTAAAGACTAAGACAAAAAGGAACTAATAAATTTTTGTAAGAGAAAGACCTCCCCCACCCCTCCCTTCCTAAACCACTAATAGAAATAAATTTTTAATTATTTCTTTTTGACGTTCATATATTTAAATTTATCTTAAATTGGAAGATAAGGGGTGTTCATATAAGGGCAATACCCTCCATCAGAAGGAAAGAAATGTTCTGCATTTTGAAAAATGTTGTTAGAAATTTATTTTTGAATATTTAATAGTTCTTACTTCTTAATTATTTTTGTATTTCTTTTATATAAAAATTCTTGCACGAGGTGCTCTGACAAAAGATTCTTATTAAATTACAAACAGAAAGTTCTCTTATACGTCCATTAAAAATATTTCAAAAATATATATTCTAAAAACACACTCAAAATATATATTAAACATTTAATTGCTAAAAAGGACGTCAAATGTTAATAAAATACATTAAAAGATCTTAATAATTTGACCTGCTTCGACTGAATTTACTCAATCATCATCAGAAAAACAAATAAACACTAAGATGGAAAATGACAATAAACTATTACAAATGAAATTTAAAAATAAATAAATAAAAATCACGCGCGTAATATTTTTAACATGTTTCACGTTGCCCTATTTTATTTTCAAATTATCTAACAATTCAATCCAAATATTTGGGATTTGAAATGACAAGGAATCATTGCAGACCATTGAGTTTCTGACGTAAATTTCAATAGATTCTCTAATAAAATGTTGCAAATAAAAATCAGACCTATAAATTTATCTACTTTCATTAAACAAAATATTTATGTTTTCTATTTTATTTAGCCTAGATAATGCGGTTTTACCTCTATTAAATTTTATGTCTGCAATGTGTTCCTTACATCTCACTTTGAATTTTCTCTGAGTCATGCCAATATAATAATTTCTATAACCACCTTCTAAGGAATGATATAAACACCGGAAAGGTCAAACTTATCAATAGGGTCAATTCTAGTGGTTAAAATTGATTTTAATTTTGGAGGGGGTCTAGCAATTAAATTTAAATCAAACTTTTTTAGTTGAGTTTTAGCGGATTCGAAGAAATTTGGATAATAATTTATAACCACCCTTTTCATGTTATTTTCTCTGTCGGTTTAATTCTCAAAAACTGCATCGTTCATTTTGTTAATAAATTTTTTAATTAATTTATTAACTATTTTAACTTGATATCCGTTGTTAATAGCTATTGTTTTAATTTTATCTAATTCATCATTTAAATTTTCAGGGGAACAAATTCTAAAAGCTCTGTTAATAAGGAATCTAAAGGTAGATAATTTATAAAAATATGGAGTGCAAGCATCAAAAGGTATAATATTAAAGTTAGTTATTGGCTTACGATATATTGAACGAATTAGTTTATTATTTTCTCTTTTTAATTCAACATCTAAAAAAGGTAATTTCTTATCGGTTTCAAGTTCAAAAGTAAATTTAAAAATAAAATAATTATTATTAATTATTAGGTTTAGGCCACTTTTTAAAGTTCATTGTTCATTGACAATAGAGAAGATTATGACATACCAATGAAAAACACTTTAAAAAGTGGCCTAAACCTAATAATTAATAGTAATTATTTTATTTTTAACAATATAATTTATCAACAATTAGACGGTGCCCCAATGGGATCTCCAATTTCCGGCCTCCTAGCAGAATTCAAATTACGCCCCCTTGAATCAAAAATTTTCAGTACTTTTAGATTATTACCTTTAGTATGGCTACGTTATGTAGATGATATTTTTATTGTTTGGCAGGGGGAAGTTGATAAATTGTTAGTTTTTATTCAACAGTTAAATGATTTAGATAATAAGATTAAATTTACTTTTGATCTTGAAACCGATAAGAAATTACCTTTTATAGATGTTGAATTAAAAAGAGAAAATAATAAACTAATTCGTTCAATATATCGTAAGCCAATAACTAACTTAAATGTTATACCTTTTGATGCTTGCACTCCATATTCTTATAAATTATCTACCTTTAGATTCCTTATTAACAGAGCTTTTAAAATTTGTTCCCCTGAAAATTTAAATGATGAATTAGATAAAATTAAAACAATAGCTATTAACAACGGATATCAAGTTAAAATAGTTAATAAATTAATTAAAAAGTTTATTACAAAATGAACGATGCAGTTTTTGAGAATAAAACCGACAGAGAAAATAACATGAAAAGGGTGGTTATAAATTATTATCCAAATTTCTTCGAATCCGCTAAAACTCAACTAAAAAAGTTTGATTTAAATTTAATTGCTAGACCCTCTCCAAAATTAAAATCAATTTTAACCACTAGAATTGACCCTATTGATAAGTTTCACCTTTCCGGTGTTTATATCATTACTTTTCTTAAAGAAGGTGGTTATAGAAATTATTATATTGGCATGACTCAGAGAAAATTCAAAATGAGATGTAAAGAACACATTGCAGACATAAAATTTAATAGAGGTAAAACCGCATTATCTAGGCTAAATAAAATAGAAAACATAAATATTTTGTTTAATGAAAGTAGATTAATTTATAGGTCTGATTTTTATTTGCAACTTTTTATTAGAGAATCTATTGAAATTTACGTCAGAAACTCAGTGGTCTGCAATGATTCCTTGTCATTTCAAATCCCAAATATTTGGATTGAATTGTTAGATAATTTGAAAATAAAATAGGGCAACGTGAAACATGTTAAAATATTACGCACGTGATTTTTATTTATTTATTTTTAAATTTCATTTGTAATAGTTTATTGTCATTTTCCATCTTAGTGTTTATTTGTTTTTCCGATGATGATTGAGTAAATTCAGTCGAAACATGTCAAATTATTAAGATCTTTTAATGTATTTTATTAACATTTGACGTCCTTTTTAGCAATTAAATGTTTAATATATATTTTGAGTGTGTTTTCAGAATATATATTTTTGAAAAGATGCTTAGTTTAACTTATTTCATGTTTATATTTTGCATTTTAGTTAGGCGAACTAGGCAGGGGACTCCAGGCACATCTGTTCAACCTTTCCCCTCCATACATTTTTTTCTGAGAGCAATCATATCTCTTTGTATTTAGCGAGCGGGCTTTACGTATACAGATGAGTGGAAGTAGTTTTTGAGAAACTTTATATTTTGTGAAAAGTTTCTTTAGCTTGTACTTTTGCACCAAACATAATTTAGTTCGAAAGTTAGTAAACGGGTATTTACAATTTTGGCAGACGTCCTCATGGTCAAATCAAGCTGCTTATTTTTTACACTAATACCAAATTTAGTAAATGGCAATGCATTTCATCCATTCGAAAACATTTTCTGATGGTGCTGCCAGATATATTGCGATACAATTGCATATTAGGACACCAGAAGCGAAGGGGTATAAGTCACAAAATTGAAAAAACTGAGATAAGTACACAGGCTATCTGGAAATATTGCTATATGTTTTATGATTGCTCTCAGAAAAAAAAAAATGTAGGGAGGGGAAACGTTGGACAGATGTGCCTGGAGTCCCTTGCCTAGTTCGCCAAACTAAAACGCAAAATATAAAAGATTTTCTAATTATCTGTTGCGTTCTAGAGGTCAACTACTCAAGCTCTATAAATTACTTAACCTCCTTAATCTCTACTTAAAATTTAAAAAATATATTGTACTCCACTTTTCTTCCACAGTTATTGAAATAAGAGTTCAAAGACCGCTATGAAATTAGGAACAGTTTCATATTTTAAGTCAGACACATATTATTGATGTTCATCTTTAAATTCAATTTACTCCAAATCTAAAGTTTGTCACTTGTATCCCTTGGCCTCTGGGGTCCTCATATACAATCATCGTTTCATCATATATACAGTAGGATACAATTGTATTACATTCAGACATATAAGCGTCTGAATTTCAACATGTCTTAATTTCAGACACATGATCATTATTCAGACATTTTTCTCAGTTCATTTATACCATGATCACAGTAAGACACTTAAGTGCCTTAAATTTAGACACTTATGATGTCTGAAATTTCATATTCAGACGTTTAAGTGTCTGAATTTAAGACACCTCTATTTGCAGTGTAGTTACTGCGATCTTTGAATTAGACAGACCTTTCACGGGGGACCTAGCATTTTTCCTTTTAATTCATAACACTTTCATGCAGGATTCAGAAACAAACGTAGACTCTGAGCCACTATCACACATAATTCTTAAAGTGTGCTTTTGACCGATGCAATCATTAATACAGTCGGACCTCTATTTAACGAACCTCTATTTTACGAATTTCTCTATTTTGCGAACTTTTCCTTAGAACCAAGAACATTTTGCGAATTTCTTCGTAAAAGAACCTCCAAATAGCGAAGTGCATTCTGTATTTAACGAACTTTTTCTTGTGATCTAATTTTTTTTTCTCCTCATTTCTCAAAATATTTCGGGACATTTCAAACTTATTCTTTCTTTAAACACATTTTATGATGTTCAATGGCCTTGAACTGGTTTTACCAGGCACCTTCTTTGTCGGCAATGAAAATTCGGTAAGTACGGAGGATGAAGACGATAGTCCCTTAGAGTAACTTAAAAAAATGTGGATACAAATGAGATAAAAAGAAGAAATTAACCATGATGTGCTGATTGATGATTCTATTTCACTTAATTCTGAAATTGAGACCTCGGGAACACTATCCGAATTGGATATTTTCGACAGTGTGAAAAATAAAAGCAATACAGCAATCAATTGCGATGAGACGAACATGATGATGATGATGATGCAGGAATTAACAAAACTTCGTATGATGAAATGCTAAAATCATTTGAAACAATCCGACGTGGCTTATAGTTAGAAGAAAATACTCATGAAGGTGTTTTTGGTGCATTGCAAAGATGCGAGACGTATTATGAGAGAAAGCACTTTTTAAAAGAATAATCTCAGAGAAAATTAACAGAGTTTTTCAGAAACTAAATTTAAGAACGCATATGTTAATGTATGGTTAAAATTATTTGTTATAATCATAATAAATACTATAAGATCATTAAAATTCGTTTATTTTAATGTAAAACTATTTACTTTAAACAGAAAATACAGTGTATTCCCGAACAATGTTTTGTTTTCCTTGCAGATTTCAAAGATTTAAATACATAGAAATAATGAATTGATGATGGATATTGGTGGGTAAAATAAATAAAACAAATCGATATAATTTATTAAAAAAATGTGATTAATTACTTTTAGTAACAATATTTAGTGTTTATGAATTTAAAATCTGTTTTATGTAGTTTAAAGTATTTTAAAAGGTGAATCTCTATTTAACGAATTTTCCATATAATGAACTTTTTCCGGGATTTAGCGACTTCGTTAAACAGAGGTTCGACTGTATATACAATATCAGTGGGTAAAAGTGCGAAAGTTGTTTGAACTGCATTTATTGAAGGGGAAATTTTCTTTTTATTCTCATCAGGAATCAAAATGGCTTTTGAATCAGGTTTGTTTTTGTGATCCTGTTTTTCATTTGAATGATAATCTGATATCCCGCAATTTTAGAGTTTATTTTAGCATAAACTGGTATGATGTTTAAGTTTTCAATTGTGACAGCAGGGATGACAGGGATGACCGCCCCGGGAACCCAGCTTTCGCTTTAGAGTATAAGTGCAATCCCGGGGGGAGACTCAAATCCACTGCATATGGTAAGATACATTAACAATGACAATATTTTTAAAACAGTTATTTACATACAGAAAAATAAATTAAGTGTCATCAGTACATGCATTGACAGCAATTGCACTATGTTGTATACATGCATAAACAATTACAAGACATGTTTTTTGAATATTAGAGCTGAAAAATTTTAAGTGAAATGCATATGCTGATAAATATAATAAAAATACTAAATAAACAAACCAAAGGAAATAAGACAAATATTTACATTATGTACAAAACAGGGGCTCCTGTCTGAAATGGGAGCTGAAAACAATGAGTTTGCTCAGCTAGCTCAGAAAGGGAGAAGAATTGCATTGCCAGGTGTAATGCTTGTCTGACAAGCATTCCCATGCAACTTGTTTTTCTTAACAAACTGCATTCTTTCCTTGACACTTAATTCTTTAAATTTAATGCACTTGTAAAGTGAGTGATTAAATTTGCAACGTAACATTTGCTAATGCTACTGGAATAAGATTTATTAACGTTAAATTGCTTCTCTCGTTTATGCGAACCTTCATTTTCATTTTTATACAACTGTAAAGATGAACATCTATCATTTATAAACTGAAAAAACTGATCAAAAAACGGAAATCTTCCTTTGATGAAAATTGTGCCTGTTTTTTACCTGTGTTTTAGAATCAATCTTTTGTAATAAGATATACATTAGCCATATATCACGGCCAAATGCTTTTTCATCGATTGATTTAAGGCCTCTAATTACTTCATCTGATACATCTGATAACATCGCAAATTAAATGCGTTTGCTTGATTAATGGGGGGGGGGGATGTCTAAGAATGTTTTAATTAAAGTAGAAACTATTTGCTTTTTCTTATCATATCTTTACAGAAATTTTTCTCATGCTTCTAAATAACTGCTTTCGGAATGGGTATGCGTTTTATTATAGAGGCTGGCTCATCGTTTAGTAGCCCCCTTAAATTGGAAACTCCCCTTAAAAACTGGAATTTTTGTATATTAGTTATGCTGCCATTATTATGAACTAGTAAGATATAGAGGTCTTTGAATGACATCCAATTTTTAAAGTTTCCATCAAATTGCTCTATATTTAATCGTGGTAATTGAAAGTTGTTAGACACAGTAGAAATAATAACAGGAATTTGATCGTTCATTAATTGAGAATGTGCATGCATATTTGCAGACACTTTTTCAAGTTCTGCTTGCAGTTCGGCTTTGGATTCATAATATTTTTTCTCAAAATCCTCAATTTCAGAAGCTTCAGCCGGTAATTGAGCATCATATTTGTCAAAGTCTGAGTAAGCTGTTTCTAATTTTTTCGTATAAATCATTTTTTTGAAATGTTTGCTCAGAGTTAATAAAAGTGCTTATTGGTGTTAGAGCAGATTTAGCTCTGCCATGTAAATTGATGGTTGCTTTTTCAACTTCTTCAGCAGTCTTTTTTGTGGTTCCTGGGTAGGTACTCATTATTTAAATAATGAGGGAAATAGCGCAAAAAAAAGTCAAACCGATAATAATAAGATAAAATGTACTTATCTGTGACAAATGCGATGTGAGGTGCTCCGCCGGAATGTTGTAATCCAAAATAAGAAGGGTGAAACCTTTATTAAGTAAAATGCGGTAAAATGATGTTGTGATGTACAGCGCCTCAACTACACTCTAATGATGCGGGTACACTTTACTTTATTTAAATTAGTAATGCAGATTTGAAATTATCCAAGATACATGACGCCGGTGGCCTCCATAAAAATGCAGGTGTTTGTGTATTTTCTGTATGTAGAAGTTGAGAAGGAATAACAGGAGATGGATAAAATTATATTAGAAAATATACAAAATTTAGTGAATGGACATAGGAATGCGCGGTTATTAAATTGAAGTTGTGACAATAGCCGGGAGGGGGGGGGGCTACCTGGGTGCGAATTTAAATTTACCAGCAAAACAAGCAGCTGGTGCGTTGGTGTTAACAGAACAGAGGTTGAATTACATCTGTGCATTTCCACTGAAGATCAGTAAGAATAAGGAAGTGTCCTTGAAAATGTTCTTAATAACTGATGACAGATACACTTAAGGGGAGTTATAATGTTTAAGTAGCTATTTGAAGCAATACAGGAAACAGTTTTGAATTATTGCATTGAATGTTGATGAGTTATTTCACAAAAAATATGAAAGATGATGTTCCACTTAAGTAGAAAGTTATTTCACACATGATATGGCTTCCTACTTTCCTAAATTTCACACATGATATGGCTTTCCCCTCATGCCTTGCGTTAGTCAGGCCCTGTACATATTACATACTATTGTATGTGGGCCAAACGAAGTCATAAAATAGTAGAGGCTTGTGACAAAATGTGGTACCTCTCCTCAGAAAATATTATACTTGTGATCCTTGCTAAAGCGCACGTAGCTATTCAGCTTCACATCAAGTTTATTTTCCCTAGATAGTTCATAAAAGAAAATTGTCTTTATAAAAAAATCAAATAATCATACAAAATGGCGATAGAAACACAATTAGTTGGTGATGATGAGAAATTTAGTTAGTAAGATAATTTAATCCACAAAACGAGTGGTTGGTCGATCCGTGGAATCCTTTTACTTCACTGGTCACAATGTTGCAAAGACTTGAAAAAGAAAAAAGAAAGTTATTTTTTCTTGGATTAAACTGCTCACATTTTTCTTTTTATAAGGAGTATGTATTTGTGTTTCATAGATTCCAAAATTCTTCGGTTTCTCGCGATTTCATCTGAATAACATTCCTCCTCCCTCTTAACAATTTGCAGTTAATTTTTATATTTTCCTACATAATTCGTAAGTGCTTTTTACTCCTCACCGGCCATACATTTTCAACCCTCCGCAAAAGTACGTAGATTGCAATGAAATGTTAGCAAATTTAAATATGTTTCCATTATTACATTTAAATAAAAAGTATCTAACAGAAAATGGCCGCAGTAATAGTATTTTTTATATTCTTTGTTCTAACAGATCTACATAAAAAATCAATATAATGACGTTTTTTTATTTTTTTATTTTAGTTCCAGTATTTAGTTAAGTTATCGCTTAGAAATTGGTGCAACTATAACAACTTTTCTTTGAAAACACAAGTGGTGTGTGAAGTTGTATAACTAATAACCTTAAAAAATATCCATATTGGCCCAGCAAAATTTTTTCTCGTAACACATCCTTCGAAATATCCCTCCAGGTCTTACACATATCTTAACTAACGAGAGGAAAGGTACTGAAGTCTATCATCTACATGTATGTGATTAATGTCTACCATTAGTTGCATTTAAGAATTAATTCGTTTACAGTCCTATATCTATGTTCTGTTATATGCTGTTTATACTAGGGTGTTTGAGACAATCCAAATCCCCCAGCTCAATGAACAAGTTTCAGAAAGGATATCAATCACATCATGCAACAGATGGCTAATAAGCCTTCTGTCCTTATTCTGATTGTTTGGTTCTGGCCTATGCACGAGGCAAAATCTATTGAGCCGTACACATTCAACGCATCTGAAAGCTCAGACTACTCATCTGCTTCAGCAATGTTGAGCTCACTTAAAATTTATTTCAGTTCGAACAAGTAAACTTGATTCCTACTCTTCTAACGCAGAAATCTGGGTTAATGTATCTCAAGCATTCTAAGTTGATGAATGATTTAAGCGGTGTACGATATAGTGACCATTGACACTCCCGTATGAGAGAATGTTGGGTTTCCACTAAAGATGACGAGAGAGAAAAGCTATGATACTTAAATGTTACGTGCACAAAATAGACTGAAAAACAGTTCGACTATCAGTAGAAGACAGCCTGTTGATCACGAGACAGCCAGGATAGCTGCAGGTGCTGCGGCCTGTCTCTTCGTTGGCTGCGTTTCCGCCGTGTGCTAGGTCAAAGGCTACTTCATGTCCATGCATGATGCATGAAATACTCATTTTAGAGTGCAACAATTCGACACGGCAACACGTAGTTAACGAGCTTGTTTTTTAGTTCTACTTGAAGCCGACACGCACTTTCCATGATGAAGAATAGTAATTTTTACGTATGATTATTTTCAATTTTACTGACATCTATCTTGAATTTTCGAGGCAAAATCTCTAGAAGAATGTTCTAAGCACGCTGCTACTGTGTAACCAGTAAACTTGCCTGCAGATAATTAGCTGTTTTTACTACATTTTCTGTGCTATCACTTGTTCACAAGTTATAAACAATTGCTATGTTTTATGAAATGATCATCGCATAAGTTAATTTATATACTATGTGTTTCAAAAGTCAGGAAAAATAATGTTGAAAAGACTTTCAGTTTACAGATTAATATACACCATGATGCGGGATTTTGTAAAGCTAAAGCATTACATAATTAGTTCAAAATTTTGACAGTAGAAGACGCTGCTACAGGCAATGCCATCTAGGTATAATTATGCATAGCTTTCATAAGGAAAAATTATGATCACACCAAAACATATATGATTTCTTGTTGTGAGATTACTGTTGTACAGAAAACTATACGACAATACTTGTTTTATAATTTTACATATTTATACAATTCGCACAACCCAAAA
The DNA here is from genome assembly GCA_963932465.1 of Maratus speciosus. Lineage (NCBI taxonomy): Eukaryota > Metazoa > Arthropoda > Arachnida > Araneae > Salticidae > Maratus > Maratus speciosus. The sequence continues at coordinate 143,598,632 of OZ010787.1, read as the reverse complement.
GTATTTAACAAAAAATTAAAAGAATTTTGAAAGTTAATTCTTTCCAAAATATTAAATAAAATAAACAAGGGAAAAATACCCAATAACAATTGCCAATTAATAATAATAAGTTTTATAATGTGTATAACTAGAATTAAATATATATATCTTGGTATCGTCACATTGGTAAAAAAATAAGGAATAAAAATATCGAATTTATTTTACAATTATATTAATAATTTGAATAAAAAAAATTGTATATATGTATAATAAGTGTAAAAATGTTCTCACGAAGACCAGATGTAAATAAGACAATTAGTGATAATAAAAACAGCATTGACGCCGTATGCTTAACAGGAAATGAATAACAGGCGGACAAAAATTTATGATGCTTTTAAGAAAATATTTATGACCGATCGAGGAAAATTTATGCAACCTCACGCCATTATATCACTAGAGGGGTTAGAACTCCTACGTCGTAAAAATTAGCAATGCAAAGCGAAAAGGAAGATGCACCACCAGAAGAGAAGGATATGAGCGAACCAGCATCCGGAAAGAAACTCACCAATAGGGAGGCAAAACGAAGAAACCAATAAGAAAAATAATATTATTTAGAATAAGCCCTCCCTAAATTTGGAATCAAAAAAGAGAAGTTGGAAAAATCATTAAGATCCTAAGCTCTAGCTTGAGAATGTTGTTTATCCATAAAAACTCTCATCTCCGATTCTGAAAGTAGAGCGATGATCAAGAGTCTCATCCTTATCTCCATAACATATGCATCACTAAGACTCTACGTCGTGATTCTGAAACATCGTTATGTTTGAAGACTATTAAGCGAAGACTAGAGAAGAATAAGCTTTATTAAGATGCAGATTTAATTACAGCTGCGGTACTTAAGAAAATATCTTTTAGCTTCGATTCGATAACGCATGAATCAATCCTCTAAAATTCTTAATTACGAAGACTTCAACCCCAATTCACGTAAGCCGATAAACAGAGCGATGCAGATATCTTGCGAATGCCTGAGATTCCATCAGCATTTAGAAAAGTTATGACAGCAAGAAAGAAGCTGTCAATTCAGTAGTCTGAAATATGCCATATGAAGACTGGGACAATTAAATAACGGAAGCAAGCCTTCAGAACACTTGAGGATGTACACTGAAGAAAAACTCACCTTAGCAGCAGTCTCTGATGGAAGGTACGCTGAATTTGAAGAAAGATTGTTTTTAAAGTCCGAAATCCTATCATAAGTTCACGGGTCAAGAAGTTTAAAGATTGTGAATCATCTCGTTGAACGACATGAAAATGTGAATTACATCTATGCAGAATCAAATACACTAAGTGCATTGAATGAACAATTCTAGACTTTTATGAATTTGATGGACAGCACATATTTGTGAATCATACGGACTATATAATTCCCCTTAGACAAGCAACCAGCCTTTACCCGGTCTGAGTCGTGTTGATGAGATACATTTTAATAATTGTTCTAAACAATTTAAATGGCTATTGTGTATTTAAGTTTATCTTAATGTACATATTTAATATTTTACATGGTTCAACTTTATATTCAAAATTAAAATCTTGTGCATTATTATCATCATTAAATGTAAAAAAATAAATAAATAATAAGAATAAGAATTAACTCGATCATTATTGAGGTTTTGGCTAAATAGCCCTAAGTGGATTCGTGCTGTGAGTAGATTCAAGTAAGGATTGTAATTAAAAGCTAAGAATTTACTTTTGTAATGTGTATTGAAATTTCATTATAAAGTCAATAATTTGAAGTTTGATATGGGAAGTAAATATTGAATCAACGAGGAACCTATATTTGAAAAAGCATATTACTTGTCGAAAATAAAATTGCTTATCTATGTATCTTTTTCTGTCTTTTTTTTTTAAACTATTCTTTTATTTTCTTTTATTTTTAGATTATAATTGATTTTATGGATATTTAAAATTGAAAGTTAAACAATTTCAAGAATTATTTTTTTTTTTACAAATATTCTGATCCTAAAGACAATTTTGACGTTAAACAAGTCGTTCCTGTGTTAATGACATTTTTTTTTATTTATTCCAAATCACACCTCCTTCTATTTTATTAATTAATATTATCTCATACGTTCTTTCACAACGCGTAACGGGATAATAATTTCTATCATTGTACTAATCACTAATATATCATGTGACCTTGTATGGAGGTGCCAGTTCGTCACCACAATTACTTAAAATTTTCTGTTTATATACCGGTGTGAAATATGATAGGAACGATGATTTACCTGACTAAATAATAAATATAGTAATTATATTAATCCACATATAAACTATATAAATTACTTTTATAAAACTGAATATGCAATATAAACATAACACAAAAATTGCAAAACCATTTTTATTATTACAATATAATAAATTGCATATTCACTGGATATGCAATAGGAATAAAATGAGAAGAATAGAACGGATTTTTTTTTAAATAATAGGCCTTTTTTATATCAGTTCCGTTGTACTTCCTTTGCGTTTAATAATACTAATGCAGTATTTTGGCATGAAGTTTGCAAGTTTCCGAGTTTTTCGAAGTGACAAAACAGGTCATGCCTCACAAACAGTAGAATTTGATGTTGCTTTCGGATTATATTGAACCATTTGATAATTTTCTCGGTAGCTATTACACATTAACACCCCAAATGTTCTCCATGAGATGTAGGTTCGGGGTATTTGCCGGTCAATCAAATGTGGAACTCTCATTATCTTCAAACGACATTTTTATGTCTTTGGTAGAATGAACTAATCACTCTACCAAAAACATCAATTCATAAACACAGTGCATCAATTGATGCACTGTATTGTTGAAAATTATAATTAAGATCCGTAACTTTTTCAAAAAAAATGGAATTCTTAGAAGTGAATATACGTATGCCTATTTTTGCATCCTTCTAGGAAAGTAAGTGTCAGCTTACTTCCTCAGGAAAAAACCGTTCAAACTATTAGGAAGTATCTTCCTTGTTGACGTATACAAAATAAGTAATTTTCCTTGCCAGTATGAATTAATACTGTCCGTATCATCGAAATTAAACTTTTACATCAATGAAATTAATTTTAAAACAATTCGTTTGTTGCTTCAGATGTTTCTCTTCCAACTGAATGTGCGCTTTTTTATGGGCAGATGTTAAACGGAGACATATCACAGATGTGGATTCCATATCTAAGGATTCCCGATCTTTTAAGTGTAGTCCAAACTGATGATGGGATCAAAATCTGGCTTCAGTTACTTTAACTGTCATTGCAATGACCATATGAATAATCAAACGTTCTTTTTTTTCAAGAGCATTCTCAGCCTTCTTATAGGTTTGGAAATACCACAAGTAATCGGATTATGTACTAATTTTAAAATGTCCGTCTTTGAACGTTTAATTTTATCAGCAATTCTTTGTAGCGACCATCTGATGTCATTAAAAACTAGGATTTGGCCTCTTTCGAAGTCAGAAAGCATTTTCCTTCTTCTCATGTTCAAAATATTTTGCAAACTGAACGAATGCGATCAGAATATCATTTAAAATGTTTTGTTAAATGATGTGTGAAAATATCCTCCAATCACAGGACATAGTTTCGAAATAATTACGACGTTCTTATTTCGCTTCAGCGTAAATTTAACAATATATATTTTTAAAAATAGATTTTAAAATATACACACAATCTTTGTAAACTATTGTTTTAATATTAATCGCAATATCATGTATTTAATTTTAAGGGGGTCAGGGGCTCAAAATTCAATTTTTTTTTTAATTTATAGAGATTTTGTTATGAAATATTTTCTGAAATATGTTCTAGTATAATAAAAACATTGCATGTAAAAAAAAAAATCTGAAAAATTTTAAGTATTTTTTTAAATTAAATTTAAAAATTTTAAACATATTTAATTTTTTATGTAACTCTGGAAGTATTTACTCGATTTACAAAATTTTTACACTTTTGTGTACAGAAAATGTGTCATTTTAATTTGTTTTCAGGATTTCTTAAAATATTGATTGCGAATTTTATAAAAAAAATTTAAGTAAAAACTGAAGTTTTTTTATGAGTGAGTTTTGCTTTAATTGGCATATTTTCACAATTATCCCTCAAAATAAAAAATCCTGAAGACAATTTGTTGGAAATATGGCATAAAATCTCCGTTGAAAATTTCATACATATATCTTGGAAGGAACTTTAGATATCTTCTTTTAAAGTTGACAAATCGTGAAAAAATTCATTCTGAGATAAATGAAGTTAAAGTCAGTTCAAGTGAAGTTAAAGTGCATATCTTCTCAAGACAAACGGTGTTATATCTCTGGATCTAATGAAGATAAACGCATGCGATTTGTGGTATTTAACGCTAAACACTCTGTTTTTTTTAAGACAATAAGAAAAATGTTGCATTTTTTTGAGAATTTTTAGCCCCAGACCCCCTTAACACAAAGATTTGCGCATTTACATAGTAAACGCGAACTGATTTCATTGTTTTTGTGTCGTTCCTATAATTTTATACTACGCTGTAGAAAAAATTCCCAATTTTTACCAGCATAACCATAAGGCAGGAAATAGCAAACATTTTAACTAATGTGATATAATGTGGTGGTGGGCACATTGAGCGCTTGTAGATGTAAATCATGCTGAAAAAATTCTATCATTTAAAAATTATAAGCTTTCATTGTTTTCTTTGTAGTACTGCCGTCTGATATCAAGGTTTTGAACTATATTTAATGCATACAAAATCCCATATCACTTTGAATATTTAATCTGCAAACCGTAAGTTTCTCCAACACTTAGTTCTTCATTTCTTTATTATATTTGAGTTTTGTTGCGAACTTTTGAAACATCCGACACATGCGTTTATGTGAGAAAATAGCTTAGCAATTGAAATAGTAAATGTATGAAACTAACTCATAATAGTATATGTTTGATTATTTAAATGACCTCTATTGTCTTTGAGAACGCAAGATGAACTTTTGCATATAATCTCTTTTAAAATAGTTTATTAGTACTTTGCTTTTACATTTACCTCTTTAAAATAACATAAATAAAAATATCAATAAGATATTAATATTTTTCGCTAAGGTTGTTTACTTATTTCAGCACGATTTCTTCCTTTTCATTTCTTTTTTCTTTTTCTTTTCTTTATTTTTTTGGTAGTAACAGTTTTTTTTTATCCTGCTGGATGTTGTAATTAAAAAAAATCCCCCCTCTTCGCCAAGGTTAATTGTTCAGAATTAGACTCACAACAAAAGTCGGTTCCAAGGGCTTCTGATGTTATCTTTATAGGATATTTCTTCAGGCGTTTAAGGTAGTTTGTTAATCTTTACAATGCAAGGTGATCACTCACTCACTGTTTAAAATGTGAATTCGGCAATGAATGTTAAAATATATTTTCTGCAGTAGCTAAATTGTATCTACCACAGAGCCTGTGTGTAAACTGCATGTTAGTTCCTGCAATTGTACTTACAATCAGGCAAACTGCGTTTACATTTGTTCAATCTGAAAACAAGAAAGGTGTTCAGAAATATGAAATAATAGGTATTTTTGAGAAGCACATTATAAATTATCAACTGCTTAACTATTCCTGAAAATGAACATTTACTGACAAAATTTTATCAGTAGTTTAATTGACGCTGAAAATTTAATTATCCAGTACTCACAAAATTATATGTTGTAAATTAATGGAAAAATAAAATGTTACAAACTATTCATTCTCAACATATTAAATACGGAAGGTAATACTTTGAAAAATGACCACGTGAGCAGATACGTTTGAAAAATTGACTACTTCACAAAATTTGCTCCCCGTTTATTTTTGGAAAATTCAGGTGCACTAGAGCCGAGATAGAGTTATTTCTCATGCAAAGTCTTGTAAAGTAAAGTTTCTATCACTCTTCTTATTTAAGAATTGAAAATTCTTGAAATTTTTAATAGCAGTGCCAAAATTTGATACCTTATTTCAGTTTCAGTTTCACCCATTGCTCACTGGTAATGCGCCAACGCAACCGTCAAAACGTGTACGAAAAAAATAACTACCATCTACCATTATTTTAAAATAAAAAAATTAGCTTTATTAATGACAGCAACTTTGCAATTAAATAAAGTGATGATTACCTTTCGGAACTTGTGCTGGCAAATGACTTTCAGAAAGCTGAAGATGTCTGCCTTATAGTATTGGTGGTTAATGGGTTAACAATTAAATATTTCCCTCGTGTTATAAATTTGAAGTCACTTGGATGAAATATTTTCGAGATATATACATGAAACAAACAGTGTTCTTACAGTTAATTTAATAAATGCGGGTTTTTCTTCCATAACTCTTGTAAATTATCTTCTTTCATGCATATTTAGCGTTAACGTTAATAAAACGCACTCCGTATGTAACTAAGATATTTTTAAAATATTTTTGAAGAAAATGTTAATTATAAAATGAACATTTAATCGATATTTCACAAAATTTGTGCAAGCAAACAATACAAACTTTTATGGAAATTCAACCACAGAGACATATACTACAAATGATTTTGAAAATTGTCGACTTTCATTATTATTATTTTTAATTATGCTTAAATACTCATCATTCGATGATGGATATATGTATCATCCACATATGCATGATTAAAATGAATGATCGCTATAACATTTGTCACATAAACTATTTTATCTGCTTAAGATGCTTTAATTGCTGTTTGAATGAGGCATTTCTTCATCCACGGAATTCAGTTATTTTTATCATTTAACTTAAAATTCTACAATATGACTTACCATGAAAATAATACTTCAGATTTCATTTGGCACTTGCTTACTTTCCCGTCAACTACTTATGATAAACAAAATTTGCCGCCAAAGAATGTGATTTTACCCTAATAATGCATAGGCGTTATGTCACTTTCGATCAACTGCGTGTCACACGCGAAGTATTTCTTCCCTTTTTATTTATTTTGCGGATTTTGTTTTTATAGTCAATTTAGTTTTTATAAAGATAAGAATATAAGTTAACTGCAATTTCTCTGCTTTTCTTTCGCATTTGAAAAAAATAAATAAAAAAAAGATAAGATAAGATAGATAAAAGTTTATGACCCTCCGTTCCGTCTATAAAACTGAATTCGTCGATGCACTTAGAAGATTACCAGATTCTGCCGTCATCAAAGTGTGCATTTGTGGCTCGATATAAGAATTAAGAATTTATCTAAATATGGATGGCAACACAATGTGAATAATCTAATTGGATTCCTTCCATTTTCGCCGAAAGATCTCCCCTGCCTTTTTTCGACACCCCAACGAAGGAATGGTGATAAAAAAAGAGGGGAGTGTTAAAAATTATAATACCGAACAGAGATAAGGAGTCTTTCTTTCTCTTTTAACCACGTATTATTGTATCTTTTCGAATCTAAATGCAATGACAAAAGAAGATGTTAATTTAAATTTTTAATACTCATTTAATACGAAATAATCATTCATAGCTTTTAGTTTTTTCCTCGGGATTTTGTGACCGTTGTCTTTTTTTTTCGAAATTAGAGGACGATTTTCTTTTATCCCAGACATCTATTATTTGTTTTCTCTGTTTTTAAATATCATAGTAGCCGTTTTAAAAAACATGTTTATTGAGCTGAATCTAATTCAATAAAGAAACGGATTTAGATAAGTTGAAGACGCTAATACTGATTTTGGATTTGATTCTTAAAATTTGATAACGTGATTAATTAGTGATTCAAAAAACCGGTAATTTTTTTTTTTTTTTTTTTTTGCTGGTAGTGGGAGAGGGGGTGGGGGGGTGGGGGGCGAAAATCCTTCGTTGCACCATTGTTTTAACCTAGTTTGAAAAATTATTTCGTTTGATATTGTTTTAAATAAATATTTTTTTCAACAAAATTAATGTATAAAAATGATTAATATGTAAATGATTACTTTTCAACATAGTATCCTCTAAGCGGCATTTCAATGCCGAATATTGGCTCAGTGATAGTGATATACTTAACAGTGTATTGGAAAATTAAAAGTATAGTTTGGTTGTGTAAATATATTTGGAAGAAAAAACCGAAAAATAATTTAAATTTAATCTTAAAACAAACCTATTAAAGTCACATCAAGATATCATTCGAATTTTAATATAAAACTCATTTTTAATTTATGAGAGAGTGAATGATAAACCATCAGCGAATAAAGTTTCATACATCTTTTTATGTTGAACATAATTTTTGCATATACGATTACAAATAGAAAAAAAAATAGGATGAAATAAATCATGCATATATCTATTAATTAATAGCATAGCGTCACTCAAGATTTAATATTAGTTTTAAGATCCATCTATAAAAATTTTAGAGCCATAAGATCAAGTGCTGGGTCACAAACTTTTAACCTATTTTGGTATTACTAATTTTTTTTAGGTTAATGATCAAAAGATTTAAAAAAAAAAAGGGGTTTATGCTATTCGATGCAGAATTTAGGAAGATAAAATCGGAAAACTAACGTTTTCTTCAAATTAGAAAGATTCTGTATTTCACAGGTTTTAATCCCGAAACCTATGTGATTTAAAATAGATGAAAACGATGTCACTCTAAAACATTTGTTATGAAACGTTTACCTTTTATAAATCAAAATGCAAGTTGGCTTTAAAGTCTGTTTTCAAATCTAAACTAGCTATTTCTAACACATTTTCAATTTATTTTGTTCTAAAAAATTGTCAAGATCTCTTATGCAGAAATTGTTAATCCAGTTTCATTTTTCGGTAAAGGCAGAATATTTTTTAGAAAATACTGTGAAAAGTGAAAGTTAGTGTTTTGAATCACATTTTAGTTGGCGACAGTGAGAGAAAGGAAAAAAAAACTGGCGTCTTGTGACAATAATCACTTTTAACACAAGATGTAATTCATTTATTAAAAAATGAAAAACTTCTCAACTATCTTAAATAGCCATTTTTAAAGCTTTCTATCTAGTAAGTGACAGTGTGTGTGCGTTAGGGGGGGGGGGGGGGAGGATTTAGTTTATGTAAAGCATTTTAACGTTGTTGTTACTTGCAGATAATCGAACGCAACAAATGCACCACTGTAGGCAAGTTTCTTACATATAATTACGGGACGCGACAGTGGAGGAAAGAGAAATTTTTCCAAGGCAATTCTGTTACATTTTTTATTTTGCAGTACAAATAAATTAAAGATTTCTGTAAATTCTCTGCGTCCAGCACGTAGCTGATCTTAAAAATTGTATGGGATGTTTTTCTTTATGCACTCTAAAAAATAAATGTGCAAATTTAATATAAAACTGGTATATCGATTGTACAAAAACAATTTGTATATATGTGTAAAGTGGTGCGTAAATTGCCGAAATACAATTTTACCCATAATGTGAAAATTTCAAAATAAGCATTTGGGAGTGTAATTTTTGTGTAATATTCTGCTCTTACACATATTTCTGCTTAATATGCAAAACATACATTTTATTGTAATATTTATAAAAGGCAAATTTTTGTGTACATAATTTTATCTTTAAACTTTGCTATGTGTAAATTGTGAAGTAATTTTTTTTTTATCGCAAAACAAAACTGTATGAAGAATACACTCATATGCGCGATGAGTTTGTTGTTTCTGGTAAGTTTTAAGACAACTGTCGAACACTGATAAAGCAATGGACTGTGGTTAAATTTCCATAGGTTTTTATTATTTATTGCAAGGGGCAATCGTTGAAATGAGCTTCTGATTTGAGAGCGAGGGCGCTCGTTACAGACGTGTTGTTCCGGAGACAACGAAGCTCAACTGAAGGTTACATCATTTATCAGCTAGGTGGTGCTGATCACTTAGTCAAACTTCGGGAGCGCACATACCGGCCCCCATTGAAGTATTCTGATAGTTCAATGATACACAACAAATAAATATACAACAACATATAGGTGATATTACTAATTAATGGTTACACATAAAGCACTAAGTATAAATACAATAATAAGAAATAATAAATTCAATAGAAATAGGTTAAGCTTAATTGATATTTTCGTTATTTACAATAGATAACACACAAATGTTGGAGATACTTCTTTTGTAAGTTCCGGATGGAGTTCGGACTATTACAACCATAACATTGTCATCATTTCCCTTGATGATTTCTGAAATACGACCTACTATCCATTTACAAACTAGCAGATCTCCATATTTTACCAGAACCATCATACCTGGTGCAACATTTTGCTTTTTAAAGAGCCATTTGGATCTCTGCTGCAAATGGCTTAAATAAGAATTGGTCCAATTTTTCTACCAATCAGGAAATGCCCTGGGGTCAAAACTTCATAGTCTTCTAATTCAGAAGATAATGGGGAAAGAGGGCGCGAATTGAGAATACCTCCAATTTGCGTAGTAATAGTTAAAAATTCTTCAAGAGTTAATTTCATAACACCAATAGTTCTTTTTAAGTGGTATTTGAACTGTCCGACGCCTCTCTCCCAGAGTCCTCCAAAATTTGGGAAACGAGGGGGAAGAAATTTCCAGAGAACTTGCTCGGATGACAGAAAATTTGATACATCATCATTTTTTTTATTTATAGAATTTAATAATCTCTTTAGTTCCGCAGATGTTCCAACAAAGTTGGATGCATTGTCACAAGAGATTGTACTACTTTTGCCTCTGTGAGCAAAATATCTTTTAAGGGTTGCAATTAATGCATTAGAAGTTAAGTCAGAAAGTAGTTCTAAATGCACTGCTTTAGTAACCATGCATATGAAAATGGCTACATAAACTTTATTAAATATTCCCTTTCTCTGGTTGCGATATTTAATAAAAAATGGACCGCATAGGTCAAGACCTGCATTGGAAAACGGTGACCCTTGTATTACTCTTTCAGGGGGCAAATTACCCATTATTTGACTTACAATTGTAGGTTTAATTTTGAAACATTGAACACACTTGTGTACAACTTGACAAGCAATGTGTCTTCCATTAACAGGCCAAAATATTTGTCTTACACTATTTAATAGCCCTTGAGAACCAACATGTAAGTCTCTTTTATGATAGTAAAGAAAGATAATTTTAGTCAATTTACTACTTGGGGGTAAAATAATTTGGTGAGATCGGTCATAGCTTAAATTTGAGTTGGCCAAACGACCACCCACTCTTAATAGATCATCTTTATATAAAAAGGGATCTAAAAATCTCAACTTACTCTTTACAGGGACAGACATGCCATTTTTCAATGCCGAAATTTCTGATGAAAAATACTCACCTTGAGCACTCTTAATTAAGAAGTTTCTGGCAACCCTTAGTTCCTCTAAAATTAAGGAACCTTTAAGTTTGACCGCATTTTTACAGTTGTGAACAAACCTGAAAATAAATGCTAACACTCTCATTAATTTAATATAACTATTTGAAATATTAAGAAAAGAGCCATTAAAGTCAGAAATTATAACTGAAGTGAGAACCGGAACTGACTTTAGTTCCTTTAAAAATTGTTCGTCTTTCTTATAAGAGTCCTTTTGTGGACAAAAATTTACAATGTCTTGTTTCAGGAATGTGGGTCCTTCCCACCAGAGTTTGTTTGTAGCAAGCGATTTTGCATCCTGACCTCGGGATAACACATCCGCCGGATTCAGTTTTGACGGCACATATCTCCACTCGTAGTTTTTGGTAAGTTCTTGAATCTTAGACACTCTGTTCGCAACAAAGGTTTTAAGAAGATGTGGGGATATGTCTATCCATGCTAGGGAAATTGTGGAGTCCGACCAAAGTATGACTTTGTCGATTTGAAGTTTCAAAGCTCTAATTACCTTTTGAGCAAACTGGCACAACAATAGACAGGCTGACAGTCCAAGCCTTGGAATGCTGACAGTTTTAATAGGGGCAACTTTACTTTTGCTGCAAATGAGGTGGCAAACAGGCGAATTTGAGTCAGAGTTCGTTTGAAGATAAATGGAAGCTCCGAAAGCTTTCTCACTTGCGTCCGCAAAACCATGTAAGATGATAGCTGATGCATCTTTAATAAGAATACACCTTGGAATTTGGAATGTTTCTATAAGAACTAGTGAACTGAGGAACTTGTCCCACTCTTGAGCAACATGAAGTGGAATTTTATCATTCCAGTCGCACTTTAGCAACCATAGTTGTTGCATGAAGATTTTTGAACGGCAAATTACAGGTCCGAGCAAGCCAAGGGGGTCAAAGAGTCTTGCAATTTGACTTAGAATTTCGCGTTTTGTGTAGTCAGAACTTCTGTTGACAGTAACTTTAAAGTTAAATGTATCACTAGTGCAGTCCCACAGTATTCCGAGAGTTTTTGTTGAAATCTCTTCGGCATTTTGATTAAAAGGAAAAATTTGAGAATCAGGATTTATTTCTTCAACAACATTAGAACGCCATTTATGCAAGGCCATCTGACCTCTTTTGAAAATATCTGTTAGTTGTTTTTTAATTAAAAAATTTCGGAAATGTCTGATGCACCTGACAGGCAATCGTCCATGTACATATCGTTCTTTACAACTTCGGCAGCTAATGGGAAATTGTTTGCTTCATCTACCGCTAACTGCTGGAGCACTCTAGTGGCAAGGTATGACCGTTTTCAGGGTGTAGATTTTGTCCGGTTCCTCCGTCCCTTCTCCCCACAATATTTTTTGGTATCTAGTATGCGACGGATTTACTTCTATTTGTCGAAACATTTTATTTACATCAACTGTAAATGCGAAAATATGTTTTCTAAAACGAATCATAATCGAAAAAAGATCATCTTGTAATATCCCTCCTTTAAACAATAAGTCGTTTAAAGACTTCCCATTAGTAGTTTTACAATTCCCATCAAAAACAACCCTCAGTTTAGTTGTAGTACTCGACGCGACGGTCTCAAAACACCGTGATGAGGGAAAAAATATCCTTTATCAGGATTTATGTCATCGGAGTTTTTTTCCATGTGTCCTAAAGTAGCGTATTCCTTTAGAAATTCTCAGTATAATTCCTTGAATTTGGGATCCCGCTCTAAACGGTTCCATAACTGATTTAATTTTTTAGCGGCAATTTGTTTTGAATCTCCCACAGAATTATCTAACATTTGAATCTTAAAGGGTAATTCAACAACGTATCTGCCGTCCGGTTTTCGATAGTGAGTCTTAAAAAAATGTTTATTACAGTAATTTAACTCCTCACTCACTAGGGGTTTTAATTCACTTACTTGCTCCAATTCCCAAAAAGAACTTATTTATTTCTTTTTCCAAATTTGTATAATCTGTTATAAAAAAAACAAGAATCAGAAGATTCCCTTAAATTCGAGATAGAATTGCATACAGTGCCTGAAATAACATGCCCGAAAAATGTTTCTACTAACATTAATTGAGAATCATCAATTTTAATTTTATTCGACCCTATTAATTCATAGAATAACAGGGCTCCAATCAGCGCATGTACGCGTTTGGGTTTATACCAATTATTATCCGCTAATTCTATATTCGACGGCAATTTTAATTTTGACGTATCTACATATCTCGGCGGAAGATCCGCGATTTTAGGAACTACTAACATATTTAACTGATAAGATTTAGTTTTGTTTTCATTCGTTAATTCCGCACTAACAAATGATTTAGCGTTTAAACATAAATCATTAAGTCCGGAAATGGGAATATGAGTTTTTTGTTTACGCAATCCTAACAAATTTGCCGCATGAGAACTCAATAAATGCGAGCTTGAACAACTGTCTAATGCAGCAATTAAAGGTTGAAATTCCCCAGAACCACCCTTCAAATATATCACAGCTGTGTTTAAAATTACACAAGATTTATTTATTTCACTTTCCTTCGCGAAAAAGGTTTGATTATCATGAGAGGGGGAGGGGGAAGAATGCAGTTGGCTCCCATCTGTCTGGTCATCAACTCTGAATTGCTTACTGATATTATTATTTTCATTTAATGGATGCAATAAGCTATTATGTTCTCTGCTGTCACAAGAAAGGCAGTTATTTTTAGATAAACAAGGATTAGGTAGATGATTATTTAGACAAGATTGGCATAAATTGTTAATTTTAACAAATTCTGATCTTTTCATCACATTCATTTGTTTAAATTTGTCACATCTATATAAAGAGTGTGAATCTGTACATCCTAAAATACATCCTTTTCTCTGTTTTGATTTTGTTAAAAGGGATTTTTCAATGTTTGGCTTAGTGCCAGATTTCCAATTATTATAAGGGAACTTTCTTTACTCTTTTGATATAACAGTATTTTGAAGAATGCGACTTCGTTCTTCCAAAAAGTTTAAAAAGTCAGCTAATTTAGGAATTTCGTTTTTAATTAATTTCATTTCGAAAGACCTTTTAATTTCAGGATCCAATTTTTGAAACAAGATGTGCATTAGTAAGGCATCTGAGAGTTCGTTAGATTCAAACTCTAGTAATTTTAATGCACGCAAATTACATTTTGTATTATCAATTAATTGTATTAAATGGTCAGGAGAATCCGGTACCTTTGAAAAATTAAGAAGTTTTATAATATGGCAATCAATGACAGCTCTTTTGTTTCCATATCTTTCTTCTAAAGACTGCCAAAGAGATTCGTAGGTATCTTGGGCCGATTCAAGTCTTTTGGCTTCACCTTTTAGACACCCTTTTAAGTAGCATAACTGCTGAGTTGAGTTCAGATTCTTATTATTTCCGATAATGGACATAAATTGAGCTTTAAAATTTTGAAATTCATCATATTTCCCATAGAAATTGGGTAGGTAAGTCTGGTATTTTAAAGTTGTTAGTAACAGTAGGATTTTCTTTTTTAATATTAGCACATTCATATTTACAAAGAATAATATTAAGCTTTACCTCTGAATCTTCCAGTTCATCTTCTAGCTCAGTTGCTATTTCCAAAGAGTCTGCTATGTCGACACCTTCCGGAAGAGTTGTATAGGATTCAATCAAATTACGGAGTGACGTTTAAAGCTCCAAAATCGAAACGTTTTTGCCTTCTAAGCGCAATCGTTCTTCTTGCTGCTGTTCTTGCGATTCTTTCAGATGGGTGCAATCATATTCGTTAATAAATTTCGTGATTTTGTTTAGTTTGGTTTTCAGTACGCCGCGTTGGCGATTTAAAGTAGTTAAGGTAGTCATTTTTTTTTATTATTATTTGCTGTGCTCCGGTCGGCTAGGACCATATGTCGAACACTGATAAAGCAATGGACTGTGGTTAAATTTCCATAGGTTTTTATTATTTATTGCCAAGGGGCAATCGTTGAAATGAGCTTCTGATTTGAGAGCGAGGGCGCTCGTTACAGACGTGTTGTTCGGGAGACAACGAAGCTCAACTGAAGGTTACATCATTTATCAGCTAGGTGGCGCTGATCACTTAATCAAACTTCGGGAGCGCACAACAACAAAATAGTGCATTAAGAATGTATTTAGTCAATTTACACACCACATGTAGACAAAACGTTTTCTTATCATCGACATACCTTTTTTTTACATAAAACAGGATAGACTCAAAGACAAAAATTTTTTTATTTAATTGATTAAAAAAAAAAAAAAAAATCTGAAATCTCCTATCCAAGCAGCGCCGCGGCAACACTACTTGGCGCCTGCTGCGAAAACTCTTGTTAATTTTTTTGTAGATGATTACACATTAGTAATGTTTTGATTAATAAAATTATAATTATTATATTTACAGAAATAATAAAAACGTCACATAAGTGATTTCATCAGTTAACACAAATAACAAATCAAACAAATATCATGGCAAGAATTTTTGCATTTCAACTTATAAAAATTGCTGTCAATAACATAAATCAAAACTTACAGACATGTAAATGCTTATGCTAATCAAAACAAATTATGAAAATGGGTGAAAACCATTAATTTATGCACACAAAGTAAATATGAGAATGACCAGTTTTACATCTGACGTTATATTTGAAATCCATAGCAGCATTAATTTTAAATATAATTTTTTAATTGAATGCTTTTTACGAACTTGATTTTTACAAACTTATCATATTTAATTTTTTATAAACATAATCATTTAAGCTAAAACATGTATTTAAAATATTTTTCGTTTATTCATTAAGGCAAAATATCCATAGAAACTTTACAGATTACGTTCACTTTATATTTCCATGCTTTTTTATACCGTTTTAAAAAAATTTAATTTTCTAAACACGATTTAATCACTAATTTTAATTGTCTGATTAAAATCGTTGACATCCTTACTAAAAGTATTATTATTATTATTTTTTTTTTTTTTTTTTACAAATTAAGATCAAATTTGGAGTTTATTTTTATTTTTATAGTACTGGCTGCTTTTCCCGTATGAAAAAATGCGTTTTTTTCTATTTGAGGTTTTTTTTAAACATTTATTAAATTTAATAATATTTGAATATGGCTTTATATATATTTTATTATTCATAATATTTTGTCCTTGAATGTTAAACTCTGAGTTAAATACAAAAAAGTAACTTTCAATTATCTTACATATACTTTTATCTTTCAAAGTATCCCAAAAAATCTTTGTGTTTTATTTACATGAATTTATTTAATTTGTATATATGTAGTTGTTTTCCACCACAATTTTCAAAAGGTAATATTAACTCTTTATCGCCTTATTTAATTGCAAAGTTTCTGCTATTAAATAAGACAATTTTTCTATGTTGAATTAGTGGTAATTTGTCGGTTCACGGATTTTTACCTTAGAACCTACTAAAAGCAAATGTGTAGAATTTTAATGAAATTTAATGAAAATTTAAATATGTAGAAACCTTATTAAATTAGTAAAGTTTTCGTTTCAAAATGTCCATAATTTACGAACTTTAGCACATTAAGATTCAAAGAAAGCATATAGTTTAAAGAAGTATTGTACTGATTGATGAGTTTGGACAATAAATTTTGACGTAATTAATGAAAATTTGCATCAACAAATTTTTCGGAAGGAGATGTTTTAACAAAATGGAATGTATCAGTTAATTTTTTTTTAAATTATTTTAATTCTTTTACCTTTTAAAGTTTTGAATGTAACGGTTTGCACAAAATAAAATTTAAAACTCAGTTTTAGATTTTATTTTGCGCAAACCGCTACATGCAAACCTTTAAGTACATGGATTAAAATCAACACATTATAACTATATATATACCGGGTGTCCTAAAAAGGACTGACTGATTTTAAAATTCAATGACTTGCAAACGGTGACAGATATTTAAAAAATTCTTGCAGGAGGGTCATGCATGAGGTCAAAAGTTTTTTTACAGTGATTTTCGATTTTAGTTCGAATTACAAAAAATAGATGGCGCTGTAAGCAGTAGGCGCTAAATACAGGCTCGATTTTTTGGTCTTTATGTTCTTCCATGCGGAAAAAGGAGATGAAAATGTATTGAGTGGGTCCCGAAGGCGAAATTTGACTTTCCATAAGACATTTAGGATTAGTGTGAAATCCTACAATTTCATTGGCTGACGCTTCGCCGATATCAATGAAACCGCCGATCATTGAAACCGCAATTCGCCGATTTCAATGAAATTGAACGGAACTTCTTTCCCTGAAAGGACAAGTAGAAGAGTAACATACCGTGTAAAAAGCCGGCACATGGTATTTTGGTAACTCAAATGTGTGAATGATCTAGCCCAGTGGTCAAGACTAGGGCTGGTTAAGATTTTGCATTTGTAATACTAAAGTTGCGTGTTCTGCCCTTTCGCTGGCGTTTTCACTTTTTTAGAGTTTTGTTTTGATTTTTATTAAGTCAGTTAGTTAAAATCAGTCGATCTTTATTACCAGTTCTTTTGTAAATTTGTTTAGCAATTAGATTTTTTAAAATAAATTAAATAATTAAATTAAAAAAATCAGTTAATCTATTTTTTAATAATTAAAGTAAACATTTATTAAAATGCAATAATAAATTTCCTAAGCTTACATTAAAAGTATTTTCATGTTAGAACTTTTTAAAGTTCTGATCATTTTAAATTTGTCTGTTACTATAGTAACAGATAAATGCAAAATTATCAGAATTAATATATTAAAGGTTTTTTATTTTAAAATTATCCTTGAGACATAAAAATCTTTATTAATTTATGATATGTTACTTTATAATTTTTTATTTTAAATATTACACAAATATTTAAATTAAATTTTAAAATTCATAGGACTTATAGGGTATTTTTCTAATAAAAAAATTCTTTAATAATTAAAGTGTAAAAATAATATTTTCTTAAGTCAGTTAGTTAAAATCAGTTGATCTTTATTAGGAGTTCCGTTGTAATTTTTTTTTTGTCAATTAGATTTTTTAAAATAAATTTAAATAATTAAATTAAAATTCATTTAATCTATTTTTTAATAATTAAAGTAAACATTTATTAAAATGCAATAATAAATCTCCTAGGCTTACATTAAAAGTATTTTCCTGTTAGAACTTAATAAAGTTCTGATCATTTTAAATTTATCTGTTACTTAGGTTGCTTTGAAATTTTTTTATCGTAAATATTATACAGATAATTAAATTTTAAAATTCATATGACTTATAGGGTATTTTTCTAATAAATAAATTTCTTTAATAATTAAAGAGTAATAATAATATTTTCTTAAGTTAGTTAGTTAAAATCAGTTGATCTTTATTACGATGTAATTTTTTTTTGTCAATTAGATTTTTTTAAATAAATTTAAATAATTAAATTAAAAAATTCATTTAATCTATTTTTTAATAATTAAAGTAAACATTTATTAAAATGCAATAATAAATCTCCTAGGCTTACATTAAAAGTATTTTCATGTTAGATTTTTATAAAGTTCTGATCATTTTAAATTTATCTTTTATTTAGATTACTACTTTTTTTAATTGTAAATGTTATACAGATAATTGAATTAAATTTTAAAATTATATGACTTATACGGTATTTTTCTAATAAATAAATTTCTTTAATAATTAAAGAGTAATAATAATATTTTCTTAAGGCTGTTCTTAACTGCTCTGCTCAACAAGCGCAAAACGTTTTGACACATTTACAAATTCATTTTTTAACGAAAAGGTAAAAAATTGGAAAGCCTAGCCATGGAAGCGATTTGGAATTGAACTGTTTTTCCATTTTTTGATCAATCAATTACCTATTGAGTTATAAGCGATTTTGATCACGTGACAAACACGTTTTTCGCCGCTCTTCAGTGCTCTTTCTTCCTTCGCGCGGAAATTCGGTTCAAAACGTCCACTTTGACACTATTTTCTGAAAGATCTATTGCTTTTGCAAATAAATAAATAAATAAATAAAATAAAAATGGAAAAAAACAGCTCAATTACATAGTTTTTGAACAACAACACCAGCTACTTTCATGCATTTTCGAACAAAAATAAATTAAAACTTATGTCAGAAAGTTGCCTTTTTGGATTTGAGAACACCCTTAAGTCAGTTAGTTAAAATCAGTTGATCTTTATCACCAGTTCCTTTGAAAAAAAAATTTTGCCAATTAGATTTTTTTTAAATAAATTTAAATAATTAAATTAAAAAAATCATTTAATCTATTTTTTAATAATAATGTAATAATAATATATTATTACCTTACATTAAAAACTTTAGTAAGTTATATATATACATATAATTAGCAGTAGTAATTTATTAAAGTGTTCATTTTTCAAAATTAAGTAATATCTTTCATATATAAAAATATTTATCAATTTATCAGCTGCTTTCTAATTTTTTTTTATTGTATATTCATTACTACTAAAGTCTTATCATATATAAACTGTATGTTTAAAATGAATATTTATTAAAAATTAATTTTAATATCTTCTAAACTTTCATGAAAAGTACTTTTATGCTAGAACTCCAGTAACATATAAATAGTAATTAACAGAATTAAATTATTAAATTATTCATCTTTAAAAATTAATTATTTATCCTTTATATGCAAATGGCATTAATAATATGTATTCCAATGATATTTTAACCATTGAAGACAGTAAATTACAATATACTTTAAATAATTGAATGTATGGTAAAAATGCAACAAAAACAAATACAGTAGACTCTCGTTTTTACGAACCTCTTTTTCACGAACACTTGCGATTTTACGAACTATAGAGTGGTCCCGAATACGCTCCCATAGAAGCAATGTAATTTTTCGCTCCCATTTACGAACTACAGATTATGAAAATCTCTTTTTTGCGAACTCAGTTTTCGTACTTCTGATATTTTTTTTTAATATCGGGATGCAGCGCCAATGTCAGTTAAACTCTATACAGATACAATGAGACATCAAGTGCATTCCAAGAATGTGCCGTTTTCCCTCAATCTATTTCGGAGGGAGGGGGGTATAGCAACAATTTCCAGTAGTGGTTGTCAGGACTAGGGAACTTTTTTGAAGGGAACAATAACTGTGAAAGGTAAACGTAGTAAAGGTTTCCATTGACAAATTGGAAACATATATTTTTCAAAGTGTGATTTAAAAAAAAAAAAAATACGTGATTATTTCCATTCTTAATTTTTCATCTATTTTTTCATCTATGTATTTTCATCTACTAAGTGCTAAAACAGTTTGTGTTTTCATGTGTAATATTTTCAGAGCATAGTAACGTATGTGTACTAAAATTATTTTTAGTGCATGAATTTGCATTTATTTCTTGTATATTTAAAAATACAGGTATAAATTTATTAAATAATAAATAATCTTGAAATACTGCTTCATCTATGAACAGGGGTCAGTTTGATAAAAATAGACAAATAATATACGTATTCATATCATTTTTGGTGTTTTTCTATTTTACGAACTTTCTATTTTACGAACTATTTGGGTGTTCCGTACGAGTTCCTTAAAACGAGCGTCGACTGTATATATATCTGTGATTTAATAATTATTCGCAAAAACTTTTATTATATATATATATATATATATATATATATATGTTCCAATAAAAATGTAATATACATCAAACATGAACAATGAAAAATATTTTGCTATTAGTTGCAATATATATATATATTTAAAATAACGATTATTATTATTATTATGGAGATTTTTGTTTTTTTCTTTCTTTATTAATTTATTATCAGTAGCTTTACAATTTTTATTCGAAATATAATATTGTGATTAAATTTTACTACATAATACCACTTAGGAGCTAATGTTATATAATTAAAATAAAATATCTATTTAAATGTAATAATATTATCGTTTAAACTGACATAGAAAAATATTTTTATATATCTAGATGGAACTTCAATTACTTATTTTTAGTTAAGCTGCTAGAACTTTAATACTAATTGCAAACATCTGAGTAAAAAAAAAAAAAAAGAGTTCTAAGCAGCTTATTATAACAATCTCATTATTTTATCATAATTTATCAAGTCAATGTTGTTTTAGAATTGTTAATAATTTTCTTACTAGAAAATTATATCAAATTTAATAATTAATTATATATTATGTTATTAACTGTATAACAATTGATTCCGTGCTCAGTATGAGAAATACATAAGCTTTTTTTAATGCATCAAGTTATTATAATCAAGAAATACATTTGACGAAATGAGTAGCAGCGCTGTTACTCGTAAAATGGATTTCTTCCTTTCAGGGAAAGAAGTTCGGTTCACCGACAGCCAATGAAATTGTCGGATTTCGAACTAATGCTAAAAGTCTTATGGAAAGTCAAATTTCGCGTCCCGAAGTGCCAAAAATCGAGCCTGAATTTAGTGTCTGTTGATGGCAGCGCCGTCTATTGTTTGAAATTCAAACTAAAATCGAAAATCACTGTAAAAAAACTTTTGACCTTATGCATAACCCTCCTGCAAGAATTTTTTAAATATCTGTCACTGTTTGCAAGTTATTGAATTTTAAAATCAGTCAGTCCTTTTTAGGACACCCGGTATATATATATTTCTCTTATTTCTCGTGAAAATTCACTAGGCTATCTGAAAAGAGTTATATATTGTAGAGATAATATTACCTTAAATTGAGTAGTTATATATATATTTAAAAAAGATTGATATATATGTATATGCAATTTAAATATTTTTGATTATAAAAGAAAATTAAGCATTTTTTGTTAGCCACAAAATAATTGAAATCTTATTACCTTGAAATTTTAAGAGACTTAGAGCTGTTTAACCCTCTAATGTATGATTTTTTATTTTTCCTTTAAAAAAATATATTTGATTCCTTAATGGGCATACATTAAAGGAAAAATACTAAAAAAATTATCACTTTTATATTTTTCCGTGTTTTGGATTTTTTCAAATGGTTGCCAATTGGCAACACCATGCATTAAGCGTATTCTAAGCATATTCTACGATATTTCTCAGGTCTTTTTTCTATTAGTTGTCGGGTGGCATTTTGCAGCACTGGGTTCTGTTTTTTCTTATTATTCCAAGGCACGAAATTACTTTTGATTTTGAAAGTGTCATTATGTTCACTGCTGTTTAATAGTTATCAAAATAAAGTTCATGTTTTACAGGTTCAACAACTGGATGAGTTAGTCTAGCATTGACTCAAATGCTAACCTCCAAGTCATGTCCACCTGGCAGACTGGTTGTATTTTTTTCTCAATAAATATCAAAATTGTACGCAAATCTTGATACTCCTGCGAAAAATAACAATTTAAAACAACAGTTATGCGAGTTTTTTTTTTTTTTTTTTTTTTTTTTTTTTTTTGGAGGGGGATATATTGTTTCATATGGTGACGAGCCTTATCGCACTTATTTCCTCATAAACACAGAGAGATTTTTTGATGGGAATGGATAAGAATTTCCATTCAGGGTACCGAATATTGGTCTCAACTTGAATAACATATCTTTCCCTTTAGACAATGTATTATCGTTCTGATGGGGAAATTGTCGTATACCACAGTTAGTCGTAAATCACAGTTAGTCTCATCTTAAGTGTCTGAACCGTTTTTGAACAGAAGCGTTTGAATCAAAAGGTGGATCGTCATCCCTGTCATTGTAAGAAATGTCACTTTCACTAGAAAATCCAATCCAAATTTTTTTGTTAATATTTTTTTTAGCATCTTTGCTTTAAAATATATGTTGAACATGATGAGGCTCTATCAGAACAATTTTTTTGATGAAAAAATAGACAAAAAGCAAGATGAAACAATCAACAAATTCATTGAACGGAATACTAAAAATTTAAACAAAAGTGGAACTCAATTCATGGTGTTGCTAAATGGCAACAAACGTATATTCGCATGCATACAATAGTTGTTGCAAAAAACCTTACTGAAAATTACTTAAAATCTCTTTTAAAAGCATATTCTTTTGAAAAATATTTTTTTCAAATGAAATTTTGCATTTTAAATAGTTTTTATTTGTGTTAGACATCCATCTATGGCTAGGAAAATGGAAGGCTTCTAAAGTTCCTTTTTATTTGTAACTGATAAACAACTATTATCACCTATGGCATTTTTAATGTACTAAACATATGTATAGGGTCAAAATGAATAGATAAAGCATAAAGTTATCAAGAGGCAACGATAAATAAACGATAAGGAGAGAAAATTTAATTTGTTGCCAAATTTAATTTGTTGGCAACAGTATGAACTAGAGGGTTAATCACCAAAATATTGATTTTTCGAAAAATTATATATGAAGGAACAATATAGTATTTTGTTGCATTTTAAAACATTTTGCATGGAAATATTTCTATTATTACGTAAGTTATGACTAAAAAAATGTGCCCGTCATTTTCCCTGCAAACAATGATTAAAAAGACACTTTTAAAGATATTTTTCTCAAAAATAAAAAAACCATTTTTTTTTTTATTGCGCATAAGATTTATTTTACATTAGTTAATATTTTTGCATGCAATCTTTACGAATTTAGATATTATATCTACAACTAAAGATTGGATCTAAATTTGTGCATATTTTAGTAAAATTTCTATTTAAAAAGTAGTTGAAAGTACTGCACACATTAAGATTATCTGTTTTTGTGCCTTTTTTATAAACGAACTTTGGTTCAGTTTTAATATAATTCTTGCGTTACAGGTATTAGCGAGAACATAGCCAATAGTATTTATTTTGAATATTTTTTATCTTGCTGAAATTCAGAACTGAACGTTGGCACTATGCAACTCCTATATTATCCCTTACATTTCCCTGTCTTAATGATTCTCAGACTCAGAACGGAAGTACTTAATTACCTATTTGATCAATGAGCATTCGGCGGATCCGGAATTCACGGAATAATTGCAACAAGCTAATCTATTTGAAAATGAACGACTCCAAAATTCCATTTATAACTGCAATTTATTTAAATCTGGTAAAAGAAATAAAACTAATTAAATGGTAAAAATATATTATGTTACTTGCATCTACTCATTTTCTAACTAAATAAAGGTAACTAGGTTCCTACAAACTTCCGCCATTGTTTGAGTTAGGGTCAGTTGTGAGTAACTATGAATACGGGGTAATTCAGAAGAAGCGCCACTAATATTCATGTCAGAGTGTTTGATACTTCAGTGAAGTAGAAATCAAAGGTTTACAGCCCTGTTGATAGAGTGAGAAGATTCCCGCCGTTTCTGCTTCACGATTGACACCCTTTCTCGCGCTTATCTGATTCCTTAACAGTTCAAAGTGATAAACAGTTTTGCAGTGCCTATGAATATTCTTCGTTTCTATCTCTATCAGATAAAATTAAAGTGATAGTCTAAGAGCTAGCAACGTTTTCGTAACTTGATTTTAGCAAGGCTCATTATTTTTCTATATGCTCTTCCGTTTGCACGTATGCGGACGGTCTGGCTGGGTGAAACGTTGCATTTACCTGTGAGAGTAGGGGTTATGCAGATGAAAAATCTTCAAAACTGCGTCATTTTAGCATGATTTTTGTTTATAAAATCTGTTTCTACTAACTATTCGTGATATTAATCTGTTATTGCTAGACGTTGCCAACGTTGCTAAGATCCTGCCAGATCATGATTATAAGTAAAAAAAGCATGTTATCTACACGTCATTTTAGAAAGCTTGAAAATTATAATATATTACGCTTTGGCTATCAGACAATCTATAATTAATTTCCCAGACACAAATTCGTTTGCTAAGTTAGCGCCAGACGGCTTTAAATCTGGCAAAGGCAGTGCTTGTTTGAAGAGTGGTTTATGGGTTAAAAAAAAGTCCCCCTTCACGTCATTTCAGCAAGCTTGAAAATTGCAATATATTGCTCTCTGGCTATCAGACAGCCTATAATTAATTTACCAGACATAAATTCGGTTGCAAAGTTAATGCCAGACGCCTTTAAATCTGGCAACGAAAGTGCCTGTTTGAAGAGTGGTTTATAGGTAAAAAAAAATACGTCCCTTCATGTCAGTTTAGCAAGCTTTAAAACTGTAACATATTACTCTTTGGTTATCAGACAACCTAGAATCAATCTACCCGACACAAATTCGCTTCCATAGTTAATGCCACACGGCTTTAAATATGACAACGCAAGAGTAATTAATATATTGCAATTTTTAGGGCATGCAAAAATGACGTGAAGTTGACATATTTTTTTTAAACCTACAAACCACTCATCTAAGAGGGTATTTCGCTGCCATATTTAAAGTCGTCTGGTATTAATTTTACAACCGAATTGGTGTCTGGCAAATTAATTTTAGGTTATCTGATATCCAAAGAGTAATATGTTACAATTTTCAAGTTTGCTAAAATGACATGAATGGGACATTTTTTTAAAAAAAATCTATAAACCACTCTTTAAATCGACACTTTCTTTGCCAGATTTAAAACCGTCTGGCATTAGTTTTGCAACCAAATTTGTGTCTCTCACATTAATTCTAGATTGTGTGATAATCAAATAGCAATATATTACAAAGTTTAAGTTTGCTAAAATGACGTGAAGTGGAC
The DNA here is from genome assembly GCA_963932465.1 of Maratus speciosus. Classification (NCBI taxonomy): domain Eukaryota; kingdom Metazoa; phylum Arthropoda; class Arachnida; order Araneae; family Salticidae; genus Maratus; species Maratus speciosus. The sequence continues at coordinate 143,572,895 of OZ010787.1, read as the reverse complement.
ATATTTTTTAAAACTATAAACCACCGTTCAAGCCGTCACTTTTGTTGCCAGATTTAAAACAGTCTGGCATTAACTTTGCAACCGAATTTGTGTCTGCACTTATAGGTGTTATGATAGCCAAAGAGTAACATGTTGCAATTTTCAAGCTTGCCAAAATGACGTGAACGGGACATATTTTTTTAAACCTATAAACCACTCTTCAAACCGGCACTTTCGTTGCCAGATTTAAAGCCGTCGGGCAATAACTTTGCAACCGAATTTGTGTCTGGAAAATTAATTATAAGTTGTTTGATAGCCAAAGAGTAATACATTACAATTAAGTTTACTAAAACGACGTGAAGTGAACATTTTTTAAACCTATAAACCACTCTTCAAACCATCATTTTCGTTGCCAGATTTAAAACCGTCTGGCATTAACTTTGAAGCCGAATTTGTGTCTCCAAATTACTTATAGGTGTTCTGATAGACAAAGAGTAACATGTTGCAGTTTTCAATCTTGCCAAAATGACGTGAAGGGGATATATTTTTTTAAACATAAAACCACTCTTCAAACCTTCAAAACAGTACTTTCGTTGCCAGATTTAAAACCGTCTGGCATTAACTTTGCAACCGAATTTGTGTCTCTCATATTAATTCTAGATGGTCTGATAACCAAATAGCAATATGTTACAATTTTTAAGTTTGCTAAAATGACGTGAAGTGAATATATTTTTTTTAACTATAAACCACTCTTCAAGCCGTCACTTTCGTTGCCAGATTGAAAACCGTCTGGCATTAACTTTGCAATCGAATTTGTGTCTGGCAAATTACTTATAGGTGTTCTGATAGCCAAAGAGTAAATATGTTGCAATTTTCAAGCTCACTAAAATGACATGAAGGGGACATATTTTTTAACCTATAAAAATTTCTTCAAACTGTCACTTTCATTGCCAGATTTAAAACAGTTTGGCATTAACTTTGCAACCGAATTTGTGTCTCGCAAATTAATTATAGGTTGTCTGATAGCCAAAGAGTAATATGTTACAATTAAGTTTACTAAAATGACGTGAAGTGGACATTTTTTTAAACCTATAAACCACTCTTCAAACCGTCACTTTCGTTGCCAGATTTAAAATCGTCTGGCATTAACTTTGCAACCGAATTTGTGTCTCCAAATTACTTATAGGTGTTCTGATAGCCAAAGAGTAACATGTTGCAGTTTTCAATCTTGCAAAAATGACGCAAAGGGGACATATTTTTTTAACCTATAAACCGCTCTTCAAACCGGCACTTTCGTTGCCAGATTAAAAACCGTCTGGCATTAACTTTGCAATCGAATTTGTGACTCTCATCTTAATTCTGGATTGTCTGATAACCAAATAGAAATATGTGACAATTTTTAAGTTTGCTAAAATGATGTGAAGTGCACATTTTTTTAACCTATAAACCACTCTTTAAGCCACCACTTTCGTTGCCAGATTTAAAACCACCTGGCATTAACTTTAAAACCGAATTTGTGTCTGGCGAATTACTTATAGGTGTCCTGATAGACAAAGTGTAACATGGTGCAATTTTCAAGCTTGCCAAAATGACGTGAAGGGGGCATTTTTTTTACCTATAAACCACTCTTCAAACCGTCACTTTCGTAGTCAGATTTAAAACCGTCTGGCATTAACTTTGCAACCGAATTTGTGCCTGGCAAATTAATTATAGGTTTTCTGATAGCCAAAGGGTAGCATGTTGCAATTTTCAAGCTTACCAAAATTATGTTAAGGGGGACATATTTTAAAACCTATAAAAAATTCTTCAAACTGTCACTTTCTTTGCCAGATTTAAAACCGTCTGGCGTTAACTTTGCAACCGAATTTGTGTCTGGAAAATTAATTATAGTTTGTCTGATAGCCAAAGAGTAATATGTTACAATTAAGTTTACTAAAATGACGTGAAGTAGACATTTTTTAAAACCTCTAAACGACTCTTCAAACCGTCACTTTCATTGCCAGATTTAAAAACTTTCAGTTACGAAACCGGTTTCGAAACTGAGAGTACCTTTTTAAAAAAATATCTGCAACTAAAATTGAAAAAGTAAAAAAGAGTCATATTAATGATTGAGCTCAGTTATCCTATGCAAAAAAATCGTTTAAAAATATTCAAATTTAAACGAGAAATTCGAAAACAACCTCCCCGTTGGTTTAACATTACGGAGCGGGTGTTTTCAAGTGAGTGAAGAATCCCCATAACCCTCATATTAAGTCATAACTGATTGCCTGATATCTAGTTTTTTATACGGTCCCCGGTTCTATAAGTGATATTAAGTAAAAAATACTATTTACACTAACAAGTAAGACAAAAAAAAGTCCTATTCGTCTAGCACTAAAATTGACCAATTGACCAAATTGAAACTTTGAAATGTACGAATTATATAAATTTTCTGCATCTGAACACACATGAGATGGGTCATGTTTCGAGGGATCATACACAAAGTGCTTAAAGTATTAGAAGAATTTATTTCGCGTCTATCTGCACTTTAACTGAAAGTAGTCACATCGTACATGTATTACGATGGTATTAATTTTTATTAGTTAAGTTTCAGAATGGATAAAATAATTGTATCTTAACATATGTTTTATTTTGTATGGAAATAAGGCTGTTTCATTTCATAATTTATTTTAACAAAAATTCTGTTAAAAAAATGTATTTAAAATAAAATACACTTTGCTAAATGGTACACATTAAAAATATACATTAAAATATCAACGTTTCGTTTCGCTTCTGCGAACGTCTTCAGGATTTGCCAGAGGGCGCACGCCTTGTCCAGAGGGTGCACCAAACGTCACAAAGTTGCCAAGGCAACAAAAAGGAGACAACCAATCTAGCTATGGAAGAGGGGGGGGGGGAGGGGAAAATGGAAGAGACTCAAAAACAGTTTATAACATATTGTGCCAAATTTTATGTATGTTGTAGGATAAATTATCGTTACAGGTGTGCTGTCCAAGCTTAATAATCCTAATGGATTCTAAAATTTTGTTTAGGTATGGATTCTTGCATGGAATAATGATTCTTGCTTCTTCAAAGATAACTCTGCTCCCTTCATTAGCAAAGCAAAATCTTGCGAGAGCTGTATTAAGTTTAGATTGTGAAATATCCCGCTTGTGCTCTTTCAACCTTTCTAAATATTTTCTTTTAGTTTCGCCGATATACACTAATCTTTCTTTATTTGGGAGGGTAATCGGAATTTCATACACCCCAGCTTTTTGGTGATTCAAGACTTTATCAATATTATTACTAACAATTTGAATAAGGTATGGGGGGGGGAGCTACTAATTTTATATTGAATGATTGAAGGATCTGCTTTAATTTTTCGTATAAAATGGGGACTTAATGCATACTCCTGTACTTGATAGGTAAAGTATTTACAAACCGCTGGCCTGACTGGGGTGGGGGGGGGTATTAAACTGTGGAAACTGATTGACCGGATTATTTCACAGTTTAATACCCCCCTCAGTCAGGCCAGCAGTTTGTTAATACTTTACCTATCAAGTACAGGAGTATGCATTATGTCCACATTTTATACGAAAAATTAAAGCAGATCCTTCAATTATTCAATATAAAATTAGTAGCTCTCCCCCCCCCCCCCATACCTGATTCAAATTGTTAGTAATAATATTGAGAAAGACTTGAATCATCAAAAAGCTGGGGTGTATGAAATTCCGATTACCCTCCCAAATAAGGAAAGATTAGTGTATATCGGCGAAACTAAAAGAAAATTTTCAGAAAGGTTGAAAGAGCACAAGCGGGATATTTCACAATCTAAACTTAATACAGCTCTCGCAAGATTTTGTTTTGCTAATGAGGGGAGCAGAGTTATCTTTGAAGAAGCAAGAATCATTATTCCATGCAAGAATCCATACCTAAACAAAATTTTAGAATCAATTAGGATTATTAAGCTTGGACAGCACACCTGTAACGATAATTTATTCTACAACATACATAAAATTTGGCACAATATGTTATAAACTGTTTTTGAGTCTGTTCCATTCCCCCTCCCCCACTTCCATAGCTATATTGGTTTTCTCCTTTTTGTGGCTTTGGCAACTTTGTGACGTTTGGTGCGCCCTCTGGACAAGGTCTTCAGTGACTCTGAGATGTTTGCCTCCATTCTTGAAAGATTTTAGACTTATGTGTGTTCTGTAGACTTGTGTGTCATCCTGAAGACGTTCGCAGAAGCGAAACGAAACGTTGATATTTTAATGTATATTTTTAATGTGTACCATTTAGCAAAGTGTATTTTATTTTAAATACATCATTTTTATATATTTCATGGTGCAATTTTCCAATTTCTAAAATTAAAAATTCTGTTATTTTTTCACTTATATTTTTAGTACAAGTTTTATATTTTGCTTTAATATGTCAGAATGAAAATAGATTTCAAATTTATATTCAATGTTAATTTTACTCTCAACTATTACTTTCTTGTCTGACGATTATTTATATTTCTAGTAAATTTGTAAATGACCCCTATTTCGCAGCAAAAAAGGTGCTTCAACTTTAAACAGCTATTACTCGGTCAGTTATAATCGTAGAAGAATGGGACTTTTTTTTGTCTTACTTGTTAATGTAATAGGAAACTTTTATCCTTTATAGGACTGGGGACCGTAAAAAAATTAAATTTCGTAATTTTTAAAGAAAAGTTTTTATTGACCCAAATCGCTTTTAAAATGCTTCTTCACCTCATAGAATAATTTTGTAATTGGAACTATATGTCTATGACTAACGGTTTCCTGAATTAGCCATTGCGCACCCTTGGGAGCGGGCACCCTGCATATATCTTGTTTCTGGTTCAGTAGTTAATAAAATTGGTTTATAAATGCAGAAAAAATAAAGGGAGACTGGTTAAGGATTTTAATGTACTTAGCAGTATATACAATCTTCACCTCCTGAAGATTTCGCTATTTCATATAGGTGAAAATGATGAAAATTACCCCTTTCGACTCCGGCGTCTCGTCTCTTACACAAATTTTATTCTGTCGGCACCACTTTTTTAAATGAAGTTTCCTTCAAGTACACAATTTCAAAAATACCCTGATTAAATAAGGCCAATTTTATTTTCCTTTATTACTGGTGCCCAAAACAAATTTTGCAAAGAAAGATGACGTCGCGTCAGAAACGACAAAGGAGTGCAAAGGGTTAATAATGAGAAGCCTCACTATTAGTCGTATGAAAATTGCTATTTATTTAAAATACTTTTATTGCTAATTAAAATTAGTTAACTGGCTATAGCATGAAGATTTAAATTTAAAACTCTTATAATACCGAATTTTTGTAAATACAATCTACTAAAAAGCAACTTTTCAAAAGTGAAAAAAAGCCAAGCAAATAAAAAAGAAAAAAAAAAGAAAAAGAAAAGAAAAAAAGGTGAATGTTGTGGCTAAAGAATAGTGTGATATCAAATTTCCAAGCTTATATTATGGTACTTATTTAACATTTTCCATTAAAAATTTACCATATGTAAGTCGAGTACCTAAGTATGCGTTGATAGAAAGCCTTTTCTCCTTTACTAAATACATCAAAACGTGTTTCTGAAAATTAATTTTTTTTTAACTATGCATGATGGGCTTGGCGGCCATCTTTCCATATTTTACACAAATTTCTAAGCACACAAGTTCATTGTTAAGATTGGAAGTTCGAAATTGTTACTAAAGCAAACATTTTATTCTTTTAATTTATGGAAATGAGTGCCTAGAAATTTGTGTCTTAAAATAAAGCTGAAGTAACTTCAGGTTTCATCTTATGATTCTTTTTTTTCGGAGGGGGTTAATTAATTAGTTAAAGCAGTAAAAATCAATTTGTTTTTTCAAAATAAAAAACTTTCTTAATTTATCTGTCTGTAGCTAAAACTAGAAGTTTGAAATTCTTAATAATGCAAATATATTACGAACTTGAGTGCTTAGAAATTTGTGTAAAATATGGAAAGAAGCCGCCAACCCCATCATGCATAATTAAAAAAAAATTTAATTTTCAGAAACACATTATGATGTATTTAGTAAAGGAGAAAAGGCTTTCTATCAACGCATACTTAGATACTCGGCTTATATATGGTAAATTTTTAATTTAAAATGTTAAATAAGTACCATAATATAAGCTTGGAAATTTGATATCACACTATTTTTAGCCTCAACTTTCACCTTTTTTTCTTTTCCTTTTCTTTTTTTTTTTTACTTTTGAAAAGTTGTTTTTTAGTAGATATCAGTTCTTTTTTTTAAAACAAATTATATATAATTGAAATAATTCTACTAGCTCAAATTAAAATTAGTCCTTGTATAGCCTTTATAAGCAGGGAGCAAAGACAATAGTATACATTTTGTTTACCTATCATTCATTTTTTACAGTGATTAATAATTTAAAAGTAAGGAAAGTCAATTTCTTCTTTCAAAGTATCAGTCTTTCTCAATTTATATCCCCTTAAAATTTTCTACGAAAGATGAAAATTTAGTAAAAAAACAGATAGAGTCGAAATAAAATATATATTTACAGTTATTCTGTCAGTTAATTGTTTTTTCTAACTTTTTTTACTGACGGTTTTGCAAAATAAATTTACCTTTACAAATACCTACGGTTAATCCGAGAATGAAACCCCGCAGGCATCAAAAGAATCGAAGATCTGTCTAAAGATCTGTAAATCTAGAAATTCTAGACATAATAAAGGAACATTTTTGATAAAAAAAATCTAAAAATTTAAAGATATAAACTGTACATATAACTTCATCTTCATTTAGATCGTGTTATAGAGAAGAAAGAATAAATATGTAATTTTATTCAAGTCTGTATATCCATACCTATTTGCATAAATGTGAGAATATAATTTCTTATAAAATTTCCCCTAAATTGATTATCTTTAATAGTCTATTATTAAAGCCGCATATACATTAAAATTAAATATTTTTCGGTTAAAAATTGCTTGAAATCTATAGTCTTATCGTTCGTCAAATTTATTTTATGGTTTTTTTTAATACCCAGACTCTTTTCCTGAACTCTGACAAAAGATCACAGACATATTGAAGTTATCCAAATACTATATCTTTCTATCGTATTTCCTTTTTTGAGGGGGGGGGGGTGAGGAAGAGCCCTTAAGAACTTCGTTTTGTTCTCAGAATTCTGAATTAATCATTCAAAAGATCTACCTACATAAGTCTTGTTGCACAATTTTCATTAGCTAAGAGTTGCATCAAGTTATACATCATGTGAATCTATTAAATTACATTTGTGAAATACTAGATGGGAGCCATTGATATTTCCAGACCATTTGCCTACATTTTAAACTTGAGTCATTTACTACTATTCATTAATTTTCTATACGAATTAAAGAAGTCGTTGTTTCCATGGCAACTGTACCTTTCACTATTGCTTGTTTGTTTGTTTGTTTTATTGAACACATATATATATCAGATCACGTGGGGATCACGGCGGGATTCGAACCCGCTCCCACCTATGTTCTCAAGGGATTAGCGGCGTGGTGTCTTAACCACTCAGCCACGGTGGGCCACTATTGCTTTATCTAATACCCAGATACTCAAATTTAACCAGCTGCGCTTAGAATCATGCTCATAACAGAGTACATTTATATGTAAGTGTGGTGACACATATGCACAAGTCGTGTACTCATATTCAAGTTTTTGTCCAAAGTACAGTAACTCAGTTTTCATTAATAGACGTGGAAGATTTCGATTAAACTAACCAAAAAAGTTTAAAAACATTGGCTTTCTGATTTTATTCAAAATCGTCTTAACCAACCAAAGTTAATGTTCGGGATCCAGAGTGTTTACTGCAAACATAAAAAAGTTTTCAAAAATGCAGGCTTCTGATTGATCAATCTCATCGCGCTAATAGCGTAAAATCTATCTTGATCCCGGCCTATTCAACGTCCTTTAAATATTCGAGAAAGCCTTGACAAGCCAGGAAAATATCACACAAAGCAGGCAAAACAAAGAAGAAAAATCATTCATTGGCTCGTTCATATCCACGAGCCAATGAATGATTTTGTTTCTTTGCTTTGCCTGCTTTGTGTGATGTTTTTGTGACGCGTGTCAAGACTTTCTCAAATATTTAGGGTGCGTTTGTTTATTTCACCACCATGAAGCTATGAAAGGAGAGGAGCAGACATGTCAATCTTCCCGTGTGAAAAACTACATAAAAAACGAGTTCTTTCCCCCTGTTCTGCCCTTTTCTCTCTTGATTTTGACCGATAGCAGCCCATTTAGCAGTCTCCAGTACAAGATGCCGCTATATATGGTGGACGCAGGAGGGAGGGTGTTAGCGCGACCAATGACATAATAGGCCAGTTCATGACGTTTAAAAGTCACACCGAGTTGGATCGAGGCTAACGAAAAAGACAGGCTACCGCGGTGGGTCCGATTCATCTTTTTTTACAAACAGCTGGAGTCACGTGATGCTCTTTTCGCGCACCTTCATTGGTGCATTCGAGAATCACGTGACTCCAGCGGTCTGTAAAAAAAAGAATCGGACCCACCGCGTTAGCCTGACTTTTTCGTTAGTCTCGGAGTTGGATCATCTTTAGACGATGATTAGTACAAAGCTGCGCGCCGATTTTTTTGTGTCCATTGCCGTGTGCAGATAATCAACTCCGTGTGACGTTATGAACTGGCCTAGTATGTTGTTGGTCACAGTTTAGGAGCATCTTCAAATGACTTCATCTATAAGGAAAGGGCATGTTTACAAACAAACACTTCCGTCAACCAATCTACCAACTACATTTTTGCCATAAACATCATTGCAGTAATAGTCTTGGCGACGTAAGCGAATCATATCAGAGACGAGTTAAACGTAGACCAGTCAGATTTCCCTAGCTCATGCGTACAGGTAGGAGTCATAAAGAACGGACAGGTTTTCTTGCTGAACCAACAGTAATTCAACCAACAGTGACGTCAGCTGCCCTTTCCTTATATCTGCTCCGAGGCAAAAGAAAAAGACAGGCTACCGCGGTGCTACAGCGCCTAGAATATATACTGTGGAAATCGGCTATCCCAGTAATACTTAAAAAAGTGCTAAAATATTGGATCTCTTAAATTTCAAATGATGCTGAAATCCAATGAGTCGATCACAGCGATATCTGCAGGATATTTCCTAAAACTTCATGACGATTTGGTTACAGCGTCTAGAATACCTAGTGTGGAAATATGCTATTCAAACAACGCTAAAAATTTGTTTCCCATAAATGATCGACGATCTGCTAAAATCCCAAGTGTCGATCGCAGCGAAATCTGCGGGATTTTCGTATTACATTGTATAGACTAGCAATATCTTGCAGTTATAGAAAATATCCTGCATCTGTGAGTGTGTTCAGAAGTGCAGTTCGCGCCACGCGCGCGCTCAGAAGTTTATGCCATTGAGTAGGTCTTATCGAAGAATGTAATTTTAAAATAATTCAATTATTTCATTATTTTTATGGTTCATAAAAGGTAAAACCAACGACTATATTTCTTTATCCTTCCAAAACATAGTTTTCGTAACAGAAATACATGCCTATGTTCACTCAGATAAAATCTAAAATAGTCGGTCTAAAATAGTCATCACGTGACCTTCTTTATCTACTTTAGCCCATTTAGAATTTAAAATTAGTTAACCAACCGCACACAAACTCCGCGCGAGCTGTTCAAAAAAATTGTGTGGGCGATTTGATCACGTGATTGTGCGTTTTCTGCTTATGTTTTATTGGTTGTGATTTGTTTGGTAGGTTGATTGATACAATTTAAGAATTCAACTGGTGATTTAAAAATTTTAACTTTTTAAAATTTTTCTTTTTATTTATTTAAAAATGATTTATCAGTTGATTTATATCTTCCGTGATAAATAGAATGCTGTTAGTAAACCAAGATTGTGATATCAACATATGAGATTTGTTTGTAATCTACTATACTGGATGGATTTCAATGGAATTTGCACTGTTAGTTAGACAGTTTTTCAGAGAAGGTTTTAATATATATATTTCTTATTTTATGATTACATATTTTAATACCGTGTGGATAACAGACCAAAATACATCATAAAACATGAGAAATAAATGGCATTCAAAATTCTGTTAGTATAAGCAAAATACTTACTTATAATTTCAGTAGAAAATTTATAAACATTCTAGTCATACTTTATTCACTACAACACTAGACAGCAAAGCTATATATTTTATCTCTTTAAAAAATATATGTACAGATATTTTTAGTTAAAATAATCTACAACTATTACATTTTATTTTTATAAAGCTCACAGTAAAATATGATTTCCAGCCTAGTCTCGATAAAAATTCACTCCTAAAGTACTCAAAAAAAAAAAAAAAAAAAAAGAAAGAAAGAAAGAAAATCAAGGAATTATCCTACGCGCAAAAGGATATTTTTGCACAATATATATTATTTTTTCATTTGGATTTGCTTAATGTTTATATCATTATACATATACATACTACATATATAATCACTTAGAAACGAAACTTTGAATATTTAAAAGGCGTTCAGGTGTAAAATTTTCATCTCTAAATATCTCATTTTCTCACATTTAAATAAGTATTTTATTATTATAATAAACACGTGCCTCTGTATAATAAAAATAAAAAATATATCATCATCAAAAATATCTTATTCATTATGAAAAATATAAAACAACCAATAAACAAAACAAAAAAAAATTATGACACAATGTGGGACTGGAAGGATTCGAACCCAGAATCCCTAGTCCCGAGTTCACTGTCTTATCCATTCAGCCATCTAGCACATGTACCCTTTGCAACAAAATATCTTTATAATTAGCTCCATAATTAATCAAATCCATGATCTGTTCCTGAACACACTACGTGTTATTCCATCCATGATATTGACCTACTCCATGTTCCTGTCTCCTGAGATCGCGCGCGTAGCGCGCGTGCATCTTGAACACACCCTGTATATTTCAGCAGCATCGTTGCACATTTAAGGGATACAATATTTTAGCACTTTTTTAAGTATTACAGGGATAGCCAATTTCCACATTATATATTCTAGGCGCTATAATTTGGTCTAGACGCTGTAACATTTTTTTTTTACATTTTATTAACATACATCTGACCTGTGTGCTTGGCGTCAAGCCCGCTGTAATAATACGATGTTTACTTTGAAATTTGAAAGTATATCACAGATGTCGCTGCGATCAGCTCCCTGGATTTCAGCGTCAGTGCACATTTAAGGGATACAACTTTTTAGCGCTCCTTGGATAGGAAATTTCCACATTATGTATTCTAGACGCTATAGCGGTGCATTACACATGTCTCTTTCTTCTTAAAAAAATATCCTGCAGATGTCGCTGCAAATGACTGTTTGGAATTCAACATCGTTGTAGATTTAAGGGATTCAATATTTCCGCGCTTTTTTAAGTATTGCTGGGATAGTCGATTTCTACAACATATAATCTAGGCCTATAACGGAGTTATAGTACAGCGTCTAGAATACCTAGTGTGGAAATATGCTATCCAAACAGTGCTAAAAAACTGTATCCCTTAAATGTGCGATGATACTGCTAAAATGCCAAGTGTCGATCGCAGCGGCATCTGCGGGATTTTCGTATTACTAGTATTACATTGTATAGACTAGCAATAACTTGCAGTTGTAGAAAATATCCTGCAGATGTCGCTGCGATCTGCATATTGCAGCAGCATCGTTGCATATTTAAGTGATACAATATTTTAGCACTTTTTAAGTATTACAGAGATAGCCGATTTCCACACTATGTATTCTAGTCGCTATAGCAAAACCTTGCAGTTGTAGAAAATATCCTGCAGATGTCGCTGCGATCGATATATTGCAGCAGCATCGTTGCATATTTAAGGGATACAATATTTTAGCGCTTCTTTAAGTATTACAGAGATAGCCGATTTCACCACTATGTATTCTAGTCGCTATAGTTATAGTGTCTAGAAAATATACTTTTAAAAATCGGCTTATTAAAAAGGTGCTAAAAATTGTATCCCATAAATGTTGAACGAGGCTGAACGATGAATGCCGATCACAGCGACAAATGGTAATTCCAACGTAACTATTTCAAAAGACATCAATTCAGAAAACGTTTCGCTCAGAGAAGATCTAGAAAATGTTGCTGCTATCGACATTTGTCATTCAGTATTTTTCAATATTTATGGAATTCCATTTTTAGCAATTTTTAAAGTATTACTGGAATAGCCCGTTTCCACACCATAACCGTGATCTAGGTATATTTTTCTCTGTTATCGCAACGAGATTTTTCAATCAGAAGCCAGAATTTTTGCTAACTTTTCACTGTTTGCAAAAATGTATCTGGATCCCGGCCTGTATTTCTAGACGCTATAACTGAGCTCAGGAATAGTACAGAAAGCAAACTTCGTATTTTGATACATTAAGGCCGGGATCCCGTTTAGGACGAGCCGTTAATTCCCAAATTGGCTCAGCCGAACTCAGCAATCTGATTGTTCGTTAATATTAATATTTTGGATTACTTTACTGTGATTTTGATCAAATTTAGCAAAATAAATCAATTTAAGTCATTATAATTGCATTCTATTTTACATTACACTACTTCATAAGAAAATAAATATAATTTTCTACTATATAAATATCAGTTTTAGCCAATCAGATTGCTAAGCTCGGCTGAGCCAATTTGGGAATTAACGGCTCGTCCAATTAGGAACAAGTGTGTCGCTATAACGAAGTAGCGACATATGGCCAATAAAGGTTTATTGGTAGAAGTGATAAAAACAAATTGTTAAAGGTCTTTGCGAGCGTGTCATTATCGTCAGGCTAATGCATGTTGCATTATTTCCCTAGTCTAATAAAGCTCGTCCATGAGCGTATCGTCTAATGGAGGATATTCCAAATATGGGTTCAAGGCTGAAAAAGTCACGTGGTACCGGCAATTTACCTAAAGAACTTCTAACTGATAAGAAGGGAAACAGGAAACTACTACTGCTTTCTCCCGTGAACTGTTTCATTGGCAGCCGAGATTTACATTACTTCGACGGAGCCTTCCCTTCTTTACGATAGACGTTTTTGCCTTGACCACGTGATCATAACGTAGATAGAATATCCTCTATTCAAGAATGTGGATTGCCGTACTACAGCGTCTAGAATACCTAGTGTGGAAATATGCTATCCAAACAGTGCTAAAAAAATTTATCCCTTAAATGTGCGACGATACTGCTAAAATGCCAAGTGTCGATCGCAGCGACGTCTGCGGGATTTTCGTATTACTAGTATTACATTGTATAGACTAGCAATACCTTGCAGTTTTTAGAAAATATCCTGCAGATGTCGCTGCGATCTGCATATTGCAGCAGCATCGTTGCATATTTAAGGGATACAATATTTTTGCACTTTTTTACGTATTACAGAGATAGCCGATTTCCACACTATGTATTCTAGTCGCTATAGCCGTACTATAGCGCCTAGAATATATAGTGTGGAAATTGGTAATACTTAAAAAAGTGCTAAAATATTGTATCCCTTAAATTTGCAACGATGCTGCTGAAATATACCGATCGCAGCAACATCTGCAGGATATTTTCTACGGCTGCAAGATATTGCTAGGCTATACAATGTAATACTAAATCCCGCAGATGTCGCTGTGATCGACACTTGGAATTTTAGCAGTATCTTCGCACATTTAAGGGATACAAATTTTCAGCGTTGTTTGGATAGCATATTTCCACACAAGTTATTCTAGATGCTGCAGCCGTACTTTCGGCAAAAACTTGAAATGAGCGTGACTCCTGTGCATATATCACCACTCTTATGTATAAAGGCTCTCTGTTATGGTGTCGATTCTGAGCGCTCTTTGTTAAATTTCGATATTTGTGTTTTAGAGTAAGCAATACATAAAAGTACTATTACTATGGAAACAACAACTTCTTTAATATCGAAATGTGTATCGGGGCCTCCGTGGCAGAGTGGTTAAGACACCACGCTGCTAATCGCTTTAGAGCGTAGGAAACTTGTCGGGTTCGACTCCCGATGGCTCCATTGCACACTCTTTGTGGAGCTCCCGGGTGTAAAAATTCTCTGTGTTGTAAATTTCATTGTGCTATCTCGTCCCTGTATATCGACGATGACTTATAAGCGGGCCTTGTTGTCAAGCAGACAAGTCTGATGTATGTGTCCAATAAAACAAACAAACAAACAAATGTATAGCAAAGGAGTTCAGAACCAGTGCCTTAAATAATTTCGAATATGTATTGTTGTTATGACAATCAATACCCTTCCTGGATGTGGAAATGCAAAATTGTGTTCAACATAATGGAGGATATTCCATCTACATTTTGATCACGTGGTCAAGGTAAAAACTACTATTGTAAAGAAGGGAAGGCTCCGTAGACGTGTAATGTAAATCCCCGCTAGCCAACGAAACGGTTCATGAGGAAAAGTAGTAGTATCTTCCCCTCTTATCAGTTAGAAGTTCTTGGGTAAATTACCGGTATCACGTGACTTTTTTCAGCCTCGAACCCATATTTGGAATATCCTCCATTGGGCGCAATCTAGATAGATTTTTCACTGTTAGAGAAACGAGATTCATCAATCAGAAGCCTGCATTTTTGCGAACTTTTCGCTGTTTGCAGAAATGCAGGCTATTGATTGGTGAATCTCGTTTCGCTAACAGCGAAAAATCTATCTGGATCCTAGCCTAGATTTCTACAAACATTGCATTTCATCCATGGCACTAAAAAAATGACTCAAAACTTTCATGACATAAGCCGGGATCCAGAAACAGCAAATATTCTCAAACTTGCAGGCTTCTGGTTGGTCAAACTCATCTATCTGAAAAAAATCTATCTGAATCTCAGCCATAGATTTCTTCGATGAAATCAATGCAAAAATTTAAAAGATGAAAATATCATAGATGTTCGCCGTATAACAATTCGTCGGAATGAGAAAGTGCTTCCCACAAAGCACATCATTCTGACTTTCAATAGTCCTATTTTACCTAGCAGAGTTAAAGCAGCTTACTTAAGCTGTCCTGTCCGGCCTTATATCCCAAGTCCTCTTCGCTGTTTTAAATGTCAACGATATGGCATACCAATACTAACTATCGTGGTTCGGTTACCTGTCCTCGTTGTGCAGAAGTCGGCCACGACGGTAAATCCTGTGAAAAATCTGAAAGCTGCATATATTGCAAGGGTGATCGTCCAGCATACTCCCGTTCTTGTCCAAACTGGATTCGTGAAAAAGAAATACTTGCTATTAAAATAACCCAAAACATTTCCTATACTGAAGCTCGTAAACTTGTTGAGTCTAGAACCCCGTCTGTTGGGATTTCTTACTCTAGTTTACTCAGACAACAATCCAAATCTATAAGACACATAAGTACCCAGACAGACTCTTCTTTTCTGCCAATTAATTCAGGTATTACACAATCAACTAGCACTTCAAATAAAGAAACCCGTGATGTCTCATGTGGTAGTAAATGCTATGCGACCCCATTATTAGAACGTTGGCTACCATCCTCAGAACCAGTTATAATAGAATACAAACTTACTCAGTCACAGAAATCTCCAGTTGTATCCAATAAGTCATCTGAGCACCAGAATCATACTAAGATTGCTTCATCTCCAACACCGTTACATAAACCTAATTCTCAGAAAGTAAAGCAAAAATCTTGTGCACAGACAGAAGGGAGGAAACCATCAACTAAGGCTGCTTCATCTCCAATTCTATTACAGAAACCTGAATCTCCTCAAACTGGGAAAGTAAACAAAAAATCTTGTGCACAGACAGGGAAAAGGCCATCATCAACCACAACCTCTTCACAGTGGAAGACTGTGAAGAAAAGGGAAAAAAAAATCATCCGTCAGCTCATGTATCACCAATGCGAAGGACCGCAAGCAATTGCAGCAGTACGTGGAACAAAGTATGGAATCCGAGTCATACAATAATGACTTGGATGTAGATGACAAAAATACTGTGTTCGAAGTATATGTTCCTAAGTGATTTTACATTTTTTAATAATCTGTGCTTAGTTATTCTTGATTTCATCTTTTATTTGGCTATTTTCTACTTCTTTTTATTGACTTATTTCTTATAGACCATGCAGATTTTAACTGTTAATACTTTCTTTGTCTTACTGACTGGTTTTATATTTATTACCACATTGCTTTCTTTTCATTATATTAACCTTGTTACTTTTACAGATTTTACTTGTATTTTTAGGCAAGATATTTTGACTCTTTTAATATGTGATTTTAATCATATCATATCATATCACTAGTGTTTCACACTTTGCTGTTTTTCTTATCATATTTTTATGACCATATTTTAATTTTTAAAATATTGTTTTTGTGTTTTAACCATGTCTTGGCGCAGCATGTTCCTAAAGGGACCTTGTGCCATAAAAATTCAATCAACCAACCAACCAAATTTTGTGTTTAGCCATCGTAGACTAGGCTGCGAGCAGAGAAAAAAATATTATGTCATCTTGTTTCAAAAGGAAATTATGATGTAGGACAAGATTATTAACATAACATAGATGACTGATCTGTCGATGCATATCTTGGTATGATATTAGCAGCAGGGAGCACCAAATCGTAATTTTAGAGTTACTATCATGTCACCGAGTTTCGGGATGAAATTTTAATATGTTGCATATCTGGACTAGTACAATGCAAGTATTTCAGTTTGTCTTGGGATTTCGTGGTTAGATATGAGCAGAACGCGGCGCCAGTTCTTCATTTTTGCGGTACTATCTCGTCATAGAGTTTCGAAATGTAATTTTAATAAGCTGCATATCTCGAATACTACAATACAAATATTATATTCTGCCTCGTAATATCTTTGAACGACATGTGCAGAATAAGGCGCCAATACTTATTTTGGCGGTACTATCTGGTCATCGAATTTCGAAATGAAATTTTAATATCTCTCTTTCGATTAATACAATTTAAGTATTTCAGCCTGTTCGTGGTATCTGAGCACTATACAAGCATAACGGGTCGCCAACTCATTATTTTGGCGGTACTATTTCGTTTTCAAGTTTGAGCATGAAATGTTAATTATTAAAGTTACAGATTAGTATAATACAAACGATTGTCTGTTTCGTGATATCTCGATAAGATATGATAAAAACGGTACGCCAATTCTTCCTTTTAGTTGTGCCATCGCATCATCGAATTTCGAAATGAAATTTTAATATGTTGCATATTTAGATTAGTACAGTAAAAATATTACTTATCTTGGTACGATACGATCAGAATAGGGCGTCAATTCATCATTCTGGCGGTATTAACAGATCGAGTTTCGATGTGAAATTTTATGTCATAGACATCGATTATTGATATTCTGTGTAATATATATTTTAAAGTGCCAGTTCCTTTGAAAATGAACAATGTTAGCTTATTTTTTTTTATTTAAGTTCAGGCAGAAGATGGGATTTTAAAACCCATTAGTCAGCCTTTAGTTGATATTATTGCTGACTATCGAGTTAATCAAACAGATAAGTTTTATTTTATATTATTGAAATCACAATCCTTGGATTTATGGTTATTGAAATATGGCAAATGATATTTTTGTGCTCCTTAACATTAGGGAGAAATTACATTTGTGTGCCTATAAAATTAGGAAGAAGTTATATTTCGGCAGACAGCCTAAATATTATTAAATAAAACGCAATTTGTTGAAATTTCATCCTAATAACCCGTTAGATGTTTGTGAGAAATATTTCACCCCTTTAAATTTCGAATATACTATAACCTACTATTTTGTGAGAGCATTTAAGGTTAGTTGGGGCAACTGGGCCATGATTTTACAATGTGACTCTGGAGCTTCTGACAATTCAGCTTCAAAAAGCTAATGTTCATTTCAATTACAGTCTGAACTTCTGTAAATGTGTTCAGTTAGGTTCCCTCTATCAGACAGAAATGCTCAAAATTACATTTTAATATTTAAAAATATAAAAATATGCATATTTCATCTTCCCTTCCTCATGGGTCCAGTTGCCCCATAAAAATGGGGTAAGTGGACCAGGAGGGTCTATGTTCCACACGCGTTTATTTTTTTTTCATGTAAGATAGCAGGTCCTGTTTGAAAAAGTGTAAACAACTTAAAAAAATTTAAACGAAGCAGATCATGTAAATTATATGTCACTATAGAGCGTTGTAAAGGAAACCTTTGCTGTCAGTGTGTCTAAAAAAAGCACTAAAAGTGAAAATATTAGATTAATTTATACCAAAAACATAAAAATTAAGTAAGTACTTATGTACTTTATTATAGGTAATATGTATAAAAGTCACATGGGTATTTTAAGAAAAAAATAGCAAGGTAAATCTATGAACAGACGACTGCGTAAGTATTTAAGTATTTCACTGTATCCAGGGGCCGCATTATATAGGAAAAATTTTATTGTTCCTACCGGAACCCTTAATGTGTTACCTTCATGATCATTTTATTTAACATATTCTAAAGAAAGGAACGATGAAGATATTATTTTCAAAATAGTGGTAGGAACAATAAAAGTTTCCCTATAGATTGCGACCCCTGTATCGTAACTCGCTTTCAGGGGCAAGGTATTTGCATTCGTAAAATGTTGAAATATTTTAATAACACCAGTATTTACAAGAGGATCTATTTGAAAACAAGTAAAAGTATGTTTTCGCGTACTTAATAAAGGTGAAATGTTCATTATAAAATTCCGGTGCCAATGTGGCAATTAGGAATTAAAATTATGTGATGCCATAACGGCATCTCCGCCTCTCAAGGGGTCAAGAAATTTGGTTTGATATCGCCCAATATGCTTTTTTTTAAATTTTATTACGTAATTTTAATAAAGTATTCTATAATTTTCTTTATTGTGAGCAAAAAACAATGGAGAAATTTACTTCCCGTTGTAAGAGAAACTCAAAAAAATTATTTATAACTATTGGGGTAACTGGATCCAGCATGGTCCAGTTACCCCGGATATATGTTCCAGTTACCCCATTCAAGAAACATTTATGGGGTAACTGGGACACCGGGCTTACATTTGAAACATGAAGTAAATATATGTAGAAACCTTATAATATTTACGTAGTTATATGCCTAATCTTTAAAAAAAAGATTGTTTAATAAAAGTACTTACAGTATTTTAATAAAAAGCCGAGGAAGTGCAACCAAATTGACGTTGTTTTTAAAAAAGAAACGTAATTTTTCGATAACCTATCGCAGGAAAGAGAGAGTTATGACCGAGTTGATACACGTTGTTTCAGGAAGTAGAGGTTAAGGGGTATTGTTAACAAAAGCTAAAATTTAAAATACATCAATGGTTTTTTGTAAAATAGCCTATGTCCCAGTTACCTCGTGGGTCCAGTTACCCCAACTAACCTTATGTCTTAAAAGTAAAACCCATGTAAAATTTCAAGCTTCTAGCAATAGCCCTCGCAATTCCCAAATAAATCATCGTTTTAAGTATGCTTTCCTTACATTTCACACTTTAAAATTTCCATATTGAAAAAACATGTTCTGTGCGAGTAAGCAACAGCTATGTCGAGTTTCACTCAAATATTGAAATTACTTTCACTTCTATCCCTAACAAGTATAACGTTTTATTGAATAATTTATCTTTTTTAATTTCAAATTTATCATAACTATTATGCGCAAACATTTACGTTTTATAAATAACTGCCATTTAATATTTCAAGTCTTTATCCTTAACATTTTAATATTAATCATAATTTTCAACGATTTTAGAATGTTTTCTACTCATTTTAGCCTTTTATATTTCGCTTTTTTTAGAAACTGTTTTCAGTGGACGTTTATCTCTTTAGAAAACACCATGTCAAGTTTCAAATATCTAACATCCTCAGTATTATAAAAAAGGGATATTGTAGAACGTGTTTTGCTTCTGCAGAGACTGTCACCATCATTTTTTTTACTTTTACTTTTAAAATTGATTCGGCAGTTCCAAAGATTTCCTCCTACAAAAAACAAACAAACAAACGTTTTTTCTTTCTAACATTAATATAGTAGAAGGCTTCATGCTGGTCGATTTTCCCAAAGGAAATATGTCGGTGAATTTAATCTTGTAAATACGAGATTAAATTCGCAGTTTAAATATTTTCAATCGCCGTTATTAAAAATTTTAAAGCAAAATGAGCCTTTGTCTGAAATGTCATTGCGAATTGAATAAACTGTACGAATACCATTGCACTATTATATGTTTAATTTGTCTGACAAAATTTTCGCTGTTAAGAATTATTGAACAATCATTGAGTTGATCCTTTACAGTAGGATTTGTAAATAACGGTAGAATGATATAATGCAATATACTAAAACATCTTTAAAACATTATTTAATTAACAATGAAAATCTCATCAAAATTGTCTAGTATTTTTTTAAAATGCTGACACTTCATAATCGAGTTCACCTGATTATAGAACTTTCCTCCGTGATGATATAACTGAGCAACGTAGAATGTTATAAAATAAACTAAAACCTTTCCTGAAAAATGATCTAACTAACGATACAAGTTGCATTGAAATATATTCAGCAATACTAAAGTTATAAGCAGCCGGAACGAAATTCTCATTTGCATTTTATATCAGGTGTCCTGGGGTATAAGCGCCAGGGTTGGTAATAACTCCAAGTGCTAATATTAGGCAGTTATGACGGGAAAATGGCACTACGGTTTCTGCTCTGAAAGGCTCTGAGTCATCTGAATCACAAACAACCGCTAAAAGTTAATTAGTTACATTTGTAGACCTTATCGCTGGAATAAGCTCGTGAGCATCAACGTCCGATCTAAAATTTGCTAGGTATGTTCTGTGATGTGAAGACTATATATCTGGTAGGAAATACTTTGTTTATTACATAAATTTGTAGTGTATTTCATGTACTTTCAAAATGTTGTGGGAGATTTTAGATATATTCGCGAGGTACCTTGTAGCTTAAAATATACTGCGCAAAATGCATACTGGGGTAATAACGCCATCCATTAGTGTTATTACCCCGGTTGATTCCTTTCAGTGGCAGAACTACTTTTTTTTTATTTTATACACGAGAGACCATTATTGTCATTGTTGAAAACAAAAAAATGTAAAGAGAAATTTGTGCGTCCTAAGAGAAATTTGTACGTCCTAAATGCTGCTAATTTTTTCATGTCAGAAGAATAAAATATCATATTATTATTATTGCATCTTGATATCGCAATTAATGGTAAATAAAAGCAAATTGTCAATTTCTAAAACTGTGGAGTTTATATCTTTAGAATTGGACAATTTACATGCCATTATTCCATCTTATTTTATAGTTTTCTTTGCATGGCGTTATTACCCACTAGTTGGGTAATATCGCCAAATAGCATCGGTCAAGAAATCACGCCACTACATTTTATGAATATATATCTGCTAGAATAGTCTTTCTTGTATCCATAATCACTAAGTTGCTGTATCAAATCCTGTATTTGTTTGGGGGAAAAAATCTAAAACTAAGCCGTAAAAATTGGCAGAAACTTAACGTGGCGTTATTACCTCAGGACACCTTATATATAGTGTGCATAAAATAAAATGCAAGTAAAATGCTATATAAATCTCAAATTGCGAAAATCAAATTATTAAAAATAGACTCAAAAAAGGGAAATGGTCTTTTAACCAGTAGTCAACCGTGGTGGCCGATTACTGAACATGTAAGTAAATATAATACCCAATAGTCGGCCACATTAAAATTAATTAATACAAGCACACTTATTTAACTTTTATATTGAAAAATATTAGTTTATTAAACTTCTTAATAGTACAGTCTTATAATTTTTGAAAATAATAAAAAATAAATTAATACTAGTTTTTCTAAAAATTTTGTCATCGGTTAACAAAAAAATAGCAAAAACGGATATTTGGCTGCAACCAAATAAAAAATGGCTGATTACTAATGCAATAAAAATACCCGCAATTCTTTGCTGATGGCTTATGACGTATAAAGGATGATACATATAGAGGAATTGTAATATTTCATTTGAAACCAAAAATTAGCTATTCATAACGTATTTTATCTCAATGTGGCCGGCTACTGGGGGGTGGACGACTATTGGTGCATTTACCCTACATCAAATGGATACTAGGAAACACATAACCTACTGAAAATATTTAGAAAGCAATTTAGAAAGCAAAAATAATTTATCAGTTACAATTTAACTCAAATTGAAAAAGTCAAATATGAATTTCTGCTGAATCGGCTCCACTACATTCAAATGAGGCCATTTCTCACCCGATTTGCATGGTGGCGGCATTACCCCGAGAGGACAATATGGCGGAAATCCCCAAGCAAAGCCGAAAGAAGAACCGAACTTGTTCAACACATTGTATCAAAATGTCGGGGAATGCATGTAGATTACGGGTAATATTATCTTAAATACCTACTGTTACAATTAAAGGTGCTTATCTACTCATCTCAAGCTCTAAAATAAGAAGCAACTAGATGAAAACTAAATTTTTCACTAGAACAAACGAAAGACGTGCAGCAGAATCACTCCGACTCTAGGCACTATTTCTATTTTTGGCCGCTATAGTGCAGGCACATTCACTATCTCAAA
Organism: Maratus speciosus; assembly: GCA_963932465.1. Classification (NCBI taxonomy): domain Eukaryota; kingdom Metazoa; phylum Arthropoda; class Arachnida; order Araneae; family Salticidae; genus Maratus; species Maratus speciosus. Next base: position 143,550,365 of record OZ010787.1, on the reverse strand, counting down.
CTGTCCTTAGTTTTTAAACTAGGCGGGGTGGCGGCATTCCCCCGGTCTCCCCTATATTTTATTTCTTTCAATTTCAAGGATTTCATTACTACTGCTATACTTTACGGATCTAAATGCTAAGGTTTTTATAATTGAGATTTTGTGGCTAATAGGACAATTTGAATCAAAATGCGTATATTGACCCGTTGAAGTTGGTTTTCTATAAACTGAAGTTGAAATTAACTGAAAATTAATATCATTTTCCCTTTGAACAAGGATGTCCAAATATGGTAACTTACCATTAACCTCACGCTCGAGAGTAAATCTTAAAGGTTCTGCTATTAAGTTGGCTGTCGAAAGAATATCATCCAGGTCACTATCTCTGGCTACTATGAAAATATCATCCAAGTATCTCCTATACAGTATTCCACATAAGTGATGGTACATGAAGTGTTTTTCAGAAAATATGCAAAATTAACCATGATGAGTGCAAATAAAATTTAAATAACAAATCATAATTACTTAATAACAGCTTTTCCTATATTATACAAGAAAAATTCAATAACAATTTCTTTTAGAAACTTCAAAAATAAAAATACATAAAATATAAGTTCAAAAATGCTTCCACAAAAGTCATGGTACACGTGGAAATTTTTAAAAATTATTAAAGAAAAATCTTTTCTAATATTTAGTTGCATATCCTTTCATTTTCAGGATTGCTTTAAGTCTGTTTCTCATTGATTTTACAAGATTTTCTATAATATTTTTAAAAATTTTATTCCACTTTGAAAGTAAAACACTTTTCAACTATTTTTTATTTCTGGTATCATAACTATTCACTTGCTGCTGTAAGGTACTCTATAAATGTTTAGTAGAATTAAAGTCTGGAATTTGTGAATGGGTGGCAAGTGCGTGGGAGGCATTGTAGAGCAGCCATAATTGGACAATATGAGCACGTAGGATGGTCACAAGCTATATGGGAAAAATTTATTTTAATCTTTTCTTATGGGGGGACCCCTCTAAAAGTTGCCAATTAGTTAGAAAATGAGATTGGCAAAGTTTCAGCTCAATTGAATAATAATAACCCGTGCCTCATCGAGGTTGAATTCATGAAAAATCTTGATTTTTGGTGAAAAATTGTAGTTTTTCTTTTATTAAGTGAAAACTATTTGCTTTAGAAATCTGATTCTTGTTTTATTTCATAGAAAATGTTGTTGCCTTGAGCTTTCACTCTCATGAATAATTATATTTAATGAGATTTAGTATTTTTCCAGGTCAGCTCGTGAACCATACTTTCAAACTCGACATTTTTGAACAAGAATTGAAAAATGACGAATGAATAATTTTTACTACTTTTGATAATTTTTTTTGTATTATTCGAATTAAAAGGCAAAAGAAATTGAACAATTTTTGTAACTTTAAAAATATTTCATGAATTTTAGTTAATTATTAATTATCTAGTTCTGTACCTGGAAAGAAAGATCTCCTTAATTTGTATTGCAGTTGAAGCGTATTTAAACAGAACATCTGGATTTCTCTTCTTATTACAAAGCTGTTTTAGTTACCTACTACCGTTATCTATTTTCATTCATTCCGGCACCCACCCCCCTTTCGTTATGATGGCAGAAATGCAAGATTTTTAAAATTGGTCACATGTCTCATCAAATCATTGACAGTAAGTTACCAAGTAGCAGTAAAGTTTTACGTGTTTTATTTTATAATATTCGCCAAGTAAAATTGAACATCATAGAAGCTGCTAGAATTACAGTATACCCACCAATTAACCACAAAGTTTAATTTTAAGTAGAATTGTAATATAACTCCGCAAGCAACTATTTCCAAAACAAAGAACTGAGCTCATCAAAAACAGATTTAAAAATTCCGATTTAGAGAGAGCAGTTGTTCACAGGGATGATGGAAAACTACTTCCTCGATTTTTAAATAAAGTAAATGTAGAGAGGATAGCAGTTTTAATTAGTTGTGGGGATGAAGAATAGTTAATTGAAATTCTTCAGTTTGAAAATAGTATCGAAATAATTCAGGCAAAAGCTGTATTTTCAGCAGTTGAAGAGTGGGAGCTAAGTTGGTAAAATCCAGGAAATGTGTTTTGATACCATTGCAGTACACACTGGTTGCCTCAGAGGAACCTGCATTTTGCCGTAGCAATTATTAAATAAAATATTTTCTATATTTACCATGTCACCACCATAATTTATAAATTATCTTAAAAGCTGTTTTTTATTGTAAAGTGGGCACAATTACTGCCCCTCAGCCAGATATTTAAAAATAATATCTGATTGGGTGGTCTAAGTTAGTTCAGACTAAGTATAAAAATGCTATTGGAGATGAAATATTAATATAGATGATATAAAATACTCAATTCAGAAGAAATTTCCAGTTTTCTTACAGAACATTTAAAAAATAAACTGCGCAGGGGTGATTATAAAGAAATTATCCAATTTTGTGTAATTTTTATAAGACTCTTCCTCCAAAAGACATTTTTTCAGAGAACATGGTACCATCATACCAGATGGATGGCACAGACCATTTAGAAAAAGAAGGTATTAGAGCTTATTTTGCTTATTTATAATCAATATTTACTGTCAAATCATGGTTCAATGCTCCCACTTCCACTTTGCCCCCAATCAAGATCTGGAATTAATAAAATGACTTGTTGACAACAAGAAAATTGATAAATAGGTTACAGACAATGCAGTCACTAAAATGATAAACCGCCTTTGGTATCTTAATTAGGATGAAGTTGCATTTTCATTTTTAGATGATACTTTTGAAAAAAAAAGTCAAAATAAGCATAGCTGTAAAATAAATGTTATTAATGTCATTTGAAGAAGAAAATTATGATGATGGTTTTAATGTAAGAACAACAAAAGTTTTCAACGAAGTGGATTATTTATTGGACAAAGTAGTTGGTATTTTTGTTTAATCTCAAACTGTAAATTTTAAGAGATTTTATATTAATATTGCATTTTTAAATACCGATCCCAATATATGGTGTGAAAATAAACATTATTTAAAAGAAAAAAAAAAGATAGTGAATGGTTTTAAAGTTGTCAATGACATAGCTGAAAAGGCAAAAAAATTAATCTGAGATTTCAATTCATGTTTAACAAAAGACGAAGAACAGAAACAGTTTCTGCTAAAAGTTGTATCTGAATGTAGAAAAACTTTTCAAGAATCTTCAAAAGCCACCTTATCTCAGACATTACCATCTTACTTGTGGCAATTGTAAGGGATAATTTCTTTTCTTTATAATACTTCCTTTCTTGTAACATAACTTTAATAACAAAATGCATTTGAACATTATTTGTTCTCATTTTTATACTTTCTTTGCCCTTTTTTTCTTTTAATTCTTTTAGATTTCGATTTTTTTCATTTACGTTAGAATTTTTTTAAATTAAACCCTTTATTATGTACAAAATGAAAACAAAAGGGTGAAAAAAAAATGAAATGGAATGTTACAAAGTTTTTTTGCATTTTCATAAAATGTCAATTCTTAGGATTCATATCGAGTCTGGTCCTGAAAAATGCGCATACGTTTAAATCTATAAATCTTTACAAAAAAGCGGTGTGTGGTTCTTCAAGACAAAAACATTTTTTATGAAATGAGACCAGTATTATGTTTCTAGGTTTAATTGTATGCATTTTATAAAGTAAAAACAGCATTTTTTTTGCGAAAAATCACGTTTTTTTCAAACTTTGACCCCAATGAGGCACGGGTTAACATTATCCAAATGAGCTGAAACTCTGTCAATCTCATTTTCTAGCCAATTGGCAACTTTTTGGGGGGTCCACGGAAAAAATTCGAAAATTGATTTCTTGTGACCACCCTAGAGCAGTGTGCTTGGAATCATAATCTGATCGGAAGCAACAGTCCTGCGAGACACCTAATTTTAATACACTGTCCTCAAATTTTATTTAAAACATTTAACTAGTCATATATGTCCATGATAGTTTCAGTGATATCTAAATTTCATACTCCTGCAACCGACATACAGCCCTAAATCATTACAACTCTTCCAACATGCTTTGCAGTTGTTGTCGTATAACTGGGATTCAGAGCATCATCCTTTCTCCTCAAAAGTCTAATTCGTCCATTTATGCTGAAAATATTTAACTTAAACTCATGTGAAAAAATTGTATGTTTAAGAAATGTATATGAAGATTTTCTGGCAAATTCTATTTTTTTCTTTCTGTTGATCGGAGAGATGTACGGTTTCCTCCTTACAGATTTTGGTCTAAACTCAGCCTCATTAATGACCCAGTTGATAGTTTCTGTATATATTATTTAATTGCCATACTTTTTCAATTCTTCTGTTCTAGCACTAATTCAGGGATTTTCAGAAAATAAGAGCACTATTATTCTAACATCTCTCTTGTTAATTTTTTAGGAAGGCCGTTTCAACCTTTATTTATAATCCTTATTTTTTTTATTTTTCCTACACCTTACCTTTTTTGTACGATGGAATGGCTTCGAGACATTATTTCAGATGCTTTTTATAAAGATTCTTTAATATTTATCCACTTTTTTCATGAAAATTAACATTTAATTTTGTTTCCTTTACTGCAAGTTCTTTTTTCGTCATTTTTAAAATTCATATGAAATTTCTTCTGCTGAGATAACAACAAATGCATTTATATGTGCTGTGGATTCTGTGGGAGTAAGAGTATGTTCAGTAAAATATGGAAATGAGTGAAAATTTTTAAAAAATTACTAATGTACCATGAGTTTTATGGAAGTATTTTTGAGCTATAATAACTTATAATATTTTTTTCGGTATGTTTAAAGGAAATTTCCATTAACATTTCATTGTAACAAAGGCTGCTAATTAATTATTTAAATTTATTAACTCATTTTATTTCTATTCACGACGGTGAAATTTGCATATTTTTCAAGAACTGCACTCTGTACCTTCACTTTTGTGGAACACTGTACAATTTCAGACGAGGACAAAGTTCATTAATAATATCTAAATCAATTGTTTGCAACACTATTTCGGCAACCACAACCGAAAGGGGGGAGCCCATAGCGGTTCCGGACAACTGTTTATAAGGACAATCGTTGAACACGAAACAATTTGAAGTCAAACAGAATTTCAATAAGTTAGTAATTTCATCGGCATTTAAATTAGTATCAAGAGGAGACTTCGGTCAAATTTTTTGTATAATATTACAAATTAATTCAATAGGTATTGAAGTAAACAATGCTACGACGTCCAACGACACCATAACTTATCCGTTTGGAAATTCAAAATCTTTCAAATCTTCCATAAACCGGAAAGTTGAATTCAAGCTGTAGTTAGAATGGATAGTAAGAGGTTTCAATAACTTAGCCATAACTTGAAAATCGATAAAGGGGGGATTTTGAAAAATCTATAATTGAGCGTAACGGAATATTTGGTTTATGTAGTTTAGACAAGTCGTAAAATTATAGATTATTCATGAAAAACTGGCTTACTAGATTATACCCTTATATGCTCAACGAATCTGGTACGATCCCGACGGAATATTTTGTGTTTTTAAAAGAGTAACTTTAACTTTGATTTTGACTGTGTCCAGGACATGCTTCGATATTCTGCTGTTGCTGATATGCGTATTGATGAGGCTGTGCGTTGCACAGCGAAACGTCTAATTTTGTATATACAGTAGACTCCCTCAAATCCGCACAGCTTGGGACCAGAGGTTGTGCGGATTTTAGAATTTTGCAGATTTCTGGTCATTGATTTGTTTACATTTTTGAAACATTAATTTGATTGGTAGTTAAGAAAGGGAAATTATAATGAATGCTTACAATAAAGTGAAACATTAAAATAAGTAAAATATTAAAATAATTTATTAGTTTAAACATAAGTAATTATTAAAATAATTATCTAAAATAAAAATTTAGAAAAATATTAAATTATTACGAATGAAATCGATCCAATTCGATTCCAAAAGTCCTATGCTGCCATCTAGTGGTGGCAAGGAGAACAGTGTTAATGCTATTATCAGTATATATAGCCTATTGCGCTCACTGTAACTTTTTCATTGTTATTTAGTCTTGAATGCTTTTTTTATACTGCTTTGTATGTTTAGAAATAAATTTGTCTATAATTTAGAAAAAAAAATACCGCGAACAATAATTTTAAAATAGCGTTTCCGTTCGTGGATTTTTCCATTTCGAACTCTGGAATTTTTGATATAGATATGCTAATTTATATCAAAATAAAAGTAATGTAAATTTATTTAGTAATAAATCAGCTGTAACATTCAAAAGAGAATGATTAACAAAAAATTTAGTAAAGAAAACATTGCGGTAGTCGCTGATTTCGGCGCCATCTTGAAATTTGTTCTTGCAACTTAACTGTAAATTTCATTGTTTACATCTGAAAAAATACGCGGATTTTAGGCGTTCGCGGATTTTAGGCTCGCGGATTTAAGGGAGTCTACTGTATTTTTGTTTTTAATTAAATGTTTTTACATATATTTTTAATTAATTTAATTTCTCTGTTTAATGTCGTCAAGTCTGTCTGGAGTATGAAAATTAGTTCTTTTTTCTCTCTCTAAACAAATCTTTCAGTAGGAGAAGACATATATTTACTGTTTTACACTCGTTTCCATTTTAATAGAAAACTTCTTTAAAATATGTGTTTACTTAAATAAAATATCTGTCAACTAAAGCTTAGTTTGCAATTATTACCATCATAGCCACATTTTTTATAAGATTTAATATTTAGTAAAGTATAATTTATCGTATAAAATATTGTTCCTTTTTATTTTGAAAATATTTTTTTATTTGGAACATTTGCAAGAGCATCTACTGGATTAATACAGAGGATTTTTTTAAAGTTTTTATTTATCTTTGAGAAACACGGCGGTATTTGTTAATTCGTTTTGTATTATTTAATTTATATATTTTTTTACAATATTTTTACATCATTTATTTTCTTGTTAAAGCAGCTATGGAGGGCAGTTGGTTATACGTAGCTATGTCTTTAGAAACTGCGATGGCTTGCTTAATGTTTCATAAGTAGAAATATTAGAAGTCTATCCATTAGAAAATATCCATTGAATTTTAGCACATTTATTAACCCTTTGCACTCTTATGTCGATAGTAACTCGACAAAGTGATGATCCTTATTAATACAAGGATCTCAAGTGTAGATACCATTATTTCAGAACCATAATTCTCGTAGTAATGTAACTGTACTAATAGTAGATCCTTTAAGGACATTTCCGTTTATTTTTAGTGTAACATTCTTAGTTTTATTGACTTCGATCAAAATTAGAGTTAACTATCTCAATTTACTCTTTCTACCCACATCTGTACTGCAAAAATTACTGCTTTAAACATTTTTCTGCACAAATTTATTTTTTTTCGGAGATATTAAAATGTACTAATACTGGACAAACAAAGTCCAGTGGTCGACACCTGTCTGTCCCAGCAGTTGACATGTCTGAATCCTTGCAGAAAATGTCAAATAAAAACTAAACGGTTGGAAATATATGCTTTATTTAAAAAGGTATTTGTTGAAAGATTAATGAGTTAATACAATGAAAAAAAAGCAAATTTTTATCAAAAGCTGAAAGAAAGAGTCCCAAAATTTTAAGAACTTTGTAGTACGGCACGTTTTAATGTAAGCTTAAAAAGGACCAGACAATCCCCTGAATACTAATAGCTTACTGCTGATGCTGACTCGAAAAATTGCAGCTATTGTAAGCGAATTTTTCTCAGAGTTTGGCCGGTGTCTCGAATTTGGCAACCACACTTCACGAATAACAATCTTCGCCTTATTTTTCTGTGATCAAATAAGACGGAGATAATTGTTCGAAAATAGCGAACTTACGTACACTGATTTGCCTTCTTTTAAAGCGAGAACTTTAGGATTTAGAAAAAAATGCTTTCTCGTTGGCGTAAAACACGCTGCTTGAATTTTCAAGTATCGAGTGAAGGCACTCTTCTGACAGTTAGCTGTGAATGTCTTCGAATCATTTCAACGACATTTCTTCATTGATATAGCTATTGTTGTTGTTAAATATTTAGCTCTTTTAGACGAAATTGTTGGATTTCTTCTCAAAAATGCATTAAACCATTTGCGCCCTTGTCGGTTATCCACAAAATAGGTTCTCCCAATTTAGTTCCATCCGCAGTTGTCTCACTCTGTTCGCAACGACTTTCCTTGTCACCAGGATTCCAGATTTTGACAAGGCCTTCCACTATTGGTTAGGATGGTACGCTGCGATGCCAGTAGTGAACATCTGTAAGAAATGCAACAAGTTGAAGAAAAGTTCTAAAACACAATACATGAATTCTGCAGAAAAAATTTAGTCAAATTAAAGCCAATGGTATATAAAAAAAGGTGCATAAACATAGGTACAAACAAAAAATAAATATTGGATTGCCTAATTCCAAACTACAAGAAATCATGATAAGATGACAGCACGGTTACACTGTTTGAGATGAAATCACATCGCTCTTAAACTGATGGCTTTATATCTCTATAGTTAGAGGTGTTAATACCAGAGGATTTTATCAGCGACTCCACTGGAACGCAAACGTCTGTGTCATTTTCAAAACCTATTCCTTTACTTCTAATTTAAAAGTATCCATTGCTGGTAAAGTGTCCAGTACTAGTACCGTCATCTTATACTTCTACAATATTTGCAGTAGAAATCTACCATGAAGATTAATGTTTCGAAATAGCGTAGCGGTAGCCAAAAATGTGACAGATATTTCTAAGCACCAACTATATGGTAGTGCAAATGGGCATGTGATGGAAATTTTCAGAAGAAAATTCCCTCCCCCGTTGCGAAATATAAAATAATAATATAATAGGAGGTTTGTCTTTTCATCCCTTCGACTGACTTTTACGACCTCCATGATCGATTGTGTTCCCCTTTCACCCCTGAAAATTTTAAATGTCAGCGACTCTGCCACTATTTCCAAACAATAATCTTCAAAGAGTGCAAAGGTTTAATAGAATTTTAGGTAAAATAATTGAGTGAAATAAATGATAATATAGTAAAACCTGCTACGTTGACCAACCGTGTATGTTTCTCACCTGTCTAAGATGACCTATTCAAGAGAGAATTAAATATCGCTTTTGTAAATTTGGTAATACATTTATAAGTTGTCTGGAGAACAGCGCAGCGTATGTCTTCTGCCAAATGTTGGGTATGTAAGTGGATCTATAATGATTTTTGGTCAGACATCTCGTGGGTTTCTACAGGTCAGCAATCATTATCCAAGGGATGCTAATGACTATGTCAAAATTTTAGCCAACCACATTCATCTGATTTTCCAAAGATCGTTTCCTGCAGGGATGGCGTCTTTCATGCCGATAACTTTTTATTTATTTCAGCTAGACCTATCAAGTCGTAGTTTGAGAAACTTGACAACAAAGTCCGAAATCTCACCCTTGACCTTCACAGATCCTTAATCTTAACATAATTGGGATATTGTGGTTTGTTTTGGAATACATTGTCCGTAGTCGCTAGTATTGTGCTAAAAAAATCGATGAAGTTACTGCTTCGGATATAAAATTACCTAGATTTTTATTAATTCGATTCACTGAACATGAACATGACAAAATAAAAACTAAATTGTCTACATTTTTTTTAAATATGCAGGTTTATATACGTCTTAATATATCGATCCCTCTATATATTGTGTACGTCACACAAGAATTCTTTTAGTACAGGTAAAATATATCAAAAATTAAGTAATCGACGGCAACTGGTAGGAATTTACGAAAATTTGTAAAGAATTTAGTTTTGGCACTAGAAATGGATATCCGATGAGTCCTCGCTAATGTTTTACCATGCTTTTTAAGGGGAGAGGAGGGGGGGGGGGTAGCGGGCAAAAGAAGGTCAATTTGAATTTTTTTTATGTAGATCGAGTAGGATATCGTTTTTCATGAATTTTTTAAATTCTGAATCGAAATATGCTATTCACAAGTCAATACGATCGCTTGTTACAAAGTGACGACAGGTTTTATGAATGCAAAGTCGAAAGTTACATTTCATGAGACAACCCAACTTTATTACATTTATTTTACACGCCATACACTCACTTGCACAACAGGTCATATTTATCTTTTAAATAGTAATTCGATCCGTAATTAATTAATCATCAACACCAGGTTCATCAAGAACTTAGGAAGAACCCCAAAAGTTATTTTCAGGTTTTACATAATTCAGGCAAGTGAACGGGGAATCATTGCATTAATTCCATTCCCCATTTATCCAAAGCCTTCCGTTATCCTTCAAAAGCTGAGGTCCCTTGACCGAATAATAAAGACGAAGACGGTTAGAGTGTGGTGGGGACTAAAGACATTAAAGAAGGGCAGAGTGTTCTGCCAAGTTGCTGGTCCAGGTGTTCCTTTCAGTTTCTATTTTCTAATATTTTACCCGTGTAATGAGAGCAAAGTTACTGGCTCTTTTTGACGGTAGTAGTGCGAGTAGATTTAGTAGTAGTCGTTGTAGTACATAAATAAAGAAAGATATAGCATTTAATAGAAGTTTTATAACTTTCAAAATATTTTTTTCTTATTCTAAATATCTAATAAAAATTTTCTTCAACCTTTTACTTTCTTTTCCTTAATTACCCCCCTTTCATACCGTATGTCCCTGTTTAGGTAGGTGAAGGTGGCCTAAAATTATCCCCTTAAGGGAAACACTTGTGTAAAATAACATAACTGTTTAAATAAAACTTTGGTCCCATGCTAACATGTTTTACACTATAGTTTGCATCAGAAACCATACTTTAATAATTTTTAAACCCAAATTGAGTAATGAAAAAAATAGATTTTTGAAAACGTGGCGAAAGGATCATTTTACCCTCACCCAAGGGCAAAATAATCCTTCATTTAAAAATAATTGTAAATTGTTTTTTATCGGCAAAATAAAGGATATAAAAATAATTATGACAATACATAATGAAATAAATAAGTTTTACAATCAAATAGCATGCATGATTTATTTTATGTAAATTTTAAAATAAAAAAAGTGTCACAAATAATTTTGAAAAAACAATAAAATGGAATATTTGAAAATTATGATCCAAAAGTAATAGCCCATAAAAAGCGCAGAAATAAGTTAAATAATGCCTATTTCCGCCCCATCCGAAAACTCGGAATATTTAAGCACATACCGCAAAGATACACATAATCGTCATTCCTACACATGCATTTTGCGCCCACTTACGACACTTCTGACACTGGATCGAACCTTCACCTGCTGCAGAGGAGGCAAATAGTTCATCGTAATAAATACACTTGCGTTCATCTTCTGAATCTATTTCACTATATTCCAAATATTGGTTTTTAGGCACCCTTTTCTTCTTTATGTTAATCAGTGTTGCCAGTGGGCTACTTTTAGGTAGCTTTCATTACAAAAAGCTACCTATTGCAGCCGTTCGGAGGAAAGCGATTTCAAAAAATTTTGGTATATTTTCATTGATCATGACCCCCAAACCCCGAACCCACCCTCCTTTTAAAATTGATATATATATATATATATATATATATATACATATATCTGACCTTTGTCACACTGTAACTCTCGTATTTATGAACCGATTTGGATGTAATTCGGTGTGTACATAGTACATACCAATGTCTCGACTGAGTTCGTTGGCCAGCTTCATCCGCCATTTTGTTTCAAAATGGCGGCCATTTGAATTTAAAAAAAAATTAAAATTTGAAATGTGGTACCAAAAAATTGAAAATGGAAAAATATTTTTTTCTTATGTATTTGACATTTATACAAAGATTCCGGAGTAGGTTTTGTTTCGTCTATATCTTAAAAAATGGCTGAGTTATAGCATTTTGAATTTCTAGCTTGGCTGACATTTTGAAATGTACTGAATTTTGTCACGCGATAAAAGGCGTATTTATGAACAGATTTGGATGCAACTTCCTTTATACATAGTACATACCAATGTCTCGACCGAGTTCGTTGGCCAGCTTCATACGCCATCTTGTTTAAAAATGGCGGCCATGTAAATTTTAAAGAAAAAATTTAAATTTGAAATGTGGTACAGAAAATTAAAAATTGAAAAAATATTATTTTCTTATGTTTTTGACCTTGATACAAAGATTCGGGAACAGTTTTTGTTTCGTCTATATCTTAAAAAATGCCTGAGTTATAGCATTTTGAATTTCTAGTGTGGCTGATATTTTGAAACGTCCTGATTTTTGTCACGTGATAACAGGCGTATTTATGAACCGATTTGGATGTATCTTGGTGTGTACATAGTACATACAACTATCTCCACCGAGTTCTTTGGCCAGCTTCATCCGCCATTTTGTTTCAAAATGGCGGCCATTTAAATAATTTAAAAAAATTTAATTTAAAATGAGATACCAAAGAATTGGAAAAAGAAAAAGATTTTATTTGTATGTGTTTGACCTTAATATAAAGATTCCGGAACAGTTTTTGTTTTGTCAATATCTAAAAAAATGGCTGAGTTATAGCATTTTGAATTTCTATTGTGGCTGACATTTTAAAACGAACTGATTTTTGTCACGCGATAACAGGCGTATTTATGAACCGATTTGGATGTAACTTGGTCTGTACATAGTATATACCAATATCTCGACCGAGTTCGTTTTCCAGCTTCATTCGCCAACTTGTTTCAAAAGGGTTGCCATTTAAAAAAATTAAATTTAAAATTTAAAATGAGGTATTAAAAAATTGGAAAATGAAAAAGATTTTTTTATGTGTTTCGCCTTGATACAAAGATTCCGGAGCAGTTCTTGTTTCTGAAAATTTGTTCTTTTGTTTATATCTTAAAAAAAGGTTGAATTATAGCACTTTGAATTTCTAGCATGGCTAACATTTTGAAACGATCTTGTATTTGTCACGTATTCTCCTATTTCGATGTAAGAAGGCATGTGGATAGTATACATCAATATCTCGACTAAGTTTGCTGGCCAGCTTCATCAGCCATCTTGTTTCAAAATGGCGGCCATTAAATTAAAAAAAATTATATTTAAAGTGAGGTGCAAAAAAATTAGAAATTGAAAAAGGTTTCTTTCTTAAGTATTTGACCTTGATATAAGGAATCAGGAGCATTTTATGTTTGTCTTTATCTTAAAAAATGGCTCAGATATAGCAGTTTCAATTTCTAATGTGGGTAACATTTTGAAAAATCTGATTTTTTGCCTGCGACACCACTCGTATATATCAACCGATTCCGATGTGAGTGAGCATGTGCACAGCAATTACTAAGGTCTCGACCAAGTTCACTGGTTAGCCTCATCCACCATGTTGTCTTAAAATGGCAGGCACTTTAAAAAATCGCCGAATTTGGCAGCCAAATATAAGTTACTTTAAATAAAAGCAGCTTGGATAAAGCTGACTAATTTCGCGAAATTCTCATTCATAATGATTTAGTATTGATAAAAATTAGTATTGAATCTCCTATATTTTGTTTCCACTAAATTGAGCTTCGTGTGTTTGAATAATATAAGTTGGCTTTTTTAAAATAAGGAATATGAAAGCTACCTCTTCCTCCCGTCACTGGCCGGAAGGACTTTTTTTAAATTCAGATTTCTTCATTGGAAGCACTTTTTTTGAAATAGGAAAATTCGCCTTATTTAATGACATATTAATTAAGGCGAAAACAAGAGGAATTTTAAAATTTCAGAAAAGTGTTGCCAATCAAGAAATCTGAATTTAAAAACAGTAGCCCACTGGCCTGGCAACACAGATGGGAATACGTCTTTTCTTTGACTTCATGCTCTCTTCTTTGCTTGTTCTGGCTATTTCGTTTAGATTTAGCATATTTTAATTGAATTTTATTAGATGCAGCCTCTTTTATCTTCTGGTTGAATCCATATCAATTCAGGTAGGGGGGGGGGTTACTTTCATAGTCTCAGAAGTTTTTGAATTGAACATATGTTAAATTTAATTAAATAAAAGGTACCTGTATATTTTTCTTTTGTCCAAAAAAATTCCTGGCCCGAGATACAGGCCGACAAAGATGACATCCCGGGCACTATTTCCCATTCTGGATTTTTGATAAAAATTTTAAAGTGCTCTATCTCTAGAACTGAGCAAGATATATTGTTGCGGTTTTTTTTTTATTTTAACCCTTCTTTGCATGATGATGGAAATTTCCATCATAACATTGAATGCCCAAAAATTATATAAAAGAACAAGTTCACTTTAAGTTGATCGTGTCTGGATACCTTTCTAATGTCCATTGCATAAAAAAAAAACATAGCTGTCAAAAAAAGGCTTCTCCAGCTCCTCCACCTCCAAAAGATATAAGAACAGATGGTGCTGAACATTGGCCAACAGTGGGTGGGTCACACCGGTGCAAGTATCCTAAATGTAAAGTGTATTCTACAATTTCTTGTAGTAAATGTGGAGTCAATTTGTGTCTAAATAAAAATAATAATTGTTTTGTTAATTATCATAAAGAATAAAAAATATCCAATGATATCCTCTTTTATTTCTATTTAGTACTAAGCTAATGATCTAACTTTGCATGATGATGGGAATTTCCATGGTATTGCTTTTTGCTAAATTTATACTATAAATATATACTAAGATTTTTTTTTAACCATTTTTCCTTTAATTTTCAACATGAATTATATAACCTTGATTTATTTCACCAATAAAGAAAAAATCATGCAAAGAAGGGTTAAAGATAATATTTTTCTGTTTAAAATGATGTACCCAATTTTGAAATATGTATTCAAATTTTCTTATGGCAGCCTTTTGATTTTTTTTAAACAATTTTTTTTTTCAAAAATGCCAATCCCAAAAATTTTGATTTTTTTTGCTATTGATCAATACCATTGGGTACAACCTTCACTGTAAAGGAGAATTTCCACTTTTGCGTTTAACAAGTTTTAGAAACATTTCAAAAATTCAGAGAATTTTACAGGATATATATACAATTCCAGTAAAAGTCACTGAATTTTTGTTTATTTGTACAGTAGCGCTCAAAAGTATTTTGACAACCTTATATTCTCTCTTATTTTATTTAATATAAAAATGTAAAAGAAAATATATTCCCTATAATTGAGAACACTATGACTGGAGTTATTCAAATGTATCAAGTTTCTACTTGTTTGTTTACATTCGGCGCCACCGAAGAAATATGACTCCTCCTTAGCTCTAAAGTATTTTGACAATTAGTTTGCATTTAATTGTTGAAGGTGTCAGCGGCGCTATAGCTTCGATTAGTGTTTATATTGACTTATTGTGATTAATTTTAAGGATCAGGAATGCCGAAATCTAAAAAATATTGAAGTGATTCTAGAAAAGCCGCTGTAAATGCACTTAATAAAGGTAGACTGCAAGCAAAATTAGCTCGTTCTTTTAACTTGTCTCGGTAACTTGTTATTACATGGAATAAAGTTTTTAATAAACAGAAATACATCGAAAATAAGCCTCAAAGTGGCCATTCGAAAAAAAAAAAAACTTGCAATGTTGACTGTATTATAAAAATGATATCTACAAGTGATTGTCGTAAGTCCGCTGTAATAATAAAAAATGAATTGAAAGAAAATTACGGCAGACACATACACGTTTCATCAGTCAAACGACGCCTAAACCTCTATGGTTTACATGGTAGAAGACCAGCAAAAACACGTTTCTAATCTAGTAAGAATAGGAAGGCTAGAGTTGCATTTGTAAAACGGCATAACCCTTTCAGGGGCAAAGCAATGCTATTGCTGAACTGTTGAAATTAATGACTGACACCAGAATTTTGGTTAAAAAAAATTCGGTTTATTATGTGTGTGAAATATAGCTTTTTCGTATTTAATAAATAAATCTGTTTTCAAATTCCGGTATCAATCATTAATTTCAACACTTTAGCAATGGAATCGCTTTGCCCCTGAAAGGGTTATGCCGTTTTACAAATGCAACTCTAGCCTTCCTATTCTTAGTAGATAACAAGCGTGTTTTTGCTGGTCTTCTACCATGTAAACTATAGAGCTTTAGGCGTCGTTTGACTGATGAAACGTGTATGTCTATGCCGTAATTTTCTTTCAATTCATTTTTTATTATTACAGCGGATTTTCGACAATCCCTTGTGGATATCATTTTTATAATATAGTCAACATTTTAAGTTGTTTTTTTCGGATGGCCACTTTGAGACTTTTTTTTATGTATTTCTGTTTATTAAAAACTTTATTCCATGTAATAACAAGTTGCCGAGACACGTTAAAAGAACGAGCTAGTTCTGCTTGCAGTCTACCTATCTTAAGGGCATTTACAGCGGCTTTTCTAGAATCATTTCAATATTTTTTTTACTTTTTGGCATTCCTGATCCTTAAAAATAATCACAATAAGTCAATATAAACACTAATCGAAGCTATAGCGCCACTGACACCTTCAACAATTAAATGCAAACTAATTGTCAAAATAATTTTGAGCTAAGGAGGAGTCATATTTCTTCGGTGGCGCCAAATGTAAACACACAAGATTAAACTTGATACATTTAAATAACTGCAGTCATAGTGTTCTCAATTATACGGAATATATTTTCTTTTACATTATTATATTAAATAAAATAAGAGAGAATATAAGGTTGTCAAAATACTTTTGAGCTCTACTGTATCATATTTGTAAGAGTAAGCTTACTACATATTCTAAACAAGTTTGAAATTGCAACGTCAAATGTGGCAAATGAGGTGCGTTCGTACTATAACTAGTTTTATAAATATTCAGATCTTGGTGCAATAAGTGTTACACTCTTGGGCAAAAAGGCATGAATACAAAATTTATTACAATTCTATATATTAAATTCAGTAATATGAATCCATCTTAAAAAGGACTTAATCACCAGGGCAACCTAGAATCATTACCTATCATGACATATCATTGAATCAATTATGTATTGTTAGATTTTAAAATAAAATGAAGAAAACTTTTATTAATATCTTTTTACATTTTAATTCGATTTTCATAATATTTGAAGTGATACATACATTATTTTCAATACCGAACATTGCATAGTAAAACAATCTCAATAACATATATCAATTACACAGCAATACAACTATATTAATGCAAGTTAGAGTTCAGACAGACGGGCAGACAAACCGAATCCATTAAGACTTTCAAATATGTTGGAAAATGTTAAAAACACATAAACGTTTGGAATTTTGACTTTTAGAAATTTATATCAATAGACGGAAGCATACTTGAATGCTTTCATACAACCCTGTATTTTACCAACTATCTTTATATATATGCCACTATTTAGCTAATATTTAATTAAGACTAAAACACGCTTAAAACTGGTGAAATCACACTTCCAGGGTTTATCATCCATAGTCGGCCATATATCTAATTCTCTGCGTTGACCTGTATATCATTTTATCTATATTCTAAAAACATACCTTGGTACACTTAACTGAGTTCAGCGTAAAAATGCACAACTCATTTAAAAATCACCTTTAAACTACTTTCGTTCATACTCAGTAACCCTTACGATTTCTTTTGTATAGCCCTGTATATGATCTACAGCATTTATACACACAACGTGTAAGGAACCAGTAACTTTGTTACAGAGGCTCTCTAGTGGTTTGAAGGTGAACATGGTGTAAGACGTAACTCTAGTCTAGAAGCACTCTAATTGTCCGCGGTGCATTTTTAATTAGGAATTCACTGCTCCGCGAGTTAGCGGTAACCGTATGCAAATTTATTTGCTCAGTCTGCCAGCGTATAAATAGGGGAGCAAAAATATCTTAAAGTAGTAGTTGGTTAGTCAGTTGGTTAGTTAGGCATTGGAGAGAGTGTGAGCTGGCGTAAGTAGTTTTTGGTGTGGAGAAACGGCCATGTATGGCTGGAGCTTAGCTTGGGAACAAGAACAGATTCAGAGTGAGATGAAATCTAGATGTGGATTTAAAATGAACCCCGCCGCCGCAGCTTAAGAACGCTCCGGATAAATGAAGTTACGTGAATTAACTTTTGATTTTATATTTAATTAAGTTTGTTTTATTGCTATCACGGAGGGAGGGCGAAGTTTGTGAGATCTTATGTGCGAAACCCTTTGCCGTTGTTGAATAAAAGCTCTATATTTAAAGTCTATATGATTCTTCATGAACTCTCACCATTATAAGTACGCCACAAACGTAATATGGAAAAAATTAGTTAAACTTAAAAATTCATATCACAACTAAAAATGCACTTCCAGCAATCATCGCTAATATACAGTATTTCGTATACAGTAAAGTATCCGAAATCTTTTGTGTGTCCCTGTAAATACTATGCACTTTCTATCACACAGGAAGTAACTTGTTGTAAACCTCAGCAACATATATCAATTTCATTATATGTGAAAGAGTTTAGCGTAATTAAAATATGCCGCAAACAATATTCCCCTTATACTATTATGTACCGGAATTCTTTTGTTTGTATCTGTAAATGAACAATTAATATTCTTTGTACCACATATTTTACAGAATGTATATTTTAGTACACTTCACTTTAGTACATAGTTAAGATTGTTTGTTTCCATGTTTTGTTTTATTTGTTTTATGCTTCCATTCACCGAACTTTTTAGACACACTTTGTATAACTTGTTAAAATCAAAAGTAGAAGTTTTCTTTTACAGGGAAGGTAGTATTCAATGGTATTGATCAACAGAAAAAAAAAATCAAAATTTTTGGGATTGGCATTTTTGAAAAAAAAAAATACTTTTGATAAAAAATAAAAAATAAAAGCAGAAAGCTGCCGCAAGAAAACTTAAATACATATTTCAAAATTGAGTACTATATCATTTTAAACAGAAAAATATTATCTTTAAAATAAAAAAAACGCAACAAAATATCTTGCACCGTTCTAGAGATAGAGCACTTTAAATTTTTTATCGAAAATCGCGACTGGGAAATGGTGCCCGGGATGCCATCTTTGGCGGCATATATCTCGGGCCAGGAATTTTTTTGGGCAAAACAAAAATATACAGTTATATCATTTTTTCTTGAATTTTTAACATATGTTCAATTTAAAGATTTCTGAGACTATGAAGGTGAGATTTTTTTTCTTTGGCTGCCTGAATTGACACGGACTATACCTTCTTTTTCTGTCCTCTAATTTTCGTTTCGAAGCACAGTTGATTCTTATAAGGAGTGCTCGTTAAACTGACACTTTCCATCAATTTCCTTTTCCTCGAAGTGCTTGATTCCGTTTTCTTTGGAGACGGTAGGATAACAGGTGGACTCAAAGAGAAAGGTTTGGGGCAGTCACACATTTGGATCCTGTTAGGCATTAACTGAGACATAAATAGTTAACACAAATGTAGCTTAAACCTATTTATTATATAACATTACTAGCCAGAAACATAGCTATCAAGCAGTAACAACCAAGTATATTTACATATTCAATTCGTGCGGCCTGTTGCCATTCCGGTAGCATAAAAGTGTGTTACAATACATAACATTCCTCCCCCTATGTAACGTAGTCCTTTAGCCAGCTTGGTGGATGTTTAGCTCTGACTGGTCTCGATGGAAGGACCGCTGGCCTTGCAACATCCGGCAACGTTCCAACCCCTGCGGGTGCAGTCCCAATTAAACTGTCCATCTTCCTAGGTTCTGAAACCACGTCCTTTGTCGACAGAACTGGATTCTGGTTGTCTCCTGCTGGCTCAGAGTTCTTGCTGTCTCCTACTGATTCTGACATCAACGATGAAGGTGTTGGGACATTAGCTGGATATGTTGAAGAACTGTCAGAGTCTGTCATATGTTGAGGACTGCCCAGGCGTCGTCTTAGTTGGTCAATGTGTCTTTTCCGCACAAGATCTTTATCCGTCAAAACCTCATACATTGTGGGGCTAATTACTTCTATTATTGTAGCTGGTACCCATTTGTCGTGAGGGTGGAATCCTCGAGCATATACCAAGTCTAGAGGTGCAAACATCCGGAATCTTGAATTAGACTGATCCTTAGGATTATGCTCTGAAAAATCTGGATGGATCCTGTCGAGGCAGGTTTTCAAACGACGGTTCATAAGCAGCTCTGCTGGAGAAACATTGGTAGCAGAATTGGGCGTAGCATGTTGTGCTAATAAGAATGATGCAAGTCTAGTATTCCAATTCCCCGAAACAATTCTTCGAAGTGCATCTTTTGTTGTTTGCACCATCCGTTCTGCTTGTCCGTTTGATGAAGGATCTCCAGGAGCTGTGAATGTATGATGGATTCCGTTTCTCATAAGGAACCGTTCAAATTCAGACGATGTGAAGCCAGGTCCGCTATCCGAGACTATGGTGTCAGGAATACCATGTGAGCCAAAAAGCTTCCTCAAAGCTTCAATAGCACAAGGTGAGTCTGTTGACGATACCTTAATAACCTCTAGCCATTTTGAGTATGCATCAACGACAATGAGGAAAAGGGATCCCTGAAAAGGCCCAGCATGATCGATATGGAGTCCTGACCATGGTTTTCTAGTGCATTCCCATGTTCCCAGTGTCTTAGGAGGTGCGTGTCGTGTTTGTTGACAAACGTTACACCTATTTACCGTGTCTTCAATTTGACTATCCATCTTTGGCCACCACATGTAACTTCTTGCAAGGCCCTTTGTACGTACGATGTGTGAACTGTGGACAGTGGCCAATAGGTGTTCTTGTGCCTTTCTGGGTATTATGACCCTGCATCCCCAAAGGAGGCATCCTTTGTGGGTTGAGATTTCCAGTCGCCGTTGAAAATAAGGGATGAATTCTGCATCTGGATTTTCAGCTGGCCACCCCTTCAAAACCCAGTTGAGCACTCGGGCTAAGATAGGGTCTTGCATAGTCATCCGTGCAATATCTTTGGCTGAAATGGGAGGCTTGTCCAAGGCCTCCAGGAGCAATACTTCGTTAGGAGATGTCTCATGATGAATCATCTGAGGGTGAGGTAGACGACTAAGTCCATCTGCATTAGAAATCAATTTACCAGGTTGGTATACAAGATGATAATCATATGAGCTTAAAGCTAGGGACCACCGCTGCATTCTTGGAGATAACATTGTTGGTGTGGGTTTGTCGCTGGCCAGAAGGCCCAGTAAAGGCTTGTGGTCAGTTCTTATTTCGAATTTCTGCCCATAGAGGTAGTTGTGAAACTTCCTAACCCTTGAATGATGGCCAAGGCTTCTTTGTCAATCTGGGCATACCGACGCACTGTTGGGTTCATTGTTCTTGAATAGAACGCCACTGGAGCTTCAACTCCCTCTGACAATTTGTGGCTGAGGACAGCGCCAACACCATACTGAGAAGCATCACATGTCAGAATGATTGGTTTCTTTTCATCGAAATGTATGAGGAGGGAATCACTTGATAAGAGTTTTTTAACCTTATTAAAAGCTTCATCGTGACTTTTCTTCCATTTCCACACTACTCCCTTGTCTAGCAAGCGATGAAGAGGCTCTGCCACTGTTGCTTTATCTTGTAAAAACACATGATAAAAGTTTAGTAGACCCAAAAATGCTTGGAGTTCTTCTCTCTTTGTTGGCGGAGGGGCTTCTTGAATAGCTTTTACTTTGTCCTTTGTGGGTTTAATACCTCTCTCGTTGATTTCATAACCTAAGGATTCAAGTTTTGGAGTTCCAATAATACATTTATTTTTGTTTAAGCGTAACCCAGCTTTAGAGAATCGATCAAGAACTTCACGAAATCGCTTGGCTACTTCTTCTTCTGTAGAACCTTTGATCAAGACATCATCATAGCATGGAAACACTCCTGGTATGTTTGCGAGCAATGTCTCAATGAACCGTTGGAATATTCCAGGAGCTGTGGAAATTCCAAATTGGAGGCGATTGCACTTGAATGCTCCACGATGTGTCACAATTGTTTGCGCCATGGCAGAAGATTCATCCACGACTAATTGCAGATATGCTTGGGACAAGTCAAGCTTTATGAAATGTCGGCCTCCTGTTAATTCTGCAAGTATTTGACTTACTGCCGGTACTGGATATGGATGGGTGCCTAAAGCCTTGTTGACTGTACATTTATAGTCACCGCATAACCTAATATCTCCATTAGATTTCATGACAGGAACTACAGGAGTTGCCCAATCAGAGTAACTGACTGGTTCCAGAACTCCTTGGTCTTGTAATCGTTGTAATTCCTTCTCAATCTTGGGTCTTAGAGCAAATGGTACATTCCTAGCTTTCAGCTGAATTGGACAAACTGAGGGATCCAAATGTAACTTGACAGGTGTACCTGTAAAGCTTCCCAGTTCTTCCTTGAAAACATCAGAGAATTCACTCAGGACATTATCCAAAGTAGAATGCTGTATGCTATGGATGCCTGTTACCTTTATTCCCAATGGTTCGAACCAATTTAGACCTAGAAGTCCTTGACGTTTCTTTTTAGCAATCAGAAGTGGAAGTTCCTGTTCATATGAAGCATATTTAACTCTAACATGGCACCGACCCAAGATTTCTACTGGTTGTTTATTGTAGTCTTTGACAACGAAAGGAGACTTTTCCAACAGTGGAACGTTGTGAGGATATAACCGGTCAAAAGTACCTTTGTCAATGATGGATATTTTAGCTCCTGAATCTACTTCCATAACGCATGGTGTACCATTGATCAGGACGGTTGTTTTCATGTTTGGTGTTTCCACACTGTTGAGGCACACATTTTTCAAATGGACTGTGTCTAAACTCTCTGTGTCGGTAGAATCAGAGTCACTATTTTGTAAATTCTGCTCATGTACTGTTTTCCTAGATAAATTTGATTTATTCCGACAGACTCTTTGTATGTGGCCCTTCTTTTTGCAGGCATGGCATTCAACATCTTTAAATTTGCACTGTGCTCTTGGATGGTTGCGTCCACAACTAGCACAATTTTATTTCTGAGATTGCCTTTGATTTCGATTTTGTCTCTTGCCAAGAGGCATAACTGAAACAGTTCCAGATCCTCTAATCTCTTTTACATGAGAATTGGCCGTTTCTGCCGCCAAGGCCTTATCTAGTGCTTGAGCAAACGTTAACGATGAATCGGCGAGTAAACGACGTTGGAGAGCTTCATCTCTCATACCGCACACCAACCTATCTCGGAGCATGACATCTAACGACGCACCGAAATTACAGTGCTCGGATAGCTTCCGTAATTCTGCAATGAATGCACTTACACTTTCTCCCGACTGTTGATTCTTACGATAAAATAAAAATCGCTGGAAGATCTCAGAATGTTTCGGCGAGAAATATGCCTTAACATGTTTTATTAGCTCGTCATAAGACTTAGTAGTAGGGTTTGCTGGGGACACGAGAGAACGGATCGTCGCGTACATCTTCGCCCCGCACACACTCAAAAATATGGCCCGTTTTTTTGTTGGTTCGGTGATATTGTTTGCTTCTAAAAAGCATTCCAAGCGTTCATGGTAAGCATCCCATGTTGACGGTTCCGATACGTCGAAAGGCTCCAAGCTGCCGAAAGTAGCCATTTTCTTCACAAAACGATGTTGAGAAAGAAAAAAAAAAGGTTCTTTATTAGAAATTAGCAGAATGTAGATATACTCACTGTTCTGAAACGTCGGTAAGCGTTGCCGCAGTTAGGCCTAAAGCGTAAGCATAAGCTTCGATCTTCAGCAATTCTCGCAGTTATCTGAATACTTTTAGCTTAGCAGAATACTTTTACCTCGTCGCCAATTGTTAGGTATTAACTGAGACATAAATAGTTAACACAAATGTAGCTTAAACCTATTTATTATATAACATTACTAGCCAGAAACATAGCTATCAAGCAGTAACAACCAAGTATATTTACATATTCAATTCGTGCGGCCTGTTGCCATTCCGGTAGCATAAAAGTGTGTTACAATACATAACATTATGGTTCATGATGGCCAGGAACCGGTACCGTATTTTCTTCAGCCAAAAAATGGTAGTAAAACGATCCACATAATGGATAATTTTACCCGACAACATGACTGTTCATTTTAGATCATATAACTAGATTGCGCCGAGAAACATAACAAACTTAGCATGTGCAATTCACATCTAAAAACATACTCTATTAAGTCAAACAAGTCATATTTCTGTACATGAAAGACTTTATATGTAAATAAATATGAAAGTTATTGCTTATATTATAACAGATATTATAAAACCCACTTTTTCAAAGAATTCTATTCAAACGCGTAATACTGCGATCGTTAGAATACCGCCATTGCTTCTTCTTCACTTGAAAAACCTATGTGAAGAAAACCTATGTGAATCGTTTTGCCCGCTAAGATCATTTCAGGCTACCTTCCTGTACTCTGGAATGCATAAAAAAACGGAAGCCAGTCCTTTATGGTAAATTCATCACAATTGGTGAACACGAATTGAGTCGCACGGAACCTTTCGTTGTTGATGGTGGTCACCTTAAGCACTCCGTAAAATAGAACAAGGACACTTCCAAAACTTATCATGGCGTTTGCATGCAGTACATAAACTACTTGAAAAACAATTTCATGCCGATAAAAACACACGTAACAGTGATATTCTATGGTTATGATGATCCAGATAGTACGCAAAATAGTAAACATTTTATGCAAGTAACCGACATATTACCCCACAGTTTCAGCAAGTACTCCGGTTTATATCAATCGAAAGCGGTTTTTTCGGTAATGACCAAAACAAGAAGCAGTTGAACACCACACTGTTAAAAATATCGTGAAAAATTACCTCTGTTTTTAAAGGCTATCTATTTTCTGACCAATGAGAACGCTACATAAATACTTATGAAGCGTTCTCATTGGTCATAAAATAGATAGCCTTTAAAAACAGAGGTAATTTTTCACGATATTTTTAACAGTGCATGCTGCTACTATGCTTCAAAACAGTACCGACTCGTTGATACAGAATTCTAGAGATGCATATGTGCTATTTGTTTAGACGACTAGAGTAGTCTCCGTAATTACTACCAATAATTGTTAATAAAGATATAGACGTCCTTATAATTCGAATTGTCTGAAAATTTTATACTTTACTTAAAAAACAAAATAGGGCGTGCGCAGAGTAAAGTGTATTCTTCCACCTCATTAAAAGGTCAACACAATGGCATCAAAACCTACATCCTCTTCGCACAGGAACTTTTGCAGATGTGACACAAGTGCACACTTGGTAAAAGTGAAAGCTGCTTATAAAGTCTATAACTAAAGGGAAAATCACACACACTATTTAAGTGAAACTTTAAGCTCAACACGCATCTTTATCTGCAACTGTTGCTCCAAAAACGCCGTGTGATTGGGATTTCCTACGGGAAATATTATCTGCAGTCTACAGCATTTTTCACTGCAAGAGGATTTTGATGCGTGCTGCGCTTAATCTGACCAATAGCGTAAAAGCAGATGCCTGCGTCACTCCTCAAAATGCGAAGCTAACGAGAAAGACAGGCTACCGCGGTGGGTCCGATTCTTCTTTTTTTACAGACCGCTGGAGTCACGTGATGCTCTTTTCGCACACCTTCATTGGTGCATTCGAGCATCACGTGACTCTAGCGGTCTGTAAAAAAAAGAAGAATCGGACCCACCGCTGTAGCCTGTCTTTTTCGTTAGCCTCGTCAAAATGGCTGTCGAGATCAAGATGGCTGCCGTTAGTGTTTACGTGTATATGCATGTTCTTTTGTTTTGAAAACAAATTAAACATTTAAGATCTAATCGCAAAAAATTATTTTTATACCACAAAAGAAATATTTTAATGAAATCCACGACGTGACAATAAAAAAAGAAGATCCTGCCGCTGTTCCAAATAGTATCTCTATTAACTTTCGATGACTGCATGATACAAATGCTCGTAAGTAAATTTTTATAAAAATTAAGGTATTTCTAATTATTAATCTTATATTTTGTTTAACAATAAGAATAATTGCAGTGTTAAGAGATTTTTTATATCATTTTACTTTTTATGAGCTTTGGTAGTGTTTTGTCTTCTTGTAGCCAAACTCGTCAATGTAAACAAACAGAAACATTTTCTGTCTTCTTCAATGTATTATTACACAAAAATATCAGATGAATGCTTCTGTCTGTGGTATATTATACTACTAAAAAACAACTTTTCAAAAGTAAAAAAAAGAAAAGAAAAAAGGGGAAAGTTGTGGCTGAAAAATAGTGTGATATCAAATTTCCAAGCTTATATTATGGTACTTATTTAACATTTTTTATTAAAAATTTACCATACGTAAGTCGAGTACCTAAGTATGCGTTGATAGAAAGCCTTTTCTCCTTTACTAAATACATCATAACGTGTTTCTGAAAATTAATTTTTTTTAATTATGCATGATGGGCTTGGCGGCCATCTTTCCATATTTTACACAAATTTCTAAGTACACAAGTATATTGTTAAGATCGGAAATTCGAAATTGTTGCTAAAGCAAACATTTTATGCTTTTAATTTATGGAAATGGGTGCCTTTGTGTCTTAAAATAAAGTTGAAGTAACTTCAGGTTTCATCTTATGATTCTTTTTTTTCGGAGGGGGTTAATTAATTAGTTAAAGCAGTAAAAATCAATTTGTTTTTTTTTTTCAAAATAAAAGACAATCTTAATTTATCTGTCTGTAGCCAAAACTAGAAGTTCAAAATTCTTAATAATGCAAACATATTACGAGCTTGTCTGCTTAGTAATTTGTGTAAAATATGGAAAGATGGCCGCCAAGCCCATCATGCATAATTAAAAAAAAATTAATTTTCAGAAACACGTTATGATGTATTTAGTAAAAGAGAAAAGGCTTTCTATCAAGGCATACTTAGGTACTCGACTTACGTATGGTAAATTTTTAATAAAAAATGTTAAATAAGTACCATAATATAAGCTTGGAAATTTGATATCACATTATTTTTCAGCCACAACTTTCCCCTTTTTTCTTTTCTTTTTTTTTTGCTTGGCTTTTTTTTTACTTTTGAAAAGTTGTTTTTTAGTAGATATCAGTCCTTTTTTTAGACAGATTATATATAATTGAAATAATTCTACTCGCTAAAATTAGTCCTTGTATAGCCTTTATCAGCAGGGAACAAATACAATAGTATACATTTTGTTTACGTATCATTCATTTTTTAGAGTAATTAATAATTTAAAAGTAAGGAAAGTCAATTTCATCTTTCAAAGTATCAGTCTTTCTCAATTTATATCTCCTTAAAATTTTCTATGAAGGATGAAAATTTAGTAAAAATCAAATAGAGTCAAAATAAAATATATATTTACAGTTAGTCTGTCAGTTAATTGTTTGTTCTAACTTTTTTTTGCTGACGGTTTTGCAAAATAAATTTACCTTTACAAATACCTACGTATAATCCGAGAATGAAGCCCCGCAGGCATCTAAAGAATCGAAGATCTGTCTAAAGAAGTAAATCTAGCAATTCTAGACATGATGAGGAAACATTTTTGATAAAAAAAATCTAAAAATTTAAAGATATAAACTGTACATCTTCATCTAGATCGTGTTATAAAGAAGAAAGAATAAATATGTAATTTTACTCAAGTCTGTTTATCCTTACCTATTTGCATAAATGTGAGAATATAATTTCGTATAAAAATTCCCGTAAATTGATTATCTTTAATAGTCTATTATTAAAGCCGCATAAACATTAGAATTAAATTTTTTTCAGTTAAAAATTGCCTGAAATCTATAGTCTTATCGTTCGTCAAATTTGTTTTATGTTCTTTTTAATACCCAGACACCTTTTCTAAACTCTGACAAAAGATCACAGAAATACTGAAGTTATCCAAATACTTATATCTTTCTATCGTATTTGTTTTTTGAGGGGGGGGGAGGGGGGAGGAAGAGAGCTTAAGAACTTCGTTTTGTTCTTAGAATTCTGAATTAATCATTGAAAAGATCTACCTACATAAGTCTTGTTGCAGAATTTTCATTAGCTAAGAGTTGCATCAACTTATACATCATGTGAATATATTAAATTACTTTTGTAAAATACTAGATGGGAGCCATTGATATTTTCAGAGCATTTGCCTACATTTTAAACTTAAGTCATTTACAACTATTCATTCATTTTCTATACGAATTAAAGAAGTCGTTGTTTCCATGGCAACTGTACCTTTCACTATTGCTTGTTTGTTTGTATGTTTTATTCAACACATATATATCAGATCACATGGGGATCACGGCGGTATTTGAACCCGCCCCCACCTACGCTCTCAAGCGGTTAGCGGCGTGGTGTGTTATCCACTCAGCCACGGTGGGCAACAATTGCTTTCTCTAATACCCAGATACTCAAATTTAACCAGCTGCGCTTATAATTATGCTCATAACAGAGTACATTTATATGTAAGAGTGGTGACATATGCACAAGTCGTGTACTCATATTCATGTTTTTGTCCAAAGTACAGTAACTCAGTTTTCAGTAATAGACGTGGAAGATTTCGATTAAACTAACCAGAAAAGTTAAAAAACATTGGCTTTCTGATTTGATTTTATTCAAAATCGTCTCAACCAACCAAAGTTAATGTCCGGGATCCAGATAAATTTTTCTCTGTTAGTAAAATTAGATTGACCAATCAGTAGCCTCCATCCTTGCAGGCTTTTCGGTGTTTACTGCAAACATAAAAAAGTTTTCAAAAATGCAGGCTTCTGATTGATCAATCTCATCTCGCTAATAGCGAAAATATATCTTGATCCCGGCCTATTCAACGCCCTTTAAATATTCGAGAAAGCCTTGACATGCGTCAGGAAAATATCACACAAAGCCGGCAAAACAAAGAAGAAAAATCATTCATTGGCTCGTTCATATCCACGAGCCAATTAATGATTTTGTTCCTTTGCTTTGCCTGCTTTGTGTGATGTTTTCGTGACGCGTGTCAAGACTCTCAAATATCTAGGGGGCGTTGGTTTATTTCACCATCATGAAGATATGAAAGGAGAGGAGCAGACACGTCAATCTTCCCGTGTGAAGAACTACATACCAAAAAAAAACGAGTTCTTCCCCCCTCTTCTGCCCTTTTCTCTCTTGATTTTGACCGATAGCAGCCCATTTAGCAGTCTCCAGTGCAAGATGCCGCTATATATGGCGGACGCAAGGGGGAGTGTGTTAGCGTGACCAATGACATAATAGGCCAGTTCATGACGTTTAAAAGTCACACGGAGTTGGATCATCTCTACACGATGATTAGTACAAAGCGGTGCGCCAATTTTTTTGTGTCCATTGCCGTGTACAGATAATCAACTCCGTGTGACGTGATGAGCTGGCCACACTTTAGGAACAGCTTCAAATGACGTCATCTATATCTATTTCGAGGCAAACGAAAAAGACAGGCTACGCGGTGCTACAGCGTCTAGAATATATAGTGTGGAAATCCAATTAGTCGATCACA
Source organism: Maratus speciosus (assembly GCA_963932465.1). NCBI lineage: Eukaryota > Metazoa > Arthropoda > Arachnida > Araneae > Salticidae > Maratus > Maratus speciosus. The sequence goes on along the minus strand of OZ010787.1, from coordinate 143,521,135 downwards.
GCGATATCTGCAGGGTATTTCCCAAAACTCCAAGACAATGTGGTCTAGACGCTGTAATTTTTTTTTAACATACATCTGACCTGTGTGCTTGGCATGAAACCCGCTGTAATAATACCATGTTTACTTTGAAATTTGAAAATATATCGCAGATGTCGCTGCGATCATCTCCCTGGATTTCAGCGTCAGTGCAGATTTAAGGGATACACTTCTTAGCGGTTCTTGGATAGCAAATTTCCACATTATGTATTTTAGACGCTGTAGCGGTGCATTACACATGTCTCTTTCTTCTTTAAAAAAATATCCTGCAGATGTCGATATAAATGACTGTTTGGAATTCGACATCGTTGTACATTTAAATGATTCAATACTTCCGCGCTTTTTTAAGTATTGCTGGGATAGTTGATTTCTACAACATATAATCTAGACGCTAAAACGGAGCTATAGTTTCTAGAAGATATAGTTTAAAAATCGGCTTATTAAAAAGGTGCTAAAAAATTGTATCCCATAAATGTTGAACGAGGCTGAACGACGAATGTCGATTACAGCGACATATGGTAATTCCAACGTAACTATTTAAAAAAAAAACGTTTCGCTAAGAGAAGATCTAGAAAATGTTGCTCCTATCGACATTTGTCATTCAGTGTTTTTCAATATTTATGGGATTCAATTTTTAGCACTTTTTTAAAGCATTACTGGAATAGCCGGTTTCCACACTATGACCGTGATCTAGGTAGATTTTTCTCTGTTATAGTAACGAGATTGGCCCCACCAGTGCCTGAGAGGTTCTGCTCTCGAAGCTGGTAGGCAGGAGGTGCTGGGTTCGAACCCAATCGCGCCCATCGGCCTAACCGTTTCGGAGTTTTCGTGGTTTTCTTCGAAACCGTGGATTCCCTGCACTAACACTCTAAAGCGAAAGCTGAGTTCCCGAGGTGGTCATCGTGGTCATCGCTGCGTAAATACGGGTTAGATTCCCTTAGAAAGACCCCCACGAAGGGCACTCTTCCCCGAGGGCCTATATCCCACGTGTTGATAATCGGCCGTCATAAACACAAACCAAACAAACAAACCGTAACGAGATTGACCAATCAGAAGCCAGAATTTTTGCTAACTTTTCACTGTTTGCAAAAATGTACCTGGATCCCGGCCTATATTTCTAGCCGCTATAACTGAGCTCAGGAATAGTACAGAAAGCAAACTCCGTATTTTGATGCATTAAGGCCGGGATCTAATTAGGAACAAGTGTGTCTCTATAACGATGTAGCGACATACGGCCAATAAATGTTTATTGGTAAAAGTGATAAAAACAAATCGTTAAAGTTCTTTGTGAGCATGCCATTATCGTCAGGCTAATGCATGTTGAATTATTTCGCTAGTCTAATAGAGATCGTCCATGCGCGTATCTTCTAATGGAGGATATTCCAAATATGGGTTCGAGGCTGAAAAAGTCACTTGGTACCGGTAATTTACCCAAAGAATTTCTAACTGACAAGAAGGGAATCAGGAAACTACACTGTTAAAAATATCGTGAAAAATTACCTCTGTTCTTAAAGGTTCTCTATTTTCAGACCAATGAGAACGCTATATAAACGCCTATGAAGCGTTCTCATTGGTCATAATATAGATAGCCTTTAAAAACAGAGGTAATTTTTCACGATATTTTTAACAGTGTACTACTGCTTTCTCTCCCATGAACTGTTTCATTGGCTAGCGGGGATTTACATTACGTAGACGGAGCCTTCCCTTCTTTACGCTAGACTTTCTTGCCTTGACCATGTGATCATAACGTAGATTGAATAGCCTCTATTCAAGAAAGCGGATGTGCCATACTTTCGACCAAAAACTTGAAATGAGCATGCCTCCTGTGCATGTATCACCACTCTTATGTATAAAGGCTCTCTGTTATGGTGTTGTTTCTGATACAACGCCTAGAATACCTAGTGTGGAAATATGCTATCCAAACAGTTCTAAAAATTTGTATCCCTTAAATGTGCGACGATACTGCTAAAATTTCAAGTGTCGATCGCAGCGACATCTGCGGGATTTTCGTATTACTATTATTACATTGTATAGACTAGCAATTTCTTGCAGTTGTAGAAAATATCCTGCAGATGTCGCTGCGATCTGCATATTGCAGCAGTATCATTGCACATTTAAGGGATACAATATTTTAGCGCTTTTTTAAGTATTACAGGGTTAGCCGATTTCAACACTATATATTCTAGGCGCTATAGTTTCTGAGCGCTGTTGGTTAAATTTCGATATTTGTGTTTTAGAGTGAGCAATAGAGAAAAGTACTAAAACTATTGAAACAACAACTTCTTTAATATTGAAATGTATAGCAAAGGAGTTCAGAATCAATGCCTTAAATAGTTTCGAATATGTACTGTTGTTATGACATCAATACCCTTCCTGGATGTGGAAATGCAAAATTGTGTTCAATATAATTGGCCGCAATCTAGATAGATTTTTCGCTGTTAGCGAAACGAGATTAATAAATCAGAAGCTTGCACTTTTGCGAACTTTTCGCTGTTTGCAGCAATGCAGGCTATTGATTGGTTAATCTCGTTTCGCTAACAGCGAAAAATCTATCTGGATCCCAACCTAGATTTCTGTAAACATCGCACTTCATCCATGGCACTAAGAGAAGGACTCAAAACTTTTATAACACAACGAGCCGTTAATTCCCAAATTGGCTCAACCGCGCCCAGCAATCTGATTGGCTAAAACTGATATTTATATAGTAGATAATTATATTTATTTTCTTATGAAGTAGTGTAATGTGAAACAGAATGCAATTATAATAACTTAAATTGATTTATTTTGTTAAATTTGATCAAAATCACAGTAAAGTAATCCAAAATATTAATATTAACAAAGAATCAGATTGCTGAGATAGGATGAGCCAATTTGGGAATTAACGGCTCGTTATAACACAGGCCGGGATCCAGAAACCTCAAAAATTCTCAAACATTCTGGCTTCTGATTGGTCAAACTCATTTCGCTAACAGCGAAAAATCTATCTGGATCTCGGCCACAGTTTTCTTCGATGAAATCAATGCAAAAGGATAATATAAAAGAATAGTGTAAGACTTCTAAAATGGTTTGGCGGGTTTATCGCTGTTTGGCATATAAACTTTAGAATAATATATTAGAATATAGAATATATAGATATATAGAATTTATAAACTTTAGAATTAATTAACAGTTTTTCGCTAATTAAGAATAGAAAATTTGTGTTTTTAAAGCGGAATTTTATAAAAGCACGTAGATGGAGTAAATATCTGTCCAAAAATGCAATCCTTACCTTTTTATGTCCATTATTTAAGTCTCTACCTCGATTGAAGCATAAGGTGTGACGAAGAAAATAAATTTGTCATTTTCAGTATCTCGACGTTATTTTAAAAAATCTATATCTCTGTTTATAATTAATTTGTGAGGATGCATTTGGTCTCAAATTGAAGATCTTTTCCATTAGGTCCTTCTGGTTTTGGTTTTATTTTTCTGCGATGATTGGTTCTTTTGATATGGGAAATTTTACGCTGGCATGTTTGGTCGATTTAACATGGAGAAGCTATCTTCAGTATAATAAGCAGTTACGGTGTCTTGCGTTTTATTCTTGGCGTTTGTTTGTTTGGCGAGGTTAGCATTTTTTTTTTCAGCTTGGCTTGGCAGAACGACCGTCCTGCTTGATCATACAATATATTCGATTGCTCAATTTTTGCTGTATCTAATTTTTAAAAGCTTTGTAATATTACCTTTATGTCCTATTAAATTAGTTGACTAATTGTATTTCCTACAAATGAATAAAGTAACAGGAAAATGTTTATCGGATACTGCTTATTCCTGAAATCATTTCTGTTGTCATTATCTGTTCCTGAAATTATTTTGAAATTTTACAATTAATAATTATTAATGTAAAAGTTCACTTCATTTCTTTATTATGCAAAATGTTTTTCCTTTGAATTATTGTAAAATTTAGATATTAAATTCGAAAGATTTTTGAGTGTAGCCTTATAAATGAGCATGGAAATACAATTTTAATCAAATTTACCTATGAATAAAATTTGTTTAACAAAATCTATATCTTATCAAATGTTAAAGTGTTAACAGCTCGTCAATCATTTAAGCAACAATTCTCTTTACCAATCAGTTTTATTAATGCATAACATCTGAAATTATAGAAATTTTCAGTTATTCTAAATTATCCATAAAAGTTTTTTTAGGGTTCCGTACATAAAAAGTAAAAACGGAGCTATTATAAGATCACTCCTGTGTCTGTCTGTCTGTCACAGCCATTTTACTCGTAAACTATGGAACGAGGAAAGTTCAAATTGGGGGGAGTAATGAAGACTATTGGCCTACATATTTACATATTATTAAACATTTACAAATACATTTAGAAAAAAAAATGAAGAGGGCTGATTAAGGTACGTGAAAAAAAAAATCATTTCATTGCATATCGTGTGGGGTATCGTGTGAAAGCTTTTGTAACGCTGAACTCAAAAATACATTTCTTTTAATATTAGGTATTATATTTTCAAAGATATCATAGAAAATGTACTGCAAAAATATGTCTCCCCCCCCCCCCCGTCTATTTCCGAATCTACTGACAGTAAAATTATGAAAAAATTAGAGGTAGTAGAATCTAATTTAGACCTTACAAGAAAACTTAACGATTACCCTAGGTTACATAGTTTTTGAGAAAATCACATTTTTTCGTTACACACAAATTTCGATTTGCGGGCATTTAGCAAAGTTATTAAGGAGCGCTGGAGGTACCTATCGTAGCAGAGGTATAAAAGCATTGTTGATAAGGATTTTCGAAAAAAAAAATAGTCGGTAATTAACCGAGATATTAACCCTTACAGACATGTGACGGTTTGGACATACCTAATGACAGGGGCGGAGTACTCTACGCACCATCGGCTTTGAAAGCCTAGATAACAACTTTTAATTATACAGGGTGTCCGGTCTCAGCGGTGTCCAATGGCTAATTCCTAAACCGTTAGTCATAGACATATAGTTCCAATTACAAAAATGTTTTAAATGAGGTAAAGAAATATTTTAAAAGCGATTTGGTACAATAAAAACATTTCTTAAAAAATTACGAAATTTAAATTTTTATACGGTCCCCCGGTCCTATAAGTTATATTTAGTGAAATTTTCCTTTTACACTGACAAGTAATACAAAAAAAGCCCCGTTATTCTACGATTAAAATTGACCGAGTAATAGCTGTTTAAAGTTGGAGCATATTTTTTGCTGCAAATTGGGGGTCATTCACAAATTTAGTCGAAATATAATTTCGTCAGATATAAAAAATGTTTGGGAGTAAAATTAACATTGCAATATAAATTTGAAATCTTTAATCATTCTGGTATATTGATGGAAAATATACAATTTGTAATAAACATTTAAGAAGAAAGAAAAAAACAGAATTTTTGTTAAATAAAAAGATTCTAAATTAACAGCCTCAATTCTTTACAAAATGATACGTATTTTAAAATATTATTAGATTGCACAAGCCTGCAAAAGTTGGGTTATGTCATGTTTTTTAGCTTTTGATAATTGATTCTTATATATTCAGTTCCGCTGAATCCGAAATTGACCTTCATTTTTAACTATCATCAGGATTTTTCGCGAACTGCAAATTTCAAATTTAAGAAGTTCAGTGTTAAAATTGAATTTCCTCCCCCATCTCATAGGAGCACTCAGCTGTTTAGCTGTAAGAATCCCAGGATAAGCAAAAATATCGAATAAATTTTTTAATAAAATAAAATAAAATAAAATAAAAAATATTTTACATATGTTTTATAGTATAAGATTTTCGCTATATTTTAACTTACACATTTGCGATTTGCAAAAAAATTCTAACGTAATGGTTAAAAATGAAGGTCATTTTCAGATTCAGTGCTAAAAAGTGCGTAAAAATCAATTATCAAAAGTTAAAAAACACAACCATCTCCTCTACTTTATAGTAATCGATTTTTGTTATTCTTTAAATTTGAAAATTTATGATTTGCGAAATATCCTGACATGATGGTTAAAAATTAAGGTAATTTTCAGATTCAGTGCTAAAATATACTTAAAAGTTGAAAAACCCAACAATCGCAGTCTTGTATTATCTAATCTAAAACTTTTTCTGAAACGCCTTGGCAGAAATCTATCCGAATTTTTTTTGTGTTATCCTGTAAAATAAGTATAAATGGTAACCACCGAAAATCTTAATAATATTAGATTGTTATTGGATTTGCGCCAGTATGTAAAATGTAATCTCGATCGGATATTTAAAAGTGGGTTAAAGTTCGAGTACAAATTTTGAACTGGAAAAACATACATACGATTGTTGAAGTAACATAAATCTTATAAAAAAAACATAATTTTTGTTAAAAGAAATCATAAGAGAAACAGTCTCAAATCCTGACAAAATAAAACATATGTTATTTTAGCCAATTTGAGATTTAATCATAATACTTGTAGGATTTGTTTTCAAAGCGCAGATACACATGAAGTAAGATCTTCGAATACTTTAAACACTTGGTATATGATCCCTCAAAGCCAAGCCGAACTCATTTGTTTTCAGAGTACAAAAGTGGCATAAGTCATGCATTTTTAAAGTTTCATAACTCGCTCAATTTTAGCGTTATATGAATGGGACCTTTTTTGTCTTACTTGTCAGTGTAATAGGAAAAAAATACTAAATATAACTTATAGGACCGGGGGACCGTATAAAAATTTAAATTTCGTAATTTTGTAAGAAATGTTTTTATTGACCCAAATCGCTTTTAAAATGTTTCTTTAACTGATTTTAGACATTTTTGTAATTGGAACTATATGTCTATGACTAACGGTTTAGGAATTAGCCATTGGACACCGTTGAGACCGGACACCCTGTATAGTGATACAATTGTACCACAGTCATCACGTATAAAATACAATTACATAAAATTCAGACATTTAAGTGTCTGAATTTCTAAATGTCTTAATTTCAGACATATCACCAATATTCAGACATTTTTTTCAATTCATTTATTCCACCATCATAGTAAGGCACTTAGGTGTCTTAAATTCAGACATGTATAATGTCTGAAATTTCTTATTCAGACACTTAAGTGTCTGAATTGCTTTTTCAGTCACATATGTGTCTGAATTTAAGACACCTCTATTTGCAGTGTGAAACAATTTAAAAATGTTATTAATCATTTTCAACTGATTACTCTTGGTATCGGTTTTCTATTTACTAAATGTCTATAAACAGAAATAGGGTAGGGGAGTACACAGTGAGACAGCAGCCATTTTGACATATAACCTTTTCTCCTAGCTGGAACACACACTGAACCACCTCATCTTATGCAACACGTGGGTGTAGTTTCGGCATTTCGGTTACTCGTCCAACAAAATAGTAAGTAATTATTTATTTTATAGGGTAACCCCCTGTAAAATACACCCTGTAAGTTACATAAACGTCCATTTTAGACTTTATTTATTTCATTATGGCATATATTTACTTAACCAAACCTAGCTATATCTAATGATAGACTATGTCGACAAAATGACATAAGCATTCAAAGCTATGAAACTGATGATGAAACAGATATGGCATCCATTTTGTTACAACGTAACGAAAGTACACAGTGAGACACACAGTTGTGGTACACAGTGAGACGTGCCTCATTGTGTATCTACTATGCGGTTCTGACGTAAAAAAAGTTATTTATTAATAAAAGAAGGTTTTTTTTCTCTCTCTCTCTATCTTTGTGTGTGTGTGTGTGTGTGTGGGGGGGGCGATGGTTAGTGAAATCTACTAAACGTAAGAGGCTGAAAGTTTGCATGAAGGTAGCCCAATGTCTCCCATTGTCCAATCGAGGCTCATATTTTAAAATTTTTTTTAATCTAGAAATATTAATTAGAAGTCATAAACTGCAGAAAATTATTGATAGAGTATAAAAATGTATGATTTATGAAAATATATACATTGTCTCCCTGTGTACCACTTGTGGTGACAGAGATACAATTTTCGATACTCCTTTATGCTGCTTCTGTGCTTTTATAAATAACTTTTTTAAAACCATTTACACATTAATGTGTAGTTTAAATTTGTAGCAAAAAATTTTTCAAAAGAATAAAAATCGTTGCCATTTGTTAAGAAATAATAATTTTCGTCTCACTGTGTACTACCCTCCCCTACATATATTGCATTTAAAATGCATACTACTTGAAACTATTTCAAGATTTATAAATTATTTATTAATTTATATTATTAAGGGTGCACGACCTTTGATTCTGACAGGCCACTAAGTTATTATTAGTTTAGTATAAAATAATTTTCCTTATTTAATGGCAGAAACTTTGTAGTTAAAATGCCGAAAAATACCTTTCGTAAAGTAGGTTTTATATAGGAATAGGTAAATATAGGGTTTTTAAGTGCTATTTGTTCTCAATTAAACATTTCCATGTTCAACAATCGTGTTTTACAGACAAACATCCTAAATTAATGGCATTCATTTACATTTACATTAATATTGTTTTGTTACTGTTGCATGTATAAATTCAATTACACAGCTAAAAATGTTTTATCGCGAATTGATAGCATCTTAAAAATATGTCAGTTTGAGGAAACTCATCATTTCATTAAAAAATACTCGAAAATATTTCCGAAAATAGATGACATCAAAAGAAACTTCTTTTAATGTTTAATTCTCAAACAATATTTATTTCTGATGTTAATAAAGATAAAGAATGCTTTTCGAAATCATGGGTAACTCCGAAGAGGATATTGTATATTTTCATTCATGGTTATGTTATAGTTCTAATGATTAAGAAACATGTTTTTTTTTCTTTCACAGTGGAGATAATTTCATATATGAGAGTTGAGAACAAACAAATTGCTAAAAAAGAAAAGAAAAAAAATGCTCCCCCCCCCCCATTTTCTAGAAATTCCTTATTTTATGGGAACATGAATTTAGATGACAGAATACTTATTATAAATTAAAAAATCTGCTAGAAAATTCTTAATAAATTAAAGTTGCATATTTTTCGTGTGTTGGGAAGATTAACAGAGAAATTTTGGGAGAGGGGATAATTATTCATTGTTACATGAAAAACGGCCTTTGTAGAGGTCGATCTCTGCTACCAAAAAAAATCATTTAAAAATATTGAAATGCAAACGAGATACTTTAAAAAAATTCATCCACAGGATTAATATTAACGAGCGGGTCTTTTCGCGTGAGTGAAGTAGGCTCTTAAAAAAAACCACTCAAAAATTATGTATGTTGGGTTTACTTAAAAATGAGAATATACATAAATTTTTTTAAAAAACTAATTAAAATTCACATTTTATCATAAATTACACGTTTCTAGCACTTTTAATTTTTTTTTTTTTTCAAAACGAATTTTTGCATGGGATTTTAAATAAGGAATATAACAGTAATATATAAAAAATGTGCTAAAAACTGACAGCAGCAGTTGCGGTGTTTTAGCAAAATCCACATACAATTTAGTGAAAAAATATGATATGTCAAGTTCCAATTCTTGCATTAAAATATAGTAACATACTTTTTTATTTTATTTTATTTATTTATTTATTGGTTTTCTAATTATTGCCGCGGTTATTTTAATAACTACAATACACAACTTTTTATTTTACTCTCACTCATAAATTTAGTTCAGGTCATATCTTTTTAAAGTTTGGAGGTCAGTATATATATATGTATATCATCATCATCATCATCAACACCCGTTTTCAATCCACTGCTGGATGTAGATCTCCCTCCAGATTTTTCCAGTGTTTCCTGTCTAGTGCTTTAGTCATTCAATTTACACTGGCTACTTTTCTGATTTCATCACCCCATCTTACTTAATGTCGCCTTCTTGGCCGTTTTACATCTCTGAGATACCACTGTAGGGTGTTTGTGCTCCATCTTTTGTCTTATCTTCTTGCAGTGTACCCATCCCATTTCCATTTTAGCCGTTTAATTCTTTCAATGATGTCAAAAACTTTCGTCTGACTTCTTATCCAGGTTATTCTTTTTCTGTCTCTTCTAGTTATACCTAGCATACATCTTTCCATATTTCTCTGTATTATTTGTAATCTTTATACCATCCGTTTTGTTAGCGTCTAGGTTTCTGCTCCATAAGTTAGCACAGGCAAAACACATTGGTTAAACACCTTTCTTTTCAAACAAAGAGGCATGTTACTCTTCAGAATAATATTGTTCTTCCCAAAAGCACTCCATCCATTTCTTATTCTTCTATTGATTTCATTCATGATACTATTATCCGATGATATTTCCTGCCCAAGGTATACATAACTTGCACTTCTTTAATTTCAGTGTTGTAGACGATTTTATTTTTTGATGCAAATGAATTGAACATCACCTTAGTCTTTTCCAAGTTTATTTTTAATCCTACATTAACGCTAGCTTCTTCCAAATCTTTTAGCATATTTTCCAATTCTTCAGGTCTGTTACTGAAAATTAAAATGTCGTCAGCGAATCGAAGATGACTTAAATATTCCCCCTTTATTCCCTTTGTTTTCCCAATCCAGCTTCTTGAAAATATTTTCTAAGACAGCAGTAAAAAGCTTGGGCGAAATGGTGTCTTCTTGTCTTACCCCTCGTCCAAGCTTGATCTTTGCTTGATTTTTCCTTTGTCCAAGCGGATGGTTGCTGTTGCTTTCTAGTAAATCTTCTTTATGATATTGATGTAAGGTTTGTCTATACCAATGTCCTCCAGAGATTCTACTACTGCTGATGTGTAGACCGAATCAAATGCTTTTTCATAATCAATAAAGGCAAGGCAAAGAGAGGTAAATTATATTCCTTACGTTTTTCTATGAGTTCCCTTACCGTTTGGATATGATCCATTGTGCTGAATCCACTTCGGAATCCTGCTTGTTCTGTAGGTTGAGCTGAGTCCACAGCTGATTCAAGTCTTGTCGTAAAAACTCTGGTGAACATTTTATAAATCATTGATAGTAAGCTGATCAGACGGTAGTTTTTAATGTTTTCCTTCTCTCCTTTCTTGTAAAGTAGCACCAGCACAGCATTATTGCAATCTTCTGGTACAGTCGTGGGAAAAAAAAGTAAACACTCCCTGCTAACTCCTCAACAAATTATTGTAGACGAAAGTTACTGGTACCGGACGATTGGAAATAAAGTCTACTTTTAAATGGTGTGTATAAAATTTGCTTAGGGGGTCATATACATATTAAAACGAATCCAAACGTCATTTTTTTCAATGGCAGTACCCAAATTTAACGAGATATTTCAAATCTTTGGTTCAAAATATGCCTGGAAACCAAATTTCAAGTCATTCGAATGATAAGTTTTTGAATTATAGACATTCAAAATTGAGTACTTCTAATGTTAAATTACATTTTCATATTTTTATTTATATCTCCTGAAATTATGCTTCTAATGAGCTAATTTTTTGTGTAGCAATGATATTAATATACCCAAACATAAATACGTTGAATTTGCAATTTTTATAATTTTATGATATGAATTATGAATTATGAAATTAATATTCGAAAAAATTATGAATTGCAACATACAATTTTTTTTAATGGATTTAGATTTATTAAGTCCTGCTTTATGGAAATCCAAAATTTCACATTTTTCTTCCAAGTAGTTTTCAAATTATGCTTAAAAAACGGCAAAATGATGGTTTAAAGGGCCGTCTATGATAGAAGTGAGTAAATTTTTGAAATTTATTCTGCTATCCTGTAATCAAACAGGTTTCATTGACGCTTAAACGTGCCTTGATCAAGAAGGCGGCTCTCTCGGTTAACAATCGAGATCGGAACTTCAATTTGGATACAGCCCTTAAAATACGCTCGTTTTAAAATGATTAATTTCTCGGAAACTTATGGCACGAATTGCATAAAAATTTGTTTATAGGCTAATTGAAAGGTGTAGAATTCATTTATGCTGTCAGAATTGTGCACTGCTATTGAAAAAACAAAGTTATGGTTCGTTTTAATATGTAGATGGCCCCTTAAACAAATTTTATATACATCATTTAAAAGTAGACTTTATTTCCAATCGTTCGGTACCAGTAACTTTCTTCTACGATAATTTGTTGAGAAGTTAGTAGGGGGTGTTTACTTTTTTTTCCACGACTGTACATCTGACTTCTTCAGATATTTGGAAAACAATAAGGATAGCATTTTTGCAAATTCTTCTCCGGCTTCTTTGATAAGGTCGATTGTAATTCCATCTTCGCCAGGGCATTTACCTTTTTCATAAATATAATGGCATGTAAAACTTCATCTGTCATCACTGGGATTATCGCTTTGGTTTCTGTTAAGTTTTCCCGTGGATTCCGTAGGTTGATTTCCCTTTGATCTTCACATTTATATAGATCATTATAGAATTTTTCGACAATGTGTAATATTTCTTTATTGATTTTGGTGATTGTTCTATCTGCCCTCTTTAGTGCAAAAATTCCAACACATAGTTTGCGCCTAGCTGATTTTAAACTTTTGTTATCTTCTAGAACTTTCTTGAAAAGATCACAGTTAAATTTTCTGATAACTTCTGTAACACATTTTTTTACCGTTTTACACAATTCAGCATATTCAACTCTTAATTTAGGATCGTTTTTCTCCATTTTAAATTCTCTGCGTTATATATATATATATATATATATATATATATATATGTAGTATGTGGCTAAATAAATACTAGAGAAAATTGTGGCAGATGATTCTTATTCCTAAAAGGTGTCGTAGCTTTGTAACAAGAATAGACTTGCGAACGTTGCCATTCGATTCAGCATTAAAAAATAGATAAATCGATATCCCACTCGACCGAGTTCATAAAAGTTTTTTTGTAACCCCCCCCCCCTTTTTTTGCCCTTTCTTCCCCAAAAACATCATAAAACTACTTCCTTTTTGTGGGGACTCATCAGATCTTAATTTCTAGTTCCAAAATGATGTTCTTCACAAATTTTCGTGTATACCCACCAGTTGTTGTAAAATCCTATTTTACCTACACTATTTCTAAATATAGTATATAACTTTTTAAAAATGTAAATGAATTTGTCAAAAACAATAACTGTAATGGTGATACAATTAAAATTATATAGTGAGAATTTCTTTTTTATATTTTTATTAAATTTAACTTTGAGAAAATTATGGGTCAAGCGTAGATTATGAACTCCCTATGAACTTTCCAACACTTTTGGAATACTTTAACAAAACTTCACTAATTAATAAGATGAAAGAAGATATCCAAGTGAAAAATTTAGAAAACACGTAACACATTTGAAAAACAGACTTCAGCAATTACCGCCCATATGCGTTGTAATATGTGTATGTTGTAATATGTGTATATTTTATTTTGTGACAACATTAATTTACTAATCAAGTTTCTGTACTTAATGGCAACACTATATCTCTTGAGCCTGAATGCCAACACCAATATAATGTCATGATTGTAGGTGCTGGTGCTTATATTACTGTCTAATCTTGTGATCACGACGCATGCTGTGAATAAGCACAGCTTATGTAACTGTTAATTTATAATTTTTATTTAACTTAGTTAAGACTTTATAGATGTATTCCCCATCGAATCCAAATATTCAACATGGTGTCAGTCAGAAAATGACTTGGATGGAAACAGATTTTTTGAGACGACGAGCCATTTCACTATCTGGTGAAGGTGAAGGTGGTTGAATCTACTTTAGGCGGAATTTTTGTGCTCTATACCATGTTATGATGAATTGGTAAATAACTGAGTGAACTCTAGTGTTCAAAGGAAAACATGGAAAGTTTCAAGTCCCCAAGTGCACAAAATTTGTTGGACAACTGGCTAAAATGGACACAAAAATTCGATAACTTCATGTTGGCTTCTGAAATGAATGGAAAGGATGATAAAATCAAATAGCCATTTTACTAAGCATGATTCGTGCCGAAGACGTCAGCGTATTATATACAGTTAGATTTGAAGATGTAGAAAGCAAAGAAAAGCAAGGTGGGTTGATAGGGACCATTTTTCACCCATCAGCCCCTTAATGTGACATACGTTTTTTTTTCATTAGTATACCTCATAAAAAATAAGAAAAAACATATTTTGAATGAGAGTTATATAATTGATGGGAAAAATAAAATATATAATTAAGTATTATGCACATTAATGAACATAAACACTATTTTCATTAGCTTTAATCCATATAATCTATAGTAAACATAACACTAAATGCAAAATTAAGATGAATGAAGCTTATTACTATTATTTCAATATATGAAATATCGGAAATAATCAATAAATGAAAATAATCATACAGTTTCAGACACTTTTGGAAATGTGTTTTAGATTAGTTATCCTTCTTGCTTTCGTCATTCGAATCACTACTGGATCATTCAGCGTCGTCGTCTTGTAGTGTATGAGCATATTAAAGACTTGTTTTTTTAATTTCGGTTGAGTTGTGGCTCCAGTGAGCCAGAAACCATAATGCGGAAGCAAATTGCGCACTGAACCCTACGACCCTTTCGTCTACATTGACAGAACCATTGTGTGATGTTGCTTCGCTGTGTCTTAAGCCAAATATCGTATTTTTTAGCATTTGTGTGTTGTGATCGTAACTGAACTCGAAGAACAGAATCATCTTCACGATGTATGAAAGGAGAGTAAATACTTTCTTCATTTAAGTGCCCTTGAGTGTAAAATTGGCTTTATTTAGGTTGGTATATTTCAAGAGTTAATTGTCGTAGTTCATCCCAAGTTATGCGCGGAAACTCTTGAAGATATATATCAGTCAGTATAGTCCAGATCGTCTTTTTTCTCGCCTATCCTTTCTCTTCGACTATCTGTTTTAAGTAATTGGGATTTTAAACCAAATCAATCATCCTTTGAGCGATTATTTTGTCATCTTCTTGTTTTTTAATCCTTGTAGGATAAAGAATAGCTCCAATTTTTTCAACTGGCTAATTAACGACTTCTACGACCTACTGAACATTGGTAACGAAACGCGCGTCTAGTTAGCATCTTCTGTTGTCTTCATCTTTTTTTTAAAATATATGTGTAAGTATGTTAGAGTCATTGTTCTTTGAATTCACGAAGTTAGGTCCGAAGACATCCAAAATGTAATTTGAAGTAATGAGAAAGATCGTTTATGAAATGAATAGTTCGCATTCTTCTGTATATAAATGTACGTGCTATGAGAACAAGTATCACAGTATTATTGTCGTCATCAGGAATAAATAATCTTTTTGCAAAAGGCCTCGTATATTTTTCAATAACCTGTGTTCCGATGACGTGTTCCATTCCAAAGTGTAGACGAACAAAGTTCTCAATCAAAGTCTGGCGTGCATATTGCACAGAAGATATTAACCTTTTTCTTATATTGAATAATGTGGATAGAACACCATCAGAGAGACCAGTTCTAATCTTTACAAGTAACACTGCCAAGCATGTACGAGATGACCTCTTTTTTGCGGAACACATTTTGCACTTTACTAGTTCAAAAATACATTTAAAATCAGACATAGGCATAATAATCGGATTCGGAAAGCTGTCTCGACGAGTCAAAATCGAAACCACTTTTCTTTGCTACCTTTCTGATTTTGTTTAAAAGACTTTCAATATATTTTTCATACATTGATGTATTCTCACTTACACAGCATAAAACTTGAACAGCCAACTCACTGAATGTCAATCCCGTAATATGAGATTTACAGCATCGTTTTTCCAAGGAAATATAGATTCCAGTTTCTATAAAGGCTTGAGTTTCAGCTGCTTTTGGTACAGTCATGAAGCAGTTATTATGCTTACATATTATACAACAAGTGTTAGAGTTGTGATAACGAGATATTGATAAATGTATATTAGGTTTGTTATTTGTAGTGTCATCAGCATTACTCGTTGACGCACGATCTCTTATTGTCATCACAGAAGAAGAAATAGGTATATTTCGATCCCGAAGCACACGAAATGCATATTATCTGCATTTAGAACACAACTTATAACCACTTTGCAGATCGCAGTTTCTAGAACTTCTAAGTGTCAATATAATTTTTCTGTTAGAACAGATTTGAAAATCACTATTTTTTTTCCACCAAGTATTACAACAATCACATTAAATTCCAGCCATTATTTATTATTAAGTTCTTTAATAAATATTTACAACAAGAGTCTTAGAACACTACATTGATATCTGAACAACGTAAATACTTTTGAGCGCGCCAAAACAAATATGATCACCCTCCAATAGGAATGCAACTGTTAAGTCTATGATACTCGCACGAAATATTAGGTAGCTTTCATTACAAAAACCTACATATTGCAGCCGTTCGGAGGAAAGCGATTTCAAAAAATTTTGGTATATTTTCATCGATCATGACCCCCAGACCCCGAAACCATCCTCCGTTCAAAATTGACACACACACACACACATATATATATATATATCCATATATATATATAGAGAGAGAGAGCGAGAGAGAGAGATAGATAGATATATCTGACATTTGTCACACTGTAACTCTCGTATTTATGAATCGATTTGGATGTAATTCGGTGTGTACATAGTACATACCAAAGTCTCGACCGAGTTAGTTGGCCAGCTTCATCCGCCATTTTCTTTCAAAATGGCGGCCATTTAAAATAAAAATAAAAAAATTAAAATTTGAAATGTAGTACCAAAAAGTTGAAAATGGAAAAATATTTTTTTCTTATGTATTTGACCTTTATACAAAGATTCCGGAGCAGTTTTTATTTCGTCTATATCTTAAAAAATGGATGAGTTATAGCATTTTGAATTTCTATTGTGGCTGACATTTTGAAACGTCCTGAATTTTGTCACGCGATAAAAGGCGTATTTATGAACCGATTTGTATGTAACTTCGTTTATACATAGTACATACCAATGTCTCGACCGAGTTAATTGGCCAGATTCATCCGCCATCTTGTTTAAAAATGGCGGTCATTTAAATTTTTTAGGAGAAATTTAAATTTGAAATGTGGTACCAAAAAATTGAAAATTGAAATTTTTTTTTCTTATGTGTTTGACCTTGATAAAAAGATTCGGGAGCAGCTTTCGTTTTGTATATATTTTTAAAAATGGCTGAGTTATAGCATTTTGAATTTCTAGCGTGGCTGACATTTTGAAACGTCCTGATTTTTGTCACGTGATAACGGACGTATTTATGAACCGATTTGGATGTACCTTGCTGTCTACATAGTACATACAAATATCTCGACCGAGTTCGTTGTCCAACTTCATCCGCATCTTGTCTCAAAATGGCGGACATTTAAATAATAATAATAAAAAAAATTAATTTAAAATGAGATACAAAAGAATTGGAAAAAGAAAAAGATTTTTTTTGTTTGTGTTTGACCTTAATACAAAGATTCCGGAACAGTTTTTGTTTTGTCAATATCTAAAAAAATGGCTGAGTTATAGCATTTTGAATTTCTATTGTGGCTGAAAATTTAAAACGACCTGATTTTTGTCACGCGATATCAGGCGTATTTATGAACCGATTTGGATGTAACTTGGTCTGTACATAGTACATACCAATGTCTCGACCGAGTTCGTTGGCCAGCTTCATTCGCCATCTTGTTTCAAAAGGGTTGCCATTAAAAAAAATTAAATTTAACATTTAAAATGAGGTATTAAAAAATTGGAAAATGAAAAAGATTTTTTTATGTGTTTGGCCTTGATACAAAGATTCCGGAGCAGTTTTTATTTCTGAAAATTTGTTATTTTGTTTATATCTTAAAAAATGGTTGAATTATAGCACTTTGAATTTCTATCATGGCTAACATTTTGAAACGATCTTGTATTTGTCACGCGATAACACACACGTATTCACCTATTTCGATGTAAGAAGGCATGTGGGTAGTATACATCAATATCTCGACCAACTTCGCTGGCCAGCTTCATCAGCCGTCTTGTTTCAAAATGGCGGCCATTTAATTAAAAAAAATTATATTTAATATAATTAAAAGTGAGGTGCAAAAAAATTAGAAAATGAAAAAGGTTTCTTTCTTAAGTATTTGACCTTGATATAAGGATTCAGGAGCATTTTTTGTTTGTCTTTATTTTAAAAAATGGCTCAGATATAGCAATTTCAATATCTAATGTGGGTGACATTTTGAAAAATCTGATTTTTTGCCTGCGAAAGCACTCGTATATATCAATCGATTCCGGTGTGAGTGAACATGTGCACAGCAATTACTAAGGTCTCGACCAAGTTCACTGGTTAGCCTCATCCACCATGTTGTCTTAGAATGGCAGGCACTTTAAGAAATCGCCGAATTTGGCAGCCAAATATAAGTTACTTTAAATAAAAACAGCTTGTTTAAAGCTGACTAATTTCGCGAAATTCTCATTCATAATGATTTATTATTGATAAAAATTAGTATTGAATCTCCTATATTCGGTTTCCACTAAATTGAGCTGCATGTGTTTGAATAATATAAGTTGGCTTTTTTAAAATAAGGAATATGAAAGCTACCTCTTCCTCCCGGTATTGGCCGGAAGGACTTTTTTTTTAGGTAACTTTCATTACAAAAAGCTACCTATTGCAGCCGTTCGGAGGAAAGCGATTTCAAAAAATTTTGGTATATTTTCATCGATCATCATGACCCTCAGACCCCGAAACCACCCTCCGTTCAAAAGTTGATATACATATATATATATATATATATATATATATCATATCTTTGTCACACTGTAACTCTCATATTTATGAACCGATTTCGATGTAACTCGGTGTGTACATAGTACATACCAATGTCTCGACCGCGTTCGTTGGCTAGCTCTATCCGCCATTTTGTTTCACAATGGCGGCCATTTAAATTTTTTTTAAAATTTAAAATTTTGAAATGTGGTACCAAAAAGTTGAAAATGGAAAAATATTTTTTTCTTATCTGTTTGACCTTTATACAAAATTTCCGGAGCAGTTTTTGTTTCGTCTATATCTTACAAAATGGCTGAGTTATAACACTTTGAATTTCCAGCGTGGCTGGCAATTTGAAACGTCCTGATTTTTGTCACGCGATAACAGGCGTATTTAAGAACCGATATGGATACACCTTCGTGTATACATACTTCGTGTATCTTCGTACATACTAATGTCTCGAGCGAGTTCGTTGGCCAGCTTCATCCGCCATCTTGTTTCAAAATGACGGCCATTTAAAAAAATTTAAAAAATTTAAAATTTAAAATAAGGTACCAAAAAATTGGAAAATGAAAAAATATTTTTTTAAATCTGTTTTACCTTTATACAAAGATTTTTTAATTTAATACAAAGCAGTTTTTGTTTTGTCTATATCTAAAAAAATGGCTGAGTTATAGCATTCTGAATTTCTATTGTGGCTGATATTTTGAAACGACCTGATTTTTATCATGCGATAACAGGAGTATTTATGAACCGATTTGGATGTAACTTGGTGTGTATATAGTATATACCAATGTCTCGACCGAGTTCGTTGGCCAGCTTCATCCGTCATCTTGTTTCAAGATGGTGGCCATTTAAAAAAATTTAAAAATTTAAAAATTTGAAATGTGGTGCCAAAAAATGGAAAATGGAAAAATATTTTTTTCTTATGTGTTTGACCTTTATACAAAGATTCTGAATCAGTTTTTGTTTCGTCTATATCTTAAAAAATGGCTGAGTTATAGCACTTTGAATTTCTAGCGTGGCTGACATTTTGAAACGTCCTGATTTTTGTCACGCGATAACAGGCGTATTTATGAACCGATATGGATGTACCTTTGTGTCTACGTAGTACATACCAATGTCTCGACCGAGTTCGTTGGCCAGCTTCATCCGCCATCTTGTTCCAAAATGGCGGCCCTTTAAAAAAATTAAAAAAGATTTTTAATTTAAAATGAGGTGTCAAAAATTGGAAAATGAAAAAGATTTTTTTATGTGTTTGACCTTGATACAAAGATTCCGGAGCAGTTTTTGTTTCGTCTAATCTAAAAAATGGTTGAGTTATAGCACTTTGAATTTCTAGCATGGCTGATATTTTGAAACGATCTGATATTTGTCACGCTATAACACACGTATTTATTAACCTATTTGGTTGTAAGAAGGCATGTAGATAGTATATAGCAATGTCTCGACCAAATTCGCTGGCCAGCTTCATCCGCCATCTCGTTTCAAAATGGTGGCCATTAAATTAAAAAAAATTATATTTAAATTGAGGTGCAAAAAATTAGAAATTGAAAAAGATTTCTTTCGTAAGTATTTGACCTTGATATAAGGATTCCGGAGCTTTTTTGTTTTGTCTTTTTCTTAAAAAATGGCTCAGATATATAGCAGTTTGAATTTCATTATGTGGGTGACATTTTGAAAAATCTGATTTTTGGCCTGCAACAGCACTCGTATATATCAACCGATTCCGATGTGAGTAAGCATGTGCTCAGGAATTACTAAGGTCTCGACCAAGTTCACGGGTTAGCCTCATCCACCATGTTGTCTTAAAATGGGAGGCACTTCAAGATATCACCGAATTCGGCAACCAAATAAATATAAGTTACTTTAAATAAAAGCAGCTTGGATAAAACTGACTAATTTCGCGAAATTCTCATTCATAAGGATTTAGTATTGATAAAATTTAGTATCGAGTCTTGTATAATCGATTTCCACCAAATTGAGCTTCGTGTGTTTGAGTAACATAAGCTAGCTTTTAAAAAATAAGGAATATGAAAGCTACCTTTTCCTCCCGTCACTGGCCGGAAGGACTTTTTCTAATAGGTAGAAGCGCACACTGAACCAAAATAAAATAATGCTCATATTAAAGCTTATAAAAAGTAGCATCATTACAATCGAAAATTAATTTGGTTCATGGAACACTTCTTAAAGAAAATTATTCAAAGAAAAAAAAACGACAAAAATGTAGGAAAAAGCCGAAACACTCTATTTTCGGGCTATTATTTCTATGATTTACTATTTTATTTATCACGTAAATCTTATATTTAAAAAATACATGTCTTTAAGTATACAAAGACATAGAAAAATTGTCGGAATCCGAAACTTTTTTTTTTCGCGTCTATGATGGGCGAAAAATTGCCCTTATCAACCCACCTGCTTTGACGATGTAATGAAGAAGTTCAAAAGTCACTGCTTGCTTTAAAGCAACGAGGTATGTGAACGTTTTACACTCTTTTACTGCTCTCAGAAAAAGGACAAAGCGTAGACGTGTATCTTACGGGATTAAAAACATTAGCCGTTTCATGTGGATTTGGAGACCAAGAATCGAGCCTTCTGCGAGATCGAGTATTCCTTGGAATTCGGAACAAGGACTTACAGGAAAGAGTACTTCGGATTTTATGCTGAAGAAAGCTGCAGACAGCATTGGAGCATTTGAAGTCAGTAGGGAACCGATGAGAACCAGCAATGACACTAAATACAGCGAAGTGAACGCTGTTCATCAAAAGAAAATGACCACGAACTTTAAGAATTTTAGTGACTGTAAATCATGTGTAAAAAACATGTCAAAGGACAGTGCCCAGTATTTCATAAACTGTGCAATCTATGTAAAAAGAAGCATGATTTTGCAGCTGTTTGCAAGAATTCAAATAAAGTAATCCAACAAGTATCCAACAGTAAAGTAAAGAAATAAGGTTCAAAAAGTCAATGAGGTAAATAGTTCTGAATTAATTGCTTGTATATTGATAATGTTTTAACTGATGCTGATACAGTAAAATCAACTGAAAAAGAATGGTATATGACAATAACAGTTGGAGATCAGCAAGTAAATTTCAAACGTGACACAGGTGCTCAAGTCAATATTCTTCCTATGTAAATTTATCAGTCTTACTTAACTTGACTTAAAACTTAAAAATAATTTGCTCCCGACTGATATTGTTTTATTATCATATAGCAATCATAAACTTAAAACTGAAGGGTGCATTATTCTCACTTGTCATACTGATAAATGTTCTAAAGTAAAATTAAATTTTGTTGTTGTGGATATTAAGGCTAAGCCTTTTATGAGGTTTACAGGCATGCCAAGATTTACAGCTGATGCAATTAATTGATGAAATTAGATTCAAAATTAAATGTCGTTAGAAAGTATCAAAACACATTTAAGTGAAAAATGATGTCAAACCTGTTATAAATCCACCACGATGAGTACCTCAGTTCTTTCATAAAGAGCTAGGCTGTTATTCCTTCTGCAGATGAAATCATTAACAAACTTGAAGGCAAAGATAGCTTCTTTTTAATGGCTTTATTTAAGTTTTTGGGATCAAGACAAATTCTCAATTTGCCATTTTGTTTTTCAACTACAAGACTACCTAACCCAATCTGTTGGTGTATTTACAGAGGATATAATGCCTAACTTTGCCAATTCATTAAGAGTTTTTTCTAGCTCTTTATGAAGGGACCGAGGTACTAGTCTTCGTAGTGGATTTATAACAGGTTTGACTGATTTAGTCTTCAGTATCTCTGGTGATGTCTGGCCAGCACATTATTTCTCTAACTCTGCTTTTACATTTTGTTAGTCCTAAATTAACTTCACGAAAAAGAAGTAACGTGTCCTGCCTGGGTGCATTGGCACCACAATTTTGTCATCTAAAATACTAGTCCATCAGTAACATATATGCTGTTTTTAACTTTATGATAGCAAAGACTATTTTTAGGAATTAATTTTTTACTTTTAGGCCAACCCTCTTTAAAAAATTTGGAAACTAACTGGTGATCATCATCTTCAGCAGTTAATTTTTGAAACTGTTTTAATTTGTTTTCACTCATTGGCATGAGTTTTGCAACAGAATGTACCACATTTAGCATTTCGGTGTCTTCTTTACTCACTTTTTTACGTTTTCTCTTGACAAAATGTAAGCAAGGTACATTTGACTACCTGGGACATATTTTATGATGAAATCACATTTAAGCAATTTAAGTAGCATATGTTGTAAGCGAGTGGCAATTTTACAAATAGGCTTTTTCACAATTGATGTTAAGAGTCTATGATCACTTTCACTTAATACTTTGCGACCGTGCAACAAATTGTGATATTTTTCAAATTCAAATACAACTGCGAGTAATTTGTTTTCAATTTGGGAATAATTTGTTTCACATTCACTCTAGAGGCGAATGACAGAGGGTGTCCCTCTTGTATGAGGCGGGCACTTAATCCATCTTTTTAACTATAACACTGAACTGTTGTAGGCAACGCAGGATTAAAATCACTTTTAAAACAGGAGCTGAACTTATTAGTTTTTTTATATTTTCAAAACTAGTCTCTTGTTCATGGTTCCACTGGAACTCTGCATTATTTTTTAACAATTCTCTCATTGGGGCTGTTACTGCTGATACATTGGGTAAAAAATTACTTAGGAAATTAACCATACCCAATAGCTTTTGATATCACGTTTACACGACGGATGCTCAAGCTCATCAATTGTCTTAACATGTCTAGGATCAGCTTTAATCCCATCTTTAGAAACAATTAAGCCCATATACTTTACTTAATCTAAACTGAAATTTGTCAGGATTAAATTTTATGTTATTTGAATAATTCATCCGTCTCTAGAACTTTCAAAAGAATTTGGTCCATGTTCCTTTCTAGTTTCACCTCCTATAATCAAATCATCGAAATATATTTGAACACCTTGTACATCCCCAAACAATTATTTTTAACCCCATAAAATTATTTTTTTGAAACCCCTCTGGTACGGAGCAGATTCCAAAAGGTAATCTATTAAAATAGTAACGACCAAAAAGAGAATTAAAAGTACACAATTCCGAGCTAGCTTGATCTAACACAATTTGATCACCAGAGGTATTGAAGACTTAATCAGTAAATGTAGAGTATGTAAAAAGAAACACACACACAGACTAAAGAATCGCTTGAACCTCATGATATCCCAAACAGACCTTTCGAAAGAATAGCTATTGGCCTTATGTACTTACATACCACAGATTACCTTGTAGTAGTCGATTATTTTCCCAAGTAGATAGAGGTATTAAAAATTGATAATAAGACCAGTGAGGAAATTATTTTTAAATTAGAAGTTATTTTTTCAAGATTTGGTTTCTTTGAAACAAGGATTTGTGTTGTGACAACATGCCTTTTAATAGTTACAAATTTAGAAACTTTGGGAACGTAGAAATGTGAAATGTAGTAACGTGGGAATGTAAAAACTATCTTCACTAGTCCAATTTTTCCGCAAAGTAATGGGATGATAGAAAACGCAGTTAGCATTAGTAAAGCTATTTTCAAAAAAGCCTTTTAAAGTTAACCGAAGACCTTCAATAGGGTTACTTGAATATAGAACACTCCTATTTAGGGCTTAGGATTATCTCCATCCCAAATGATGTTCACAGGGGAATAAGAACAAAATCACCTTTACGTAGTAAAATGATTAATCCAGAGATGTTTAGTAGAGTGGGTCAAAAAAAAGAAATTTTTTATTTTCGGAACTTTTTAGTGCGGAAAAGTTGCCTATTGTAATAAGAAGAAAAGCGGCATGAAAAATTTTTAAATCGGTTAACATCTTCCACTCACGCATCGTATTTAAAGTTAATGAAAAATTTCTAAAATCGCGCCTTTACTCTAATTTTTTAAGTTAATTAAAACTTTAAAAATAAACACACTTTAGCTTTTTATGCTTGTTTCGTGGTTTACATAACCTAAATAAATTAAATTCTAATCAATAATCTAATTTTTCCGTTCGCGCAACATCTTAGAAAAAAACATAAATTTAGCAATTTTTCGCAATTTTCACCGTGCAACTCTTTTCTAGAACAAAGTGCTAGATCCAGTGCTAGATCCAGTGCTAGAATCCAGTGCTAGAACAAAACGACCCAGAACTCACCGCGTGGAGGTGGTTGCACGTAGAGTTCCACCTCCACCCTACCCAACCAACTATCCAATTGTTGGGTGTGGCATTTACATTACATTTGCAACTATTTACAAAGGTTTTCCATAGAGTAGCATTCTTTGGCTTACTGTGTTTTTTGCGGTTTTTTTTTTCATATCTACTACACATTTAAAGTCTGATTTTTTGGAGAAATGAGGTATAACCGATTTAGACTTCAGTGTTGTTCGGATATAGCCATCTCTAGCTTCATGTCCATATACTTTATTCGAGGTCTCTGTCACAAGTTTGACGCACATCTTAACAGTCTCGGTGTGACAGGGAGACATTTGTATTTCTCTGATGAGAGTAGTGTCAGAAGTGATGAAAGATTTAACATCATATTCATTTAGGTCCCGCGGCATTGGGGAAGGACACACCACACAAGAATTCCAATTAATAATTTCTATACAATAGGAAGCTTGAAAGTTCCATTCGGTGCATTACATTTCTAACAGTCTTCTTTTTTTGGGATGGTTTGTCTTGCTTTTACGATCCTTCTGCAACCAATATTCCGAATATGTTTTCTTTAATCGACAATCGTTGCCAACAGAACATTCTCTGGGGGCTCAAAAACGCATTTCGTTCTATTACTGGATCGACAACTTGTAGTAATTCGTCGAATAAATAGTGTGATGTTAGGGTTGCTTGAAATACATGTTTTAGTCCGTCAGTAAAATACACTGGTTATCAAAAATTAAGGAAATAATAATTCTCAAATACGCGAACACTCAAAAGGAAATAATATAATTCGAGTAATTACTATCTCTACAACACAGCTAGTCCATATAACATCTCATTCATGTCACACATGGTCACAAATGTCACAGTCACTACGGTGAAGGAAAAAAAATAGGAAATTCCATACTTCTCATTAAGAGTCTCAAATGATCACTATATGTGACTCCACTGAGACGTCACTGTGACTACTGCTTTGTGAAGAGTCACCAGGTGACTTTACAATGTAGATAAATTGCGACTCTCATGTGACTATCATTTTAGACTCAATTTCAAATTCATCATGAAAGTTGAATTATGATAAGAATAATTAGAAAAAAGGCGCGATTTTTTGCAATTTTTTATTACTTTAAGTACGATCCGCGAATGGAAGATGTTAACCGATTAAAAAAAAATTATGCCGCTTTTCTTCTTATTACAATAGGCAACTTTTCCGCACTAAAGCGTTCCGAAAATAAAAAAAATTATTTTTTTCGACCTACCCTAATGTTTAGCAATGCAAACATTAAGTTGTTAAGACGACAAAAAACTCAAAAACAGTATTATGATAAGCCATCAAAAATGTTAAATGAGTTGAAGCCAGGTGACAAAATCACCGTTCAAAATTTCAAAACTAAGCTATGGGAGCCAGCAACTGTTCTTTCTAAAATTGAAAATCCAAGATCTTATAAAATGAAAACCGCATCTGGCAGAATATTTATAAGAAATAGAACATTTCTTAGAATATCCAAAACATCACGGCCAGTCTATTGTGGTGATATGCTTGACAATTTACCAGATGTCAAGACTGAACAAATGAATGTTTTACAAAATTCAGTCACTTCTCATCAAATTCCGTCGCAAAATACTATTATAAAAAAGCACAATTTTTTTTTGCTTCATATGATCGAATGATAAAAAGCCCAAAACACTTAAATGAGTATATTTGTTTATCAGTATATACTGTAATGATTGTATTTATATACAGTTCCATGTCAAAAAATTAGAATAATTCATTTCATTTGTATTTGGAATTGCATTTAGCTTTATTTCAGTGTAGTACAATTGAAAAAGAACAACGGTTGATGTTTAAATAAATTCGCATATTATTAAATACAATTAAAGCTATAAAAGATTAAATTTTGAGTGAATATTATATTTTTGTAAAAATGTTTTCATTATTCAAAATATTAGAATACTAAAATAGGTGGTTCAAAAAATTAGAATACATACGAATTTTCCTGATTGTTTCTGAAGGTTGCATAAATTAAGCATAAAATTAGCTTCTGCGGAACTTATTCTTAAGTTATAAAAACGCTTTGCATCATCATTGTTTTCATTTTGTGTCAAACATGGGTCGTTCGTCCAACATAACGGAGTTTACAAAATTATTGATTTGCATAAAGAAGGTCGTAATCAGCAATATATCGCCAGTTACTTAAAATGTTCTCAACGAAGTGATAGCAGAGCAATAAAAAAGTATTTTAATGACGGACATTTCCAAAACAAGCATCTGAATAGCGGCCGAAAGCCAAAAATTTCTCAGATAGATGATAGAAAGCTAAAGAGTATTGCTAAAAAAAAAGTTTTAGAAGTGTAAGATATTTACATCGAAAATGGAAAGAACACGGTGTTGATGTGAGTAAATGTACAACACTAAGATTTCTCCATAAACTTGTATTTCAATCTCGTGTACCAAAGATAAAGCCCCTCATGACTATTAAACAGAAAAAAGAGAGAGTGAAGTGGAGCAAAAAAGGGCTTTTATGGGGTCTGGATGATTAGAAAAAGATATTGTTTAGTGAAGAGAGTGTGTTTTGCGTAACATATCGTGATCAAGGTCTTCGTGTATGGCGAATGAAGCAAGAAGAACATGACAAGGAGTGCATGAAACGATCAATGAAATTTGCAGCCAGTGTAATGGCATGGGCTTGCATGACTGCAGATGGTCCTGGAAGGCTGTGCATCGTTAGCGGAAGAATTAATTCTCAGATATATCAAGAAATCCTTGAGAATTTCATGATACCATCGTCGGGTTGGGTTGGGTTGATTTTTGACGGCCAATTATCTACACGAGGGATATAGGCCCGGGGGGAGTGCCCTCCGTGGGGGTCTTTCTAAGGGAACCTAATCCGTATTAACGCATGGAAGATCCACGGCTCGAAGAAAACCACGAAAACTCCGAACGATTAGGCCGACGGGCGCGATTGGGATCGAACCCAGCACCTCCCGTCTACCAGCTTCGAGAGCAGAACCTCTCGGCCACTGGTGGGGCGATACCATCGTCGGAAGATCTGTGTGGTGATGATTTTATTTTCCAACATGATTTAGCACCTTTACTCAGGTCAGTGTTCACCAAGAACTGGTTTAGCCAACACCAAATTAACGTACTTCCGTGGCCTAGTAATTCGCCGGATTTAAATCCAACAGAGAATTTGTGGGGAATAATGAAGAAAAGGCTGCAAGATATTGCGCCAAAAGACAAAGTTGAGCTTCTTTCAAGCATAAAGTCGACATGGTCATGTCTGGGCAGGAAACATTGTGAACCACTTGTTAGATTGGTAAAGCAAGTTCTTGCTGTTATAAAATGCAAAGGTGATGCTACAAAATATTAAAGAATAACTATTTTCCCTTTTTTAAAACACGTATTTTTTACAATGCATTATTCTAATATTTTTATCCAGGCAAATGGTTATTCTAATATTTTGAATTTTTACAAGTGTGAATAATTATTTTAATTTTTGCATTATTTCCTCTAATTTTTATGCTAAAAGATTCTACAAACTACGTAGATTCTTGCAATATTAAGTATTATCCTGTAATACGTTTTGTATAAGCGATACATAAACTTTTTTCACAATTCCTTTTTTTTTTCTACTATTCTAATTTTTTTACTTGGAGCTGTATTGTAATGATTGTATTTAATGATTAAGATATTTATAATATAACTAGCTGTACCCGGACACGCGTTGCTGTGGCTCAGTCTGATTAAATGGAAAAGAAAGAAAAGAGAAAGCGCACGTTTCTAACATGTTTAATTTTGCAGTGCTTGTGGGCATACAATACTTTTTGTTGTTCCATTGTCTGTGCAGCTGTAGACATTGTCTAGTTTGCTGATTCTAGAACATGCAACGTATACTTGACCGTATGAGAAACAATACGTGTCTAGATCTAAACCGCAGAATTCTAAAGATTGGCCCTGAACTTTGTTGATGTGGATTTCAAATGCCAATCAACTTGAGAATTCCAATCTCTTAAATTGAAATGGCATGTCCGTTGGAATCACAGGAATGCGGGGAATGAGGACATCTTCACCTTTGAAAGGTCCTGTCAAGATTGTTGCTTCTACGACGTTGCTCATTAATTTTTTTACTGCAAGCCGCGAGCCGTTGCATAGCTTTGGTTGGTGGATATTTCGCAACATGATAATTGGCTTGCCAATTTTCAATTGCGATACGTGAGGTGGCATCCCTGGCATATCGAGTGAATTAAAAAATATGTTGGATAATTAACTGCTTCTTCTGCTTCCACAACAGTGTCGACGGACTTGTATGTGACTGCCTCGCTTTGAATCTTAGACTGAATAATGCTGTTAAGTTTGTAGACGTCTTTGTTCTTGGCCGCAAGAATAGCACTCAGCCAATCGTGATTCCTATAATTGGTTTGAATATTGGAAAATATTTTTTCAACCAGTTCTTCTTTTGACGTCACTAAATTGAAGAAGTTATGAGGAAATGAAATTCGTCCTAAGGTCAGATCAAACGGCACCTTACCGTTCCCAAATTCCAGCAATTGATATGAGAATATCTCAGCTGATCGATCGTTTTGCAGCTGGAAAAGCATATTTATAGTTAATCTTAACGTCTTCACGTATAGCCACAAAGTAGCGTATTTCAGGCAAGCATTTACTTCGTCCGCTGGTGTCGATCGAGGAATTACAGGTAATGTTTGCCTGAAATCTCCTGCAAGCAATATTACTGCGTTCCCAAATGCTCTGATGTTTCCACGCAAATCTTGCAATGATCGATCAAGAGCCGCGAACGATTTTTTGTGCGGCATTGTGCATTCATCCCAGATAATATGTTTGCATTTCTGCAATACTTTTCCCATGCCGGATGCTTTGGAAATGTTGCACGTGAGAGTTTCAATGAATTGCATATTCCATGGTAATTTGATTACGGAATGAGCAGTTCTTCCACCTGGTAGCAATGTCGCAAGATCTAAGGTAATGCCATTTTGGGATCGAATTGCGGTCAGAATCAATCTAATTGGAAACTTTTTGTCCGTTCCCCCGGGTACATCTAAGAAGAATATTTTTCCAACCCCGTTATTGAGAGTTTGCGTAAATGCCTTTTTGCTCAAGCGTTATCTTAGAAATATTTGGTGACTCGGTGATGGCATTCCGAATTGATTTAGAACTTTGTTCGTGATATCTAAGCACAAATCTCTAATCATTATCAACGCTTCGTTGTAGATTTCGGCTGTGAACTCCGTATTCATATTTGAATTTCGACGGAAACAATCTTCAACCATGTGCGATTTATATTTCTCCATAACTTCGTTGGAAATGAATGAGAGCAAGCAGTCAATATGATTGCAAATAGTGAACGAATTTTATTTGGGTGTGAAGTGTTGCACGCGTGATTAATGCAAACATCCAAGTATCGGTCGTTCTCCAATAAATTCAGAGCTTGACATGCACTGCGGAAAGTGACACATGTAACGCCGTTGACAACTCAATTGCTGGAAAGATGTTGGACCAGACACGTTCGGGCCCTGATTACCGAATAGGCACGAGAAGCAGGTGCTTTCCTCAAATATTTTTGAAGTGGCCCGAAATTGAGAAGCCCCATATTTTATATTGAATTTAAACAGAGGGAATTGCAATGTTGGATTGTTAGATGTATGTTTATTTTACGTATTAGATTTGAATATTAATGAATTTGGCTTGCATGCACAACATAAAACATTAATCATTTAAAATTACTACCAAAATTTCAAGTATTTCAAAATATTGATATTTTATATTCTGCATACATGCTGAATTCAAAGTTTTTATCCAACTTACATTTTTATGTTGATATAAAGCAAAATCATTTTTGGATATTTTTCTTGGTTGTATCCAATTTTTGTGTAAGGGGAACCTAAATGAGTTGTTTAATGAAATATGTGCAACTCAAATGATCCACTGTTTGGAATAATGTTTGTAGCGTTGGTGAGTGTTTGGGTATACCGAATTTAGAAAACTCTTCTTGAATGAAAGGGGACCCCGAATTGACACTGTGCTTCCCATGGCATCAGAGGTTAATCAGACCCTGGGCACATTTACAAACAGCATGCAAAGAAAGAAGCATTCATCTTGATTGGGATGCGCAGTGTACAGTTTGCCTATCATAGTTTCTTTGAATATGCCAGGTTATCCTCTTCTCGTTTCTGTCATCCAAATGATTTTATATTCGCTTTCCATGTGTAATACTTAGGTACTTCCGAATACAACAGTTTCTTCGCAAACACCTCATATGACTGCATGCCTATCACTTCTTTCTGATAGCACGCCGAAAACTGCCATGTCGGTGCCTTTATTCACGTACTTACAAATGTACTTGATCGATTTAACGGAGTTACAGTATACCACGCTTAATTGCGCTTTGTATGTTTTTGATAGCTAAGGCGAATATGGAACAACCCAACGGTTATCTACTTCGATGTCACCGTTTCGTATTTGTATGGTTGCTAATTTACTGCCACCTTCTGCTTGCCTTCTTCTGTATAAAGGATATCCATCGTTTCCTGAATGCATTCAATTCATCATTGCCATCACCGATGAAATACATTTGTAGGAATTCATGTTGACCATGTGGGAACGGAAGCAGGGAGCCGGCTTTATGATGAATTTGTCTTTTCACTTTGAAAGTTGGCATTATTGAGCTGTTACGATTTCTGCGCTGAACGACGTCATTTGGAAGCATGAATTGTATTTCCTGATGTTAGATAGGAAAATCTTTAATTCGGCGATACATCTCGCAAGTAAAATGTTTAATGGCTCTGGCTATTGTTCAAGTTGAGGCAGTTTAATATTTACGGCGGCGCAACACATTTCTATCGTTGCGCCATTAAATTTCAGACCTTGCAATAAGGACACACTTTAGTCACAGTGCTGATGAGAACATGCCGGCTCAAACTATAATCATCAACTGGGTTGCATTGGAATGCAAGGCAATTGCAATCACGTGTTTGCTGAGCACGGAGTCGTGTTTGGCGCTAATCTGCTGTTTCTCGTTGACGTCTTTCAGCCATTCTCAGGCTGTCGCGTTCATTCAGTTGAGAACGAAGGAGAGATGGAGCAACAGAACGCGCTCGCCATACTCTCAACCGTGCGTCCTCAAGTCTGGCTGCACGTCACTCTGATGCTTCCTCGGCACGTATTTAAGCCATTATTTGTCTATTTTGCTCGTTTGCTGATGCCTGTTCTTCCTCAGTTAGATTTACAACTACTCGTCGCACTGCATCCGCTCCGCGTTTACGACAACATAAGTTTGATCTTCTGGGAAGCATTATTTGGATGAACTAAAGTAGATCGATTACACTGAAAAATAAAAAAAAGAATATTATAACAAAACAATATAAAATTGCAAAAAAATAAAAAAGGAAAAAACATGAACTAAAAACAAAGAAAAAACAAAAAACATAAAAAATAAAAAATACTAACGAAATAGTTGAGTAGTGTGCCCGGGTCAAAGTGAGAGCAGTGGGGACGGTAAGTGCATAAAATAAAAGAGCGTTTCAAGGGCTTTCTAATAATGTGCCACATAATCGGTGCCGAAAAAAAATTTTTAAATGTGTTCCCGGGGGGGGGCGGGATTGGGGGGAAGAGGGAATCGAGGCTCATAATATGCATATAAAAACACGCGCGTATTCGAATGCAACGTTAATGCAACAGTGAATTTCAAAACAATCGGTGAAGAATTTTCGGAGATTTAAGATTTTGTAGAAACGAACATTTGCATATTTATTTATATAGAAATGTGCCCCCCAAGGGGGAAAATGGGTGAGGGGAAGGGGAGGTGCATAATATGAAAGAGTTGTCAAAGGGCTTTCTAATGGCATATTATATGATGGGTGTCTGAAAAAAATAAAAAAGTGCCCCCTGTTTGGGGGTAGAAAATTGGAGGAGGGTGAAAGCGAGGTTCATAATAGGTATATAACAACATGCTCGCATTCGAATGCAACTCAATTTGTGAATTTCAAAGCAATGGGTAAAGAACATTCCGAAATTAGCGATTTTGTACAAACGAACATTTAGGGGAGAGTTGTACAAAAAGGAGTAGGCGGGTAAAACCGGGTAGCAAAGATTCCTCTTTGATTTGAACTTTTATCTATCGACCAACACGAGGACTTGCCCGTAAGGCATGGTGACGTCACGGCGACATCGTTGTGAAGTCACACTGTGATTTTGTGACCGTCGATGTGACGTCGATGTGACGTCATAGTGACTAGAATGCGAGGTCATTATGGCCGTTTTAGAGGTCGTTTGTGACGTCACATTGTGACCACCGAGGCTAACGAAAAAGACAGGCTACCGCGGTGGGTCCGATTCTATTTTTTTACAGACCGCTGGAGTCACGTGATGCTTGAATGCACCAATGAAGGTGTGCGAAAAGAGCATCACGTGACTCCAGCGGTCTGTAAAAAAAGAGGAATCGGACCCACCGCGGTAGCCTGTCTTTTTCGTTAGCCTCGGTGACCACTCTGTGAAGTCACGGTGTGACAAATTTGTGAAAAGTGTGTCATTTGTGACTATTTTGGCATTAACTTTGTGACGAACCTGTGACGACAGCGACAATGCTTTGAAGTCACACTGTGGCTAATTTGTGAAATATGTGTCATTTGTGACGAACTTGTCATAAACAACGTGATGATTTCAAATGAAAATCAAATTTCAAATTAATTGTTTAAAAGGGCAAAGGCCAACATACAGAAAAAGATTCCAAGCCCGGACTCGAATCCGGGCCATCAGTGTAGCGCACTGACATTCTACCGACTAAACCACATGGAACGAGACCCAGCCTGGAAAATTTCTTACTAGTACATGTTTGCAAGGCTACAAACGCAGCACAAGATGGAATATTTATCGTGAGCCGCCAACATCGGGTAAACACGAAACTTAATTAAATCCAGCATCGATTCAAACTATATAAATACTTGGAAATTTTTCCATAGAGAACCATTCGCCTTGCATACAATATTTCAAATGAAAATCAAATTTCAAATTAATTGCTTAAAATGCAATTTTAATTTGAAATTTGATTTTCATTTGAAATATGCAAGGCGAATGTTTCTCTCTGGAAAAATTTCCAAGTATTTATATAGTTTGAATCGCTGCTGGATTTAATTAAGTTTCGTGTTTGCCCCATGTAGGTGGCTCATGAAAATATTCCATCTTGTGCTGAGTTTGTAGCCTTGCCAACATGTAATAGTAAGACATTTTCCAGGCTGGGTCTCGTTCCATGTGGTTTAGTCGGTAGAATGTCAGTGCGCTATACTGATGGCCCGGATTCAAGTACCTTTATGGAATTTTTTTCACTATGT
Organism: Maratus speciosus; assembly: GCA_963932465.1. Taxonomy (NCBI): domain Eukaryota; kingdom Metazoa; phylum Arthropoda; class Arachnida; order Araneae; family Salticidae; genus Maratus; species Maratus speciosus. Next base: position 143,487,006 of record OZ010787.1, on the reverse strand, counting down.
TGGCTTTTGCGCCTTTTAAGCAATCAATTTGAAATTTCATTTCCATTTGAAATATTGTTTGCAAGGCGAATGTTTCGCTCTGGAAAAATTTCCAAGCATTAATACTGTGATGATTCTTGTTATAAACACTGTGATGAATTTTAAAATAAAGTTTTGTTTGAAATATACAATATTATCTTTTTACCGTACTTTTTAGCAAAGTATCGCTATTTTGGAGTCCTATTCTTCCAAAATACTTTTAATTTTTACACTGAAAAAAAAACAATGCTTATCAACTGGTATCCTTTTTTATTAAGTTCTAAGCTTGATCTTGAGTTCAAGCTTTATATTAAGAATGTGTAAGTTTTTATGTGTTGTGATTTGTTATTATTTTTTTAAATACGAACATGGAGTCTAACGGATATTAATGTATTTCCTATTTAAAGAAGAATAAGATAAGTCATATTTATTTAATTTTTTTATTCCCGTGTATATTGTATTTTGTTAATATGAGCTAAATAGATTTGGTATGATTTATAGGAAATGACTAATCTGGGAAATAGAAAAAACAAGTAAGAAAAATCATGCGTTAAGCATAGATTATAAAGCACTTTCCAACGCTTCCTGAATGCTTTAACTAGACATCGTAATTTAAGGAAATAACGTAAATAAGGTAACTAAGTAAATATTTTAGAAAACGCATAAAACATTTGAAAAACTGATTTCAGCAGTTACCGTCCATAGCCAAATATGTTTTCCAATTCTTTTGAATAGCCCTGTATTTAATCTGTAGGTTGATATATACTAGTATATAATGTGAAAATTTAGTTTAGCAAGAAAACGCATAACAGGTTGAAATTCTCATTCAGCAATTTATACTAATATATGAAAACATACTTGAATACTTTTGTACAACCCTGTAGTTTACCTAGAATCTTTATTACACGCCACTATTTAGTTAAAATTTAATTCAAATTAAAACACTCTTAAAACTGCTGAAATCACATTTCCAGAAATTATAATTTATAGACGGCCATATATCCATTTCCTTGCGTGACCCTGTGTATCATTTTATCCATATTCTACAAACATTTCTTAGTAAATTAAATGCAGTTCAACATAAAAATCCATAACTCATCTAAAAAACACCTTTAAGCAATTTGCGTCCATACCCCTTAACTCTTACGTATACTTTTGTGTAGCCCTGTATATGAATTATAGCTTTTATATACACCATATACTATGCATAAATATAGAGAATCATAAAAGCGCATATTATAATTAAAAATGCATTTCCAGCAATTATCGCTAATGAACAGTACAATATCAACTTTTATAAATATCATAAATTATAAATATTTTTTAATAAATATTATAAATATCAAATTTTAAAAAGTATAACAAAGCAGTTTAATCTATAAACTTGTTATCAGGCATAAAAAACACTTTATTTCAATGCTTAAATGTCATATTTTATTTTTTAATGCGAAGTATCGAATGTGTATCGAAAACGTAGAAAATGAGTTTACAATCGAAGAAAATTTAATAACTGATTCTGAATGTCTACAATTAAGTGTTTGATTAAAATCACGAACAGTAAAAACATGCTTACATGCAATTTAAAAAAATAAATATACCAATTTGAAAAACACTACATAATTAGCATTTATAATTGTGCTATTAAACAACAACAAAGTACAATAGATGAATTAAATGTATTATTAGATATAACAATTTCTCAAAAATCTCTCCATATGTTACAAGGAATTCCTATTATTTTATAATTTTGGCAAATGTTAAATCTGAAAACATTGATTTGAAGATTTAGGATTTTAAATAATAATTTAAAATATTATTACCAATGAAAAAAAGTCTTTGAAAAGTTTCACTACTATAGTATGTAAAACGACATTTCCCATTCAGTATAATGTTAATTTCTAATCTGAAAAACAAATCCAGATCAGTCTCTTTCTATAGGTATAATATAAAACTATTTAACTCATCTCACCAAATATACAAAACAGGAATAAACAATTTAAATTAAATAAGACCTACTTTTTAAGCTCCATAAATTAATTATTAATATCCGTGTGTATCCGAAAATGGCGACGTCTTTTTCTTCCATTAAAAAAAGCACACGCAAAAGCTTACATTTTAGACTAGTAACTTACCGCATCTGTTAGAACAAAAAGTTCTCTGTTTACCCTGCGGTATCGTGGCAGACGATTTTGGGCAGGTGTTAGTTTATTTGCTTTTATATAAACATATTTGGAACTTACATGTGCAATCATTTTATGAGACTGCCTGTATTTAAATTTTTGTATTTGAAGAATTTTCCAATGTATTTTACCTTTTCTTTTTATCAGTTTTACCCCCCCCCCCTCCCTTTTTCTAAGTAAAGATTGTTTCACACATAATAAATACAAAATATCTTCCTAAAAAATAATAAGATGTACATAAATATCGAGGATAAAAAAATTTTCTTTGTCAATCGTCATTCTTTTCATGTTAATTTCCTGTAGAATAAAACAATTCGTAAAATAACTTTTTTTAGAGTCATATCTCTAAAACACAAATTTGAAATACGAATAATAAATTATATCATGGGTTTTGCATAAATTTTGTATTTTTTTTTTTTTTAATTCGGAAAATGCTAATTTTATTTTAAAAGTCTGAAAGAAGAAGAATTTTTTAAAAAAATAGTTACTTAAAATAGGTACACTAACAGGAAAAATATGACTTGAATGCAAATTATAAAGCAAGAAATGTATGTATGACTAAACTCTGAAGACTCTTTCTACGTGCTCATTAAAAGCTGCATACTTAACTATAATAGAAATTTTTCAGTTTGAAGCCACAAAAGTGTTTCGAATACCAGTGGTCGGTAAAAATAAATTAAAAATTTTCCTTCCTGCAAACTAAATATGTAAAGTGTATATATTTAATATTCCTAATTCTAAATATGTTATCCAAATTGATCCAGCACGTACCATTTTTCCTAGAAACACTTTTATAATAATAAGAATAAGAGAATGATTATTATATTAAATTGATATTATTATATTAACTAGATAAAATTGAAATCAGGAAAAAAGTATACTTTTACTCTCTTAGATATCAAATTGATAAAACATAGCATGAAAATCTAGTTTGTTGATACTTGTACCGTGCATTTTCCTTTATATCCCCCCCACCCCACCATCTTTTCGTGTCTGAATTTACTATTTGCTATCCACTAATATATTTTCATTCCTTATGCCGCTGTAACTCGGGCCTTTTTAAAACATTTCTCTTCATTTTCAAAGATTTTTGAAGTTCATATTTTTCTCACACAGTGACTTACAATATGGGGGGATTTTTTTTGTGAGTGTGACGTGACCTACGTTACATGCAGTGACATAACAATTCTTTTTTATTGCCAGAAAAATAAAATTTTACAGTAACAACATGTTTTGAAGAATTTTTGTAATTTTATTAAGTTTTCTAAGAAGTTCACATCTCAGTCACAATGTGACATCACTGAGTGGTGGCATTTCGGTCACAGATGTGACGTGACCACAGTGACGTCACAACGACGTCACTATGACCATGCATGCTATGAGGGTGCTTGTCGAAAGTCATTACGTCATTTCTAGCTGAACGAAACGCTACTGTGTACTGTTATTTTTTGTGTGAATTTCCCTTAAAAATTGTTTTGTTTTTCACATATATTAACTCTAAATTAATTTTAACACAATTATTCTAATTGGTAAATAAATTTTATTTACCAATTAGAATAATTGTGTTAAAATTAATCTAGTGTAATTTCGTATCTAGCGTTTTCTGGAGCTCCATTACTGAGATTTATTCTGTTGAGCTGAACCAGGTTTCAGACCTGATGCTATAATCATTAAGGTTAGCTGGGTGAGAAAGTTCCACCAGATTCGTCCGGAATAGCTCAGATGGCAGAGTACTGGCGGCTTCAGCCAGAAGATCCCTGGTTCGAATCCTGGTCCGGACATTTTTCGCCCAGTTGGAAATTTACATCTAACATATATTATCTGTTTGTCAGCATATTAAGTATTGATAAGTACTATATCTAATTCATTGCTTTCCTGCTAGTATTTTAGCAGTTTTACTGATCTTTATTATAGGATTCAGAGTAGTGACGCTGTGGCAGCTTCTCTACAAATATCATTTTCCAGCCCCCCCCCCCCCACCCGTTACTCAAAATCTACTTTGAACAAGTGAAATCATTAAATTAATTCCTTTTCTTAAAACAATACGCAATTCTATCTACATGTATTATTTTTCTCTCTCCTTTTCGCAACAAACTTAATTCAACACGTTTAAATACAAAGATTTACGATTTCATTTTCCAGTTATTCAAAATTCCATTCTCGCATAATTAATTTCTATTTCTTAACGGTCTTTGTTTATAAGTAATCAAATAAAGACACATTAATCTAAGAGCACCTGCCCTTTTTAATATTACAATTTCTGCTATCGTATTTTATCTGCGTTGTAAATAAGTCATTCTTAATTGCAGCTAGAATTTGACGGTTAAAAAGAAATAACAAAGAAATAAAATCATTTTATGGGAATTGCGGTTTTAAATATATTTCATTTATGTCAGCACATATGCTTTTTCTCTGCATTTCTATACATTCGTTAAGATTTCACACTCACATTTAAGCAAATTTGTTGGTGTTAAAATAAACAAACGCAGACTTGATGTCGCTCTTACTCATGAAATAAAGTCAGGTTGCTTTACATCGCGTTAGTGAGTGCTGAAGGGGGGGGGGGGGTGCCACATTATTTTCTGCTAAACATCCCGCCAATACTTTGACTCTTTTTGTTCGGAGTCAAAAAACTTTCTAAATTGGCGAGAATGTACTACGCCAAGTCATGTGAATCAGTACGCATAAAGTTCAGTTGGCTTTCTCCCCCTGTGTTGTAAGGTCCCGATAACAGGGCCGTGTGATGAAGATGATGTCTTGCACAGGTGGTTCATTTTTGCTTAGTTTCCATACTGAATACAAGGCTGAAAAATTAACTGTTACTTATTTTAAAAGGAAGGCAAGAAACTGCTAAGGTAGAAATTATCTAAAGTTCTTTATTGTCCACCGGGATCGTTTCGAACATAGCCGAAATTACACGGCTGAGGCCGATATTGGAGAAGGGAGCAGAAAGTTACATTTTTTACGTTCACAGAATCAGATCTTCGAAGCCAGTGCTCCAATTACATTTTCTCGAAAATGCTCGAGTGTTGGCAAGCGTACATATACAATTTCGCCAAATACATATACTATATGGCGAGATTAAAGAGAGGAAGACATGTGGTCAAAGTACAATAATTGAAATTGAATGGAGAATGTAAAAGATTAATAAGAAATATTTAACGCCAGATGATTACTTAGTAATTATAGCACATAAAACCGCAAAAGAACATTCGATAGGGTTTGCCAAAGTTCTCATGGGATTGAAGCGGCCGAAGCGCCCGTTAATAAACAAAACAAAATAAAGACAGGGTTGATAACTGAAATGACTAATATCTTACATCTGGACCAACGGCTAAAAATGTAGAAGTAATATGTCTGACTAATTTCTGCATATCATCAAAACTAAGGCAGAAGGATGAAAATTATAATCGAGTTGCTAGGCGAGAAGAGGAAATTATTTCTTTTCTTTAAACTGTAGTGCGCTGTGGTTAAAATATTAAAGAGACTGAGAATTGAATGCTTAATTTATGAAGGGAAAAGAGTGCTAAAAACAGATTGAATCCGAATGCAGACAGATAATTAAATTTAAGAATTTAAAAAAATGTAACTTTAAAGGGGGGAAAGAGGAAAAGTCTTAATATTAATATGTGAAGGTAGGCGCCTTCACATATATCTCCCCAACAGCCGAAAAAGAACGAAGTGAACCGCGAGAGAAAAAAAAGTTACCCCATGTCTTCCCTCAAATACATTACACATAAAGAAAATATGTAAAAATGTAATATTTTGTAGAGGGAACCCGGTGACCAACAGTTTATAAACATATACAGCAATACTAAATATGTAAGGAACAAATAAATCATGTCTCATATAAAAAGCATGCCTATAAGCATGACAAAGCAAGTTGGTACCAAAGACTTGCCAAAAATAAAAATATTGAAATTTTTTGAACTGCAGTTAATACTTCTGGACAGCTGTTTTCTTATTTTCTTCTTATTTTTTTTTTTAACGTGTGCACACCATTATTTTTTTTCTAAAGTTCCAGAAGATTTTAATATATAGATTGCTTGAACTTTCACTGCAAGCAAGAGCAATTTCCACAATTGCTACAAATGTTGGTCATACTCCAACTTATAAAAATATTTTGAGACATGAACTGTATATAAATACAAAACATTACTTAATATAGTAAATATAAAATTGTAACCTTTTCAGCACTAGTTGTGACATCTCTAGTTTTTAAAAGTAATGTAACTAGTAAAAGGAGAGGAAGATGGAGGTAAATTATTTGTTAAAAGTTGAAAGTTGCCATTCTTTTATCTTGTAACCAAAGACTGAATGTGTTTTACTGAGAACCTAATTTAACTAAAGTGTATTTTAAAACATATTGCACTCCTATAAGGTATAAACAAGATGTAATAAGAACTTTCCAGAGAAAGTACCCTTTACAAAAATGGTAAAAAAATGTCCAGTAAATTTAATGAAATTTAATAAGCATTATACAACAGGTGACACAAAAGTATGTATGTGTGTGAATGTAGTCATAAATAACACCGTTTGATGTTACGACTGGTTTATACCAGTAATAAACCACATGTGTCAATGAGCATAACAAAAACCAAAAAAAAAAAATAATGCACACCTGTGTACTGAGTGATTGGAAAATCGTGCATAAGAAAACTACCTTATCACGTGAAATACCTTGAATAGCCAAGAAAGGTACCGAATGAAAAAAATAAAAGTAAAGTGTAATCCTGTAAAGTTACCAAAAAAGGAAACCCTTTTTTTTGTTACCGATTAAATTAAAATAACACTTAACTAAAAGGTCAACAGATTTCAATCATATGCCATGTTAATGTGAAAGAAGTGTACATTTCCTACTTTTTTTTTTTACGGAAAAAAATATCAATAATGCGAAACTAACAAAAAAAAACTGTTATTTATAATGTGTAACTACCATTAAAAAAAAAAAATGCTGCCTAAAAATGAGCAATCCCACGCGCAGTACCTATGATTAACCATTGTATGTAACCTTTGTAGAAACCTTTGTATAGTGTACCTGCCTGTAAAATTGCACAAACGAAAAAAAACTGAAAGAATATTCACTAATGTTGAACAAGACAAACTTTTAAGTTTAATACCATTGTAAATTATAAACATCAGTAAAATACCTAACAGATGCAACAAGCGCTTATTCTTTTTTTTTTTGTTTTTTTTAAAAAAAAAGAAAAGCATGTGTGACATAATAAAATTAAATGCTGACTACAAAAATAATATGTGTGTAAATAAACGTGGAAAAAGTTTAAATAAATTCCCTCAATGTGAAAAAAAGAAACTTTTGTTATAGAACCAAAAAAAAAAAAAAAACAAACAAAGAGCAAACGTGTGCAATAATTCCAAAGAACCAAAGAAGTGCATCACTGTGACCTCAAGTGTAAAATTGTAACAATGAACCGAAGAAATGTGTCACACTGACCTCAAGTGTAAATAAATAACAATGAACAAAAGAAGTGTATTAATGAAGTAAAATGCCTAAGTGTTTTGAAAATCAGTTGTAAAAACAGTGACAATTAGTCCCTGATGCACGCAAAGAATTGACAAAGCAATGAACTCGTGTAAGGGTTTTTTTTTATGAACTAAGATAAACTATGAACTACTGTGTGTGTTAACTATGAACAAAAATTCTCTACATGCACCAAGCACCAAACAGCAAAATGTAACTGAAGAGAAAAAAAGTGTACCGTATTTAAAGAAAATCGTTACCAAAGGGTTAAATTTAATTTTTTTTTTTTTTTTTTTTTTTTTTTTTTTTTTTTTTTGTAAATTTCATAAGATATTGCTGCATTCGTTGAAAAAAATATATCTATCTCTACTCAAAACGCATCAGTGTAAAATTGACAGGAGCCATACCTTTACGTTAAATACACAAAAAAAGGAACAGGAGTGTTACCGCAAAAGATAAACTGTCTCTTGCAAAATATAGAAAAAGAAGTGTTGTTTACCAAAAAGAAATCCTTAAAATCCTGACTTATGAGTGTGAAAGAAAAAAGAAATTTCCCTCGATAACCAGTGAGAATCAAACACAGTAAATGAAATTTGCCACAAAAAAAAAGGATATGTAAAGGTTTTAGTTTTTCTGAATTTTCATGTATAGACCATCTGTGCATTTATTACAATTTAACACCTGGCCAAAATATTAAAAACATCTACTAAGAAATTGCATACGCTTTAATATAGTGTGACAAGACACCTTACTAGATCTGCCACCTTCAAGTAAGATGTATCTAATGAAAGTGTTAAAAAAAATGTTGCATGTTAAAAGTAAACAGATTCGAAATGTGTGTGTAGTTTAACATGTCATGTGACGGATAACTCTTAGTAACTTTAAAATCTTTGTACATAGACAAAGTGATGGTGTCATTGATATGTTATGACATTATGCAAACACATAAGATAAACAAAAAAAACTCTGTTAAAATTTAAAAAAAATAAAGAAAACTGATAGAACCTTTTAATATCGAAAAATGGTGTAAAGTTTAAAAGATAGAAAAGTAACAGGAAAAAGGAACTGTATGTGTGTGTTAACCCAAAACACTAACATACGAGTGAGATTCAATTACATAATTAGTGAGTTAATCACCAAACTGTAATGAATAAGGGTTAATAAAGGCAAAGAACTCCGTGTAATGTGTGACAACTCTGGTTATACTCTAAACCAGCCAGTGTGTATTACTCAAAGAACTACTTGTGAGAAAAAAAAGGAATACTGTCGAATAGATCGTAAGCAAAGAACAATGTGTAAAAGCAAATGAACAAAATATGTAAATCAACACATGAACTAGTGTAATGTATGTATATGAATGAACAAAATTGTATTCTAACTGAGCAAATTTTGTGTAACATAAATAAATATCCAACACATGAACTACTTGTGAAAAGAAAAAAAAAATTGCATAAATGGTTAACTAAGGGTTAAAAATTAAAATAAAGGTGTATTTGCCAACGTTATTACTGTATCACGTTAAAAAGAAGTGTACATAAATGTACGAGTGCACGACAGATTGCATAACTCTACGCTAAACTGTAGCAGTTATGCCAAGCCAATATGTTCCAAGTAGAGGGTTGGAAAAGAGAAAAAAAACGAATAGCAAAATACCAAGCGTTATACCTTATGATCTATGAGTGTATGTATCCGTCACAAGACACCTGTGAGACTATAACTCACTAATTAAAAAATTAAAATGTGAGAGAATGCCAAAGAATTAGTTTAATGACTATATGTGAATAGCCTTTTTTTTAAAAAAATAAAGTGTACATAACAGCTCACATTATGCATTTGAATAAATTTAAAAAAAAAAACACATTTTAAACGATATCAAATATCATGTCAGTTATAATAAAATACCTTATGTTATAAATAAAATAGCAACGAGTCACCAGCCGCGCGTAAACAACAAAATTAACCAATGTGTAAAAAATACTAGCTAGAAATTAACTCATGCATGTAAATTTAAGGTGCATGTGCAAATATTGCATTGAAGTACATTATTTTAAAAAAAAATCCGTAACAATCCGAAAATAAAAAAAATGTCAAGGCAACAACAATACACAAACTTTAAAATAGTGTAAAACTATGTATTTGTAAAAATGTACACAATGTTGAGAAAGAATGTAAAAAAATGTACAAGCACACAGAATCATGACCATGTTTAACCAAGGTGAGTGTCATAAAATTATTACAAAACAAGACCATATGAAATGCAAATGTAAATATGTGTGTGTATGTAGTACCAGGTTAAACTTGAAATCATAAAAGTGTGTACATGAGATTTAAAAAAGATGATGAAGCGAAACATCTAACTTCACTATCTGCCCATAGTAAGCTAGAGTGTGGGGGGGGGGGGAATCATGTACGGAGTATCAAATAGTATGAGAGATATGTCATTATGCATTTAAAATATATAAAAGAGAGCGCGAACGCCTTGTAAATTAATGTGAGGTATTGAACATTTTGTATCATGTAAGTAATATATTCCACTTTTGAGAAAGTGGACGGCCGATCCACTTAGCCAAAACTGAAACATATGCCTTTAATCATTAGGCTATTTCCGGATCATAGCGCAGTGAAAAAAAGGTACTTACACAACACAGGAAACAATAATTAAGCATTAACCTCAAGAAATATAATCACCTGTAAAATGTAGTGTGCGTGTAAATTGTGTGTGTATGCAATAACAAGCATACTGATATATAACACATGCATAAAATGTTTACGACTCATGTTATAAAATTTTATAAAGTAGAAATAGAAATCAAAAGGAAAAAGAGACTCTTTTTTTTATGAAAAAAATTTAAGATATGATGACTCGAGCTATATTTTAAAACGAAGGAGCCTAACATATGCTATAGAAATAAATTAATGAGACGTGACTAAAAATGCATAAAATCCGTGTAAATTGGAATATGAGAGATCTATCTAAACAGAAAAGTGTACTGTATAGATGCCAACTCTAATTTTCTTAAATTAGTAACAACCAACTGAAAAAGATTAAATACTGAGCAAATTTAACTGCCATTACTGGTCCTCTCATTGGTTACCCATCCTCTCTCTTTTTTTTATATGTCACTAGTGCTTATCCTTAAATATACAAGTTGCAAGACGTATACTTATAGTAATCTAGAGTATTAAATGTTTCATATCTTATTGATATGGATGACTGACAAAACATATAATATACACATAAAAAAAAAACATATAATATACACATAAAAAAAAACATATAAAATGTTATATATAAAAAGAAATTACCTGTAGGAAGTGCTACCACAAGAAATATATTAAGCACAACAAGTAAGAAAAAAAAATCAATAATAATAATAATATCAGTCCAGTATCAGTTTAAGCCTTTTCATTTTTTTTACCTCATTTTTTTTGTATCAAAATTACATTAAGCTCTGTGAAAAAAAAAATTACCTTAAGTTATTTTATTTATTTTTTTTTTATACTATGCCCCTTTTTTTATCTAACAAAGTTTTCACCATCAGACTGCCTGATTACAACAAGATTGCTGAGTTTTAAAAGTACACGAACCGAAATAATAAAACTTTGTCTGTGGTCATAATATATAACATTTTTATATAAAATGCAATGCGACACATATCAGTTGCAGACGCATAATATCTAAAAAGGAAAAATTGCGACCAGCGCCAAGATGTAAGAAGTTAAGCGAGAGCAACCATGTTCAGCAATACGAGGCCAATAGAGATAAGAAAAACAACATCTCATCTCAGAATTGCAACATTGTGTCACACCGAAAAATATATATAATGAATTAAATAAGAATCAGAAATGTGAAAAGAAAGAAAAAAAATATTTTGGACAATCTTTTATCTAAATTAAAAAACTTTGAAACTGAACTGGATATGAAGTGCATCCCTAGACATACAAAATCTTAGCTTGCTACTAATAAAAAAAAATGCTTAATTTTTAGTAAGAAGCCATCAAAACTAATATATATAGATATATATTAAAAGAGCAATATAATCCAGCCATGAGGATTTTTTTTATATTTTATTATTTATGGTAATTAATCCTCATAACTAAATCAACATTAACTGACTTATTATACCATTTTAATATCCACTGCACAAAAAAAGAAAAGTAGAAAATTTTTTTTTTAAACAAGCACTGTCTACTCTGTATTATTCAGTAGTTAATATAAGAGTATAAATCAACACTTACCATAAGACACTACAATGAAAAGGCAAATTGTAAAAAAACCTTTTTTTTTGTGAGTAAATAACTCTACACAAATATGTAATTTATGTACAAAACACAATACCTTTTAAAACCTAGAAACATGTAGCCAACTTAAAATATATATATATCATCATTAAAAATTTATTTAGCAGAAAATTTATTTTCATCACAGCGAAGAATTTTCTTTATACACCAATAAATGTGTTTGTAAAAAAATTTAAACTAAACACATACCTTCAATATAATCTAAAAAAATGATTGATTTTTTTTTTATCTATATTTATCAAAGTCTAGAAAGGTAATCTCACACAATATGATCTATATTTGAAAAATGGCTCTTCAAAAGTTAACTCTTCAAACACTTAAAGCAAAATAAAACTTACCTTGAGCAAACAAGGAAATGTTATAAGTAAAGACATAATAATGTAAGAAAATAATAACTGAATTCAAAACATATGTGTGGGTTTTTTTTTTATGCAGCAGCAGGAATACTCTTTTCTTAAAAAAATGTTTAGGTATATCTGCGTATAGTTGAATGTGGAGTTCACCTAAATATTCATTACTTATATTTTATCATTTTACTTTTTGTTCTAAGGAAACTGCATGTTAACTGTCTTTCTTTGAACAAGTAAGTTAAACATTATTATTATTTTTTTTTAAGTTCCTTGAAATGCAATAGAATAGATGTAGATCCATGAACACGCTTTCTTCATAGAGTTACTGGGGAAGGAGAAAAAAATTTCTTTAATGTAGAAGAAAAAATCATTTTTACTGTTCTGTTTCTTCTTTTTTTAAAAAAAAAAATTCGGCCGATACAAGACATAGTCTGGAATATCTTAGAAATTCTGATCCAGCTGCGTAAATCAGCATAGGAGAAACAGAAGAGGAGAAGAAAAACAAAAACAGGCGATGGAGGATTTATGACTCATTCCGAAGGCGCTCACGTATTTTCGGTATCAGCAAGTCTTTTTTTTTATGCCGGTCGAAAGGATGGCGGTTATCGGCTAGTTGTGACGGAAGCTGACGGCATGAAGATAAGTAAAAATGTCGGTCACTTATGCGTTTGCTGTATAGTGCTAATACTTTAGCTGCTAATATTTTTGAAGAGGCGTCTATTGGCGTGATGAACATTTCGGTTGAGAGTGCGTTCACACAGAAAGCAATGAGTATTCCTCAGATTGTCTGCAGGAAGTCCATAAATTTTGAGCAGTTTTTTTTTAGAGTACCCACTGAGCCTAGCATGTAGATCACTTTTTTGACATTATTCTATAATCTTGAAATGTGACACGGCAAGGCGGAAAACAAGAATAGTTCAGTTCGAATAATAATCCAACATTAGGTAGTTTGCAGCAGTCACAGTTTATTTTTTTTAAATGGAATTCACAGTTTTTTTTTTCGTAGTAGTCCAAGGTACTGATGTACGCAGAATGAGAAAAAAAATATATATATCACATGCTTCCCTTCTCCAAAAATGTAATTCGGTACGCCGGCTATATGCACCATATTTCTGTGATGAAGATGATGTCTTGCACAGGTGGTTCATTTTTGCTTAGTTTCCATACTGAATACAAGGCTGAAAAATTAACTGTTACTTATTTTAAAAGGAAGGCAAGAAACTGCTAAGGTAGAAATTATCTAAAGTTCTTTATTGTCCACCGGGATCGTTTCGAACATAGCCGAAATTACACGGCTGAGGCCGATATTGGAGAAGGGAGCAGAAAGTTACATTTTTTACGTTCACAGAATCAGATCTTCGAAGCCAGTGCTCCAATTACATTTTCTCGAAAATGCTCGAGTGTTGGCAAGCGTACATATACAATTTCGCCAAATACATATACTATATGGCGAGATTAAAGAGAGGAAGACATGTGGTCAAAGTACAATAATTGAAATTGAATGGAGAATGTAAAAGATTAATAAGAAATATTTAACGCCAGATGATTACTTAGTAATTATAGCACATAAAACCGCAAAAGAACATTCGATAGGGTTTGCCAAAGTTCTCATGGGATTGAAGCGGCCGAAGCGCCCGTTAATAAACAAAACAAAATAAAGACAGGGTTGATAACTGAAATGACTAATATCTTACATCTGGACCAACGGCTAAAAATGTAGAAGTAATATGTCTGACTAATTTCTGCATATCATCAAAACTAAGGCAGAAGGATGAAAATTATAATCGAGTTGCTAGGCGAGAAGAGGAAATTATTTCTTTTCTTTAAACTGTAGTGCGCTGTGGTTAAAATATTAAAGAGACTGAGAATTGAATGCTTAATTTATGAAGGGAAAAGAGTGCTAAAAACAGATTGAATCCGAATGCAGACAGATAATTAAATTTAAGAATTTAAAAAAATGTAACTTTAAAGGGGGGAAAGAGGAAAAGTCTTAATATTAATATGTGAAGGTAGGCGCCTTCACAGGCCGTAAGATTTTTGACGTTACGGAGTACTTCGCCATGTATAGCTATATATATCTACATATCTCCAAGTATACTGTCTTTTACGGGCTGTCTGTTTCATTTGAAATGAATAAATATTGACTTAATTTCTGTTACCTATAATGTTGGAATTTTTTTTATCTTGCAATACCATCGAACCCTGAACCATCGTTGGGTGGCGGATCAAACGCCTCCATAGACGCCATGCTTTAAAATCTGTGTCATGTTGGGGTAAAACCGTGTACTTACTAAAAGTGGGACAAAACCGGGTATACCCGGTTTTGTTCTACACTCATGAAATGATTTTTTAGGGCAGTTAATCATTTATCATGGAGCTTTAAATTGCAATTTATTGCTCTTAAGTACTGTTAACCCTTTGATTTGTCATTCATGGCATCTCTCAACTCATACTACAAACAAGAGGTGAGAAAGTGGTTACTTTCCAACCCGGGGCGATCTGCAACTAGTTACTAAAATAGAAAATTATTCAAAGCTGCATTTTTAGAGCAGTAGTTGCAAATACTGCAATCAGACCAGTTTGAGAAAACAGGGATATTTTCCTACAACAACGATTTTTTTCCTGACCATCTATTTTCTCCTTCGGAAATGACAGAGAAACCCATGAACGTCAGTGATAACACACCTAGGTCTATGCAGCCATAGATTGGCATATGTGCAGCAATAAATATTTCTGAAACATCACAGAATAACGAAGCTCACAATTTCACATCTAAAAGTGTTGACATCAGACATCCAGCAGTTGACAACATCCAGCCACTTCCATCGAGATCACAGATTGTGTAGCTATCTGCATTTTAGATTTCGCGTAAAATGTTATAACCCCGTCCCCAGGAAGGCTTTAGGATTGAGAAAAGGGCTGGCAAAAGAAGGGAGAAACTGTTATTTTAACTACTTCACGCTATAAATTAGAGCTGGAAACAGATATAAAGGAGAAAGAAGCCAAACCAGCCTGCAAAACGAAAAAGGAAGATTCTTAAACAGAAAAAAAAGATATTAAGAATCAACAGGAAAAGAAAACCAAAAAAGGTTGATGAGACATACTCAGAAGATGAAGAAGATAGTGAAGCCTGAAGGTTTTGCAATGAACTTTACTCCAATTCTAAATTCGAAGAAGGTTGGATACAATGTTTGAAATGCCACGGATGGTCACACGAAGAATTTAGTATGAGTAAGAATATCATAAAAAATTTGTTTGTGACTTTTGAGGTTAAAATAATTCTAAGACTTCCAGAGTAAAATAGGTAGGCATATTTAACAATAGAACGGCGGCAAGGGGTCATTTTGACCCCTGCCAAACGAATACATGTCGATTCAAACCAGAAAACTTTTTATAATTTAAAATTAATATATGCTGCACAAAAATAACTTAAATAAATAAGTTAAATAGTTTTAAGTAAAAATTCTGATGTGAAATATTTTTATAAAACTTGAGTAAAATTTCCCGCCGTTCTAGTGTTAATGTAGTAAATTTGCTACAGATTTATTTCTGATACATGGATGAACACAAGTGCAATTTCGTTTTGTTAAATATAACAAAAAATTATTTTTTTACTATGTTAAACAAACAATTTTTTGAACAAAATTAGTTCTCCAGGAGTTTTAAATGGATACCCGGTTTTACCCTATCAGTGGGGTAAAACCGGATTTTTGCATATGTCGAAAAAAAAAACAATTTTTTATATAATCTATTATATTTTTTATCGAAAAGAGTATGTTTTAATATAGCCAAACATTCATACAATATTAAAAACGGTTATCAGAGTTTGTTTTGCCATTTTATTGTATTTGAAAACAGCAAACATTTATGGTACCCGATTTTGCCCCACCTTCTCCTACATTTTTATTTATATAGATGCATTGTGTTTAATCTGCCATGTCTCATATAAATCAAAAAGAAGGGTATAATATACGTATGTTTGTATTTTGTGGCAACACTAATTTACTAATCAAGTTTCTGTACTTAATGTAATTTCTGTACTTACCACTATATTTCTTCATCCTGAGTACCAACATCAATGTAATGTTAGGATCGTATGTGCTGGTGTTTGCATTAATATCTCATCTTGTGATCACAATGCATGATTGAAATAAGCCCAGCTTATGTAACTGTTAATTTATAAATTTTATTAAATTTAGTTAAGGGTTGGGTTGGGTTGATTTTTGACGGCCAATTATCTACACGAGGGATATAGGCCCGGGGGGAGTGCCCTCCGTGGGGGTCTTTCTAAGGGAATCTAATCCGTATTAACGCATGGAAGATCCACGGCTCGAAGAAAACCACGAAAACTCCGAACGATTAGGCCGACGGGCGCGATTGGGATCGAACCCAGCACCTCCCGTCTACCAGCTTCGAGAGCAGAACCTCTCGGCCACTGGTGGGGCTAAATTTAGTTAAGATTTTATCGATGTGTTCTCCATCGAATCTTATACTATAATGCGAGCAAAAATTGTGTGTGTATGTGTGTGTGTGTGTATGTAAATTTTATCTTAAAAACGGCTCTAACGATTTTGACGAAATTTTGAATTTTACCATTTTAGGGCATGATAAGACCATTGGGCTAGGTCACATGTTCGAGAAAATTCGATTAGTGGGTCATTTTGGGTCGTAATGGGTCAAGGTCAAGGTAATTATATCTGAAAAACGGCTCAATCGATTTTGACCAAATTTCACACCAAACCGTTTTTCCGCACGAAGAAACTTTTGGGCTAGGTCACATGTTCAAGAAACTTCGATTAGTGGGTCATTTTTGGGTCACTATGGGTCAAGCCAATTTTATCTAAAAAACGGCTCTAACGATTTTCACTAAACTCTATATTCTACAGTTTTGGATTACGAGAAAACTATTGGGCTAAGTCACATGTTCGAGAAAATTCGATTAGTGGGTCATTTTTGGGTCACCGTGGGTCAAGCTAAGTTTATCTAGATAACTTCTTTAACGATTTTGACGAAATTTGGCACCCTACTGTTTTCGGGCACGAAAAGACCATTGGGATGGGTCTCGTGTTCGAGAAAATTCCATTAGTGGGTCATTTTGGGTCATAATGGGTCAGGGTCAAGTTAATTATATGTAGAGAACGGCTCAATCGATTTTGACAAAATTTTGTATCTAACCATTTTTGGGCACGAAAAAATCATTGGGATGGGTCTCGTGTTCGAGAAAATTAGATTAGTGGGTCATTTTGGGTCATAATGGGTCAGGGTCAAACTAATTATATCTAGAGAACGGCTCAATCGATTTTGACGAAATTTTGTATTTTACCATTTTCGGGCATGATAAGACCATTGGGCTGGGTCACGTGTTCGAGAAAATTCGATTAGTGGGTCATTTGGGTCGTAATAGGTCAAGGTCAAGCTAATTATATCTAAAAAACGGCTCAATCGACTTTGACCAAATTTCACATCCAACCGTTTTTCGACACAAAGAAACTATTGGGCTAGGTCACATGTTCGAGAAACTTCGATTAGTGGGTCATTTTTGGGTCACTATGGGTCAAGCCAATTTTATCTAAAAAACGGCTCTAACGATTTTCACTAATCTCAATATTCTACAGTTTTGGGTTACGAGAAAAGTATTGGGCTAAGTCACATGTTCGAGAAAATTCGATTAGAGGGTCATTTTTGCGTCTCCGTGGGTCAAGCTAAGTTTATCTATATAACTTCTTTAACGATTTTGACAAAATTTTGCACCCTACTGTTTTCGGGCACTAAAAGACCATTGGGATGGGTCCCGTGTTCGAGAAAATTCTATTAGTGGTTCATTTTGGGTCATAATAGGTCAGGGTCAAATTAATTATATCTAGAGAACGGCTCAATCAACATTGACTACATCTTGTATCTAACCGTTTTCGGGTACGAAAAGATCATTGGGATGGGTCTCGTGTTCGAGAAAATTCGATTAGGGGGTCATTTTGGGTCATAAAGGGTCAGGGTCAAACTAATTATATCTAGAGAACGGCTCAATCGATTTTGATTAAATTTTGTATCTAACCATTTTCG
Source organism: Maratus speciosus (assembly GCA_963932465.1). NCBI lineage: Eukaryota > Metazoa > Arthropoda > Arachnida > Araneae > Salticidae > Maratus > Maratus speciosus. The sequence continues at coordinate 143,468,614 of OZ010787.1, read as the reverse complement.
GGCACTAAAAGACCATTGGGATTGGTCTCGTGTTCGAGTAAATTTGATTAGTGGATCATTTTGGGTCATAATGGGTCAGGGTCAAGCTAATTATATCTAAAGAACGGCTCAATCGATTTTAACTAAATTTTATAACTAACCATTTTCGGGTACGAAAAGACCATTGAGATGGGTCACGTGTTCGAGAAAATCTGATTAGTGGGACATTTTTGGGTCACTGTGGGTCAAGCTATTTTTATCTAAAAAACGGCCCTAACGATTTTCACTAAACTCTATCTTCTACAGTTTTGGATTACGAGAAGACCATTGAGCTAAGTCACATATTCGAGGAAATTCGATTAGTGGGTCATTTTTGGGTCACAGTGGGTCAAGCTAAGTTTATCTAGATAACGACTCTAACGCTTTTGACGAAATTTTGCACCCTACTGTTTTCGGGCACGAAAAGACCATTGAGATGGGTCTCGTGATCGCGAAAATTCAATTAGTGGGTCATTTTGGGTCATAATGGGTCAAGGTCAAGCTAATTATATCTAGAGAACGGCTCAATCGATTTTGATTAAATTTTGTATCTAACCATTTTCGGGCACGAAAAACCATTGGGATGGGTAACGTGTTCGAGAAAATTTGATTAGTGGGTCATTATGGGTCAGGGTCAAGCTAATTATATCTAAAAAACGGCTCAAGACATTTTCACAATTTTTTTTAATATACGGCCGTTTCTGGTCATGAGAGGGCCATTGGGCTAAGTCGCATTTTCGAGAAAATTCAATTAGTGGGTATTTTTGTGTTACAATGGGCCAGGGTCAAGCTAATCGAATCTAAAAACATACTCAAAACATTTTGACCAAATTTTATATTACGTATATCGTTTCTGGGCATGAGAAGAGAATTGGGCTAAGTCACATGTTCGAGAAAATTCGATTAGTGGGTCATTTTGGGTCACAGTGGGTCAGGGTCCAGCTAATTGTATCTAAAAAACGGCTTAAACGATTTTGACTAAATTTTGTATTCTATCGTTTTCGGGCCCGAGAAGACCATTGGGCTAGGTTGCATGTTCAAGAAAATTCGATTAGTGGGTCATTTTGGATTACAATGGATCAGGGTCAAGCTAATTGTATTTAAAAAGCGCTTCAAAACATTTTAACATAATTTTGTATAATAGCGTATCCGGGCATGATAAGAGCATTGGGCAGGGTCGCACGTTCAAGAAAATTCAATCAATGGGTCATTTTGGGTCCTAATTGTTCAGGATCAAGCTAACTGTATGTAAAAAACCGCTCAAAAGATTTTGACAAAACTTTGTACTACACCGTTTCCGGACATGATAAAACCATTGGGCTGGGTCGCATGCTCAAGAATATTCTATTAGTGGGTCATTTTGGTGATAATGGGTCGGGGTCAAGCTAACGGCATCTCAAAAATGTTCAAACAATTTTGGCAATTTTTTTTGTTATACCGTTTCACAGTACAAAAAGGCTATTGAAATAGCTCACATCTGTCAATGAATTTCGATTAGTTGTTTTTTGAATCAACGTGGATCAAGCTTATTTTACCTAGAAAACGACTAACGATTTTCACTAAATTTGGTATTCCATCGTTTTCAGGCTCGAGAAGAGCATTGTGATAGGTCGCATGTTCGAAAAAATTCGATTACTGGGTCATTTTGGGTCACTATGTTTCACGGTCAAGCTAATTGCATCTAAAACAGCAAGAATGATTCAGTGGAAAATATATCGAGATAAACAGAAAGCTAATTTTGACCGAGCTCAGCTCGGTCATTCCTGCTAGTTAAGTATTTAACACCCAGAAAGTTTTCAAATTCTTCGGTGCAGCCATGTATAAGCATTTTTAAATTTACTCTAATATTTAGTCTGCTATAAATAACTTACGAAAAAAAATCAGATCTTTTGACATGAAAGTTACGAAAATACGATCTAGATAATGTAAAAATGCGGTTTTAATAAAATATTTCCCGCAATCTGTGAAAATACCTGCATGGTGTTAGATAAGTTCAAAGCAACCTAAAACATTTTTTTAATCCTTAATAATAAATATATATATATATATATATATTCCGAAAATTTAGCCCTGAAAATGTGCAGTCGTCAAAGAGAGAGAGAGAGAAAGAATACTCCATACATTTTAATCGCTGAATTGTCGCATCGCAGATATATGCAAGAGTTACTGTTCGACTCGGAATTGTGTCTACATTCCGAATATGATTTTTTGAAATAGGAGTCATCTACATATTAAAAATTATACCAACTTGAAGTTCTAAAATTTCAACACCCACTTTTGATATCCTATTTCAGTTCCCGGAAAAGGTATATATAGCGTATATATACGTTTTCATAAATCTTCATAGAGTTAGAAGAGTTTAAATTTTGCGAGTGCCAATATTAAATCCCCTTGACAAACTTTTATTTGTTTTCCCCAAAAAATCACCCGATTGGATTTTTTAATGATATACAATGAATAAACTCAAACATATTTCAGGCAGTATTTAATTCAAAAATATATTTTTAATTCTGAAAATTATTAATAGAGTAACAAAAATAAGGAATTATGACCCAGATTATTTTTTTTGCATTAAGCGAACCGCAATCGTAGAAAAAAAAAGCGTGAGTGTGTATGTTTACAGCTCATTTCAACCCTTCGTTTACGAGATATAGACAAATTTTACTTTTCGACGGCTTTAAAAGACCGTCTTCGGGTATCGCTGACATTCACAGAAAAGAAAAATATATTGCATTTTCTCTCTTATAAAGTGAGTTCATTATTTATTCAGGATTTCTATATAATTTTTCCGGTAAGTAACTGAATGTTCACAGTACTTCTCCTCGTGAGATCTTAATTTTATTTTTTGAAATTTATTGATAAACCCCTAACACATTTTATTTTTATAACTCAGTGAAGATTTAAAAAATGTGTATAACTTAGGGTAATTCCGGGATTTATGCCGCACATTTTTTTGAACTTGTGTATAAAGTCCCATGGTGGACATAAAATAAAAAACATCATGCTGTGCTATTTAATGTTAAATATACAACGAGTGTACTGCGACAAAAAAATTCAAAACAAATTATTAATATTTTTTAACAATTTTTTTCTAAAACATTACACTGCGGCGCGTCACCAGCGCATTCAGGCTGAGACGCCGCACTTGTGCGATAGTTATGCCGCGCTTGAATTAAGAACAGAATGAAATTATAAATAAATAAAAAAATATATATATTCATATCTGGACTATAATCATGGATGTAATAACAAAGTGAAACTAAATGAGTACAATGAAACGTATTAGTAGATTCAAATTAATAATTGTTGCCTACTTTCACTATTAAAATTATCGACTTATTTTTTTCACATTAAATTTTAATTGTTATTTCAGCAACAACGCAACATCAATGTATTAGAAAGGGAAAAGAAAAAAAAGTAAAATTGTGTTTACATAATTTATTTGTTAACCCTTTCGGGACCGGTGGCTTTTACACAAATTTTATTCGGTTGGTACCAATTTTTTTAAAAGAAGTTATCTCTACTTAAATAATCAGGAAAATGCTCTAATTAAACAAAGCAAATATTAATTTTCTTTTTTACTGGTGCCAGAAACAAATTTTGTAAGCTCTTTATGAAGGTGCTTATATGCACCTATGGTCCCGAATGGGTTAAGAGATCGACTTCAATCTACAGAAAAAGTGTCGAAAAAGTACAGTCTTTATGTAACTACATTTAAACATATGATGCAGCGAAGCCAATTACACTTCCTCTTTTTTGGAGTAGTTTGCAAAGAACGTCTGCGTTGCGCATAATCCAATTTTTCATTATTATCATCTTGACATGCATCTTTCTTGCACTTCTTACTTTTTTCCCCCTTTTTCTCCTTTGGTTTTAGTAAACTTGATAACATGCCTAACATGGTTAGTCTGTGCAAAAAGAAAAGGAAAAGTTAATAACACTTAATCATCCCGTACAAAAGAAACTGCGGCATGTATACCGGAATAGCACTGCAGCATGTATCCCATTTTGCATGGTGCAGACGTCGGCCATCACAGTTACCTGCCATCACTAAGGGGAATGGCGTAATCATACACACAGTACTCTATACAAACGCTATACTTAGTTTTGACTTCGAAATCATGCATGCATTTAGTAATTAGTGTATGAAAAGTATTTAAAGATAACGTGTTTAAAATTTTGGGCAGTGAAATCATGCACTTACGTCAAATTAAGGATTATACTTCTACAAGTTAACATCGAAATGGGATTCACGCTATACATTGGTTAAAATAATCTCATTGCGCGCCTATACTGTGCGTTTGACGACCATCTATCGATAATTGTATGAAATAGAAGGGATGCGGCATCTATCCCGTATGCGGCGACTCTCCCGGAATTACCCTATGACATTTTTCGGGCTGATTTGATCGAAGGAACTCAATATAGTACCAAAAGTAAATATTACTACTTAGAAATTCTAAATTGGTGTAATTTTTTATATGTAGACGACTTCTATTTCAAAAATTGTATTCGTATTCGGAAATTAAATACATACAACTCCAACGCAAACGGTACCTCTCCCATGTATCTCTACGATAATTTGGAGGGGTTTTTTTAAATGTACGTTTTGGGGTTAATAACCCATACATAGATTTTTTGCTTTTTTAAGATTTTTTGTTTTATATTCTTTTACCTTCAATGCTTGTCGGTGTCAGTTTTTCAACTTCATGACTTTAAGAACACAATTATTGGGAAACTTGAAAAACATGGTAACTATTAATTTATTCAGAAGATGTAATTAATATTATTTCAGTTACCACTGATCTAGTCATTCTTCATAAGGCATTTATTTAATTTTGATTTACTATCTATGTTCTCATTATAAGTGAAATGAAATCAGTTCAATTTTTTCATGAAATACCATCACTCAAGAAATCTCTCTGTATACGCCGGGAAGAGAAATAGCGTCCGATCTTAGCAAGTTAATAATAAAATAATTAGAAAAATCTGTAAAACGATATCAATAACTATTTTTCGTACGAAGGAATCTTCGATTAAATAACTTTCCACTGAAATATGGTCCGAATTCAATAGCGTTTCCCAATTAATTTCCAATTAATTTTTATTGAAATTGGGTGAATGACTGTCTCTTCCAAATTATAATTCTTTATACTTATAAATTTGATTATAACAAAGGAAATATAAAATTACTGGCTCCTTATTTCTTTTAATTTTTAAATTTTTATCATAAAGATAGGCTATAATGATGGGCTTTTTTCCCCCAAGGAAATAAAACTAAGTAACCTCTTTTTTTCATGCGTCTAAGTAACATGTTTTCCTCTGCTAACGTAAAGCGCAAAGCAACTTTGTGCCACCCCACCACGTTTAATGATATAAATAACTAAAGCAGACAATATTCATTCCAAAGTTTAGAGACCTTTGCTAAAAATGATATTTTTATTTTTCAGTTATGATTTTAGATTTTCCGACATGGATAGCATCACACGAAAGAAAATATTATGAAATGCAAGCCTTTTGGCATTCGAACTAAAAGCTAAGCAGAAAAAGATTGGCCTTTCGGAAGCAATTAGGAAGATTTTGCTACACTTCAAGGACCTTCCTTATTGTATCTTCTTGGGATGGGGGCTTCCCAAAATTGTAGCTAGGTTGTATCGTGAAGGTCGTGAAAAGAAGTTCTTATCGTACCCCAAAGAAATGTTTGCAATTCTTCAGTTATGTGCTTTTGTTTAAGGTGAGAAGATAAATAAGGAGCTTAAAACAAAGAAAAATGTTGTTCTGCTTTCTAATACTCAGGAAAGAGACAGCTCAAAATAATGGTTTGAAATATTTCAGAGACTTTCAAACTTGCTAAACGACATAACAAAGTGTTAAGAGTTGTTCCAAGGAGACATGGGAACATTTCCATGTTAAATTTTACACATTATTGTCAAATTACGATGTGTCAAATAGGGCCGCAGAGAGAACCTGTGGAATCCGGCAGTGATTCGAATGTGCACTTTTAAATGTGGCGTTAGAAAATAAACTTGAACAATTATTTTAAACTTTGTAAGTAATTAATTTTTATAATCTAATCGATATTTGCATAATTAAATAAAAAAAATAATCATCTCTATATTAATAAAATAAAAAGTAAACGGTCAAGTGCGAATATTACTCGCGCTCAGAGGGTTCCGTACAATAAATATATGAATTATTAACTGTATTATAAAAAAAAAAAAATCGTTGCTAAAAGAATAATAAGACTTTGTAAAAAACTATACAATGTAGGGTTGGGTATAGCCCTATACAGCAGAAAAGTATAAACGGGTATACCATAAAAGTTCAAAGAGATATGAAGCCTAAATAATATCAAATATTGCTATTCTGTGTAACTCTTTTTTTAATCTTATTCTAATCTGTTTATGATGAATTTCATTCGGTACTGACAATAAAAGGAGTGCATATTTAAACTTCATTTGGCATTTCATAAAACTAAATTCAGCGTACCCTTGTTCAAAGTTTAAACTTGACATTGTACTAAGCGCGCTTCGAAAGGAGGTTGTAAAGTTTCCACGCCACCTTAGTCCGCACCGTGTTTTTGCAGATAGTTCTTTTTTTATTAATTTTAAAGACACGGGGGGCGTATTGAGAGGTCCACTCAATGCAAACTAGTCGCGAATCCCATAGTATTTGTGTGATTAATTCTAATTAAATTAGTCTGCTTTTAGCAATTTGACGTTTATTGTTTTTATACAGCTACTGGGCATTGCATTACACAAATATATCATTAAAAGTTGTTATCTGGGCTTTAAAAGCCGATGGTACATTAGTACGCCGCCCCTGTCATTATGTATGTCCAAATCGTCCGTGTCTTTAAGGGTTAATATCTCGGCTAATTACCGACGATTTTTTTCGAAACTCATTATCAACAATGCTTTTATACTTCTGCTACGATAGGTACCTTCCTCGCTCCTCAACACCTTTGCAGAATGCCTGCAAATCGAAATTTGTGTTTAACGAAAAAATGCGCTTTTCTCAAAAACTATGTGACCTAGGGTAATCGCTATAATTTTCCTGCAACGTTTAAATTGACGTCTACTACTTCTAATTTTTTCATATTTTTAGTTTCAGTAGATTCGGAAATAGAGGGGTGGGGGGATATTTTAGAACTACATTTTTTACGATATCTCAAAAAATATAATAACTAAAATTAAAAGAAATGTATTTTTGTGTTCAGCGTTACGAAAGCTTTTACCTGATATCCCACGCGATATGCAAAGAAAAGGTTTTTTTCAAGTAACATAATTACCCTCTCTAAATTTTTCCGTATGTGAATGTTTAATAATCTGTAAATATGTGGGTCAATAGTCTTTATTACTTCCCCCAATTTGAATTTTCCATGTTTCATAGTTTATGAGTAAAATGATTGTGGCAGACGGGCAGACAAACACAGGAGTGATCTTATAATGATTCTCATTTTACTTTTTAAGTACGGAACCCTAAAATTTGCAATCTGGTGAAGAGATCTCGTGGTTACCATTTAATTAGAATCTTTCATCATCAAGCCTATGGTGAAGTTTGATAAATTTTATCAGTATAAAAATAACAATTACATGATCGTATACATGAATAAAATCGCTCTAGCAATAGTGGTGTGAGAACTGCGAATGCATAAGTTTCGTGAATGGGAAAGATTAACTTAAAATTACTAAATAAAGCGTGTGTTGTGTATTTTTAGTAGAACTGTTGCTCATAAGCCTTTCGTTAAACTTTTAATTAGCGCAGACAATGCATGCATAATTACTAATTAAAATTAATATTACCAGAAAAAGCTGATAAACACACCTGAGAAGTTTAAAATAATAAAAATCCCTACCGGCCCGGCCTACAGCGGAGGTAGATTTCGAAGTTGAGTATACTAATTTCACCAACAAAAACTAAATCATGATTAGAGATAAACCCACTTTAACAATTTTATCTGGTCGCTTTTGACGAGTTTTCATTTCATTTTTATATAATAGCTGGTTTTATCAGAATCATGATAGGCGGTATTAAAAAAAAAATACTTTTCCATGGTCAACAACTCGAAATTTTCTGGCACACTTTCAGATTAATTTTTAATAGAAAAAATATGAAACTTGCTGAAGTGATTTTTGAAGAGAATTATAAGCGGCCTGTGTTTTTATTTTTCGTTCAATTAATTAAAACTTGATTTATAAACAATTATTTTCTCAGTAGGACAATATTTTTCGTTTCTAACACAATCGCTTTGGGAAATTCTGTTCAAAATGCCCACTTTGACATCGTTTTTTGAAATATATTCTGCCTCTATCAAAAAATCGATCATTACGGTACATTATATAGATTCTGAATAAGAGAATCTACCAATTGGATGCGTCTGAGAGCAAAAATGAATTTAAAAATGAGTAAGAAAATAAGCAGTTTGGATTTGAATACACCCTTAATAAGATGATTTTTTTCTTCAACCGCCATGTATTTTTAATTTGTTTTTGCTGTAAGAATCGGTCCTATCAAAAATTTGTCTATATAAATATTGTAGACAATATTAAGAAGATATATGATAAATTAATGGGGATTTTATATCTTGTGAATTGACGGAATTATGAATTTTTTTCTTCTTCAACCCCCCTTTTTGTTTTCGTTTTTAATTTTATTTTGCGGTACGAATTTGTCCTATCAAACACTTGCGCACAAATCACGCTATACTTTTTTCTCTTTTTCATAAAATATGTCTACCGAAAAAAATAGCTAATTTCTAATTAAAAGAAAAGAAAAGCAATGACAAAAAGTCAAAAATCTCAAATTTTAGTTATTTTTAAACAAGTATCGTTTGTTTCTAAATGAGATTATTGAAGAAGCATGTTTTATAACGTGGACTTTCATTAAATCAAATACAGTAAATTCTGCCTAAGGCGGACTCTGTGTAAGCCGGAAATCTGTCTACCGCGGAAAATTCTTCAAGTCCCGGCGAACCCATAGAAAATTACATTAACTCATGCCGCATAAGGCGGAATTTGTCTAACGCGGAAACGGAAAGGATTTTAAGGTCCCACCGAAACTAAAATTTTGCATAAAGGATATTTTAAAAATGAAAGGCATTTCGTTTATCAAACTTTAAAACTGTTAAATCAAGTATTACTTTCAGTTAAATTCCGTAACACTTTGAAAAAGTTAATTCAAAAGAGCAGAAACTGTTTAAATTTTAAGGAATTCTTGCTTATGACATTTTTTCCTATACAAAATTGCATTTAAAATTCATTATTTCTAGTAGAACGCAAGTTTATGAAAAGACTTATTTTCTAAAGTACAATATATTATAATTTAAGGTTGTACTCAAATTCAAAATTATAGCGTTCTGTCTCATTCTCGAAGTTTATTACTTTTTGTGTGTGTAACCCTCCAATTCGCATGTATTACAGCAGTACTAAGAAATTGAATAGCGTTTCTCATCTACCTATAAGACAAAGGATCTTTCAGAACTTCAGTTTTCAATCGATTTTCGAATCAGGAAAATCAATGAAAAATAATTTAAAAAATCGAGATTTTTTTTTTCGGGGGGGGGGGGGGGGGGAGGTGGGAGCTTTTTTGCATAAGTCGGAATATTGTCTACCACGGAAAATTTTCTCAGTCCCAACTGATTCCGCCTTAGACAGAGTTTACTGTATCGCTAACTCTCAAAGCTTCACCTGGGTACAGATAAACCTCACGTTCCTTACTTCTCAAATGCCTACAGAAGAGGAATGTACCAACGATTTTGCGAGATATAGCGAGATCTTGACTGCACAAGAAGAAAATAGCGAAAATTATATTAAAAAAAAATTCAAAACCATACATAAGAATCAAAACCCGATTAATTAAAAAATAATTTAGCCCCAGAATATTGCACACAAGTTGAAAAAAAATTACAACAATATAAAGAACATAATTTTTTTTCATCAATTACTCGTTTTTGGTTTTACCTGTTTTCCTTACTTTTCCGCTATATTTCCTTCAAAAAACAGGGCTGGACAGGGCGTAAGACAAAAATCATATATGATTTCTAATACTGTGGGACTTATAGAAGAACTCTCTATAGTTGACAAACCTTGAGAAAATACATACAATTTTGACTTATATCGTGGAAATTCAAAGTTTCGGCACACTGTGCGCCGCTTCGTGACTTTTGAACAGATGCTTCTGTTTTCTTATGCTAAACAGTTTCTTTATTGTTGGTAAATGTTAGTTCTGACGGTAGTTCCGATTCAATTTCATTAGATTTTTTAAATGGTGTGTTTGTCTTTCTGTCTGTTTCCATGTTTTTTTTTTATTTTTTTTTATTTTATAGGCTCTACCTTTATTAAAAATTGGCCAAGCGTCACGAATTTTGAATGTGGTATTTAAGTATACAATACTACCTCAAATTTTTAAAATAGTCATCATATCGTGTAAAATTTGTTTCAGGGACACGTCAAATATTTCAATATATCGTCGTCTAGTGTGTGCAAGAATGAGCGAGCAGTCAACAATGGGTTTAAAATTAAAAGTAAATGGACATGGAAATAACAATAAATGATTGCTACAAATTGTTGTGCCAAATCATCACTCACACTAAAATATCCTAGCCTGCGTTCAATAAGTATAGGGGAGACCGGGGGAATGCCGCCAACTCGGGTTATGCCGCCACCCCACCTAGTTTTAAAACTAAGGGCAGATTGAGATAGTGAATGCGCCTGCACTGTAGCGGCCAACAATATAAACAGTGCCTAAATTGAGAGTGACTTTGCTGTACGTCGTTCGTTTGTTCTAGTGAAAAATGTAGTTTTCATCTAGTTGCTTGTTATTTTGGAGCTTCATATGAGTAGAGATAAGCACCTTTTATTATAACATTAGGTATTTAAGATAATATGACCCGTAATCTACATGCAATCGCCGACATTTTGATGCAATGTGTTGAACAAGTTCGGTTCTTCTTTCGGCTTTGCTTGGGGATTTCCGCTATATTGTCCTCTCGGGTAATGCCGCCGCCATGCAAATCGGGTGAGAAATGGCCTCATTTTAATGTAGTGGAGCCGATTCAGCAGAGTGACTTTTGCAATATGAAGTAAATTGTAAGCTTAACCATTATTCTGCTCAATTACATTGCTTTCTAACTATTTTCAGTAGGTTGTGTGTTTCCTAGTATCCATTTGATGCATGTACTAGGTCATTAAAGAGTGGCGGCATTACCCCGGTACGGTGGCGGAATTACTCCAGTGTCCTGGAAAATCCCGCCACTGTGCAGAGGTTTCAAAAATATTTTTTTATGTATGCTTACTTTACAGTTATGATTACCGTTAAATTTATACAGATACTAAAGATCATGATTCAGCTTTAGAATTTTTACTATTAAAAAATAAACATTTTTTCGAAGTGAAAAAATTTAAATTCCCTTAAGGTGTCGCCATTCCCCCGGTCTCCCCTATATCAGTGCAAAAAAATAATCTCCTGAAGTTGGTTTTATTTCTGTTTTAAACAATATACTTGTAAACAGAAGAATGGCACAATTCAAAATTTAATGATTTTCAGTTTCAAAGTTGAAAAACGTCATGATAATTTACCTATTTTCTTTATTTAATGTATATTATATTTTATAAAGTATTGTATATTATATTTTACGGCTCTACTTCATTGCTAAAGTGAGTCTTATCGATGCGTTATTAAATTTATAAAACAACTTGTGTAATTCTCTTAAGAATAAAAAAGATGTTGATTTTGTTTTGTATATTTTAATGGCATACATAAAAGTTACGACACCATAGGGCGTAAAATATTATTCTATTTATCAATAACCCTGGTGTTACTAGTATGACGCTTTTTCAAGTGACGCTATTGTCAGGACAGTTCTTCTTGGCATGAGATGCCCATTCACAAAACTTAGACAGACCAGAGTGTCATGCTCGCAAATCACCTTCACATTCTTTGCAGGAAAATGATAAATGTCGTTGAATTCTCTAGAATGTGAATAAAAATATTTCCAAATTTTGTACATTGTATGGATAAAGCTGATTTAGTGAATGTGTTAGAATGTATCAAGTTTGAATTTGAAAAAAGCCTTAATGATTGTTCATCCTTTTATCGGAGAAAATTTGGAAACAATTACAATATCAAATTTTTGAATTATGTTGATGCAGATAAATTTTTATTTTTTATTACCCATTTTCTATTTCTGTTTATATAGATTTTATTGAAATATTAATAAAAAGCAGATTATTCTCGTGTAACTTTCAAATAATTACTTTCTATTTATCAATAACTTATTAACATGCACATTTCTACATTTTCATTATGAGAAATGATTCAAAAAGACGTGTACAAATTAAAATAATTAAACTCATAAACATCACAGTTTAAAACGCTTTTGTTCATTATACAGCTAACAACAGATGGGAAAGAAAAAAAAGCACGTTTCCAAAACATACTTGTTATCAGTATACACAGCCTCTAATGACAAACAAGCATTCTTGAGACGGGCTTCTTTTAAAAGAACCTCGAAAAGTGTGAACATAACCACATTTTCAAAATTCCCGCTATTTTAAGATCACTGATCTTCAACGGTCTTCAAGGGTTTTCTTATAACACGTGGTTCTGATTAAACATTGTACGAAGAAAGGCCTTTAAGAAGATGTGCCACTTTGTCGGCATCCATGCTTGACCTTCCGGGAAGATTTAAACCGAGTGTATTCCAGTAATACAGCCATTGCTATATCTTCCGTTTCTAAATATAGGTAGCAAGGATGGGCTTGAACTACGCGATGGTTGGAGAAAAAAAACTCTGAAGAGAAAAACCATGTAAAACAAATGGGACTTCATATGCTCTATGCTTCCCATTCTTTTTCCGCTTTTAATGACGGGGACTTATATCAAATAAATAAACATAGTCGCTAACATTTTTTTTTTATTATTATATATACAAGTGTAAAATGTTTTCTAATTTTCTATGTCATGTTTTGATAAAAGGGGTGTTCAAAAATAAATGATATTTATGATAAGTATAAAAACTAATATTTTATCACATTTTATAACTCACTTCAATAAAGAAGATATTAAAAATTAGACGGCATGTGTGAATGTTTAAAGAATGCCCATTCAGAACTATGGCATGGGTGAACCAAATGACAGAAATTGTATGGTATTGTATGAAATGGTACAGTTTCTATCTGTTCCTAAGCAATTTTTATTAGGATTAGATAATACATTGCCCTGCCTGTTGGCTCATACACTCTGATTTTCGCAAATTCGCTCAGACTATAGAAAATTGAATATATGAATGTAGTCGTTGCAGTTCAGGATCTTGCTATTTAAAATTTGCCTCACATACAGCTGACATGCAGCTCAGGTTATTACAGAGTACTGGAAGACTATCCTCCTTATTTTCTTTTCATTTTCTTTTTCAAATTTACTAAAGGGATATCCCACTTCTAACAATCATTTGTTTCGCTAACTTCTCTAATCGCATAACCCAGGTATCATGGAAAACCAATCCCAGACTATAAAGAAAGGCCAAAGCATACTTTAAATTTTAAGAACAATTTTGTTTATTCAAAATTTCAGTAGAGACTCACAATTTACAATAATAAAGTCATTACTAAATGAAAACTTTAATATACTACTCTAAGAAAAAGAGTTTGGTATGTAAGGTAACAGTTGAATTATGGGCCGCCCCCGATAGCACACACATAGAGTCCTGTGCGGGTCGAGTACAACCCGACCGAACACACAAATTCCATTTTAAGTCAACCGGTAACCCGATCCGACCCGAACCCGACGAAAAAAAAATTCTCGACCCGAACCCGCAATGAAAGAAAAATAAATCACGTTTTAATGCCATTATGAAAAAAAATCTACAATTGTATCTCTAATACCATTTTTATATTTTTCATAGAAGAATCAACAAATCTATATTCTTTTACATTCAAATATAGTAAAACCTCTGAATAGTGGACAACTCGGGATCTTTGAACAGAGTTAAACATCGGGTCGGGTTATCCCGAATTTTGCTTTTTCGTCTCGAAATGAATCTAATTTTATAAAATATAGTTCAAACTATAAATTACTGAACGCCATATTCACCTTGATTAACAAATAAAATATACGATATTACAATTCTGATAAAAGGTGCTAAAATATACATGAACATATATACAGTGTGTCCACGTGTAAACTGACCGACCTTTATTTTCGCAACCGCTGGTCCTAGATGCATACTTCCAATTACAAAAATGCTTAAAATAAGGTAAAGAATTATTTTTAAAGCGATTTGGGTCAAGAAAAACATTTATTAAAAAATTACGAAATTTAAATTTTTATACGGTCCTCCGGTTCTATAAGAGATATTTACTAAAAATTTACTGTGACACTAACAAGTAAGACAAAAAAACAAAACAAAAAAAACCCCCATTCATCTAACATAAAATTGACCGAGTTATCAAAGTTTGAAATGCATGACTTATACCACTTTTTTGCATTTCAAAACAGATGATTTCGATCATGCTTTCAGGGGTCGAGTATAAAGTACTTAAACTTATTTCAGGGTATTTGCGCTTTGAAAGAAATCTTAATATTACGATTAACTTTTATTAGTTAAGTTTCAGATTACTTAACCCGTGAGAACTCGCTGCATGAGATTTTCTCTCACAGTCGTACTTTTTTAAGACTCTTATTTAAATCCTTTTTCATTTTAATTAAAATTTCAAAATGTTTTTCAATTATTTTACCTATTTTGTGAATAAAAGTACTAAGCCAACCAAAAAAAGTTGATATTATATGAATGTAAAGTAAAAGAAAAGCAATTGGGCATTCTCACTAGCGAGTTCTCCCGGGTTAAAATAATTGAATTTTAACATATGTTTTATTTTGTAAGGATTTGAGGCTATGATTTCTTTTAACTAAAATTATGTTATTTTCATAAGGTTTTATTTAACTTGCAATGGATCGTCTTTCCAGTTTAAAATTTGTACTCGAACTTTAACTTATTTTCAAATGTCCGATCGAAGTTAAATTTTACATACTGGCTTAAATCCGATGACAATGCAATATTATTATGATTTTCGACTCTTACCATCTTATACATACTTATATTAGAGGATAACACAAAAAAATTCAGATAGATTACCGTCAAGCAGTTTAACCCGGGAGAACTCGCTAGTGAGAATGCCCAATTGCTTTTCTTTTACTTTACATTCATATAATATCAATTTTTTTTGGTTGGCTTAGTACTTTTATTCACAAAATAGGTAAAATAATTGTAAAACATTTTGAAATTTTAATTAAAATGAAAAATGATTTAAATAAGAGTCTTAAAAAAGTACGACTGTGAGAGAAAATCTCATGCAGCGAGTTCTCCCGGGTTAAGAAAGAATTTTAGATTAGATAACATAAACCTGCAATGGTTGTGCTTTTTAACTTTTATAATTACATTTTATGTATTTTTTAACTCTGAATCAAAAAATTACCTTTTCTTTTAACCATCATGTCAAGATTTTTTGCAAATCGTAAATTTCAAGGTTAAAAAATAGCGAAAAATTTGATACTATAAAATAGATGTAAGACTTTTTTATTCAGTTTAATTTTATTTAATTCAATAATTTATTAGATTTTTTGGCTTATAAAGGGTTTCTTACAGCTAAACAGCTCTGGGGCCCAATGAGGTTGGGAGGTGAGGGTGGATCAATTTTAACTTTCAGCTTTTTAAGTTTGAAATTTGCGATTTGAGAAAATTCCTGGCTTCATGGTTTAAAATGAAGGTCATTTTCGGTTTCAGTGCTAAAAATACATAAGAATCAATTTTTAAAAGCTAAAAAACATACCACAACCCAAAATTTGATTGACAGTGTAATCTAACAGCAGTTTAAAATAGGTTTCATTTTGTAAAGAATTGAGGCTGTTGTTTTTCATCCTTTTATTTAACAAAAAATCTGTTATTTATATCATCTTATAATGTTCAGTACAAATTGTGCATTTTGCAGTAATATGTCAGAATGATTAAAGATTTCAAATTTATATTACAATGCTAATTTTACTCTCAACCACTTCTTTAATATATTTGACGAAATTATATTTTTACTAAATTTGTGAATGGCCCCTAATATGCAGCAAAAAATATACTCCAATTTTAAATAGCTATTACTCGGTCAATTTTAATCGTAGAATAACGGAACTTTTTTTGCCTTACTTGTCAGTGTAACAGGGAAATTTTACTAGCTATAAATTATACGACCGGGGGACCGTATAAAAATTTAGATTCTGTAATTCTTCACTTAATTGTTTTTTCGCTTCAAACTTTTTTTTATCTTAACCCTGCACCTAATTTTAACCATTTTTGTAATCGGAAGTATGCATCTAAAACCAACGATTGCGAAAATGAAGGTCGGTCAGGTTATACGTGGACACACTGTATACATATTTGACACATAATCATATTTCCACCCCCCTCCCCTCCTCCTACCTTCCTTTGAAATAGACTTGTCTACTGCTACTTAAGCAAAGAACTTTCACGAACTTTCACTCCTCTGATTCCCCCCCCCCCCCCTGATGACGACTGTTTTAGTGCAGTTGAAAACGCTTGGGGTTTTAACATCTTTGACGGATTTTATGCTGTAGAAACCTTTTCATGTATATTTTAGCACCTTTTAAGTAAAATTTTATCAGAATTGTAATATCGTATATTTTATATGAATTTAATTTTCCTTCTGCAGGTCGGGTTCATGCTAGAAAAATTCTTGCAGGTCATATATTAAGTTTTTTGCCACTTAGATTGTTGGGATTTTCACAAAAAGTTTGAGCACAACTATGTTTCAGATGAAAAGAAATGCGTATTTGAATTAGAGTCCTGCACGGGTCGGGTACAACCCAACCCGTGCTCTGTACACGACTCAATTAAATGAATATCACAGGTATGATAAATTATACCCGAACTTTGATAAATGAAAACAAAGAAAGTAGAAAAATAATATTTTAAGCGATATGTAACGGCATAAAATTAAAAATCTAACCTTTAAATATGCTTTAAAATTAGTTGCGGTTTCAGAAGTTCCACTTATAATGGTACACCTTGTATTACGCAATTGGCATTCTGCCTTATCGTACTTTAAAAATACAATACGCAGCAAAACGCTATCCTTTCCGTCTATCACACAGTAATTTTTTGTCATAACAACGTTAAAAGTATCAAGGCTAGAACATTAGAACTGTAACTATTCAGCAAATAATGCTTTAGTAATGCAGCAGCATTCGTTATAATCCTTATCGTTCCAGTAGTTGAAAAAGTATGTTTATATTAACTTTCAGAAACGAATTCTAAGACTAGCATTTTGCTTTGGTGAAACTTTGATCTGTGGATATTAATACTATGCTATGGATCTTAACACGGGAGAACTCGCTGCATGAGATTTTCTCTCACAGTCGTACTTTTTTAAGACTCTTATTTAAATCATTTTTCATCTTAATTAAAATTTCAAAATGTTTTACAATTATTTTACCTATTTTGTGAATAAAAGTACTAAGCCAACCAAAAAAAGTTGATATTATATGAATGTAAAGTAAAAGAAAAGCAATTGGGCATTCTCACTAGCGAGTTCTCCCGGGTTAATAGACGTTTAACGTGAAAAAAAATATTTTGGACATTCTTTTAAAAAATCGGGACAACCCGAAACTGACCCGCAGTCAAAGCCAAAAAGCCTACCCGAGAGCCAAAGAGTCAAAAAGCCCGGGTCAGGTCGGGTTCTTGTAAAAGCGGGTTACCCAACCCAATGCAGGACTCTATCACACACAGGCCCGTAGCCAGGTCGGGCAAAGCCCGACCTGGAAAAAGTTTTGCCCGACCTAGCGCATTCCGATAAAAACATTAAATTTCCATTTTTACCCCACTTCTTGTCCAACCTAGAATGAAGCTCGACATTCCGATCATTTTTTGACTCAGTATTTCCATTAAAAAAAAAAAAAAAAAATATGTAATACAACATCAAATATCCATTTTTCTTCCTTAAGAAAAATAGCAAAATTTCATCTATAAAGCTTTTTTTCTCTCCATCTTTAACAGACCTGTCGGATATTGCTCCATTGTGCGTTCCTCGCTTTTTCGCTTTGTAGAAATTATCCCATACTGCTTCAACAACAAATCGGATTTACCTTATTAGGATTTAGGATTAGGATTTACCTAAAGGTTGCTTTCTTTATACAATTGTCACCATACGAAATTTATCGTTAGGAAGCGGGTTGAAACCAAGGGCTTCTGAAACTACAATGAACCAGCCCACAATACTGTTTCCATAACTTGATGGAAACTTCGTCGGATTACTACAACAATCTGCAAAGGGCAGCCTCGCCCCCCCCCCCCCCCCTTCATGTGAATATACAAAATAGATAATGGAAGGTTTGTCCCTTCATCTCTTCGACTGTCTCCCATTCCACTGAAATTTTAAAAAATGGCGCTTCTAAAATAAACCAATCATTATTTCAAATTTAAACAATACAATATGTCAGGTTACTTACGATTTTACAAATCCAAATTTATTGCTTATTGACACATTCGTAAAGTCATTTTTATTCTTAAATTCAAAAATTTTGCAGATGCTTTTATTAAGAAACGAAGACACTGAATGATCTGTTTAATGAAAGTGTTTTGCACTTTTTTTTAAAAGCAAATCAGTTTCCAAATTGGTCGTCAATGTTGCCATTATAAGCCAATTTTTGCAAGGCGACTGATACAGACTATCATAAGATAGAAATCAATTACAACTCAAAGTATTTAAGTAAAGTAAAGTAAACATTTATTAAAAAGTGAAAAACTGTATTCGATTACAAATCCTAATTAAAAGAAAAACATTTTATTTACGTTATGCCCAGGGCCATAGGACGGTCTTTTGAGGCCCCACACACATTTTTTACCCCCTCCCCCCGCCCTAAGATTTTGGAGAAGTATCTATAAAGAAAGGGCACGTTTACAAACAAACACTTTTGTCAACCAATATATCAATACATTTTTGTCATAGCTATCATTGCAGGAATCATCTTCGCGACGTAGGCCAATCGTATCATAGACCTGTTAAATGTGGACCAATCACATTTCCCGAGCTCATGTGTACAGTAGGAGTCATAAGGAAAGGGCAGGTTTTTCTTGCTGATCCGCAGTAATTCGAATAACAGTGACGTCAGCTGCCCTTTCCTTATATTTAATTTTGCTATCCGAGTTCCATTTTATAAGAACACCAGCGGAGCTTCTCTGGTTGATTTTTCCAAAACAAAACTCAAACGAATTTGGAGTTGGGTTGAACTGCTTTCGGCAACGTACACCCATCGGGGCTATGCCCGCTCAGATCTCGAATCAAACAAACCTTGAATTATTGTAAATTTTTATTTCGACCCAGATTAAATTAAAATTTTCAACATTTTGTTCATGCCGCTATAGAAACAGATTTGATATTCTTACAACTTGAATTTAATCAAAGCATTTCCAAAATTTAACTGAAAATTCTCCCATTTAGGGGAGGAAATGTAAAAAAACCACCGCAGAATGCGAAAGAATGACAAAAATTTATAAAGAAATTTCGAAGTTCATAGGGAGTAAAATTTACTATATTGTGCTAAAAGATTGAAACCGGATTTTTTATTAACGAATGTTAAAAAAATTACCATAAAAACAGCTAAAAATTCTTGAAAAATTCTAAAATAGCAGAGAACAAAATTTGGCAAAAAAAAAAAAATGTTTGAAACTGAATTCCCTTTGAAAATTTTAAAAACCGACACAAAAACACGTTAAATACACATAAGTAAAATAAAAAAAATATGGAAGTCTTCGAATTTCCTTTTTTTTTTTTTCAGTTTGACAATGCCATCAACATGGCCCAGACAGATTTTTTTAAGCAGAAAATACTCGCTTATAATAAATTTTTTCTATTCTGAACGGTGCCTTTTACTAAAATATATGTACATTTAGAGATTTACTAATTCGAAAAAAATTACCTTTGGGATGTCGTTTTCATAATCAGTTTTCTCCAATTTAATATTGCCACCCAAGTGTTCTGGATAGAAATTGAAAAAGAAAAAAGAATGGCTTCGCATAGACAGTACTACCTTTCTGCGGGCAACGAAGATGAGTTTCCTAGTAGATAATAATAAAGACGGTTATCTACCATATAAATAACACTAATTTCTCTGTCTAGTTTTTTCTTTTTGGTCTGACCAGATGTTTTTCTGTTCAGGACAAGATTTGACAGGAAGGATACCTGCATGCCTGAAATTATGCACCTTGGGGTTATTTTAAATAAAAAATAATTTAAATTTAATTTTTATGCTTTGAAGAAATTTTCGTCTTTTGAATGGAAAATTTCTAGAAATTTTGATCTTTGATTCGCCACTTTTTCGTATTAGGAAGGGAAAATATGCATGCGTAAGTTCAGTTTCTAATTATGGAAAATACAATGCAACACAGTTGACGGAATGCTGTTGGGATTTGATTTGATGAAAATGCATCTTCATATTGAAGGATGTTAGGTAATTTTTACGTTAGATTGTTGACTGTCTATATTTTTACGAAAAATAAAAATGGGCAAATCAAAACATTTTTCTGTGTGTGTGTTTGAACGGAAAAAACCCTTCAATCCACTGATTTATTTATTTATTTATTTTTTAAGAATGTAAAAATAATCCGGTTTCAATCTTTTATCCCAATATAGTAAATTTTGCCCTCTTCGGCGTTTTATTCACCTTCCGCGGTGTTTTGTTTTTTTAACATCCCTAAAAGGAATCAAGTTTAAGGCTTTTAGTTAAATATAGAAAATTTATCCTTTGTAATTTTTGATTTTTTTACGGACATTTTATGTGATTTTTAGCGTATTTTTTAAAATTCCACTTTCAATCTTCTGGCTCGATATAGTCAAATTTTGCTCTCGGCAATTTTTGAATTTTTGTCCAATTTTTTATGCGATTTATACTCCTTTTTTCACGTTTTGCGAAGACCTTTTGACAAATTTTTCTGAAACCGAAGAATTATCAAGTAGATTTTGCTGCTGTCATGATTAAGCTGAAGGTGGAAAAATAACAAATTGGCCTCTGCAGCAAGGTGAACAACGTTGCTGGAAAATTTAACTTTTGCCTGGAGACTATCATTTTTATCGAAAGAAAAATTACAATAATTCAAGGATTGTTTGAGATTGTCAAGATCAGATTGGGATATCCCGAACGGGTTTACGCTGCGGAAGGCTGTGGTGCCGCCAAGAGGGAGATTCCCAAAATAGGTTCTTTTTTCGAAAAACCGACCGGCAAGGCAAGCAAAGCTCCGCTAGTATATTAAATAATTACAGAATATAATTTATGTATAACTAACATTAGTAATTTATCGAGAGAAGAGAATTGAAACGTTAAAAAAATAAAAACAGGTCGAACGTAAGGGGATATTTGGCAAATGCATGGCACACATATGCTTGCTTATTGGAACTCCCAACGAATTAAAAAGCACATTTTTTTTAAACATTTGAATAACAGTAATGAGGCTTAAAAGTTTTGAATCTTGGGTTCCAACTTTTCCTCCATTTAATAGGAACCCTAAAAAAAGCATTTTAAAAAGTTGTGGAACTTCAAGACTGTTATCAATATTCCACATAAAAAGCCCTCAAAGTAATACAAGATAGCTAGATAGGAAAACCCATGTATTTCCAAAAAGGAGCCGAGTTTTCATCTAAGTTCCAACTTTAGATGGGAACATCAGAAGGAACAGGTCAATCATAATTTATCATAGAAAGTGACACTATGGAGAATGCGAGCATAAAAGCACGGACCACCTGGAGTCCCTTTCATGTACCGACATAGTGAAACTAAACTGCGCTTTCCCACGATCAGCGGAGTGTCGGGCGCAAAAAAAAGTAAGCTGGGTCAATGCCGACCTATTGAAGCACAACCAGCAGAGGTTTTTGACAGGAAAATATTGCGAATGGCTAAAGAACTCTCTATTGTTTTTTGGGAGAGAAATGAGAGGATATAGGAGATCGCTGATGAGAAAAGAGTTAGTTACGCTCGAGACTCGAAGGAGTAAAGGTGACAGGTCTTTACCTGGAAGGAGAGAAACATCTCCCGGTGTTCATGCATATATATTTCTCGGAGGTAGAGATCTGAGGGAAAAGAGACATCTTTCGTGCGGGTGGAAGTAGCCGGGTAAGTTAAGTACAGCAACTGGCTGTCAGCGGAGTAAGGGTTCTTTAACTCTTCACAAGTAAACATTTTCTAAAGAGTAGATAAAATAGATTTCCTAGAGACTCTTTAATTAGCCGAACTCCATATTTCACTGTAATCAGGACTTTGATTAATGCTATCACCTCACTGAACTTTTGTTTGCCATCGGAAAACGTTATTCAACTATTGTATTGTTGTGTAAATATGCTGATATTTAGTCCAGAAAACTTACTGGGTTTCAATATGAATAAATCTTTTATTCTACAATTCTAAATATTCGTCTTCACGCCTTAGAATAGACCCTCACACGCTACTGCCGTCATCTGAGGCCCCCACAAAGTATTTAGAACCTGCAAAATTTCTTTCACCTGGGTACCTTTAAAAAGAATGATGGCAATAGAAAGAAGCGCATGTCTGTTTTGGGTGAAGAAAGTAATAGTATTAAGGAAGTTTTGAACCTGAATAGGGCCCCCAACGAGATGAAAAAGCACATTTTTTAAACATTTGAAAACTAAAATGGCGGCTACAAGTTTTGAATCCTGGGTTCCAACTTTTCCTCCCTTTCATAGCCCCCCCCCCCCCCAAAAAAAGGACAATTAAAAAAAATTTAAAGCCTGCAAAATTTTTTTCATCTGGGAACCTTTAAAAAAATGGTGGCTACAGAAAGGAAGTGCGTTTTCTGTTTTGGTTGAAGGAAGTAATTGTATTAAAAAGATCCCAACGAGATTAAAAAGTATATTTTTTAATAATTTGAATAAAAAATATGAGGCCTAAAGTTTTGAATCTTGAGTTCCAACTTTTCTTTATTTTTATAGGGCCACAAAAAAACACAATTCAAAGAGAATTTAGAGTCTGCAAAATTTCTGTCATCACCTTTAAAAAGAACGGTGGCTATAGAAAGAAAGCACAAATATTTTGCAGGAAGTAATGCTATTAAGGAAGTTTTGAAAGTTATTGGGGCCCCAATAGATTAAAAAGCATATTTTTTAAAAATTTGAATAAAAAATTTGGCCTAAATGTTTTGAATCTTGGGTTCTAACTTTTCCTCTCTTTTGCAGAAGGCCCTAAAAAGACAATTCAAAAAGAATTTTGAGCCTACAAAATTTCTTTCATCTGTGCACCTTTAAAAAGAACGGTGGCTGTATAGAAAAAAAGTGCATATCTGTTTTGGTTGAAGGAAGTAACAGTATAAATGTTGTTTTGAACCTTTGGTTTTATCTTTTTCTCCCATTTATAGGGGTCCCCCAAAAAGACTAAAATACCATTATATTTTTAAAATCGAATTTAGAGCCTTCAATAGCTCTTCCATCTGGGCACCTTTATAAAGAATAGTGGATATAGAAGGAAAGCGCATATCTGTTTTCTAAATCTGACCAAGATCTTTGACAAAAAATGAATTTGGATAAAACAAATTAAAATGCTATTAAAAAATAATTATAAAAGTTAAAAAACATTATTCGGCTCAAAGGTACAATAACTTAGAATGACAATTCAATACTGGGCCCCTGACATTGACCCCCCCCCCCCCACGAAATGGAGGGTATGGGGGGCAGTTCCTACGGCTCATGTGAAATATCTTACTTAACTTTATTATATTTTTATTATGTCTCTGAAGAAACTTTAAAAATTTCATACTGACTTTAGAAATATCTTATATTTTAAATGAAAAAAAAATTCCCTAAAATCGCAATACATATTTTTGAAGAACTACGAATAAGAGACTAGAAAAAAAATTAAGAAATAATCTGCCACCCCTGGAAAAATCTTTGCCCTACCTGGAAGTATGGTCTAGTTACGGGCCTGATCACACAGCATTATCGGCCAATATCATAAACAGCGAATTTGCGATATCGGCCAGGAATGTAGTGGAGGGTGTACAGTGGTATACGTCGTATACTTCTGGACAGCTACTTATACCCTCCGTAGTAGGGTGGTTCAGCCATCTATGTAAAAAAAATAAACTTTCACATACATAGCAGGCCACCCCTCAATTTTTTTAGACTTGTGTACAGTAATATTCTGGCTGAATTTGAACTTCATATTTCAACTGTAAGAGGGTGCTCAACCCCCACTAACTTCATAAGTTAGTATATTCCATTGTAATTTTTCTATATGTTTGTTTAAAAAAATAAAGATCTCCAAAATTAATTTCTTAGAAAAGAATAAAACAATGTAGAAGTAAAAAATAGAAATGTAATCATTTGATCTTTAGTAATACAAAATAGTGTCTAAAACTGATTTTTTCTGATGGAATGTATTTTCTGTTTGCTTGTACGATCTGCAGCAAGAATTGCTTTTTTAATTACGCATGTGTTTGTTTTGTTTTGTAGGAATTGCAGATTTCTGCTATATCTGCATTAATTCTTTAATTGTCAAATGACTAACATATTGTACCAATTTTGATTCTTTCAACTGATAATGAACGCTCTGAAGAATTTGTCTTGTCATAGTTGTTTCAATATAGTCAATTGATCTACTGATCTTAGACAAATCAGAAAATTTCATTACTGAAACCGGAGGCATTGCACATTTTTAGCTTTGAAATTTCTTTAAACAGAAAAGAATGGCTATTTTTCATAAAATTAAAGTTGATGATTAATGCACAAATTTTGTGATTATTTTATTTTATATTAGACTTGGTGTTTGTCTTGTTAACTGGAACATGAATAATGTTAGCAACCCATAACAGTAGATTAATATTTAATATAAGTAATGTAACATAAATATAATTCTGCACACTTATTTAAAAGTAAAAACTCTTGTAATAAATAATTAAAATCTATTTTAAATATTATTTTTATTTGTCACCTTTTACTTAGGAATAGCCATGAGCTAAATGTAAACATTTACCAGACAGATATTTGTTGCCGGATGCAGAATTTGAAAATATATAAGATAATTATTTGAAATAAAAATTATCATGAAAAATTAAATGTTTCACCAAGAAATTGTTTTCAATTGGTTGCAAAAGGAGTTGGTAAGAATTCTTCTTTTGGTTTAGTGTTGTCTATAACTTCGTCATGTAAATAATTCTCAGAAATTTTGCTACATATATTAAAATATTTCAAAAATATTTAAATACAAATATATATAATTAAAAAACTAAATTTCTTCTAAAAACTTCTGGGAAAATTCAAATATTTTTGACGTATAAACTATTGTTGCATTTCCTATGCTTCTGTTAATGTTAAATTGTGGGGTCATTGAGCACCCTCTTAGAATTTGAGTAAGAAGCTAAAAATTTATCAGTATTATACTATTGATGAGTCTAAAAATATTAGGGGGTGGCATGGACTTTAGCTCAAAAAAAGTTTTTTTGGACCACCCTACTCCGTAACTGTAGCGTATACTCTCTGGTGTATATCATCTGCCTATAGCGTATATACCCTCTGTTTCTTTTACGACTACACCACTAATATCGGCCAATGTCAGGCAAAGTCGGACTGGCCAATATCGCACGTATAACTTTTCCCCAATATTGGGCAATATCGGTTATCCGCATTGGCTAATATTGCACCCAATATCTGGCAAAGTTGGACCGTCAATATCGGTCAAAGCTGGACTGGCTGATTTAAAATTTCATTCCATATTTTTTTCCCTCTCTTTGCTTAAGTATATACAGGGACGGTTCGGGACTGGCTTTGTAGTACGCTACATCATGGGTTGAAATTTTATGCTTTTTGTTACCATTATTTTGAAATAAAAATCATTGCCTTATTTATTCGTAGAAATTTCGCAATAAAATAAGGCGAAAATTTCTTTTATAAATGGTGTTTCATAAAAACGTATGTCCAATTTCATACCTACTGTACATGTATTAGATAGAGTGATGATATAAAATTTATCAATACAGAGTAAAAAATGCTATGGTATAAATCACATAATTAAATAAAGAAATAATTTTAATTACTACTTTTAAATTGCTAATGAAGCCTTTTTAAAATTAATTATGAATTATTTATCAAATTATTTTATCGATTTCTGAGCTGATATTTTCACATTCAAATGGAAAATATTGTGAATATTCAATTTTAAGAATCTGTTGTATATTTATTGTGTATTTATTGCAACTGTCTATGTCAAGAAACATTCTGCATGCTTTTCTAATGTTGAATGAGAATCGAAACATAAATTAAACTGCCTTAACCCTTAAATGCCTGATTTTTCAAAAATCATTGTAATAATTTTTTTTCGGCTTTCATTTTTGAAATAAATCATGGGAAAAATACTTTTAAAAAATCGTATTTTGTTTTAAGTATGGTTTACTGCTAAAAAACAGTTTGTTACTAATCGGCAATACTGTTCTTTAATTGAAAAAATAATTTACCTTGATAAAATTCTTTAATATTAAACACACAATAATTTTAGGAACTATAATAAGAAATAAATTTTACTTGCTCACTGCAAAACAAAATAGGGTATTTCGCAAGCTTCCAAACAAAACAAAAAGAACAAGTAGCAACTATTGAAAAAATAAATCTATCTTTATTCTTAAACAGCGCAAGTGTTGCCAACTACATGTTGAAAATCGATTTAATAATATTTTCAGAATGTATTTTATTGGCAACATTAGGCATTATAGCTCCAATATTATTCTAATAGTATTTTAGAAGCCTAAATTGGGTATGTTGCCGAAAAGCTACACCCGGCATTTAAGGGTTAATATAATATAAACAATAGAGATGGTCGTTTTCTTACGTATTAGAATAAATAACACTGTTACTATACTATAACTAATATACAGGGTACTGTCACGCATTCAATTGTGCATTGACACCAATGGAGAACACTTTGAGCAGTATCTCTAGTAGATTCCGGCATTTGATGTATTCATTTTTTATACTAGACCGTTTTCTGACATTATGATAAATTGATATTTATTTTTCTGTTTAATTTCAATATTTCATTCTTTGCTTAGTATACAGCCCCTGAAAGTCAGCTCAAATTTTTAGATGAAATAACCCTCTTTGGTGATACCGGCTAAAGGTCGTTTCGCCTTAAAAAGGACATTGCACCCTGATTTTGATCCCATCTTTTAACTGATCCCTCAATGAAAGACAAAATCATGTGCAAAAATCTCAAACTTTGAAATTTAATATCTGTGTTAATTTTTGTAGTACAGATTTCAAACTTTTTGTGTTATATCTTTTATGATATGTGCAAACTTTTACTAAATATAATTATAGGGACTGGGACGCCGTATAAAAAGTTAGTTTTCGTAATTTTTACAAAACTATTTTTTTTACTTTAAATAATGCCACAACATAAATATGTACCTCATTTGAAACGTTTTTGTAATTGGAACTACATATCTGCGACCAACGGTAGAGAAATTAAAGGTCTGCGATAGATAATATATTGCACCCTGTATATTAATGCGTTACCAAAAATGCTCTGTTAAGCGTCTTTGCTCACTTGCCTTAGACAAGACTTCTAAAATTGAAGAAAATTTGCAAAAATCGTCCTCAATTGCTTTTTTTGAGACCTGCGCCCCTAACTTGTCCCTATTCGCATCCCCTAGTTATGGTCTTCAACGTCGCAGCAACTCTCTTAGGCTTGTGGCGCTAAAAATTTATTTTGTATTAGCATCAATTGCTAATTCATGAGTAGCTATAACTTACAGCGATAATTAAATGCTTTTCGGCTTGGCGCCTGGTGCTAGGTCACGACCATCAGCACACTTCCTCCGATTATGATGGTACTACGTAGATAACAAACGAAAGGCTGAAACAAATAGTTGACCAGGGAAACATCTGAAGATTTGTAAATAAAAAACTCATACCTTTACTTGTTTTCTACTCTTAAATCAAATATATATATTGTTTTCATTAAGAATTTTAGTAAAGCAGAGTCAAGTTTGACTTATAAAACTTAGTAAAGCACTGCCTAATTTTTTTCTGAGCTATTTCATTTGAACTAAAAATATATTCTCGTGCTTTGTATTTTCATTTTTGCTTCCCTTTTAATTTAAGGAGTATGTTTAAAAATCTATATCTGAATAATATTTCCAAATATGTATAAAATCTCAGTTACACATCAACAATTAGCAATAGCAATTACAATGTATTTCTTTAAACATGGTGTTGTAGTGATCAGTGGATAAAATGAAGGATAGCACAACAGCGCTCTTGTTTGGTGTTCGAAAGTAAAATTCAACAAACGTATATGTAAGAAAATTATGAAAGTTAGAGCTATTAATTAGTTTTTGTAATAAATCGCCCCTTAATTTGGATACGGGCCCGATGACTAATAATCATGAGCTTGGCAGGGTAGCTAGTTAACCCATTTTATTGTTAAATTAATAACACCACATGGCCCTTATCATCTGGCAGCTCTACCGGAGATGTGAAATTTCAGAGATATACTTCTACGCCACTTGCTGTCTGAAGTCTATCTTATAGGCAAATATGGAATGTGATTGCTATGTTTTTTATTATTTAAATAAAACTTAGTAAAGTGAATTACACTGAATTCTGTCATCTCATCAAAATGTGACAGAATTCAAAGTCGGTAGGATTCTACCTGCTCAGCGGGATGAAAAGTAAAGAACAAAAGAAAATTTATCGTATCTTTGTGCTACACGAAAAGCGCCGATTCAACAATAAGAGTCCCGAATTGGGGGCTGGAAAAGTGTTCACCTCTCTTTCTTCAAGTAATGTAAATCTAAAAAGTTTGTTTCATCTTTAAGTGTCGTCCCAGTTCTTTCACCATATTTCGAAAAGTATCATCTTAATTAAATTCGATAAAAATGTGGGTAACTTTCAACGTACTCAGCATTTCAAAAGTGAATTATTTTAGCAGTGATATCCGTCTTCTTTCTTCGCTTGAATTGTTTTCTATCGTTTCTCAAACGCAAAAAGTATTATACGTAGAGTTCGCGACTCTCCATTCATAAAAAGAATAAATTTTTCTTCATGCCATCAGTGCAGTGAAAGTTTCCTCAACTTGAAAATGAATGCTTGAAATGTGTGCTCTAATAGTCCAGTCAAATTGTCAGAAAATAGGGCCGATAGATGCAAAAATTCTGCTAGAAGATTTTATGTTTTTAAAGTGTTTATGGGGATGCTAATAACAGGAATTAATTGTTTTCCAACAAAATATCTCGAGGCTAAACTTTGTAGAGCCAAAAAATAACGAAATTTTCGGATGTTTTTCAGATTTTGGCCTATAACTCGAAAATTATAAAATTTTTGTGTACCTTACTTAATTACAAAAGAAAGAGAATTAAAGTCTCTACAAATTTCATAATAAAAACGTTTTTCTATACCCAATACTAAGTGCGCTACGGCTTTTTGAAAACAACTTTTTTTTTTCAACTTCACAGAAAGTGACTTATTTTTCGTCTCCAATCCCCAAAAAAATTTCTTTTCATTACTAACTGTGGAAATGAATTGTACCTATTGACGAGTAAGGAGTGATGAGATAATTAAGGAGGGAAATTTTCAAGAAAGGTGGGTAGAAGATAGGGTTGCCAAATTGTACGTTTTTCACGTAAGTTGTACGATTTTTAGTGCTTTTTAGGTCTATAGCGCTTTTTAGGTATTGGGTGTACATTTAAATGTGTCCGTATGACGATTTCTTCCTTTTTTCTACCACATCTTACTTTTGATAGTTTAAAAAGAAATCTTTTCTAGTTTTCTTTAAAATTTCACCTTTTGCCAAAAATAAGTTATACACATGCGCATCAAATGTAAAAACGGCTTTTCTCAGATCGGTAATACAAAAATCTTGGGAAAGTTGTGTAATATTAACGGCGCATTTGCTGCAGCATTAGATCATGTGAACTTAACCTTATTATAGATTATAAATATACACATTATAAAATTTTTAATTTAGTATAACTGTATCTTAAATTTAAGCTATTTTATTTGATGTATTATCACCCTTTATGCTTAACCCCTAATAGTGGAGCCCAGGGCAATTTCTCTGTGAATGCATCCGGCGCGACGATCACAGGGATAAATAAAAATATTTATTTTTGTAGGGTGTCCATTGCTAAAATTTTCATGATCATCATTGAATTGTCTGATTTATCTTTATTCTTACAATTCAATTAATTTTTCATTCATAATGGGATATGACTGCAAAATTAGTTTTAAAATGTTAACAGAATAATATAATAAAAATATAGTCGGATAATAATGATTAAATCGATTAATTAATAGTAACCACATTTAAAAAAATCGTTAACGAAAACAATACTGACATATTCAACATAGTTTAGCACAGTACTAAAAAAGACGATAGCACAATAAAACAAAAACTAGTGTCAATCAAAATCCTCAGTCATGACAAATTCCTAGCCAAAGAAAGAAACAGGAATCGCTTCATTTCACTTCTTAAAACAGAGTTTCAAAATAACAGAATTCAAGCTGACCTGGCAGAAGAAGACGCTGATGTCATGATTGTTACCTCAGCCATTTCAAGAGCCGAAGCCTTTGAGAGTGTAGTATTGTCGGAGAAGACATTGGTTTTCTCATGATCATGACGAGCTTGGGATATCAACACAAAAATCTCTTTTTCCAAAATCCAGGCAGAGGTAACATCGAAACCAAGTGGTTTTCAACCATGTCATACAAATACAATTACAACAATGTTCTTTTCACTCATGCAATCAGAGGATGCGATACAACATATGCTCTTTTTGGGCAAGGAAATTCAAAGTTTTGTAACACTTTGAAAAAACATGATCAGCTTAAGGAAATAGCTTGTGTGTTCAATAAACCAGAGTCAACCCGTCAAGAAATCATCAAGACTGAAGAAAAATTCAATACTACACTATACAGCGGATGCATAGAATAGCATAGAATGCAGGCATTGAACACCTTGATGTTCCCGTTATTTGCTAAATCTGCCACTAAAAGCAAACGTCATCTTGCAAGGCTACCACCAACACAAGATTCTGAGCAGCATCATTTCCTCCGATGTTATTATCAGATACAAGCTTGGCTAGGAAACAACATCCCCTGAAAAATGGGGTTGGGTTCGCAGGTTTGACGGTCTCTTTCAGCCAGTTTAAATGTGGAAAAACCCATCACCTGAATCCTTGCTGCATGTTGTCTCATGTACCTGTATAAAAGGGTGCAGCAAGGCATGTTCTTGCCAAAAATCAGGACTCAAATATTCAGCAATTTGCAAAAACTGTAATGGGGTCAACTGAGAAAATGTGGACGACATTATTTACCCAGAAGAAGAGGAGGATGAAGCTGATGCGTCGGAAACCATCGACCAAATCAGCAACGACGATGACTTTGACAACCAAGTTGATGATGTCGCAACAAGCTCAAAGAAGATCAAAGCTGTTGAAAAACAAGCAAATTGCTCGTTTTCTCCTCAAACTGAGGTTGACGGACCAAACCCATCAACCCGCAAGCAGGAATTTATAATTCTTAATTCATTAGCGCGTTTAACACATGTACATTCTAATTAAGAATGATTTCAATTGAAAACCAACCGCAGATAATTCCTTAATTCATTGGGATACATTTTCATTACGCCATCAGTATATTTAGTTCTTAACGTATAAAATGTTCTTTTTATCGTTTGGTAAGCATTTGAATAAACAGAGATAATAGAACCTGTTAAAATTTTCTGCGGTCAGTATAACATTTGCTTATTTTGAAACATTTGTTACGAAAGTGTTTTAAATTGAAAAATTACGCTAAGCAATAAATTTATCTAGCAGGATAATTTTGTGTTATTTACTCTTCATGTTTTTTGGGCTGAATGAAAGAGTGTTTTGCACATCGAGCAATTATTATGAGGAATAGGAAATCATTTGATCTGTGGTGATATTTTGAATGAGAAATATTTATAGGCAGTTTCTTTGAATATTTAAAAGGGAAGGGTTATTACTACGTACTCATGGAGGTTTTCTTGGGAGGGGCGATTCTCGCACTATAAATTTCGCTTTTTGGCCAAGTGTTTTCAATATTTTTGTGTTATCATTTCGTTTAATGGGAGGCGGAAAGCATTTAACTTCTGTGATTTTATTTAACTGAAAAATAAAGAAAGAAAATAGCCTCCTATAAATTGTGCGAAAACTTAATTTTAGTACAGTTGTTATTAATTTGAAAAACATATTTGTACGAACCAAATTTGTTTGGATTAATTTAATTTGATTAAAAGTATA
Source organism: Maratus speciosus (assembly GCA_963932465.1). Taxonomy (NCBI): domain Eukaryota; kingdom Metazoa; phylum Arthropoda; class Arachnida; order Araneae; family Salticidae; genus Maratus; species Maratus speciosus. Next base: position 143,436,279 of record OZ010787.1, on the reverse strand, counting down.
TAAATAATATTTTTTGTTCTTGTGAAATTAGCTTTGAATATGTGTTGATAGATATGGCTGCTATGAAATCGGGGATCGAATTTCTCTTTTTGAGTATTTTCCACCGTAGTTGAAAAGTGTGTATGAATTCGGTTTGTTTGTCCGCCTGTCAGTCCTTGCTCTAACTCGTGTAAATATTGTCTCATTGCCATGAAATGGATATATGTTATTCTTGGGCTTTAGTATGGCATGTTCTGTATTGAAAAGGAAGTGTGTAGCATTTTTGGTTCATTTACAGGGCAACTCAAAAGAATTCCGTTACATTACGATATATGGGGAAAAATCGTTCGCCGTGTATTTTAATGATATTACACTATTTAAAATGTATTGAAATTGATATACATCACTGAGGTATATTACAAGGTTCTTACTATAGAATATGGTGTGCATAGAACTTATCGTTTATTTACAGAAACAAACAAATGTATATGGATATAGAAGAAAATGAACAATAATTGGACTATTGAAGCCTACGCACAATAATTGTTGGAAGTGCGTTTTCATATGTCGTATGCTTTTTTAAATGTAACTATTTTTTAAATATTACTTGATTTTTATAAATTCTAGATCATATACAAGGTCAAACAAGAGTTCTCAGCAACATTGTTAAAATTGCTGAGCGGAAATTTTAAAGTGTATTATGCGTTTAACTGAACTAACTTTTTGAGTATTATGTAGTATGCTGTAGATCATATACAGGGCTGCAAAAAAAAATCGTATGTTTTAACTACTATTTATGATAACAGCAGAAATCGTGTTTTCAAATGCATTCTGCATTTTCCAAATTGTTCATTAAGACGTCATCTTCCACTTTGTAAATTGTGAAGTTTTGTTATAGTATTCTGAATCTGTTGGAAAGTGTTTCATAATCTATGCTGTATGCAATTTTTTTTAAAGAAATCTCGTTGTTAAAACTGTGTTTAATATTATAAAGCGCGTATCTTTTATCGTTAACCATTAACTAATTTCTAAGCCGTTAGTTTTAGAGGTATAGCCAGTTGCAAAAATGTTTCAAATTTTGTTTTGCATCAAATAAAAATCGATTTACATTACAATAATTACTTTTTAAATAGATAAGAAATTACAAATTTTATACAATGCCTGGATCCTATAAGTTTTATTTAGAAGAAGTTTTGCCATTTATTCTTGTATGGTCAAAACCTACCGAGTTATGATACTTAGAATTTTATGAATTTTCAATGTTTTAATTACTATAAATGGAAAAACATGTTTTTAGTGTCAGAAAACGCCAAAAATGCATGAAATTCAAAGTTTATAATTAGGTAAGTTTTTGCCTTGCAAAAATTAATTTTTTAACCAGTCACTGATTTTGATTCATCAGAATATAAAACAGCATTTATAATTACGTCAAAAAAATTGTTTCAGACATTTGTTTTGAAACGCCTTCCAATTAAAACATCCGTCGACCGGATACATAGCGATTAGTTATATGTTATAAAAATAACAGGTTGTACGAACCTGTTACCTGTACAAGTGTGGAACGATGTAACCTGTTAACCAAAAATAACTATATTTCCCATCTCTATCAAGAGCATCTTTAAAGTTTATTTTCGTGGTACCACAAGCGACAGATAGCGTCATTGCTTTTTTATTATTTATTATAGTGCGTATAATTGGCTAAATCCAGAGATATATATTTTTTCGCTTTTGTGGAATGTTTTTTTCTTTTTGTTTGTGTGTGTGTCTGAGCTTATAGGGTACACTAGTGTTATTTCTTTTTATATCGTATTATTATGAATATTATTTTGATTTTGATTATTATTATAAATAGTTTAGGGTAAGTGATTTAATAAGCATATCTCCAGTGTTATTCTTTTAGGTAGCTTTCATTACAAAAAGCTACCTATTGCAGCCGTTCGGAGGAAAGCGATTTCAAAAAATTTTGGTATATTTTCATCGATCATGACCCCCAGACCCCGAAACCACCTTCCGTTCAAAATTGATATATATATATATATATATATATATATATATGACCTATGTCACACTGTAACTCTCGTATTTATGAACCGATTTGGATGTAATTCGGTGTGTACATAGTACATACCAATGTCTCGACCCAGTTCGTTGGCCAGCTTCATCCGCCATTTTGTTTCAAAATGGCGGCCATTTAAAATTTTTAAAAAAATTTAAAATTTGAAATGTGGTACCAAGAAATTGAAAGTGGAAAAATATTTTTTTCTTATGTATTTGACCTTTATACAAAGACTCCGGAGCAGTTTTTGTTTCGTCTATATCTTAAAAAATGGCTGAGTTATAGCATTTTGAATTTCTAGCGTGGCTGACATTTTGAAACGTCCTGAATTTTGTCACGCTATAAAAGGCGTATTTCTGAACCGATTTGGATGTAACTTCGTTTATACATAGTACATACCAATGTCTGGACCGAGTTCGTTGGCCAGCTTCAGCCGCCATCTCGTTTCAAAATGGCGGCCATTTAAATTTTTAAGAAAAATTTAAATTTGAAATGTGGCACCAAAAAATTGAAAATTGAAAAAATATTTTATTCTTATGTGTTTGACCTTGATAAAAAGATTCGGAAGCAGTTTTTGTTTCGTCTATATCTTAAAAAATGGCTGAGTTATAGCATTTTGAATTTCCAGTGTGGCTGACATTTTGAAACGTCATGAATTTTGTCACGTGATAACAGACGTATTTATGAACCGATTTGGATGTACCTTGGTGTGTACATAGTACATACAAATATCTCGACCGAGTTCTTTGGCCAGCTTCATCCGCCATATTGTTTCAAAATGGCGGCCATTTAAAAAATTTTAAAAAATTTAAAATTTAAAATGAGATACCAAAAAATTGGAAAATGAAAAAGATTTTTTTCGTATGTGTTTGACCTTAATACAAAGATTCCGGAACAGGTTTTGTTTTGTCTATATCTAAAAAAATGGGTGAGTTATAGCATTTTGAATTTCTATTGTGGCTAACATTTTAAAACGACCTGATTTTTGTCATGCGATAACAGGCGTATTTATGAACCGATTTGGATGTAATTTGGTCTGTACATAGTACATACCAATGTCTCGACCGAGTTCGTTGGTCAGCTTCATTCGCCATCTTGTTTCAAAAGGGTTGCCATTAAAAAAAATGTAATTTAAAATTTTAAATGAAGTATTGAAAAATTGGAAAATGAAAAAGATTTTTTTATGTGTTTCGCCTTGATACAAAGATTCTGGAGCAGTTTTTGTTTCTGAAAATTTGTTCTTTTGTTTATATCTTAAAAAATGGTTGAATTATAGCACTTTGAATTTCTAGCATGGCTAACACTTTGAAACGATGTTGTATTTGTCACGCGATAACACACGTATTCGCCTATTTCGATCGAAGAAGGCATGTGGATAGTATACATCAATATCTCGACCAAGTTCGCTGGCCAGCTTCATCAGCCATCTTGTTTCAAAATGGCGGCCATTAAATTAAAAAAATATATATTTAAAGTGAGGTGCAAAAAAATTAGAAATTGAAAAAGGTTTCTTTCTTAAGTATTTGACCTTGATATAAGGCAGGGGTGTCAAACTGTGGCCCGCCGGATACCACTAAAATTTTAAAGAAAAAGTCGGCTTGTTGAATCGCAGAGATTCGATAATTAGAGAAAGCAATGATTACTATTAAATTTTAGTGGTATCCGGCGGGCCACAGTTTGACATCCCTGATATAAGGATTCGGGAGCATTTTTTGTTTGTCTTTATCTTAAAAAAATGGCTCAGATAGCTCAGATATAGCAGTTTCAATTTCTAATCTGGGTGACATTTTGAAAAATCTGATTTTTTGCCTGCGACAGCACTCGTATATATCAACCGATTCCGATGTAAGTCAGCATGTGCACAGCAATTACTAAGGTCTCGACCAAGTTCACTGGTTAGCCTCATCCATCATGTTGTCTTAAAATGGCAGGCACTTTATGAAATCGCCGAATTTGGCAGCCAAATATAAGTTAATTTAAATAAAAGCAGCTTGGATAAAGCTGACTAATTTCGCGAAATTCTCACTGATTATGATTTAGTATTGATAAAAATTAGTATTGAATCTCCTATATTCGGTTTCCACAAAATTCAGCTTCGTGTGTTTGAATAATATAAGTTGGCTTTTTTAAAATAAGGAATATGAAAGCTACCTCTTCCTCCCGGCACTGGCCGGAAGGACTTTTTCTTTTTATTGTTATTTATGAAAGCCATGGTTTTAAAGTATTGCAATGAAAGAAAAAAATGGTTTATTGTGGATATCCAAGTTTTTTTATACAATTAATTCTTTCGTATAATTAATTTTAATTCTTTTTATCAATTTTATGCACATGCGTATACTATGTTAATTATATTTAAAACTTTTTTCAGGTATTAAGATTCTCATAGTATTTAGATTTTTAGAAATCTATCTTAAAATTAATTTAAAATGGAAACTATTAAGAAACAAAAAACGGTTTTCAAAGTAAAAATTACCCGCATAAAAAATATCATAAATCCCAAAATTGATAATCAGACGATAACTCTTGAAATGTTAGATTTGTATCATGGACAGGTGCAAGATATTACTACCGAGTTAAGTAAAATTCATGAAAACGCCGTTCTTCAGGGCGATGCAACGGAAACGTCAGCTGTAATTGAGGAATGTAATGAAATTGCTCTTAAATTAGACACTTTAACTATCGCATTAAATACCTCAGTAATAAATTAACTAAGAGTTTAAACATTAACGAGGGTGATTCTGAGAATAACAATAAAAATACAAGTAATGTTTTTGAAAAAAAAAAAGTTAATCTTCCCAAATTTGAATTAAAACCTTTTTACAGAGAAGCTGATCAGTGGCTCTCTTTTAAGGAGATTTTTACCACAACTATTCATCGAAATCCAGATTTGGGGGCCGTTTCTAAATTGCAGTATCTCCTAGCTAACGTAAAGGGTTCTGCTTATAAATTGATTTCCGGATTTCCTCTTTCAGAGGTCAATTATAAAAATGCAGGGGACGCCCTTTGCGTTCGCTACGACAAGACCAGGGATTTGACCAGGGATTTGGCCATAGCACAAATAGGCAAGTTATACAATTTAAAAAATATGAAAAATTGTTTCTCTTCCTCTAAAGCTATTTTCGACATAATACATACCTGCAATGAATCACTTCGAATTCTATATTCTTTAAAACTAACTCAAAATGATTTAGTGGATAACATGATAATTTATACCATAGTACAAACATTAAGCGATAATCTTAAAGAGTGATGAGAACTATCTCTTACCCAGAATATTATGCCTAGTCTCACAGAATTTCTAAAATTTTTAGAGATTCAAGCCAAAAGTTTGTTAACTTTAGGGAACCCAACTAAAACAGATATAAGAAATATAAGTTATTCCAGAGATTCTTCAAATAGATCGAAAGTCTACAAAAATCTAGAAAATAGTAAATGCGGTCTTAACCTCAATTCACATGCCAGCCACACCTGCAGAAAATTAATGAATATGCCTGTAGAACCCAACTAAAACAGATGTAAGAAATATAAGTTACTCCAGAGATTCTTCATATAGATCGAAAGTCCACAAAAATCTAGAAAATAGTAAAAGCGGAATTTGCCTTGATTCGCATGCCACCCACACCTGCAGAAAATTAATGACTATGCCTGTAGACAGCAGATGGAGAACCATCCAATTGAATAAGTTGTGTGTAAATTGTTTGCGTAGTGGCCATTTACAAGTAAATGTACATCCAAGATGAGCTGTAAAAATGGACATAGATGGCATCGTACTCTACTACATAAATATGATGTTCAGGGAAATGCAGGAGCAACAATTTTATCCAACTTAGCAACGCACAGCAATGAGACCCAACCCCAAAACGCCCGTGGATATTCCCCTGATCAAGGAATACACATGAATGCTTTATGACGGTTTATAGTGCCCGGGCACCTCAAATGTAAAAATTACAAAAACAGTAGAAAACAAAAAACTTGTCACAATGAGGTTCAAACACCCTTTTTATTAGATAGTGGAAGTACTCTGTCCCTCATTCCGGAAAATCTAGCAATGGCTTTGGATATGACGTATATTTAAAGCTGCCATCCTCTTAATGTTAACCAAACCCAGGGACAGGTCTAGATTTCTAAAAAAATTCAAGTACCCCTCCAAATAGGGAATATCAGGCAAAATAGCACCTTATACCTAGTAAGGTCATACTCGTCATATGCAATACCGGGAACACCAGAATTACAAAATTTTCATATCTCAATGAATGTTTGCTCAAATACTCTGACTCAGGATGGAGTCATCCTTATGAATGACGAGTGAATGAAAAGTTTCCGGTCAAATTTCTCAGGAAAGTTCATTCAACCACACCACTACATGTGAGTTACAAGAAGCCATTTCGTTCTCCTTCCAAATCAAATCAAGCAATTTTGTATCAACAGGGACATGTTGCCTTGAGATAACGTACAGTTGGAAAGGCTTTTAAGCAACCTCAAGGATATTTTTGCATGCAATCGGTACGACGTAGTCAGATGGGAACCCCAGCGAGTAATTCTCACCTCGGAATTTCCTATCTCACTTAATCCTTACCGTACATCTCCTAAAGACAATGCAGAAATTCAAAAACAAATACAGGAGTTGCTGGATGCTAAACTCATTAAAGAATTCTGTAATCCCTACTCTTCTCCCGTGACTGTGGCATATAAAAAAAAGGAGAAGATAAAACGTGCCTCTGTATTGATTAAAGAAAAATCAATGTCATTACAAAGACAGATACGGAGCCTTTGCCGTGAATAGACTGGCTTTTAGACAGACTTGCCAACGCCAAATATTTTTCCATGCTATATTCAGCCTCTTGCTACTGGCATGTCCCCCTCCACCCTTCAGACACTGAAAAACTGGCCTTTGTATCAGGGCCTTTACGAGTGGTTGATCCTCCCACTTGACTACAAAAATGCTCCGGCGCAATTCTCAAGAGCTCTCAGAATGATCCCGCATAAACATAAGATCAACTTCGTTACCAACTATTTCGATGATTTTATGGTTTATTCTGACTCCTATGCTGAGCATTTGGTTCACCCTAAAACTATATTCAATATTTGCCGTCAAGAAAATCTAAAACTAAAACTTTCCAAATGTAACTTTCCTAAATCTCAAATTGACTTCCTTGGCTATGAAATTAGTAACGACCAAATAAAACCAGACAATGCTAACACCAAAACCATTAAAAAATTAATTCCTCCATAAAAATGTTAAAGAATTACAAAGATTCCTTGGATCTATAAACGTATATCACAAATTCATTGACAAGTATACTAAAATTAGGGCCCCTCTAAATAAATTATTAAAGGAAGACACTCCATGGGAATGGTCAGAAATCTGTCAGCAATCATTTGAGCTACTTAAAAACGCATTAGTTTCTAGACCTATTTTGAGATTATTTAATCCTAATCTCTCATGCCATGTTTTTACTGATGCCTCGACGGAAGCTCTAGGTTCTGTGCTGAAACAAATGGATGCAAAAGGAGATTTGCGTCCCATTGCATTCCACTCAAGGCAACTAAGGCCCTACGAGCGAAATTACGCTATTTCAGAATTGGAGTGCCTAGCCATAATCGATGCTCTTGACAAATTTCATTATTATATTAATGGAAAATCTTTTACAATACATATCGATCATGCTGCTTTAGTATGGCTTAAAAAGATATAACATTTAACCGGTAGATTATTCAGATGGTCACTAAAATTAAGCATGCACCGGTACCGTAAAACACAATAAAGGATCCAAAATTTTTGAAGCGAACATGCTCTCAAGAAATTATATTTCATCAAACGTAAATCCCCACATTCATTTATCAGCCTTAGATGAAATTAAAGAACACCAAGAATTAGATAATGTAACAGGACCTAAATTTCAAAAAATTAATGACATTTTGGTAATACACAAAAAGGTTTTCAAAAATTGTTGTACCTTTCTCTTTGAGAGAGAAATTATTAATAACAACCCATATACAATTTGGCCATCCTGGAATACAAAAAATGCTAAATTTAATTTCACCACAATACTACTGAAGCAGCATGACTCAGGATATTACACAATTTGTCAAGGATTGTGAAATCTGCCAACTCAACAAGAAATCACAACAACCTAAATTTGATCTTCTTGAAGCCTTAACATCCGCAGAACAACCCACCGATATAATATCTTTAGACAACCAGTGGCGCCAACTTATACGGGCCCATGGGGCGCGAGCCCACCCAATAATTTGATCTCTCCACCCATCCAATTTCAATTTTAAATCATAATTTATTTATTTTTTATTATTTAATCGCTGAAATGAAATTTGGTTTTATTAACGTTCTCAAAATAGTTTCGTTTCAAAAATAGTAAGGACAGATTCAGATTCAGCCAGGTGGGGAGGCCTACCAATTGGTTTGAGCTCAACTAGCCCCACCCAGCAATGTTTATTAAAGAAAAAAAAATACAGAGTAATTATAGAGTAATAAAATAATGGTAGGTAATAAAAAGTAATTGAGATAATGAAATAAGTATAGGTAACAATAGTAAATTAGACGAGCTAAGTGCTTAACAGACGTATAACACATAATTTCTCCTTAACAATAACACTATTTCTATAACTGTTTTAAAGTAAAAGTTTGTTCGATTAGTTCCATAGCTCATCATCATTATCATATAATAGTTCCTGTGGAGGCATTTGGAAAAGTCCTTGATTGTTTTCAATCAGTGTTATGCAGTTTATAATTTTTTGTAATAGTGCTGGTTGTTTTCTGATTATTTTGAACCATGAAAAGAGACTCATCGTTCTGGAGATTCTGAGGTGGTATATGAATGTTAGTGTGCATTCCGTTACGTAGTGCAGCGAGGTTCCTCGTTTTCCACACGTGCAGTAGCCCGAGTCAGCTTTTCCGAACTTTACCAGATAATCTGGAAAAGGCCCGTGATTTGTTGCAAACAAGAAGAGGTTTCTGTGTGATAGTTATGTCTCCTCTGAGATAATAGGTAGAAGTGAATATGTAAACTTTCCTCTATGATCAGAGTCCCAAATTCTCTGCCATTCCTGTTGTATTTGTAATTTTAGTTGTCGTTTGAGATGAGATGGTGGGAAAGGTAGAAATACTTCTGGTAAGTTAGGATTTATGATCGCTTCTTTTGCCTTTTGATCCGCTGCCTCATTTCCTGCTATTCCGGAGTGTCCTTTTATCCATTTTAGTATTATCTTTTTATTTGTATTCTGTAGTAATTGAATTATGTTCTGGACCAGTGCTATTTTTGTTGTGCTGTCTTCAATGGCTTGTATACTCGAGAGGCTATCTGAGTATATTATTGCACTTCCGTACTTGCTTTTTTCCATCCAATCCACTGCTCGAAGTATCGCTAGCATTTCCGCCTGGAACACGGTGAAATAGTAAGGACATAAATTAAACTTACATGAGCACTGAAAACCCCTTCAGCGGATGTATAGTTAAATTTCTTACGAAAACAAATATCCTGCATATTTGGCCATCTGTTCTGATGTCTTAAATTGATAAAGCACTTAGATGACTAAAATGTATGCTTTTCTTGACATTTAGCATTTTGCACTTTCAATAGATAGCAATTCGAATGTCATTTAAAATAAATATTAATATATTTATAAGGACGAACTTATAAGAATATAATTTAATGAAATTATTTATAAAATTGTAATTAAATTATAATTTTTTTTAATTTGCTTAGAAAAAACATAATTTAATTTCGAATTAACATCTTTAGTCATTCGCTCCTATCCTCTCTCTCTCTACACACATACACACTAAGAGAAAAAAAAATTATATGTGTTATTTTATTCAAAAAATTTAAGCCCACCCAATATTTTTGAAAAGTTGGCACTTCTGTTAGACACAGTAGGAGGTTTTAATTATTACAATTTAACAAAAAAAAAAAAAATACATGCACTTAGCTATTGCTCACTTGTTTTGGGTTTTGGCTCTAAAATTGTTACGACAGAAGTTTATATAAATATTCTAAAACAGAATTTTAATATTCAACTTGCCAAGAAAATTTTAACGGGCAGAAACCCTGCTTTTACAGCGTCTAAACTTCGTAAATGTGTACATAAACATAATGTAAAAAAAATACTTACTTCATCTCACAGGCCCCAGTGTAATGCATAGCTGCCAACTTTTACGCTTTTCTCTTACCACTAAAATTAATCGAAATTTTTTACTTATTTAATCGCAAATTTTAGCAATTTAATAATGCAAAATTTACTGTTAAGTTTTAGTGGTAAGAAAAAAGCGTAAAAGTTGGCAGCTATGGTAATGGGAAAAATGAACGTGTAAATCAATCAATTTGCACTGCAAGGGCGGCGCCAGAGGGGGGTCCGCGGGGCATATGCCCCCATCGGGGTCAAATTTAATCGTCGTCGGGGAAATATTTTTGACTTGAGTGTTGAGTCCTGCATCGGGTCAGGTAACCCAATTTTTCCTGCACACGACCCGAGTCGTGTCGAGTCGGGTGCAGGTTAATTTAAAAAAAAAGATCTTAGGTTAGTTTATGGAAAACGCGACCCACGGAATAGCAGGCCGCTGATTTTTTTTCCTTCGGAAGTCGGATTGGCTTGGCTATAATTTTTTCGGTTTCAGGATGAGTTTTGATTCTTACGCGTCGGTTTTGTTTAAGCTGATTTTTCAAAAAAAGTGCCCAGAATTATATCTCAAATTAGTGTCCTGCATCGATTCAGGTTGCCCGATTTTACCTACATCCGACCCGACCCACGGCTCGGATTGAGGATAACTTTTTTCGTTGTGATTGGATTCGGTTTCAAGTTCAGATGGGTATGGGGTTGATTTTTGATACTTACGAGCAGTGTTGCCATGTGTCCCGATTTACTTCGAACGTCCCGAATTTTCCCAAATTACGTCAAATTCTTGCAAGTTTAATTCAAATTAAAATTTTATTCCTTAGTCTGATACGAGAAAATATAAGAATTTAACCCGGTTAAAGTCTGTCATCACAGCGGCCGGATGTTACCGAAAACCTTATACATTTTGTCTAGAATTCATTCATGTGAACTCCTGTTCTATGTTTATTCGATTAACCGCAAACTTACGCGTCTATAAGAAATACGATTTCAAGAGGAGACAGGACGTTTAAATTCATCTGCTCGCTTCGATCTTCTCATTAAAAAGCGTAGGGTAAGTATTTTTATAAATGAATGAGTATATAAAAAGAGAGTTTTATAGAATTATTCAAGCAAACTTAGTATCAAACTAAAAATTCTTTCTTTGTTCATTAATTTAAATATACAATGAGTAGAGTCCCATTTTATGGATATTAATCTCTATTTAATATATAGAAGAGAAATGGAAGGTATAAATAAGAAAATAAATATATACATACATAACTTCATTGTAAACTGGGGGAAGATGTGTATATAGCAACAATTAAAATATTGCATCGGGTCAGTTAACCCGATTCTACCCGAACGTGTTGGCCATTGGTTCTAAAATTTTGCTGTGGATCGGGTTGACTAGTGTTTCCCTTTTCGGGTCATCTCAGATTAGAGTTTTTGTTTCTTGGGAGTCGATTCGAGTACACCAAATTTTTCCAAAGAAAAGTCCACCCCACTTGTGGCCGAGAGGTTCTGTGCTCTCGAAGCTGGTAGAGGGGAGGTGCTGAGTTCAAACCCAATCGCGCCCGTTGACCTAATCGTTCGGAGTTTTCGTGGTTTTCTTCGAACCTTGTATTTTCCTGCATAAATACGGATTAGGTTCCCTTAGAAAGACCCCTCTTTGCACCTCGAGTCTATATCCCTCGAGTAGATAATCGGTCATCAAAAATCAACCCAACCCAAAGAAAATCCAGATTATTGTTTCAAATGATAAAAAAATAATTGTATATGAATAAGTAAATCAGTAGTGCATTCATTTTTAGAAATATAAAATTGATTTTAGAGATATGATTGCAGACTATTTTCCTGAAATGTTTTACATTTAGGATTGATTTTTTTTTTTCATTTCATGCTTAGGATCAAGTTGCAGGTTCGAAAAAAAATATTTTGTCGATTTCAGGTCGGGCACAACTCGAACTGTGCAGGGTTGTAATTAACAATTCATGTTTAGGGTCGTAGGTTCATATTTAGAAATTAAAAAAATCGTGTAAAACAGAATACCGACTTACTTGATAATTTAAACTCGATTGTATTGTTAGACAGAACAATTTTAACTAATAACTTAGTTATACTTTGTAGAGGCCTGTACGGGCCGAAATTTCCAAGTTCGGGCTCGGCTCGACTCGTAGTAAGAAAAGTTCGGCCCGGCCCGATGTAAAAGTTAAAACTTCGGTCGCGCCTGGCCCGTAAAAAAAATAGTAATGGCCCGGTATAAACTTCGATCCGAGCCCGGCTCGAAAAAAAGTTAAAATCTCGGCCCCAGTCCGACGGAATTTTACGTCAGTTTTATTAAAAGGAGTTCTGACCAAAAATACTTATTTTAGCTCTTTTTTCAGGTTTATAATTTTCATTTTTAAAGAAGTACCGTAGGTTGCGATATACATTTTTTTAATGCAACTCTATTTGTATGTAAATGTTTCAACTATAAATAATATCGTTAATCAAAAAATTATGTATTGGAGACATAAAAATCTGAAAAATGCTATACAGTAAAATCGTCTAAGACATCGCATAGGAAAGAAAATAAATGCGTTATAAACAAGTTCCCTTCTAAGCAGGTGTAAATGTATTATATTCTTTTTTCCCTTATTATTACATTCATTTTGTTATGGATCAATAAATTTTTCCATATAAGACAGGATTCCATCATAGGCTGGTTCTTTTTCACACGTTTTACTGTATTTCAATATTATTGCCTAGAAATCTATTATTCTTTAAAACGAATAAATTTTAATGCTCAATTGTAGAATAATGTCGATTTAAAAATATATACACTTTTTGCAAAAATTTTTGGCCTGAGCGAAATTTTACTGATTTTTGCACGGACCAGGCCATGCCGAGACAGTGATTTCATACAGGCTGGATCGAGACGGGACTGAAGATATCGGCTTATGAAGACCTAAGAAGATTGAAACCTGTTCCATCTCGGTACGAAAAAAAGAAGTTAGGTCCGCCTAGCCCGGCCCGAGTGCCATGAAGGAAAATAGGCCCGAGCCCGGCTCGTGCAAACCTCTAAATTTTGGCTGTTTCAAATATGAATTTAAAGATTTTTTTTAGCATCAACTAGACTTTGTTTTATGATTGAGCTGGTACTATTAAAATAATGAACTTATACATTCTAAGCTATTTTACAAGTTTTCCTTACATTTTTCTTCAGAATTTTGTATTTCCGTTTTAATGTCAGATTTAAATTCTGTATCTTATCAGAAGATAGAGGACCATGCTGTCTGGTTTCGATCAATATAGGCGAGACCGGGGATACATGAACAGCGGGGCAAGATTACGAATGTCTTAATTTTTCCATTTTCCACTAGGTGGTAGCATCAACTGGACATTACTGGCTCTCCTATCGGCCGTTCGTTAAACAAAAGTATAGAGACGCTGAAATTGCCATTTTTGTGTTAGTTGTGAAGCTTTGATTATTTACGGCTACACCGTTATAACTTTTATGCATGTGTAAATAAGCTCTGCTACAGATACATGTATGATATATCGTTTCTCTTTAATATTTATGAGTAACTTAGTTTAAATACTACCTGTTACCATGAATAAATGTCAATTACTCGCCTTCCTTCATGGCAATGAAAACGAATATTTTTAAACAGGCAGTACGGGGCAAGATGACGAGCCCCGTGTTTCGGAATTTATTAAACTAACTGTGTTGTCCATTCTATTTAAATCCTGTAAACGCTTGTTTGTCTGTGTGTTTGTCCGCCTGAGCTTGCGCTTCTATCTCCTCTGCGGCTAAGGGGCGCATCGGATCGGGGGAGGTGTCTTTCGAAAGGGGGCGACCAGAAGGAGAAATTTTTGCCATCCGCTAAGCCCCCTGCCCCCCCCTGAAAGAAAAATTCTATCGGGGTCCGTATCTCCGCTCCCAAGCGTCCGATCGGTACGAAGAGGGTACCATTCGACGGGGTTCGACCTCGGGTCAAGACCCCCCCCCTCCCCTGCTGGACCCCAAACCCCCAAATAATTCAAATATTGTGACCAACCAGCAGAAGAATGGATCCAGTGCTGTAAATGCCAAGAGTGGCGGCATGAGGAATGTTCCAATTATGAAAATGGTATTTTTATTTGTGACTATTGTTAGCTGCACAACTAAACAGTTCAACATTGCGTTACAATCCATTATGCTTAGTCTGATACTTTGTAAGATGTAAAAACACAGTTATCATTTGTTAAACCATGTAACATATTAAAAAAAATAAAATATGTTCAACCTTTTTCAGTGTTCTCATCTTGCCCCAAGGCCAAAGTCACCTTGCCCCAGTACTGGGGCAAGATGACGATTTGTTAATGTTATGAAAAAATAAAATTATCCTTTATTTTTTTATTTCAAAAATTAAATGGCTATATATTTAATACTACAGGGATGACTCTAACAGTTCATGTAAAATTAATTTTACTATACTTAAATTGAATTAAAAAAACAACAAAAATTGTTAACATAGTCATCTTGCCCTCAGTCTCCCCTACATTCTAAAACAAATACGTTGGTTGAAGGTGTTTCTTCAATTGCTTTTATTAGTATTATTAAAACACGAAAATTCCTGTTTTTATTTGCCCATTTCACCCCAAAATACAGAAAATCCATTATTTTAACGTAAAAATTATCTGAAGTTGCATTTTCGTCAAATCACAGGGATGTTCCCGTAACTGTGCTGCATGTTACTTTTTTGTATCAGAAATTGATTTTTTACGTATGGTTCTTTTCCTCCAAAACACGAAATGTTCGTGAACTGAAGCTCAGTTTTTTAATTTTCCAGTCAAAACACGGAATTTTCTTCAAATAATAGAAAAATCTGTTCCAACCACAAGCGCGTTCCGGCAACTTGCTACCTGTGCTTTTAACGGTTGACGAAATGTTTTCTTGAGAGTGTACGTAATAATAATTGCGCTTTTTCTTAAACGGCTGAAATACAAAATAATGAAAAAAAAATAAAACGCGATATTTGTAAAGTGAGCATTATTGTCATAAAATTACTGTTAATTATTTAGAAAACTCTAGTTCTACTAATTAATTTCACACCTATCTTTTATGGATAAAGTATAATTCACCTACATTCAATACGAAGAAAGGAAGCTGTTTAATACAGCAACCTATTAAGATAGAACAACAAAGAATCGGAAGAACTTTCCAATTTAGACAATCTTAGCCTATTTTAGCCGATATTGCGAAATTTTTCAGATTAAAGTATTATTCCATTACACTGGTTCCGTTTTAACAGGTTTTATTGTAGTGCTTAAAATGTCCGGCTTTTTTTCTCTCTCTCTGTCCCGCTTTCGACCTGACAACACTGCTTACGAGCCAAGCTGGAATTAGCTCAATTTTACAAAAATAATTTTACAAAAGTTATTTTTGACATCAAAAATTATATATTTAAATTTGAATGAGTCGCTTTATGTGTTTATTTTCTACATAACTAGTGGGCTCTTCCCCTTACGAGCTACGCTCGCCAACCCCCGTTCAGACATCGCAAACTCTAAAAGCACGCCAATTTGGTCGGCTTTGAAATGTAACGCTTAAATGTATCGTTTTAAATCTGACGTAATTTCACCAAAGTTTTCTTTCCCTTTTTAATATTCACGTGAAAATACTTTTGTCGTTAGAAAGGAAATATTATTTGCGCTGTCTTAGAATTCTCAACACAAGAGCAATGCGACTCTTTTAGTCGCTTCAATAACATCTGCATTGGTTCAAAATATCTCAATATGTTAATTTTTTGTAAGCAAGTAAACCCTATTGGTTTACAATGGAAGTCTATGGGAATTATGGGAATTATGGAAAAGGGAAGTATATGGCGTCTATTTACTATAGAAGTCTATGGCGAGTAATGTTGGTCGCCAAATTTGGCAATATATCGCCAAGTTGGCTACAATCTTGGTGGCATTTGCGGCAGAACAGGGTCCCCTTATGGTAACCCCTCCCCCTATAAAGATGGAGATGCATTAAATGCTGTTCAATAACCAATGAGATGTGTTTCATTGATACGATAGCGCAATATATAGATACTAGCTGTTACCCGTGACGTCGTTCACGTAACATAAAAAGAAGAAATGAATTAATTAAGCAAAGCATTTCCCTTCCGATAATTAAAAACATATATAATAAACCAATTATTTATCACATTTTATAGCAGACAATATATATATATATATTACGCTATCGTACGTGGCACAGAAATAGCAATTATTTGTTAATTGTTTAATGGCAACGCCCTAAGGAATCACATCTCATTGGTTATTGAAAAGCATTTAATGCATCTCCATACCTATAAGGGGGGAAACCATAGGGGACCCTGTTCTTTTGCCAAATGCCACTAAGATTGTCGCCAAAAGTGACACCAACTTTGCGCTATCTCTAATATTTCGCCAAATTCCCATTGACTTCCATTTTAAACCAATAGTGTTTACTTGCTTACAGAAAATCAACAAATTGAGATATTTTAATGCAACAAAAACTAATATTAGCTTAAGGGATTATATTAATTATATTTAAACTCCTCGCTGCTTAATTTTTTTTTATCAAAATAGGTTAAAAAATTATGCACTTTTTTATTACATATTTCAGATCTATAGTATTATCTTATATAATCTATCTTAGGGTTTAAATATGTAAACATTTTTTGTAAAAGAGTTCAGGATCTTAGATGGGATAGGATATTAGAAAATAGGTGAAATCAGGGCTGTCACTGGAGACTATTTTTATAGTGTCGCACCACTATTGTAAGAAAATCAATTTTGCAGTACATTTCTCTTGTAGATGTTGTTAAAGACTATATAGAATTTTTTCGTATTTAAAAAGTAGTCCGAGCTGAAAAAATATAGCCGCCAGTGGAAAACATGAATCCCCGAGGAAATCTCTGATTGGGCAGATTTTGCTACTTCTACGTTGCCCGAGGAAATCTCGGGTTGCGCAGCGAGAGCGTTAAGGGAGTCCATGTAAATTAAATTATGAATAAAAGTAACATGATACAATGCTTAGCATGCTTTTCCAATTATAAATTTTAAGGGAGACCAAACTGGTCGCCAAGGGTGGCTAGTATGAGTAATTTAAGGTATTCCTTTATTATAGGGTCATTGGCATAACTCAGGTTTATACGCTGAACCAGGATGTCTGTTTATATCATGAAGTAATAAGAAAATGGCACAGATCTCATATAATAACCGGGGTACCTAATTGTCACCAAAAATATTATTTTGCTTGACATGGTAACCCGGCTATTGTTGTTTATTTATTAATATTTTTTTTTTTACTTTAATTTCCTTTTAAATTTATATAAATTGCTTTGTTCTATAGTTTTTAATTAAACTTTTTTTAATTTATTGTTATTTCCTTTTTTAAGTAATAGAACGTAATTTAAAAATATACATGTAACTGGTTCGCCAAATTGGCGTCAAAAACAGATCGTGCCAAACCAGGTGCGTATATGGCATCTGTGCCAAGAAAATTATCGGATGATACTTTTTTATATGTTTTACAATCATACTTGACATCAAAGGTGGGCGAAGACTTTACCACACAAAAAACAAACCTGTTTACAACAATGTATTTACTTTTGCATCTAATTTCTTTCTCTAAAAAAAAATACATATCTCCTGCTAATCATTACGTCATTTTCGACATTGATAAATTTTACTGTGCATATTATTGACATTTGCTACCCATTTGCTCTTCAAAAGTTTTTTTTTTTAAATGTTAAATTGAAATTTAAATCTTTGTGTTAACCGTGCGCAGACGATAAACCGTAAGCCTTGATAACAATTTTCTTTAAATAATACGAATTAATACCATAACACAATCTCATTTTATTTCAACATCAAAGCATATCCGTTTTATATTTTCCATATATGACGTCACATTTGCCTTCATTCGGCAGTTACTCAAAATTCATGCACCTTGTATTATTAAAAATACTTGAAATTTTCTGTTTTAATCTTTCAATTAGAAATTAAATTATTATTCTAAGCTTTTATTTTTTGGCAACGAAAAAAGAAACATTATTAAATTTTATCGGAAAAATGTCAATTCATTGTGCATGAAAAATAATGAAATTTTGGATTATTAAGCAAAATATTTGAATAAAACAAATTAAACATAGCCTATGTTCATTTCCGGGTTGTAATCCATCTATATCCAAAAATACAAAAGCATTAATTCATTCGTTTAGATGCTGACTTCATTCAAACATTCGGACACACATTGACATTTATAATATTATAAGGATTGATTAGTTTTAAAAGATTATTTCAAAATATGAAATGTCTCGTGCAAGTATATTTTTTAATTTAAACTATTTAGCAATATTATGGTTTGACAATTTTATTAATAACGTAATTATCAATTTTTAATTATCAATATTTTCCTCCTTTTAATACGTAATCATTTAATTCTCATTTGAAAGTTTTTTTCTGTTTATAATAGTCACGTGTAAATAAATTTTTAATTTGAAGGAAATATTATTCTTTGCGCTGTTTTTAAATTTGCCAACAGTTTAAAATAATACCCTTTTCTAAAAGTTGTAAAAAATATCTCTCGAAATACTGAAAATTTGAATTTAATATAGAAATAAAACCTTAAAAAATGAGTCAAATTAAAAAATAAATGCAGTCTGCACACCGGGAACTTATAATGTATAAAAGTATCTAAAAATGATTAAATTCTTATGTGTAGTTTTTGCTCCTATAAAACTTTTTTAATGGAACGATTTTGGCCAAATTTAACATTAAATATCTCTTTAAAAAATGCTTCGATATAAAAACTGCCTGCATCAGCGTGTTTATCAAACATTTTTCTATAATACCACAGCTTTTCATATTTTTGTATGCAGTATTTTTCTTAATATTAACAAAGAAAGACCTTCGGTCACAAAAAATTCAAAACCGGCGGCGGCGCTTAAAGCGTTAGTTACTTTTTTTTTTAGAATAGAGATAAAGATGGAACTGATATTAGAGATATGAGTGCTGACTATTTTTTCATAACTGTATTAAATTATAGATCATTTTTGTGTCGAGTCGTGTTCGGGTTGAAGTGTTTCTGTTTAGGGTGAATAGAAAAATTGTTGTCGGGTTCAAGTCGGGTTTTGCGTCAACGGAAATTTTTTGGTAGGTTTCGGATTGAATTTAATTTGAACGTTTGGGTCAGGTTTAACCCAAACCACTCAGAAATCTATTTCAGATGAAAAACTACGTGTTTGAATAGGAAGACTCCTTGCATGTTTATTTTTCTACATAAAAGTTAACATTAATATTGGAGATATGATTACAGA
This sequence comes from Maratus speciosus, assembly GCA_963932465.1. Lineage (NCBI taxonomy): Eukaryota > Metazoa > Arthropoda > Arachnida > Araneae > Salticidae > Maratus > Maratus speciosus. The sequence goes on along the minus strand of OZ010787.1, from coordinate 143,416,815 downwards.
CTATATTTTTTTTATAATTACATTATATTTTGGATCAATTTTCTCTGATTCCGGGTTTCAGGTTGGGATTGGAATTAAGTATTTCCGGTTAGATCGGGTTGCGGGTAGACAGAATATTTTTGGTTGGGTTCGGTTCGGGTTGCAGCTTGGCTTTAAATAAAATTTGCAGGGCTTCAAATTTTATTTATTACCTGGACAGGAACCTAGTTAGGTGTAAGGTTTAACTGCTAGTTTTCACGATGAAACTTTCACTAACAAATTTAAATAATTTTAATTTAAAATAATTTTTGGTCATTTTATGCGTTTTTGATAGGGGTTTGCCAACTGATTTTTTTTTCAGTTACCTCCGACATTAAAATACATGGTCAACCCGGCCTGGACACGAGCCGCGTTTTGAAAAATATTGGTTACCCACTTCACCGGATGCGCGACTCTTGTTTCTAGGCCTTTGCATTTTCTTAAAAGTGGGGTGGTCCGCAGTGGTCCGACTCATAACCGGAGAACTGCTCCATACTTTGTCGTTCACACACTGCTGAGTAATGCCATATATGTGCACGTAAAATCTGTAATACTGAATGACCGCTTATTAGGAGGTTGCTGTGTGGAAGAAGAGTACGAGGCAGAGTTTTTCCTTTCGGGTAATGCTCAAAAGTGTGGAAATTTTTTCTGTTGTGGATTCTTCCGCCTATAAAGATTAGGTGACTAGTAAGGTTTTTCAAAAATAACCTTAAAAGCTGTTTTTCACTTTATTTATCTACAATATTCTTTGACAAGCTTCGAAATTTATGTTTCGAATAAAAATCGTTTGACCCTCTGCAATTTATCTCTAATTTAAATATCAGGGTGTTAGAGATCTGCGCGTTTCGGGATATGCCAAACCCGGACGCAAAAATTTTATTTTTTTCCCGTGATTAACTAACATATTCCACCTATTATTTAAAAAAAGGGAAACAAAGAAATGTTTATTGTTCATTTGCTCCAAAAAAATTCTGAAGTATAAATACAGTCCCAGTCCGGCCCGAATCTACAGAAAAAATGCAAGACCCGGACGTGTCCCGGGGATAATGAAGTTCAGGTCCGGACCAACTTTTCAAAAGCTAAAATTTAGCCCGAGGCCGTACCGCGTTTTCAGATGAAATTAAGCCAAGCCCGAGTTTAATGAAAGAAACCTTTACCGAGTTCGGGCTTCGGGACAGACCAGAGCTCGTGGAAACCTGTAATATATATTTTGAATTCGGACCCCCGTCGGGCAAGTTCTGGCGCCGCCCCTGTTGCACTGGACTGACTTAAAATCAATGCTACTCCTTCAAACATTCCATGGCCCAAAGTTCTGGAGGAAGTGATCAATGAGTACAATAATACACCGAATTCAGTAACCAAACACCCTTCTGCACACTTAATGTTCGGCAAATTTCCTTATCCATCAGTATTAGGCAATGAAAATTATTACCCTACCGTTGAGGAAGGCAGGAAAGAGGCTTTCCAAAGAACAGGTGAACACCATTTGAAAAACAAAGTCAGGTATGACCTAAAATGTGTGGAAGCACCTTTCAAACTTGGTGATCTGGTAAGATTATGGAAGAATTTCATTGTCCGAACACCCGGAAGTTAAGCCCGCCCTTTTCTGGTCCATATCAAATTATTGAAAAATTGTCTAACGTAAGTTTTAAAATAAATAAACCTAACTGGTTGACAAAGAAGGACTATGAACTAATACATGCTTCCAAACTAAGGTACTTTTTGTCCAACGATCAATTTCAGTAAACACCAACTATGTAAAGTATCAGATATCATATGAACTGTTATTGGATGATAGTTGATAGTTGAATTTTACATTTTTATGAGTATAATATAATTGTGTTTTTGAGAGTCTACACTCTACTGAATGATGCCAAGATATTTTCATTCAAGTTTGTAGTTTTTTATATGTAATGTTGGACTTAACAGCAATTCTAGAATATATTTCCTATTTTGATTATTTTATTTTACATATAACATTACCAGTGTCTTGCATTTATCAATACAATTGTTTTTATTATGTTCAATTTTTTATAGTATTGCAAATTTTAATGGTATTATTCTTACTACTTGCACTATTCTTACTATTTTTATTTTTGTTGTGACATCATATGGTAACTACAAGAAAGAAATAACTCGTCTCCCGGCAGCACGGTTAAAAGACAATCACTTCCAAAATTTTAACATCCCTTTAATAAAGAATGCTTTATCCTTTTCAGGCGAACCCTCGTGTATGGAAGCCGGCCCATCCCCAGGGATTTGTCTAGAAAGGGGGGGGGGGACTGTAAGAAAATTATAAAAATTAGACCTATTAATTAGTTTTGTGATGAATCGCCCTTCAATTTGGATACGGGCCCAATGACTAATAATCACGAGTTTGGAAGGGTAGTGAGTTAACCCATTTTATAGCTAAATTAATAACACCACATGGCCCTTATCAACTGGCAACCCTACGGAGATGAGAAATTTCAGAGATATACTTCTACGCCATTTGCTGTCTGAAGTCCATCCTGTAGACAGCTATAGAATGTGATTGCTATATATTTGATTATTTAAATAAAACTTAGTAAAGTGAATTGCAGTGAATTATGTCATCCCATTACAATGTGACATATATAATTTAAATTAATACATAAGAAATTTGGTGGATTTCTAAAGAATAAAAACTGAAATACAGCTGTAATATTTATTGTAAATAGCATGGATAACAGCGCTCCCACCCTCAGTTTAGTGATCAAAGCCAAAATTGAATCAGCTCGGCATCATTAACCATTACCAGGGCCGGTGCATTCATCGGGCAAAAAAAGCAGCTGCCCCGTTCAATTGGGGTCTTGTTAAGGACCCCGACTCTCTATACAGTTCGAAATAACGTTTCCTCTATATGGAATAATAATAATTTTGCTCTAGATTTGTTTTTAAATGTTTCTGCGCGAGAAAAATATGATTATAAACTTTATTTCTTGCAGTCAAACTTGATATAAGTGTCGTGGAATGTATACCTTTATGGTCTTGAAAGTAGCCGTGAACGCAAAATAATATTTAAAATATTGTAAAGGAAAGACGATTTTGCGAAATTAAAAAATAATAATGCACATTACATGTGAAGATAGGGGCGTTTTTTTATACATTTTACTATACATATATAATAATATTCTATGATATATACATATTCTATTCTATTTATTTTATTAATCCAGTTACAGTATACGTTAGGCCTCACCAACTGCCTTGCCAGGGCTCCGCACGACGTTTCGCCGGCCCTGAGCATTACACATGTTAAGTTTTGTGCAATGCCATACCATAGATACCAAGAGCATAAGAAATACACAATAGCAGTGACACTTGCAGATTACACAGAATCTAATCAGCAAAGATTTATATCTACATCTATCTAAATATGAAGTTTTATGGAACCCTATGCATTAGTTCTGAATTACACCGCCCAAAAAATTCGTATAACACATAGACGGACAAAACTCCAAAAACAATCAAATCGTGTCAAGACATCCCAAAAATGTGTAAATCCACTAAAAATCGGAACTAGAAAATTTTAACGAATCCATTGCTTTTTTTGATATGAGTATGGGAGAAAGTAAAAATATGTACTACATATCGAAAAGGAAATTAACTTCCAATGCAATAGATTCATTTTAAAAATTAAATGTGCAAGGTAAAGTATTAATTTTAAATATTTTTACTTTGTATTACATTATATTACAGATTTATTTTAAATTAATATAGATTTATCGAATATTTTAATTTTCATTTTTTTAAATACTACACTAATCTTGGCTATGTGATTACTGAATTTTGATTTATCTTAAATAAACGAAACAACTATCCTTCCCCTCATCTAAAAAAAAAAAAATCAGCTAAATTAGAATGCAGAATCAATAAATTGATAAAAAATACCTTTTTCTACATTTAAGTAAAATGCGTTTATTTATAATGTTATAATTGATTTGACATTAAAAAAATTAATTTCTCAATGAGAGGCAGACAATCTACTTCAAAAAAGTCTAAACATTATTTCTCTACATTAAGATATTGCATTACATTATGATGGATGAATTTATAAATCTTAATTATTACATTTAACATTAATCAGTACATTTTAACCTCAGATTGATTTGAATTGAAAACAGAAATTAAAAACCGCAGCAAATTCTTTAAAATAACTTCTATATATTTTAGTACTCCTGTTCAGTAAATTAGTTTTTCTAATCAAAACATACCGGATGAATATTTTATCACTGGCTAAGCTATATGAATAATCATTGCTATAGGAACGATATAGTCAGTCTGTCTTCACAACTGTTTTCTGTTCGACTTTTGTAAAGTTTACAATTTAGCTATCTTTATTTTGAAAGATTTGCAAATGCAACACGTACGTTTTAAACAAAAACTTCCCGAGCATTATATTAAACTAAATAAGAATGTTTGTTTAGATGAATGAATGACATTTGGATTTCATTAAAAGTCAATAAATAATCTTTTCTTCGGAAAGAAAGGTTTGCTTGGACACAATGATGCGTTGACAGGAAAAATGAATTCTCAGATGCTTAATGTAGGAAGCGTGAAAAGTATTTAAGAAATTTATGCATTGATCGGCTGATTATAAAAGGTGCTTGTCGAAGTTTTATATTTATTTTAATACGAGCCAAAATAAAAAAAGCAAGAACTCACATTTTTTTAAAGTATCTTACGTTCAACAAACAAATTAGCAAACAAAAGATTTGTGGGATTTTTGTGGAAAATTTTAAATTTTCAGATTACTATAAGTGATTTAAAAAAATATATATTGCAGGATATTATCCAACAATCTATTACTTTTACGAACTGAGCATAGCTCGCATCGTAAAACAAAATAAGTTAAAAATGTGTTATATTTTAATGCTAAATCATTTTTATTACAATAAAATATATCTGTCAAATTTCATTTTCCTATAAATCGTGCTGTTAACACTCCATCAGGCGCTCTCTCTCATACAAATACAAACTCTAAAGAGTTTATATCTGTGACATAGAGCGCGCCCGATGGAGTGTTAAAAGTGTGTTTTATTTTAATACAGGGTTCCCCTACTTATCGTTGACTAATAATTCCCAAACTGTTAGTTTCAGAGATACAGTTCCACTTTCAATTGTTCTTCATCACAGGAAAATCGTTTTACGTCAAAATAGTTACGAAATTAAAATTTTTATACTAGGCATCGGTCCTATAAATTTTATTTAGAAAAAGTGTCTCCATGTTCTAACAAGTAAAACAGCAAAACGTCATTCTTTTATGACCAAAACTTGCCGATTTATGATACTTAGAATTTTATGAATTTTCGGCTTTTGATAAATATCGAGGGAAATGAAGACGGTGATCAAATTTCATTTTTCTACAAATCCTGTTAAAAATGTATTTCATTTTTATACAGGGTAACTCTTCTTATCGTTGATCAATAGCTAATACGTAAATAGTTTTAGAGGTATAGTTCCAACTGCAAAAATATCTCAAATGATTTTCTTCATCATACGAAAATTGATTTGCGTTAAAATAGTAACTTTTTAAATAATTACGAAAATAAAAATTTCATACGATGCTTGGGTCCTACAAGTTTTATTTAGAAAAAGTTTCACCATGTTCTAATACGTAAAACAGCAAAACTTTTTCTCCTACGATTAAAACTGTTCGAATTAAGATAATTAGAATTTTACGAATTTTTGGCGTTTTAGTCGCTAAAAATGAAAAAAAACAAAAAAAAAAAACGTGTTTTTAGCGCCAGAAAACGCCAATAATTAATTAAATCCAAAGTATCAAGACTAGGTAAGTATTTGTAGCGCAAAGATTGAATTTTTATCATGTAAACAGACTTTAATTGTGTGGCTTCATAAAAAAAAATAATGTCCGTACTTCCTAAAATTATTTCAAACAGACTGTTTAAAGGCTGTTTAATTAAAAAGACATTTGACAGCATAGGGATTGGTTATACATAAAAAAAAACAAAAAAAAAACCCCAGGTTATTGGAACCTGTTATCAATGCTATTGTGTAACGATGTAATTTGTTAACCGAAAGTATTTGTATTTTTCATCTCTAAGGACACGCTCGTTTTTACCCCTATAGTGCGGCTTTCAACGATAATTGGAATATAAATTAGTGACATATGCATACCTGCCAGCCTTTCGGTGTTTTTTTTTAATCAAATAAACATACTTTGAATCAGAAAATTTATTTACTTAAATGAGTCGTGTATGGTAATCTCTTTATTTCAATCTGATTTCATTTATTAAACAAAATTCCCAATTCTAATATGATTATATGACTTGGAAAAAGCGGCGGTTTGGCAGCTAGACTTCACATAAAAAAATTCTTTAAAACTTATTTGTCTACTTAATTTTAAAAAGGCAAAGAAATAAGTGAAATATCGCGTTCGTGTTATTTATGCATTTGAAACAATTCGACCATTTATTTCCTATAAAATGAATTATTTTTGAACGAAACGTCTGTTTTAAAGTAAAATCATGATTATATTAATTCTTTTCTGAATAGGTTTATTTCACAAATGTTAACATTTTCCGTAATTTAACACATTTTTTTCAATGTTAATTTAACCTATATTTTTTCAAAAAGAGCTATATTTTTAAAGGTACTGTTGTAAACGAATAAAATAAAACTTAATTTAAAATATGTTCCAAAATTTAATAAAATCTTAATACTAATAATATATTTTTGCCAAATTATAGGTTAAACTGAAATAGTAATTTTAACCAAAACGTTATACAGAAGTCAATAAGACAGCAAAAAAGAATTATAAGAAATATATTAGTCCCTCAATGACATAAATTTAGTCGAATGTTAAGTATCATAAATTTTAAATATATTGTTCCAGTTTAGAAAGTAAATCTATAAACTAATATTTGCATAAGTGATATTAGTCATTTGTTATATTTAAAATATAAACAATATTTCACGAGCTATTATTCAATATATTTCGAAAAGTAATGCCAGTGTTTCTTGGTCATTTTTCACGTCTGCAACGATACAGCCTACGATATGTTTATTCAAGATTTTTCCCAAAATACTTGCTCTTGAAATAGAAAAATTATGGTTACTTTACAAGCTGTTTTACATTCCAAATATTTTGATGTTTACTACTATATTTTTACCACTGCTAGACAACACAACTTGGTATGTCGTCTGTATTTCTTTCGTCGGTTTAACAAAAGCTAAATGAGAAACCCCAGACTCAGAATTATTTTAAGAAGATGCCAGTCAATCCTGTCTTATCTTACTCCATTCCGATTTGTAAAGATCTTAAAGATATGATTTGTACGGTCTACAATTGTGTTCTAGCCAAAAACATGTCAAATTAATCTTTTTTGTTTCTGCTGCTTATCTGTCGATGAATGATAGCTATGCTCCTGTTTGTTGAAGAATTTTTAAGTTAATATAAAAGGAAAAAATAATACTTTAAATAGTGCTAAAAATTATATAAAAATTCGGAATTTAATTTCTTGTCAAATGATCTGTTTATAATGATTAGAAAAACATGAAAAAGTTGCTTTCTAGATACTATTTAAAAATTCATTAAGAAAACTATAAAAATTCAAAATGAATGCTAGCTACTATGTTATCTATCAATTGTAATTTGAAACACATCAGATTTTCGTTTTAAAGGAGCTGAAAGTCCTAATAAAGGTCCGGGACACTTTTCTTTAATATTTTAAAATAATATTTTTTGAGATTTTTACTTATTATGCAAATGCCACTTTTCACCGATAGAAATTTACCGCAACTTATTTTATAGCACATATATTTGTCTAATATCGATAATGTAGGAAAACTGCAGATTACAAACTTGACCGAATAAAAATGCTTCAATGGTTTCTAAAAACGAAGAATGTTCTTTGGGGTTTTTTTGAAGGTCAAAGAAGGATTTTTACTAGGACAAACTTACGCAATGAATAACAGTCAACTACCTCTCTAAAAAACGTTTGTAACACTTCTCGCGGTGTCCTTTTTGTCAAATAATTCATCCGATCATACTCATCATCAAATAATTCATCCAATCATCACAAAAGTTAGTGATAAATATATTTTATAATCCCTTTGTACTAGTAACGAATAAATGAATAAAGAAAAAAAAGTACAACGGAGTTCGCAAACCAAATGATCCATGGTTAATAACTTTCAAATGGAAAGTAATTAAAGTGTATTTTTTCATTGGGCCAAATTTTGATAAATATACTTTTTCAATCCCTTTGTACTAATAATGAATAAAAAAGGGAAAAGTACCATATAGTTTATAACCCCGAATAAGGCAGGGTTAATTAATAACTTCAAATGAAAATGAATTAAGGGGACCCAGTAAGCAAAATTTGGGGGGGGGGGGGGGGGAATCGATTTTTACTTTTTTATATACTTAAATAGTTTAAAACTTTTATCTTTTCAACGATGTGTCACACATGTTTATTTATTCAAAAAATAAATTTTAGACTTATTCATTCTTTCTAAGAGTACTTCACAGCTTAATGGCCATTTAAATCTTTAACTGACTTTCTCAAAACTTGGATTTTTCATGTTTGTGTTCTTTTTTTTTCAATATCTATTAAACTTATGGACTCAGATTTTTTTAATACTTATATTATGTTACATTGTATACTTTGACTCAGGGATTTAATTATTTGTTGAGAACTATTTATTTTAGGCAGTGAAATCTTACCAAAAATGCTAATTTAAAAATGACTTTTAATAAATAATTAATAATTAATTTTCAGTTTCACTTAGAAATGAAATGGCCTGTTAAAATACATAAAACATATTATTTTAATTACTCTAAAAAATCTAGACCTCTATCTTTTACCATTTCTGAGAAAAAGGTACATAAAGTTGGTGAATTTAACATGGCGGAGATAGGGCTTTCCCGGTCCCCTTAAAGAATTTTTTTTTTCTCATTGAGGCAATTATTTCAGAAAAATTTAAATATATTAATATTTTAAATCAGAAATTCGGTAGATTTAAAAAAATATATATGAGACTAACTGTCAAAAGAATTTGAAACATTAATCTTAAAAGCAAGTATAATTACTTCCATTTGAAATTTATAAACAGTTAAAAATTCCAATCTGAGATAAATATTAATAAAAATTCAAGAAGCAGAGAGGTGTGGGGGCAGTGTTAAGTGAAATACATCACATCATTTGAATATTATTCAAAAAAACTTTCTAGCCTTTAGTTTTAAATGGAAGACATTTTAGAACGAACAAAAAGAAATTGGAATAGTGGCCAGTGACTTGACAACGCTTTTAACCCTTTATGCCTCAAATTATGAATTTAAAAATACGTCTCCTCAACACTTTTATCTATTATGTTATTACAGTAAAGCTGAAGTATACAATAGTAATGTAAAATTAAAAAATCAACGCGTTAATTAGAGCTGATAAACTGAATCGGTACTTTTAAGTACCATCGGGTGAATATAGATAAAAATATTTTTACAATTTTTTGGGTAAATATAAATAAAAATATTTCACAACTTTTGGGTGAATATAAATAAAAATATTTCACAACTTTTTCGGTGAATATAGATAAAAATATTTCACAACTTTTGAAATTAGGAAATTGTACAACATTTCATTGCACTTTCTAAATGGCATTTGTAAGAAGAAACATGTATCTATATTTCATGAAAATTACAAAAACAACTTTTCTCTTCATTTAAGCATGAAAGCACGTTACACATCAACTGAATTTTTTTAAGTAACCAATAATGACACTAGCCTGTAAAAATTTTTTTAAGCACCATTTCAGATGTTCCTAATATTTTTTGATGCGCTGTGTTAAAATGACGACTTTTTTCTTCTATCACTTACGATTTTTCCTTTTTCTTTTTTGACAAAGTGACGATGAATATCTAGAAAAAATAACATAGAAGATATAACAGAATAAAAAACTTATTCAAGAAAATACTTAAAAATATGCTACATATTACATTTTCTGAAGCAAGTTACGTTTGACATAGTTTCCACTAAGCAAAATATTATTAAGAAATACTTTCTTCTTCTTTAAGAAAGACCCCCCCCCCCCTTCTTTTTTTGTCGTGTACTACTTGCGACTCATATGCAGCAACAAACATTAGTCATAAAGACATTAAACAAACATTAGTCATAACACATAAAGATACATGTTTATTGTATCTTTATAATTAAATTTACAACTTATCAATTCAAAATGCTGATGTTTTTAATAACAAATTTATAGTTTACCAACCAGACAGAAATCTTTTATTTGTGTGAAAACTGTATGTTATCGAACTTTTTCAGTATTTCCCCAAAATAATCATTCAAATAACCAAATAAACACATTTCATTCAAAAGAAAAATAATTTAATTGCAGGTTGCAGGCCTATGGTATTATTCTATTCCAAGGATAAAAGTAAATCCATTAACGGCTGTTTCCTAGTCCGGACGGTACTTAAAAGTATACCACTTCAAAAAACATTTAAAAAATGCATCAAAAAGACGTATTTTTTATTTGTCAAATATTATTACGTTTCAGACTAGAAAAAAAATATTTGTGTGAAAACTGTACGTTATAGAACCTTTTCAGTATTTCCCCCAAAATAATCATACAAATAACCAAATAAACACATTTCATTCAAAAGAAAAATAATTTCATTTCAGGTTGCATGCCTATGGTATTCTTCTATTCCTAGGATAAAAGTAAATCCATTAGCCATTGTTTCCTATTCCGGACGGTTCTTAAAAGTATATCACTTCAAAAAACATTTTAAAAATACATCAAAAAGACGTATTTTTTATTTGTCAAATATTATTACGTTTCAGACCTAAAAAAACAAGAACAAAATATAAGCACTGGATTTATTTATAAATGTTGAGATGTTCTACAGCAGAAACTTATTATCGCACATCACACAACAAGATGGAGGTCAAAATCAGATACATAGGTGGGAAAATATCTTTCTGAAACATTTTTTTGCTCCACAGAACTACTAATTCTATATACTGATGATAGAGGGAAATATTTAACGTTGATATTGAAGCATGTCATTGGTAATGGATGAATTAAATGTCCTTTATAACAATATTATTCAACTGATATTTTAAAATACAACAAAGCATAAAAAGTTAAGGTATTTATTTTGTAAGTAGTAAATTTTAATCTGAGTTCAGCTAATTAAATAAAGGAATTATCCTATTATTATTAAGGACTTATCCTATAATGTTAGATATTAAGGGCGTGTTTTCACAAAAATACTTTTTCGAACCATATGCAATAAAGATTTAAAGATAGACGATTTAGTCCATTAAAGCTATAACTTCTGTATTATTTAAACGATAGTAAATGAAAGAACTTATTTTATTTCGGAATTTTTCTTTATAATTTCAAAGAAAATTTGATTCACGCGTCATGTAGCAATCAGCGTCGTACAAAGATATATTCCCAGCACTAGTACACATCATTTAGGCATCATAAATGCCGAATCTTTGTAATTCTGTGGAAAAATATGTGCCCTTTTCATACTACAATACATGTTGATTCTACAGATATATTCGAGTCTATAGAGTTTTAAGTTGTTCTACGTTAATAATGTTAATAAATAATAATAAATATAATACAAAACGACAGGGACATCATCTAGATACTTAAAATTTGAGCTGTTCGGTGAAAACTGATACATTTCCCGATTTCTGATGTTGTAGTGGTGCCAGATAAAAAGGCGTAACTACAGTACATAGCTTTAAAGGTACCAGACAATTTCGATTTCAAACATCATTTCGAATTTTTTAGGGAAATACTAGACGAATTATTCAACTTCGTCATGTAAAGAACATGCTTGAACTACAAATGCACTCAAGCCACCAACGGCAAAATGAAAAAGAAAGAAAAAATATTTGTTAATCACCCTTTATTATAAAAAGCTGAAAATGACCTATAATTATCACAATGATGTATATCTCTATGCCGTTCTCTGTATCACCTATATCTTTCTAAATTTTTACGATATTCAACTGGAATTTAAATATAAGACTTTTGCGCATGCACACTTTACTAATATTTTCTGTGGATATTCATATCATATCCAATATTCAACGAATTCATTTCGAATTTCAGAATAATGCTTCTCTTGTAGGTTGCCAAATTTGGTTATAAACGCTGCATGTTATAAGCAAACAACTTGCCAAAAAAATTGAATTAAAAAAACGCAAGCATGCCGTTCTTACGAAAACGCATAAAACCACCGAACATAGAAAGCAAAATTTGCTGGGAAAGCTATAGTCAAGCGTTTTATGACACAGAGTTATGTTCACAGAAATTTCTTTTCCTTATTCAGTTTATAGTAGGCTGCCTATTAGCATTCGTGTCTGAGTCTTAGCTGTAAAGTGTGGGCATTTCTTTTAATGGGCAAATTTGAAGAATGATTCGCACAGAATTTTTCTAAGAATTCGAAAAAATGCCTGAAATTAGAAATGTAAAATGGCTTTTTGCTATACAAGGTGTCCGGTCTCAACGGTGTCCAATGGCTAATTCCTAAACCGTTAGTCATTAACGTATAGTTCCAATTGCAAAAGTGTTTTAAATGAGGTAAAGAAGTATTTTTAAAGCGATTTCGGTCAAGAAAAACATTTATTAAAAAATTACGAAATTAAAATTTTTATACGGTCCCCAGGTCCTATAAGTGATATTTAGTAAAAGTATCCTATTTCACTGACAAGTAAGACAAAAAAAGTCCCATTGCTCTGCGATTTAAATTGACCGAGTAATAGATGTTTAAAGTTGGAGTATCCTTTTTGCTGCAAAATAGGGGTCAGTCACAAATTTAATAGAAATAAAAATAATCGTCAGATATAAATTTAACATTAAACATTGAGAGTAAATTAACATTACAAATATATTTTGAGATTTTTGTTCATTCTGACATATTAAAACAAAATATACAACTTGTACTAAAAATATAAGTAAAAAAAAAATTATAAAAAAAAAAAACATAAATATGATTATAAAAGCAACAGTCACAACTCTTTAGAAAATGATACATAGTTAGATTACCTAATCAAAAACTTAATTAATAAAAATAAAGGTTATCTTAAAACGTGCTCGAAGTGACGTCCCTTCGGCTGCAATGCAGAAATGTACATGTGAAATAAATTCTTCTTCTACTTTTTTCAACATTGTAGGTGTTACAGATCTGCACGCCATAGCAATACGATTCCACAAATCTGCTCGACTAGTGAATTCTCTTTCATATACCTTATTTTTCAGAAAACCCCAAAGAAAAAAATCTAAAAGATTCAAATCTGGCAACCTGGGAGGGCACTAATACGACCTCCATATCCGATAATATTATTTCCAAAAGTACTGGTTTGATTTTGGTCTCTAAAATATTTTTTTCAAACAAGTTTTTATAAAGAACTAAAAAGTTGAATTTGAAAAAAAGCATAATATCATCAAAATGTATAATGAACAATCCCTGCTCATACATCGTAATGTATCTGACTTCTTTTGTGCGGCACTGTATAAAAAATATAAACGCAACGCACTTTCATTTGGAAAAATTACATTGTGAATCTCTATGCCTTACATAAATGTTACTGATTTTGATTTAAAAATTTTTGGTTGTAGGCAATAATGTATACAAAATTTTTGGAGTGGTCCTGTAAAATAAATATAAATGGTACGTACCTAAAATCATATTAATATTACATTGTCATTGGATTTACATAATTATGCAAAATTTAATCTTGATCGGATATTTGGAAGCGAGTTAATATTGGAATAAAAATTTTGAATTAGGAAGACATACATACGAACGTCGTAAGTTAAAAGCTTATAAAAGTAATACAACTTTTTAAAATAAAATCATCAAAAGAAACACACTCATTTCCTTACCAAAAAAAAAAAAAAAAGTCAAATTTCAATTGAGGACATCAGTTTCGAAACAAGCCTTATCCGAAATTTAAAAAATCGTGTTTCTCTATCAATCTATTCTATTGGTATAACTGTATCGATCAAACACTACAATCTCCAAATTTTCAATCAATACCAATGGGCGCATTTAAAGGTTTTATGCGTTTTCCCAAAATTTGATTTTCTCGATAAGGCGAGTTTTGAAACTCACTTCGTCAATTATTTTAACCAATCTGAAAGTTAATTATTAAAAATTAACATTACCATAATATTTATAGGAGGTCAGCACTTTCAGTTAAATCGCTTTAAAAATACTTCTTTACATTATTTAAAACCTTTTTGTAATTGGAACTATATGTATTTCACTAACGTTTTAGAAATTAGCCATTGACCATCGTTTGGAGTGGACGCCCTTTATAATACTTTAAGCACTTCGTGTACGACCCCTGAAAGCTTGGTCCAACTCATCTGTTTTCGGTTACAGAAAAGTGGTTTAAGTCATAAAATTGAAAATGTCATAACTAGGTCAATTTTAGTGTTAGTTGAATGGGACTTTTTTTGCCGTACTTGTTAGAGAAATAGGAAAATTTTACTAAATATCACTTATAGGACCGGGGGACCGTATAAAAATTTAAATTTCGTAATTTTTAAATAAATGTTTTTCGTGACCTAAATCGCTTTAAAAATACTTCTTTACCTCATTTAAAACATTTTTCTAATTGGAACTATATGTCTATGATTAACGGTTTAGGAATTAGCCATTGGACACCATTGAGACAGGACACCCTGTATAGTGTTACATAATACGTTGTTTATTGCGGCAAAAATAAATAAAAAGCAAAAGTCTAAGTAAATAACAATGGTACAGTCGGCTCAAAAAAAGAGAACACCCCATACATTTTGCTGGGAAGATCTAGACTTTAATTAAAAATTGCACTCTCAAAAATAATTCACTTAAAAATGAGAACTTCCATGTACTCGTATTTTTTTAAGTACAATTGTTTCAAAAAGAAGCACATTGTTAAAAATAACCTACTTAAAAATGAGCATTTCTATGTACTCATATTTTTTAAGTACAATTGCTTCAAAAAGGAGCATTAATCTACTTAAAAATGAAAATTTCTTTGTACTCGAATTTTTTAAATGCAATTAATTCAGAAACGAGTATATGATATTTTGAAGTTGTGTATACTTATACTTGATTTATAAATGTATGAAGAAATGAATACATATATTTTGTATTTTAAAGTCTTAATATTCATGTTTAAATCCTATGTGCTCAAAAATATGAGTTTTCTGATAAACTCTTTTCTTATACCGAGTTGACAGTAGGGATTTCCAAGCTTTTATTTAATGTTTATCTTTGTTATAATTTTAATTTATAATACACACTTTTCAAATTTATTTACAATTTCATTAGAAATGTTAAAGAAGAAAATTTAGTTTAAAAATTGTTTTATTAGAAATTAGAATATTTAAGAAAGGGAAAATTCATCTCGGCTGTTAGCGATCTTCCGTCGCTGATTCATAAAAGGTGTCATTTGGAAGCAGCTGGTAACTGCTCTTATAGCACAGTCAGTACAATACTGATCTCCCATCTACAGGACTCGGGTTCAAATCACGGGGCGGCCCATATACAAAATTTCAAGAATTAAAATAGTAAATTCGTTGTTCTTTACTGCAAAAATTATAGTTCTTCGCAATTCAAAATTATCGTAATTAAAAATGGTGATTTGTCGGTTCACTGTAGTTTCGCTTTTTTTTTTTTTTTAATAGTGTATGTGTGTTTCTATACATACTTATTTTCGAGTCCCTGTATGTACTCAGAAAAATGAGTACATGCGTTTTTCAAATTTAAGAGTTAAGTACTCGGAGCTATTTTAAGATCGGGAAGTACTCAATAATTAGTACAATTTACTTATTTTTAAGAATAGTGTTTTAACAGTGTGATTACGTAATTAAAATCCCCCAGACATCTCGTTTCCCTTACTTACCTTTCTTTGGTTAAATATACTTCTCTAAATAAATCATGATCGCAACGTTCTAGCCGGGATTTACTAAGGTTAATAAACATTAAACATAACTTAAAATAATAATTAAAACTTAAGTAATTATCGCGTTATGTATTTTTTTATGAAATCCTAACGTATGAGCTATATAACTTAATGAAAGTAATTTCTGGTTGAATTAACATTAACCTAAAAATAATGCAGTAATATTAGCCTATAAATTAAAGTAGTCAAACAGATATACACATGATGCAAAAGAGAATAGGAGACTCGATATTTAAAATTAAGTGTTTACAGGTAAACATAGATACAAGAAAAACTCCACATCAACCTAAACCACATAAACCAACTTTAGATCCCTCATCCAAGATCTCTTTGATCCAATTTCTTATAACATTCATTAGATTAAAATCTTTCTTATTATTGTTACATACATTATTACTTCTACTTTTAACAATTCAATTTTAACTTCAACAAGGATTATTTAATTCAATATAATATTTATTACAATTGAACTTTCGAAGTTATTTAAAATGAGCGTATACTCATTAATTAAATATCTTAACCAAACATTTAACACTGAGAGCCGTGAGTGACATAAGTACTTTTAATTAAACGTCGCATGCAAGTTACTTGAACATATTATTGGCATAGAAATACCTGATACAACTGGTGCTTCCGTTGCGATATGTAGTCGCATTCCTCTTCCTCAGGTGGAATTCCGTCACCATAGATGACGCACTTTCTCATGAACTTATTCGAAGGTTTATGAAAAGGTATTCTGGCTAACTTAAGCTAATTCGTTATTAAACATTTAACTTAAGTGTATGAAATTTTCAATGCAAACTCCTAACTTTGACATCATATAATTTCAATGTATTTGACTTTCTCGGCATATTTTATCCTAGGATACCAAACACGGTAAGTCATTCGGTCAACTAGTTTAGGAATTATGAGGTTTAAAGTTTGGTATTCCTAACGTTAAATTCATTTGCATTCGCTGAAAAACAGATTGTAATACGGGCAGCTCTTTAAGTATAACTCAAAAACTACTTGACAGAATAGCTTTAATTTTAGATTCGCATATTTGAAGTTTCCGAAAGTCGATTTCTGTTAAAACATTATTAGGGTAATTTAGGTTCATTTTTTTTAAAACTTGTAACGTGTGTATATATATATATTATAGTGAGAGAGGGGGGGGGGGTGTTCGGGTATTATGGAGTGGCCGAATAATATGGAATACTTCAATATCTGGCGCTTACGATGTTGCAGCCAAGCATAAAACTGTCAAACGACTTCCTAGTACTCACATGAGGCACTGCGCTCAGTTCAGTTTGGATACCTGTTCCTGGAGCGACGCGGTGAAATAAAATCTTATTCTCAATTTTTGTAGTTTTTTGCAGGTAAATTTTATAAAATTCGTATTAATTATAAAATCTCATTGTCAGTGATGTTAACCAAGTTCAGTATAAACTTGAATACTAAGTATAAAACGAACTTCTTAAAACACAATAAAATTTAGAAATGCGCAAGGTCTTTCAAAAGAACTTACAAGGGGAGGTTCTGAGGTCGGTGACACAGAATAAGGTGAGCTTCTGTGTATCGATAGACTATAGTTAGTATATAAATATATGAAAGCCATAAAGCGCAATATCTAGGGGGTCTTGAGAAAATAAGTCTGAAAGTTTACGCTACAGTTTATAATTGGATAAATTTCTTCCTCGGCAAGTGGCTCAGCAGCATGGTTGGAAGCATGCTTTATTTAGGATTTTTCTTTGTGAGTTTGAGCCCCAGTCAGACTTATTTTTCGCAACAAAATATTTTATCAATAATTTTCGAACCGTAATTAAAAAAAATATCTTTAACAATTGAAATTTACGAAAATTATAAATTAAATACATATTTTGTAGCATATATAAGTACATTTTTAACTACGAAATTTTTCACGTTATAATATTTAGCGAAAAGTAAAAGAAAATTCTCTCATGCTCTCTCAAATCATCCAGCTAACCAAGAAACCGGTGTCTTTTATACTTATGTAAAACGTGCCCTCAAAATTTATTCAGATAACGCATCCCTTAATGATGAACTTAATTACTTAAAAAATGTTGCTGTTAAAAGAGGTTTCAATCCTCTTCTGTTATGAATAATGCTGTGAAGAAATTCAATAGACCCTCTGGCATTTCAACTCTTTCTAAAATTGTGAAAACCTAACCTGATAATTTGATTGTTCTGCCTTTTAATCCTCTTTATGCTTGAAATTAGCTAAAGTTTAAAAAAGGTTCAACTTTCATGTTATCTTTAAACCTGTTAATAAATTCCAATTCCCCTCCACTAAATAGCCTGTTCCTCATCTTCGTAAATGGGAAATTTATAATGCTCCTTGTAATGGTTGTCATTTATCTTATATTGGTCAAACTAAAAGAAATCTCGAAATCCGCTTAAAAAAACACTCTCGTTATGTTAAAAACCAAGAAATTTCTATATCTTCCATTGCCAAGTATTCTTGGGATTCTGGTCATAGTTTTAATTTTCAAAATGCAAAAATCATCTTTAATGCCAATAGCACCTACATCTGAATTGGACTTTCTTGAAAATTTAGCTAATTATCTTAATCGTGAAGTTATTTTTAATGAAAAATCTGATTCTACCTTGCTCTCTGAAGCTTGGAAAAATTTGTTCACACCTACCATATAATATTTATTTTTAAATTACTTATTATTTAGTTTGGTATTAATATTTTTTTCCTATTTCTTTTTTTTTTTCATTATTATTATTATTATTATTATTATATTTTAAAAATTATTTTAAAATTGCTTATTTTTATTTTATATAATTTTATTTTATTCAATTATTTTTAAATTGTTTATTTTTATTTTATATAATTTTATTTTATTCAATTATTTTTACTTTATTTATTTATTCTTTTTATATATTCTACTAGTGGGCTCAGCCTCCTGCGAGCTACGCCCGCCAACCCCCGTTCAGGCTTCGCAGCCACTAAAAACATAGTAAAGTGCCCTGTTTAAAAAATATTACCAGGTTTCGTAAGATTGAATGATATTATCGCTATAGCGGCGGATATCTTCTGTAATCGGGTTGCCATGCATTTCCCTTTGAATGGGGAATTTTTTCGTTACCATGGCCTCATCCATCGCTATCGTAACAACGGACGGCTATTTTCGAGATTGAAAAGTAAGATCAATTACACATTTGAAAATCAGCTTGTATGAAATGGTTCGGTTAAAAATGTCGTTATCTTTCTGACTTATATAACGACGCTATAAACAATATTCTTTCTTGAGGTTTAAAGTTAAACACCCCGTCTGCTTGGGAACATCTTTCAGAACCATGGTATTGCAATGCATTGTGTTTTGAAATTTTCCCCTATATTTTATGTTTTGATCAAGCTTTAGATATTTTCAGGAACAGGTATAGCTTATCCATGAATTCTTTTCTCTATTTCAATACACCATCATGTACATTTTCCTGCTATTTTTGCAACGAATATTGTTTATATTAATTAATAGGAATATCCGAATTTTTTAATGTAAAATAAGTCAAAAGTATTTTGTGCATACAATTACGTGTATCAAGTGATGTAATATATAAACAAATTTGCTAGCCGCACTACATTTATATCATGTGATATCACATTAAAATTCTCCTGAATGAAAATCCAATCATCCAATGCCCCTTTCCAGCTAAGTGCCATCTCTCACACCTAAAACGAAAACAATATGTTAATATAGCATCGATGGTTCTGAAATTGAGCATATAGGTAGGGGAGACCGGGGAAAGATGAAGAGAGGGGCAAGATGACGAATGTCTAATTTTTTTCGTTTTCCACTATGTGACAGCATCAAACGGACACTACTGACTATCCTATCGACTGTCCTTTAAACAATAGTATAGAGACGCTGAAATCGCCATTTTTGTGTTAGTTGTGAAGCTTTGATTGTTTACCGCTGCCACGTTATAACTTTTATGCATGTGTAAATAAGCTCTACTACAGATACAGGTAAGATATATCGTTTCTCTTTAATATTTATGAGTAATTTAGTTTAAATACTACCTATTACCATGAATAAATGTCAATTAATCGCCTTTCTTCATGGCAATGAAAAGTAATATTTTTAAACAGGCAGTCCGGGGCAAGATGACGACTCGTCATCCTCAGACCCTGGTAGTAGAAAACCAACGTATAAACCCTCCAGAAGAACCAGAACTTATGGCAAATGCTGATTCCGATGCACCAAAGAAGCATGTTAGTTTTTTTTATTTCAAACCATTGCCTAAAATAACACAATGTGAGATTAAAAAAAAAAAAAGCAAAACTCTGAGCTTTAAGCATTCTTACAAGCACACCCATCAAAAAAATGTTAGAATAAAGGGAAAAGCAGAAGGAAGAACAGGAACGTTTAAAATAAACAGAGAAACGATGCTCGTGAAGCTAAAAAGGGAGTAAAAAATCTCAAACTAAGTTCCTGTAGGCCTAAGCCTATTAAATCCAGGCCAAACAGTCCAGTTGCATCAACATCAAAGGATGGTGTTTTCAGATGTCCTGCTTGTGACGAGGAATATTGTGACCCACCAACAGAAGAATGGATCCAGTACTGTAAATGCCAAGAATGGGGGCATGAGGAATGTTCCAATTTTGAAAATGGCATTTTTATTTGTGACTATTTTTAGCTGCACAACTAAACACTTCACCATTACGTTACAAATGCGTTATGCTTAGTTTGATACTTTGTAAGATGTAAAAACACAGTTATCATTTGTTAAACCATAAAATGTAACATATTCAAAAGATAAAATATGTTCAACCTTTTTCAGTGTTGTCATCTTACCCCAAGGTGAAAGTCATCTTGCCCCAGTACTTGGGCAAGATGACGATTTGTTTATGTTATTAAAAAAATAAAATTATCCTTTATTTTTTTAATTTGAAAAATTAAATGGTAATATATTTAATACTACAAAGGAATACTCTAACAGTTCATGTAAAATTAATTTTACTATACTTAAAAAAAAAATTAATAAACGACAAAAATTGTTAACATAGTCATCTTGCCCCGGTCTCCCCTATCTAAGACGTTAGACTTCAATATTCCACATCAACCATCGCAGTGCAAATATTTTATATACACCCGGGACAGTAATTACTAAACCACCTTCGTATTATTTAATTTAAAAGTAAATAAGTTAAAACTCGTGTGAAGAGCAAAAAATCTTCTTAAAACACCATCAAAAATTTTTAAATGCGCTAGGCCGTTCGAAAGATCTGAGTCTTTCTTCGTCAGGCGCAAAGAAGGCGTGCTTCTATTATGAAAGCAGCAACAAGACTGAAATTAGAGATAAGGGAAAGGAAACAAGCTGAAGAAACAGCAATAGGAAATTAGAAATCAACAATCAATAGGAATGTAGAAGAAAACAGCCAATCACGGAAGAGCATAATCAAAACAAACAAACACAGAGTAGAAGAAATTGGGAGGGGAAAAATATATATATATACATATATTTAAATATGGGTACACATGAAATAAAAAAATAAATAAATGAATAAAATATAAAAAACAGACTAATATTAATTAATACAAAAATAAATTATATGGTAGTACTGCAAAGGTATTTCCAAGCTGCAGAGAGCATTGTGGAATCAGATTTTTCATTAACAATAACATCACGACTAATGATAGGTTGTTTAACGGAGTCTCGTTCACAGTTTTGTTAAGAATGGAGTGCGCACCCTGGTGGTGGAATCTGTATCTAGCGTAACACGATTTTGTTAAAATTAGGGAATTTAACAATGTGATCTGTTTTAAACTTTAAGATTAATTATAACATATGATAAAAAATTATAAAAAAGAATGGCGCGTCACATTTCGGGGGGGGGGGGGAGGAGAGGACAGAACAAAATTAGGAAATATAACAGGGCGATCTGTTTGAAACTTTAAGATAGTTTATAACACATAATACAAATTTTAAAAATGATGCAATGTCAAAAATTGGGGGTAGGGGCGCGCACGTTTTCCCATCCGGGGGGAGGCTAAGTGTGGGAAAGATGGAAACCTATACGTTGCCGTAGGCAGCGGTGACTCGATTCGAGACTTACGTATAAATTAGAGATTCGTTTTAAAGGAGGGGCCGTGCAGCTCGTGCGCAGCACGCCTGCTATACGGTGCCGTAGACAGCGGGAACCCGGCTCGAGGTTCGTTCGCTTCGAGATTTCATATTATTAAAGGCCCCGATAAAAGGAGGAGCCCGCTAGCGGACGAAGCCAAGTAGCTACTAGCTCTAATGTTACAGATTTCTAAGCAATATACATGTGCATCCACTATCCTTTTAAGACAGTAAAATTAATTGATTTTTATTTCTTCTAAAAAAATAATTAAATTTTCACGTCTTGCAGCGACTATTTTTTTTAATAAAAGATTTTCAATCAATTTTTCTAACTACATGATTAAACGCAAATTTTAAGAATACTAAATCGGTTCTTATGGCAACGTGAATTATCTTTCTGAAAATTTTAATTTTAGTTCAGGCCGGAAGAAAATCACAATAATTCAAAGTTCGTTTGTTTCGAGACAGGAGCGGATGTAGACCTACTGGTTAATGCTGCTGGAGGAAGTTGGAGCCCCAAGTCCAGGTTCGTTTAATTTTGAAATTTGATCTTGAAAAGTACATAAGAAAAAATAAGTAACGCAAAACATAAGTTATGTGATTAGCATCCGTAATTTACGGTAATTTATGCATATAAGAGAAACTGGTAAAAAAAGAAAAAGAAAAAATCCCTGCCGGCCCGGCCTACAGGTGGAGGTAGATTTCGAAGTTAAGTATACTAATTTCACCAACAAAAACTAAATCATGATTAGAGATAAACCCACTTTAACAATTTTATCTGGCCGCTTTTGACAAGTTTTTATTTCATTTTTATATAATAGCTGGTTTCATCAGAATCATGTTAAGCCGGTATTAAAAAAAATACCTTTCCATGCTCAAGAACTCGAAATTTTATGGCACATTTTCAGATTCATTTTTAAAAGAAAAAATATTACACTTGCTGAAGTGATTTTTGAAGAGATTTATAAGCGACCTGTGTTTTTTTTTTTTTCGCTCAATTAATTAAAACTTGATTTATAAACAATTATTTTCTCAGTAGGTCAATATTTTTCGTTTCTAACAGAATCGCTTTGGGAAATTCTGTTCAAAATGCACACTTTGACATCATTTTTTGAAATATATTCTGCCTCTATCAAAAAATCGATCTTTACGGTACATTATTTAGATTCTGAATAAGAGAATCTACCAACGTCTGAGAGCAAAAATGAATTTAAAAATGAGTAAGAAAATAAGCAGTTTGGATTTGAATACACCCTTAATAAGATGATTTATTTCTTCAACCGCTATGTATTTTTAATTTGTTTTTGCTGTAAGAATTGGTCCTATCAAAAACTTGTCTATATAAATATTGTAGACAATATTAAGAAGATATATGATAAATTAATGGGGATTTTATATCTTGTGAATTGACGGAATTATGAATTTTTTTCTTCTTCAACCCACCTTTTCGTTTTCGTTTTTAATTTTATTTTGCGGTACGAATTTGTCCTATCAAACACTTGTGAATATAAAAGTTGTAGATAATATTAGGAAGATTTATAATAAAATTAATTGAATTTGATATCTTGAGAATGGACGAAGAAATGGACGATTTTCTCCCCAAAACCCTATTTTTTGCGCCCCTTGAGCCCATTTTTAATTTTATCAAAAATTCTGTGATACATAAATCTTTGGGCCAATTTTTAGGAGTAATAAACACTTTAAAATGATTTGATATGTACAAAATTTAAGAAGTTATGGGTTTTTTTCGATTTTCACAAAACCCCTCCCTATTCCCATCCCCTTGGCCCGATTTTGTCCATTAGCAAACTTGACCGAGATTTTATGCCCCTTGATTTTATATGTTAGTTTGGAAGAGATTTGTGCGGAAATGTGGAAGTTATCGTCTCCAGAAGAAAGTGATATATATATATAGATAGATAGATAGATAGATAGATAGATAGATAGATAAAGTTTTTTACTGCAGGTGTTGTTGGGTTCTAGGGGTTATGATCGGTGTAGATCTGCAAAAAATTTTCAGAAATTCCAACATAGGGGAGAATGTAATAGGTAGTATTTCATACGAAATCTATCTAAAAAAAAAAAACGGCGAACGGTTCCTTCTTATAGTAGCCTCCAACGGCATTACATATATGTAAGGTAAAACCACTAGTGATGCCCAGGTTAAGGACGAATTTTTCGGCTTTTAGCTAATATTTACAATGCCGTGCGAATTTTTTTTTTTCATGCCGATGATCAAAATATAACAAGAAAGGATGGAAGAAGATTTTTGTGTGAAGAAAATCAACAAAATATAAATTTATTCCTTTACAAGTTTTGTTTTACGAAAAAGTACAAAAACATCAGTAATGGCCCACTTTGAATCCGTAATGGCCCATCACTACATTAGTGATGGCCCACCGAAGTCGATTCTTCTTTTTCCGATAATTTTTGCAGGATTTGACCCTGATATTTTGGTGGCTTCTTTGTGTGTCATCGTAACTCTTTTGTTGGCCATCTCAATTTCTTTTTTTCGTTTTAGAGCTGTTTCTCTCTATTTTACTTCTTTTTGTTTGAATTCTTCTTCTTTTTCCGTACCTTGTCTTTTTTCAGCTCGTTCCATCTTTGAGATTTCAGGATGAAAGGCATTCGCTCTGATCCCATCTTCCCTTTCCTTTCTGGACTGTGCGGCCATTCAAGGATTTCTGTTAGCCGTTGACAGCGGTATTCAGCTGTGGAAGTAGTATTGTCTTTATTTTCCGGCTCTGAAAAACTGTCTTCGTCGAAACTTTTCGGCTCATGCTGAACAATTCTGATATTCATAGGAATTTTTTCGAAGGTGTTGCTGTTACTGAAGCTCGTACTTGGCTTGGATACCATGATGTCTACTTTGTCTGAGTAATCTTCTTTAACTCGATCCGTTGCCGTTTCTGTAAGCCTGGTTTGAATGTTTGGTTTTTTCATCAGAGTATTATGCAAACAGCTTAAAGCTTCATAGTATAAGAGCCCGTGAATGCCAGACCTTCCTTATTTTATAAAAGCTGAAAGTTTCTCAGCGCAAGCTTCCAACTCAGGTAGGAACGATGGGCTACTATGAAATTTGGGTCATCGTGGTTTTAGCAGGTAACAGGTAAGCAAAGTTATATAAAATACCAACTTAATTTCGTCAAATAATAAAGCGTATTTTTTTTTATATTTTCTTCGAAATAATATTAGAAATCACGTCCTCTATTGCCAGTCACTTACTATTGTGGTAACCCATTGCCAGACACCCTTAAACTTTAATAAATTGTAACTGTACTTACGTAATAGTATAAAAGCTGAATTTCATACATGTTACTTGGTTAACTATTACAAGATGTTTCCTCAGTAGCCAGACAGTTTCGATAGTTCTAACCCCTGGCCAGACAAACATACAAGCTGGCTGTAAGTACGAGCGCGAGGCCATATACGTCCGCGTAGGTGCCAGTGAGATTGTTAATTGGATCGATCGAATAATTTTATTATGTACTTATTTATGAATTAAAAATCTATGTTTATAATGTTATTGATTATAATTTTCATTTTGATAATTGTTAAAAAGAATAAACCAAATAAATTAGTAAATGTTTTGGAATTTTATGAACTTTATGTTTAACCCATTAAGGACCAGCATGTTTTACAGTAATTTTATTCAGTTCACGCCACTTTTTGTTAAACACTTACTTTCTGCTTTATGAATCACTGAAATGTGTTAATTAAATAAGGCACATTTTACTTTTCTTTTTTGCTGGTATGAAAAAATTTTAAAAATTCACAAATATAATGTTGCGAAAACGCAACGTCAGTCTTTAATGGGTTAAAATTCAGTCTCATTCAGAATTCGACATTTCATTAAAATTTGACTGTTTATTCATATATAGTGTTAAAATATTTCAGTGAAAAAAATAGATTAATTGTATTCATAGCCAATATATAAAAATAAAAGGAAATATGGATTTATAAGTTTATTATTAGATTTTAAGACATGTTTAATGATTTTATTCATTTTCCTCATTATAGCTGATATCTTCATTATCTTCGTCACTGCTACTCCAGTCCGTTGCTTGATTTTTTTCAATATTGACTTCTTCGTTAGTTTCTGCAAAAATATAAAAAAAGTTAGTACAATTGTGTATAGCTAAAAATCTATTTATAATAATTTGAAGTAGTATGTATATATATACCTGAGAGAGTATTTAGTGAATCTCTGACGTAATTTGGCAACTGATCTCCTTCAAGCCATTTAAAATGATACTGGTTATTTTCTTGTACCCAACCATTATTCTCTCGTTGACATATCGTTGAAATTTTCTGGTAAGCATTGTTCCAAATGCTAGATATGAAGTTTGCTCGCAAAAATTGCTGTAGCAGCTCATTTTACAGGGTGGAAGACTGCTGGCATCAAAATTTCGGATTCTTTTACGGTCAAACGCTTCATTAATATATGAGACAATTTAGATATTGATGAACAGTTGAAGCCGAGCAGCAATAACATCAGTTATCTCACCAACATTGTATACCTCACATATAAACTGCTGTATAATATCAAAAGTGTTTTGTTGTTTATCATTATTTTCAAATAATTCTTTATTACCGAATTTGATGAAAGCTTGTTGGTATTCTTCTGTTTTTGTAAATATTGTGTAAGGTCTTAATTTGCCTTTTCTGAAAAACTCAGGATTATAATTACAACCTGTTATTGCATGAAATCCAAGCAAACTCTTACAAATAGATTCTCCTAACTTTGCGTGTATCTTTGTGAGGCCTACATACCTCATGTTGTTTCCAGTACCTGTCAGCATCAAAATAAGTGAATCATTTTGTAGATAATACATATGGCCAAGCATGATAGCAGCAATGTCAGTTTCGATAATTTTGATTACTATATTCGTTTGATTGTCAATGCTACACGCAATATATTATTTTGGTATCAGCCTCTTCATATTCTGGACATGATAATTCTTTCACAACTTTTGATACTATGTTGTTGGAGTTATTAAATACGAAATAATGACACTGTTTAAAATTTATGTGAATGGTTTTGTTACCAATAAACGGCACTATTTCATCAGTGGCCCAATGCAAGACGAAGAAATCAAGAACAGCTTGTTTAAAATTTGAATTTTTTTATTCTTTCGCAAAATCACTCGGCCGAATTTGGTCAGGTCCAGTTATGGTGTACTCCAATTGTGCAGATTCGAATCACTGGGAATATTCGTAATCTTTGATCGATGGAAGTTCTGATCAAATATAACATCAACTCTTGGCGCTTGCAATTGAGTAACCATTTTCAACATTTTTTTAGAAATGCTTCCACATTTTTTTGAAACTTTTTTCATAGTGTGCAACAGAAAGAGGCCATCAATTATTAAGACATCTACGTAAGGTGGTGGCTAATGCTGGAGCTCTTTTTCCAAACACTTCATTAAGGCAGATTTATCCGTCTTACAAATAGTACCATCCAAATGGCACATGGACAAAGGACTGTGATAATTGGGTACGATAAAATTTCCGAAATATCCAAGTTATAGTCCATGGATATTCCCAGCATACGTCCAAACAGATCTCGTTGAATACTAACCTCCTGAATTGTACCACCTACTCGAATTTTCTTCTTTTTTTTCATCTGTTAATAATTTTTTATCTTTTGAAAAATTAATAACAGATGTGTTTTTAATAGATTTTTCAAATCTACTAATATCTGTAAGACATTCAGAAATAAACGTTTTCCGTACACATTCACCATTCTTCTTAATATTAAGAAGAAATGCTTCTACCAGTTCTGATTTCTACCAGTTCTGATCCAGATTTACCCGATGAAATGTTAATCAATTGATCTTTAAGTACTTCTAAAAAGAGAATAATAAATTGATCGAAGGTCGCAATAAATTTCCGTAATTGTTTGGTATTTTTCTGAATATTGTGCTGATTCAAATCCGCTGAAATATCTTGGTGGGATTGTAGTCCTAATTCTTGATAAACTTGAATAATTATCGTAGATTTTATATCGTGGTTTCGGGCCCACCGTTGGCGTGCCGCAATTGAATTGGTGAAGTGTATAACACCCGTAAATCTTCTTGCAGCATCTGCATTTATTGTCTGTTCTCCAGATAAATAGTTGTCTTGAAAACGGCTTGGTTTTCCTTTTAATACCAAAGCAACCTTGCTTAAATCCTTCATATAAATATGGATGGCTTCCTGCTATTTTCACAAGTTATCACAATATTTCACAGTCCATTGAGCATAGCTCTGTTGATTACAGTTAAAGAATAAATTTGTAATTTTAGACAACAGTGACTTGAAAAGTTCGAAATCTCCAGTACAAATGCTTCGTGATATATGTAAGTTGTGATCGATAAGATTAATGTAAATCAAATAAAATTGTTGAGTTGTGCCAAACTCACCATTGATACTTTGTTGTTTCTAAATACAGTAGTAATCAATCATCAATTCCTTCAGCTCTTCATTTTCTATGTGGAATGATATTTTACTGTTTTGTAGTCTTTGAAGTTCCTTTATCATATCATCTGTTAATCACGTGCTATTAATTTGCAAAAAATATTTGAAATGTAGTATTTCCAATCTTAATGCCACCAAAGGTTGCAATATTTTGCAGCGGTTGAAAAGTTTTCAATCAATAAATTCACTCACAGAGCCATTTGCTAGCAAACTACTTTCCACCATTACGTTTGTTAAGCCACAGTCACTTTTCCCCTTACCAACTGCTTAAATTAAGCCATCGTAATGTGAAACGCTCCTAAATGTATAAATAAATTATCAAAAGTAGGTTTTTCTGTTGCTTGAATTTGTAGGGATACTTTCGCTATTACTTGTATGGATGATTGATTTAATTCATCAGTTATTTTTTTACTTTGATGCATGGTTTCCAAAACTACAGAGTTACTAATTGGTGAGGCATTGATGGGATTTAAATAAGAAATATGTTGTTGCGGAGTACCACTATAAATACGGCTATTAATACCAACCCACATAGGAACATCAGGTAATTCTACCGCATGACTAATCCTCCAGATGACATCTATTTCTGTGTACAATTGTAAATTTCTTGGGACTATATTTTCAATTTCATCAGCCGTTGATTGCAGATCACTAGTCATTTTTGGATTTTTTGGATATGGAATTTCCTCTGAAGATAAGGCGTCGAAAGTTCTTCTTTTTCTTTTCTTTTTGTGTGGTGAATTGCCTTCATTAATAGGAAACGGTGCTTCGGATATTCCTGATTCTTCGGATGTATTTAACTCAATGTTTTGATAAATAATTCCTAAGTGTCGGGATAACACCGCCATATCACACATGTGCTTAAAAAGAAGGAAAGAGACACAAAAACAATATAGAAATTTGGACCACCGTGGCATCTTTGAGATGCAAGCATATCGTGGGAGGTCGCTAGTGCGATGGAATTTCTAGAATGAGCGGGTGTTTTTACAGGGCCAGAGGATTCAGTGGAAAATACTCGGTTAGGCAATAAAAGGGATTGAACTTTTGAACTTCTGGTGAGTCTGTTAACAGTAAATTTTAGTGAGCAGCTATAAAAATGTCCCACGTTAGTAACATGGGTTTCAGATTACGCCATAAAAAGGGATTAAGGTATTAAGGGCTTAGTTTTTAGACCACACCACACACTACAGTTAGCGTTACTATAATATTATAATGTTATACAAGCGCCAGTGGATATGTTAAGAAAAATATAGAAAGAATATATTATGTTAGATATGTTTCGTTCAGTTCAGTGGTTTATTAAGTTAAAAAATATATATATATTAGTGAGAATATAAAATATAGAGTTCAGGGTGTCACAAAAGAGTAGATCGGAATAAGCATATTTATTTATAAATTATATTTTGTTTCTATAAATTGAGAATTTCATTTGTCAAGTATGACTTTATCTGAGAGAAAAAAAAAGGTATATGTATACGTGTTCTATTTCTTGTGAAAGGGACTGCATTTCTGAAATATGCGGGAGAATACGAGGGTGATGAACTTGTTACGAATAAGGTGGTCCCAGAGAAATGTGATCCTGAGTTCCCCGCAAGGAAGAAAAAAAAAAGGGAAAGATAAACGGGGTACAAGATAGGAATAGTCACTATTGTTTTTGTTTTGATTTCCGAATGATCATTGAAAAGGGTATCTATTTTTATGGTGAACAGTTTTAAGTACGGAATAAATGTTTAGTTATAGGTAGTGATTATACAGTATATGCGTGTAAAATGATTAAAAAAATATATATATAAATATAGGAAAACTATTAATGTTTTTTAGGGAATACATTCACTACTTTATATTTCTTTAAAGAAAGTAGCTACGTGTAATATTAAGGTTAGTAATTAAACGTAGCCTTTGAATTGTAATTATTATGTAGCATTTTGGGATATTGCAGATAACTATTATCTTTCTGGGTTGAATTTACTGGAGTATTAAAAAAAAAGGAGAGAGAAGGGAATTTTAGCTTATCTTTATGGAGGATTTTATGAATTTAATAACATTCTGTATTTTAAAAGTATAGGCGTTGCATTCACAGTTGAATGACATACATTCGATAGTATTGTTGCAGTGGAATAAAAATGCTATAATATAAATTTCTATTTAGTATATTATAATTTACTTTGCTTATCTAGGAAGCTTGAATCTGTTTAAGTTAGAGTAGGGTATTATTGAACATTATTCAGTTATATATATATATATATGTGTGTCAATTAAACTTAAAGTGCAAAAAATAAAAATTGCACGAATTTTAGTTGATTATGATACCCAGGTTGTGCATTATTGAACGGTATTTAGATGTACATTTAGTAAATCTATCGTATCAGATAAAGAATTTTATAAAATATTTTGAGTTATTGTAACACACTAATGTAGTAGTGAACTTTATTTTTATATGTATATTTATTAGATTTAATGCGTCAGATAATACAACTTGCATAATTTTATCATGTTATTGTGTCATAGTAGCGTAATATTGAACTGTAGATTATTTGTGAAAATGAAGTGTTATATATATTGAATTTTTATGGCAAAATTGAGAATTTAGTAGTATTTTCTCCCCTATAATTATTTCTAATAATTAGATCTTAATCTAATTTTATTTGTTCCTAAGGGTACAGAAAAATTTTATGATGTAAGAACTGGATTTGTGTGATTAGTTTATTTGGAATTACTTTAACATTCCAAAAAGAATATAAATATATGTATTAAATTAGATTAAATTATAATAAAGCTTGTGTATTAATTGCTTTGACTAAACATTACGATCATAATCCAAGATACTTGATTTTAGTCTAGGCAATATTTATTATTGTTTTACAAATGTTATTTGATTTTCTTTCTTCACTTCCAAATTTTGTTTTATTTATTTATGGCAAGGCATTAATCAATTATTATACAAAAATATTTTTTTTTTATTAACAAATGTAAAAGAATACATCACATCCACTAAAATATTCACATAATGGATGTTACAAGAATTTTCTACTTGATCATATGTTGTTTCATTTCTGCAAAATGGCCAATTGTGGGAATGTATTGTTAGAATGATTAAAAGGGAATTCGGATTAAAAAGTCTAATTTTATGGGTGTAGTGTAATTTAAATAAATAAATAAAAAAAATTAATGAAAAAATTTTCTTTCGTCCTTTGTTCCTTTTACAAACAAATGGGAAAGAAAATTTAACAAATCATACAACATAACGATTGTTTTAAATTCTTATATTGCCTTAAGGGTTGGTCTTTCTTCCTGTCTTCAATTTAAACTTGAAAAAAAATTGATTTTGTTTTAATTTAAAATTTCAGAACACATTTACCTTATTGCAGATTTTTTTAATTTATGCTATCATCTAAATTTCAGTAATTGCTTTAATGATTAAATTAATCTTAACTATAATTGGTTGCTCGAAATATTTGATAGTAAAACCCACTTTCCTGTACAACTCAGTCATTATTTTAAGACTGATAACACACAAATTCCAGGGTTTTCTCCATTATTTACTGCCATTGAAGAAAGAGTGGCTGCGGCGGTTCCAATTCTTGCCGAACTTTCGTTGCATTTCTTGACATGCAGCAGTGGATCTCTTTAATTATTGGAAGTTAGAATCATCTACCCAGAGTCCGTGGACCGAACTCATAATCATACTACAGACATATTTTACTATAACACTTTTTACAGAAATCTCATCAATTTTCATCGAACAAGATGCTGATTGATTTCTCTTAGTAGGCGCAGTTTTATCTGCTTGTGAAAAATAATTTATCTTTGGATACTTTTATGCATCACTGTGCTAAACCTATCGTAAGACTAATCATCTTCTCATCATACTGATATCGCTACCATATGCGTTTCGCTGTTGCGATTATGCATGTTCCATGTGTTTATCGGTTGTTTTGTCTAGGATGTGATACTTCAGTTAGCTCGCAGTTTTCAACACCAGCTCCAAGATGTAAGAACTTAATACGTGTTCATCATTGCTTCAACCCCAACAAGAGTAAATCGTACTACGACATGTGTGGTGGATTTCCATGCACTTCAATTTGCCTGCGATTTGCGAATGAGCTGCTGGTATTGATTCTTTTCTCCGTCATCATTTTCACAGAAGTTCAGCGGAATTAAAAAAAAAACATTTTACTCATCAAGTGCGTAGACGGACATCATATGTCACTGGGTCAAACCTGAACCAGGGCTTCAACGAATAACTAAAATTCACAAACTTTGTGCATCTTCCAAAGTGTAAAAATGACATTAAATTTTTAAAGACATAGGATGCAAACAAGACAAATTATTTTATAAACATTCGATTTCAACAAACATTTATGGAGATATATATATTCACAAAAGACTCAAAGACATTATATGAACAGTGATTTCTCCACATAGTGAATATTAATAATAATTTTAAAACTTTCTTTATGATGCATTTTCGTGAACTCTTATTCACCCCACGATATCTATTCTATACTCATATTATAAAGAGGAAAAAATTGTTTATTTGTCGTAGGTAAGCTCTGGAACTACCGAACCGATTCCAAATGTAATGGTATCAAAATGATGGTGTTAGTCCAACTTAGAACATTTGCTATATCTTATGTCCGTGCCACTGGCCAAAAGGGGGTGCAGAAGCAAAAAAACGTTCTAAAAATGCGATTTTTGTGTTACTGAAGGGCCTAGAAACATGAAATTTGGAATGGTAGTTACTTCTAAGATACTAATGATCTCTAAGGACATCTCTTAAAAAAATCGAAATTAAAAAGGGGTGAAAATGCGCAAAAAGCGTTCTAAAAAACGTTCTGAATGTCGATTTTTACGCAATTTCAGGAAGTGCCAAACCGATTTAAAAAATAATGGTGTCAAAATGATGGTGACAATCCTTGCTCCAACATAGGCTACATTTTATGTCGATGCCATTAACCCTAAAGGAGGTGCAGGAGAAAAAAACGTTCGAAATTGCGATTTTTGTGTTACTGAAGGGTCCAGATACATGCAATTTGGCATGATAGTTACTTATTAGATATAAATTATCTCTAAGAACATTTCTTAAAAAAATCGAAATTTAAAAGGGGTGAAAATGCGCAAAAAGCGTTCTAAAAAACGTTCTAAATGGCGATTTTTACGCAATCTCAAGAAGTACCAAACCGATTTCACAAATAATGGTGTCAAAATGCTGGTAACAACCCTTGCTCCAACATAGCCTACATTTTATGTCGGTGCCATTAACCCTAAAGGGGGTGCAGGAGCAAAAAACGTTCGAAATTGCGATTTTTGTGTTACTGAAGGGTCCAGATACATGCAATTTGGCATGGTAGTTACTTATTAGATATAAATTATCTCTAAGAACATTTCTTAAAAAATTCGAAATTTAAAAGGGGTGAAAATGCGCAAAAAGCGTTCTAAAAAACGTTCTAATTGGCGATTTTTACGCAATCTCAAGAAGTACCAAACCGATTTCAAAAATAATGGTGTCAAAATGATAGTGACAACCCTTGCTCCAATATAGCCTACATTTTATGTCGGTGCCAACACCCCTAAAGGGGGTGCAGGAGCAAAAAACGTTCTAAATTGCAATTTTTGTGTTACTGAATGTCCCAGATACATGGAATTTGGAATGGTAGTTACTTATAAGATATAAATGATGATAAGAACATTTCTTAAAAAATTCGAAATTTAAAAGGGGTGAAAATGCGCGAAAAGAGTTCTAAAAAACGTTCTAAATGGCGATTTTTTACGCAATCTCAAGAAGTACCAAACCGATTTAAAAAATAATCGTGTCAAAATGATGGTGACAACCCTTGCTCCAATATAGCCTACATTTTATGTCGGTGCCACTACCCCTAAAGGGGGTGCAGGAGCAAAAAGAAAAACGTTCGAAATTGCAATTTTTGTGTTACTGAAGGTCCCAGATACATGGAATTTGGAATGGTAGTTACTTATAAGATATAAATAATCTCTAAGAACATTTCTTAAAAAATTTGAAATTTAAAAGGGGTGAAAATGCGCGAAAAGAGTTCTAAAAACATTCTAAATGGCGATTTCTACGCAATTTCAGAAAGTACCCAACATATTTCAAAAGTAATGGTTGGAAATTGATGATGACAGCTCTTGCTGCAACATAGGCTCTATTTGATGTCAGTGTCACTACCACCTAGAGGTTTCAGAAGCAAAAAACGTTCTAAATTGCGATTTTTGTGTTACTGAAGAGCTTAGAATCCTGAAATTAGGCAGGGCAGTTATTTATAAGATACAAATGATCTCTAAGAACATATGAAACCGATTTCAAACAGAATGATTGCAAATTGATGGTGATGAACCTGCACAAACATAAGCTATATTTTATGTCGAGGGTTGCAGGAGCAAAATCTTTATAAATTGCGATTTCTGCGGTACTGAAGAGGCTAGAAACTTTAAATATAGCACATTAGTTACTTATAAAATATAAATGTGCTCTAAGAACATTCGAAAATAAATTCGAAATTAAAAAGGTGTGAAGCGAAGGGAAGGAGCGAAAAGCATTCTAAAAGAGTCCTAAATTACGATTTCTATGGAATCTCAGGAAATAATAAACATATTACAGAAGTTATTGGTTGCGATTCAAGAGTGATAGTCCCTGAATATACTGAAATGAGTGTATGAAATGAGCATAAAAGTCTCAAAATTCTTTCTAAATTATCATTTAATTGGAATTAGTTTTAGTCCTTCTTATTAATTAAAATCTCATTTCTGTCTATTGCACTTTTATAATGAAGTTTAGTTAAACTGTGGCTTAATTCGTAATTTATGAATTATTTCAAAAAGTGTTCTTCTAATAAAAAATAGTCATGCAAATATCACTTGGCATATTTCAACTATTATGCGAGCAAAGCCGCGGGGTTTGCTAGTAGACTATAAAATCATGTCGTATATAAGTCTAGCATCACAGCACCTGCTGCATTTATCGTTCATTCTACAAAAAAATCTAATGATTCCATTTTGGAAATAATAATAATATTGATTTAAAAAAAATCCTTGTTATTATTGATAAGTTGTTATTACACCGTTTTTTAGATACTATATTGTATATATATATTGCATAGCTGCCAACTTGTACGGATTTTTCCTACCACTAAAATTTAATAGAAATCTTTGACTTATTTAATCGTTAAATTTGCATTAATTTCGGGGATTCATTTAGCTAAAATTAACTATAAAATTTTAGTGGTATGAAAAATCCGTACAAGTTGGCAGCTATGATATTGTCTTTAATATCATCATTTAATAAGTGAAACTATTCAGGTTTCGTACTTGGTTATTGCCTGATGGGTTAAAGCAATTACTTTTATTCTATTTTATTATTTTTTTTATATTTTGTGTTTTTTGTTATACATTCAATGCATATTGTTTATCTTGTTTAATTTTGAATTTACAACTAGGGGACTCTGGGGATGCCTTAATTTGCTTTACTGGGACTTGGGTCTTTTTTCTTTTTTTTCTATTTTTTTTCTTTTTTGGAGAAAGTCGTATCATTGTCGGGATAACACCGCCTTAATCACACATGTGCTTAAAAAGAAGGAAAGAGACACAAAAACAATATAGAAATTTGGACCACCGTGGCATCTTTGAGATGCAAGCATATCGTGGGAGGTCGCTAGTGCGATGGAATTTCTAGAATGAGCGGGTGTTTTTACAGGGCCAGAGGATTCAGTGGAAAATACTCGGTTAGGCAATAAAAGGGATTGAACTTTTGAACTTCTGGTGAGTCTGTTAACAGTAAATTTTAGTGAGCAGCTATAAAAATGTCCCATGTTAGTAACATGGGTTTCAGATTACGCCATAAAAAGGGATTAAGGTATTAAGGGCTTAGTTTTTAGACCACACCACACACTACAGTTAGTGTTACTATAATATTATAATGTTATACAAGCGCCAGTGGATATGTTAAGAAAAATATAGAAAGAACTTGCCCCTTAGAAATTTTGATAGGATGAGATGATTTTTAGGAAGGGTTTAAGCATACAAAAAAAATAAGGAAGATAGGAATTGAGAGGTGAGAGAGGAGAAGGAGTTGAGATTTTGGAGAAGAAACATCCCTTTCTGGGAGATGAAGTTTTAGATCTGAGAGAAACTAACTTGTGCCTTTTAAGAAGGGAGAAATTTTGTATTCTCCAGGCTCATGCAAAAGAATGCGGGTTTGCTCATAAGCGGCCGCATGGTGTAAATAAATAGTTTTATTGATGTGATGGTGCAAAATATGGATAAAACGATGGTGCAAAATATGGATAAAACAGAAGGAATACGCGATGCTACTCAGGAATTAAGAGGTGAGTGGGATTAATCTATCGTTCTTTCGGGCAATCAATAACTAATAGAGAAGTTGTATTTTGTAAACAAACATGAGTCAGGCATCCTTAGAGTCCCTATGAAGGTACAAACTATAATTTATACAAATGTTCTATGCATTGCTTATTATTAATATTTATATACCTAGGGAAAATTTAGTCCAGGCATGATGTTAATGCTTTATCATCTTGATTAATTAATAAACTAGTGTTTCATCCCCAGTGTTTTCAGAACCTATTTATTTCATATATCCGACTCTCGAACCTGGGAAATAAAGTAAAAACTAAACTAAGATCCTCACGAGCAGTCGGACATAAGGTGTCATGTAAAGTGTCCTGCCCACTCGTAGTTTTAACAAAACGGTCAAAATTATCAGAAGCTACTCCAGTAAAAAGTTCAGGTGTTTTTTTTTCTGGGCATAAACTAGACTATTCAACGGAAGTATATGTGGTTTCTGTTTCAAGTTCTTCGACACGTTGATTGCTAATGCAATGACCATATCTATTGATAATGTCAATAATTTTTCTGCTGCTCGTTGAGCTCTTCAGAGTCATACCCAGCATAATGTGCTTTGATGTCTTTACTTGAACATTATGAACTCCATAAAAAACATCTTGACAGTAGGAGCGAACTTGACGAACACATTTTAGACTAGTTTTCCGTCTTTGATTACATCCACCAAGAAGAGTGAAGAAGAAGTCTAATAATTGTTGTGGTAATGAAACTTCACCTGTTATTAAATGCTGTGCTAAAATATTTTTGGACGGTATATTTTTCTTCACAATTTTCGGTATTGTTTTTCGTAAAATTAATGCAGCTTTTTGTAAAATATTTTCCGATTGTAAATTTTCAAATAATAAAATATTTTTTGTTTTAATAACAGATATATATCATCTACTGTCGTGAAATAATTGGGTGCTAATATCTTTTTATTACGGATTGTAAGAAATTTAATGTCTTTAGAGAATATTTTCATTATTTTTTCCTCCAGATGGTGTGCGTAAAAGTAGCATTCACTTCAATGGAATTTTCTTCAAAGATTTTCTCCAATGAATCAGTATATAATTCAATCAATATCAATATATAACAATATATATCAATATATAACAATATATAACAACTGTATATCAATAAATAACAACGCCCATTCTTGATTACATTTTTCTCTATGATGTTACTAATTTCATTAAAAGCTTTTTGATGGTACTCTCGATGATGATGCAAATCACTTTTAACAGATATTTTTGTAGAAGAAGATATTTTATTATTGAAATGAACTCTACATTCGGTATGATAATATATTTTTGGGCCGACAAAATTTTCCAGTATAATTAACAACTCGTTATACTCTTCTTTACTTTCTATGTCAGATATTATACGCGATTTAAATTGGTCTTTATCATTTTCATGAAATGGAAGCATTTTTGATCGTATTTGTTTCTTTTTTCTATTACAAAATACACAAACATTTTTACATGTATCAACGCTAGTGTCACTTTGGATCGAACTATTTACTTCTGAAGTTAAATCATTATTTTCACAGCCTTCTTCAAGTTCAGAAATGTCTACATGTTCCTGAGAAGTTGAAGGTTGAGGTTCTATTGATTGAGGAGCTAAAGGTGGTTTTGATGCTGCTAAATATTCTGTAAGTGAAGGCTGTGAATGAGATGGCTCTACGGTCAACTTAGGTAAAAACGATGTAGGTGAAAATGAATAGTCTATAGCTATACGTGCTTCTTTTTCTGTTTCTTTTCTTTTCTCTGTTTCAACGGTTTCTTTAGAACTTTTAGATTCAGAGGTGAAATATTTTTTCACCAGTCCTGTAAACGCTTTATAACACTCCCTGTGATAACCATTGTCCATATATTCACTAGGTAAAATAATGTTCGTGTATTTGAGGTTATGTATTTTTCGCAGCCTCAAAATTGATTGACATTTTTTCAATGTCTCTTCAGAAAACAATATTATTTGGTCATTACTTTTTTTTACAAATAACGCAAATTAATATGTCTCCCATGGTGATACTTTATCAAAATTGAATCAAATTTATTTTATAAACTGCACTACTGCACAAACAAATAGTAAAACGTGTACTGTCTGTATAATACATGTACTGAGTAAACGAAAGCTGCGCAGTGAAGCTGGCCACGTGCCAGCACTTGCATTTCCTCTTAAATGCAGCAGCCTCAAATAACTGGCGCCAATTTCAGAGACAAGGGGAAAGGGGAAAAATTTCCGTTGGGCGCCTCCCTCTATTGAGACTCTAATGTATTGAGAAGCTAGTTCCACCGTATATGTTTGTCTGGCCAGGGGTTAGAACTATCGAAACTGCCTGGCTACTGAGGAAACATCTTGTAATAGTTAATCACGTAACATGTATGAAATTCAGCTTCTATACTATTACGTAAGTACAGTTACAATTTATTAAAGTTTAGGGGTGTCTGGCAATGGGTTACCACGATAGTAAGTGTCTGGCAATGGAGGACGTGATTTCTAATATTATTTCGAAGAAAATATAAAAAAATTTTGCTTTATTATTTGACGAAATTAGGTTGGTATTTTATATAACTTTGCTACCTGTTACCTGCCAAAACCACGATGACCCAAATTTCATAGTAGCCCATTCTTCCTACCTGTGTTGGAAGCTTGCGCTGAGAAACTTTCAGCTTTTATAAAATAAGGAAGGTCTGTCATTTACGGGCTCTTGCTCTATCAGATTCTTCACTTGATGGCTGTTGAGTATTTTCGACTTCTTCATTACATTCTTGTGTTACGACTTGATGGAAGTCATCAATCGATATATTTATCACTATAGTGTTTGGAGTATCATTACAAGCGGTTTCGGTTGAAACATCACCCACCATCATCACATCATTGATGGAATCCTTGCACTTTGAGTAGTCTACAGCGTCTGCACTGAGTGGATGAAGTTCTTTTGACCTGAAACCATTTTTTATTGCCATCGTCATGTCGTTTTCTAGCGCGACTTTCAGGATTGGAGCGATGTGCATTTTAGTCACAGCTTCACGTGTATGATTTTTGCGCTAGCGAAGAAGGGCCCTGTTCCACTGAGCTTTTAGCGGACGAAAAGCAGCTACGTCGCAAGGCTGAAATATATGGGTTGCATTTGGGTATAAAGCTATAAAAAATACCTGTAAAGATTTGCAATGTTCACTGGTTTCACGAGTAAGATGCGTGTTGTGTCCATCCACAAATAAAATTACCGGCAATTTAACATCATTCTTTGCTAGAAAAGGGGCCTAGGCATTTCCTGTCTATTCATAAAACGTAATAATAGATTTATTCATAATAATAGCTTCTTTTAATGTGTGAAACATTCAGAAACTAAAAATATAAACAGAAATGATTTAACTCTTACCTTTCGTAAAACTTTTTTTTTACTTCGGGTCGTTTCTCTAAAAATTCCTTCTGGGGAATCCTTTCTTTGCACAGTGAATAATCAAATTCTTTAGGAGAATTTCCTCTTCGGTTTTCAAAATTGAGGGAGGTCCTCTTTGTGTTTCTTTTTTTCCACTTCCAAGATGCTGCAGTTCTTACAAACATTCCATGTTTAACAGCATCACCTGCCTTCTCAACTCTATCCCCCTGTTCTTTACTCAATTTCTTTGGAGCCATTATCTCTATTGTAAAAAAAGGATATAGCTGTACTAACACAGCAGAATCGCAGAATTAAAGTTTTATTGTTTGCTGAGCTTGATGCCAAAAGAAAAAATAATAGAACTGTATCATCCCACGCCATAAAATAGTTATTAGATACCTACACTAGCGTGTACATAGTAAAAGTAACATGCAAATCAAAATTTCAATTTCTCTCTCTAAACAATTCCAAGTAATTCGTAATTTAGAGTGTTTATAGCTTATTTAAGCTTTTCAAATTTCGATATATTTTAGAAACCGGTCTTAGTGAGCATTTATATCTACCACTACATTTATAAATAACCACCATGTGAATTTTTAATTTCTGTCCCCAACAATATCAAAGAAATTGAAACTTTAGAGTTTTTTTTTCTCCTGCACCTTTTTAAATTACGATTAAAAAAAACATTTTTGTGCTAGAATTTATGTCTTAAATTGTCCAAGTTTATATTCCAAACAAGACTATAGAAATCGTAATTTAGAACGTTTGCTGCTCATTTGTAAATTAAGAAATTTTTAGAAAACATTCTTGACGAGCATTTGCATCTTTACCACCATAACACATGTGAAGTTTTTAGCCCCTTCAATATCACGTAAATCGGGATTTTAGAGCTATTTCAGCACGCATCTCCTTTAAAACAAAACTATTTTGTGCGAAAAATAACAAGTTTAGTCAAGTTTAAATTTTATATCCTTAACAATTCTATAGAAATCGTAATTCTATAGAAAACGTTTTCTGCGCATTTAAATCTTTTTTGAATTTTAAATGTTTTAGAAACTGTTTTCAGAGAGTATTTATATCTTGCAAGTTACCATCAAGTCAAATTTCTAATTATTATATCCTTCAAAATCACAAAAATTTGCATTTTAGAAAGATTTTGCTAGTGCATTCCGTTAGGATTATGATACCAACATAAAATATATCCTATGGTGAAGTACAGATACCCATCATCATTTTACTAACATTACTTTTGAAATGGGTTATTAGTTCCAAAGATTAACCTCTACAAACGAACATTTCTTCATTATAATATTAGTATAAAAATAATATTTAAAAATATTTAAAATTAAAATTGTTATGAATTATTTTATAACTTAATTAAACATACTGAAAAATAAAAAGTTTCTCCTTCTTAAGATTTTTGCTCACTAGATAAGAAGCCCGGTCTAGATATGAATCCGGCTTAAGGGGGCTGGTCAATCAGCTCCGGAATTCTCCTCCGTAACGTTAAGTCTATGGACTTTTCATACATTCGTATATTTAAAATATCTTCTCGGAAAGTTCATATTTTTGACATCGTTTTGCTGTGTACTTTTCTTAAAGGATGTCTCTTTTAGGTAGATTTCGTATGGAATACTACCTATTGGGATCGTTCCTATGTTGGAATTTCTGAAAAATTTTTGCAGATCTACACCGATCATGACCCCTAGAACCCAAAACCACCCTTAGTAAAAAACTAACTTTATCTATCTATCTATCTATCTATCTATCTATATATATATATATATATCACTTTCTTCTGGACACGATAACTTTCGTAATTCTGCACCAATCTCTTCCAAACTGATACATAAAATCAATGGTCATAGAATCTTGGTCAAATTCGTTAATGGGCAAAATCGAACCAAGGGGATGGAAATAGGGAGGGGTTTTGTGAAAACAGAAAACCCCCCATAACTTCTTAATTTTTGTACATATCAAATCAGTTTAAAGTGTTTATTACTCCTAAAAATTGGCCCAAAGATTTATGTATCACAGAATTTTTGATAAAATTAAAAATGGGCTCAAGGGGCGCAAAAAAAGGGTTTTTGGGAGAAAAAAATTAATAACTTAGTCAATTCTCAAGATATCAAATCCAATTAATTTTATTATAAATCTCCTTAATATTATCTACAACTTTTATATTCACAAGTTTTTGATAGGACCAATTCGTACCGCAAAAAAAAATTAAAAACGAAAACAAAAAGGGGGTTTGAAGAAGAAAAAAATCCATAACTCCGTCAAATCAAAACATATAAAATCACCATGAATTTATTATATATCTTCTTAATATTGTCTACAACATCTATATAGACAAGTTTTGGATAGGACCAATTCTTACAGCAAAAACAAATTAAAAAAACATAGCGGTTGAAGAAAAAAATCATCTTAGTAAGGGTGTATTCAAATCCAAACTGCTTATTTTCTGA
This sequence comes from Maratus speciosus, assembly GCA_963932465.1. Classification (NCBI taxonomy): domain Eukaryota; kingdom Metazoa; phylum Arthropoda; class Arachnida; order Araneae; family Salticidae; genus Maratus; species Maratus speciosus. Next base: position 143,374,087 of record OZ010787.1, on the reverse strand, counting down.
CTCATTTTACAATTTATTTTTGCTCTCAAAGGCTTCCAATTGGTACGTTTTCTTACTCAGAAACTATATAATGTACCGTAATGGTCGATTTTTTGATAGAAGCAGAATACATTTTTAAAAATGCTGTTAAAAAGGGCATTTTGAACCGAGTTTAGCGAAGAGGATTGTGTTAGAAAAATCATTGTATTAAGGATGCACTCAAATTCAAACTGCTTATTTTCTGACTCATTTTTAAATTCATTTTTGCTCTCAAACGCATTTAATTGGTATATTCGCTTATTCAAAAACTATATAATGTACCTTAATGATCGAATTTTTAATAGAGGCAGAATATATTTCAAAAAATGATGTCAAAGTGGGCATTTTGAACAGAATTTCCCGAAGCGATTGTGTTAGAAACGAAAAATATTGTCCTTTTGATAAAATAATTGTTTATATATCAAGTTTTAATTAATTGAACAAAAAATAAAACACAGGTCGCTTATAAATCTCTTCAAAAATCAAGTCAGTAAGTTTCATTTTTTTTTTTTTAATTAAAAATGAATCTGGAATTATGCCAGAAAATTTCGAGTTGTTGAGCATGGAAAAGTGTTATTTTTTTAATACCGCCCTAACATGATTCTGATAAAACCAGCTATTATATAAAAATGAAATAAAAACTCGTCAAAAGCGGCCAGATAAATTTGTTAAAGTGGATTTATCTCTAATCATGATTTAGTTTTTGTTTGTGAAATTAGTATATTTGACTTCGAAATCTACCTCTGCATGTAGGCCGGGCCGGCAGGGATTTTTTTTCTTAGTTTTCAAAATATTTCTAATATCTATGCTGAATGTAATATCTTATGTGTTAAAAGCGAGCGAACTGTGCGTAAGATTTTAACAGTTCCTATAAAATTAAGTCTATAGTTTAGAAATATTTTGAGAACTAACAAGGGAACCACTTTTGGTGTTGCTCGCACCAAGCATCGAGACCTGGTGCGTTTTGAAGCCCTATACATAAAAGTTAGAGAACCGAAAAAATTCTCTGTTAAAATAATACTTTATAGGCTTTTTTATATTTTTAATTTTTTATTATTACATATTTATTTGTTTATTTCACGCCAAAAGTGAGTTAAGTCGCCAAATATGGCGCTACAATTTTCCGCCCGCTTTATCCAAAGAGAAAATGAACAGAACATATTACTAGCATTATATCAGATTGCGGTTTTTTTTTTTTTTTTTTTTTTTTTTTTTATAATTGATAGCATAAGAAACAAATATTAGGTTTTAGGTAGCTTTCATTACAAAAAGCTACCTATTGCAGCCGTTCGGAGGAAAACGATTTCAAAAAATTTTGGTATATTTTCATTGATCATGACCCACAGACCCCGAAACCTATATATATATACATCCACTAATTTGGAAGTAACGGAAAACCTTTTATCTAACAATACAATTAACTTCTTAGATCTTAAAATTACAATAAAAGACAACAAAACAATCACAGATTTATATGACAAACGTAAAGAATTTAAATTCAAAGTTAATACATTTACAAATTTTAAATCTTGTCTACATCATTCTGTATTTCGAAATATAATACTTAATCATTTATATAGAATAAAATGTTTATGTTCTTCTCCTCTAATTAACAATAATATTAAAAAACTAATTTATGATGCATTAAATCATGGTTTTCCAAAAAAATTCATATATTCATTAATATACAATTAGTATTTTTCTTACATGATCTTTTAAAACAAATTAACACATGCGTAAACAAAATTACAAAAAAATTATAAAATAAAAAAATCTCTATAAAAAATAAAAATTGTAAAATAACATAAAAAAAATATTATAGGATGGATGGGTGGGTAGATGTTAGAGTACGGAGGAGGGTGGTGTTGTCTGGATAATACGCAATGGTTAATTTATATATAAAAAAAGGGGCTTTTGTATTATTACTATATTTTTAATACGTATTTTATAAGGATGTTGATTTGATATTTTATATGTAATTGATGAATTTCATTAATTATTAGCTTTATTATTGTTTAATCTTATTTACAATCATTTGTTATAAATTTTAATTTAATAAGGACAATATCATATTAATTACTAATAGTATGCCATTTTTATAGTGATTAATATACATATAAGTATATTTAATATAAATAAAGTTATACTGTATGGATTAAAATTGGGTAATTATATTTATTATTATTCCTCTATTCTTATTAATATTTTAATATTTATTTATTTTCACCTAGTGTTATATAATTTATTATCGGTTTATTGTTTTTGAATGTCCCACATTCATACTTTTAGGATTTTTATGGATGTATAAAATAATCCACACACTATATTTGTGCTTTTTAGGTAATTGGAATTTAAGTATCAGTTCACCTTCTTTATACTACCATATGTTTTTTATTTCCTGTTCATTTTATAATTATCTTATATATAATAGTTTTTATTAAAGATTTTTATATTTTTAATAATTATTTATAATAATTATTAATGAATTTATTCTGTTTTATAGCATATAGCTATATGCTATATTTTATCGATGTTCTAGAATTATTTAAATTCTTAGTGTAGTTTAAATAAATTTGCTAATAGAATATTTTGTATGCTTTTTAAATTTTATTAACAATAGTTTTTTTTTTTTTTTAAATACATTGTGTTTTATATTCAGTTTATAATTATCTATATATAAGGATATTTTTGGTTTTGCTGTTAATAAAACAATTGTTACATTCAATTGCTTACAACTGAAGCAAGTCTTTTGACAATTAAATCATAAATGTAATACTAGATGGCAGCACCACAATTTGTGTTTTTTTTTTCGATAAGTTCTAGATTTACTTCTTCCAGCTACATTTCAGTTATAATTTACTACTCCAGGGGGAATTTTTAGCTAAATTTTGACGATATTGTTTAACGGTTTTTAATTAATTTAATAGTGCATTATAATTATGTAATTACTTTCTATTTATATTATTTTATATTATATTAAAAGTTATTTAACATTTATTTCAATATGTATTAACTGCATCCTATGGTATCAATTACTGTGATTTCTTAACTGTTTTATTAACCTTAATCTTTACGATATGGGTGCCATGTGAGCGTGGATTTATTCTAAAATATTAATCGGTATGATGTTTATTATTTCATTTTATTTCCTATAAATATTTAAATAGGTTTTATTGTTTTTTCCAATTCATATTATTTGTTTCTATTCTGTTTTCATTTTTAATCAATTCACTTGATTTTAATGGTTGTTAGGGCACAGGGGAAAATAACTTTTAGCTTTAGCTTATTTTTCCCACAGAAAACAACCATTTTGCTTATATCATTGAATTCTGTGCCCTTGAAAACGTAATTCAATATATAAGCATTTCCATTATTTGTCGGTGTCCACTTTCTTATTTTTCTTCCATAATAATTCTTATAAATAATTTAATCTTTTTTTTTTATATATATACTTACAGCTTTAATTCATAATATTACGGTTTTTGATGGTGGTAGGTTATGTTTAATTATTGGTTATATATATATATATATATATATATCTGATCTTTGTCATACTGTAACTCTCGTATTTATGAACCGATTTGGATGAAACTCGGTGTGTACATAGTACATACCAATGTCTCGACCGAGTTCGTTGGCCAGCTTCATCCGCCATCTTGTTTCAAAATGGCGGCCATTTAAAATATTCTTAAAAATTTTTAATTTGAAATGTGGTACCAAAAAATTAAAAATTGAAAAATATTTTTTCTTATGTATTTGACCTTCATACAAAGATTACGGAGCAGTTTTTGTTTTGTCTATATCTTAAAAAATGGCTGAGTTATAGCACTTTCAATTTCTAGCGTGGCTGACATTTTGAAACGACCTGATATTTGTCACGTGATAACAGGCGTATTTATGAACCGATTTAGATAAAACTCAGTGTGTTCATAGTAGATACCAAAGTATCGACCGAGTTCGTTGGCCAGCTTCATCCTCCATCTTGTTTCAAAATGGCGGCCATTAAAATTTTTTTTTAAAAATTTAAAATTTGAAATGTGATACCAAAAAATTGAAAATTGAAAAATATTTTTTACTATGTGTTTGACCTTGATACAAAGATTCCGGAGCAGTTTTTGTTTCGTCTATATCTTAAAAAATGGCTGAATTATAGCACTTTGAATTTCTAGCGTGGCTGATATTTTTCAACGACCTGATACTTGTCACCCGATAACAGGCCTATTCATGAACCGATATGGATGTACCTTCTTGTGTACAAAGTACATACCAATGTCTCGACCGAGTTCGTTGGCCAGCTTCATCCGCCATCTTGTTTCAAATGGCGACCATTTAAAAAAATTTAAAAATTTAAAATTTAAAATGAGGTATAAAAAAATTGAAAAAGATTTTTTTCCTTGTGTGTTTGACCTTAATATAAAGATTCCGGAACAGTTGTTTCGTCTATATCTAGAAAAATGGTTATAGCATTTTTAATTTCTATTGTGGCTGACATTTTGAGACGACCTGATTTTTGTCTCGCGATAGCATGCGTATTTATGAATCGATTTGGATGTAACTTGGTGTGTACATAGTGCATACCAATGTCTCGACCGAGTTCGTAGGCAACCTTCATTCGCCATCTTGTTTCAAAAGGCAACATTTAAAAAAATTATTTTAAATTTAAAATGAGGTATGAAAAAATTGGAAGATGAAAAAGGTTTTTTTATGTGTTTGACCTTGATAGAAAGATTTCAGGGCCGTTTTTTTTTCGTCTGCATCTTAAAAAAAGGTTGAGTTATAGCACTTTGAAATTTCTAGCATGGCTGACATTTTGAAAGGATCTGATAGTTGTCATGCGATAACACACGTATTTATTAACCTATTTGGATGTAAGAAGGCATTTGGATACTATATAGCATTGTCTCGTCTAAGTTCACTGGCCAGCTTCACCCGCCATCTTGAATCAAAATGGCGGCCATTAAATAAAAAAAAAATTATATTTAAAGTGAGGTGCAAAAAATTTAGAAATTGAAAAGGGTTCCTTTCTTAAGTATTTGACTTTGATATAAGGATTCCGGAGCATTTTTTGTTTTGTCTTTATCTTAAAAAATGGCTCAGATACAGCAGTTTGAATTTCATTATGTGGGTGACATTTTGAAAAATCTGATTTTTTGCCTGCGACAGCACTCATATATATCAAGCGATTCCAATGTGAGTGAGCGTGTGCACAGGAATTAGTAAGGCCTCGACCAAGTTCACTGGTTAGCCTCATCCACCATGTTGTCTTAAAAGGGCAGGCACTTCAAGATATCGCCGAATTTGGAAACCAAATATAACTTTAAATAAAATCAGCTTGGATAAAGCTGACTAATTTCGCGAAATTCTCATTCATAAGGATTTAGTATTGATAAAAATTAGTACTGAATTTTCCATAATCGGTTTCCACTTAATTGAGCTTCGTGTGTTTGAATAACATAAGCTAGCTTTTTTAAAAATAAGGAATTTGAAAGCTACCTCTTCCTCCCGGCACTGGCCGGAAGGACTTATTATTTTTTTTTCTATAAAGACGATAAATATATAAGTAGTATAATTCCATAAAAGCTTTGAAAATCATTGAAAACTATTTTTTAGTGAAATACAAAATAAGCAAACTAAAATTTTCTTTTAAAATCGAATGAAATAAAGTTTCGAATGTTTAAAATGAAATGTTGCTGTATTAAATGGTCCTTCGGTAAAAGTAATCATAAAGTAAATTAATATTTTTACACAAATTAGAAAAATTACTGTGGCGAAATAGGTAGGACATTGCAATTTCTAGCTATTATAAATTCAGCTATGACATTTGGCTAGGGTTGCGGAAAGCTCTACTTTTCAAAATAAACGACAACTGTTTCCCCGCCAAAAATATGAATATAAAGTTGCAATTTTTAAAATAAAATTCTTGGGTTTTTGAAGGAATTTTCAAACTTTTTTCAATATTTTATACTTATTATTAACTAATTTTTATTTTTAAATGATTTTCTTTAAAAAATTCAGTGTTGATAGTCCGATAAGTGATCTCGAAAATTGCATTTTCAGAAAGTTATGCTGCTGTAAAATCAAGAAATATTATTTTAACAGAAAAATTTTATCGATTCTCAAACTTCATAATATAGGGCTTTAAAATGCACCAGGTCTCAATGCTAGGTGCGGGCAACACCAAAAGTGGTTCCCTTGTAAGAGAAAAAGAGACATCTTTTAAGAAGTGTACACAAAAAATAGAAGTTACAAATATTAATTTCTCAAGGAGATATTTTAAATATACGAATGCATCCAATGCCCATAGACTTTACATTAGTGAGGGAAAATCGGAAGCTGAGTGACCAGCCCCCTTAAGCAAACGTCATACCAGTGAATTACCTTGCACTCTAGAAATCTTAAAGCTAAATTTTAAATATCCATCTCTAGCTATAGACGCATGTGTGATACCAAAGTTAGGCAGTTAGGATGTAGAGTAATCAATTTTGCCATTTACAAAGGAATGTTGCGAGTACAAAAAATGTAGAATAAAGTGAACCATATAAGAGGAATATGCTAATATAAATTTATTATTAAAGACTTTGCTTTAAATGTTTGAAAGAATTATATGTATTAAAAACTTTAATTAATGACAACACATAGCTATAAAATATAAAAAGTAAGTATGGGCCATCATTACTGCGATCATGAAAAAATCAGCATCAGTAGCGGCCCACCCAAATAGCTGGATTAATAAGCTTATTTTGATAACACCAATATGTTTACATATTCCTTAAACTTTATATAATTTATTAAAACTTACTTTTTTCTGTTTATCCTTCTTGAAAATTTCGTACACAGCACGAAATCCAACTTTACTCTCTAAACATCTTGCTAAGAAAACGCAGCTGAAACAAGAAAAAAAAGAAGCTTCGGTAGAAGCAGTCACTGTTCACGTGATGTGCGTTGATTTGTCAAAACAAATGAATAATGTGATAGTCGAAAGACCTTTTTATCACTTCTCATTTGCACTAAGTTCAAATGTTGGGCGTTTCGCGTAGCGTTGTAGGAATATTAAATGGACCATTACTGGTATATGGGCCATGATAGGTATTTTTACCCTTTATAATCGTATATCGTAGAATAAGAAAATGTGGAGTCTAAAATTTTTAACATTGGGAGCTACCTTTCCTCCACTCTTATAAGAGGCCCTAAAAAAATATTCAAAAACTATTTGAATTGATAAATAAAATTTAGAGCCTTCAAAATGTTGTTCATCTATTTTTCAAAATGATTGACGATTATAGGAAGTAAGTTCCCATCTGTTTGGTTGAAGGAAGTAAAAATAGAAAGTACTGCTGTTCCGGATGAAATCATTACTTCCTAAGGATAAAAAATCATTACTTCCTAAGGATAAAAAATCATTACTTCCTTTTTATGTGCGTTCGTAATTATATAAATACGTGGCATCTATTGTCGTCGTTCGGTCCATCTGTCTGTACGTCCGCCCACGTATAACAGAGCAAAAACTACCCAATCGTACGGTCTGAAATTTTAAGTATATAATTGTTGCAAAATTTTATCGAGTCATTTAAAATTTTATAAAAGTCGGATGTATAATTAATTTTGTCGAGTCATTTCAAATTTCATGAAAATCGCATGTATAATTTAATTATGAGGACAGTCAAAAGTTTTCCATTACATTACGGCCAATGGAAAAAAATAGTTTCAAGTGCATTTTAATGATGTTACAGACTTTCGAACAGAATGAAATTGATATACTCTTATGAAGTGAACTAAAATATACATTCAGTTCACTATGCGGTGCAAAAAATATTTATAGAACTTGTTATAGTACGAACGCACCACAGTTGCCACGTTTGACGCGCAGTTTCCAACTTGTTTTTAATCTGACCGAGATCGTTCTTAAAAAATAGATTTAAATAAAATATAAATTACAATATTAATAAAATTACATCTTAAAACTAATAATTTTAAAAGTTAAAAAACCTTTATTTGACTCAAAAGTCTGTCATAGCTTACGCCTGGGCATCTGACTTTGTCTACCCCCCCCCCCTCCCTCTAAATGGGAGGTATGGGAGATGGTCGCTACGCCTCTGCTGATTCGTTAAGTTTTCAAATTAATATTTTTGAGCTTATCTGTGTGAATCTGTGAATATCGAAATATCGATTCTAGAATTTGGGAATCGATTCTTATTGTGATCGATTCAGTTTTATACGATGTCGATTTTAATCGATTCCTGAATTTTCAGAATCGCCCATCACTACTCAGCACTCTTACACCCTCAAATCATGACAAAAGTGTTAAACTTCACTGATCGTTTCAAGCACTTTCTGTTAAACTTCTTGCAGAATCTTGCAGAATCCTTTGACGACTGTCGAAGCGTAAAATATCGATTCATCTCTAAAAACCACGTTATTCCTGTTGTAAAAACTCCATTGCAGTCTGTCTTTACACCACTGCAATCTGCCTATTTTTGTTTACAAAGATTGTCTTCGGCACACATGGACTTGTCGCTCGTGCACTTGTCGAAGTGCGGTAGAAGTTGAGGCATCCTCTCCTTGTTCTCGCCATGTTCTGCTTATGAATCTCAGGATCCTGAAGCTGTTTTTACTCACGATATGTTTCAGCATTCTGTCTTGATTTAGTGTGGTTATTCGTTTACGATTACTATTTACACAATTATTTTTTACACTTTGATTTTCGGAATAATATTTCAAAACTTTATTCATAGTTCCTTGAGATCAATTCATTTTTCGGCAATCATATGTTGAGTAAGTCCATTGCGTAGAGTGACAGTCGTAGCTTCTGAATCGTCCTGTATGTCTTTCATCCGGCCCATTTCGAACTCCCAACAAGCTGGCGGTAAAACAATCTTTTATATGCGTACTACCTCTACAGAGACGTTATTTATATAAAATTTATAATCATCGCTGAATTACCTAATTTTACAAATACTCTAATATTTTGAAACGCCTCTGGAAATATTTTAATTTTTTGAATAAATTCATTATAGACCGGGAGCCGGCAGCACAAACAATCACCTCATCGAGTTCATGGATGAAATTATAGGATTAGTTAAATCTTCATTCGCATATTAAAACACAATCAATCTGCCAAATTCTATTTTGGTGGAAAACATCTGAAAATCCAATTTTAGCGGCTGACTCGTAAGTTTACCATTGTGTTTTCCTGCACCGAAAGGTTTGAAAACATGGAGGACTGAGAGCAGGAAAACGCAGTGGTAAACCTACGAGTCAGCCGCTAAAATTGGGTTTTAAGGTGTTTTCCACCAAGATATGACTTGGCAGACCGATTGCGTTTTAATATGCGAATCAAGATTTAACTAATTCTAGAATTTCATCCGTGAACTCGATGAGGTGATTGTCTGTGCTGTCTATTTTTTTTTTTTTTTTTTATATAAAATTTCTATGAATTCTTTAGGTACGGGGAAAAAATATATCATACATCAGCCTTTTGTGAACACTTTATAATTTTTTCGTTCTTTCCCGTTATCTATTTCTTCAGATATCATGCTTTTATATGGCAATGCAATGTCTTTTTTGGTTATTCTTATATTTTGAATTGGGGTAGTATACGTTGCTGTTGAAACCCACGTTAGATTCAGTTGTGTCAGCAAGTAAGCACTGCGGCCACGTACACCGTTAAAGAGCAAATTGGGAAAACTCATGAACAGACATTTGTCTAAATGCACTGTTGAAACACAGAAGCTGTTGTAATTTGCAGGATTTAAATTTGTTGCAATTTGCAGATATGTATGTCGTTCCAGTTGAAAATTTGTACTCAAATTTAAACTCACTTCCAAATGTACGATCGAGGTTAAATTGTGCATATTTATATAAATTCGAAGGCAATTTAATATCATTATGATTTTCGGTGCATACCATTGATACTTATTTTACAGGACCACACAAAAAATTTCTGGTAAATTACCGCCTACAAGCAAAAATTTAAAATCAAAATCAGTTAAATTTATGTAATTTATTGAGATGCACAATAGAATTTTTCCAAAGGAAAATGCGTTTAATTTATATTTCATTTACAGGACCACGCAAAAGAAGTCAGATATATTAGGATGTAAGAGCAGAGATTGCTTAAAATACATTTTAATGATATTATGCTTTTTTTAAATTAAAATTTTTAGTTCTTCAAAGCAAATATAAAACCTTGTTTTTACAAAATATTTTAGAGATCAAAATCAAAATGCAATTTCTACTTGTTAAACAAAAAATAAATATTAAATGGCGTAACAATTGCGCTATTGGACAAGGAAAATGTCGTAAGCGACTTTATTTGCGTTAACACAATTGCTGTGCCAAAATATTTGCGCACTCAAATGCGAAGCTCAACACGAAGCTAAAGTGACTGTTTGGTTCTACATCGCAAGCACATTCGTTCTCGATCCGTACTACTTCGAACAGGTCACTTCCACGGATATGAAAACGTGCTCATCACAAGTGATCGGGGTTCAACAATGTTGCAGAATTACGTAATTCCATAATTGCAACAGCGAAATGTCCTTAATGGCCTTTTATGTATGCAAGATGGTGCTCCTCTATAGGTCGCCACATGCGTTTGATAAGTGCATCAACAGTGCTTTGGTGATAGAGTCATCCCCTGTAACTTTGCAGTTTCGTGGCCACCGCGATCCCACGACATCACTCCGGTGGATTTCTGGTTCTTGGAGTTGTCTGAAATCGAAGGTGTACACATTAAATCCAAGAGATTCGTCAGAATTTAAAGATGGCATAAAACTTGAAGTTATACAGATTCCTTCTGCGATGTTACGTTTGTCATTGTTGTCAACAATCTTCTGCATGCAATGCGTTATCATCTGCGAATGTGGGCATGTTGAAAGCTGCTAATTCCAATAAAGGTTTTTTTTCCCTCTTCTCTCTTGTGTTGTATTGGACCTTTACAATGTTCTTCTTTGCAAATGTTTTACGCAGGCAATTTTTGTCATGCGTGTGTCATTCGTGTATCTCGAGCGCACACTTCCAGATAACAATATTTGAAATTTCCTTTCGATTTGTAGAACGGTTAGGCCGTTAGGGCTTCATATATCGGGAAAGTTTTTTTATGACCACTTTGTATAAAATGCCTTTGAAATCGTATATATATTGTTTTCTATCGATCTATCAAGAATCTTTTAGCCAATATTTTACAAGCACGACTTTTTTAATATAGCTCTTGCGCAACTAATTACAAATCACAACTGCGCAATAAATTATTTTACTACAAAATCATTAGTGAAGCATTGTTATTCTAAAATGAATCAAGCTGAAAATAATGCAATTCTAAAAGGAATATTAAAAAGCAATAACATTTCGCTCCGAGAACATGTGTCAGACAACAGAATTTATTGCAAAAGTAATTCTTTTGATAGTATAAACAACTCAGTGCACCACGATAGCGCTCTCTTAGTTTTCAGCAAAACGAAATATTTAGGATCCAAGTTTGGCATGTTTATAATCCAACAAAAACAGCAAATAAAGTTGCATGTTGAAAATGCGCAGCGCCTTTTATTTTCCGGCATCACTTACAAGTTGTAAGTTTTCCTGTCAGAAACTTTAGAGCGACTTAAAATGCTCCTTCGTAAATCTAAGTCTTGAACTTAATTTAGTGTCTGAACTTATATGTAGAACTTGAACTGTGAAGTGTTTTTTTAACATTCAGAAGTTTTTAAAATGAGGTCAAGGCTATCCTCAAATTGTTGCTCTAAGCCTTTTTGAATCAAAGAATATATTCTTGGATTTTAGTCCCAAAGGGTTCGCCACGTGCCAGAGCTTGTAATAAACCATGTTGCAGTAGTCGTAAAACCAGAAGATTATGGCTAACAAATAAAAAACACTGAATCCAAGAGATGTGTTTCTGGGACCTTTAAGAGGATATCATCAACACACCTCTTCCGGATATATTTATAAATGTTGAATTTTAATTACAAATTAAAACTGAGTTGCGTATATTTATTAATCGCATTGATATTGTTCTATTTATTCCAACAAAATTGTTCCAAGCGGTATCGTAACTAGGGTCAGTGATGCCTAGTATAAGGCTGATTTCAAAAGTAAAATTTTATAACATTAAATAATAGTCTCCTAAATTTTGTCCTTTGGGATCTGTGTCCCTTGTGCTTGGTCCGATCGCCTATAACACTGATAACAAGCAATAAGTTTAGGCTGTTTTAATTGCAGAAAATAAGATAAGAGAAAATCCTAATTTTGAAACCTAGAAAATTTTCCTTTGAATGAATTTCACAGAATTTAAACGTCAAAGAACTTTGTAAAGACCTGTACTTTATCTTACGTGTAGTATAGAAATTTTCATTTCATTATTAACTAGCTGATCCGTCCGGTGTTTCTTGGGACCGTGATAATAGCCTTAAATATACCTAAAATAACTGTTAAATGATTTAACATTTTTAAATAAATATTTTAAAGCATGAAGAAAAAGACGGAATTCGCGAAAGTGACTTACGGAAGCGAACTTTTTTGAAAATATTAAAATTGATTTTTTTTCTATTACCGAAGGCATCGTTTTAAAGGAAAATGAACGTAGATATGGTTTTTTACCCCCTTTTTTTTTGTATTTTGATTTCCGAAGTCGATGAAGAATTTTAAACATCCCAGAAAAGACGGAATTCCCAAATTAATGTTTTTAAAAGAGATAATATTTATATTTTTCCAAAACGGATTGCAGAATTCGACAGGAAAATTATCGTAAATATTGTCTAATATTTTTAGGGTTTTTTTTTTAGGGTTCCGTACTTAAAAAGTAAAAACGGAACCATTATAAGATCACTCCTGTGTCTGTCCGTCTGACTGTCTGTCTGTCTGTCACAGCCATTTTACTCGTAAACTATGGAACGTGGAAAGTTCAAATTCGGGGAAGTAATAAAGACCATTGACCCACATATTTTCAGATTAATAAACATTCATAAATATATTTACTAAAAAAGTAGAGGGGCTAAATATGCTACTTGAAAAAAAATCTTTTCTTTGTATATCATGTGGGGTATCCTGTGAAAGCTTTTGTAACGCTGAACTCAAAAATACATTCCTTTTAATTTTAGGTATTATATTTTCAAAGATATTGTTGAAAATGTAGCGCAAAAATATGTCCCCCCCCCCCCATCTAATTCCGAATCTACTGAAACTAAAATTATGAAAAAATTAAAGGTAGTAGACGTTAATATAAACCTTGCCGGAAAATTATAGCGATTACCCTAGGTCACATAGTTTTTGAGTAATTAGCATTTTTCTGTTATACACAAATTTCGCTTTACGGGCATTCAGAAACATTGTTGAGCATCGCTGAATGTACCTATCGTTGCAGAAGAATAAAAGCATTGTTGATAATGATTTTCAAAAAAAAAATCATCGGTAATTAGCCGAGATATTAACCCTTAAATGTACGGTCAGTTTGGATATACACAAGGACAGGGGCGGCGTACTCTATGCCTAGCTAACAACTTTTAATGATATATATGTGTAATGTAATGTCCAGTAACAGTATAAAAGCAATAAACGTCAAATTGTTAAAAACATACTAATTTAAGGGGTCTCGGGACTCTAAAAAGTGCAAAAAAATGAAAAAAAGACCATTTTCAACATTTAATGTCTTAAAATGTATATCATTTTAAAACACAATTTTAATTGGGATGAAAGATATAAGTATGTTCTTTCGTTTTATATATTTAAAAAATTGCAAGATACAGAATTGGCATTTATAGGGGGCTCGAAACTATTAGACATTTGTCGAACAAAAAATTGGCATAACAGTTTACGCGCAGGATTACAAAATAAATATTGCAACTAGAATGAAAATTTTGGTGCTTACTTATACTTCAGACTGTAATAATTTCCCTGAACTTAAATAAATTTCTATTTAAAGCATTTTTATATTTTTAATGCAATGTTGCATTTAGTTAATACAAAATTTTGAAAATTTCAACAGTAAAATCACCTAAAAAAATATTTTTTTGAACAATAAAAAGGAAATTTTAGGTTCAGTTTATACAGACTAACATGAAATACATGTTTTGAAAATTTCATGAAAAAATATTCAGAAGTTTTTGAGGTATCCTGCGCGTTATGCCCAAAAAACGCTATTTGGAAAATAATGACTTTAAAGTTTCGAAAACGCCCCTTCAGCTATTGAGCGGGTATAATTCTAAAAGCCAAAACTTCTGTTCTAATGGGAATTTCAAGGAAATAATTATATCAAAATATTCAGAAAAGGTAGGAGTTTAACATCTAAAAAAATTTAAATTTCTTAAATTTGAAGCTTTAAGAGTCCTGCGACCACTTAATCCTTTCCGGCACGGAGTAATTCTATTTATAAACTTATGAAATAATGAACTGACACCAGAATTTATAAACGAATTTATTAGAAAATGCGAACTTGCTTATTTTAAAGTACATGATAAAGAAAAATTTTAATTAAATATTCTTGGTGCCATTTGTCTGTTTTGGAATTAAAATTAGGTGTCCGCTTTTTAAGGGCATCGCCCTCGAAAGATTTAATTAGAATGAATCGCATAAATACTGTGGGATTCGCGATAGTTTGCATTGATTGTATCTCTCAATACGCCTCGAGTGACTTTAAAAGTTTGATATTATTTAGGTTCCATATCTCTTTGAACTTTCATGGTATACCCATTTACACTTTTCTAATATATACAGTTATACCCAACCCTATGTTGTATAGTTTTTCAAAGTCTTTTTTTTTTAATATATATAATACAATTACAAATTCATATATTTATGCTACGGAACCCTCTGTGCGCGAGTAAAGCTCGCACTTGACCGTTTATTTCATATTTTGATTAAAAAAAAAAAAAAAAAACGTATGTAGATTTTGAAATATTGCAGAATTCGCGAAAAAGAAGGAAACGGCTCTCGGGATTTTGAAATGGTTAACATTGGTATTTTTTCGGACGGATTGAGGCGTTTTAAACGGAACAATACTATTGTTAAATTTGTATAATTGTTTTCTGCGTATTTCAAAACTGGAAAAAAATTCAAGATTTCTAACATTTTTTTTTTTTTTTTTTTTTTTTTTTTTTGAAAGAGTTAACTTTTTTATTTTTCGCGACTGATTCCTTCGTTAGAAATCTTAAAGAACCTAGATGTGGTTTGGTGTCTTTTGTTTTCCCGTATTTTAAACGGTTCGGTGGATACACGTTTCGAAAGACGTGGGGGAACCTCTTTCCCAGTTTCGGATCTTCTCTACTTCTGCGCTTCGGAACAGGGGTTTTAGCACACACCTGTTTTAGACTATCATCATCCAAATTTTCAGATCTCTACGTGCAGAAGATTTTCCTAGTCATCGCACACACAGATATAAACTCCTTTCTTTTATTAGTTTAGATATGAACAGCTCAGTTAACAACAACATATTTTGATTAGACGTAGTTCAGCAAATCACAGAAATTGGTTTAAGCGATAAATTTTCGAGAAAGGAGAGAGAACTTGACCAGAAGAAAAATAAAAGATATATATCTCAGATGCTCTGGACCTTTGACAGAAAAAGAATATCAAATCCAAACCCACGTGAGCAATACGAATTGTGTATATTACAAAAGGGTGCGAAATGGAATTCGAGACGAAGCAAAGAGTTCACGACATATTCCATTTATGAGATAACAAACTGTGGTAGTAGATAAAAGAAATTCAAATGCAAATTTTAAAAAGCCAGATGTCCTTTAGTACAGGAAAACATTGCATAGAAATGTAGTGAAACGAAATAAAATTTTTATAGGCGAATCTAGGATGTGCTGCACGTATGCAAAATAAAGGGTAGTAAAATATACAGCGAAAAGTGAGAGATTGAAAGTCCTTCGTGAGATACAGCACAGTGAAAAGGTAGATTACATGAAAACGAGTAAAAACATCATGAAGTAAAGAGTTATTAAAGAAAGCGAAGAATCGATAAAATGGTGTATAAAGGTATCTGGGAACGTTGAAGAGGAATTTCAGAAAGGTACGCAAGGTGTTGAGTAAAATATGTTTACGATTTCAGGTAGAAAAAAAAAATTAAAATGAAATAAAATAAGAAAATTTAAGAAGGGCAAAAAATAGATATCAGGTTTACTGTAAGTAAAGCCCAATAGTTAATTAAAATTGTAACAGTAAATAGTAAATCCCAATAGACATTTAATCTATTGGGTTGACTCCAACCAAATTGATTAAATATCACTTTCCCTAGTTAGATAATAGATTATTTACTTAAAGCAAGAAAATATTTTACTTTTAAATAAATCATCAGAATTGTATTTTATAAAGACTGGAGTTCAAGCCTTTATTTATTATTTGATTTTTAAAATTTTTGTTTTTTATATCTAATAATGGAAATTTTAAATTTGATCACTTATTTATCAAGAAATTTGCTTTTGTGTATATTCCGAAATAACAATTATGGTTTATGATACAAACTAAAGTATTTTGATATACAAAAGTGATCATATAATTTAACGCTATTTGAAGTAACTTATGATTCCCACTTTGTTGATTATTTTATCTTATTCTATTATGCTAAATTACTTCTATAATACAATAAATCCATTATTTTAATCCAATTTCATGTGTGATAAATTTATTTACGGAAGGCATTAAATAATTAATATCCATCTATTCGGTGAACAAATGTTCATAATTTTGATTCCAAAATTGTCTACAGAACTGATACTACTAATAATAAAAGAACAAATTGTCTGATGTTGTATAAATTATAACAGAGTTATTAAATCCGAGTACTTACAATGTATAAAATCAGTGATTTGCTGTAATATGTAATTCCGAGCAGAGTTATGAATGCTGACTTTAATTGTGTGAATTAAAACTTTAAGGTAGCAATCAATTTACTACTTAAGTTCAAATAGCGTATACTGTTGACCAAGTTGAAGATATATATATAAAGATAGATGTATTAAATATATTGTAGCTAGGATGTTTTCTCGTTATATTATACTTAGATGTAATTTTTACAATTAGAATTATACATATATGATATGCTTTCACAGGTATGATAAAAACATATCGGTATTAAGCAGCAATCGTACACTCGTTATATAGCTCCAACTCAGGAATCAAAGTTTTGCAGTCGTGAAATCATGGTCAGAGTGGAAGATCAGGCCTACATCCCTTGGTAGTTTTCCCGGAAATAACAACTGAAGCCGTTGAATTCATCAATGATTTATTAGATGATCATAAAATGCACTATTTCCACTAGTAATTGTGCTACTCATGTTCTGGTCGTTGTTACGTCGTAAACATAAACCGCTAGATGTTAAATATTAGAACAGCTTGACGAAAATACAGAAAACAAAGCTTTCCAGGTGACAAAAGGTTTTTTCAACAATACAATAATCGTAAAAATCTAGCTCTCCAAGTCAATGTAAAAGGTTAAATACTTGCGAAAAACACACGCGTAAGCATATAGACTCCAAAGCCAGGATAATCCAACTAAGTGGAAGGGGGGAGGAGAGGGGGGGCTGTGCCAGCGATTGGATAACTCTGGAGCAGGAGGTGGAGAAACCGTGACGTGTTGACAGGGACTTAATAACTGACGCAGTAGCTTTATTGAGTAAACAAGATGCTTGCAAGGCCTCATGGGATATGGAACAGAAAGAACAAATGATATTAAATACATTAAAAAAAAAAGGAATTTAGTCTCAGGATAAAATGAAAGAAAGTAATTTAATGGGTTTTATAAGCAGTAGCTACGAACGGTTAAGGTTTTTAGAATAATAAATAATAAAAGAATACGCTGGATTTAAAGCATGGAAAAAAAGATAAAAGATTTTTAAGATAAAAGATATTTACATATTTCAATTTTTCAGTAGTAGCAGGTACCTTGATAATATACAGAACTTTTTTTTCTACTCTAGACTCTGATAATGGGCTTTGCAGTAATGGATTTTATCCTTGGACATTATGGTGAAAAAGTGAACTTTAACAATATAGAGAAATCAGTATTAGACTTGTGATTTTTAGTTATAGGTTAACTATTGAATATAGTATTGTCATTATTTCTATTAATTTTAATTTAATTTACCATTAAGAAAATTATTTTATTATTACTTAAAGAAATGTATGTAGATGTCTATAAAATTGTTATACGTTTTTACTCATATATTTGCTGAAGCACTTATCTACTTTTTGTTACTTTTGATATTTTTAATAGACATATGTGCAAATGTCTAATTTTCTGTACAGTTCTTTTTTCATTTTCTGTTGCTGGGGTAACATTGTTTTATGCATTTATTTTCAATTATATGGTGTTGTCTAACCGGGTCGGTTGCCCTGGATAGGACTTTGCTGGAGGTGGAAGGAATTTTCACCTGGTTATTCGGCCTTTGCCATTTTTGGTTGTCTACCAGGTGGAGTGATCTTGTATCCTGTGTTGTTTAAAGTGAATGTGGTGTCTTAGAGTGATCAGTATTCATTAGTTATGGCTCAGAGACATCATTTAAGTGAAGGTCAAAAGTGGCGAATAATTGGTAGAATCGAGGGAGGCCCATCACAAATGGAGGTCGCCCAAGATTTGAATATCCCTCAAAGTGTCATAGCCAGAGCTTCGGTCTGCTTTTTAAACACTGGATTCGTTGATAGGCAGCCTGGTAAAGGGAGTAGAAGAACAACAACTGCATCCGAAGACCGTTTTCTGTCATTGTCGGCTCGGAGAAACGGAGAAGCGACAACAAGAGATTAGGTTTCAGACCTTCAGGCTGCCACAGGAACTCGAATTAGCCGTTCTACTGCTGAATGAAGGCGTAACGAGGATAGACTGTATGCGAGAAAACCAAGAGTTTGTGTCCTACTCACTCCAGATTCCAAAGGGGCCCAATTAAACTGCTGCCGTCGTCATGTTCAATGGAGCCAAGAAGACTGTGTTCGAACGGGATATTTCACGGACAAGGGAAGGCAAGTTGCGTGCTCCTTCCTCTCTCCAGATCAAAATACGTCTAGAATCAGTGTTCAGATTATATCTGAACTCGTCAGTAAACAATCCTTAAACCCAGTCTTCTTGGCTTCATTGAACATAACGAGAGCAACAGTTTAAACGGGCCCCTTTGGAAACTGGAGTGAATGGGACACAAACTATTGGTTTTCTCGTATACAGTCCACCCTCGTTAAGCCTTCGTGCAGCAGTAGAACGACTAATTCAAGTTCCTGTGGCAGCCTGGATGTCTCAAACCAAAGCTATTGTAGTCGCTTCGCGGTTTCTTCGAGCCACATTGACAGAAAACGATCTTCGAAGGCAGATGTTAAACTTGGTCTCCCTTGACAAGGCTGTCTATCAATGGATCCAGTGCTTAGAAAGCGTTTCGAAGCTCTTGATATGACACTTTGACGGATATTCAAATCTTGGGCGACCTCCATTTGTGTTTGACCTTCTTCGAGTCTACCAATTAGTCGCCACTTTTGACCTTCATTTAAATTATGCCTTTGAGCCATAACTAATGAATACTGATCACACTCCGACACCACATTCACTTTAAACAGACCAGAATTCCAACATATATCCATTGCGCACCACATTGTCAATCATCTTATTTGCATATTTCCGACGCTAACGTATGCGCGGAAGTGCAATTTAGAGTTCAATAGTATGTAATTAACATATATAATTGCATCATTGGGCACTGGTTGCAACATTAACTTAGTGAGCATATTTTTTCTCATTATACTTTAATTTTGATGACCAGCGTAAAATGCCAAAGTGTGTGTGAATGTTTGAATGAAGTCAAAGTCAAAACAGACGAATTAATGCCTTTGTATATTTGCATATAGATGAATTATAACCCAGAAATGAACACAGACTGTGTTTTATTTTTTTTATTCAAATAGCTTTCTTAATAATTCAACAGTTTATTGTTTTTCATACAGAATCAATATTGACAATTTTCCTATGAAATTCCATCAATTTTTTTTTGTTGCCAAAAAATTAAAACACAGAATAATAATTTCTCCTCAACAAGTTGAAATATTTTCACGAGACAAAGGAAAATGAAATAATTTTAATAAAAAAAATATATGAATGTGACGTCATATTGGAAATAAAACGAAAAATTCCAAGTATATCTAATAATACAAGGTGTATGAAATTTGAGTAAATACGGTAAGGAGGAGAATATGGCATCATATATGGAAAATAAAACGGATATGCTTTGATGTTGAAACGAAATGGGATTGTGTTAGAGTATCAATTCTTAATATTTAATGAAAATTATTATCAATACTTGACGGTTTATCGTCTGCGCACGGCTAACATAATGATTTAATTTTTAATTTAGACAAATGTCAGACGAACGACTTTTTGAACGCTTGGGGTTTCAACAAGAAAAATAAACACATGCGCTATCCCGGTCACACGAGCGATCGATGTCCGTTCCCACCACACAGAGCAGACGACATTATTTATCGCCGCAACAGAATGATTTCCATTCGATGTTTTCAATAAGCAAAATGGATCTTCTGCCGGAAATAAATGATTTTGTAATTTTATCTTATACTACAATGCGAGCAAAAATTGTGTGTGTATGTATGTGTGTGTGCGTGTGTGTGTGTGTGTGTGTGTGTATGTATGTAAATTTTATCTTAAAAACGGCTCTAACGATTTTGACGAAATTTTGAATTTTACCATTTTCGGGCATGATAAGACCATTGGGCTAGGTCACGTGTTCGAGAAAATTCGATTAGTGGGTCATTTTGGGGCGTAATGGGTCAAGGTCAAGCTAATTATATCTGAAAAACGGCTCAATCGATTTTGACTAAATTTCACATCAAACCGTTTTTCCGCACGAAGAAACTTTTGGGCTCACATGCTCAAGAAACTTCGATTAGTGGGTCATTTTTGGGTCACTATGGGTCAAGCCAATTTTATCTAAAAAACGGCTCTAACGATTTTCACTAAACTCTATATTCTACAGTTTTGGATTACGAGAAAACTATTGGGCTAAGTCACATGTTCGAGAAAATTCGATTAGTGGGTCATTTTTGGGTCATAATGGGTCAGGGTCAAGTTAATTATATCTAGAGAACGGCTCAATCGATTTTGACAAAATTTTGTATCTAACCATTTTTGGGCACGAAAAGATCATTGGGATGGGTCTCGTGTTCGAGAAAATTAGATTAGTGGGTCATTTTGGGTCATAATTGGTCAGGGTCAAATAATTAATTCTACAGAACGGCTCAATCGATTTTGACGAAATTTTGTATTTTACAATTTTCGGGCATGATAAGACCATTGGGCTGGGTCACGTGTTCGAGGAAATTCGATTAGTGGGTCATTTGGGTCGTAATGGGTCAAAGTCAAGCTAATTATATCTAAAAAACGGCTCAATCGACTTTGACCAAATTTCACGTTTGACGTGAAATTTCACGTCGAAAAATTCGTTTTTCGACACGAAGAAACTATTGGGCTAGGTCACATGTTCGAGAAACTTCGATCAGTGGGTCACTACGGGTCAAGCCAATTTTATCTAAAAAACGGCTCTAACGATTTTCACTAATCTCTATATTCTACAGTTTTGGGTTACGAAAAAGGTATTGGGCTAAGTCACATGTTCGAGAAAATTTGATTAGAGGGTCATTTTTGCGTCACCGTGGGTCAAGCTAAGTTTATCTAGATAACTTCTTTAACGATTTTGACGAAATTTTGCACCCTACTGTTTTCGGGCACTAAAAGACAATTGGGATGGGTCCCGTGTTCGAGAAAATTCTATTAGTGGGTCATTTTGGGTCATAATAGGTCAGGGTCAAATTAATTATATCTAGAGAACGGCTCAATCAACATTGACTACATTTTGCATCTAACCATTTTCGGGCACTAAAAGACCATTGGGATTGTTCTCGTGTTCGACTAAATTCGATTAGTGGATCATTTTGGGTCATAATGGGTCAGGGTCAAGCTAATTATATCTAAAGAACGGCTCAATCGATTTTAACTAAATTTTGTATCTAACCATTTTCGGGCACGAAAAGACCATTGAGATGGGTCACGTTTTCGAAAAAATTTGATTAGTGGGTCATTTTTTGGTCACTGTGGGTCAAGCTATTTTTATCTAAAAAACGGCCCTAACGATTTTCACTAAACTCTATGATCTACAGTTTTGAATTACGAGAAGACCATTGAGCTAAGTCACATATTCGAGGAAATTCGATTAGTGGGTCATTTTTGGGTCACAGTGGGTCAAGCTAAGTTTATCTAGATAACGACTCTAACGCTTTTGACGAAATTTTGCACCCTACTGTTTTTGGGCACGAAAAGACCATTGGGATGTGTCTCGTGATCGAGAAAATTCGATTAGTGTGTCATTTTGGGTCATAATGGGTCAGGGTCAAGCTAATTATATCAAGAGAGCGGCTCAATCGATTTTGATTAAATCTTGTGTCTAACCATTTTCGGGCACGAAAAAACCATTGGGATGGGTAACGTGTTCGAGAAAATTTGATTAGTGTGTCATTATGGGTCAGGGTCAAGCTAATTATATCTAAAAAACAGCTCAAGACCTTTTCAAAATTTTTTTTAATATACGGCCGTTTCTGGTCATGAGAGGACCATTGGGCTAAGTCGCATTTTCGAGAAAATTCAATTAGTGGGTATTTTTGTGTTACAATTGGCCAGGGTCAAGCTAATTGAATCTAAAAACATACTCAAAACATTTTGACCAAATTTTATATTACGTATATTGTTTCCGGGCATAAGAAGAGGATTGAGCTGAGTCACATGTTCGAGAAAATTCGATAAGTGGGTCATTTTGGGTCACAATGGGTCAGGGTCCAGCTAATTGTATCTAAAAAACGGCTTAAACGATTTTGACTAAATTTTGTATTCTATCGTTTTCGGGCCCGAGAAGACCATTGGGCTAGGTTGCATGTTCAAGAAAATTCGATTAGTGGGTCATTTTGGATTACAATGGATCAGGGTCAAGCTAATTGTATTTAAAAAGCGCTTCAAAACATTTTGACATAATTTTGTACAATACCGTACCCGGGCATGATAAGAGCATTGGGCAGGGTCGCACGTTCAAGAAAATTCATTCAATGCGTCATTTTGGGTCCTAATGGATCAGGATCAAGCTAACTGTATGTAAAAAACCACTCAAAAGATTTTGACAAAACTTTGTACTACACCGTTTCCGGACATGATAAAACTATTGGGCTGGGTCGCATGCTCAAGAAAATTCTATTAGTGGGTCATTTTGGTGATAATGAATCGGGGTCAAGCTAATGGCATCTCAAAAAGGTTCAAACAATTTTGGCATTTTTTTTTGTTATACCGTTTCACAGTACAAAGAGACCATTGAAATAGCTCACATCTGTCGATGAATTTCAGTTAGTTGTTTTTTGAATCAACGTGGATCAAGCTTTTTTTACCTAGAAAACGATTAACGATTTTCACTAAATTTGGTATTCCAACGTTTGCAGGCTCGAGAAGAGCATTGTGATAGGTCGCATGTTCGAAAAAATTCGATTAGTGGGTCATTTTGGGTCACTATGTTTCACGGTCAAGCTAATTGCATCTAAAACAGCAAGAATGATTCAGTGGAAAAATATATCGAGATAAACAGAAAGCTAATTTTGACCGAGGTTAGCTCGGTCATTCCTGCTAGTATCAGTTATTCAAGAAATTAGAAAAAAGAAATATACACAGATGGTACTAGGTTCATTCTATTTTAAGTAATCGATAGAAAATTAACTTTGCTGTACACAAAATTTTACAAAAGAAAAAAAAAGAAAGGAAAGAAAACGGAACGGCCACTTTACCAAACTTAATTATATTTGCTTCAAAAATAGCAAAGAATATAGCTTTCCTTTTAACGAGGTTTCAGTAATTCTTATCTCTAAAAAATATTTATGTATATATATATATATATATATATATATATATATATAATTGAATTACTACGTTTAGCGTAAAATAGTACACTTAAAGGTTTACAGGGAGCACAATTTTTAGCTCAAATTTAAAAAAGCTTAAAGTTTGTCCGAGGTCAAACCCAGATAGTTTACTCTGATACAGTTCACGACCCGACCCAAGCAAAAATCCTATGCAGATAGCAAGACACAACTTTACAAAAATGGCAATTTTTTTAACCATCATTTTCCTACAGTTAAAAGCCTTTTGAAAGAATATTATATACCATAAATTTTAATTTATACGCTTTTTCTGTACCACTATTTTTTATCAGAAAAATTAGACTTATTTAATCTTAGGTTTTCGATTATTAAATAAGACAAATTTATATGTTAAAAATAGTGGTGAGAGAAAAAGCGTAAAACTTGGCAGGTATGGTATACATACTTATACGAATAAATAAAATAAAAATTACAGTATTTTTCAAAAATAAATAAATAAATAAAAAGAAATGTGCCCAGTTAAACTGATGGCATTGAGCTCATAGGCTATTCACACAAATTGTATATTATACTCTTATTTCAAAGAATAATGCCCTCCAAAAAATAAATGTAATGCGATTAACCCCCGTTTTCCTCCTTTATACTTAACCAACGAACCTCCAAATCTAATCGGGGACGCGCCTTATCAGAATAAACCTGTATACCAAATTTGAAGCAAATCAGATAATTCTCCATGAAAAAACCATTTCGCTAAATTAAGAGGGGTATTAGCTCCCTCATCCCCCCCCCCTTTATGCTTAACCAATGAACCTTCAAATCTAATCAGGAAAGCTCTTTATCAGAATGAACCTAGAAAAAAAAAATTAAAATAATTCTGCATGGAAACCCATTGATATAAATTAAGGGAAGGGGACGTTGCCCCCCTTTCCCCCTTTTATACCTAACCAATGAACCTCCAAATCCAATGAAAGAAACGCTATATCGGAATAAACCGGTATATCAGATTTGAAGCAAATCGAATAATTCTGCATGAAAAACCCATTTATCTAAATTAAAGGGGATCTATCCCCCGTTACCTCCTTTATACTTAACCAATAAACCTCCCAACCTAATCAAGGTAGTTCCTTCGCATAATAAACCGGTGTACCAAATTTGGAGCAAATCGAATAATTCTGCATGAAAAACATATTTATCTAATTTAAAGGGGGGGGGGACTAGCCCTCTTTTCCCGATTTATACTTAACTAATGAACCTTCAACTCTAATCAGGGAAGCTCCTTAACATAATAAACCGGTATACCAAATTTGGAGCAAATCGAATAATTCTGCATGAAAAACCCATTTATCTAAATTAAAGGGGAGTCTAGACCCCCCCCTCTTTTCCCCCTTTATAATTAACCAATGAACCCCCAAAACTAATCAGAGGAGAGCTTTATCGGAATGAACGTAGACAAATTTTTTGAAGCAAATCCGATAATTCTGCATAAAAAAAACATTTATCTAAATTAAAGTTGGGATTAGCCCCCCGTTGTCCCCCTATGAATCCCCAAAACTAATCAGGAAGCGCCTTATCAGAATGAAACCAGAAAAAAAAATGAAGCAAATCGGATGTTTCCATCAAGAGTTATCGCGTTACGTACATACGTACGTACATACAGAACCGGTGGGCACATTAGTTCTCAAGCTTTGATAGCATGTGAGCTAAAAAATAAAAATAAAAAATTACAGTATTTTTTAAGCTACATGCTCGCAGTAAATAGAACCGGTACCGGATATGACCACAGAGGCTCTGTTTTGCTGTCTCCTTTCCCATACCGGATTTTCAAAACCAGATCTAACTTGTAATGATTTTAATTTCAAAGAATTATTATTAAGAATTCATTATTATTAAGAAATGCAACATTTGCTGTCTATTTAGGGCCCCGTCACAAAAATCCATTAAATGAAACAGGCGTCTTCTCAAAAATCGTAATTATAAAACAGACCCTTTCACAAAATTCTATTCCATAAAAACATACTATTAATTAATTATTTTATTATTGTTAGGTTTAAAAATCTGTAATTTGTAAAGAAAACAAGTTCCCCCGAAAGGAAAACTTTAGCATTTTCTTTTCGCAAAATGCCTCCTTCACCCCCCACCCCGCAAAGAAAAACCCCTGCAATTACCCCTGAATTTAATTTAGTACATACTAGGACAAAATAGTATTATTATTATTATTATTTGATAAAGATTACATTCAATTTTTCCTTATAATAATACTTTACTATCTAAATACTTTTCTTATAAAACGTTAACTTGTAGCATTAACATAATTTTAAATAATTTTTTAGGTGCGTTCGTTATTATATAAATACGTAGCACCTATAGTCGTCGTTCAGTCCGTATGTCTGCATATAACAGAGCAAAAACTACCCAACCGAATAGCCTGAAATTTTGAATATATAATTGTTGCAAAAGTTTGTCGAGTCATTTCAAATTTTATGAAAATCGGATGTATAGTTTAATTACAGGGATAGTCAAAAGTTTTTCGTTAGATTACGGCCAATGAGAAAAAATTATTGCAAGTGCATTTTAATGTTGTTGCAGCCTTTAGAACAGAATGAAATTTATATGTATAACGGCCAAAACCCGAAATTGGCCAATTCCAGAACTGGCCAACAACGTTTTAAACTGACTGGCCAATTCGGGAATTGGCCGGCCAAAACCCGAACTGGCCAGATGCAATCGGCCAGTTTGCGAAGTGGCCATACACTATCGGCCAATTCGCGAAATTGGTATATAGAAACCGATTTTTACGTTTTATCATTTTCTAACATAGTTGAAAGTGTTTATGAATTCAATTTGTCTGGTCGTATGCATACCCGTGCTCTAACTCGGGTAAAGACTCGGATTGACTTGTAATTGTTATACTATTTAGGTTTATAAATACATTTTGGTATTACTAGTGAAGTTGTACTATTTTTGGTTAATTTGCAGGAACACACAAAAGTATTTCATTACAATATCATCAATGGTTTTTTCAGTGCATTTTAATGTTGTTACATTATCTCAATTATAATAAAATAGGTATGCTTCATTAAGATGGACGACAAATTGTTACCTAAAGGGTATGAAATAAGTAGCAATTATAGTTTGTCTACAGAAACACTCAAAAATATTTCGTTACATTGCAGTGAATGGTGAAAGATCATTTCTAGTGCACTTAATTGATATTACACTATTTCAAATATAATAAAATTTACATGCCTAACTCATGTAGTGAGCAATATGTTTTTTTTTTATATAGAGTATTGATTAAGTAGCCATTATAGTTCGTTTATAGGACTCCCAAAAGAATTCAGATAAAGAATTATGATATATGTGAAAAAATCGTTTATAAGGTATTTTAATTATGTTACACTACTTCAAATGTAATGAAACTCTTATATATTACTAATATGCTCTACAACATTTTTCTACAGTTTATTGCTTAGGTAAAATTTGTCGTTTATTTACAGAGTCCCTCAAATAATTTGTTTATTGGATTGGACAATGAATCCGATGCATCGATATTTGTCACAGAGGACAGAAATCTTCAGCAGATTAGAATATAATGCTCACAATAAACCCAATTTATCGAAATATATCAAACAGGCGGGAAATTGTCCAACATATCAGAATATTATCGTCACAGTATAGAACGTTCTTTCCTATCAAGTGTGCACGTCATTGCCACCTACCAAGTAGCCTTGAATCACCACTTCGTATATTGGCCAAGGCTTCCCGGCCAGTTCGCGAATTGGCCGGCCAAAACCCGAAATACGCTGTTCATTTCACGTATTTCGGGTTTTGGCCAGGAATCTCGGTCAGTTCCCGAATTGGCCGGCCAATTCGCGAACTGGCCAAGCTTCGGGTTTTGGTCGTAACATATGCACTTATGAAGTGCACTCAAATATACATTCAGTACAATTCGGTGCAAAAAATATTTATAAAACTATTTATATTACGAATGCCATTATCATTTGCCACGTTTGACGAGCAATTTCCAACTTGTTTGTTTATATGAAACAAAATTCATATAATTTATCAATAACTTCCTAATCTTCTTTAGATTTTTCTGATTTTTTTTTTTTAAATCAAGGATGCCTTTAACCAAGTTATTATATTTTAATTTTTATCTTTATATAATGTAAGCATGATGTGTCCAACAATATTGGACACTTTTGTATTTCAAAAATTAGTTCATCCACGTGTATTAAATCCATTTTAAATTCTAGCGAAAAAATTCGATACGCAACCAGAACCAACAACTTACGAATCACTGATAAAGAAAATTAACCCTTTATCTACTGACGGTACTTATAAGTACCATTAAAATAACTTGTTATAAAATTCATTTAATGCATCGATTAGTAGTAACACTGTTTAGAATGAGTTATAGATGCATTACTTTATCTTGTTCCGAGAGCATTACTGGTTACACAAAACAAAAATATTTTTAAAAGGATGATTTCTTTTGCTTTTGCATCTTTTCAGCTTTCTTGGCATTGGGAGGGAGGGGGGAGAATTTTTCAATTCGGAAATATTTCTATATTTCTATTGTAAGAACATTATATTTGTACATTTCCTAATTCTACAAAATACCTAGAAAAATATTTAAAATAAAAGATTTGAGTGGGGTTATAAATAGTGCACAAAATCCCTATAAATTCAAATTTAATTAATCCTTCTAAATCGTTCAATTCTTCTAAAATCCAATTAAAATTTATTAAATAATTATGCAAATTTTCTAATGTAGTTTAAAAAATTCATGAAAAATGCTTTAGAAGATAAAATTTTCATGAATTCATAATCCAGTACATGAAGGGTTAAAGTCAGCGTCAAAACTACGGTTCGTCTGGACAACATAGAAGAAACAAAAGACTTGAGCACGCCACCAGCTCCTAGCGAGTTGGCTTTCATCTAGAATAATAGAATGATTCCTATTAATGTCAAACAATATAGACGCACACATGGCGTATAAAACTAACAGTTTCAATTCATTGATAGGGTTTTCAATAGATCCATACAGTCTGAGAGTTCTGTTTGCGGTCGTTAGTGAGAAATCAGCCTCGATTACGGACAGCAAGATTCCCAGGACAAGAGCCTGCTGCACAGCGTTGAATATTTACAGAAGATACATATTTTAAATCTCAATTCAAGTCATTTGATTTATTAACAGTCGTTGTTGGGATATTGCAATTGATGAATTGAAATTGGACAACAAATAATGTTACAAAAGCAGGTAGTTTACACTGTTAAAAATCGGCTGAAAACTGTTTAATCATTTTACCTTTTTTTTTTTTTAATAACTGTTACTTGACCATATTGTTAACGTATTATGACCATATTATGGTCACGATCATAAAAAATACGGTTAATAACTCTTATCTGTAAAAACGGTCGAATGACTGGGCAGTTTGCTGCAATTTCTTAACTGTGTACCTATAGGACCAGACAATAATGCCGGCCCTGTGCTTTTTCCATCAAGGTGTTGAAACAAGTGCCTAAAAGGTAATTGAATGAAAGGCAAAAGGCAAATAAACCAATGAAAGGGCCTACCTATCGGCATTTCTAAATTTCAAATAGCCCCTTATTTTCCATCCCGTATTGAGAGAAGTGCCGTCACATCCAAATACAACGACTTCATCTAAGAAGATGTTCTTTTCAGATAGATATAAAACAGCACTTCTAAAACTATCTCTACCGGTTCCAGCTGTAGTAGTTATCTGACCAGAGTACTTTGAACCCGGCTCCTGTATTTCAAAAATGTGCTATTTTTGACAATGTTTTCGAAATTTCAAATGCGATGAAGCGAACTAAATATTTTAATCGATTTTAAATAGTTTTTATGTTACCCTTCTAATTTCAAAATGTGATTTTTACGCACTATTAGAAGTAGGTCTGAATATGTTTTTAAATTTTCATCATGTAATTTTAAAAATTGTCAATTTTGGTCATAATTTCCAAAATACATGTGCAATGCGCGGCCTAAAGATATTAACCGATTTTAAATAACTTTTTCTGTTATTCTCCTAAATACGAAAAGCTGACATTTACGCACTATTAGAAGTAGCTCTGAATATTTTTTAATTTTCATCATTAATTTAAAAAATCGTCACTTTTCATCATATTCTCAAAAATCCAAGTGGAATGCGCGACCTAAAGATATTAACCAATTTCAAAAATATTTGTTGCGTTATTCTTCTAATTACAAAAGGCAACTTTTCTGCGCTATTAGAAATCGATCTGAAAATTTTCGCTTTTTTCGACCCAATCTAATGTACAGTCGTGGGGGAAAAAGAAAACACCCTTTACTAACTCTGCAAAAAGTTATCCTAGAAGAAAATTACTGTTACCACAAGATTGGTAATAAAGTCTACTTTTAAATGATGTATATAAAATTAGCTTAGGGGTCATCTACATATTAAAACGAACCATAACTTTGTTTATTCAATAGCAGTACACAATTCTGACAGCATAAATGAACTCTACACCCTTCAATTAGCCTAAAAACAAATTTTTATGCAATTTGTTCGATAAGTTTCCGAGAAATTAATTGTTTTAAAACGAGCGTATTTTAGGGGCAGTATCCAAATTGAAGTTCGGTACTCGACCTAGAGAGCCTCCTTCTTGATCAAGGTGTTTTAAGCGCCACTCAAGCAGTCATTGAAGGCTGCTAGATTATAGGATATCATAAGTAATTTCAAAATAGATACTCACTTAAAATAGCAAATAAAGCCTTTTTGCAAGAATATTAAAAAGCTGAAAACCAACTTTTAAATATGCACAAATAATACATGAAAAGTAGCAAACAGCTGTTTCAAATCTACTAGCGAGATCCTTCTTCAGTGCAAGATAGGGCAAGGCACAGCGTGTTAGAAAAAGCAAGGCTGAGCAAAATGACAGAGGCTTATATACCCGATGCGGGTAGAGAATGCGTCAAAAACAACCAATGAGAGATAAGCAGATGAAACGACTGAATGAACAAGTAGCGACATCTACCGGAGAACGAGAGAAAAAGAAACCAAAAAAGAGGAAATTAAATTAATGCTTTTCAAATACTTGGAAAATCGAGAGTACTAGATCAATCACTGACCAAAGAGTGAGAATTTTTAATGATGTGGTAAGCTTCCAAAAATCAAAATCAATGTTAGAAGAACATTTTTGGATAATGATGGCTGAGGAAAAATTGAACCTATGTTGAAAAGACCAACAATGTTGAGCAATAGAAGAACATTTGTGTCGTCTAGTTGCAAAACCGGGCCATCTCCAAAAAACAAAATTTTTGGGAAAAGCTGATTTTTTGCCACACTTAGCCAAATAAAGTTTGGATCCAAAACTCTTCAGTTTTATAGTCATTAGGGCAGTATATTTGAAAACACGAAATAAGGTGGCAGGGGCACATGAAGGGAAGCAGTTATTTAAGTCTTTGGTTTGGATTTGGCCGCTTTTGCAACTTACTTTGGAGTTGGCCGATTTTGCAACAAACCAGAAATTAATTTTTGCTAAATTAAATCTGACATTGGGTTTTAGGGGTAGCAAATATACAAAAATGTATTGTTGAACTAAATGTTATTTAACAAAAATAACTTTAGGAAATTTATTTACGTAAAACGACATTTACACAGTTACTGATTTTTAAAACTGACTAACAGTTAAAACTAACTGACTAGCTATTAAATCTGACTTAAATGTCACTAACCAAATGATATAAATGACATGATATTATTTTAAATAAAATTATTAAATTTAAAAAACGTAAACAAAAATCATAGCATGTACAGTACATGTACGTACAATTTCAAACTTTAGTGGTCTCATCGTTTTCAACAGTCTCACAAATTTCGTCAAATTTCGTCTCACAAATTCATGATCCATGCGGCTTCTTCTTCATCATCTCTGCTTTCTGCTTCTTGAGCAGCTGATGCTAATATTTTTTTTTAGGTAGCTTTCATTACAAAAAGCTACCTATTGCAGCCGTTCGGAGGAAAGCGATTTCAAAAAATTTTGGTATATTTTCATCGATCATGACCCCTAGACCCCGAAACCACCCTCCGTTCAAAAGTTGATATATATAGTGCGCGTGGATATATTGAAAAATACTGAAATATTAATCGGTATGTTGTATATTATTTCTATTTTATATCCTATAAATATTTAAACAGGTTTTATTGATTTTTCCATTTCATATTATTTGTTTCTATTCTGTTTTCAATTTTAATCAATTCACTTGATTTTAATGGTTGTTTGGGCGCAGGGAAAAATAATTTTTAGCTTTAGCTTATTTTTCTCACAGAAAACAACCATATTGCTTATATCATTGAATTCTGTGTCCTTGATAACGTAATTCAATATATAAGCTTTTCCATTATTTGTCGGTGTCCACTTTCTTCTTTTTTCTTCCATAATAATTCTTATAATAAATTATTTGGCACTTTTTTTATACTTACAGCTTTAATTCATAATATTACGGTTTTTGATGGTGGTAGGTTATGTTTAATTAATGGTTATATATATATATATATATATATATATATATCTGATCTTTGTCATACTGTAACTCTCGTATTTATGAACCGATTTGGATGAAACTCGGTGTGTACATAGTACATACCAATGTCTCGACCAAGTTCGTTGGCCAGCTTCATCCGCCATCTTGTTTCAAAATGGCGGCCATTTTAAAAAAATTAAAATTTGAAATGTGGTACCAAAAAATTGAAAATCGAAAAATATTTTTCCCTTATGTGTTTGACCTTGATACAAAGATTCCGGAGCAGTGTTTGTTTTGTCTATATCTTAAAAAATGGCTGAGTTATAGCACTTTGAATTTCTAGCGTGGCTGACATTTTGAAACGTCCTGAAATTTGTCACGCGATAACAGGCGTATTTATGAACCGATTTGGATAAAACTGGGTGTGTACATAGTATATGCCAATGTCTCGACCGAGTTCGTTGGCTAGCTTCATCCGCCATCTTGTTTCAAAATGGCGGCCATTTAAAATTTTTAAAAAAAGTTTAAATTTGAAATGTGGTACCAAAAAATTGAAAATTGAAAAATATTTTTCCTTATGTGTTTGAACTTGATATAAAGATTCCGGAGCAGTTTTTGTTTTGTCTATATCTTAAAAAATGGCTGAGTTATAGCACTTTGAATTTCTAATGTGGCTGACATTTTGAAACGTCCTAATATTTGTCACGCGATAACAGGCGTATTCATGAACCGATATGGATGTACCTTAGTGTGTACAAAGTACATACCAATGTCTCGACCGAGTTCGTTGGCCAGCTTCATCCGCCGTCTTGTTTCAAAATGGCGGCCATTTAAAAAATTTTAAAAAATTTAAAATTTAAAATGAGGTATCAAATTTGGAAAATGAAAAAGATTTTTTCTTAAGTGTTTGCCCTTCATACAAAGATTCCGGAACAGTTTTTGTTTCGTCTATATCTAAAAAAATGTTTGAGTGAAACGAAATGGTGACGTGAATGAAACGACCAGATTTTTGTCACGCGATAACAGGCGTATTTAGGAACCGATTTGGATGTAACTTGGTGTGAACCTAGTACATACCAATGTCTCGACCGAGTTCGTAGGCAAGCTTCATTCGCCATCTTGTTTCAATAGGGAACATTTAAAAAACTTCTTTAATTTAAAATTTAAAGTGAGGTATCAAAAAATTGGAAAACGAAAAAGGGTTTTTTTATGTGTTTGACCTTGATACAAAGACTCCGGGGCAGTTTTTGTTTCGTCTATATCTTAAAAAATGGTTGAGTTATAGCACTTTGAATTTCTAGCATGGCTGACATTTTGAAACGATCTGATATTTGTCACGCGATAACACACGTATTTATTAACCTATTTGGTTGTAAGAAGGCATGTGGATAATATATAGCAATGTCTTGACCAAGTTCACTGGCTAGTTTCATCCGCCATCTTGTTTCAGAATGGCGGCTATTAAATTAAAAAAAAATTATATTTAAAGTGAGGTGCAAAATTTAGAAATTGAAAAAGGTTTCTTTCTTAAGTATTTAACATCGATATAAGGATTCCGGAGCATTTTTTGTTTTGTCTTTATCTTAAAAAATGGCTCAGATATAGCAGTTTGAATTTGTTTATGTGGGTGACATTTTGAAAAATCCGATTTTTTGCCTGCGACAGCACTCGTATATATCAACGATTCCTATGTGAGGGAGCATGTGCACAGGAATTACTAAGGTCTCGACCAAGTTCAATGGTTAGCCTCATCCACCTAGTTGTCTTAAAAGGGCAAGCACTTCAAGATATCGCCGAATTTGGAAACCAAATGAAGAGCTGAGTGGATGAACATGTTAAGTCAAAAAGCTAAGATGCGTTACTGACATGCGCCGTTTTATCGGTTAAAAAAAGGAAAAGAAAATCGCCAAAATTTGGGAATATTTCCTTCAATGGTAACCTGGCTATTATGCTTGAATTAAGTTATTGCTGTTGAAATTTGATTTTGTAACCCTCGTTTGCGTGCTTCTGGAAAGAGGAGAAGGAAAATTATTGCGAATGCATTTATTACTTCATCGATGATGAAATATAGAAAATTACAGAATTTCAAAGCTTATCTGGAAGTAAGCAAACTTCAACGCGTTACTACGATCTTATACACTGTTCAAAATCTTTAATTTTACTGCAGACTCACTCCACCGCTTTTAGAGAAAACGGTTACTTGACTATATTATGGATCATTCTCATTGGTCAGAATAGAGTTATTCTATAAAAGCGATGGAGTGACTTAAGCACCGAATGCTGCAGATTTTTAACAGTGTAAAGTGCCCTTCTACATCAGAGATAGTTTTTTTGTCCTCTAAAACTCCCCGTAAAAAAACTATTTACGCATTATAAATATTGCAAAAAATGAATTTAAAAAGCATATCATTCATATTTGAACGAAATTACTTTCATTTTAGGGTTTTTTATTCATGTACTTTACAAATATTGTTTATTTCAATAAACAGTAACGTACATTAATCAAAAACTTGTGCTATAGCGCCGAGAATATGTAGTGTGGAAATCGACTATCTCTATAATACTTAGAAAAGCGGTAAAATATTGTATCCCTTAAATGTGCAACGATGCTGCTGAAATATTGAGATCGCAGCGACATCTGCAGGATATTTTTTAAAACTGCAAGATATTGCTAGTCTATACAATGTAGTACGAAAATCCCGCAGATGTCGCTGTGATCGACTCTTTGGATTTCAGCAGTATCGTCGCACATTTAAGGATACAAATTTTTAGCATTGTTTGGATAGCAGATTTGCACACTATGTATTCTAGACACTGTAACTAAGCTACGTTACAGCTATAGGGTCTGGAATATATCGTATTGAAAACGGCTTTCCCAGTAATACTTAAAAAATTACTTAAATATTGGATCCCATAACTTTCAAACGATGCTGAAATCCAAAGCGTCGATTGCAGCGACATCTGCAGAATATTTCTTAAAACTCCAAGACGATTTGGTCTACACCATCTAACTATTAATAAAGATGAACTGACATATCCTTAAAATGGTGAAGCTTCAACTGTAACCGCTTTTACAAGCGCTGATTACCTCCGGTGGAAACTTTCACCAGTAAATCTATATAAAAAAAATTTCCCTATTTAAAAGTCTTTATTAACCCATTTTCGGCCAAAGGTGCGTAAACGCACCATTTCAATAAATATTTTTTTTTATTAACACTGTGAGGAATATTTTTCACTAATTTTATTTTTCTGCTATTTTTAAGGTTTCTGGAGACATCTATAAAATATCAGTAATTCAATTGGAGTAAACACTTTCTGTTGAGAAATTTTCAAAATACGCGAGTCTTTTAAAATTGAAACGGTTAGTGACAAATTCGACTTTTTGAAAATGTATAATTATTCCACTTGAGATTAATCATATTTTTTATAATGGATTGAAGTTCCAAGTTCTGTAAATAAAATAATAATAAAACAAATGTCATAAAAAATTTAAAAAAATATATTAATTTGAATTAATTAAACTGACATATCCTTAAAATGGTGAAGCTTCAACTGTAACCGCTTTTACAAGCGCTGATTACCTCCGGTGGAAACTTTCACCAGTAAATCTATATAAAAAAATTTTCCCTATTTAAAAGTCTTTATTAACCCATTTTCGGCCAAAGGTGCGTTATGGTAAAGGTGCGTTAAAATTTAATGGTGCGTTAGCGCACCATTGACCGAATGCCTGAGCCGAATGCATTTTATTTTTCAAATAAATTATTATTTTTCATGCACGAAACTTTTTTTTGTCTTAATGAATGTAATTTAAGCATATTTCAATGAAAATAATACCACATTTTATAATATTTCTATGGTTGGCCTAAAATGGGTTAATACAAAATTTCAGTCATAAATAATCACAAAAATAGATTTTCATTTTTACAGGTAGGAGTTTACTTTGCGGTCATCAGGCTCTGCGTTTCCGCCATATTGTGACAACCGGTAAAACAAACTGACTGTTTTACTAGGCAGGAACAAGGCGCTTAAATAAGACAAAATTTTTTATTCAATTTTACTGGTTGGAAGTTTGCTCAGTCGGTATTCAGAAACTTTAGATCCGATTTTAAAAAAGCAGCTGCCATCTTGTGACAACTCCTCAGTTACTTCACTCGCAACTCGTAGACAGTATACTTTATGTCTCCTCCTCTTTGTTCGTAACTCCATTGTCTACACTATTAAAAATCTGCTGCTGTAGCTGCATCGTCCCTCCACCAACTTTATATAAAACTACAACGTCTAGAATATATAGTGTGGAAATCTGCTATCCAAACAGCGCTAAAAAGTTGTATACTTTAAATGTGCAATGATGCTGAAATCCAGGGAGCCGATCGCAGCGACATCTGCAATATATTTTGAAATTTCAAAGTAAACATGGTATTATTACAGCGTCTAGACCAAATCGTCTTGGAGTTTTAGAAAATATCCTGCATATGTCGCTGTGATCGACTCATTGGATTTCAGTATCATTTGACATTTAAGGGATTCAGTATTTTAGCGTTTTTTTATGTATTACTGGGACAGCCTATTTCCACACTATATATTCTAGACGCTGTAATAAAACGGTTACTTTATTATATTCTGGAGCATTTAC
Organism: Maratus speciosus; assembly: GCA_963932465.1. Taxonomy (NCBI): domain Eukaryota; kingdom Metazoa; phylum Arthropoda; class Arachnida; order Araneae; family Salticidae; genus Maratus; species Maratus speciosus. Next base: position 143,337,038 of record OZ010787.1, on the reverse strand, counting down.
ATTGGTCACTAAAGGGATATTCTATAAAAGCGGTGGAGTGACTACGCAGTAAATACTACAAAATTTTAACAGCGTAATCTAACAGGCCACTTTAAATCACCAAAATGACGTGATGATTTTATTTAAAAGCTTGCGAGAAATGAACCTTATCCCTTAACCGGAAACGTACATCTGTGAGATGGTTGCGTCTACATGTCTGCTCTTAATATTTTCTCTCTCCGACATTCAAAACTTATTTTTATGCTGTTATATTAAAAGATTGGTCCTGTTAATGCATTACTATTAAAGATTAAATGTTTAAGTTCACTATTTGGTAAAATTTTAAGTGTTCTGTTTGAGCACGGAATTTTCACGTTTCCGGTTAAGGGTTAAGCACACGACCTGAGGTCGATGCTAAAATTCGTTTGCTGGCGGTATTTACTGTCGAGTATTATCATAGAAGTCTATGAAGTGTGAGTTATTAATGATTGATTGTAAAAAATACCGAAAAAAATTCTTTGTTGCAGCATTATATACTTAATATATTGTTTTATTAATTCAAAATGTTGTTCTGTATGCGAGAAAATTCCCTAAATTTGCAAAATTTTGGTTAAAATTTATGCACTCAACCTAGGTCGAGGCTAAAGTCGTCTGCTTGCGGTGTTTGCGCTTGCGCGTACTGGCATTCTGGAGGTGCAGTGTTTAGAATAACAGATCAGCATACCGCCGGCTCTGGCGAGGCTAACGAAAAAGACAGGCTACCACAGTGCATCCCACGTGTCATTTTTTACAGACTGCTAGAGTGACGTGATGCTCTTTTCTCACACCTTCATTGGTCCATTCGAGCATCACGTGATTCCAGCGGTCTGTATTAAAGATACGTGGAATGCACCGCGATAGCCTGTCTTTCTCGTTAGCCTCGCGGCTTTGGCGTCTAACGTCACGTGCATACGGTCCATTAGAATTTGAACTATCTGATGTCTACTCTGATATAGAAGGGCATTTTAAAAGCACGAAATGACGCAAGTAGCACATTTAGCATAAGATTTATGTTGTAAAATATGTCTTTAAGCTTTATTTTGATTGTTTTGTAAAAATACATATTTTTGTGCTTTTTAATACGTCTTTATTTATAAGTAGTGGATATCTCATGATTCAAAGTTGTCCACGTATTAGAAAATAGCAGTTCGGCGTGCACTAGAAAAGTGCGCCAATCAAAAAGTCGCCAAACACCCGTGCCGTGTAGTGTCGAAGCACATCTGTTCAAAAACAGATAACATCTTCATCCACTCAGCTCTTCAAATATAAGTTACTTTAAATAAAATCAGCTTGGATAAAGCTGACTAATTTCGCGAAATTCTCATTCATAATGATTTAGTATTGATAAAAATTAGTATTGAATCTTCTATAATCGGTTCCCACTAAATTGAGCTTCGTGTGTTTGAATAATATAAGCTAGCTTTTTAAAAATAAGGAATATGAAAGCTACCTCTTCCTCTCGGCACTAGCCGGAAGGACTTTTTAAATAACCGCTTGTCAGCATACCAGTTTTGTCCGAAATGATTTGTCAGTAAGTTTTTGACACTCCGAAGTTATAGAGGCTTCACCACGGTATCCGGAGCCACGTCCTCAAGCTTGCTGTTCCTAATACTTCTCTTACACTTGACAACAGAATTTCTGACTTCTACCTCAGATATGTAGAAGACCTCCCCTTGCACCAACACCTTACTTTTATATTTTGTTATGATTTTTTTTTCATAGGATCAAATTTGATATGCCACTGTGCAAGTGGTTTGAGGAAGAAATTGCTGGCCGTCTTCCAATCATGGTTGGTGTAATTTCCTCCCGGCTTGAAAACTGTTCCGTGTTCAGATAAAATTTCTTCATACTTTGCAGGCTGAACGAGAGGCTCGATCTTCTATCTCCTTTCAATTTGAGCTAAACCACGATCTGGAGAGATAAAAGAATACTGAATCAACTTAGGCAAGTTATTAGATTAATACATATCATGACATCATGATGATTAATTAATCAAAATATGCTAACTATGATGCTATTATGCTATCAATTAATTATGTATTATATTATCACCAGGATGGATTACCCATAAGACCAACTTAGGCCAATGCCTAGGGGCGTACGTTGGGTAGGGTTTGCAAAATTAAGAACTTTAATGTATTTAAATTTGATGAAATAAGGACAATTTAAAATTTTAAAGAAATGTGTTAAATAAAAAATGAATTTGTAAAAATTATATTTAAAACAATTTTTCCACTTTTCGATACACCAACACAAAATTCTCTCAGATTTTAAGTGTAACGCAATCTACAATCCTCAAAATACCAAAATTTATAAAACAAAATTTTAATGGATTATTCATTAATTAAATAATTTTAAAAATTCTTAAATTTATCAGAAAAAATTCACTTACAGTTTTAGGAAAGGGTGGGGGGGGGGGGTCGCAGAAAAGTATTTTGGCCTACGAGTCAAAAAATGATAAACCGCCCCTTGTTATCAAAAGGTGTAGATTACCTTTGAATTTTGGCTTTTCTCCTTTACCACATCGTAGGTCCACTTTGCCGCTTCCTTAGCTGATTAGTAAACACTTCTTCCATAAACTTTTCCATAGTCGGAGAAAACACGAAGCTAAATTATTAGTAAATTTGTATGCACCAAGGGAGAGCAGTCACAGGCGAGAGGAAACATGATAACGTTAATCTAAGCAACAACTGAGAGGTTATTATGGGGCCGAGCAGAAGCGTCATCTAGTGGATATGGAGATGGCCGGTTTTGAAACTCACCGGCTGGAGGATCTGGCGGGTTTTGCAACACATCGTGATTTTCAAACGCATATAACACAGGGATTGGCCGGTTTTGGCATGCTTTACCGTTTCCAGACGGTAGAAACTTTTAATTAGAACTGAAAAAACTGAAAAAACACATTTTGCCTTTTTGAGGAGTTGGCCGGTTTTGCAACTAGACGACACATTTAAGCTCCTGATTTTTAACATAACCTTCATGCTCTTTTAAACGAAAGCTGAGAGCATGTTTAGTCTGGCCAATACAAAAAAGACCACACTGGCAAGAGATTTGGTAAATACCCCCAGTTATCTAGGCGATCAGTGGTGTTAAAACGCGGTAAACCAACATTTAAAATGCCCAAATAATGCGTGAAAAGCAGCAACCAGCTGTTTCGAATCTACAGCGAGATTCTTCTTCAGTGCAAGATAGAGAAAAGAAGAACAGCGTGCTATAAAAAGTAAGGCTGAGCAAAATGACAGTCAGAGACGCGCTGCCTTATACACCCTATGTGGGTAGCGAAAGCGCCAGAAACAACCAATGAGAGAGAACCAGTGGAAATGACTGGGTGGACAAGTAGCGACATCTACCGGAGAAGGAGAAAAAAAGAAACCAAAAAAGAGGAAACTAATGCTTTCCAAATACTTGGAAAATCGAGAGTACTAGATCAATCACTGACTAAAGAGTGAGAATTTTTAATGATGTGGTAAGCTTCCCAAAAATCAAGATCAAGGTTAGAAGAACATTTTTGGATAATGGTGGTTGAGGAAAAATCGAACCTATGTTGAGAAGACCAAGAATGTTGAGCAATAGAAGAACGTTTGAGCTCCTGATTTTTAACATAACCTTCATGCACTTTTAAACGAAATCTAAGAGCACGTTTAGTCTGGCCAATATAAGAAAGGCCACACTGACAAGAGATTTGGTAAATACCCCAGTTATCTAGGCGATCAACGGGGTTTTTGAGATTTGAAAAAGTGATTTTATTAACAGGAGAAAAAATAACATTAAAATCAAACCTTCTTAAGATTTTAGCAATTTGCTGACTGATTTTAGGAAAAAATGGTAACACAACTGAAGTATTAGAGTTGGAATTAGAATGCTTTTCAGAATGGACAGGTTTCGTCAATTTCTTATAAATAGAATCAATAATATTAGAGGAATAACCACGATCAACAACAGTAGCTTTGAGGTAATTAAGTTTAGCACTAAGTAACTGAGGAGTGGAACAAATATTGGTAGCCCGAAAAACAAAAGTATTGAAAGCAGCGAATTTCTGGTTAGGGGGATGAGAAGAATGCCTGTGAGGTGGGAGACTGACAGCAAAATGTTTACGAAAGACGGTAGTCTGAAAGTCATTTTCACAACAAATAACAAGGACATCGAGGAAAGAAAGACAGTTATTGGTCTCAATTTCAGAGGTAAATTGAATGCAGGGATCAATGGAATTCATAATGGAGAGAATATGATTAATATCCGAATTTATTTCAACCAGGACATAAACATCATCAGCATAACGAACATAGAACGGAAATTTTAAAATTTCAAAAAGTCTGACCTCAAAATAGTGCATATAAATATCGCATAAAATTGGACTAAGAGGATTACCCATAGCCAAACCATCAATCATGCGGAAGAAATTACCATTGAAAACAAAAGTATTTTGCGACAAGCAAGCGCGAGTGAGAAGGATAACTTCCTCGATTTCAAAATAAGAAAAACGGAATTCACAAAGCCTCTTCTTGAGACAATCTAAACCTCCCTCAACCGGAACGTTTGTAAATAATGATTTAACATCAAAAGTAACCATCATGTGACCCTGCGGCTTAAAATTGTGAAGTTTATTAACAAAATCAAAAGAATTCTTAACAGTGAAACAGTTACTGCTCAAAAGTGGGGGAAAAACAGAAACTAAATATTTGGCAAGCTTATAAGAAGATGTACCGATACTAGAGACAATAGGTCTAAAAGGAATGTCAGGTTTATGGACCTTAGGTAAATCATAAAACCTGGCACAATCCGCAGTAGACGGAATAAGAGACTTCTTAAAGTTAGCAGGAATAATGGAAGAAGACTTGATGGCAGACTTAATAGAGTTAATTTCACTAGTAGAAGTGTCTTTGCGGATGTCCACATAAGGACCATCTTTAATTAATTTATGGGATTTTTCCAAATACGAAGATTTGTCGAAAAGAACAATCTGACCACCTTTGTCAGCCTTAGTAATGATTAAGTTTGGATCAGAACGCAAAATTTTCAGACATTGTTTAACTGGATTTTTAAGATTGGGCTTATAAACATTAGAATTGAAATCAACAGTATTGGCAATGAGATGCCTGATGGACTCTTTTTGAGAAGAAGATAGAGCGCTGTGCTTAAAGGCCCTTTCAATAGGAGCAATTAGATTAGGTAAAGAAGGAACAGCAGAGACAGAGAAATTGTTATTCAATTTGAGAGCATCGAGCTGATTGTAACTTAAAGAAACACTCGAAAGGTTGACAACAACATTTTGGTTAACAACAGGCAAATTGCTGGAGTTATTAACGACAGAACTTTTACAAAGTGCGTTAAATTTCTTCTTTAAAACCGAACAATGAACAGAAGAAGCTGTGAGAACTCTACTCCATGACCTTCTGTCTATAGACTCAAAATCAGGTGTAGAATTAGCGAGGCTGATATGTAAGGAATATAACTCGCGCTCTATATGAGCAATTTTATGGCGAGTCTCTTGAATCAAAGCTCTTAAAAGAGCTAATTTAGAACAAAATAAGACCTTGTCAATTCTATTAGAAGAAAATAAATTATTTTTGGTTTCTTTTCTCTCCTTCTCCGGTATATGTCGCTACTTGTCCACCCAGTCGTTTCCACTGCTTCTCTCTCAATGGTTGTTTCTGGCGCTTTCGTTACCCGCATAGGGTATATAAGGCAGCGCGTCTCTGACTATCATTTTGCTCAGCCTTGCTTTTTCCAGCACGCTGTTCTTTTTTCTCTAACTTGCACTGAAGAAGAATCTCGTTGTAGATTCGAAACAGCTGTTTGCTTCTTTTCACGCATTATTTGTGCATTTTAAACGTTGGTTTACTGCTTTTTAATATTCCTGCACAAAGGCTTTAATTGCTATTTTAATGATCAGTGGTGTGTTTGAGATTTGAGGTCACTATTTTGAGGTCAAACTTTTTGAAATTTTAGAATTTCCGTTCTATATTCGTTATGTTGATGATGTTTATATCCTGTCTGAAATGAATTATGATATTCATCATAGTCTCTCTATTATGAATTCCATTGATCCCTGCATTAAATTTACCTCTGAAATTAAGACCAATAACTGTCTTTCTTTCCCGGATGTCCATGTTATTCGTTGTGAAAATGACTTTCAGACTACCATCTTTCGTGAACCTTTTGCTGTCAGTCTCCCACCTCACAGGAATTCTTCTCATCCCCCTAAGCAGAAATTCACTGCTTTCAATACTTTTGCTATTCGGACTACCAGTATTTGTTCCACTCCTCAGTTACTTAGTGCTGAACTTAATTACCTCAAAGCTATTGCCGTTGATAATGGTTATTCCTCTAATATTATAGTTTCTATTAATAAGAAATTAACTAAACCCGTCCATTCTGAAAAGCAGTCTAATTCCAAATCTAATACTTCAGTTGTGTTGCCATTTTTTCCTAAAATCAGTCAGCAAGTTGCTAAAATCTTAAGAAGGTTTGATTTTAATGTTACTTTTTCTCCTGTTAATAAAATCCCTTTTTCATATCTCAAACGCCCCATTGATCGCCTAGATATCTGGGGTATTTACCAAATCTCTTGCCAGTGTGGTCTTTCTTATATTGGCCAGACTAAACATGCTCTACCACATCATTAAAAATTCTCACTCTTTAGTCAATGACTTATCTAGTACTCCTGATTTTCCAAGTATTTGGAAAGCATTAATTTAATTTCCTCTTTTCTTGATTTTTTTTCTCTCTTTCTCCGGTAGATGTCGCTACTTCTCCACTCAGTCGTTTCATCTGCTTCTCCCTCATTGGTTGTTTTTGGTGCATTCGCTACCCGCATCGTGTATATAAGCCTAAAATTATATATAAGCCTATTACAGTCTCTGTAATTTTGCCCAGCCTGCTTTTTCTAGCACGCTGTGCCTTACCTTATCCTGCACTGAAGAAGGATCTCGCTAGTAGATTCGAAACAGCTGTTTGCTGCTTTTCATGAATTATTTGTGCATTTTTAAACGTTGGTTTTCTGCTTTTTAATATCCAGTCACTTCTATCATAGACGGCCTTTTAAACCATCATTTTCTAATTCATCTCGAAACCATTGCCGGTTGCGACGCCATTCGTGTCAAGCCAGAGCTCATTGGTGGGCGGATTAGAGATCTGTTGTGTTTCTTTTTTATCAGAAAACACAACAGACCTCCACTCCGTCCTCCAATGAGCTCTGGCCTGACACCAAGAGCGTCGCAAACAGCAATGGCTTGGAGTCAGTAGAATGCACGCTACAGGGTGCCTGGCTCGGAGCTGTCCTTGAAGTAACCGTTTTCTAACCGTTCGTTGTGTCACTGTGGTACCAACTGCAGCTCGAATTTCTGCCGCAGACGCAGTACGATGCGCCACAGTCGTACGCCGAATACGGCGATCTTCCCTCTCAGGAGTGCCACGTGGCCGCCTGGAACCTGGTCTTCTTGAGGTAGTACCATCCCTTGACCACTAATTCCATCAATCATGCACAGTGGATAAATTCCAGCCAAGTCTTTCTGCAATATCACGGCAAGAAAATCCAGCTTCTCGTAGCCCGAATATGCGACCTCGTTCCAACTCGATGAGCTGTTGACAGTGGCTTCTTCGTCTCGTTAAAGACATTCTTGGCTAACATCAACTCAATACGCCACATTTCGAAGCTAAATAACGCCTACGAAATTTACAGCACGCATTTAAAGTAAACCTAATCTGCAAGTTCTGAGTGGCGCTACTAGCGCCACACTTATGCGCGAAGCGCGAAATTTCAATCGATGTCATCTTTCATATGTATAAACACGCCTACCAAATTTCGTTTATCTAACACAAGTCTTTCTTGGTGTTGGGATTTTTTTCCGCCAGTGTATATATATATATATATATATATATATATATATATATATATATATATAACCATTAATTAAACATAACCTACCACCATCAAAAACCGTAATATTATGAATTAAAGCTGTAAGTATAAAAAAAAAGTGCCATATAATTTATTATCAGAATTATTATGGAAGAAAAAAGAAGAAAGAGGACACCGACAAATAATGGAAAAGCTTATATATTGAATTACGTTTTCAAGGGCACAGAATTCAATGATATAAGCAAAATGGTTGTTTTCTGTGAGAAAAAAAAAGCTAAAGCTAAAAATTATTTTTCTCTGTGCCCGAACAACCATTATAATCAAGTGAATAGATTAAAAATGAAAACAGAATAGAATCAAATAATATGAAATGGAAAAATCAATAAAACCAATTTAAATATTTATAGCATATAAATTAGAAATATTACACAACATACCGATTAATATTTCAGTTTTTTTCAATATATCCACTCGCACATGGCTACGCACATGGCTACCATAATATCGTAAAGATTAAGGTGATTAAAACAGTTAAGAAATCACAGTAATTGATACCACAGGATGCAGTTAATATATTTTGAAATACCTTGATAAATACAATTAATATAATATAAAATAAAATAAATAGAATGCAATTACATTATTTAAAATAACTAAAATGCACTTTTAAATTACTTAATTACTGTTTAACAATATCGTCAAAATTTAGCTAAAAAATCCACCTGGTGTAGGAAATTACAACTGAAAAGGAGCTGCAAAAGACAAAATTTAAAACTTATCGTCAAAAGACAAATTTTGGCGCTGCCATCTAGTAGTATTTTTATTATTCAAATGTTATAAGATGAACAATTGAAAGCCGTTGACTGTAAAAATTTATCAACAGCAAAATCAAACAAATCCTTATATATAGATAATTATAGATAATTATAAACCAAATATAAACCTCACTATATATTTTTTTAAAAACTATTGTTAATAAATTTTTTTAAAAAAGCATTCAAAATATTCTATTATCTTACTCATTTAAACTACACTAAGAATTTAAATAATTCTATAACATTGATAATATATAGCATATAGCTATATGCTATAAAATAAATTCAATAATAATTAATATAAATATATATTAAAAATAATATAAAAATCGTTAATAATAACTATTATATATAAGATAATTATAAAATGAACAGGAAATAAAAAACATCTGGAAGTATATAGAAGATTATCAGATACTTAAATTCCCATTACCTAAAAATCTCAAATATAGTGTGTGGATTATTTTCATACAGCCATAAAAATCCAAAAAGTATAAATGTGGGACATTCAAACGCATTAATCCGATAATAAATTTTATAACACAAAGTGAAAATAGATCAATATTAAAAATAATAGAGGAATAATAGTAAAAATAATTACCCAATTTTAATACATACAGTATAACTTTAGTTATATTAAATACACTTATATGTATATTAATCACTATAAAAATGGCATACTATTAGTAATTAATATGATATTGTCCTGAGTAAATTAAAATTTAACAACAAATGATTGTAAATTAGATAAAACTTTAATTAAGCTAAATATAATATTAATGAAAGTCACCAATTACATATAAAATATCAAATCAACATCCTTATAAAATGCGTATTAAAAATAGTGATAATACAAAAGCCCCATTTTTTTAAATAAATTAACCATTGCGTATTATCCAGACAACACCACCCTCCTCCGTACTCTAACATCTACCCGCCCATCCAACCTATAATAATTTTTTTATATATTATTTTACAATTTTTAATTTTTTATAGATATTTTTTTATTTTATATATTTTTTTGTAATTTTGTTTACGCATGTGTTAATTTGTTTTAAAAGATCATGTAAGTAAAGTACTAATTGTATATTAATAAATGTATGAATTTTTTTTTGAAAACCATGATTTAATGCATCAAAATTAGTTTTTTAATATTATTGTTAATTAGAGGAGAAGAACATAAACATTTTATTCTATATAAATGATTAAGTATTATATTTCGAAATACAGAATGATGTAGACAAGATTTAAAATTTGTAAATGTATTAACATTGAATTTAAATTCTTTACGTTTGTCATATAAATCTGTGATTGTTTTGTTGTCTTTTATTTTAATTTTAAGATCTAAGATGTTAATTGTATTGTTAGATAAAAGGTTTTCCGTTAATTCCAAATTATTGGGATAATCTACTGGAAATTGAGTAATTACAGATTGATCAGTTTTAATTAAAATTATGCCATCAATATAACGATATAAATGTAGATTATTATTAGTAAAAGTACGTTCATAATGATATAAGTCTGATAATAAACTGGATGTACAACCGCCTTATCAACTTTTGAACGGAGGGTGGTTTCGGGGTCTGGGGGTCATGATCGATGAAAATATACCAAAATTTTTTGAAATCGCTTTCCTCCGAACGGCTGCAATAGGTAGCTTTTTGTAATGAAAGTTACCTAAAAGCTACCTATTGCAGCCGTTTGGAGGAAAACGATTACGAAAACTTTTGGTATATTTTCACCGATCATGAGCCCTAGACTCCGAAACCACCCTCCCTTCAAAATTCATATATATATATATATATACACTGGTTATCAAAAATTAAGGAAAAGTCACAAAATGCTAATTTTTAAATACGCGAACACTCAGAAGGAAATAATATAATTCGAGTAATTACTATCTCTACAACACAGCTAGCCCATATAACATCTCATTCATGTCACACATAGTCACAAGTGTCACAGTCACAAGGGTGAAGCAAAAAAATAGGAAATTACATACATCTCATTATGAGTCTCAAATGATCATTATATGTGACTCCACTGAGAAGTCAATATGACTAATGCTTTGTGACGTGTCACCAGGAGACTTTACAATGTAGTTAAATTGTGACTCTCGTGTGACTGTCATTTTGAGACTCAATTTCATAGTCATCATGAACGTTGCATTATGATAAGTCACCAAATAATATCATATTATAGTCACATGGAGACTTTTCCCAAAAGGGCACAATGGTGACTTCACAGTAGTCTCTCTGTCACCTGAAAGTGATCATGTGATTTTAAGGTGATATTATTTGGTAACTTATCACAATGCAGCGTTCAGGATAACTTTGAAATTGAGTCTGAAAGAGACTGTCACATGAAAGTCACAATGTAACTACATTGTAAAGTCACAGGGTGACTCATCCCAAGGCAGCAGTCACAGAGCCATCTCAGTGAAGTTACATATAGTGATCATTTGAGACTCATAATGAGATGTATGGAATTTCCTAATTTTTTGCTTCACCGTAGTGACTGGGACATTTGTGACCAAGTGTTACATGAATGAGATATTATATGGACTAGCTGTGTTGTAGAGATAGTAATTACTTGAATTATATTATTTCCCTCTGAGTGTTCGCGTATTTGAAAATTAGCATTTTGTGACTTTTCATTAAATTTTGATAACCAGTGTATATATCCATATATATATATATATATATATATACTAGCTGGAATGACCGAGCTAAGCTCGGTCAAAATTAGCTTTCTGTTTATCTCGATATATTTTTCCCACTGAATCCTTCTTGCTGTTTTAGATGCAATTAGCTAGACCGTGAAACATAGTGACCCAAAATGACCCACTAATCGAATTTTTTCGAACATGCGACCTATCACAATGCTCTTCACGAGCCTGAAAACGATGGAATACAAAATTTAGTGAAAATCGTTAGTCATTTTCTAGGTAAAATAAGGTTGATTCAAAAAACCACTAACCGAAATTCATCGACAGATGTGAGCTATTTCAATGGTCTTTTTGTACTGTGAAACGGTATAACAAAAAAAAATTGCCAAAATTGTTTGAACCTTTTTGAGATGCCGTTAGCTTGACCCCGACACATTATCGCCAAAATAACCCACTAATAGAATTTTCTTGAGCATGCGACCCAGCCCAATGGTTTTATCTTGTCCAGAAACGGTGTAGTACAAAGTTTTGTCAAAGTCTTTTGAGCGGGTTTTAGATACAGTTAGCTTAATCCTGATCCATTAGGGCCCAAAATGACCCATTGATTGAATTTTCTTGAACGTGCGACCCTGCCCAATGCTCGTATCATGCCCGGGAACGGTATTATACAAAATTATGTCAAAATGTTTTGAAGCGCTTTTTAAATACAATTAGCTTGACCCTGATCCATTGTGATAAAAAATGACCCCCTAATCGAATTTTATTGAACATGCGACCTAGTCCAATGGTCTTCTCGGGCCCGAAAACGATAGAATACAAAATTTAGTCAAAATCGTTTAAGCCGTTTTTTAGATACAATTAGCTGGATCCTGACACATTGTGACACAAAATGACCCACTAATCGAATTTTCTCGAACATGTGACTTAGCCCAATTCTCTTCTCATGCCCAGAAACGGTATACGTAATATAAAATTTGGTCAAAATGTTTTGATCATGATTTTAGATTCAATTATTTTGACCCTAGCCCATTGTGACCTAAACTGACACACTAATTGAATTTTCTCGAACATGTGACTTAGCCCAATGTTCCTCTCATGACCAGAAACGGTCGTATATTAAAAAATTTTGTCAAAATGTCTTGAACTGTTTTTTAGATATAATTAGCTTGACCTTGACCCATTACGACCCAAAAATGACCCACTAATCGAATTTTCTTGAACACGTAACCCATCCCAATGGTTTTTTTGTTGCCCGAAAATGGTTAGATACAAAATTTAGTCAAAATCAATTGAGCCGTTCTCTAGATATAATTAGCTTGACCCTGACCAATTATGAAACAAAATGACCCACTAATCAAATTTTTCGAACACGAGATGAATCCAAATTGTCTTTTCGTGCCCGAAAACAGTAGGGTGAAAATTTCGTCAAAATCGTTAGAGCCGTTATCTAGATAAACTTAGCATGACCCACTGTGACCCAAAAAATGACCAACTAATCGAATTTCCTCGAACATGTGACCCATCCAGATGGTCTTTTCGTGCCCAAAAATAGTTAGAAAAAAATTTAGTTAAAATCGATTGAGCCGTTCTTTTGATATAATTAGCTTAACCCTGACCCTTTATGACCCAAAATGATCCACTAATCTAATTTACTCAAACACAAGATCCATCCCAATGGTCTTTAAGTGCCCGAAAATGGTTAGATACAAAATTTAATCAAAATCGATTGAGCCGTTCTCTAGATATATTTAACTTGACCCTGACCCATTATGACTCAAAAGGACCCACTAATCGAATTTTCTCGAACACGAGACCCATCCCAATGGTCTTTTCGTGCCCGAAAACAGTAGGATGCAAAATTTCGTCAAAATCGTTAAAGATGTTATATAGATAAACTTAGCTTGACCCATGGTGACCCAAAAATGACCCACTAATCGAATTTTCTCGAACATGGGTTTTAGACCAATAGTTTTCTCGTAATACAAAACTGTAGAATATAGAGTTTAGTAAAAATCGTTAGAGCCGTTTTTTAGATAAAATTGGCTTGACCCATAGTGACCCAAAAATGACCCTCTAATCGAATTTTCTCGGACACGAGACCCATCTCAATGATCTTTTCGTGACCGAAAATGGCTAGATACAAAATTTAGTCAAAATTGATTGAGCTGTTCTCCAGATATAATTAACCTGTCCCTGACCCATTATGACCCAAAATGACCCACTAATTGAATTTTCTCGTACACGACACCCATCCCAATGGTCTTTTCGTGCCCGAAAACAGTAGGGTGCAAAATTTCGTCAAAATCGTTAAAGAAGTTATATAGATAAACTTAGCTTGACCCACGGTGACCCAAAAATGACCCATTAATCTAATTTTCTCGAACATGTGACTTAGCCCAATAGTTTTCTCGTAATACAAAACTGTAGAATATAGAGTTTAGTAAAAATCGTTAGAGCCGTTTTTTAGATAAAATTGGCTTGACCCATAGTGACCCAAAAATGACCCTCTAATCGAAGTTTCTCGAACATGTGACCTAGCCCAAACGTTTCTTCTTGTCGAAAAACGGTTGGATGTGAAATTTGGTGTAGATCGATTGAGCGGATTTTTAGATATAATTAGCTTGATCTTGACCCATTACGACCCAAAATGACCCACTAATCGAATTTTCTCGAACACAAGACCCATCCCAATGATCTTTTCGAGCTCGAAAATGGTTAGATACAAATTTTAGTCAAAATCGATTGAGCCGTTCTCTGGATATAATTAACTTGCCCTTGACCCATTATGACCCAAAATGACCCACTAATCGAATTTTCTCGAACACGAGACCCATCCCAATGGTCTTTTCGTACCCGAAAACTGTAGGGTGTAAAATTTCGTCAAAATCGTTAAAGAAGTTATCTAGATATACTTTGCTTGACCCACGGTGATCCAAAAATGACCAACTAATCGAATTTTCTCGAATATGTGACTTATCGCAATAGTTTTCTCGTAATACAAAACTGTAGAATATAGAGTTTAGTAAAAATCGTTAGAGCCGTTTTTTAGATAAAATTGGCTTGACCCATAGTGACCCGAAAATGACCCACTAATCGAAGTTTCTCGAACATGTGACCTAGCCCAAACGTTTCTTCTTGTCGAAAAACGGTTGGATGTGAAATTTGGTCAAGATAGATTGAGCGGATTTTTAGATATAATTAGCTTGATCTTGACCCATTACGACCCAAAATAACCCACTAATCGAATTTTCTCGAACACAACACCCATCCCAATGATCTTTTCGAGCTCGAAAATGGTTAGATACAAAATTTAGTCAAAATCGATTGAGCCGTTCTCTGGATATAATTAACTTACCCCTGACCCATTATGACCCAAAATGACCCACTAATCGAATTTTCTCGAACACGAGACCCATCCCAATGGCCTTTTCGTATCCGAAAACAGTAGGGTGTAAAATTTCGTCAAAACTGTTAAAGAAGTTAACTAGATATACTTCACTTGACCCACGGTGACCCAAAAATGACCCACTAATCGAATTTTCTCGAACATGTGATTTAGCTCAATAGTTTTCTCGTAATCCAAAACTGTAGAATATAGAGTTTAGTGAAAATCGTTAGAGCCGTTTTTTAGATAAAATTGACCTGACCCATAGTGACCCAAAAATGACCCATGATATAATCGAAGCTTCTCGAACATGTGTCCTAGCTCAATAGTTCTCTCGTAATTCAAAATTGTAGAATATAGAGTTTAGTGAAAATCGTTAGAGCAGTTTTTTAGATAAAATTGGCTTGACTCATAGTGACTTGAAAATGACCCACTAATCGAAGTTTCTCGAACATGTCACCTAGCCCAATAGTTTCTTAGGGTCGAAAAACAGTTGGATGTGAAATTTGGTCAAAATCGATTGAGCTGTTTCTTAGATATAATTAGCTTGATCTTGACCTATTACGACCCAATATGACCCACTAATCGAATTTTCTCGAACACGTGACCTAGCCCAATGGTCTTATCATGCCCGAAAATGGTAAAATACAAAATTTCGTCAAAATCGACTGAGCCGTTCTCTAGATATAATTAGTTTGACCCTGACCAATTATGACCCAAAATGACCCACTAATCGAATTTTCTCGGACACGAGACCCATCTCAATGATCTTTTCGTGACCGAAAATGGCTAGATACAAAATTTAGTCAAAATCGATTGAGCTGTTCTCCAGATATAATTAACTTGTCCCTGACCCATTATGACCCAAAATGACCCACTAATTGAATTTTCTCGTACACGAGACCCATCCCAATGGTCTTTTCGTGCCCGAAAACAGTAGGGTGCAAAATTTCGTCAAAATCGTTAAAGAAGTTATATAGATAAACTTAGCTTGACCCACGGTGACCCAAAAATGACCCATTAATCTAATTTTCTCGAACATGTGACTTAGCCCAATAGTTTTCTCGTAATACAAAACTGTAGAATATAGAGTTTAGTAAAAATCGTTAGAGCCGTTTTTTAGATAAAATTGGCTTGACCCATAGTGACCCAAAAATGACCCACTAATCAAAGTTTCTCGAACATGTGACCTAGCCCAAACGTTTCTTCTTGTCGGAAAACGGTTGGATGTGAAATTTGGTCAAGATCGATTGAGCCGATTTTTAGATATAATTAGCTTGATCTTGACCCATTCCGACCCAAAATGACCCACTAATCGAATTGTTTCGAACACAAGACCCATCCCAATGATCTTTTCGTGCTCGAAAATGGTTAGATACAAAATTTAGTCAAAATCGATTGAGCCGTTCTCTATATATAATTAACTTGCCCCTGACCCATTATGACCCAAAATGACCCACTAATCGAATTTTCTCGAACACGAGACCCATCCCAATGATCTTTTCGTACCCGAAAACTGTAGGGTGTAAAATTTCGTCAAAATCGTTAAAGAAGTTATCTAGATATACTTTGCTTGACCCACGGTGATCCAAAAATGACCAACTAATCGAATTTTCTCGAATATGTGACTTAGCGCAATAGTTTTCTCGTAATACAAAACTGTAGAATATAGAGTTTAGTAAAAGTCGTTAGAGCCGTTTTTTAGATAAAATTGGCTTAACCCATAGTGACCCAAAAATAACCCACTAATCGAAGTTTCTCGAACATGTGACCTAGCCCAAACTTTTCTTCTTGTCGAAAAACGGTTGGATGTGAAATTTGGTCAAGATCGATTGAGCGGATTTTTAGATATAATTAGCTTGATCTTGACCCATTACGACCCAAAATGACCCACTAATCGAATTTTCTCGAACACAAGACCCATCCCAATGATCTTTTCGAGCTCGAAAATGGTTAGATACAAAATTTAGTCAAAATCGATTGAGCCGTTCTCTGGATATAATTAACTTACCCCTGACCCATTATGACCCAAAATGACCCACTAATCGAATTTTCTCGAACACGAGACCCATCCCAATGGCCTTTTCGTATCCGAAAACTGTAGGGTGTAAAATTTCGCAAAACTGTTAAAGAAGTTATCTAGATATACTTCACTTGACCCACGGTGACCCAAAAATGACCCACTAATCGAATTTTCTCGAACATGTGATTTAGCTCAATAGTTTTCTCGTAATCCAAAACTGTAGAATATAGAGTTTAGTGAAAATCGTTAGAGCCGTTTTTTAGATAAAATTGACCTGACCCATAGTGACCCAAAAATGACCCATGATATAATCGAAGCTTCTCGAACATGTGTCCTAGCTCAATAGTTCTCTCGTAATTCAAAATTGTAGAATATAGTGTTTAGTGAAAATCGTTAGAGCGGTTTTTTAGATAAAATTGGCTTGACTCATAGTGACTTGAAAATGACCCACTAATCGAAGTTTCTCGAACATGTGACCTAACCCAAGATTTACTTCGTGTCCAAAAACGGTTGGATGTGGAGTTTGGTCAAAATCGATTGAGCTGTTTTTTAGATATAATTAGCTTGATCTTGACCTATTACGACCCAAAATGACCCACTAATCGAATTTTCTCGAACACGTGACCTAGCCCAATGGTCTTATCATGCCCGAAAATGGTAAAATACAAAATTTCGTCAAAATCGACTGAGCCGTTCTCTAGATATAATTAGTTTGACCCTGACCAATTATGACCCAAAATGGCCCACTAATCGAATTTTCTCGGACACGAGACCCATCTCAATGATCTTTTCGTGACCGAAAATGGCTAGATACAAAATTTAGTCAAAATCGATTGAGCTGTTCTCCAGATATAATTAACTTGTCCCTGACCCATTATGAACCAAAATGACCCACTAATTGAATTTTCTCGTACACGAGACCCATCCCAATGGTCTTTTCGTGCCCGAAAACAGTAGGGTGCAAAATTTCGTCAAAATCGTTAAAGAAGTTATATAGATAAACTTAGCTTGACCCACGGTGACCCAAAAATGACCCATTAATCTAATTTTCTCGAACATGTGACTTAGCCCAATAGTTTTCTCGTAATACAAAACTGTAGAATATAGAGTTTAGTAAAAATCGTTAGAGCCGTTTTTTAGATAAAATTGGCTTGACCCATAGTGACCCAAAAATGACCCACTAATCGAAGTTTCTCGAATATGTGACCTAGCCCAAACGTTTCTTCTTGTCTAAAAACGGTTGGATGTGAAATTTGGTCAAGATCGATTGAGCCGATTTTTAGATATAATTAGCTTGATCTTGACCCATTACGACCGAAAATGACCCACTAATCGAATTTTTTCGAACACAAGACCCATCCCAATGATCTTTTCGTGCTCGAAAATGGTTAGATACAAAATTTAGTCAAAATCGATTGAGCCGTTCTCTATATATAATCAACTTGCCCCTGACCCATTAGTACCCAAAATGACCCACTAATCGAATTTTCTCGAACACGAGACCCATCCCAATGGTCTTTTCGTACCCGAAAACTGTAGGGTGTAAAATTTCGTCAAAATCGTTAAAGAAGTTAGCTAGATATACATTGCTTGACCCACGGTGATCCAAAAATGACCAACTAATCGAATTTTCTCGAACATGTGACTTAGCCCAATAGTTTTCTCGAAATTCAAAATTGTAGAATATAGAGTTTAGTGAAAATCGTTAGAGCAGTTTTTTAGATAAAATAGGCTTGACTCATAGTGACTTGAAAATGACCCACTAATCGAAGTTTCTCGAACATGTGACCTATCCCAAGAGTTACTTCGTGTCCAAAAACGGTTGGATGTAAAATTTGTTCAAAATCGATTGAGCTGTTTTTTAGATATAATTATCTTGATCTTGACCTATTACGACCCAAAATGACCCACTAATCGAATTTTCTCGAACACAAGACCCATCCCAATGATCTTTTCGAGCTCGAAAATGGTTAGATACAAAATTTAGTCAACATCGATAGAGCCGTTCTCTAGATATAATTAACTTGCCCCTGACCAATTATGACCCAAAATGACCCACTAATCGAATTTTCTCGAACACGAGACCCATCCCAATGGTCTTTTCGCATCTCAAAACAGTAGGGTGTAAAATTTCGTCACAATCGTTAAAGAAGTTATCTAGATATACTTCGCTTGACACTCGGTGACCCAAAAATGACCTACTAATCGAATTTTCTCGAACATGTGACTTAGCCCAATAGTTTTCTCGTAATCCAAAACTTTAGAATATAGAGTTTAGTGAAAATCGTTAGAGCCGTTTTTTAGATAAAATTGACCTGACCCATAGTGACCCAAAAATGACCCATGATATAATCGAAGCTTCTCGAACATGTGTCCTAGCCCAACAGTTTTCTCGTAATTCAAAATTGTAGAATATAGAGTTTCGTGAAAATCGTTAGAGCAGTTTTTTAGATAAAATTGGCTTGACTCATAGTGACTTGAAAATGACCCACTAATCGAAGTTTCTCGAACATGTGACCTAGCCCAATAGTTTCTTAGGGTCACAAAACGGTTGGATGTGAAATTTGGTCAAAATCGAATGATCTGTTTTTTAGATATAATTAGCTTGATCTTGACCTATTACGACCCAAAATGACCCACTAATCGAATTTTCTCGAACACGTGACCTAGCCCAATGGTCTTATCATGCCCGAAAATGGTAAAATACAAAATTTCGTCAAAATCGACTGAGCTGTTCTCTAGATATAATTAGTTTGACTCTGACCAATTATGACCCAAAATGACCCACTAATCTATTTTCTCGGACACGAGACCCATCTCAATGATCTTTTCGTGCCCGAAAATGGCTAGATACAAGATTTAGTCAAAATCGTTTGAGCTGTTCATCAGATATAATTAACTTGACCCTGACTCATTATGACCCAAAATGACCCACTAATGGAATTTTCTCGAACACGAGAACCATCCCAATGGTCTTTTCGTGCCCGAAAACAGTAGGGTGCAAAATTTCGTCAAAATTGAAAGAAGTTATATAGATAAACTTAGCTTGACGTAAAAATGACCCACTAATCAAATTTTCTCGAACATGTGACTTAGCCCAATACATTTTCCGTAATACAAAACTGTAGATTATAGAGTTTAGTAAAAATCGTTAGAGCCGTTTATTAGATAAAATTGGCTTGACCCACAGTGACCCAAAATTTACCCACTAATCGAAGTTTCTCGAACATGTGACCTAGCCCAAGTGTTTCTTTTTGTCGAAAAACGGTTGGATGTGAAATTTGGTCAAGATCGATTGAGCCGTTTTTTAGATATATTTAGCTTGATCTTGACCCATTACGACCCAAAATGACCCATTAATCGAATTTTCTTGAACACAAGACCCATCCCAATGATCTTTTCGTGCTCGAAAATGGTTAGATACAAAATTTAGTCAAAATCGATTGAGCCGATCTCTAGATATAATTAACTTGCCCCTGACCCATTACCCCGAAAATGACCCACTAATCTAATTTTCTCGAACACGAGACCCATCCCAATGGTCTTTTCGTACCCGAAAACAGTAGGGTGTAACATTTCGTCAAAATCGTTAAAGAAGTTATCTAGATATACTTCGCTTGACCCACGGTGACCCAAAAATGACCCACTAATCGAAGCTTCTTGAACATGTGACCTAGCCCAAAAGTTTCTTCTTGTCGAAAAACGGTTGGATGTGAAATTTGGTCAAGATCGATTGAGAAGTTTTTTAGATATAATTAACTTGATCTTGACCCATTTCGACCCAAAATGACCCACTCATCGAATTTTCTCGAACACGTGACCTAGCCCAATTTGACCTAGCGTGACCTAGCCAGCGTTTTTAAGATAAAATTTACATACACACACACACACATACATACACACACAATTTTTGCTCGCATTATAGTATAAGATATATGTAAAGTCCTTCCGGCCAGTGCCGGGAGGAAGAGGTAGCTTTCATATTCCTTATTTTCAAAAAGCCAAGTTATATTTATCAAACACACGAAGCTCAATTTAGTGGAAACCGAATATAAGAGATTCAATACTAATTTTTAACAATACTAAATTATTATGAATGAGAATTTCGCGAAATTATTCAGCTTTATCCAAACTGCTTTTATTTAAAGTAACTTATATTTGGCTGCCAAATTCGGCGATTTCTTAAAGTGCGTGCCATTTTGAGACACCATGGTGGATGAGGCTAACCAGTGAACTTGGTTGAGACCTTAGTAATTGCTGTGCACATGCTCCCTCACATCGGAATCGGTTGATATAAAAGAGTGCTGTCGCAGGCAAAAAATCAGATTTTTGAAAATGTCACCCACATTAGAAATTGAAACTGCTATATCTGAGCCATTTTTTAAGATAAAGACAAACAAAAAATGGTCCTGAATCCTTATATCAAGGTCAAATACTTAAGAAAGAAAACTTTTTCTTTTTCTAATTTTTTTGCACCTCACTTTCAATATATTTTTTTTTAATTTGATGGCCGCCATTTTGAAACAAGATGGCAGATGAAGCTGGCCAGCGAACTTGGTCGAAATATTGATGTATACTATCCACATGCCTTCTTACATCGAAATAGGCGAATACGTGTGTTATCGCGTGAAAAATACAAGATCGTTTCAAAGTGTTAGTCATGCTAGAAATTCAAAGTGCTATAATTCAACCATTTTTTAAGATATAAACAAAAGAACAAATTTTCAGAAACAAAAACTGCTCCAGAATCTTTGTATCAAGGCCAAGCACATAAAAAAAATGTACTATGTACAGAGACAGACCAAGTTACATCAAAATCGATTCATAAATACGCCTGTTATCACGTGACAAGAATCAGGTCGTTTTAAAATGTCAGCCACAGTAAAAATTCAAAATGCTATAACTCAGCCATTTTTTTAGATATAGACGAAACAAAACCTGTTCCGGAATCTTTGTATTAAGGTAATACACATACGAAAAAAATCATTTTCATTTTCTAATTTTTTGGTATCTCATTTTAAATTTTAAATTTTTTAAATTTTTTTAAATGGCCGCCATTTTGAAACTAGATGGCGAATGAAGCTGGCCAACGAACTCGGTCGAGATATTTGTATGCACTATGTACACTCCTACGTACATCCAAATCGGTTCATTAATACGCCTGTTATCACGTGACAAAAATCAGGACGTTTCAAAATGTCAGCCATGCTAGAAATTCAAAATGCTATAACTCAGCCATTTTTTAAGATATAGATGAAACAAAAACTGCTCCGGAGTCTTTGTATAAAGGTCAAATACGTAAGAAAAAAATATTTTTCCATTTTCAATATTTTGGTACCACATTTCAAATTTAAATTTTTTGAAAAATTTTAAATGGCCGCCATTTTGAAACAAAATGGCGGATGAAGCTGGCCAACGAACTCGGTCGAGACATTGGTATGTACTATGTACACACCGAATTACATTCAAATCGGTTCATAAATACAAGAGTTACAGTATGACAAAGGTCAGATATATATATATATATCAATATATATATATATATATTGATATATATAAATATATGTATCAATTTTGAACGGAGGGTGGTTTTGGGGTCTGGGGGTCATGATCGATGAAAATATAGCAAAATTTTTTGAAATCGCTTTCCTCCGAACGGCTGCAATAGATAGCTTTTTGTAATGAAAGCTACCTAATATATATATATCTGATCTTTGTCATACTGTAACTCTCGTATTTATAAACCGATTTGGATAAAATTTCGTGTGTACATAGTACATATCAATGTCTCGTCCGAGTTCGTCGGCCAGCTTCATCCGCCATCTTGTTTCAAAATGGCGTCCATTTAAAAATTTTTAAATTTAAAATGAGGCACAAAAATTTAGACATTGAAAAAGATTTTTTTCTTATGTGTTTGGGCTTGATACAAAGATTCTGGAGCATTTTTAGTTTCGTCTATATCTTAAAAAATGGCTGAGTTATAGCACTTTGAATTTCTAGCATGGCTGGCATTTTGAAACGATCTGATTTTTGTCATGCGATAATACACGTATTTATGAACCGATTTGGATGTGACGAGGAATGTGCATAGTACATAGCAATGTCTCGACCGAGTTCGTTGGCCAGCTTCATCCGCCATCTTGTTTCAAAAGGGCATTTTAAAGGGTATTTGACATTTAAAAAAATTTTAATTTTAAATTTTAAATGAGTTATGAAAAAATGAAAAATGAAATTTTTTTATCACTTATAGGACCGGGGGACCGTATAAAAATTTAAATTTCGTAATTTTTTAATAAATATTTTTCTTGACCCAGATCGCTTTAGAAATAATTCTTTACCTTATTTAAACTATTTTTGTAATTGGAAATATGCATCTAGGACCAATGGTTGTGAAAATAAAGGTCGGTCAGGTTATACGTGGACACACTGTATATATATATATATATATATATATATATATATATAACCATTAATTAAACATAACCTACCACCGTCAATTATTATGAATTAAAGCTGTAAGTATAAAAAAAAATTATTATAAGAATTATTATGGAAGAAAAAGAAAAAAGTGGACACCGACAAAAATTGAAAAGCTTATACATTGAATTACGTTATCAAGGGCACAGAATTCAATGATATAAGCAAAATGGTTGTTTTTTGTGGGAAAAATAAGCTAAAGCTAAAAATTATTTTCCCGTGTGCCCAAACAACAATTAAAATCAAGTGAAATGATTAAAAATGAAAGCAGAATAGAAACAAATAATATGAAATGGAAGAATCAATAAAACGTATTTAAATATTTATAGGATATAAAATATAAATAATAAACACCATACCGATTAATATTTCAGTATTTTACAAACATCCACGCGCACATGGCTACCAGAATATCATAAAGATTAAGGTGAATAAAACAGTTAAGAAATCTCAGTAAATGATACCAAAGGATGCAGTTAATATATTTTGAAATAAAATTAGAAATACCTTGTTAAACACATTTAATATAATAAAAAATAAATAGATGGTAATTACATTATTTAAAATGCACTATTAAATTAATTAATAACTGTTTAACAATATCGCCAAAATTTAGCTAAAAATACCCCCTGGTGTATTAAATTATAACTGAAACGGAGCTAGAAAAATTAAAATTGAGAGCTATCTTAAAGAGACAAAATTTGGTGCTGCCATCTAGTATTACTTTTATTAATCAACTGTCGCAAGATAAATATTTGTAAGCATTTGAATGTAAATAACTGTTTAAACAGCAAAACCAAACATATCTTTATATATAGAGAATTATAAACCTAATATAAACCACACAATGTATTTAAAAAAACTATAGTTAATAAAATTTAAAAGCATACAATATATTCTATTAGCTAACTTATTTAAACTAAACTAAGAATTTAAATAATTCTGGAACTTTGATAATATATAGCATATAGATATATGCTATAAAACAAAATAAATTCAGTAATAATTAATATAAATAATTATTAAAAATAATATAAAAATTATTTTTTAATCAATTATATATAAGATATTTATAAAATGAACAGGAAATAAAAAACATGTGGAAGTATATAGAAGGTTAAATTATACTTAAATTCCCATTACTTAAAAAGCACAAATATTGAGTGTGGATTATTTTCAGACATCCATAAAAATCCAAAAAGTATGAATGTGGGACATTCAAAAACATTAAACCGATAATAAATATTAAAAAGAATAGAGGAATAATAATAAAAATAATTACCCAATTTTAATGCATACAGTATAACTATATTTATATTAAACATACTTATATGTATATTAATCACTATAAGAATGGCATACTATTAGTAATTAATATGATATTGTCCTAAGTAAATTAAAATTTAATAACAAATAATTGTAAATTAGATTAATCAATAATTAAGCTAATTATAATATTAATGAAATTCTCCAATTACATATAAAATATGAAATCAACATCCATATAAAATACGTATCAAAAATATAGTAATAATACAAAAGCCCCCTTTTTTTATAATTAACCATTGTGTATTATCCAGACAACACCACCCTCCTCCGTACTCTAACATCTACCCACCCAACCAACCTATAATAATGTTTTATATTATTTTACAATTTTTAATTTTTTATAGCTATTTTTTTATTTTATAATTTTTTTGTAATTTTGTTTACGCATGTGTTAATTTGTTTTAAAAGATCATGTAAGAAAAGTACTAATTGTATATTAATGAATATATGAATTTTTTTTTTGATAACCATGATTTAATGCATCATAAATTAGTTTTTTAATATTATATATATATATATGATAATATTTGTCATACTGTAACTCTCGTATTTATGAACCGATTTGGATAAAATTTCGTGTGTACATAGTACATACCAATGTCTCGACCGAGTACGTTGGCCAACATCATGCGCCATCTTGTTTCAAAATGGCGTCCATTAATTTTTTTTAATTTAAAATTAAAATGAGGTACAAAAAAATTAGAAATTAAAAAAGATTTTTTTCTTATGTGTTTGACCTTGATACAAAGATTTCGGAGCATTTTTCATTTCGTCTATATCTTAAAAAATGGCTGAGTTATAGCACTTTGAATTTCTAGCGTGGCTGACATTTTGAAACGATTTTTGTCATGCGATAACACGCGTATTTATAAACCGATTAAAATGTGACAAGGAATTTGCATAGTACATAGCAATCTCCCGGCCAAGTTCGTTTGCGAACTTCATCGAATATCTTGTTTCAAAATGGCGGCCATTTAAAAATTAAAAAAAAAATTTAATTTAAAATGAGGTACAAAAAAATTAGAAATTGAAAAAGATTTTTACTTTCTTCTATCTTCAATAGAAGAAAGTATTGTAAGCGAAATTTTTTTCGACTTCCGGTTTTCGACGGATTTACACGTTTTAGGGGTCAGGGATCCCAAAAAACATGTTTATAGAAAATGTCCGTCTGTCCGTCTGTCCGTCTGTCTGTCGCCATTGTACCATCAAAAACTCTATGAAGTTATGCATAGAATTGAACCAATTTTTTATTTAAAATTTTTGGCTATGGCAAGCAGATCATCCCTGAATTTGGAAAAATATCGCCGGTAGGGGCGCTATAATAGCGATGTTTGTGCGATTTTGAATATTGTACCATCCAAAATTGTATGAAGTTATGCATAAAATTGAACCAAATTTTTATTTTGAGTTTTCGGATATTGCAAGTAGGTCCTCCCTGAATTTGGAAAAAATTTGCCGCTAGGGGGCGCACTAATAGTGATTTTTGTGCGATTTTGAATATTGTACCATCCAAAAGTGTATGAAGTTATGCATCGAACTGAACCAAATTTTTATTTTAAGTTCTTGGCTATGGCAAGCAGGGCCTTCCTTAATTTGGAAAAAAATCGCCGGTAGGGGGCCCTGCAACAACGATTTTTGTGCCATTTTGAATATTGTACCATTCAAAAGTGTATGAAATTATGCATAGAATTGAACCAATTTTTTATTTTAAGTTTTCGGATATGGCAAGTAGGTTCTCCCTGCATTTGGGAAAAATTCGCCGGTAGGGGGCGCTGTAACAGCGATTTTTGTGCGATTTTGAATATTGTACCATCCAAAAGTGTATGAAGTTATGCATAGAATTGAACCAAATTTTTATTTTAAGTTTTCTGATATGGCAAGTAGGTCCTTCCTAATTTTCGAAAAAATGCACCGGTAGGGGGCGCTGTAATAGTGATTTTTGTGCGATTTTGAATATTGTACCATTCAAAAGTGTATGAAGTTATGCATCGAATTGAACCAAATTTTTATTTTAAGTTTTCGGATATGGCAAGTAGGTCCTTCCTGAATTTAGAAAAAATTCGCTAGTAAGGGGCGCTGTAACAGCGATTTTTGTGCGATTTTGAATATTGTACCATCCAAAAGTGTATGAAGTTATGCATAGAATTGAACCAAAATTTTATTTTAAGTTTTCGGATATGGCAAGTAGATCCTTCCTGATTTTCGAAAAAATTCACCGGTAGGGGGTGCTGTAATAGTGATTTTTGTTCGATTTTGAATATTGTACCATTCAAAAGTGTATGAAGTTATGCATCGAATTGAACCAAATTTTTATTTTAAATTTTCGGATATGGCAAGTAGGTCCTTCCTGAATTTAGAAAAAATCGCCGGTAGGGGGCGCTGTAACAGCGATTTTTGTGCGATTTTGAATATTGTACCATCCGAAAGTGTATGAAGTTATTCATAGAATTGAACCAAATTTTTATTTTAAGTTTTCGGATATGGCAAGTAGGTCCTCCCTTGCATTTGGAAAAAATTCGCCGGTAGGGGGCGCTGTAATAGTGATTTTTGTGCGATTTTGAATATTGTACCATCCAAAAGTGTATGAAGTTATTCATAGAATTGAACCAAACTTTTATTTTAAGTTCTTGGCTATGGCAAGCAGGTCCTTCCTTAATTTGGAAAAAATTCGTCGATAGGAGGCGCTGTAATAGCGATTTTTGTGCCATTTTGAATATTGTACCATCGAAAAGTGTATGAAGTTATGCATAGAATTGAGCCAAATTTTTTGTGTTTGTTCTTGTTCATGGCACAAAGGTCCTCCCTGAATTTGGAAAAATTCCGCCTGAAGGGAGAGCTATAATTGCGATGTCTGTACCATTTTCATTATTGTACCATCGAAAAGTGTATGAAGTTATGCATACAATTAAACCTATTTTTTTGTGCATGTTTTTGGCTTTGGACAACAGGTCCTCCTTGAATTTGGAAATATTGCGTAGTAAAGGGGCTCTGTGATAGCGATTTTTGTATACTTTTCTTGATTTTTCGTAGTTCTATTGTCCATCGGCGGCTCGTGCAAAGGGGGAACTCGCTTCCTGCTATGCCGGCTATTCGCAAACATCTGATAACAACAGAATAAGCAAAAACTATTAATTTTAACAAATATTATGATATAGATTAACTCGTTTTTAGTTCGTTTAATTGACTGAAGGAGAAATTTAAGATTAAAATCAAAGTTGGTATAGTATTGAATTAATAATATTGAAATACAGTCAAACCTCGTTATCCCGACACTCTAATGACCAGAAAAAAGTGTCGTCATAAGCGGAGTGTCGCGGTACCCGGAGTTGGAGAAAAATGTTTTTACAAAAAGCTGTATTTTTAATTAATCTAAGATAATTTTAAATTCATAACTGTACTTGCAGTTTTAAGCAATAAAACATTATTACGAAACAAAATAAACACAAAAACAAAATTGAAAAGAATAAAAATCAGATTTATGATGACTTGTTTTTTTATTGTTACATAAAATATTGATAAATTAAGGTTTGCTTTTCCCTAGATGTGCTTCCTACAATTCTTTTTTCAATATTATACAATGATTTGTAACCAATATTCGTCGTTACAGAAATGGATGTTAGATAATTTATGATTGTTCCAATGCAATGCAATGCTTCGGTTTAACCGGATAAAAAACGCCGTGTAACCACAAGAAATCGCGCCTGTCCAGAACAAAAAGATCGCTAGTAGACTAATATGTCTATCTGTAGCTTAAGTGGGTCATTCATAGTATGTGGGTTTATTTATTCAAAAAAATGACTGAAGTAAAATTTCTCATTTATGTCAATGGGTATTTTAGATACTTCTGTGAAAAGTTTGACTAAGGCATTTCTTACCGCTTAATTTCCATGCTTATAAGATGGATTATGAAAAATGGACAATTTTCCTAAACCATCGGGATATCCGGATTTGAAAATTATTCAACGACGTAAAATCCGGAGTTTATTTACATTAAAATCATAGACAGGAAATCGGGACTTGGAAAAACTGACGTGATAAGCGGAGTGACGTGAAAACCGGGTGTCGGAATAACGAGGTCTGATTGTATTAACATGTGTAACTAGTTTCTTAAATATTAAGATGTATAAGATAGAAGAAAGTTTTGGGATTGGTACATCCAACTAGTTTTTCTTATGTGTTTCAGCTTGTTACAAAGATTCCGGATCATTTTTTTTTTGTTTTGCATTTATCTAAAAAAAAGGCCGAGATATAGCAGTTTGAATTTCGAATGTGTGTGACATTTTGAAAAATCTGATTTTTTGCCTACAACAGCACTCGTATATATCAACCGATTTAAATATGAGTGAGCATGTGCACAGGAATTACTAAAGGTGTCGACCAAGTTCATTGGTGAGCTTTGTTGCACCCATTATGTTGGTTTAAAATGGCGGGCTATCACCGATAATTCAGGTTAATATAATTATTAATATAATTCAGGATATCACCGAATTTGGCGACAAAATATAAATCACTTTAATAAAACCAGCTTTGATAACGCTGACTAATTTCGCGAAATGCTCATTATATTCAATATTGGCAAAAATTAGTATTTAATCTTCATAATCGGGCTCCACTAATTTGAGCTCCGTGTGTTTGAATAATATAAGCTGGCTTTTAAAAAATAAGGAATACGAAAGCTACCTCTTCCCCCCGGCACTGGCCGAAAGGACTTTTTTTTATTTACTTGTATTGATGACTTTTAAGTTGTGTTTAATTATTAGTTCCCATCTACAAACACTCTTTTGATGAGGCCCATAGATGTCTATTATGAAGGTTAGAGTTACAGTAAAGGTAGCGATCCAAAGTATACAACTTCCAGGTTGTGTAATATTTAAACGGAGCTTCTGACTACAAAATGGTCAATGAAACATCGTCTTCATTTTGAAAGACCTATTCAATAATATGCCACTCAATATGGTGCGTAATTTTTTTTTCGTCTCTACCGCCATTTTTTATTTTACGGCCGCCATTTTGAATTTATAAAAACAAAACCTATCCTATAACCATCGGACGATTAAGACGAATCGATAGAGACCTCATTCATAAAAATCCATCCAGCCGTTGGGATGTTACGAGTGTATAAAGAAATCCACATACTCAGATACGCGTGAAAAACATAACCCTTCTTTTCAGTCGGGTAAAAAGCCAGCTTATATTATTCAAAGACACGAACCTCAATTTAGTGGAAACCGATTATAGAAGATTCAATACTAATTTTTATAAATACTAAATCATTATGAATGTGAAATTTCGCGAAATTAGTCAGCTTTATCCAAGCTGATTTTATTTAAAGTAACTTATATTTGGTTGCAAAATTCGGCGATATTTTGAAGTGCCTGCCATTATAAGAGAACATGGTGGATGAGGCTAACCAGTGATCTTGGTCGAGACTTTAGTAATTCCTGTGCAAATGCTCACTCACGTCAGAATAGGTTGATATATACGAGTGCTGTCGCAGGCAAAAAATCAGATTTTTTAAAATGTCACCCACATTAGAAATTCAAACTGCTATATCTGAGCCATTTTTCGGTGCGTTCGTAATTATATAAATACGTAGCACCTATAGTCGTCGTTCAGTCTGTCTGTTCGTCCGTCCGTCTGTCTGTCCGTCCGCATATAACAGAGCAGAAACTACCTTACCGAATGGTCTGAAATTTTAAATATATGATTGTTGCAAAATTTTGTCGAGCCATTTCAAATTTTATGAAAATCGGATGTATAGTTTAATTGAAGGGACATTCAAAAGTTTTTCTTTACATTACGGCCAATGGGAAAATAATTATTGCAAGTGCATTTTAATGATGTTACAGTCTTCCGAATGGTCTGAAATTTTACATATATAATTGTTGCAAAATTTTGTCGAGTTATTTCAGATTTTATGAAAATTGGATATAGAGTTTAATTACAGGGACTGTCAAAAATTTTCCGTTACATTACGGGCAATGGGAAAAAAATTATTGCAAGTGCATTTTAATGATGTTACAGACTATGCACTTATGAAGTGCAAAAAATATACATTCAGTACAATATGGGGTGCAAAAAATATTTATAAAACTAATTACATTGCGAACGCACCTCATTTGCCACTTTTGACGAGCAATATCCCACTTGTTTAAGATAAAGACAAAACAAAAATTGCTCCGGAATCCTTATATCAAGGTTAAATACTTAAGAAAGAAACCCTTTTCAATTTCTTATTTTTTTGCACCTCACTTTAAATATAATTTTTTTAATTTAATGGCCGCCATTTTGAAACAAGATGGCGGATGAAGCTGGCCAACGAACTTAGTGGAAACCTTGCTATATACTATCCACATGCCTTCTTACATCGAAATTGGTTAATAAATACGCGTGGTACCTCGTGAGAAATATCAGATCGCTTAATTTTTTTTTTTAAATGGCAGCACTTTTGAAACAAGATGGCGAATGACGCTGGCCAACGAACTCGGTAGAGACATTGGTATGTACTATTTATAAACCAAGTTACATCCAAATTGGCTCATAAATACGCCTGTTATCGCGTAACAAAAATCAGGTCGTTTCAAAATGTCAACCACAATAGAAATTCAAAATGCTATAACTCAGCCATTTTTTTAGATATAGACGAAAAAAAAAACTGTACAGGTATCTTTGTATTAAGGTCAGACACATAAGGAAAAACATATTTTTCATTTTCCAATTTTTTGGCACCAGATTTTAAATTTTAAATTTTTAAGTTTTTTTTAAATGGCCGCCATTTTGAAACAAGCAGGTGGATGAAGCTGGCCAACGAACTCGGTCGAGACATTGGTATGTACTATGTATACACCAAGGTACATCAAAATCGGTTCATAAATACGCTTGTTATCGCGTGACAAAAATCAGGTCGTTTCAAAAAGAAATTCAAAGTGCTATAACTCAGTCCTTTATTAAGATATAGACGAAAAAATAACTGCTCTGGAATCTTTGTATCAAGGTGAAACACATAAGAGAAAAAAGTATTTTTCAATTTTAAATTTTTCGGTACCACATTTCAAATTTTAAATTAAAAAAAAAAATTTAAATGACCGCCATTTTGAAACAAGATGGCAGATGAAGCTGGCCGACGAACTCGGTCGAGACATTCGCATGTACTATGCACACCCGAAGTTACATCCAAATCGGTTCATAAATACCAGAGTTACAGTGTGACAAAGATCAGATATATATATATATATATGTGTGTGTGTGTATTGGGGAGTAAAGTTTATGGTTGTGACTGTGGTGAGATTTGTGAGAAGAGGGGGAAAGGTCATGTATGCAATTTTTATAGCATGCAGATTTATATAGATGATAGTATGGTAATGAAGAAAAATTGTGAATCGTGTTATAAGTTAAATGAGGACAAAGGTGTTTATAGAGATACATAAGTTGTACGGTATAGGACAAGATATATTTATAATAAAAATTTATTAAATAAACATAAGGGAAACATAGATTGCATCGATATAGTGAAAAGGTGTAAAATAAGATGAGTAGTATAGAAAAGGATGTTCGATTCCGATGGTGGGTGGTGTGTGGGAGCAAGGAGTCGGAATCGTACTATAGTACGAGAGGTTTTGAGAGATATGTGTGTTAAGTTCTTATCAGTCGGAAAGGAGATAAGGTAGGATAGTGAGATAAGATAATCTGATAGTGAGATAAGAGTAAAGTGTGGAAAGATAACCTATAGTAGGAGAGTATTAGTTTTAGGAAGAAAATTATAGATAGTTTTCGAACGTAAGGAATCGATCTAGATCATACTATAGTATGATAGGGTAGGTGGGGGCTAAATTTTAGACGGGGCCGAATTTTTCGTAGCATCTTAGAGTTTAAACGAATGTCCATATAAGGTAAAGTTATACTGTAACATAAGAGTTTAGGTATTTTTGAGAGGAAGCTTATTTTTTGGAATCGACTTAGGGTTTGGACATGAAAATGCTAGGTGGCGCCCTCTACCGGCGGGAATGGGAAACTATTGTAATTAGGTTTTTTTCATAAAAATTTCACTTGGAATCGAACTTGTAACAAAATAGTCTCTTGACTTGATAATTTGAAGTAGGTTTAACTGATCAAGCCAAGAAACTATACCTGTAAGTCGAGATTTTAGATGTTTCAAGGCAAAAATTGTGGTCCTCTCATCTATGGGCGTTGGTTTGTCGGTTACTTAAGATAAGTCAACAGTACCTATTTTAACTACTACTACACTTTGAGAATTACTTTAATGTATACGACTTTATCAATTTTGCATGCGAGAGTAGGGTCATTCCACCATACCTTAGTTTCGAACTTCGTAACAAATTTCATTTTTAGTAACTGATATGCTATGCACTATTTGAGAATTACTTTAATGTAAACGATTTTCATTTTCAGTTTTAACATATTTTATCGATTCTGCGCGTGAGAGTAAGTTCATTTTACAAAACCCTGGTTTCGAACCTGCAAACAATGATTCAAATTTCATTTTTTGTGGCTGATACGCTGTGCATTGGGCAAACCGTGCCCCGACATTTACTAACATATTTTTGAACACTATCTTTTCTAAATACTTATCATTTTATTATGCTTTCGTTTAATATTAATTTAACTTAACGGAAGTTATAATTGCATCTCAACATTTAACATTCTGATAGTTTTTATTAGGGTTTCGTTCATCTGACGAAACCCTATTCGTCTCGCTCCTCTGTCTGTCTGTCTGTCTGTCTGTCCGTCACAGAGCCCGTTCTCAGAAACTATACATGTTAGAGACTTGAAATTTTGGGTACTTATAGCTGAACACCTCACATCAAACAACAAATCATAAAATTTTGAAAAAGTTGGTAATTAACCTAATCACGGGCTAATTAAATTCTAAAATTAACCAATCAACCTTTTGAATGCAGGTGAAAATGCACGTTATCGAAATCCTCCCCAGTTTCTCCTAATGGTTGCCAGTAAACTCAGCGGATTCTCCGTCAAATCAGCCGGTGCAGGGTTACCACGGAGTACTTTAAGCAATAAATGAAGTGGACCTTCAAAAAGCAAAATTGGATCTGCCGAAATATCGGTAGTACAAATTCGTAACAGGTGTAGAAATACGCGGAAAAAATTCTACTTTATTTTGGTATAAATTTCAAATTTCTGCGTAGGATAGAACGCAAAAAATCCACTAAAAATCGATCGATAAAAATTTAATTTCTGTGTTTTTAAAAACAATGAAAACAGATTTCCATTCACCGGAAGGCAGCTGCCATCATATCTCGACATATCGGCGCGGGAGAAATTTAAGGGGAGGAAAGTCTAATACGAAATTTAAACTTTTTAAATGTTAAATTTTTCGATTAAATTTTTTGACATCCGGGCTGGAAATTTCTCGCAGATTCCATACATACCCGGTTCAAAGAGATTGCTTCATTACGAGCTGAGATATTAATTATTATTTTAGTAATTCCTTTTATTTCCATCAAATGCCAGATTAAGATGGAGGCACGTGCTTTTTTAACGGAGATTTCATTTAAATTAGGAAATTAACAATTTGCGTGGGGTGTTTCGACGGCGCGCTATGAGATAAGTATTAATTATTCAATATGAAAAAGTTTATAGGTTTATAAGTGTTCATCCCACTATTTCCGAATAGCAATTTCAGGAAATATCTTAAATTATTGCTTAAGACCGCCACTCGATGTCTTCGAAACTTTAAGATACTTTATAACACATAAGAAAAAGTGTAAAAAAGAATGGAGTGTGATATTTCGAGGAGTGGAGGGAGGGGGGGACTAGATTTATTTATTAAATCTTAGCGTTTGTTATCGCAGAAAATGTTTTAAATTGTTGGTTAAGACTGCACCGCCCCCCTCCCGACCATGTATCTACGGAGAGATTGCGCAAAGGAGTTTCGTTCAGATATGCTTTTGTTAAGAATAGAGTGCGCTCCCTGGTGGTGGAATGCGGAACTAACGTAACGCGATTTTGTTAAAATTAGGAAATATAACAAGGCGATCCGTTTGCAACTTTAAGATACTTCATGACACATAATAAAAAGCTTATAAAATAATGATGCATGCAATTTCCTGTGAAGGGAGGGCGGGGGAGGGGCGCTGGATTTCTTTTTAAAAAAATAGCGTTTACGACCTTTTTAGGTGTCGTTTTTTGAGCACTATGATATACTCAGACACGTGCTGCTTATGAAATATAAAAATGTCAAAATTTTAGTTACCACTATTTCCGAATAGTACTTTCAGCAAATTTCTTAATTTCTCGCTTAAGGTCACCACCAACTCCAGTAACACATCCACTGATAGGTTGTCTAAAGAGTTTCGATCTGATACACTTTTGTTATGAATAGTGTGCGCTCCCTGGTGGTGGAATTTGCAACTAACATAACGCAATTTTGTTAAAATTATGAAATCTAACAAGTCGATCTGCTGGAAACTTTAACATAGTTCATAACACATAATAAAAAGCTTATAAAAGAATGTTCCGTGCAATTTCCTGGGGCGCCTACCTATCTCGGGTGCTATAGACCCGATCCCCTCGACTAATATACCTACGGACAGGTTGTAAAACGGAGTTTCCTTTGGATAGAGGTTTGTGTAGAATAGAGTGCGCCCCTGGTTGCGAAATTTGGAACTAACAGATTTCACAAAAGGATAAAGTGTTTTAAAGGAATATTAAACGAAACCCTCTGTGCGATCTGTGATCACACTTACCCACTTGTTTTTTTTTTTTTTTTTTTCGGCTATGTCTTTTCGAAAAGGAAGTATGTAGGGGGGCTAAATTTTTAGGGGTTCAAAAGTCACTTTTTTAATAACTGATATGCTATCCAATGCCCAGACTGCGTCTCTAACGTTTACTTGCATGCTTTTAAACATTATCTTTCGCAAACATTCGATAAATAATCAGCCTTTTCAACAAAAACTAACTATTATGTAAATAATGATACTAATTGATTTTAAGGGAGATTATTTCACAAGTACACAAAATTTAAGAAAGGAGATTTTTTAACATTCCAATTAAATTAATTATGTACATTACTTTTTAACACACTACTGTAATTTAAATATATTATTTAGTCACTAACCCTCATATTTTTTCAAAGTAAAAGTTTTATAAGCATCGAAGAAATATCTCTTATTTTAAATAACTTAATTTTTGATTGCAAACCATTTTGCATGTTTTTGTAAATAAGTTCTTTATGAAGTATACAACAGTTTATTTTAAAGATCATTAAACCCAAAGCCTTGCAATTTATTCTTGATTTAATTAAATTTATATCACAAATGTGTTAACATGTGCAATTGATATTATTGAAAAGTCTTTACCAAAGTCTAATACTAATGACTTTTATAAATTAACGATTAAAAAATACTTTATTCATACAGAAATAATTTTACTTTAGAACTGTTATTCAAAACATGCATTATAGAGTCATGATTTCCTTGTATATCAATAACAAATGCTGTATACATTGAATTATATACTACCAATGCAAGTGAAAATTCTTAAAAATTGCATACATACAAGTATGCTAAATAAAAAAAATCTGAAAATACAACTGGCTAATAATATAAAGTAGAACAAACAAATCATTTAAATTTTAAAAAATAATATATATATATATATATATATATATATGTAACTATTAATTTATCAATAAACAATAATTTTAAATGAAATAGATGAACTAGTAAGACATGAAAATTAACTAAGAGGAATTACCTGATTAAGATAATTTGAATCTTAATGTAATTTTATAACAACATAAAAATATTAATGAAACTTTCTAAAAATCTTATGCATACAGAAAAAATATATTAAATAACATAAAAATCAACTAACACATCATCTACATTTTTAAAGTACATATAATAATTTTAATATATCAATAAATTCTGAATGCTATATTACTATCCTCTATCAAATTTGACGATAAATGGTGATTTTAAATTAAATACTTGAACTACTAAACCAGGAAAATTAATTTAAATGAACTAATAGATCATCTGTATTTTAAAAATACAGATAATATATCAATAAATTTTGAGTGCTGTATTACTATACTGTATTACTTTTGGCTATAAATTTGGCGATAAATAGTAATTTTAAATTAAATACTTGAATTACTAAACCATGAAAATTAATTAAAACGAACTAACAGATCAACTACATAGCAGAAGTTTAAAATATTAAAACTAATAATCTTAATACTTTTAAAAATAAGAAACTTAAAATAGTTTTTCAAAATTAAAAAGTTTACAAAATTTAAAAAATAAAAACTTTAAAAAATAAAAACTTTAAAAAAATAAAAAGTTAAAAAAAAAGTTTAAAAAAAATTAAGTTGTCAAATTAAAAAAAAATTATTTAAAAAAACTTCATAAATTAAGTTTGCAAAAGCAAGTTTACCTGGCTGTATATTAGGGTGGGTCGAAAAAACCGAAATATTTATAATTGAAACGTAATAGTGCGGAAAAGTTGCCTTTTGTAAAAAATATAAAATACGTAAAATATTGCACCGATTGGTTAATATCTTTTACCGCCGCAAGGGGTCCAAATTTCGAAAAAATCGCAAAAAACATACATTTAGCAATTTTTTTTTTAAATTATCCAAACATACTTATTCAATTTCTAATAGAACGCAATAGCCACGCCAAGATATTAGTAATGTAACATTAACATTTCATTTTTGTGACATCGTTGCTTTTACCGCCACAACAGGGCCAAAATTTCTAAAAAAATGTTAAAAAATAAAGTTTTTCATTTTTTCAATTTTCATAACTTTTGTAATGTTTTCAGATTTTTTACATTTCTAATAGGCTGGGAAAGGCATATTATGTTGTTAATTTCATGCACATTGTTAACCATGATCACTGTTATTCTATAAAAAAAAATTGCTCAATGATAGAAACACCTGCAGCTGCCTGCACGTAAAATTAATTTCTCGCTGCTAGAGGGCCGCGTTTCACTTTGTTCGGTTTTTTTTTTTTTTTTTTTTTTTTTTTTTTTGTAATGTACTCCTTTTACTCTATACTTTGAAGGCCCTAAAGATAGAAATATCTGCCAGGTTAAAGAGGTGGCAAAGTTTCATCTTTGCGAAGTCAAGGAGGAACATATATCTTTGTACTAGAACCAGGTCTGAATTATTTTCGTCATTGGACCCCATCGTCTGGCAAGGCGACTTCCATATGCAATGACATTATACATTTTTTGAAGAAAAATGAAATCCCGACTGGAATAATAATTGCAGTTGAATTTCGCGGAACTGTCTTCAAAACAGGATGCAAAGGTGGTGTTATAGTAGGATTAGTTGAGAACAACTTTTAAAAAACCACTTTATTGGCTTCCTTGACCTCACTTCAATGAGCTTCCACTGAGACATCGTTTCAAACATCTTGATGACAAAAAACAGGTTCTGTATCATATTGTGGCCCAATTGGTAGATCTCTTGCGATTTGCGAATTATTACCAATTTCAAAATTTAAGCCAATTTAATCTGATCACCTAGCTGTTGATAAGGATGATTTGTCAACTATCCAGAAGTATATGTCTGAAATATTGCACGCTCTTTCAACACGCGTGTATACAATTGACATTTTTTGCTGAGTCCCTGGACAAATATTTCACGCAAGGTGGATCATTACTGCTATTCGAACTTTGAGACTCTACGTTGGAACAAAGAAACCCTCTTCTTAACTTGTCATACTCTTTGAGTACATCCTGAAAATGTACTGCATCAGTTGGTTCACAATTAAAATGAATCACGATTGTTTTCCAGAATCTGTGCACTGTAGTTAGTAACTTACGTTACTTGACAGATAATCTACGAAAGATTATAGTTCCTGTATTTTCACGAAATGACTATTTCGCAAATCATACAAATAGCCTCTTTGGAATGATAGCATATGAAGAGGAGAACATCAGGGCCCCAGCCATGAAGAAAATTGCAAAAGCACGAAGTTCTGTGGACTAGAATAGTGCCATCCGTCACTTTATCATAGCAGACTTCAACACTGAAGCTTAAAACTGTATGGCTTTAGTCAACTGACAAAACTGAAAACTAACGGAACCACCTGTTATGGTTTCTTTATCGACTAAAAACGCTGGTGAGTTTAAAATGTTCGATTAAAGATACCAGTTATTATAACTTTCCTTGTCCCACTCAATCATTAAAAAGATGCATGAAATTATTCATTGAAGCACTGATAAAGTTTGTTTACTAGAACAGAGGGAGGATCACATCTGATCAGTTTTGGCCTCTCGAGAAATAATGGCTTCATCTGAAAGCAAGTTATATTATAAAATTCATTTACATTAAATTCTTCTTCATTTTAAGTTTATTTAACCCGTTTCGGTTAAACATCTCTATATTTTAATTAATAAAATACTAAAACATTTTGCTCATTTTATATCATTTTTGTGGCATGAATTGGCTGTTATGAAGTAAAGCATCAGTAGATGAAGCGATCGTCAAGAAAAATGAATGATTAACTTTATTTTCAAGTCTATTACAAATAGTTATAAAAAAAATATGATATATTAATAGATATAAAGTAAAATTATTTATTTCTAGACATATTATAGAAATTATAAAAATTTAGAAAAAAAAATGAAAAATTGAAATTTTTGAAATTTTTACAAAAAATATGGTCTTTTTGCGGCAAATAAAGATATGAATTATTTGAAAACAACGTTTAAACACACAATAAAAACAAGCAGATTTGACCATACGTATACGTTTCGTGAGTACTAGGACTCACATCCTCAGTGTAAAAACTATAAAAACTTTAAAAACAATTATCCCCCCAAAACAATGTTTGGGGGGGGATATTGTTTTTAAAGTTTTTATAGTTTTTACACTGAGGATGCGAGTCCTAGTACTCACGAAACGTATACGTATGGTCAAATCTGCTTGTTTTTATTGTGTGTTTAAACGTTGTTTTCAAATAATTTATATTTTCACACAAGTTCTGTACTTAAAATAAAGATATGATTTCATCATAATGAACATTTACCGGGACATTTCTCATATCTTCATGTAGCCATTGTGTTCTATTAAAAATTGTATTGTTATGTTTGGATAATTTTAAAAAAATGATAAAAAAAAACATGTTTTTGTGCGATTTTTTGAAACTTTAGCCCCCTTGCGGCGGTAAAAGATATTAACCGATCGATGTAATATTTTAGAAATTTATTCTGTATTACAAAAGGCAACTTTTCCGCGCTATTACATTTCGATTATAAAAATTTCGGTTTTTTCGACCCACCCTACTGTACATGTATATGACTTTCATTATGTTATAGTTTAATAATATGTATCCTCTTTATATTATATAAAAGCATAAGATTAATATATATATATTTATACATACTTAATAAAAGTATTTATAAGTAAAAAGAACAAAATAACTTTATAAAATTTAAAAATTAAAAATTAAAACTTTGAAAAAAAATAGAAAAAAAAATTAAATATAAAAAAATTAAATAAAAAAAAAATAAAAAAAACATAAATAAAAATAAAAAGTTTACAAAATTAAAAAATTAAAACTTTGAAAAAATTAAAAAAAAAGTTATCAAAATTTCAAAAAAATATTTAAGAAAACTTCATAAATTAAGTTTGTAAAAGTGAGTTTACCTGCCTATACATGTAGATGACTTTCACTCGACTTTGAGTTTATACATCATCTTATCAAAATGCAAAATGAAAACTTTGTCTAAACATATAAGTTGATTTTTGAGTTTATACATCATCATATCAAAATGCATAAATGAAAATTTTGTCTAAACATATAAATTTATTTGAATATCCACACCTTTTTAAAATTATTTGCCTTTATATAACTATTGAAAATGATTAATAAATAGTATGTAAGTGAAACATCTTCTTTATTTTTGCTCTACCAACATTTCAAATTTTATGAAAGAAATTGTATTCAATTAAGTAAATAGTTACTAAGTATTCAGCTAATATTATACTAAAAAGAAAAAAAATATATCATATTTCGAATTTTGTTTAAGTAATTGTATTCAATTAAATAATATTTACTTAAGTATTCATATAACATTCTACTAAAAATTGTATTCAATTAAGTAAACAATTACTAAGTATTCATATAATACTATACTGAAAAAGAAAAATACATAATATTTCAAATTTTGTCTAAGCAATTGTATTCAATTAGGTAAATAGTTACTAAGTATTCAACTAATACTATACTAAAAATAAATATCATATTTCAAACTTTGTTTAAGTTATTACAAAATATTTTAAAACATTTAATAGTAATTACTGTATAATATCTACTAAGTATTCATATAATATCTTACTAAAAAGCAAAATACATACCATATTTCAAATTTGTATAAATAATTATAAGCAATTAAATAATAGTTACTAAGTATTCAACTAATATTGTACTAAAAAGAAAAAAATGTATAATATTTCAAATTTTGTCGAAGTAATTGTTCAATTAAGTAAATAGTTACTACGTATTCAACTAATATTCTACTAAAAAGAAAAAGAAAATATAATATTTCAAATTTTGTCTAAGAATTTGTATTCAATTAAAAAAATATTTACTAAGTA
This sequence comes from Maratus speciosus, assembly GCA_963932465.1. Taxonomy (NCBI): domain Eukaryota; kingdom Metazoa; phylum Arthropoda; class Arachnida; order Araneae; family Salticidae; genus Maratus; species Maratus speciosus. Next base: position 143,295,868 of record OZ010787.1, on the reverse strand, counting down.
TTCATATAATTATTATACTAAAAAGAAAAAAATATATAATATTTCAAATTTTATCTAAGTAAGTATGTTCAATTAAATAATATTTTCATATTTCAAATTTTGTTTAAGTTATTGTATTCAATTAAAAAATTAGTTGCTATGTATTCATATAATATTTTACTAAAAAGAAAATATTCATTGGTTATTAAAAAAACATTTTATACATATCCATACTATAAAGAGGGTGCGAGCAAAATTAGGCGCCGAAAGGGACGCCAACTTGGCGATATCTCTAATACTCCGCCAAATTCCTGTAGACATTCATTACGAACCAATAGGGATTACTTGCTTACAGAAAATCAGCAAATTGAGATATCTCAATGCAACAAAAACTAATATTTGCTTATGGGATTATATTAATTATATTTAAGAGAGTCCAAACAGATTAAATTATCAATAAAAGTAACATGGTACAAAATGTTTCCCCAAACATAAATTTTAAGGGAGACCAAACTGGTCGCCAAGGATGGCTAGTATTTCAAATTTTGTCTAAGAAATTGTATTCAATTAAGTAAATATTCATTAAGTATTCACATAATATTATACTAAAAAGAAAAAAATGTATAATATTTCAAATTTTATCTATGTAATTGTATCCAATTAAACCATATCTAGTAAGTATTCATATAACATTTTACTAAAAATTGTATTCAATTAAGTAAACATTTACTAAGTATTCATATAGTACTATACTAAAAAAAGAAAAATATATAATATTTCCTCTAAGTAGTGGTGCACAATGAAATAATATTTACTGAGTATTCACATACAATTATACTAAAAGAAAAAATATATATAATATTTCAAATTTTGTCTAAGTAATAGTGTTCAATTAAATAATATTTACTAAGTATTCATATAACATTTTACTAAAAATTGTATTCAATTAAGTAAACAATTACTAAGTATCCATGTAATATTATACTAAAAAGAAAAAAATATAACATATTTCAAACTTTGTTTAAGTAATTGTATCCAATTAAATAATATTTACTAAGTATTCATATAACATTCTACTAAAAACTGTATTCAATTAAGTAGACAATTACTAAGTATTCATATAATACTATACTGAAAAGAAAAATACATAATATTTTCAAATTTTGTATAATTAATGCTATTCAATTAAATAATATTTACTTATCATTCACCCTGTATATAGAAAACTGTTACCATACAATTCTTCAAAAAGGATAAAACCATCATTCAAAATGAATTGTTTAAAACAAAATGTATTCCTATCCTCTTTAACCTGAGTGTTTATTTTTCAAAGCGTTCGAGTATGGTACCCCTATTGCAACTTTTAATGGAATGTTATAATTTGTGCATGTATAACTAAAGAAATAAACAGTCCTATAATAATTAAAAATATCCCATTAAAAATCTTAATACTATGATTCATACTTTCAAAAATTAAAAGTTAATACTATTCTTCGAAAAAGTTAATACTATTCTTCGAAAAAGAATAAAACCATTAACATAATATATATCATATCAATCAATTAATCAATAAGTCATATCAACCAATCAATCATATCATTACTAATATGTATGTTTATTTTGCTATACCTTTTAGAACTTTTAATAGAGTGTTAGAGTATAATTTGCATATGTATAACTTAAGTTTAAAACATTAAACTAATATTCTTAATATTATAATTTATACTTTTTAAAATTAAAAAGTTTAAAAAAACTTTATAAAATTTAAAAATTAAAACTTTGAAAAAAAACTTTATAAAATTTAAAAATTAAAACTTTGAAAGAAAAAAACTTTTATAAAATTTAAAAATTAAAACTTTGAAAGAAAAAAAACTTTTATAAAATTTAAAAATTAAAACTTAAAAAAAACTTTATAAAAATTAAAAAATTAAAAAAATTAAAACTTTGAAAAAAACTTTATAAAATTTAAAATTAAAACTTTATAAAATTTAAAAAATTAAAACTTTGAAAAAATTTTTTATAAAAATTTAAAATTAAAACTTTGAAAAAATTATAGTTTACAAAATTAAAAAAATTTAAAACTTTTGAAAAAGTTTAAAAAATTAAGTTATCAAAATTAAATTAATATTTAAAAATTTCATAAATTTAGTTTGCAAAAGCGAATTTACCTGCCTGTACATTTTTAAAAAGTTCAATTAGATTTAAATTAAAAGTATTCAATCATATTAATTCAAATTCAAGTCAATTCAAGTATTACAAGTTAGCAGAAAAAAATTACAATTAATCAAAAGTGAGTTTGCGTATCTATCTGTATATAAGACTTTAAAACTTTCACTATGTTTTCGTTTAGTATATATGTATTGTAACTTTCGCTATGCTTTAGTTATATAATTATAAATCTTTATTTTATCATCCTACCCTCATTATATCCTATAATTATACACTTCGAAAAGTTAAAAGAGATATATTAATAAGTTCTTCAGTTTAAAAAATTAAAAATATTTTAAAAAATTAACTTAATAAAGTATTCAAAAATACTATAAAATAGTAGAAATTTGATATATGCATGCCAGAAAATAATAAATTTACCATGTCTGAACTGAGAAAAGAAACGTTTAACATGTCGCATTGCACATAGTGACGTAATCGACATTGCATGCCTCCCCCTTCATACCTTCTGAATGATCTATCTACAATCAGGTTGTATTATCAGTCATTCGATCTAACTAATATGAGTTATTAACAAGACACTAATCCTTTTCATCTCACTCTGCGGATATTTTCTTCAAAGTCTATTATTTTGTAAAATCTTAAGTGACATGTTATTATATATTTGCAAGCAAAATCCTATTAAATAACTTTCTTACTCTAGTGAACAAAGATTGATTTTTATACTGCTAAAGCATGATCATTCATTGTTTAACTGGATAATAATATATTTAGAAGCAACTTAAATTTCCTATAAAAGGGAAGATTTTTATTACATCATTCATAGAATTCAAGTATGAGTATTAACCAAGTTTTATATATTATAATACGCTATACCAACATTTTAAAACTTTAAAAAACAACTATACTTAAACATTCATATAAAAAGCAACAAATTATATATTCATACAACATATTATTATTCGATATGTACATATCGAAAAATAGTGGGACTTACCGTACTTAGAGTCAGAAAAGAAATACTCAGTTTATCAGATTGTAGAACATGACGTAATCGATAAGATATCACGTGCTTCCATCATGCCTTCTGGAATGTTCAATGTACAATCAGACTATCTTATCAAGTCACGTGGTCTAACTGATATGAGTTGTTAACACGACTTCAGCCATTTTCAATTTAGTTCTTGAATATGTAGGTCGGATATTTTCTTCAGTCTTATTTTGTGAAATCTTAAGTACCAGGATATCACGTATTTGCAAACAAAAATCCTATTAAAAACTTTCTCACTATTGTGAAAAAAGATTGATTTTCATAGTATTAAATTATAATCATTGATAATATTTAATTGATTACTTAACCGTTATTAATATTATTAATATTAAATATAAAAGCGGAAGCTTTTATTGCATCATTCATAGAATTCAAGTTTGAAAATTAACCAAGTTTTATATACTTATATAATTTATGCTATGTATATACTAGTATACTAGTATATATTCTAGTATAAATAGATTTTATAAGTATATAAAACTTGGTTAATATTCAAACTTGAATTCTATGAATGATGAAATAAAAGCTTCCGCTTTTATATTTAATATTAATAATATTGATAACGGTTAAGTAATCAATCAAATATTATCAAAGATTATACTTTAATACTATGAAAATCAATCTTTTTTCACAATAGTGAGAAAGTTTTTAATAGGATTTTTGTTTGCAAATACGTAATATCCTGGTACTTAAGATTTCACAAAATAAGACTGAAGAAAATATCCGACCTACATATTCAAGAACTAAATAGAAAATGGCTGAAGTCGTGTTAACAACTCATATCAGTTAGACCACGTGACTTGATAAGATAGTCTGATTGTACATTGAACATTCCAGAAGGCATGATGGAAGCACGTGATATCTTATCGATTACGTCATGATCTGCAATCTGATAAACTGAGTATTTCTTTTCTGACTCTAAGTACGGTAAGTCCCACTATTTTTCGATATGTACATATCGAATAATAATATGTTGTATGAATATATAATTTGTTGCTTTTTATATGAATGTTTAAGTATAGTTGTTTTTAAAGATTTAAAATGTTGGTATAGCGTATTATAATATATAAAACTTGGTTAATACTCATACTTGAATTCTATGAATGACGTAATAAAAAACTTCGCTTGTATAGGAAATTTAAGTTGCTTCTAAATATATTATTATCCAGTTCAACAATGAATGATCATGCTTTAGCAGTTAAAAATCAATCTTTGTTCACTAGAGTAAGAAAGTTATTTTGATTAGTTAGTTTGATTTTGCTTGCAAATATATAATAACATGTCACTTAAGATTTTACAAAATAATAGACTTTGAAGAAAATATCCGCAGAGTGAGATGAAAAGGATTAGTGTCTTGTTAATAACTCATATTTGTTAGATCACATGACTGATAATACAACCTGATTGTAGATAGATCATTCAGAAGGTGTGAAGGGGGAGGCACGCAATGTCGATTACGTAACTATGTGCAATGCGACACGTTAAACGTTTCTTTTCTCAGTTCAGACATGGTAAATTTATTATTTTCTGGCATGCATATATCAATTTTTTACTATTTTATAGTATTTTTGAATACTTTATTAAGTTAATTTTTTTAAATATTTTTAATTTTTTAAACTGAAGAACTTATTAATATATCTCTTTTAACGTTTTGAAGTGTATAATTATAGGATATAATGAGGGTAGGATGATAACATAAATATTTATAATTATATAACTAAAGCATAGTGAAAGTTACAATACATATATACTAAACGAAAACATAGTGAAAGTTTTAAAGTCTTATATACAGATAGATACGCAAACTAACTTTTGATTAATTGTAATTTTTTTCTGCTAACTTGTAATACTTGAACTGACTTGAATTTGAATTAATATGATTGAATACTTTTATTTTAAATGTAATTGAACTTTTTAAAAATGTACAGGCAGGTAAACTCGCTTTTGCAAACTTAATTTATGAAATTTTTAAATATTAATTTAATTTTGATAACTTAATTTTTTAAACTTTTTCAAAAGTTATAATTTTTTTTAATTTTGTAAACTATAATTTTTTCAAAGTTTTAATTTTTTAAATTTTATAAAGTTTTAATTTTAAATTTTATAAAGTTTTTTTCAAATTTTGCACCACTTAATTAATTGTGCATTATTAATTGTGCACCACTACTTAGAGGAAATATTATATATTTTTCTTTTTTTAGTATAGTATTATATGAATACTTAGTAAATGTTTACTTAATTGAATACAATTTTTAGTAAAATGTTATATGAATACTTACTAAATATGGTTTAATTGGATACAATTACTTAGATAAAATTTGAAATATTATACATTTTTTTTCTTTTTAGTATAATATTATGTGAATACTTAATGAATATTTACTTAATTGAATACAATTTCTTAGACAAAATTTGAAATACTAGCCATCCTTGTAGACCAGTTTGGTCTCCCTTAAAATTTATGTTTGGGGAAACATTTTGTATCATGTTACTTTTATACATAATTTAATCTGTTTGGACTCTCTTAAATATAATTAATATAATCCCATAAGCAAATATTAGTTTTTGTTGCATTAAGATATCTCAATTAGCTGATTTTCTGTAAGCAAGTAATCCCTATTGGTTTGCAATGAATGTCTACAGGAATTTAGCGGAATATTAGAGATATCGCCAAGTTGGCGTCCCTTTCGGCGACTAATTTTGCTCGCACCCTCTTTATAGTATGGATATGTATAAAATGTTTTTTAATAACCAATGAATATTTTCTTTTTAGTAAAATATTATATGAATACATAGCAACTAATTTTTTAATTGAATACAATAACTTAAACCAAATTTGAAATATGAATATATTATTTAATTGAACATACTTACTTAGATAAAATTTGAAATATTATATATTTTTTTCTTTTTAGTATAATATTATATGAATACTTAGTAAATATTTACTTAATTGAATACAAATTCTTAGACAAAATTTGAAATGTTATATATTTTCTTTTTCTTTTTAGTAGAATATTAGTTGAATACGTAGTAACTATTTACTTAATTGAACAATTACTTCGACAAAATTTGAAATATTATACATTTTTTTCTTTTTAGTACAATATTAGTTGAATACTTAGACAATATTAGTTGAATACTTAGTAACAATTATTTAATTGCTTATAATTATTTACACAAAATTTGAAATATGGTATGTATTTTGCTTTTTAGTAAGATATTATATGAATACTTAGTAGATATTATACAGTAATTACTATTAAATGTTTTAAAATATTTTGTAATAACTTAAACAAAGTTTGAAATATGATATTTATTTTTAGTATAGTATTAGTTGAATACTTAGTAACTATTTACCTAATTGAATACAAATGCTTAGACAAAATTTGAAATATTATGTATTTTTCTTTTTCAGTATAGTATTATATGAATACTTAGTAATTGTTTACTTAATTGAATACAATTTTTAGTAGAATTTTATATGAATACTTAAGTAAATATTATTTAATTGAATACAATTACTTAAACAAAATTCGAAATATGTTATATTTTTTTCTTTTTAGTATAATATTAGCTGAATACTTAGTAACTATTTACTTAATTGAATACAATTTCTTTCATAAAATTTGAAATGTTAGTAGAGCAAAAATAAAGAAGATGTTTCACTTACATACTATTTATTAATCATTTTCAATAGTTATATAAAGGCAAATAATTTTTAAAAGGTGTGGATATTCAAATAAATTTATATGTTTAGACAAAATTTTCATTTATGCATTCTGATATGATGATGTATAAACTCAAAAATCGACTTATATGCTTAGACAAAGTTTTCATTTATGCATTTTGATAAGATGATGTATAAACTCAAAGTCGAGTGAAAGTCATCTACATGTATAGGCAGGTAAACTCACTTTTACAAACTTAATTTATGAAGTTTTCTTAAATATTTTTTTGAAATTTTGATAACTTTTTTTTTTAAATTTTTTCAAAGTTTTAATTTTTTAATTTTGTAAACTTTTTATTTTTATTTATGTTTTTTTTATTTTTTTTATTTAAATTTTTTTATATTTAATTTATTTTTTATTTTTTTTCTATTTTTTTTCAAAGTTTTAATTTTTAATTTTTAAATTTTATAAAGTTATTTTTTTCTTTTTACTTATAAATAGTTTTATTAAGCATATATAAATATATATATTAATCTTATGCTTTTATATAATATAAAGAGGATACATATTATTAAACTATAACATAATGAAAGTCATATACATGTACAGCCAGGTAAACTTGCTTTTGCAAACTTAATTTATGAAGTTTTTTTAAATAATTTTTTTTAATTTGACAACTTAATTTTTTTTAACTTTTTTTTTAAGTTTTTATTTTTTTAAAGTTTTTATTTTTTAAAGTTTTTATTTTTTAAATATTGTAAACTTTTTAATTTTGAAAAACTTTTTTAAGTTTCTTATTTTTAAAAGTATTAAGATTATTAGTTTTAATATTTTAAACTTCTGCTATGTAGTTGATCTGTTAGTTCGTTTTAATTAATTTTCATGGTTTAGTAATTCAAGTATTTAATTTAAAATTACTATTTATCGCCAAATTTATAGCCAAATTTAATACAGTATAGTAATACAGCACTCAAAATTTATTGATATATTATCTGTATTTTTAAAATACAGATGATCTATTGGTTCATTTAAATTAATTTTCCTGGTTTACTAGTTCAAGTATTTAATTTAAAATTACCATTTATCGTCAAATTTGATACAGGATAGTAATATAGCATTCAGAATTTATTGATATATTAAAATTATTATATGTACTTTAAAAATGTAGATGATGTGTCAGCTGAATTTTATGTTATTTAATATATTTTTTCTGTATGCATAAGATTTTTAGAAAGTTTCATTAATATTTTTATGTTGTTATAAAATTACATTAAGATTAAAATTATCTTAATCAGGTAATTCCTCTTAGTTAATTTTCATGTCTTACTAGTTCATCTATTTCATTTAAAATTATTGTTTATTGATAAATTAATAGTTACATATATATATATATATTATTTTTTAAAATTTAAATGATTTGTTTGTTCTACTTTATATTATTAGCCAGTTGTATTTTCAGATTTTTTTTATTTAGCATACTTGTATGTATGCAATTTTTAAGAATTTTCACTTGCATTGGGAGTATATAATTCAATGTATACAGCATTTGTTATTGATATACAAGGAAATCATGACTCTATAATGCATGTTTTGAATAACAGTTCTAAAGTAAAATTATTTCTGTATGAATAAAGTATTTTTTAATCGTTAATTTATAAAAGTCATTAGTATTAGACTTTGGTAAAGACTTTTCAATAATATCAATTGCAGATGTTAACACATTTGTGATATAAATTTAATTAAATCAAGAATAAATTGCAAGGCTTTGGGTTTAATGATCTTTAAAATAAACTGTTGTATACTTCATAAAGAACTTATTTACAAAAACATGCAAAATGGTTTGCAATCAAAAATTAAGTTATTTAAAATAAGAGATATTTCTTCGATGCTTATAAAACTTTTACTTTGAAAAAATATCAGGGTTAGTGACTAAATAATATATTTAAATTACAGTAGTGTGTTAAAAAGTAATGTACATAATTAATTTAATTGGAATGTTAAAAAATCTCCTTTCTTAAAATTTGTGTACTTGTGAAATAATCTCCCTTAAAATCAATGAGTATCATTATTTACATAATAGTTAGTTTTTGTTGAAAAGGCTGATTACTTATCGAATGTTTGCGAAAGATAATGTTTAAAAGCATACAAGTAAACGTTAGAGACGCAGTCTGGGCATTGGATAGCATATCAGTTATTAAAAAAGTGACTTTTGAACCCCTAAAAATTTAGCCCCCCTACATACTTCCTTTTCGAAAAGACATAGCCGAAAATTAAAAAAATAAAAACTATCAGAATGTTAAATGTTGAGATGCAATTATAACTTCCGTTAAGTTAAATTAATATTAAACGAAAGCATAATAAAATGATAAGTATTTAGAAAAGATAGTGTTCAAAAATATGTTAGTAAATGTCGGGGCACGTTTTGCCCAATGCACAGCGTATCAGCCACAAAAAATGAAATTTGAATCATAGTTTGCAGGTTCGAAACCAGGGTTTTGTAAAATGAACATACTCTCACGCGCAGAATCGATAAAATGTTAAAACTGAAAATGAAAATCGTATACATTAAAGTAATTCTCAAATATTGCATAGCATATCAGTTACAAAAAATGAAATTTGTTACGAAGTTCGAAACCAAGGTATGGTGGAATGACCCTACTCTCGCATGCAAAATTGATAAAGTCGTATACATTAAAGTAATTCTCAAAGTGTAGTAGTAGTTAAAATAGGTACTGTTGACTTATCTTAAGTAACCGACAAACCAACGCCCATAGATGAGAGGACCACAATTTTTGCCTTGAAACATCTAAAATCTCAACTTACAGGTATAGTTTCTTGTCTTGATCAGTTAAACCTACTTCAAATTATCAAGTCAAGAGACTATTTTGTTACAGGTTCGATTCCAAGTGAAATTTTTATGAAAAAAACCTAATTACAATAGTTTTCAATTCCCGCCGGTAGAGGGCGCCACCTAGCATTTTCATGTCCAAACCCTAAGTCGATTCCAAAAAATAAGCTTCCTCTCAAAAAGACCTAAACTCTTATGTTACAGTATAACTTTACCTTATATGGACATTCGTTTAAACTCTAAGATGCTACGAAAAATTAAGCCCCGTCTAAAATTTAGCCCCCACCTACCCTATCATACTATAGTATGATCTAGATCGATTCCTTACGTTCGAAAACTATCTATAATTTTCTTCCTAAAACTAATACTCTCCTACTATAGGTTATCTTTCCACACTTTACTCTTATCTCACTATCAGATTATCTTATCTCACTATCCTGTCTTATCTCCTTTCCGACTGATAAGAACTTAACATACATATCTCACAAACCCTCTCGTACTATAGTACGATTCCGACTCCTTGCTCCCACATACCACCCACCATCGGAATCGAACACCCTTTTCTATACTACTAGATGGTTTTATAATAGGGGTATAAAAAATGGACAAGATATTAATGGAATAAACTTAATAAAATGCAGTGACAAAACATGTAGTGTTTGTATTTGTGCTGATATAGATAATGGAGACAAAGCGATTGAAGAAAAATCTTTAAATTTTGTAAGGTATATAACTGTGTGTATTGTTTAAGATGTAATGTGTGCAATCAAATGTATACAGGAGAGACTTCTACTCCTTTAAATAAGAGATTCAACAATCACAAATCAGACATTACAAATCTTAATTATAAAAAAGAGGATCAAGAAATAGAAATTTCACATTTTTCAGAACATGGCATAGATAACATAAGGATTTCTATATTGTGTATTATACCTAATAAAACGGAAAGAAAGATTCGTGAAAAGAATATGATGATATAGTTTGGTACGGTATATCCATATGGACTTAATGTTATGTTTAATCATAGTAATGTAATTAAAAACTTTAAAACTAAAAATTTAGATGATTCAATTTACGACAAAATTAATCATGACATTGGAAATGAGTTGATTAGAAATAGTAATCACTGTACTAAGTTGAATCATTTAAAAAAAATTAATTACTTGTACAGACATAGTAAATGCAATAATTAATTATAAAGTTGAGCGAAGTGTTAATGGGGTTAAAGGTTTGATTTTCAACATTAAAAAGAAATTAATTCCCGTAACTCTAAGAACTTTACAGTCTAGGGTAGAAAGTAGGAATGTTGACTTAGGTTTGGATTTATTGAGGTATAGAATCAAGGCACAAAAATTACAAATGTATTGTAACATTGATTATGGCCAAGTAAGTGAAGTAAATAAAATCTATTTTATAAAGGGTTATTTGGGTGATAGCCATGGGGTAGTAAATTACAATAAAATGTTGAATAAATACAATGAATTACTACCTGTCGGAAAAATAAAAATAGTCCAGACTTTTAAATATGATAAGCCTTTGGGGAGAACTATTTTTAATTATAATTTTTTTGCTAAAGATCTTAAGAGAAGTAGGGGAAAGTAGGGGAATGGCGCTCATTTAAGGGAAAACATGAATAGCTAGTCAAATTTTAGACAAAAAAAAAATCAATATTTTATTAACGAAGTATAACTCCAACGCATAAAAAACAGTTTGCAATCAACTAATTTGCATAAAAGTTTAAGGATTTTTTTTTATCGTTTTATTTAAATAACCATCGATTGAGCGGTAATGCCCGACATGGTAGGGTAATTGCGCTCAGAGTTTGAATACAACATTTCAGTAAGACAAAAGTCACATATGTAGTTGTGTGGGCTGTTCACACCACTGCAGACTTTTTACGACCAATTTACACAGATTGTGTTACACAAATATTGGACTACTTTTTTTAAATTTAGGTTTTTTGATTTTCACCACCTTTTTGAAATCGTAAAATTCTCCTTGTTTAATGACATATTAATTTAGGCGAAAACAGGAGAATTTTACCATTTCAAAAAAGTGGTGCTAATCAATAAATTTGAATTTAAAAAAAGTTGCCCACTGGCAACACTTCTTCTGGAATTCCACGCGAGCGCCATTATCCGTTATCGCCATGTTGGATTTTAATGCATTATAATTGGCGTAACAACTCAGTACAAAAATAAATAAAAGCATGAAAGTACAGCTAAATGTATATATTTTGTAGACATAATGAATAAATTAATATTTGAAAATAAGAGTGTACACTTACCTTCAAGTTAGATGTTATAGAATTTTATAATAAAACAACTGCAAACTAATAACGTGGGGACATTAAAATACTTTCTTTCCGACGGTCACTATATCCTTACTGGGATCTTACGATGAAGTTCTCTAGGTGCCGGTACCGATCGCACATTTTAAATTCTATTCTGTTTAGAGGCATTGCGTGAGCGGGATTACCTTTCTGAGCGTCATTACCCTACTTTCCCCTATAGCAGGGAGTATCTGCCATTGCAATGAATCTGAATTTGTTAATTATATAGACAAGTATTATGGACATGTTATTACTGGAGATCTAAAGATAGTAAAGGATGAGGAGTTGAGGAGGTTAATGGAGTACGGAACAAAATATTATGTGAAACGTACTGTAACTAAAAGTGTTGCAGTTAAACGATTTACTATCAAGATAGATATATTTATCAATAAGCTAATGTATAGATACAATTTGCCATCCAGTGTTTCTGACGAGTAGAAGTACTAGATATTAAGAGATTTTAAACGAGAATTTTAGAGATATCTTGACGGAGTTAAAAGAGAGCAATACAACAAACTTACACATTCAATTAACCCTAGATCTACCGGGAATTTTATTCAAGTTTTAATAAAACGTTCTACACCAGAATTTTTATTTAAAACTATTTAACTTATTTATTTACCTTATTTTTGTCTGGTTTATATACTTAGTTTATTTTAAAGAAATTTCTGGTTTGAATGAATATTTTGTATGTACCTGTCGGGTCCAATGGACCCGTCTGGTAGACGGAGGGTTAAAGAAATTCAGGAAAATTTTATAATCACCTATGTGGATAAAGCAAACACAAGTTACGCACTGATATGCAAGGTACTTTACGGTAAACTTTTGAATGATTGCTACAATAATAAAAATAACTATTTACCTTTAAATTCGAAAGCTGCAGTAATAGAAAATGGGATTAAAGCCTTCTATAAAAAAGTTAAGCTGAAACAAATGAGTCAAAGTTTCCCTTATCTCATATTAGAGCCTAAATTCCATAAAACCCCTATCAAATTCAGAAGTGTGACTTGTGGTTTTGGATCATATACTAGTGTTGCTAGCAAGGCATTGCTGGGGGTTATTGGATGGAGTGTTTGACAGAGTGATGGGGGGAGAGACGACTTTTATTATCAAAAACAGCTATACACTATTAGATAATCTAAAAAAATTAAAAATATTACTGGTTTAATCACTTACGATTTTACAGACCCCTATAACACAATTGATTTGATAGATTTAAAAGAAAAAATATTAGATTTTTATAATACAAATAGTACTTTGCACAGTAGCGCCAACTTTTCAAAAATATTGGGTGGGCTCAAAAACTTTTGAGTAAAATAACACATATAGTTTTTTTCTCTTAGTAAGTGTGTCTGGAGAGGGGGGGGGGGGGGGCAGAATAACGAATGACTAAGGATGATAATTCGAAATTAAATTGTGTTTTTCTAAGCAAATTTTTAAATTATTATAATTTTAAGTATCATTTTATAATTAAATATAAAATAAAAATAACATTAAATAATATTGTATTAAATATAAAATAAAAATAACATCGAAAGTGCTAAGTATTGAAAGTGCAAAAAAAACTGAATGTCAAGAAAAGCATACATTTTAGTTCACCAAGTGCTTTATCCATTCAAAACATCAAAACAGATGGCAAAATATACAGGAAATTTGTTTTCGTGAGAAATTTAACAATACATCCACTGAAGGGGTTTTCAATGCTTCTGTAAGTCTAATGGATGTCCTTACTACTTTTTCAAACAAAACTATTTTCAGAACGTTCATAAAACCAAATTTCATTTCAGCGTATAAATAATTAAAAAAATAAATTATGAATTAAATCAATTGAAATTGGCCGGGCAGAGGGATCAAATTATTGGGTGGGCTCGCGCCCCATGGGCCCATATAAGTTGGCGCCACTGACTTTGCATGTTCATAATGATTTTTTCATGAATTTATTTCAGTTGGTAGTACAAGAAAACTACCTCTACGAAGGAAATACAATATTTAAATAGATTCCAATGGGGGGGGGGGGGGAGTAGCAGTTCCATTTTGGCAAACATTTACTTACATATATATGAAACAAATAATAATTTAAATAGTAACACATTATCCTACAGATATATAGATGATGTTTTGATAGTCAAATTAAATAATGATATTTAAAAAATTGATTTTACATATTATCCTACGTCTCTGAGTCTGGAACCCTCCTCCCAGAATTGTAAAAATATTAATTTTCTAGATGTGACCCTAAACATAGAAAATGAAAATTTTATATCTAAGTTATTTGATAAGCGAAATGATTTCGATTTTAATACCTTTAAGCCGATATATTTTGATTCGAATGTTCATGTTTCGGTTAAAAGAAATGTCCTAAGAAATGGCTTAATTCGAATCGAAAGACTGAGTACTGGAGTTGAGGATAAGTTTAATGACATTTTAGAGTGGTGTCGTCAGGGATTCAAGCAGCGTTATCCTCGCAATTTCATCAGGGGAATAACTAGTGATTTTATTAAGAGTAGCAGGTAGGTACGGAACTGAACAGAACTCAGTGATGGATGAGAATGGTGGTTTTGTTGCTTTGATTGATCTAATGAGATAGAACGAAATTTTGATGGATTTTGTAGATCTGTTTATAGTCTAAGAGCTGGCAAGGTTTTTGTCACCTGATTTTATCAAGGCTCATCTTTCTATATGTTCTTCCGATTTATGGTGTAGTACGTTTGCAGGCGGTCTGGCAGTCGAGAGATGTTGCGTTTACCTGCGGGAAAAGGGGCTATTCAGGTCAAAAAACTTCAAAATTACGTCATTTTAGCATGAATTTTGTTTATAACATCTGTTTCTACAAACTACTTGTGATATTATTCCATTATTGCCAGATGTTGCTAAGACCCAGTCAGATCCACATTTATGAGTAACATATTACTCTTTGGCTATCAGACAACCTATAAATAATTTACAAGACACAAGTTCGGTTGCAAAGTTAATGCCAGACGGCTTTAAATATAGCAACGAAAGTGCCTGTTTCAAAAGTGTTTTATAGTTTAAAAAATATATGTCATCTTTACGTCATTTTATCAAGCTTAAAAATAACAAGATATTACTCTTTGGCTAGCAGACAACCTATTATTAATTTGCCAGACAAAAATTCGGTTGCAAAATTAATGCCAGACGGCTTTAAATATGGCAACGAAAGTGCCTATTTCAAGAAATGGCATCTTTTGTAGGGACTTGGCTTCATTTAATGACAGTTAACCGTTAATTGTTACCATAGCAACAATCGTTTCTTTGTATATAAATATATATATATAGTATTTGTCGAAAAAAAAATGTTTAATTTTGCGTAATTAATGTAAATTAATGTAATTGTAATTTTTAAACTATAAAACACTTTTGAAAAAGGAACTTTCGTTGCCATATTTAAAACCGTCTGGCATTAACTTTGCAACCGAATTTGCGTCTGGCAAATTAATTATATGTTGTCTGCTAGCCAAAAAGTAATCTCTTGTTATTTTTAAGCTTGATAAAATGACGTAAAGATGACTTATCATTTTTAAATTATAAACTACTCTTGAAACAGGCACTTTCGCAGCCATATTTAAATACGTCTGGCATTAACTTTGCAACCAAATTTGTGTCTGGCAAATTAATTATAGGTTGTCTGCTAGCCTAAGAGTAATATCTTGTTATTTTTAAACTTGATAAAATGACATAAAGATGACTTATAATTTTTAAACTGTAAAACACTCTTGAAACAGGCACTTTCGTTGCCATATTTAAAGCCGTCTGGCATTAACTTTGCAACCAAACTTGTGTCTGGAAAATTAATTATAGGTTGTCTGTTAACCAAAGAGTAATATGTTACCAATAAATGTGGATATGGCAGGGTCTTAGCGACATTGTTAACGTCTGGCAATAATGGATTAATATCACAAATAGTTAGTAAAACAGATGTTAAAACAAAAATCATGCTAAAATAACGTAATTTTAAACTTTTTTGACCTGCATAACTCCTTCTCCCGCAGGTAAACGCCACGTCTCCCGGCTGCCAGACCGTCCGCAAACGTACTACACCATAAAACGGATGAACATATAGAAAATGAGCCTTGATAAAATGACGTAATTTTGAAGTTTTTTGACCTGCATAACCCCTTCCCCTGCAGGTAAACGCAACGTCTCCCGATTGCCAGACCGCCCGCAAACATACTACACCATAAAACTGAAGAACATATAGAAAAATGAGCCTTGATAAAATGACGTAATTTTGAAGATTTTTGACCTGCATAACCCCTTCCCCCGCAGGTAAACGCAACGTCTCCCGACTGCCAGACCACCCGCAAACGTACTACACCATAAAACGGATGAACATATAGAAAAATGAGCCTTGATAAAATGACGTAATTTTGAAGTTTTTTGACCTGCATAACCCCTTCTCCCCCAGGTAAACGTAACGTATCCCGACTGCCAGATCGTCCGCAAACGTACTACACCATACAACGGAAGAATATATAGAAAAATGAGCCTTGATAAAATGACGTAATTTTGAAGTATTTTGACCTGCATAACCTCTTCTCCCGCAGGTCAACGCAACGTCTCCCAACTGCCAGACAGCCCGCAAACGTACCGCACCATAAAACGGAAGAACGTATAGAAAAATGAGCCTTGATAAAATGACGTAATTTTGAAGTTTTTTGACCAGCATAACCCCTTCACCCGCAGGTAAACGCAACGTCTCCCGACTGCCAGACCGCCCGCAAACATACTATACCATAAAACTGAAGAACATATAGAAAAATGAGCCTTGATAAAATGACGTGTTTTTTGACGTTGCTAGCTCTTAGACTATTAGTTTTTCACTGTTTTTCATTTTTCATTTTTGGTCTCGGCGAGTGAAGGGGGACGTAGCTTGCATAAAGTCTGGCTTAACCCTGCAGAGCATGTCGTTAGCCATGCCGCTCGCCTTCTGTTCTGTTTTCTATTATATATATTTTCCTTAGTTTTGTTTTATAGATTGGTTTTAAGAGTTAATGTTTATGTTGGTTATTTTAATATTTTTGATGTAGAGTTTCAATTTAGATATGGTGAGTGAAGGATTTTGATATTTTGTTTGTGGTTTTAAATAAATATATATATATAAGCATTAAATAAGCATTATATATATATATATCAACATTTGAACTTAGTGTGTTTTCGGGGTTTGGGGGTCATGATCGGTGAAAATATACCAAAATTTTTTTAATCGCTTTCCTCCGAACGGCTGCAATAGGTAGCTTTTTGTAATGAAAGCTACCTAAAATTTAAATAGAATTTTTTTAATAGAGATTAGAATAGAGATTACAAAAATAGAATTTTTTGAAGATGGATTTTAGCTTCTTTACTCCATAGGTTTACACTCACGAAGTACGTGGGAAATAAAAGATTGTGAAACAAGCAGAAAAAAAATTAAGTTTTGTCGAACTTTTGTAGAATGACCTAATAGTCTTAAATATAATAAAATACAATAAATAGGTTCTATTTATTCTACGGAAATTATTTATACAGGGTGTCTCAAAAAGTGGGAAATTTGTTTTGATTTTTTACTAGTCGGAGATACTTAGGCAATATAAACTTCAAAAATGTTGAAAATAATGTGGGAATTAAGATTATGTTGATGAAATTGTCCTGCCACTAATTTTCAAAAAGTTACACTTTTCTAATTTTTATATGGTCCCTGGGTATGTGTCCGCATAAGTTACATTTAGAAAAAATGTCTCCATGCTCTGACAAGTACAACAGTAAAAATTCCATTACTCTTCGGCGAAAAATTACTGAGTTATGATAGGTTGAATTTTAAGAAATTTCAGAGATTCACGGCACTAAAAAAAAAAATAGTCTGTCCGTTTATAGTACTGGAAACCTTCAAAATTTCATAAAATTTAAAGTATGATAACTTGGTCAGATTTGGTCGTATGAGAATGGGATTTTTACTGTTTTACTTGTTAGAGCATGGAATTTATTTTCTAAATACGACTAATAGGACCCAGGGACCGTAAAAAAAATAAAATGCGTAACTTTTTGAAAATTGGTGGCATGACTATTTCATCAACGCACCCCAATTCCTACCTTATTTAGAACACTTTTGAAATTTTAGTTGCCTTACGTATCTACAACTGGTAAAATTTAAAGCGCGTTTGAACCTTTTTGGGACACCTAGTACATTTATTTATTTATTCAGTGTAAACCTACCACCTTTCGTTATTCCCTGTAAATTCGATCCGCAATATTCATCTGAGGATGAACTTAAAAATCTACACATATTCGAGCATCTTCTGGGGAATAAGATGTCCCAATTTCTTTTTATTGTTGTTGTTCATTTAGTTTATCTATACGGTCAGAAACAGAGAAACTATAGAAATAAAATTGAAGCCAAATATCGACCTAGAAATTAATCACTTTAAGGAATTTTTTATGTAATAAGTAGTTTAAATTTTATCCATTTTATGATAATCAAAAAAAATTTTTTTCTGTAATAATTTTTCTTTTTTATATAGGCTAACCTAATTTTCATTTTTAAAATAGCCGTATGCCGCATAATGTTCAAATTATGTTGCTAATCAGAAAAGGTTGATTAACTATATAATAAAGGAATGAATGATGATGACTTTCAAAACTACATCTAAAAAATGTAATTATAATCATCCCTTTTGGCTGTTGAGTTTGAATTTCAAATATAACTGTTTTGCAAATTATATTTGATTTTTCTTTAAAATAATGTATGACATTGTTTTCTTTTTTCTTGTTGTTCGTATATTTACAACAAAAGAATTAAGTGTATATAAGGAAAATATCCTAAATTTTCATCTATTAATTACTAAAGTTGAAGATTTATAATTTAAAAAATCTCTGCCGATTCGATTCCCTGCGTTTTTAATTTCATTTTTCCGTAAGAGCTGGTTTTATCAGAATCAAGTTAATACGATAATTTTTTCTTCAACACGGATTTTTTTTCCTGTAAGAGTTGGTCCTATAATACAAAAGTTGTAGATAATACTAAGAAGACTTATAATAAATTTAAGCGGATTTGATATCTTGTGAATTGACGAAGTTATGAATTTCTTTCTTCATCCCCCCCCCCTTTTTTCCGTAAGAGTTGCTCTATCAAAAACTTGTTAATATAAAAGTTGTAGATAATATTAAGAAGATTTATAATAAATTTAAGTGGATTGATATCTTGTGAATTGACGAAGTTGTGAATTTTTTTCTTCTTAAAACCCTATTTTCCCCCCTTGAGCACATTTTTAATGATATCAAAAATCTGTTGTAAAATTTTTGGCCATTTTACTAGAAGCAATAATAAGTTTAAGCTGTTTTGATACGTATTATAATTAACAAGTTATACAGTTTTTTCTGTTTTCTCAAAAACCCTCCCTATTTCCAACAACTTGGCCCGATTTTGCCCATTAACGATTTTGGCCGATATTTTCTGCCGCTTGATTTTATGTATCATCTTGGAAGAGATTTGTCCAGAATTATGAAAGTTATTATGTCCATAAAAAAGATATGGGCCATTCTCACAATCTTTTGACTTTTGGGAAAAAATCTGACGAAATTAAACTTGCTAAAATAACATTTTAATCTGATAGACGAATGCCTTAATGATTCAAAATAAAGAAAGAATTGTCAGCAGAGAAAATTTTTTTATTTAACTGAGGTTTAAGTTAAACTTGCGAGTTTAATTTTCCTTACCACTTTACCCCTATAACTTTTTATTTTCTTCTAAATTTTTACTTATATTAAATTTGCATAGTACCCACAGGACATTCAAATAAGAAATAATAAAAATGTAGTACTTTTAATACAGAATTTTTGTATAACATTGTCATAAAGGGGTGTTAAAGAAGGGACAGCAAGGTAAAAAAAGTGGATGGTATAGGAAAAAAGGGACGAAATGGTAAAAAAAGGGGTCGGTAAAGATGGAACGGTAAGGAAAATTACCACCTATTTTTAGGAAAATCATGCTAAGACTAAGTGATAGCCACAATGTTCATTGATTTTTAGAAACAGTTGTTAACATTGGATTTTTTTTTTTTTTTTTTTTTTTTTTTTACCTCGAAAAGTACAGGAATAAACCTTGGGGACGGTAATACTACCAATAAAGCCACGATGCTTGAAATTGATATTTAAATGCTGTTTTAAATTCTGCAGTAAATTTCCTGTCAAAGAAATTTAGACATTCTTTCTCTAGCATACTTCTGCATGAGAAAAAACTCGAAAAAAATTCTGTGGCTACATCTGGAGTGATTTTCTGTATAATTTTAGAAGAGGTACGGTAAGGAATCTAAAACCCAGGGAGAGAGTTTAAAAAAAATTAACAACCCTAAAAATGTGTGCAGGTTAATTTTTTGCTACATATTTATATAAAACAATAGTTCTAGTTTCGGAAAAAAATTACATGGAATTATTTTTATTGAAACAATTTTATACAGACAGCTCCAAACTTAAAAATCAGCATCAGGGACGGTATAGGAGTTTTCCAGGTATTTGGACCCCCAACATCGTCCAAAACATATTTATCTCGTTAATATACTTATGAAATCATGCAATGGGATGTTCCCATGAAAGAAGAAAAACAAAAAAAAAGTGCATTAAAATTAAGATTATTGTTCAGGGACATGAAAGTCAAAAGATTGTGAGAATGCCCCATATATATATATATATACAGGGTGTTTCACTACCAGACCGACAAACTTTGAAAGGTGATAGTAGACATGAAGGCAAACATTATTAAATAGGAATCCATGGGGCGCAAACATATTCTGTAGGAGCTAGGGGCCATTAAAGTTTAAAGTCCAAAATTTCAAACGATGACAAAAAATGGAAAAAAGGGTCGATTCGTTTGCGGTTTTCGTTAAAATCATTCTTCATATCACGAATTTCTTAATTTTTTTTTAAAGGTTACGTTCAGAAATTGTCGATAGAGTGTGCTTTAGACATTAGAGTAACGAACAACTACTTTTATACCGTTATTTTTTGTATGGGGATAAAATTATTCTAATGTTTAGACTTTAACTTAAATTTTAAGCTCAAAATCGAAAATATTGGGATCGGGTAACTTGTGAAAATTGAACTGTAAACAGAGGGGGAGGGGGGATTTTAAACACTCATAAACATTGAACAAACTAATCGATTTTGCTGCGGTTTGCGTGTAGGGAATTCCCTTGGTAATTATTTTATTCAAAATGACGTAAAGCTTTGGCGTCCTCATTTTTTGATAGAGGGCGCTTCCGACACATCTCCGATATTTCAATGACATTACTCCTGGGTGTTTTACTACCAGACCACATACTTCCAGGAAGTGTTAGGGATGCGAAGACGACTCGGAATCACATAAGAATGTAACGTTGGAAATGCCTTTTTTGCGAATTATGGTTAAAAAATCCAGAGAAAAGCAACAGGAAGAAGTAGAGAAACAGCCACACGTTAACGTGACAAAAAATAGTTTATTGAAAGGTTTTACAACACAAGGTGTTCGAAATTACGACCAGAAGTAGTCCGGCAAGCTTGACAGCGACGTTAGATGGCGCTGCGGTTTCCTTGCGGTAGATGGCGCTAAATGGTAAGGCGCGTGAAAAGCGATCACGCTGAAGTGCGAAATTTGACTTTCCATAAGACTTTTAGCTTTAGTGCGAAATTCTGCAATTACATTGGCTATCGCTTCACCGACAGCCAATGAAATTGAACAGAACTTCTTTCCCTGAAAGGACAAGTATAAGAGTAAAATACTGTGTAAAGCCGTCACATGGTATTTTGGTAACTCATAGCGTATGAATGATCTAGCCCAGTGGTCAAGACTAGGGCTGGTTAAGATTTTGCATTTGTAATCCTAAAGTTGCGTGTTCTGTCCTTTCGCTGGCGTTTTCACTTTTTTAGAGTTTTGTTTTGATTTTTATTAAGTCAGTTAGTTAAAATCAGTCGATCTTTATTACCAGTTCTTTTGTAATTTTTTTTAATCAAATGAGATTTTTAAAAATAAATTAAATAATTAAATTAAAAAAATCATTTAATGTATTTTTTAATAATTAAAGTAAAAATTTATTAAAATGCAATAATAAAATTCCTAGGCTTACATTAAAAGTATTTTTATGTTAGATTTTTATAAAGTTCTGATCATTTTAAATTTATCTGTTATTTAGATTACTATTTTTTTTATTGTAAATGTTATACAGATAATTGAATTAAATTTTTAAATTCATATGACTTATAGGGTATTTTTCTAATAAATAAATTTCTTTAATAATTAAAGAGTAATAATAATACTTTCTTAAGTCAGTTAGTTAAAATCAGCTGATCTTTATTACCAGTTCCGTTGTAATTTTTTTTTTTGGTCAATTAGATTTTTTTTTAATAAATTTAAATAATTAAATTAAAAAATTCATTTAACCTATTTTTTAATAATTAAAGTAAAAATTTATTAAAATGCAATAATAAATCTCCTAGGCTTACATTAAAAGTATTTTCATGTTAGATTTTTATAAAGTTCTGATTATTTTAAATTTATCTGTTATTTAGATTACTAATTTTTTTTTTTTTTTTTTTTTTTTTTTTTTTGTAAATGTTATACAGATAATTGAATTAAATTTTAAAATTCATATGACTTATAGGGTATTTTTGTAATAAATAAATTTCTTTAATAATTAAAGAGTAATAATAATATTTTCTTAAGGCTGTTCTTAACTGCTCTGCTCAACAAGCGCAAAACGTTTTGACACATTTACAAATTCATTTTTTAACGGAAAGGTATAAAATTGGAAAGCCTGGCCATGGCAGCGATTTGGAATAAAACTTTTTTTTTTTTTTCATTTTTTTGATCAATCAATTACCTATTGAGTTATAAGCGATTTTGATCACGCGACAAACATGTTTTTCGCCCGCTCTTCAGTGCTCTTTCTTCTTTCGCGCGGAAATTCGGTTCAAAACGCCCACTTTGACACTATTTTCTGAAAGTTCTATTGCGTTTGCAAAAAAAATGAAAAAAAAACAGCTCAATTACATAGTTTCCGAACAACAACACCAGCTAGTTTCATGCATTTTCGAACAAAAATAAATTAAAACTTATGTCAGATTGTTGCCCTTTTGGATTTGAGAACACCCTTAAGTCAGTTAGTTAAAATCAGTTGATCTTTATCACCAGTTCCTTTGAAAAAAAAATTGTCAATTAGATTTTTTAAAAATAAATTTAAATAATTAAATTAAAAAATTCATTTAATCTATTTTTTAATAATAATGTAATAATAATATATTCTTTCCTTACATTAAAAATATTTTTTGTTGGAACTTTAGTAAGTTATATATATATATATATATATATATAATTAGCAGAAGTGTTCATTTCTCAAAATTAGTATTATCTTTCATATACAAAAATATTTATCAATTTATCAGCTGCTTTCTAATATTTTTATTGTATATTCAATACTACTAAATTCTTATCATATATAAACTGTATGTTTAAAATGAGTATTTATTAAAATTTAATTTTAATATCTTCTAAACTTTCATGAAAAGTACTTTTATGCTAGAACTCCAGTAACATATAAATAGTAATTAACAGAATTAAATTATTCATCTTTAAAAATTAATTATTTATCCTTTATATATAAATTACATTAATAATATATATTTCAATGATAATTTAACCATTGAAGACAGTAAATTGCTATGCTTTAAATAATTGAATGTATGATAAAAATGCAACAAAAATAAATATATATATATATATATATATCTGTGATTTAATAATTATTCCCAAAAAATTCTATTATATACATACATACATATATATATATATATATATATATATATATGTTGCAATAAAAATGTAATATATATCAAACATGAACAATGAAAAATATTTTGCTATTAGTTGCAGTATATATATTTAAAATAACGATTATTATTATTATGGAGATTGTTTTTATCTTTATTTATTAATTTATTATCAGTAGCTTTACAATTTTTATTCGAAATATAATATTGTGATTAAATTTTACTACATAATACCACTTAGGAGCTAATGTTATATAATTAAAATAAAATATCTACTTAAATGCAATAATAGTATCTTTTAAACTGACATAGAAAAATATTTTTATATATCTAGATGGAACTTTAATTACTTATTTTTAGTTAAGCTGCTAGAACTTTAATACTGATTGCAAACATCTAAGTAAAGAAAAAAAAAAAAAAAAAAAAAAAAGTTCTAAGCAGCTTATTATAACAATCTCATTATTTTATCATAATTTAACTAAGTCAATGAGGTTTTAGAATTGTTGTTAATTTTCTTATAGAAAATTAAATCAAATTTAATAATTAATTATATATTATGTTATTAACTTTATATCAATTGATTTTGTGTTCAGTTTGAGAAATATATACGCTTTTTTTTAATGCATCAAGTTATTGTTATCATCAAGAAATACAATTTATGAAATGAGTAGCAGCGCTGTTACTTGTAAAATGGATTTTTTCCTTTCAGTTAAAGAAGTTCGGTTTACCGATAGCCAATGAAATTGCCGGATTTCGCACTAATGCTAAAAGTCTTATGGAAAGTCAAATTTCGCCGCTGGCGTGATCATTTGCGAATCGATTCAAAAGGTAGTAGGATGGAGCCAAGGAGCTTAAACCAGTTAAAGCTCCTGGGATGGAGCATACGAACGACGAACTGGTCGACATGTTGCTCGTATATGGGGCTGCGGACTGTAACGGACACGGCGCTCTGAGGTTGTACATGGAGCATTTTTCGCATAGGCGTGCACCCTATCATACGGCATTTTCAAGTGTGAATAAATGACTTCGTGAGACTGGTTGTTTAATGAAAGTTAAGATGAATCGAGAACGAACGACAAGGACACCGTACAATGAGGAACAACTGTTAAGAACCGCAGAAGGCCATCCAAGCACGAGTACTCGTGCGATAAGGCAACAGATGGGGTTTTCGCACACCACTGTCTAGAGGATACTATCAGACAATAAAATGAACCCATAACATCTGCAAAGCGTGCAAGAGTTATACCCTGAAGATTATCCACATAGGAAGACGTTTGCTGAATGGTATTTGCAACAGATTGTACCAGACAACACATTTCCGGCGTCTGTATTGTTTGCGGATGAAGCAGCGTTTACAAAAGAGGGAGACTTCAATGAACATAATGCGCACATTTGGGCTTTGGCGAACCCTCAAGGTACGAAACCACGTGCTGCTCAAAGGCGTTTTTCTATCAATGCTTGGGCCGGAATTCTTGGGGATTACCTTATTGGACCATACATTCTACCCTGCCGTTTGGACGGAAGGACATACCTGATAATCCTACAACAAGTTCTGTCGGAACTTCTGGAAGAAGCACATGTTCCTCTTTCGTTGCGCCGGTCTATGTGGTTCCAGCAAGATGGGGCTCCTCCATATTTTATCAATGATGTTCGCAGACACCCCAATGTAAGATTTGGAATTGGTGGATAGGTCGTGATGGCCCGGTTCATTGGCCTGCCAGATCGCCGGACCTATCATGTATGGACTTCTTCTGCCGGGGTCAAATGAAAAGTTGGGTGTATGAGACCCCGTGCCTTCAGTTGAAGACCTCGCGGCTCGTATTTCTGTAGCTTCCAGAAAGCTATCACAGATGCCAGGAATCTTTCAGAGCATGAAAAATTCCATGACGCTTGCCGAATTACTTCTGGTCGTAATTTCGAACACCTTTTAAAGAAACTGTTTTCTGCCACATTAACGTGTTGCTGTTTCTCTGCTTCTTTCTCTTGCTTTTTTCTCTGCTTCATTTAATCATAACTCGCAAAAAAGGCATTTCCAACGTTACATTCCTATGTGATTCCGAGTCGTCTTTGCAACCCTAACACTTCCTGGAAGTATGTTGGTCTGGTAGTAAAACACTCAGAACTAATGTCATTGAAATGTCGGAGGTGTGTCGGAAACGCCCTCTATCAAATGAGGACACCAAACTGTACGTCATTTTGAATAAAATAATTACCAAGGGAATGACCTATACGCAAACCGCAACAAAATCGATTAGTTTGTTCAATGTATGAGCCATCCCCCCCCCCCCCCCCTCTGTTCACAGTTCAATTTTCGCCAATGACCCGATCCCAATGTTTTCGATTTTGGGCTTAAAATTTAAGTTAAAGTCTAAACTTTAGAATAATATTAACCCCATACAAAAGATAACGGTAAAAAGTAGTTGTTCGTTACTCTACGAACCGACCCTTTTTACCGTTTTTTTTATCAATGTTTGAAGTTTTGGACCTTAAACTTTAATGGCCCCTAGCTTCTACAGCGTTTGCGCCCCATGGTGTCCTATTTAATAATGTTTGTCTTCATGTCTGCTATTACCCCTCAAAGTTTGTCGGTCTGGTAGTGAAACATCCTGTATATACTATACTGTTAAAAATTTTGTGGTATGTTGAACCAATTTTTGGTGCTCCAGTAGCTGCCACCATAAGATGGTGAAATCTTGAACCTACATTTGGAGCTAAGGTTCAATCGGGGCTCCAAATCTTGGAGTGAGATTTACCATCTTATTGTGGCAGCTACTGGAGCACCAAAAGTTGGACTACTACAAAATTTTTAACAGTGTAGATAGATAAATAAAGTTTTGAACTGGGTGTGGTTTTGTATTCTAGGGGTCATGATCGGCGTAGATCTGCAAAAATTTGTCAGAAATTCCAACATAGGAGAGAATGTAATAGGTAGTATTTCTTACGAAATCTACATAAAACACCCCCTTTTCTATTTAATTTACTTACAAAGAGGAATCATAGTTATTTTTTAGGGTTTATTGAATTGCAATATGAACGAAAAATTACAATCTTGTAATATAATTATTTCGAATAAAAAATTACTTAAATCTGAAAGCAGGTTGCTTTCTTGTGTTTCGAATTTAACTAACCCTTCTTTTGAGACGAGCGTCTTTTTCAGAATGCTTAATCTTTTATCACTGGTTTTTAAAAATAGAATTTTTTGCCAAATTTAATCTCAGAAATTCTTTGATTAAATAACGAAAATTTTTCAGTTAAATATTACTGGTAGGGATATTAAGGATTCTGATCACTTTATGCGTCCCATATACGTGACGCTCGTTTCGAAAGGGTTAAGAATTATAACTAAATAGTTGTACTAAAAAAATGTCAAGATTTAAAACTTTATAATTTTTATCCATTAAAAAGAATTATTTTATAAACGTTTATCGCTTTCCGAAGGAGAAACACTTACACCCGCTACGCTACCATACAGAAACTAGTCGGATGTGGCAATCCCAAAACTTTCTTCTATTTTATACATGTAAATGCATCCTGAAAAATGCAGCATAGCAGCTCCACCAGTTAGGTGATTTACATCAAAATCTAATCAGCAGCAACACATGTCAACTTCTAACTGAATGTGAAGTTTGATGAAGATCCGTGCACTATAGTTTTTGAGATAGAGCTATTGCCAAAATCGGCATAGAGCGCCGCCTGTTAGGTGATTTACACCAAAAACTAATCAGGACTAATTTATATAAGGAACTAACCGAATCTGAAGTTTGATGAAAATTCGTGCATTAGTTCTTGAGATAGAGCTATTGCAATAATCATGAATAATTCAGCATAGCAGCGCTACATGTTGAGCGATTTACGCCAAATAGCAACCAGCACCAATTTATATCAGGGACTAATTGAATCTAAAATTTTATTAAATTCCGTTCATTGGTTGTTGAGATAGATCGCCCACAAAATTTGTGTCACACACCGACAGACGGACAGACTCATATGTAAAAACATGTTTTTCGGAATCTCTGACCCCTAAAACGTGTAAATCCGTTGAAAACCGGAATTCGAAAATTTTCAAGAATCCAATACTTTCTTCTTGTAAAGATAGAAGAAAGTAAAAAACAAACTAGTAAATTCCCTTGGCCCAGATTCTAAAAACATCGCAGGTTCTGCTCTACCTTACTTAATTAATTAGAAAGCCAGCTATTCCTCTTTCACAGATACTAAAAATCTGCAGATATTTTTTAAAGTTTTTCTTCTTCTGTTAATTAGATAAATCAATCTATCATCGTAATATCAACACTGTTTCTTCAACTGGGAAATTGTTAAATTTGTAGATTTATTTTTACACAAATCCTAACATATTAAATAAACATTCTAATAATAATTTCATTTAAAATAAATAAATAAATAGATATTTTAAAAATAATTTTGTTCTCAAACTTTTCTAAGAAAATTCTGGAAAAGATCATCTATCAACGCATAACATTTCTTTTAATAAAATTATTGTTTTTATATATGAAATGATGTTGCGCGAAAATCAGCATTGCCTTATTATTGAAAATAAATTTTGGTTGAGAATGAAAATATTAAATACAAAAGTTTGGGCTTTAGACCATATAAATACAAAATTAAATCAGGTGAAATGTGTGAAAAACACCCTCATTTATTGAAAGTTAGGCAGAAAAATCTTATGCCTATTAATTTGTTGTGAAAAAAGTTTATACCCATATTTATATCGCTCAACCACAAGAAAAGTGACACAACTCCAAAAAATGCATTTTTCTTTCTATTCCACTAATAGGTCTCTCATAGAAAGGGAAATTGGTTAAATTAAAGACTTTGGAAAGCGGGAAGTAATGGGTTCGGCTAAAGGGACGTTGGACGGTTACGCGGAGCGCCAAAAATGCATAATTCTGACGTCACATTCGTTAGACGATCACGATTTTCGGTCAAAAACCGTAGGCGAATGCCTCGTCCGTACATCCCGAATACGAAAGCTTGCTACAGGAAAACTTTCATAGTTAATTCATCTGACCAGCTAAAAATAAACCTTAGTACATTTACAAATGTAATTTTTTATACGTCAAACCGTGTTCCTTTTATAATAGATATTAGCTTGTCACAATTTTGAACATTATATTACATCACCTTTTTTTTATCCGTTCGACGATAAAGTCTCATAGCATGCCTATTAATACGCACTTTTTTATGGCAGAATCCAATAATTTTAAAAATAACTTGTCTTATCAAATTGTGTAGATAGAAGATCCACAATCTTTATATATGTGTGTATGTGTGTCCATGTGTGAGATAAAGCCGAGAAATGACAATGAACTTATATCACTCTTTAGAAAACTAAACTAGCTAAGCCACAAAATAAATAAAAATTAAATACGTGCATCAGCACTGCATTTGAATCAAATGTGATGTCACGCATAAGTTTTTTTAGGTAGATTTCGTAAGAAATATTTACCTATTACATTCTCCCATATGTTGGAATTTCTGAAAAAATTTTGCAGATCTACGGCGATAATGACCCCTAGAACCCAAAACAAACCCAAGTTCAAAACTTTATATCTATCCATCTATCTATCTATCTATCTATCTATCTATATATATATATATATATATATATCACTTTTTTATGGTCACGATAAGTTCCATAATTCTGCACAAATCTCTTCCAAACTGATACATAAAATCAAGTGGCAGAAAATCGAGGTCAAGTTTATTCATGGGCAAAATTGGACCAAGGGGTTGGAAATAGGGAGGGGTTTGTGAAAACAGAAAAGACCCATGACTTCTTAATTATAATACATATCAAATCAGTTTTAAGTTATTATTATTTCTAGGAAAAGGGACAAAAATTTATGCATGGCAGATTTTTGATATCATTGAAAATGAGCTGAAGGGGCGAAAAAAATAGGGTTTTAAGAAGAAAAAAATTCATAACTTCTTCAATTAACAAGATATCAAATTCACTTAAATTTATTATAAATCTTCTTAATATTATCTACAACTTTTATATTGGCAAGTTTCTGATAGTATCAACTCTTACAGCAAAAAAAGAAAAATTAAAATCAAAAGAAAAAGGTGGGGGGGGGGGGGGTGAAGAAGAAAAAAATTCGTAACTTAGTCAAATCACATGATATTAAATTCACTAAATTTATGATAAATCTTTTTAATATTATCTACAACTTTTTGATAGGACCAACTCTTACAGCAAAAAAAGAATAAATAAACAAAGTAAAAAACAAAAGGAACAAGTTGGAAATTGCTCGTCAAACGGGGCAAATGAGGTGCGTTCGTACTATAAGTAGTTTTATAATTATTTTTTGCACCCCATATTGTACTGAATGTATAATTTTTTGCACTTCATAAAGCGCATAGTCTGATACATCATTAAAATGCACTTCCAATATTTTTTTCCCATTCCCCGTAATGTAACGGAACACTTTTGACTGTCCCTGTAATTAAACTATACATCCGATTTTCCTAAAATTTGAAATAGCTCAACAAAATTTTGCAACAATTATATCTTTAAAATTTCAGACCAATCTCGAAGGCTGTAATATCATTAAAATGCACTTGAAATAATTTTTCCCATTGGCCGTAATGTAAAGAAAAACTTTTGACTGTCCCTGTATTAAACTATACATCCGATTTTCCTAAAATTTGAAAGGGCTCGACAAAATTTTGCAACAGTTATATCTTTAAAATTTCAGATCATTCGGAAGGCTCCAATATCATTAAAATGCACTTGCAATAATTTTTCCCATTGGCCGTAATGTAAGGAAAAACTTTTGACTGTCCCTGTAATTAAACTATACATCCAATTTTCCTAAAATTTGAAAGGGCTCGACAAAATTTTGCAACAGTTATATCTTTAAAATTTCAGATCATTCGGAAGGCTCCAATATCATTAAAATGCACTTGCAATAATTTTTCCCATTGGCCGTAATGTAAAGAAAAAATTTTGACTGTCCCTGTAATTAAACTATACATCCGATTTTCATAAAATTTGAAATGGCTCGACAAAATTTTGCAACAACCATATATTTGAAATTTCAGACCATTCGGTTGGGTAGTTTTTGCTCTGTTACATGCGGACAGACGGACGGACGGACAGACGGACGGACAGACGGACGGACGGACTGAACGACGACTATAGGTGCTACGTATTTATATAATTACGAACGCACCTAAAAAGGGGAGGGGGTACAAGAAAAAAATCACATTAACATGATTTTGATAAAACCAACTCTTAGAGAAAAATGAAATTAAAAACTCGTCAAAAGCGGCCAGATAAAATTATTAAACTGAGTTTACCTCTAATCTTGATTTAGTTTTTGATGGTGAAATTAGTACTTAACTTTGAAATCAAATCTACCTGTGCCTGTAGGCCGAGCCGGCATGCTTTTTTTTTTTAAATATAAATTGGGCAAGTATTAGGCAGGAAAGTAGACAAGTATAATAAACCCCCAAAACACACACACACACAAACAAAAAAAAAAAAAACAAAACAAAAAAAAAAACAAAAAAAAAAAAAAAAAAACTGAACGATGTCTGAATTTTAAGTCTGAAAGTGGCAGAGAAAAATGAAAATAGCCATTCGATTGGAAATTATGTCTTCTTTTTATTTAGGTTGAAAAACTAAGCTGAGGGGTCATCTTTTTTATAGAAATTAAACCAAACTTTGACATTTTCAATACGAGAGCCTAATTTTGATTGCGCATTTGGATTTTCCGGTAAATTTTACTTTAAGATAATAAACGGTAATGATTTGGTCAATTAGTTTAGCAATTGTAAAGGGTTACATTTTGGAACTGCTAATGTTAAATCCATTTGTGATTATTGCAAAACAGATTGTAATGCGTGTTGCTTTTAACTATCCGCAACACAAAAACTTTTTGGCGTAATAAGCTATGATTTTGGATTCGCATACTTGAAGATTTTATAAATACATTTCTGTAAAAAAAATTCATTGGCTACCATTCATATTTTTATCGAAAATTAATATAAAATTTTTTTCCAAATTTATTTTTGATTTTTTATTTATTTATTTATTTATTTATTTATTTATTTTTTTTTTTTTTTTTTTTGGGGGGGGGGGGGTACTATTAAATTTATTAAAGTGAGAATTAAACTTTATTTTAAAACTGATTACATTCTCGATACGATTAACCACTTCAAATACATTATTTCAAGAATGTTGCAGAAATTTTGCTCTAAGCTGGGCGCCTGTATGACAAACGGCCGAAATATTTCCATAAAACCATTGACAAGAGTATTGATATAATACGTGCAGTACTTGCAATATTAACAATATTATATTATGTAAGTACCACACGCCCTTCTTACTATTCATATATAAAGGGTATTCCAAAATGGACTGAGATTTTAATTAGCATATGCGAACACACTTTTCACGATTTAATTTTAACGGTTACAGATAAAGACAACTGAAAACCTCTACTTTTGTTTACTACTACTACAAAAAAATAAAAAAAAATACCGTCAAATTTATAAGATTAGCTCATTTAGGGACACCCTTTACAACATAGTTTTGCAACAGGACTTTTGCTCACAATGCTCCTTTAATGCTTTTTTGAAATGTTTTTAAAGTGTTTTTAGCTGTAAAATTGTTATCATTTTATTTTCGGCAGTCTTTAAAGTAAGTGTTGTTTCCCTCCGTGGATCGAGTCCAAATTATATGAATTTTTATTATACTGTGACAAAAATACTTTGTTTCACTTCCTTTCCGCACTCTCATTGTACAAAATCACCTGATGGATTATCTTTAATTAATTATTTAATCTTTAAAAAGGTGAACACTCCGAGCAATTTCTTTCAAACCCTTTTAATTTCTAATGAGCTTACACTTATCCCATTCGAGACGGCGCATTTTTTTGGAGATCATTCCCAGAAGACAAAATTTCCGTACTGACTAATAACAGGGCCGCCACAAGCAACTATTTTTATATTCTATTCGCACCACTATTTTTAAAAAATAAATGTTGTAGTATATTTCTCTTGCAAATGTTGTCAACGTATATGTGAAAGATTTTTGTTGTGAAAGTGGTGTGAGATAGAAATAAAAAATAGTCTCTAATGGCAGCTCTGCTTATAATTGCAATTCAATATCCTTACACGGAACTACGCGCTTAAATCACTGAAATTATTATAATAAAAAAGACTGCTGTAAGTAGCAAAATCTTTGGAGATTAATTCGGCTATTAACTTTTGTCATGCGGCTAATACGAAAATATCCCTTTTAATAGGTTTTCAAAAGTTTATTTGAATCCAATATTGATATATTTTTATAAAAATACTTTTTGATGTTGTTGGTGGGAAATCTAAAAAATATATAAAATGTAAAAAATCTATTCGAGTTTTCAATTTAAAAAATCGTTTTCACCTATGTTCTGTAAACTGGGAAGCCTGAGTTGGATCCCCTAGTTTTAATAATTTGTATGAATAAATTGATTTGTCATAAATAATCTGATATTTGCAATAAATTGATTTGTCATAAATAATCTGATATTTGCAATAAATTAATTTGTCATAAATAATCTGATATTTGCAATAAAAGATCATTGGCATAAAATTTCGTCCATTAATATGTCAACTACATGTGCATTGAAATAAATGAAGTCAGAATATATCTGATATAGAGGCAGACGATTTTAAAGAAATATAAAAATCGCGATAATTTGGTACATTTAGAATAAAAATATAGCATTTTATAAATAAAATAATATATATGTGGATAAGGTTTTGCGTTTTATTCCATCCGAATTATTATTATTTAATAATTTTTTTTCCGGATTTCGTGTGCATTTTATAGTGAATACTATGCTGTCTTCTTCATTATAACTCCTTAACCCTTTATCTACTGGCGGTACTTATAAGTACCATTAAAATAACTTGATATAAAATTCATTTAATACATCGATTAGTTGTAATACAGTTTAGAATGAGTTATAGATACATCACTTTATCTTGCTCCAAAAGCATTATTGGTTACACAAAACAAGAATATTTTTAAAAAGATAATTTCTTTTGCCTTTGCGTCTTTTCAGCTTTCTTAGCGTTGGGGGGGGTGGAGGGGGGTATTTTTCAATTAGGAAACATTTCTATATTTCTATTGTAAGAACATTATATTTGTACATTTCCTTGTTCTACAAAATACTAGGAAGAATATATTTTTAAATAAAAGATTTGAGTGGGGTTATAAATATTGCACAAAATCCCTATAAATTCAAATTTGATTAATTCTTCTAAATCCTTCTAAAATCCTTTTAAAATTTATTACATGATTATGCAAATCTTCTAATGTAGTTTAAACAATTCACGAAAAATACTTTAGAAGATAAAATTTTCATGAATTCATAATTCAGTACATAAAGGGTTAAATATTTCTATCACTCCGTTGCATATCTGCAACATACCCAATTTCAACGTTACTTATACATTGTGCTTTAAAAGACGATTTTATTTACTGCTGATATCTTCCAACACAGTAGTCAATATAAATTTTTCATGGAATTCTCAAAAGACGGCGATAGAGAGTTCATTTTCTCTGCCAAAGTTTTATTTATTATTTAAGCAGTTTTACATCGTTATTGCTACAATGAATTTCGTGAATTTTGTCAAATTAAAAAGGATAGAGACGTCCAAAAATAGATTATTTATAAAGGTAAATTCGTATACCTTACAACTTTATATTAGAAAATTGACAATATTTATAAGAAATGTGTATTTTTCTGTTTATTGCAGATGTGAAAAGTACCTTTTTGTCAATAATTTTTTATTTTTATGTTCTAAATTTTTAATTATTTTTTACGTGCTTAACCCTCCGTCGGTCGCAATAGGCCTGACAGGCACACCACAATTATTTCCGTTGTCCTCTTCGCCAATAGAGCGCGCAGGATTGCTTACTTTGAGTGTAATAAACAAGGTTTTTTTTCATTCAAATATGAAATATTTTCACTTTGTACATCCTAATAAAGGTCCCTGATCACTTTAAGAGAGCTAGAA
Organism: Maratus speciosus; assembly: GCA_963932465.1. NCBI lineage: Eukaryota > Metazoa > Arthropoda > Arachnida > Araneae > Salticidae > Maratus > Maratus speciosus. Next base: position 143,260,997 of record OZ010787.1, on the reverse strand, counting down.
TTGCGTCAATTAATTGCTAATGGCAATTTTTTACAGGCGCATTGTGTCAACGCCCCTAGATAAGGGAGAAAACCTTGACACGCGTCACGCAAAAGAGCACGCAAAACAAAGCAAAATATTTGAATAACTTGCATGTTTCGTTTTTCTTTGGGGGGGGGGGGGGGAGGGCTCGTGGAATCATTAATTATTATTAGAAAATAAGAACTAATAATTCTACGAGCCAACGAAATTGAAACATACAAGTGTTTCAAATTGTTTTCTTTGTTTTGCCTGCTTTGTATGACGTTTTCGGGACGCGTGTCAAGGCTTTCTCAAATATCTAGGGGGCGTTGATTGCGTCCGAACTCCGGAGTCCCAGAGTTGCGACCGACGGAGGGTTAAAATAATGTATTCTAATATCTGAGTAAATATTTTTAAAATCGGAATCGTCGAGTCACAAAGGGTTAACGTAACGAAAAATTCAAATGCGATGTTTCTTTGAAACTTTTAAACAATATGACGTCATACTTCTGGAGGCTATATTCTTTTACCATTATAAAAGAAAGTATGATTATTTATTAATAAGGAATAATTAATATTTACGTAAAGAAGCTTAATTTACTAAGCAGTTGAATGAAAATTCAAGGTAAATCATCAGTGGCACAGCGTCAGGGGATGTTGCATCATTTTACTACCAGTATTATTGTATGCTCAATTTGGCCTTATTTAATATTTCAACGTTATACTATTAAATAAGACTAAATTTAGTATATTACATATATTGGTAGTAAAATGAAACAGCATCCACTAACGCTAAACCACTAGAAATGATATCCTTTTGTCAAAATTGTGGGGAAATATTGTATTTGTTTTTATAATAGTCTAATTAAATCAGTCGAAACACATGAAAAATGATAAAATTGCTCTAAATCAGCGATTTTAAAATATGAATAAATATTTTCGTGAAAATATAGGCTCATATTAATGACTATTAGATATTAATATCTCGATATTTTTTAGTTTTTGCAGACTTGTATTTTGAGTTGTGGTATTTTAAGAATAAATTTGTAGTATGTTTTTTGTTTATTATAAAAGTAAATATAAGAAACTATTGTAAAATTATTGTAACAATGTAATATTTGGGCTGCTACATCCCTACTGTTCTTTTCATAATTTCATCTTTCATGGGCAAAGAAACTCTGAGCTCTTGTTCCACACATTTCACTTCATATTTTCCCTTTACATATTTCTTTAAACGGTAAATGTTCCCTTCCCATTAAACATTGATTGAAAAAGTTACACCCTTTCTACACGCAACTTTGTATAATTGTATATCGATGTTCTTAAAATATGTTTAGCTCCTTTATTGCGTACAGACATTACCGTTTAATCGTGATGTTGAATATTTTGAAAATTAATTATCTCCATTGTTCAAAACGATACACGGAAAAATTAATGTTTTCTGTCAATAATTTTTAGTGTTTTACAATCGACTATATTTCAGGGCGGATGTATCAATAAGTTTTGATTATAAGCATTTGCGAATTAAAAAAAAATCCCTACCACAGAATGAGTAATTTTATATTTACTTACACATTTTTATGAAAAGAATTCGGTGTTCACCCAAATTAATATAAATGAAAGGAAGAGTTTGTAATCTTACCTTTACAGCATGATTAATTTTAGTTGCTACTTTTTGACATTATCAGAAAAAAAATTCTGTTTTATTATTTTAATTTTGCATTTAATAAATACACAAAATGGCTTGAATTCTGCATATAGATTCATAAAATTGTGCTAAATAGTACCCGTAAATTCCGCGTTTCTTAAAATGAAGATCCCTCACCCTCTTCTTTATTTAATAACACAATTCTCTATTCTAAATATTCGCTTGTTTTCGCAGAAGAAACTGAAAAGCAGAAAAAGTTTCGCGTTTTGGTCAAGTTTTCCAGGAAATTCATTAATGTGCAACGTAAGGAAGTCTGCAATTTGAAAACAGAGCTCATCGTGAAAAATTGTGTAATGTGTATCTCTCAAAATGAAAAAGAAAAAATGATAAAAGATTTTTTTCTCACTTAAAAAGAAAAAGAAAGAGAAGCTCCTGTACTCTTTCGGAAGAATAATATCTAAATTTCAAAAACTGCATTTTTGAGGTGATGTAGTTTGTGATATATATTATACGATTAATATTATGTCATAATTTTATCTGTAGACTTTTAAACATTTGGTGTCGGATTGAATCAATTTTTGATATTGTACTAGCTGCAATCTTAAGATAGGGAAGCCGTGTTCCAACACTTGGTGCTCCATATGAACTATAAACTTGAATAATCATGGTCCAACACTTAACGACGAACTGGCAAAATGTTGAACCCGAAACATGTAAAATATTGAATCATAAAGTTGTTACCATTATTTTTGGCGGACATGGGGCAATCAGACCTATATCGCTTTATAAAATATAAAGTAAAATCGGACACACTATGATCCTCCAAGCCTGAATCGGGATTCGAACTCGACATCTCTTGACTTGCAGTCAGCTTTCTAACCACTAGGCAAGCAGGCGGATAGCTCCCTGTTCTAAAGTAGCATATTAACAAGGTATAGAACTATTTGTTCTGAATGTTTGTTGAATAGCTCCCATTTTTACTTTCTTCTATCTTCAATAGAAGAAAGTATTGTAATCGAAATTTTTTTCGACTTCCGGTTTTCGACGGATTTGCATGTTTTAGGGGTCAGAGATTCCAAAAAACATGTTTATAGAAAATGTCTGTCTGTCTGTGTGTCCGTCTGTCCGTCTGTCTGTCGCCATTGTACCATCAAAAAGTGTATGAAGTTATGTATAGAATTAAACCAAAATTTTATTATAAGTTTTTGGCTATGGCAAGCAGGTCCTCCCGGAATTTGGAAAAAATTCGCCGGTAGGGGACGCTAATATAATAATTTTTGTGCGATTTTGAATATTGTACCATCCAAAAGTGTATGGAGTTATGCATAGAATTGAACCAAATTTTTATTTTAAGTTTTTGGATATGACAAGCAAGTCCTCCGTGAATTTGGAAAAAAATCGCCGGTAGGGGGCGCTGTAAATGCGATTTTTGTGCGATTTTGAATATTGTACCATCAAAAAGTGTAAGAAATTATGCATAGAATCGAACGAAATTTTTATTTTAAGTTTTTGGCTATGGCAAGCAGGTCCTCCCTGAATTTGGAAAAAATTCGCCGGTAGGGGGCGCTGTAATAGCGATTTTTATGCGATTTTGAATATTGTGCAGTCCAAAAGTGTATGAAGTTATGCATAGAATTAAACCAAATTTTTATTTTAAGTTTTTGGATATGGCAAGCAGGTCCTCCCTGAATTTGGAAAAAATTCGCCGGTAGGGGGCGCTGTAATAGCGATTTTTGTGCGATTTTGAATATTTTGCAGTCCAAAAGTGTATGAAGTTATGCATAGAATTAAACCAAATTTTTATTTTAAGTTTTTGGATATGGCAAGCAGGTCCTCCCTGAATTTGCAAAAACTTCGCCGTTAGGGGGCGCTGTAATAGCGATTTTTGTGCGATTTTGAATATTGCACCATCGAAAAGTGTATGAAGTTATGCATAGAATTGAAACAAAAAAAAATAATTTAAGTTCTTGGCTATGGCAAGGAGGTCCTCCCTTAATTTGTAAAAAAATCGCTCGTAGAGGGCGCTGTAATAGCAATTTTTGTACAATTTTTGTGCCATTTTGAATATTGTACAGTCGAAAAGTGTATGAAGTTATGCATAGAATTGAACCAAATTTTATGTGTTTATTTTTGGTCATGTCACGAAGGTTCTTCCTGAATTTGGAAAAATTCTGCCGGTAGGGGGCACTATAATTGCGATGTCTGTACAATTTTCATTATTGTACCATCGAAAAGTGTATGAAGTTATCCATATAATTGAACCAAATTTTTTGTGCATGTTTCTGGCTATGGCAAACAAGTCCTCCCTGAACTTGAAAAAATTCCGAAAGAAGGGGACGCTATAATTCCGATCTCTGTGCCATTTTCATTATTGTACCATCGAACAGCGTATAAAATTATGCATACAATTGAACCAAAATGTTTGTGCTTGTTTTTGGCTTTGGCCAACAGGTCCTCCTTGAATTTGGAAATATTGCGCGGTAAAGGGGCTCGGTGTTAGCGATTTTTGTATACTTTTATGATTTTTCGTAGTTCTATGGTGCATCGGCGGCTCATGCAGCGGCGGGAACTCGCTACCTGCTAAGCCGGCTATTCGCAAACAGCTAATAACAACAGAATAAGGAAAAATTAATAATTTTAACAAATATCATGATATAGATTAACTCGTTTTTAGTCCGTTTAATTGACTTGAGCAGAAATTTAAGATGAAAATCAAAGTTGGTATAATATTGAACTAATAATATTGAAGTATTAACATGTGTAACTAGGTTTTGAAATATTAAGATGTATAAGATAGAAGAAAGTTTTGGGATTGGCACATCCAACTAGTTTAGTTTTTAATTCATTTTCAAGTTTAAATCCTAAAGAAGATTTCTTAAAGTTAAGAAGACCGATAAATCGATACTTTTGTTGCAACACAGAATGATTCAAGTTTGAAATAAAAAATTTAACAGTGTAAGATCTTTAAAAAGTTTTTTTCATAAATTACCGCTGGATGGCGTATATGCTTTTTCTAACTATATTAAAAACTACTGTATTGTAAAGAACGATGGATTATGAAGGGATTTACAAGCATTATTTTCAACAGTTCTTTTGCCTAAATTTTGTAGTGAACGACTCATGCCGATATTAAGCTGATAACAATAACGTCACAAAAAAAAAAAAAAAAAAAAAAAAAAAAAAAAAAACGCCGTAGCAACATAAATAGTGTCACCAAACAAATATAATAGTATTGTCTTTTACACGATTTTACAACTGAAAATATAAAATGTTATACATAATACATTAAAATATACAAAACCGAATCAAATGCAAGAGTTTTTACTTATTGAAGAAGGATGGAAGCAACTGGTTTTCATAAATACATTAGTTTAACTATTAATTTAACAATAGCAATTAATTATAACTTTTACTGTATTACAGAATTTCAAATATAATTAATTATTTATTTGCATTTGTAAATAAATATCCCTCCGACTGTCTTGGAAAAGGGCAAAATTGTAATGTTGTTTTCTCTGCATTTTCTTTTAAATGCTTAAAAAAAATGATTCTTTGAAAATTTTATAAAAAAAACTTAATAACGAATATGAATGCAATCCATGGAAGTATTAATCATTGTTCAATGTATTAAAAATACATTAAATCAATAGAAGTATATTACTTTAAATATTGCTTGTATTGCAGTGAAACCTGGAGCTTAGTGAACGTATTAACACGGGCTTGTCAGTGAGGGGGTTAAAAACAAGAAAAATAACACACAATCCTGCAACCTCCATACTTAAAATTGTTACACATTGAGTCGTGACGTTCTTATTTTAAAATAACTGATCCTTGCACACAAAATATTAATATTTATCCTGTCTGTGCTACTTAATTGTTTAAGTTATTATTTAAGCTGCAGTTATTTCTAAGTGTAATTGTAATACAAATGTGTGCCAGTAGGTCATTAAAAATTTCATTTCACCAAGTTGCAGAGATTTATCCTTTCATTAATAAACTAAAAAAAGAAGAAGAAAAGAAAAGAAATCTTAATAATCTAATTCACAACAGAGTGCTGTATTCAAGAGTTAAAATTTAGATGATGACTACAAACAAAATCTAATGCAAAGCCTTGAAAAATGTTTACACATATTTTCTTTTAGTGCACTTTTACATTTTTACTTAATAGAAAAAATACACATGAAAATACTCTAAAAATATGTAACACAATTTTAAACTCTTTTCGTAGCTGAAGTTAAACTGACTTATTTTTCAAGTGTTTAGCTTGGAAGTGCATGCATTATGTCTTTCGTTCGAGACCTGAATTCATTGACAGTAGTTAGAATTTTTTCTGTATAAATTAAACAAATACACCTAGCACCTTTCAACTCTCTACAGTTTGGCTCTGGTACAAAAACATTTGACATCATTCTGTCTGATACAATTTTTGATATTTCATCAAGTCAAATCCAAACATTTATTTTCCGAAGTTTTATCTCACCTACCGCGCATCCGTTTCCCTTAATTTCTTGAGAATCAAGAATAATGCCTATTCTCTGACTTGAAAAATATTGTACATTACCTTCCTCTGCTTCTTCTTTCAGTTTTTTTTTTTTTTTTTTTTTTTGTACGTATAATATTTTAGTAAACTAATGTCCAAATTATATTTTTGCTATTTTTAATGAAAAAATTAAATTAATTAATCAATATTTAAAAAAATAATAATGAATAATATTCTCTGTTCCAAATAAATGTTGTTTAAAAAAATAAATTATTTCTTTTCAACAGTTAAATAACATACAAACGAATTAAATAGATGAAGTTTAATTTGAACGAGCACGTTGCCTCAGAATTAGGCAGTTTACATTAGCTGCAAAATCAGAAAATCTTTACGTAATAATTTAGATTATACATATAACGTCAGAAAAATAAAAAAATCACTTGAAATTTTGTCGCTCATTGCAGTATAAAAAATACATGGCACCAACATAGTGGATGTGTTGTATTCTATTACTTGGTGCGCATTCATTATTCTTCGAAGCATCTTTAGATTAAAATTTACATAAACTTTTCAAATAAATTCGTAAATTCCAAATTTGTAATCATGGAAGACGGTAGTATTCCGAGTGACGCAGCCTTAAGCCTAAAATCGTATCGTATCGTATCGTTAAAATCGTATCGTATCGTATCATAGAATTCGTAGATGGCGGAACTCATATATACAGCTAACTCGACATCAAAGAAAACGCGAAAAGCCGCCTTTTAATAACTCAGCAGATATAGGTCTTATTGTTCTGAATTTTCTAGAACAGTCTTATATCTGCAGTCTAATCGTATACTGAAATTTTTACATTTCTACGTGCAGTATATTTTGAGATCTAAATAGCCATTTTTAAAGTGAAAACGTTGGTATGATATCGAGGAAGTTCCTAATTTGAAAATCTCGAAAACGGTTCTAACGATTATCTTTAAATTGGTACATAATATAAATGTGATTAAGGCGAGGTGAATAACACTTTTCTTTTTTCTGGGAAAACTCTCGTTCGTTAAATAATTCGATTTTTTTTTCTCTCGAAAATGACACGGGCGATTTTTTAAAAATCAAATAAATATGTTTCAGATGAACCAAATAACAATTTACTTGTTTCCAGCAAGACTCTTGTTCGTTTTATAATGCGCATGAAAAATCGGACTATATTTCTTCGCCATTCTATGGAAATTTCACCGAAAATGCATGACACTGTATTCATACACATGCTTTCTTTTTAACCACTTTTGGGGAGAAAAATTTTGTCTTCCCACTGGCTGAGTGGTTAAGAGCCATCGTCTACTGATCTTAAGATAGGCAGTTCGATACAATCTGGTACTTGTTTTCACATGTGAATGTGTTTTTTTTTCTTTTAAAGTCTGTTAGTTGACCATTATTCTCAGTTCCTTTGTAATTTTTTAATTGCTATTAAGTTAAATAAAATTACAATTATAATAACGGCAATTTGATGATGATTATTTCTTGGCAGTTTTTCAACAATAAAAATATTACCATTAATTTTATAAATATATTTAATTTCAATCACTTTACAAAAAATATACATTAATAATTATTATTTGAATGTAAATCACACGATCAGAAACGTAAAAAAAAAATTGATTTCAGCTCTTCTTTTTATAATATCACTTTTTATTATTATGACGGTCAATCAATATATAATCACTGACATCCATAATAATATTATTATTATAATTATTATTTTCCTTGCATAAAAACTATTGTGATGTAATAATTCTCTTATAATAAATAATTTAGTTGAAATGTTTTATTTTTAAATAACAATGAAGTTTGATAACCCCGAGACAATTGTTTTTATTTAACTTTGCAATATTTACAGTTTACATAATAAGCATATCAGAATTCTGGTGTCGCCATCTTTTGACGCAATTGCGTACTACATTTTGTCTCTTATTCGGAAAAAAAAAACTAACGCTCTTCGCCGCTTTGAAAGAATCTCTTGTGACTAGAGGTCTATTTCGCAAATATTAAGAAAATTACTGCATACAAAAATATTAAAATAGGTAGTATTATAGAGAAATGTTTGATAAAAACGTTGAAGTAGACAGTTTTTAAATCGAAGAATTATTTTAAGAGATATTTAATGTTAAATCTGGATAAAATTGTCTCATTAAAAAAGTCTCATAGGAAAAAAAAATATACATGGGAATTTAATCATTTTCATTCAATTTTACCATTCAATAGAAACTCGAAGTTTGCAGAGTGCATTTATTATTTTTATCTTGCCTAATTTTTTGACGGTTTATTTCAATTTTAAATTAAAATTTTCAGAATTTCCTGAGATATTTTTTACATATTTTAGAAAAGGTTATTTTAAATTGTTGCCAATTGTTAAAACAGCGCAAAGAATAATATATCCTTTAAATTAAAAATTTATTCACACGTGACTATTATAAACAGAAAAAAATCCTTTTAAATTAGAATTAAATGATAACGTGTTAAAAGCAGGAAAACATTAAATATTACGTCATAAAAATTGTTTTTGCACATGCTTACTTAAAATGAAAGAAAATTAAAAATAATCAATTATTTTCAAATTAGAATTAAAATGATTACGCATTAAAAGCAGGAAAACATTGAAAATTACGTCATAAAAATTATATTTACACGTGAATATTAAAAGTAAAAGAAAATTTTTAAATAATAAATTCATTGATATGTGTTAAAAGTCGTAAATGGAGGAAATTACGTCATATTGGCCAAAGTGGCCAAATAATAATATTGCAAAACAGTTTAAATTAAAAAATATATTTATATGAGAGATTTATTTCAAATTTCGAGATGATATTTTTAACTATAGTTGCCAATTTTAAGGTAGCGCAAATAATAATATTATCTTTCTAATAATAAAAATATTTTCAGTTGAATGTTACAAAGAGAAAGGAAAGTTTGGTGAAAATTATGTCAGATTTAAAACGTTACATGTAAAATCTCTTATTTAAAATCATTTTCTTATAGCGTTGTTAAAAAATACCATAAAGCAAAGACTGTTGACTTAGTTCCTTTTATATTTGGTAATTTTCAAATGTTTAACACTAGAACGGCGGCGAGGGGTCATTATGACCCTTTCTGAATGAATACATGCCGATTCGAACCAGAAATTTCTTCGTAATATAAGATTAATATAAGTTGCACAAAAATATCTTAAATAAATAATTTAAATAGTTTTAAGTAAAAATTCTGATGTGAAATATTTTTTTAAAACTTGAGTAAAAATTCCCGCCGTTCTAGTGTTAACTAATCTTATTTAATCAAGCACGGAAACAGCAACTAACATCAGCTGATTCGGTCTTGAAATCCCTCAGTAAAAGGAAAACCCGTTTACAGTAAGATCGCCATTGATTTTTTAATTATACAGAGCAGCCTCGATTATCCGAGCTAATTGGGACTGTTAGTAAATCGGAATCGGAAATCTCGGTTAATAGAAACTGTGTGTAAAAACTCGCCGTGCTTGCGAATTTAACATCTCTTTTAAAAAAAATATATAGAACGTTTTTTAAATAATAAAAATAAATATATGTAAAGTTCTGTTTCACAGCTTAACAAATTTAAAAAGAAAATAAACTACCAGTAGTAAATTTTAAAATGCAAATTGAAAAATTTACGAAAGTTCACACAGCCACTGGAAACAAAGCATTGTTCGCTATTGACTTCTCAGGGTCCAATGTTTCTTTGGAGTTGAGTGCTTTTGGAGGCAGAAGGGCCTGTATAGCACGGACAGTGAGCTAAAGAGTGTGGTTATTTTTAAGGCTCATTCAAAAGGGAAAAAAATCAGACTTTGTTATCGGCTCGGTTAACAGAAACCTCGATTAATCGAAGCTCGGTTAATCCAGGTTCTACTATAATTCAATCTTCCGTAATCTTTTTAAAGCAGATCAAATTAATGGACTTTAGCACAAAGTCACATAGCTGATAACTGCCATGCTTGTTGGCCACCTTTTTTTCAAAAAGTTTGCTTCGCCTTATTCAATTAATGAGATATCTCCGATAAAATAAGTCACATTTTCCCGTTCTAAAATACTGGTATCCAAAAATCGTAGCATGTAACTGACACTACAAGTACTCATGGAACTAGGCTATTTTAAGTCTGATTTTTATTATAGACTATATAAAATTATTAAAAATATATATTATGATAGGAACTAGCGGGCTTCGTCCGCTATTTACGTCACGGATATAAAAATCATGTTTTTTTTTTAGGGAAAAAGAAATAAAAACCTATTTGACGATAGGTTTATAAAGACACATTTTGTATTTGTTATATTTCCGGGGATGAGGAGGGGGGGGGGGGACTATTTTGATTAAATATCGCAATTAGTCCACATGGCAGATATAATTATGATAGACACTAGCGGGCTTCGCCCCTCTATGGCGCCTTACGGGTCCAGCTTCCATAACTCAGAAACTACCTTTCGGACATCAATGCAACAGATTCCAAACGTTATAATTAACTTAATAATCACCCTATATAGCATTAAAGTAAATTTTTGAGTACTGCATACTATTTTTTTATCGTAATTTCTGAAGAGAAAAAATGATTTCGGTTCCATTCTTAGGTACTGGTCTGAAAAATTTTGAAAAAGGTGGGAAGGAGGGGACATGAGACTGCTGTTTGTCAAACAACACAACGCGGTCTGGCTTATTCAACTTGGTTTTTGATGACTTCAATTGGAAGGTGGTTTGTTTAAAAGAGTGCGTTCCCTGCCCCATGAAAATTGGAACTATTGGTGCACCATCTATGTAAGGATTTAATAATTATAAATTAACATTTTGGATTTATTAATTTAAGGATAAAATGTTTTTAAAGGAATATCAAATGAAACCCTCTGTGCGATCTGCGATTATACTTACCCACTTGTTTTTATATACAAACTGCTATAAGGAAAATTGTAATAAAATAGTAAAAATTAAATCTGCATTAAATCCCATAAGTATCTTTTTTTTAATCATTTTATCACTAACCTCAAAAAAGTAATGATATCAATGCAAAAACCCTTGACGGGTTAAAAGTTTCTGACGCAGCACTTTATCTTATGCTCTAAGAATTTTAAATATGGAACTTAAAAATACTGATATCAAATTTTGAGTGACGGTATGCTATTTCTTAAAAAATATATTTGTATTTATTTCATCATTTTATTTTTGTTTTATTTATAATCGCATGTGCAAAAGTTATGTTCAACATGAAAAGCTGCATAAAATTTTATTCGCTGTTGCTTTATCATTTACATCTCTCATAAATTCAAAATATGAGTTTTAAAAGATATGATATAAAATTTAAGTGACGCCTTGATGTGACTTTAAAAGGTTTGTTTTAAAATTCAATTTAAATTATTTTTGACTTGGTTAAAATATTTTTACATCTACACAATACTTTTAATTTTCCAATTCACTGTTAAATATATCACTTTCATTGAATCTATACTATGCATTGAAATGTATTTATTTCAATAAATTGATTTATCTTTTGTGTCACGCTATTCAAAATTGTGAGTAAGATTTATGTAAATGGTTTCTTTGCGTCATTGTGTCCAAACTACATGAAATGTATGAAAAAGGATAGTTTGACGCAAATATGCATATTTATATTTCATACATTATTTGCAAAATTTAAAGCTTTTTTTTTTAGGAAAATAAAAAATGTACATATATCTATCAGCATATACTTAGCTGTCAACTATTCCATTTTTTAGTTATTACTCTTTCCGAATAGAAATCTTTACTAGAATTCTGGGATTAAATATGGTAAGGATTATGATTCGGATATAGTGTTAATACAGAAAAGGAATAGTTCGCAGCTATGTATTTTTATGAAAAAATGAATAAAATTTACAGAAATTAATATTTATATGCTGAAGAATAGAAAAAAGTTTTCCTATTTCCTATAAAAAGGTGCATAGCTTAAACTATAATCGATTTCTTCCGCTTAACAATCTTTTGTGGTGAGTGTCCCTGAAAATCGGATTAAATTAAAAACTTCACACTGTTATCCGAGAGATTCGATGCTTTTATAGAAAAAGAGGAAACACTGCTCGATTATTTTCTATCAGAATAACAATACATATATCTACTTAAAAATGAAAGCGACTTCGTAAATGTGCAGGGCAGAGCCTTAAAATGGGCAGCGTTCATGGACCAATATTTAAATAATTACTAAAAGCAGAGAAGTACCGGAGCTGAGCTCCGGTGGGCTCCAGCGCAAATTAAGCCCTGGCCACATGGCTTTAAACCTGGCAGCGAAAGACTAATATGTTACAATTTTCAATCTTTCTAAAATGACGTTTAACCTATAAATCACTCTTCTAACAGGTACTTGAATGTTTATTCCGGTACAGGAGGGTTAGGACTAGGCTAAAAATATGTATGTATCTTTTGGAATTCACTAACACTTTAATAATAATTCGATCAATGTCCTTAACTGGCCCACTAATGGTGCGTTATTCAAAACAGTTCACATTGCAAGTACATATAATCTACTCTTATATTATATGTTTTTGCCGAATTTTCAACTCTTCACGATTTTGTTTTGTAGAGTTTTTTCACTAAAAACAGTGATTTTTTCATCGATTTGTATGCAAATAACACAGACAAATTTTTTACTTTCCATGATTAATATATATATAAGTAACGCGTATTATATAAAAATATTTTAATATACAAGCAAAATAGACCTTCTAAAGCTGCACATGCTTCACTACGAAAAAGAATTTTTTAACTACTCCAAAATTTTCGAACAACTGCACGCTTGCCAGTGTTGATTTCAAGGGGTTGCCCGGGGGGTCACCCCCCCCCCCCGGAGTAATGAGATGTCCCCCGGAAGATTTGAGATTTTGTGTTTTTAATGGTTAAAAATGCAATCCCCCCCCCCCCGGAACACTACTATGACTCCCCGGAGCAACAGAAATCCCTCCCTGAGAAAAGTTTCGGAATTCAACACTGACGCTTGCTATGAGTCACGTGGTCTTGCGAGAGCCTATCGCAGTTAAATTTGTTGTGATTATGCGCGCATCCAGTTGAAATCCATCTTAAGATAGCTTGCGCGAGGCACTGCAACGCGGTTTACGCTTTGTTTGTATCGTAAGTCAGTAAATGGATCTTCAGCGGGGCACCGCAAGCTCAGCTTTTCTGGTACTCGCGTTTAATATTCCCTATTGTCTGACAAGTAGAAAGTTCCACCAAAAGTGTCTGTCATTTTCAAAATATTTTTTTCTAAGCATAAATATTATTCTGTCTCAATCTCAGCTTGCCTCAAATGCTTTTTTTCGATAGTTATAAAATACCACTTGAAACCATCTGCACAGTTTTTGGCCGGACTAAATAGTCTGGCTTTTATCTTTTTTCATTTCATTAAATACTAAATTTGAAGATATTAAAATTTCAAAATGCCTCAAGAATTTTTGAATGCCACGATCCTTCACCCAGACCTTCGATTTTGCATTCAGACATTAGAAAAGAAGAGTTACACAAATTTTCAGGGTGTCTCAAATACCTACCCTAAAAGCTCTCGGACTATTTGCTTTTCTATTGGCATAGTCTCCATACCGCTACAAAAATTAAGGAATGCCACCTTTGGTTATATTTTTACAATTTCTCCTTCTAATTCCTTCATAACTGTAATCTTCTTCACTTAATAGTACTATTTTACATCGCTTTCTAGGTGATCAGTCAACATTTGTGTGTCATTTCTATAATTTTCTTATGTTTTACATACAACTCTATTATCAGTCACATAAAGCTCTGAGAAATGTCCGCTTTACAGTCCTCAAATGTCCCCCAAAACATGACAACAACAGTTGAATTCTACGGTTACCTCGTTGATTCTCTTCTATAACATTATGACACCTAAATGGCTCTCTAAACACTCATGCTCACTGGCTGTATTCAAATAAAGGAAAGCTACTTCATGTTAGACCAATGTCAGACGGGCGTCTTTTTTGCTGCTTTTTTGCTTAAGTATTATCCATTCACAATATTGTGAATGGATAATACTTAAGCAAAAAAGCAGCAAAAAAGAGGCCCGTCTGACATTGGTCTAACCTAAGACAGTTGTGTTTCCTTTTTGTTGTTGTTGTTGTTTATTGCCTATAATTTTTTATTAAAAACTAATAATTGAACAAGTATATTTCATTACATTCTTGATTAAATTATTTTTCCACTGATATATAAATTTTATCGGACTACTTAAACAAAAAGTGATGTTATGAGCCACCAAACCTTAAAAATATACCTTTACAAAAAGGTTTCCACAATTTTGGCCTCTACTGTACCGTCATTTTTCCAAGTTATAATAAAATTAATGGTTTGAAATCGGCATTAGATATTCATGACGTTATGTCAATTCTGGCTTTAGAGAGAGAGCATGAATGTAAGACCACTCCCCCACACACACATACTCCCACACAGAAAAGATTTAAGTTGTATTTGAGTAATCGGGCGCATGGGCTCTTGAAAAAAATCGCTTACATGACTCCGTACTTAATAAAACCTGCATTACCTCATCGTGAATCATAAATATGACAGCTTTGGCAACAGTTATTATATAAAAGCAAAATTTAAATTAAAAATATAATAAGCTGAGCCAAACTTTAAAGAATACTTAATAATCTAAGCCATCTCTTAAAAACTATTAATCTCACTCTACTCTCTTTAAGCGAAAACCATTCACCATCAAAACCCCGACAAATCTAATATTTTTTCTTTTTATTCAAATCTCGTTTAATGTTCAAGAACAAAGAGGGGAGCGAATAAGGCACTGGGCCAAGGAACCCCGGTCATGCATTGCAACCCCCTTTCGGAAAACCAAAGAGACCCTTGTTTTCTCGATTCTTCAATTCGCAACGCGACGAATGACTCGACCCAATTTCCATACCTCTGAATGACTAACTTCACATAACCTAGTTACACCATCATTGATGTTCTACATTCAGCATGAAATAACAGAAAGGTGAACAGAACCATAGTGTCTTGTTCATATGCGTTCGCGCGTTCGAACTGTGAAGCATTTTATTTATAAATGCTGTGGAAAGATATATAAGCTTTTTTGTTTTAGTGAACGAATATTCAATGCTGAATTTTTTTTTCTCAAATGCGTATGGTTGAAATTTAACTTTAAAGACTTCTTTTGAACATTTAAACAGTTCTAATTTAAGTAAGGTGTTTTAAAAGCAGTATTGTTTGTATAATTTATTTTTTAACCCATTAACCGCTGGTGCTGAGTTGACGCAACGGTCAAAATAAATGCGTATGAGAAAGTAACTACCAAGCTACCACTTTTATAGAATAAAAAATTTCCCTTATTTAATAACAGAAACTTCGCGATCAAATAAAGCTAACATTAACTTTCTGAATTTGTGATGGCAAACGACTTTAAGCAAAAAGGTTGTAGAACCCTATCTTATAGTTTTGTCGATTAATCAGTTAATTTACATGTAATCTCCAAGTTTATTGTAACTGAATGCGGTTCGTTTAAAAAATTTTGTTTACTTAACAATTTATTATTGCTAGTTTTCTCTCTTGCCCTTCTCTTTATTTCGTAATATCAGCTTCACTTGCACCCTTCCTATGTAAAAGTAAATATTGGAGAGAAAATATTCAAGTCTTCTGCAGGGCTCGAAATGGAAAAATCCACGAACCGGAACGCTATTTCAAAATTATTGTTGACTAAAAACTTTTTTGAATTACAGAAAATTTATATCTAACCATACAAAAACAATTTAAACTAGTTCGATGTGCTAATCCCAAAAGTTTATTCTATCTCATAGACCTTTGTGTTTCAAAAAGTAGTTACAAATGTTAATACTTCAATACTATTAGTTCAATATTTCAATATTATTAGTTTAATACTATACCAACTTTGATTTTCGTCTTAAATTTCTGCTTCAGTCAATTAATCGGAATAAAAATGAGTTAATCTCGATCATGATATATATTAAAATCAATAATTTTTCGTTATTTTATTATACATCAACATAGAGCACAATAAGCTATATACATAAAACTGTAGTAATACGTTTTGAAAATTGCACAAACCAGAACGATAGTTACCATAATTTCACGAACCGGAACAATATTGGTAATAATTTCGCGAACCGGAACATCGTTCCAGTTTTCTCCGGCCCATTTCGATCCCTGGTCTTCTGTAATGCGTTTACTCTATAAAAGGATAGAAAATAAAGAAGGAAGGTGGTGATTTTAATAAGTATTGACGAGATAGTTTACTTTGTTGCGGAATGTTTAGCTAAGATATCATGGGAAACTAAGCATAATGCGACCTTAACTACACTGTGGAAATCACTGAATCGACTTTATTTACTAAAAGAGATTTTGGTAGCCTTTTTCAATCTTTATTGAAATCAACGAATTCTGTTAAATTTGAAGTTTTTTAAGCCTAAGCGAGGTACTTGATAAGTACGTATGAATGTATTTCATAATTGTCATTACACAAAATTATTAGATAAATGCAAAGATTATCACAAAAAAGATCTTACATCGTACTTACCATTAAAAGGCATATGTTTCTAATTAGATATTCGACTTATCGATTTTATTTCAATCAAAAATTTTATTATACTCTATCACACCTCAACTGGTTATGAAATTTCCTTAAACACCTTCCCCCCCCCCCACACACACACAAGCACACACACATTTATTGCCCATTAACTTAAATTGTTAACATGTTTACAGAAAAGCAAAAAATGACAGTGTTTGAATTCATAAATCAAAAATTACCATGACCATAATTCTAATATCAAAAAAGTCTAATGATTTTGAAATCCGAACCTATAAACCACCAATAAAATATTACCACAAAAAAAAACTCATTTGAACTACTATTTCTGAAAGTTATTCTTTTGGATTATGCGTGTAAAGAAAATAGTCTCTCATCTCCAAATTTTTCAAAGGCTAAGAGCTACTTTTAAAAAAGATTGGATTGAAACTTCGTCATAACTCAATTGTGTAGCTTCAGAGGAAGTTATCCTTCTTAAAAAAAAATTTATATATATAAATATTATTATAATATATTTATTATAATATTATTATAATATTATTATATATATTAAATATATTATAATATTATTATAATATATTTATAATATTATTATAATAATATTATAATACACAAGTCTTCCAATTGCGGTAAAGGTAAAATTTTCTTCTACATATTATACACATTCAACAGATTTTTTTAAACCTGTTTTGATTCATCTTAAATTTCGTTATTCTTAGTTTTGTATAATTTTACATTGAAAAATTACAAAAGTAATTACTTAATAACTGTCATATACTTTAATGCTTCAAAAATTACTAATGGTAAGGTAAAAAAAAAAACCTATTGATTTGTTCCTTGACATTATGAAACAGTGTTGATAAAACACACTTTATAATTTGATTTTTTTTTATAATATACTTGTTAATTATGAAATATATTTAACCTTGGTCGTAATTGAAATGAAAGTTTTGAAAGGCAAAAAAACTCAGAAAATTTCGAGAAAAAGAAAATGGCTTTCATTTTTAACTGGCATGGGAAAAATGTAACTGAGCTTTTCAACAGCTGTTTTGAAAGACTCTGGAAATGTCCTTTTAATCTCAGACACAGTTTCAAAAAATAGAAAGCTAGTTTCGAAATTAGTCAAATTTCGGCAAAATCAGAAAAAATGAATAAAAACTAACTACTTGGCACAGAATGACTGTTAATTTATGTTCCGGACTTAAGCGTGTTATTAATAGTAAGATATAATGCGTGATATAGAAAGTAATGTGATGTTTTAAGCTTAAATGTAAAACGAAAACCTTACATTTACTTAAAAAGTAACAACTGAATAGTGTAAAAAAAATGTGTAAATTTGAATGCATGTGAGGTTTTATTATTTGTATTGCGTAATAATAAAATACGCAATATTGAAAGTTTTAGATTTTGAACAATATGAAAAAAGAAAAAAAATCTAAACGATAGTCGTAACTAAAATTATAAAAGTCGCAGAATAAAGCTGTTTTCACTAAAGTTCATTGTTTATGATTTTCGACAATACTGTTGTGGTGATTTTTTTTCTTGAAGGGCTGTATATATATTTATTTATTTTTATACTAACTTGGAACATCTCATAATACGAATCCATGAATTTCGTTATTATATTTGGTTTGTAATGCCTCATTTACGCTGAATACGAATCCCCATTGCTCTATCTTCAAAAACAGAAGAATATACGTTAAAGTATGTTCTGGAATTATGTCATACTGAGAAAAGCATTTTGAAATTTTCATGATATTGTGGATAAATGTACTAAAATGTAAAAATAACAATAATTTTGTAACAATAACTTGTTAACGAGTGTAACAATACATCGGAAAATCAATAACTATTTCATTTATGAATTTGCTTGATCCAATAATAAGCAAAGCAAGTAAACAATATTACATTACGAAGTTACTTGGCGCAGTACAATATAAATAAAAACAACTTTTAAAGCACCAAAACACTTTATTTCTTGTTGCAAACTAGTTTCAGTAGCCATAGTGTATCATCATCAGTGCAAAATATGACTGCTCAGAAAAGAAAATTGCTGAAATATATGTAGGAGAAGCGGATTCAATGATAGAGTTTATTAGCTAATAAAGCCTTTATCATTGAATCCGCTTTTCCTACATATATTTCAGCAATTTTTTTTCTGAACAATCATATTTTTCGCTGATGACGGTACGCTATGGCTACTGAAACTAGTTTGCAACAAGAAATAAAGTGTTTTAGTGCTTTAAACGTTGTTTTTTATTTATAAAGTAAACAATATAATGTTTTATTTGCTCCATTTAACGTGCATGAAAAATAAGAATAGAGATTTCCAACTTTAATCTTTACATATCTATAGATACCGTGGAAACTAATGGTCAGGAGTGAAAGAAGATTTAAATCTAAGGGGCTTGACCATGCAGGTTCTAATGGTGATGCCGAAAATATGCCTTTGCATTTATGAATACATGAATTAATGATTAATAAATGAAAAATATATTTATACACAATATCCATGTTTGTTGGGTTTTGGCTTTTACGAAGTATCATATAAAACCAAAAGTAATGAAATGCATAAATAAGGACTTTTATTTTAACAACTGACTATAATTTTAACATTGATTTGTTGAATAATTTATACTTAACTAGTTTATCATTTACAGTTGATTCCAATTTGTATTTCCACAATTTTTGCATACGGAACTTAAATATGGAATGAAATAATGGCGTTGTTATTGAATTTTTAAAAACTGATTTCAATATCAATTTGTAGATGATCCCTTGTGACAAAATAAACCACATTCAATTATAAAAAAAATAACTAATCAAAATGGTATTTTTTATTTTTTAATTAGTTAAAACTAAAACTATAGCCATCGTTTGGATTTTTTTTTAATTTACTTAATGTACAATATTATGTTGAAATAGTACAGTAGTATAATTACTTTAATTCAGTGATAACTGTTATATAAACAATCCACTAAAAATAAATTATCGTTTAAAAGCGTCTAAACGACTTTAGATATGTTGAAATGATAAAACAAGATTACAAGATTGAAACATCTTAACTGTTAACATTTACTTTTGCATTTATCACGTGAAATATTTAATGATTACCTGCGGCAAAGTTTTTAGCAGTATCTTCTTCTTCCTTCTCCTGGCCTTGTCTTGAAGCCAAATCGAACACGGCACCTGAGAAATATCGGCTGTTTTTTTTAAATCCATGTTGACTAAATGCACACATGCATCGGTGAATTCAGGTCCTGGCAGTTTGTAGCAAATTTAAATTTTACTGACATACTTAAAGCTTCACGATTATTCTTAACAATGTTGTGTGGATTCGAAGTAGGGCTGTTACATTCTGTTTGGAATTCTTCAGCTGCTTTAATAGCTCATTTGTTTTAAAAAATGGAATATAAATAGATTTGATTTGGTAAATTAATCGGCGATTACTTTAATTCAAAACTAAACCAAACCATTCAACTCATTCATTAAACTTTCAACAAAATCATTATTCGCGTGAAACCAACGAAAAATGTTATTTTAAATTATTTGCCTTAAAACTAAAAAGAAAGGATTGTACTTCGTTTAATTTTGTTTTTATTTATTTTTTAAGTTATAGATAATATCCCAGTAAAAATATTATCCTAACATATAATTTAGTTAATAGCAAAATGAAAAATAAACGATAAATTGCTTTTTTCTTATTTCTATATGTTTATTGAAGTTAAATGTCAAAGTATAAAACAATTTTTCTATAGATAAATTAGAAGAAAGTAGGGAAATGACGCTCACTTAAGGGAAAACATGAATAGCTAGTCAAATTTGGACAAAAAAAAATCAATATTTTATTAACGAAGTATAACTCCAAAGCATAAGGAACAGTTTGCAATCAACTAATTTTCATAAAAGTTTTAGGAATTTTTTGTCGTTTTATTTAAATGACCATCGATTGAGCGGTAATGCCCGACATGGTCTTTAATTCGAAACTAAAACAAATCATTCAACTCATTCATTAAACTTTCAACAAAATCATTATTCGCGTGAAACCAACGAAAAATGTTATTTTAAATTATTTGCCTGAAAACTAAAAAGAAAGGATTGTACTTTGTTTAATTTTGTTTTTATTTATTTTTTTTTTTTTTTGTTATAGATACTATCCCAGTAAAAATATTATCCTAACATATAATTTAGTTTATAGCAAAATGAAAAATAAACGATAAATTGCTTTTTTCTTATTTCTATATGTTAATTGAAGTTAAATGTCAAAGTATAAAACAATTTTTCTATAGAAAAATTGGGGGAAAGTAGGGGAATAGCGCTCACTTAAGGGAAAACATGAATAGCTAGTCAAATTTGGACAAAAAAATCAATAGTAGTAGGGTAATTGCGCTCAGAGTTTGAATACAACGTTTAAGTATCACTGTAAAAAAAAATTCCGCAACGTTCCTGGGAAAAAATGGGCAGCTGAGTTGCCCATTATTTCCAGGAAACATTTCTTGAAAATGACTGGAACTTTACTGTATATGTTAAAAACATTCTACAGAAATGCCAGTAAGTTTCCTGCGAAATACCAGGAATATTTCTGTTGACAGCAAAACATTACTGACATTTCACAGCATGCGGGATCCGCAGACGATTTTTACATTTCCTGTTGACAATTTTCGCTTTATTATCATTATTTATTGGAATGAAAAAATATTTTGAAATTGACATCAAAATTATTATTTATATTCAAGGCTGGAGTAGCACAGTTGAAGTTTATTTCAACAGAGCGAAAAATGTTCAGACCAGGGATCGAACCTGGATACTTGGCGTGCCGTGCCAATGCCTTACCTGTTAGGCTATTCGGACCGATACCTGGCTGACATAATTCACTCTTATTAGTTGGACTTGGCTGCGAACTACAGCGTTAGTTATTATTTATAATTTACACGAAAAAATAAATTTTCAGTTAAAATTCAATAAAGTAAATATATATATGATATATTGTTTCTGAACTTTGCTTAAAATATAAAAATATAAAAATGTAAATAATAATTAGAAAAAAAATCTAGACATAAAATATTTTGGATTTTCGTCAGTAATTATGTTAGTTTACAAGTTAGATAAAATACATATAAATTTTCATGAAAAAAAAAAATCCTAAACGTAATTGTATATTTTTTTCCGAAAAAAAAAAAAAATTCAAATTTGCAGCAATTCAAAGTGTCAAATATATATCAAATTTAAATCAAATTGTAAAGTGTTAAAATATAAAATTAATTTAAAAAAAAAATGTCGAGAGGTAACATCGAACTCGGGCCGTACGGGTGGCGTGCGAACCTTCTGCGTCCACACTACGAAAGACACATTGAGAGCTGCAAACTAATGGGTATTTGAAACGTATGCTAAACCTCGGCATCTAATTTCTGAAAATCTAAGGTCCATTTGAAGAAATTCTTTCACAAGAATAATTAGAGATAAGAACTCTAAAACATACTTAATCAAAATCGGGGATAATCATATTTGATGGTCCCCTGGTTAATGGAGATCAAATAATAGGTGTATTTTTTTTACACGGTCTGCTCCTTAAACATTCCACAGACAAGTGCGAGAGATAATCTCTTAGCGATGTCACAGAGGTATTGTATTTTCATCTGAATGGTCTTGGCAATAGAGACGTAAAGGATTATGTCGTCTATTGATTTATTTGCATTCCATATTAATTTTTTTACATTCATTTAAGGAATTCGTTTTCGACACTCGCGCGCGAGCAACGGATTATAGCAAAAAAATAATAAATGGCGGTCGCAGCGTTTTGCTGTTAATTTTGTTCAGGAACGTTTCAGATAAGAAAACCAGAATTTCACAGGAAAGAGCTAAATTATTCTGAAAACCTGAGAAAAGGCGAAACGCTCCTGGATTTTACATGTAACGTTACCATTTTTTTTTACAGTGTAAGACAAAAGTCACATGTGTAGTTGTGTGGGCTGTTCACACCACTGCAGACTTTTTGTAACCACTTTACACATATTGTGCACACAGATTGTGTTAGACATATAGTGGGCTACTTTTTTTATGTTTAAGTTTTTTGATTTTCACAACTTTTATGAAATCGTAAAATTCTCCTTGTTTAATGACATATTAATAAAGGCGAAAACAGGGAAATTTTACCATTTAAAAAAAGTGGTGTCAATCAACGAATTTGAATTTAAAAAAAATTGCCCACTGGCAACACTTCTGGAATTCCACGCGAGTGCCATTACCCGTCATCGCCATGTTGAGTTTTATTGCATTATAATTGCGTAACAACGCACTACAAAAATAAATAAAAGCATGAAAGTACAGCTAAATGTATACATTTTGTAGACATAATGAGTAAATTAATATTTGAAAATAAGAGTGTGCACTTACCATCACGTTAGAAGTTGTAGAATTTTATAATAAAACAACTTCAAACTAATAACTTGAGGACACAAAAATACTTTCCTCCCGACGGGCACTAAATGCTTACTGGGAACTTAGGATGAAGTTCGCTAGGTGCCGGTACCAATCGCACGTTTTCAATTCTATTTTGTTTAGACATATTTGGTAAGCGGGAATACCCTTCTGAGCGTCATTACCCTACTTTCCCCTACTCTACCCATCGTAATGGCAAATCAGTGTTGTCTTTTGCGAAAACTTCAGAGTTTACTCCTAAACGTGATAGGTCATTTATCCATAATTAACGATCAATAAAAAAAAAATTAAAAGAATATTTGAGGGGCTCACAACCATTGTAGACCAAATCCATTTTGAAAAAAAAAATGATATACTCCATTTAGAAGGTGCATAAAATCTATTTTATTCACTCCCACAGTGAACCAAGTCTGTAAACAGATGCCATATATGAGAAAAGGTGTGAAAACAGGCTTGGTTCACTGCGGGAGTACATCATAAAAGAGATTTTATGCACCTTCTAAATGGACTATCTCATGTTTTGTCAAAATGGACTTGATCTACTGTGGTTGTGAGCTTCTCATTTAATATATAATATATTATATTTAAATATAAAAGAATATTATACTCATTTGTTTTGTTGCAATAAAATGACCCTAATTATTTATCTTTGTATGTTAAATATTTCCTCGGAAGTAAAATGATATTTGAATTACAAAATTAATAACTTGATTTTAAAAAAAAATTAGAGAGTCATCTCAAGAAGTCTTCGAACGCTAATGAATGTTTTAAGTAAAAGCTTCTGCTCTAGATACAAAAATGAAATATGTTGTCATATTTAATATAAAGTAGGAATGCATTTAACAAAAATGTTCTTTTATAACTAAATCAATTATTATTATTATTTAGAATACTTTAAACTTTGCTTTAAAACAATCTATAACATTATAAGGTTAGTTGGGGCAACTGGGCCATGATTTTACAACGTGAGTCTGGAGCTTCTGACAATTCAGCTTCAAAAAGCTAATGTTCTTTTGAATTAAAGTCTGATCTCCTGTAAACGTGTTCAGTTACGTTCCCTCTATAAGACAGAAATGCTCAGAATTACATTTTAATATTTAAAGATATAAAAATATGCATATTTCATCTTTATTTCCTCATGGGTCCAGTTGCCCCATAAAAATGGGGTAAGTAGACCAGGAGGGTCTATGTTCCACACGCGTTTATTTTTTTTCATATGGGATATCAGGTCCTGTTTCAAAAAGCATAAACAACATAAAAAAAAATAAACCAGGCAGATAATGTAAATTATATATCAATTAAAGAGCGTTTTAAGGGAAAACTTTGCTGTCAATGTGTCTAAAAAAATCACTAAAATAGAAAATATTAGATTTATTTATACCAAAAATATAAAAATTAAGTAAGTACTTATGTACTTTAGTATAGGTAATAAGTATAAAAGTCACATGGGTATTTTAACGAAAAAAAAAATAGCAAGGTAAATCTATAAACAAGCGGCTACGTAAGTATACTCAAGTACTTTATCTGTATCGAGGAGTCGCATTATACAGAGAAAATTTCATTGTTCCTATGAGAACCCTTAATGAGTTACCTTCATGATAATTTTATTTAACACATTCTAAAGAAAGGTGCGATAAAGATATTATTTTCAAAATAGTGGTAGGAGCAATAAAAGTTTCCCTATAGAATGCGACGCCCGTGTATCATATAATTTCAAGGTTTGGCTATCTCGCTTTCAGGGGCAAGGTACTTGCATTCGTAAAATGTTGAAATAATTTAATGTCACAAGTATTTACGAGAAAATCTATTTGCAAACAAGTAAAAGTATATTTTCGCGTACTTAATAAAGGTGAAATTTTCGTTATAAAATTCCTGTGCCAATGTGGCAATCATGGATTAAAATTATGTGATGCCATAACGGCATCACCGCCTCTCAAGAGGTTAAGAAATTTGGTTTGATACCACCCAATATGGATTTTTTAAATTTTATTACGTAACTTTAATAAGGTATTCTATAATTTTCTTTATTGTGAGCAAAAAACAATGGGGGTCAATCCATTTCAAGTGGTCCAGATAATCATCAATTCGCTGCTTGACCATTTTTAAAAAATCTGAAAATTTTTTTACAACAACCCTACCATGATGAAAGTTCAAAATGACTATTATTTTAATTTTATTAATTTTTGTTTGTGCATTGCGGCCATCTTTGTTTCAACGTCTGCAGCAATTTTCTCACATGAAGGGTTTACGGAATTGTAAATAATTCATCGTTTATTTATCCAATTCAAGTGCGGATTAAATCAATTTTTACAGAATACATTGGGCTAAAAATTTGGTAAGGGAGTAGTTTCCGAAACTAACTGCTTATTGGTAAAATTTAAGCATAAAGTTTCAGTTTTTTTCTAAAATTTGTCCGTTTACAAGAGGAAATTTTTCTAGCAAGAAATACTGTCAACATGACATAATTTTTTTTACAAATAGGCCGAAAGTACTTGTACTGACACGCCGAGTTCCAGATCTGGGACTTGCTTTCTCTTCGCTAAAAAAATCCCAAATTTTTCAAAAATGTCAAAAATTGCACTTTTCAGGCTTTTATATCTCTGGTAGGGCACGAGATAAAAATCTGAAAATTTTTTTTATAAGAGTATTGTATGGTAGTGTTATGCACAAGAAATTTCAGGATGGAGATTTGACTACAAGCTGAGATATGGCAAGGGTAACATGTCAAAACAATACTACCAAACTATTGTTTTGTTAGTCACAGCTAAGTATTTATCTCAGAGTGTCATTTAAATTAATGTTTTTGATTATCTTTAAATAACAGTAACAGGAAATAAAGCCTTTTGCAAAGCTTAGCAATTAATAAAAAAAAATAATTATGCCTAACGCCATACATTTTGTATGCTTTCAGTAATTTTTGTTGTAAATAATTTTAGTAACTAAAAGAAACCTCAGCACTTTTACATAAAGAAAAAAAAATATTTTTATACAAGATCTGAGACAAAAACAACATAGGGAAAAAGAAAAGCTGTTAATGTTGTCATACTTGTTGAGACATGATCAAACGTGTTGACAAACGTGTTGACATGATCAAACGTCACATTCTTGCTTGTTGGTTCAAAAACCACAATTTTGATCTTTCTCAAAATTTTATTTGTAGGAACCAAGTGTTGTCATCTCTTGATAACTTGATTGAAGATCTTGGCCCTGCTGGCTCATAGAAATATACTTTGAAATCACTAGGTGCAAGTTTCATTTCATTAATAATTCCTAGCTTACTTCTTATGCAAAAATATGATTTTTCTGCAGTATAAATTTTGAAAAGGCTTTGGGTATCTTTACTTTCTGAAAATTACTTGAGGCTGATGCATGATAACATCGCATAATGTTTCATTTACAGGAACATACTTATGGTAGGAACAAATTTCAGGGGCTGGCAAGCAGCATTAAAATTGTGGTTTTTAAACCCACAAGCAGGAATGTGTTTTGACACGTTTGATCATGTCTCAACAAGTATGCCAACATTAACAGCTTTTCTCTTTCCCTATTCTGTTTTTGTCTCAGGTCTTGTATATATATATATATATATATATATATATGTGTGTGTGTGTGTGTGTGTGTGCACTCTCCTACCCTCCCTTTTGAGTACCTAAAGTGGTTTAAACACCAACGTAAGGAGTAACCAATTTCAATTCGAGTAACTTTTGCCGGTTACTCGATTTGTTTAAGCATACCATGACGTTCCTGAAGCATTTTTCTATGCATTGCACCACTTTTTTCGAAGTTACTCAGAAAAGCGTTATTCCACAGTCATTCATACACACCGTGTGTTATGTAAAATCTAAAATCTGTATAACGCCATCTGGCGGTGTGTAAAAATGCAGCCTCAAACCCAGGGAGTTTCCTAACGATTACTCGGTAAAACGGTAATAGTCCAATAATGGCAACCCTTGTGTGTTTGGTTTCTTTGGTAATACAGGTTTGCTATATAAGATTTTCCTCTCTATTTAGCGGTTACTCTCTAAAGCGGCAATAATCCAAGAATGGCAACTCTTGTGTGTTTAGATTCTTTGGTAATCCAGATTGGCTATGTAAGTTTTTCCTCTCCATTTAACTACATTTTTGATAGAAGAATATCTGTCTATATAGTTTTTTAAATATAACGAAAAAAAATCAAATTAGAAATTCACGATTTTATTAAACGTAGCTTTCAAGCGTGAATTTCTCACGAAATAAAGATCTGAAATAACTTAAAATATTCAATGAATGGAATAAAAATAGACCTAATATTAATAGCGTAAATTGTCAATATTTCAACTAAATTCATTTTAAACATCCCCTCCCGGCGCCAGTCGGAACAATAGGTTATTTCTTCTTTTTTATTCTTTTAAAGATACAATGTGTCAGATTTAATAAAAATTAAACAAATTGGTGTTGTTCCTCCTAAATTTATTATTTTGTTAAGAAAGTTAATTTGAAGCAAAATTTTAAATTTCCTTACCGATTGCAATTAAATGCATATGAGATAGCTGTAGCAAATTTGTTAAGCAATTATTGAAATTACCTAATAAAAATACCCACTGGCTATAATATATTCCCTATTTCATACAAGGTCTGAACACAAATCATTCAATGAAAGACATCAAAATTTTTAAATGTCTCGTCTAGCAAAATAAACAACTTTTATTGAAATCAAAGAATTTTAACATAATCTAATAATGAGTTGATGGATTGAAAATATATTTCCTATAACTGTAAAAGTGTTCGAATTTTCAAATGACCATTATTATCGAATTGAAATCCCCAAATTTCGTTCTAGTCTCTTTTTTTTTTTTTTTTTTTTTTTTTTTTGACGTTCTTGTGGCAACGCAAAGTTATATGATGATACTAAGCAACATATGATGATACTAAGATACAATTACGATACAAATGAGGTTCGAATGCAAACCATTCAATGAATAACAACAAAATTATTTTAGTATGTCTGTCACCAAAGTAAACAACTCCCAATGAATTTAATGAAATCGTTAGAAATTTACCATGTATTTCTAAAAACTGAACATAAAGATTCTTTGACCATAGTGTCTGTCATTTAGATTTTCAAAGGGTCGTTATTTACAAACAAATTTCCGATTTTTTAAAATTAATGAACAAACCCAATATAATTTACTTAAAAAAAAGAAAACAAATAATTTTTCTTTTCCACCTGAGCAAATACAACTTGTATATTGTAATAATTCCTTGTAGAGCAGCGGGTCAAATATCATTTTGAGGGCCAATCTTCTGTCTATCCATAGAAATTGTTCATAAATAGTATGCTTAAGTAACTACTACTAATCTTCATGCCTTTTGTACATATACATAAATTTTATACCATGCAGCATTCACTGTAGCATATGGGATATCACAGTGGCGTACACAGGATTTTATTTCGGGGGGGGGGGGGGGACTTAAATTTCCCTAATGTTCTAAATTTTACAAAACACGTTGAATTTTGTTGTAAACGGAAATCATTTTTGGCAATAGGGCCGTAGCCAGAGGGGGGAAAGGGTGGCTCTGTTCCGAATTTTCCAAAAATTTACGGCATGGCTTGAGGTTCCGTCAATTTGGACTTAAATATATCCCGATTTTTGATAAATGGTCCCGAAAAAAATATCAATTTCGTCAATGTCTGATGACATTGAATTTTCGGAGAGAACGAGAAAATATAAAACAGGTGTGTCTTGCGGTTTAAAAACGGGACTCAGAATTGTGATAAATGAGCAATTTTTTATTTTTATTTTTTATCTACGATTTTTATGCCATCCGACGTAAAATTTCATACTCTCTCAGAATCTGTCTTTATTTCTTAATTTCGACAATTGGAAGCCAAGATAATAATTCCAGAATTTCATTTTTTGCACGGCAGACTACGTAACACGGAAAGAAAAGGATATACATTTTTACACTAGGGTTTGATAATCGCAGTAAAAATTTTTTTAACTTTTGATTTTACAAATTTGGTTCTTTCGCATCTGAATGTTATTTCGTGCGCTGATACATAAAATCTAAATTTTAAAAAAATCGGACAACAATTTTCCGATTTGCGAAAAAATCGATTGTTAAATTTATAAAAGAGATGCTTTTGCTCGCACAGACAATTGATGGGAATTTGTTAAATTTAGGAAAAATGAAGAACCGATCGCTTTTAAAGAATGACATAGTTTATAACACATAATAAGAACTTTATAAATTTAAGTTAAGTTGAATTTTTGTTGAGGGGGGGGGGGGGGCTCCATCGAAAATCGCCTCCTCCCTCGAGTAGTATACCTACTGAGAGGTTGTTTAACAGAGTTTCGGTCAGATACAGTTTTGTTAAGAATAGAGTGCGCTCCCTAGTGGTGGAATGTGGAACTAACAGTCCGCGCTTTTGTGAAAATTAGGAAACCTAACACGGCGATCTGTTTTAAACTTTAAGATAGTTTATAACACACGATAAAAAAATTATCAAAAAGAATGGCGCGTCACATTTAGGGAAGGGAGGGGGGGGGGGGAGAGTCGCAAACCAAATTAGGAAATATAACAAGGCGATCTGTTTGAAATTTTAAGATAGTTTAGGGAGGGTTTACCATAATTTAAAAGGGGTTCCATGGCGATAAATGTACTACGCGTTTTGAAAGCAATGTTAAACGAAACCCTCTGGGTCGATCTGTGATCACACTTACCACCTGTTTTCTATTTGAATACACGTGGGGCATTTTCCCAGAACACACAGATTTAAACGGCCCGAAAATTTCTCATGTTTCATATGAATAAGGGACTAATTCGGGAGGGAGCTGTAACCCCATTAGCCCTATTCCAGCTATTTGGTTATACTGTGGTACCACTATGCTCTAATATGGGACTAAAGAGTATGTTGTAGTTGAATGATGGGAGGGAAAATTGCAAATTTCTCTCAAGCAGAAATGTTAACAAATCAGCACTTTTTTTTCATTTTCGACATTTTTTGAAGGGAGGGGCCTGTAACCCCAACAGTCTCCTTCCCCATTTTTGAGTATGCTGTAGTGTCAATGTGGACTAATAAGGACTAACGAGAATTGCTAATCCTCTGTATAACAGAAAATTAAATTACAAATTTATCTCAAACAAACAAAACAAAAAAAATCAGCACCTTTTTCATTTTATTTTCAGCTACTTCGTAAGGAGAGCTGTAACCCATTACCCCCTTTCAACGTCTTTGGACAACTGTGCACTGATAAGACTGAAGAGAAGTGAGTGGCTGTTCCGTTGAATGATAGGAGGGAAAAAATTATAAATTTCTCGGGTCTTCTATAAATTTCTTGGGTATAATGTAATGTCATTCTGCACGAATGTGGAACTAAAGAGAAGAGAGCGGCTAGTTTGTTGAATGATAAGGAGAAAATGCAAATTTATCACAAATAGAAAGAAAAAAAGCACCATTTTTTTCATTTCATTTTGACTATTTAAGGAGGAAGGGGCTGTAATTCCATCAGTCCTCCCCCTCCCCCTCTTTCGGTATGCTCTGATGTCAATGAGGAATAACATGGAGCTAACGAGAATGGCTATTCCGCTGTATGACAGAAGAAAAATTTCAGATTTATCTAAAAAGATAAGAATTTCAGAAAACAAAATTACAAATCTATCTCAAACAAAAAGAAAAAAAAAATCAGCATTTCTTTCATTTCATTTTCGGCTATTTTGGGAGGTTTCTGTAACCCCATTAGCCCCTTTCACCTCTTTGGGTATAATGCAGTGTCACTGTGCACTAATATGGAACTAAAGAGAAGAGAGCGGCTAGTCTGCTGATTGATAGGGGAAAAATACAAATTTATCTAAAAAAAAAAGCAACACTTTTTTCATTTCCGACTATTTTGTGAGGGAGCAGCAACTCTATTATCCCCACTTCCACCTTTTTGGGTATAATGTGGTGTCACTGTGCACTAATTTGGAACTAAAGGGAAGGGAGTGACTAGTCTGTTAAATGAAAGGGGAAAAATACAAATTTATCTCAAACAGAAAGAAACAAAAATCAGCACATTTTTCATTTCATTTTCGACTATTTCGAGAGGAGGAGGCTGTAATTCCGTCATCCGTCTCCCCAGCTTTGGGTATGCTGTGATGTCAATGTGCAGTAATATGGGGTTAACGAGAGAATGGCTATTTCGCTGTATGACAGAAGAAAAAATTTCAGATTTATCTAAAAAAGTAAGGAAGAAACACTTTTTTTATTTAATTTTCGACTATTTCGGGAGGAGAGAGCCTGTAACCCCATCAGCCCCCTTTCTCTTCTTTGGTGACAATGTGCACTAATATGGGTCTAATGAGAATGACTAGTCCGCTGCATGACAGAAAAAGTTAATTTGTTTTCCAATAAAGAAGCAGCAAAAAACAGCCCTTTTTTCATATCACTTTCGAAAATTTCAAGGGTAGGGGGGTGGCTGTAGTCCCTTCAGCCCTTTCCCTTGGGTACGCTTTGTGATATCACAATTTTAAGAAACTATCTAGTAGAAAAACTAATAGGAAAGTAATAGAAAAATTGATGGATTGGTTTCTGAGATAAAAGTTTGCAAACTTCATTTTTGTTTATCTATGAATGTCACAAAATGTCTAAAAGAACACCCCGCTCCCCCCGCATTGATCATCATGAATTGTTTTAACTTGCTTTGTTAAGAGGAAAACACCAATAATTTAACTTGTAAACAATGTAGTACTATGTTTATAGAATAAAATGTTAACCATTAGATTTTTGATGATGTAGCTCATTCTTTTATTTTCGGGGGGAGGGGGGGTAGCATGAGATAAAGAGAGGAAACGCTCTTCCTTAATATTTAAAAGTCTTTTTTGTGAAAGAGAATATTTGTAATTTTTGGCCAATTTTACTCATTAAACACCCTAATTCATGCCATGGTGAACTCGTTCAAATGAGGTGGCTCTGCATGACCGTGCATTAGTCAATCTCATAACGATAACTTTTAAGAACACTTTCCCAAAGCCATGTATATTATCAGCAGAATTTATAAACACTATACAATTAAAATGAGTGCAGCTAATATTAAAAACACATACAATACATAAAAATGCACTTTTAGTTATGTAAGTATCGCTCATAAACAGTAATGAAACCTAATTTCTGTCTAATGCTCTAAATGAGTTACTGTTGACATCTTTTAGTGTATCCTTGTAAAATATTTATAAATACCACAGCTACACACTCTACATTTTACAGAAAACATGTTGTAATATACCTCAGTAACTGGATGTGATTAAAGCAATTCCCAACTGGACAGTTGCCCTATGGTCTCTGACTTTTTGGCTCTGAAATTTAGTATGCAACGTTAATAAAGCTGATATTTTAAATCTATTTTATTCTAATGTTAATCTAACTAATCAGGGAAACGCCTTATTAGAATGAACCTATTTACAACATTTGCAGCAAATCGGATAAATCTGCATGAAAAATACATTTATCTAAATTAAGGGGGGGGGGGATTATACCCAGTCCCCCTTAATACTTAACCAATGAATGCCAAAAACTAATCTGGGGAGCCCCTTATCAGAATGAACCTATTTACAAAATTTGAAGCAAATCGGAAATTTCTATCAAGAGTTATCGCTTTACGTACGTACATACATACGTACCTACAGAACCTGCCGGCACATTAGCTTTCAGGCATTGATAGCCTGTGAGCTAAAAATGAAAGGAAATTCATCAACAACCTTCCACAGTCTCACCATTCCCACCTCAATATATAATTATATATAGTAGGCTAATTGAGAAATCCGGCTCTTTGCAAACAGCCTAGGCTCTTTGAAAAGAGCCGGGCAAATTGGAGAATCCATCTCCCTTTTTCCAATTAGCCTGATATTTTTCAGGCTTATTGCAAAGAGCCTAGAAAGCGTTAGGCTAATTGAAAAATGACCACTTATTATCCGATCAGGGTGATATTTTTAGCTCACAGGCTATCAAAGCCTGAGAGCTTATGTGCCCGCCGAATCTGTATGTAGGTGTGTACGTACGTACGTACGTATGTACGTAACATGATAACTCTTGATAGAAATATCCGATTTGCTTCAAAAAAAATTTTCTAGGTTCATTCTGATAAGGTGCTTCCCTGATTAGTTTTTGGGGTTCATTGGTTAAGGATAAAGGGGGAAAAGGGGGGGCTAGTCCCCACTTCGTTAATTTATATACATGGGTTTTTCATGCAGAAATATTCGATTTGCTCCAAATTTGGTATACCGGTTTATAGTGGTAAGGAGCTTCCCTGATTAGATTTGGAAGCTCATTATTTAAGTATAAAGGGGGGAAATGGGGGCTACCCCCCTTAATTTAGATAAATCGGTTTTTTCATGATGAATTATTCCATTTGCTCCAAATTTGGTATACCGGTTTATTAAGTTAAGGAGCTGCCTTGATTTGATTTGGAGGTGTATTAGTTAAATATAAAGGGAGGAAGGGGGGGGGGGGCTAGACCAGTTAATTTAGGTAAATGTGTTTTTAATGCAAAATTATTCGATTTGCTCCAAATTTGGTATACCAGTTTATTATGGTATGGAGCTTCCCTGATTAGATTTGGAAATTCATTAGTTAAGTATAAAGGGAGGAACGGGGACCAGACCCCCCCCCCCCTTAATTTAGATAAATGGGTTTTTCATGCAGAGTTATTCGATTTGCTCCAAATTTCGTATACCTATTTATTATGTTAAGGAGCTTCCCTGATTAGATTTGGAGGTTCATTAGTTAAGTATAAAGGGAGGAAAGGGGGGCTAGACCGCCCCCCTTAATTTAGATAAATGGGTTTTTCATGCAGAGTTATTCGATTTTCTCCAAATTTCGTATACCGGTTTATTATGTTAAGGAGCTGCTTTGATTAGATTTGGAGATTTATTGGTTAAGTATAAAGGGGGGACAGGGGCTAGTGTCCCCTTAATTTAGATAAATGGGTTTTTCATACAGAATTATTCCATTTGCTTCAAATTTGATATACCAGTTTATTACGATATGGCTTCCTTCATTTGATTTGGAGTTCATTGGTTAAGTATAAAAGGGGGGAAATCGGGGCAATTGCCCCTCCCCTTAATTTAGATAAATGGGTTTTCATGCAGAATTATCTTATTTAGTTTAATTTTTTTTCAACCGGATCCGAACTTGAAGGTTCCATTTTAAGTCAACCCGAAAACCGACCACAACCAGGTTTCGGATTGACTTCAATTAGAACTTTCAGGTTCGGATCGGGTTGCCGGTGGACGAAGATTATTTCGTCTGGCTTGCATCGGGTTATATTTCTTTGGAATATTTTTGTCGGTTAAGATTTTGTTCGGGACGGGTTTCAGGTTGACTTCGAATAGAATTTTTAGTTTCTGGTAGCGTTGCGTGTCCACGGAAACTAATTTGTCTTGTTCGGATCCGGTTATGGATCTTTGGAATATTTTTGTCGGTTATCAGATTTGGTTCGGGATTTCGGTTTTTTTCAAATGGAACTCTCAGGTTCGGGTCGGCTTGCGCGTAGACTGAAATTATTTTGTCTTGCTCGAATCGGGGTACGGTCTGTTGTAATTTATTTTTCGGGTTTGTGTAGGGTTATGCGTTAATAAACCTAATAAAAAGAAAATTGCCCAGTTAAACTGATGGCATTGAGCTCACAGACTATTCACACTAATTGTATATTATACTCTTATTTCAAAGAATAATGCCCCTCGAAAAATAAATGAAGATATTAGTCCCGTTGCCCCCCTTCCTACTTAACCAAAGAACCTCCAAATCTAATCAGGGAAGCTACTCAACATAATAAACTGGTATACCAAATTTGAAGCAAATCAGATAATTCTGCATGAAAAAACCATTTCACTAAATGAAGGGGGGTGGGGTTATTAGCTCCCCCATTTCACCCTTTATGCTGAACCAATGAACTTTCAAATATAATCAGAAAAGCTCCTTATTAGAATGAACCTAGAAAAAAAATTAAACTAAATCAGATAATTCTGCGTGAAAACACATTTATCTAAATTAAGGGGAGGGACAATTGCCCCCCTTTCCCCCCTTTTACACTTAACCAATGAACCTCAAAATCAAATGAAGGAAGCCATATCGTAATAAACTGGTATATCAAATTTAAAGCAAATCGAATAATTCTGTATGAAAAACCCATTTATCTAAATTAAGGGGACACTAGCCCCTGTCCCTCCTTTATACTTAACCAATAAATCTCCAAATCTAATCAAGGCAGCTCCTTAACATAATAAACCGGTATACGAAATTTGGAGCAAATCGAATAACTCTGCATGAAGAACCCATTTATCTAAATTAAGAGGGGGGGGGGTCTAGCCCCCTTTCCTCCCTTTATACTTAACTAATGAACCTCCAAATCTAATCAGGGAAGCTCCTTAACATAATAAACCTGTATACGAAATTTGGAGCTAATCGAATAACTCTGTATGAAAAAGCCATTTATCTAAATTAAGGGGGGTCTAGCCCCCCTTTCCTCCCTTTATACTTAACTAATGAACCTCCAAATCTAATGAGGGTAGCTCCTTAACATAATAAACCGGTATACCAAATTTGGAGCAAATCGAATAATTTTGCACTAAAAACCCATTTACCTAAATTAAGGGGGGGGGGGGTCTAGCCCCCCTTTCCTCCCTTTATACGTAACTAATGAACCTCCAAATCTAATCAAGCCATCTCCTTAACATAATAAACCAGCATACCAAATTTGAGCTAATCGAATAATTCTACATGAAAAATGCATTTATCTAAATTAAGGGGAGAGGCAATTGACCCCTTTCCCCCCTTTATACATAACTAGCAAACCCCGCGGCTTTGCTCGCGTAATATTTGAAATATGCCAAGTGATATTTATATGTCTAATTTTTATTAAAAGGTACTAACTAAATTTTTATTTTATTAAAAGATAATATTTTATTTTATTAAAAGGTACTTATTACTTTTAGGAATGGTTCAAAAATTACTTTTTAAAACACAGTTTGATTAAACATTCTTATTACACTGCATTAGGCAGAAATGAGACTTAAATTAATAAAATGAAATAAAAATAAATAAATGATAATTTAGAAAATATTTTGAAACTTTTATGCTCAATTAATACGCTCATTTCAGTATTCATTTGAAATTTTGAATTTTTTAGAAACCATCTTCTTACATCTTAAAATTAACCATCATGTCAAATTCCAAGTCCTACCACCTCTCTCAACATAAGGGGCTATGTTGAAACAGGAACTGTCACCATTAATTTGCCAACATTAATTTTGAAATCGGTTTGTTATTTCCTAATATTCCACAGAAACGTAATTTAAAAAGATTTTAAAGCCCTCTTTTAGAACGTTTGTTGTTCCTGTGAACCCCTAGTGGTAGAATCGCCGGCATAAAATATAGCCTGTGTAGGATCAGAGACTGTTACCATTGATTCGCATTGATTACTTTTATAACCGGTTTATATTCCCTGAAATTGCATGGAATCGTAATTTAGAACTTTTTTAGAATGCTTTTCGCACCTCCCCTTCGCTTCACCTCTTTTTAATTCGAATTTATTTTCGAGGTTCCTTCGAGGGCATTTAAATTTTATAAGTAACTACCATGCCATATTTAAAGTTTCTAGGCTTTTCAGTATCACAGAAATCGCAATGTAGAAAGTTTTTAGCTCCTGCAACCCTCTGGTGGTAGTGGAACAGACATAAAATATAGCTTATGTTCGAGCAGGTTCTATCACCAAAATTTTTCATCATTATTTTTTTAATCGGTTTGGTAATTTATAAGTTTGCTTAAAAATTGTAATTTATAACGCTTTTCACTCACTTCATTTTTTTAAATTTGGAATTTTCTTTCGACTGTTCTTAGAAAGCAGTTGCATCGTGTAAGTAAATACCTTGCCATACTTCAAAGTGTTAGACCCCTCAGTTGTGCAAAAAACGCAAATTAGAACATGTTTTGCTTTTGCAACCCTCGTATGGTAGTGACAGCAACATAAAATATAACCTATGTTATAGCAGGGACTGTCACCATTGATTTGCAACCATTACTTTTGAAATAGCTTTTGTATTTCCTTAGATTGAGTAGAAATCGCAATTTAGAACGTTTTTAGGACGTTTTTTGCGCATTTTCACCCCTTTTTAAATTTCCAATTTTTTCGAAACTGTTTTTAAAGATCATTTATATCTAATAAATATGTACCTTGCCTAATTTTAAGTTGCTAGCCCCTACCGATCACTAAAATCGAAATTTAAAACGCTTTTTTGCTCCTGCAACGTCTTGGTGATAGTGATACCGACATAAAATAGCGTCTATGTTAGAGCAGGGGCTGTCAGCATCAATTTCTTATCATTACGTTTGAAATCAGATTCATTCTTCCTGAGATATTGCCGACAAATCGGCATTTAGAACGCTTTAGAACGCTTTTCGCGCATTTTGCTCTTGCATCTCCTCTGGTGTAGTGGAAACAGATGTAAAATATAGCCTATCTTTGGAGCAAGATCTGTCACCATCATTTTTACACAATTATATTTGAAATCGGTTCAGTACTTCCTGAGATTGCATAGAAATCGCAATTTAGAAAGTTTTTTAGAACGCTTTTTGCGCATTTTGACCCCCTGTTAAATTTCGATTTTTTTAGGAAATGTCCTTAGAGATCATTGATATCTTATAACTAACTACCATTCGAAATTTCACGACTCTAGGCCCTTCCGTAACGCAAAAGCCGCAATTTAGAAAGTTTTTCTCCTGCACCCCCTTTGGGGTAGTGGCACCGACATAAAACATCGCCTATGTTGGAGCAAGAGTTGTCACCATCATTTTGAAGTCATTATTTTTTAGATCGGTTTGGTATTTCCTGAGATTGTGTAGAAACCACCATTAGAACGTTTTTTAGAACGCTTTTCGCGCATTTTCACCCCTTTTAAATTTCGAATTGTTTAAGAACTGTTCTTAGGAATCCTTTATATCTAGTAAGTAGCTAATATTTCAAATTTCATATTTCTAGGACCTTCGGTAACGCAAAAATCGCATTTTTTAGAACGTTTTTTGCTCCTGCACCCCCTTTCGGGTAGTGGCACCGACATAAAACATAGCGTATCTTGGAGAAAGCGTTGTCACGGTCATTTTGACACCCTTATTTTGACACCATTATTTTTTAAATCGGTTTGGTATTTCCTGAGATTGTGTAGAAACCACCATTTAGAACATTTTTTAGAACGATTTTCGCGCATTTTCACCCTTTTCAAATTTCGAATTGTTTAAGAACTGTTCTTAGAAATCCTTTATATCTAATAAGTAGCTAATATTTCAAATTTCATATTTCTAGGCCCTTCAGTAACACGTAAATCGCATTTTTAGAACGTTTTTTGCTCCTGGACCCCCTTTGGGGTAGTGACACCGACATAAAACATAGCCTATCTTAGAGCAAGCATTGTCACCATCATTTTGACACCAATATTTTTTAGACCGATTTATTATTTCCTGATATTGTGTAGAAACCACCATTTAGAACGTTTTTTAGAACGATTTTCGCGCATTTTCACCCCTTTCAAATTTCGAATTGTTTAAGAACTGTTCTTAGAAATCCTTTATATCTAATAAGTAGCTAAT
The DNA here is from genome assembly GCA_963932465.1 of Maratus speciosus. Classification (NCBI taxonomy): domain Eukaryota; kingdom Metazoa; phylum Arthropoda; class Arachnida; order Araneae; family Salticidae; genus Maratus; species Maratus speciosus. Next base: position 143,222,257 of record OZ010787.1, on the reverse strand, counting down.
ATTTCAAATTTCATGTTTCTAGGCCCTTCATTAACACGTAAATCGCATTTTTAGAACGTTTTTTGCTCCTGCACCCCCTTTGGGGTAGTGACACCGACATAAAACATAGCCTATCTTGGAGCAAGCGTTGTCACCAACATTTTGACACCAATATTTTTTAGATCGGTTTGGTATTTCCTGAGATTGTGTAGAAACTACCATTTAGAACGTTTTTAGAACGCTTTTGTGCATTTTCACCCCTTTTAAATTTCAAATTGATTAAGAACTGTTCTTAGACATCATTTATATCTTATAAGTAACTAATATTCAAAATTTCATATTTCTAGGCCCTTCAGTAACGCTAAAATCGCATTTTTAGAACGTTTTTTGGTCCTACACCCTCTTCGGGTTAGTGGCACCGACATAAGATATAGCCTATGTTCTAAGTTGGACTAACACCATCATTTTGATACCATTACTTTTGGAATCGGTTTGGTAGTTCCAGAGCTTACCTCCGACAAATAAACAATTTTTTCCTCTTTATAATAGGAAGTATAGATAATGATCTTTCAAATTTAATCAGGGAAGCTGCTTAACATAATTAACCGGTATACCAAATTTATAGCAAATCGCATATTTCTGCATGAAAAACCCATTTATCTAAATTACGGGGGGGATAGCCCCCCTTTCCTCTCTTTATATGTAACTAATGAACCTCCAAATCTAATCAAGGCAGCTCCTTAACTTAATAAACCGGTATACCAAATTTGGAGCAAATCGGATAATTCATCATGAAAAACCGATTTATCTAAATTAAGGGGGTAGCCCCCTTTCCCCCCTTTATATTTAAATAATGATCTTCCAAATATAATCAGGGAAGCTGCTTAACACAATAAACCGGTATACCAAATTTGGAGCAAATCGAATATTTCTGCATGAAAAACCCATTTATATAAATTAAGGGGGGGGGGGGGCTAGTCCCCCTTTTCCCCCTTTTTCCATAACCAATGAACCCCCCAAAATAATCAGGGAAGCACCTTATCAGAATGAACCTAGAAAAAAAATTTGAAGCAAATCGGATATTTCTATCAAGAGTTATCGTGTTACGTACATACATACGTATGTACGTACACACGTACATATACAGAATCGGTGGGCACATAAGTTCTCAGGCTTTGATAGCCTGTGAGCTAAAATATCACCCTGATCGGATAATAAGTGATCATTTTTCAATTAGCCTAACGCTTTCTAGGCTCTTTGCAATAAGCCTGAAAAATATCATGCTAATTGGAAAAAGGGAGATGGATTCTCGAATTAGCCCGGCTCTTTGCAAAGAGCCTAGGCTGTTTGCAAATAGCCGGATTTGTCAGTTAGCCTACGACATATATATATTTCGCATTTTGCATCATCTGGTGTTTTTCACCCCTGCTCTTTCATTTTGATACAAAGACTTACGAAAGGGCTCCATTATGAAACATTGGAGAAAATTTACTTTAGATATGTGTGCTTTAAATTGCGTCGATTTTTTACATGTCATGTGCATACTAAAACATGACGTTCTAAACATTTAAGGCGGTTCTTAAATAATAATAATAATATTAACAATAACAATAATAATAATAATAATAATTCCAGTAATAGCCTGAAACTTTGAAACATTTTCAGACTATCTTTTAAATATAAAAGCTTGCTACTTGCAGACATAGTTCTGGCAGTAATTTGTAATAGATAATTTTTTTTCGATAAATGAATCAGTTCTTTAGTTATAAACGATTGTAGTATTCGGACGATGCTTTTTCCTTTTCTGTATTGTCGTCTACGAAAATCGGCCAAAGAGAGATCGAATTAAATCCTACATTTAATGCAGCGCAATGTGCATAAGAACGCATTTTACCTAAAAAAGATTATTCTTCATCTATATATTACTAGCAAGCTTTGCCCGTTACACCGATCGGTTTCGCCAAACTAACTTTGAAACAAATGAAAAATTTTAATGAATTCACCATGTGTTTTAAAGTAATATGGAACGTTATCTGTCTTTCTGTATTGCTGAAAACTATACGAATGGCATTGTGATCTAATGGCATTGATATCTAATGTGTTAGGTGAAATTTGTTCTGTTAAGGATCGACTCCTTTTGTTGATCATTTATTGTAAATTTGATATAGAATGATATGCAAAATGCTAAAATCTCCCCTAAAATTACCTAATTAACAGTGCAAGTCCCATCAAAATCCATTTAGCAGAATTCACGTTATCAACAGCCGGAAAATTTTTTCCAATTGCATTTTATATATATATATAGTAAATATTATAAATCCCAAATATTTCACCAGATGCACTGATTTTCTGTCAAGTAAGCTGAGGTTACTCGAAGATGCAATATTTTACCAATTCTTACGCACAGCTCTTTTAGTTACTCAATAATGCAATCTTCTGCCGTGTGTTACGCAGCAATATAAGTTACACGGTGACACGGTATTTTGCCAATTACTATACACAACTATCTCAGTTACTCGATAATGCGATATTTTGTCGATTTATACACACAGTGATATAGTAAGTTACTCAATGGTACGTTTTTTTTCTATTCCTACACACACTATCTAAGTTACTCGATTTCGCAATCTTCTACCGTCCTCATCTACCTGACGCCGTTCTACCGTCACAGCAATTTAAGTTACTCAGCGATACGGTATTTTGTAAATTACTACACACAACTATCTCAGTTACTCGAGAACGCGACCTTCTGCCCATCTATAACACAAAGCCATTTAAGTTACTCCATGATATGGTATTTTACCAATTCTTACACTCAACTATTCATTTACTCGATAATGCGATCTTCTGCCCTTCTCTACACACATTAAGCAAAGTTACTCGATGATACTGTCGTTTATCTAGTCATAATAGCGCTGATAATATCATAAAAAGGGAAAAGATTAAGTGAGAGGAGATGGGACTCGCAAGAATTCGGCCGTTTTCGTTTTGTGAAATTTTTGAATGGTCTGCAGACCTACGTCGATTAATGTTTTAAATCGAAATTAAAGGATAAAGCAAATATGAACTAGATATATAATCAATATAATATTTTAAATATTTTAATTGTAGTTGGTCGTAGTTTAAGCGGGCTTTGCCTCTTGAAGAATGAAAAAAAGCTGTTTTTAGCTTTTTTTTTTTTTTTTTTTTAAGAATAGTAATGAAAATTTGTGTTCCGAAATTTTTGCATCTAATTTATTATCATTTGAAGGATATTGCATTTTTTTTAAATCAAAAATTGATGACGTAAATTGAGTTGCGTATGTGATGCGCGTCGGGCCGGGCTCTTTCCGGTCTCCCGCGTCTTCTCCACTCTCGGGTGGAGTCCAGTTGTGGGGGACGGGCGGGACTCCGGACCCTCCAACACCTAGCGAGGCGGGATCTATCCCGTCTAGGTGGAGCTTTCCGTGCCCGCCTGGGGTCGCTAACGGCACTTGTCTGGTCTCCTTTGACTCCCAGCGTCGAGCCGCGAGGGGTTCCGCAGGTGAGCGGGGAGATTGGGGGAAAAGCCCGGAGCAGGGACGCTTTACGTCCGGAGGGGGGTTTTCCTGCCCCTCCAGGCTCTTCCGCTAGTGGCGCCTTCATACTCCATCGGTTGGCTCGCATAAATGTCTTTGCCGGATAATGGTATTTTATCATGTGAGCCCTCCGTAAAGTAACTCCGGCTCGGGAAACCTCGTATCCTTTTAGGCCTCGTATCCCGGCCCGGCTCCTTTATAGGTGTCCGGTTCCTGCGGGCTGCCGGGGCGTACCAGGTCGGGAGCCGAGAGAACGGACCATTTGGCTCTTCTAGCTGCGTGGTGAGGATTGTCGTATTCGACCAATTCATTTATCTTGGGAATAACCGGCGTGACGTGCGCTGGGCAGTGCGCCGGTCTGGCCGGAGCATCTCTGAGTGCCGCCTTGTTGGGGCTTGTCTGGTGGAGACCTTCGGGACGCGTCGCGGGGCTTGTCTCACGGGTAGTTTCGAGCAGGAGCAAATGGGCTTGAAAGAGCCTGCACTTAAATCAATTGACAAAAAGAGACTATTGAAACACTTTCATTGCCAAGCTGAAAATTGTGCCGTTTCGCTGTGGCCGCCATACTATTCCGCTTGGAAACTTGATAGCGTCGTCCACGCGATAACGCGTGATCAACCGTTTGGTAAGAACTCGCATTACACGACTTACTGTGATTGGCAAATGAAAGTGTTAAAGGTCTAAGTGTATTATGCAATGCATATTTTAAATATAGAATCCGAGGAAAAGTATGGTTATTTATAGGAAGTATTTTAATTTTAATTGATTGTAAACTTTTATGAAAGACATATTAACCGACTTTTTCTTCCCAATCCTAATTCGTGAATCTGGGTTATGATAAGAGAAAAACGAATTTGAGGTGGAATAGACAAACAACTAGAATGGAAGATTATTTTAGAATTCTTGTGCACTTGGGTAGCCGCCTTGAACTTCAGGCAAAAATTACGGTTGTTGGATGAATCCAGTATATTTTCTACTGATTTTTGAATACTTAATAATCACATGAAAAAAAAAATAATTCTAGAAAAATACCTGACACTTATGACCGACTAGCTGTTACCCGTGACGTCGTTCACGTAACATAAAAAGAAGAAATGAATTAATTAAGCAAAACGTTTCCCTTCCGATAATTAAAAAAAATATATAATAAACCAATTGTTTATCACATTTTGTAAGAGACAATCTATATATATAAATATATATTACGCTATCGTACGTGGCACATAAATCGCAGTTATTTTTTAATTGTTTAATGGCAACGCCCAAATGAAACGCATCTCATTGGTTATTGAACAGCATTTAATGCATCGCTATACCTATAAGAGGGTATCCGTAGGGGACCGCATTCTGCCATCAAAAGTGACGCGAACTTGGCGATATCTCTAATAATTCGCAAAATTCCCATAGACTTCCATTGTAAACCAGTAGGGTTTACTTGCTTACAGAAAATCAACAAATTGAGGTATTTTAATGCAACAAAAACTAATATTAGCTTAAGGGATTATATTATTTATATTTAACCCTCTCGCTGCGTATTTTTTTATTATCAAAATAGGTTCAAAAATCACGCATTGTTTTATTAAATATTTCAACTCTATAGATAGCTTAGAGTTTAAATATGTAAACATTTTTTGTAAAAGTGTTCGAGATCATAAATGGGATATGATATTAGAAATTAGGCGAAATCAGGACTGTCAATGGAGACATTTATAGTCTCGCATCACTATTGTAAGAAAATCAATTTTGCAGTATATTACTCTTGTAGATGTTGTTAAAGTCTATATGAATTTTTTGTATTTAAAAAGTGGTCCGAGTTGAAATAAAAAATAGTCGCCAGTGGAAAAAATAAATCCCCGAGGAAATCTCGGATTGCGAAAATTTTGCTACTTTTACGTTGCCCGATGAAATCTCGGGTTGTGCAGCGAGAGGGTTAAGGGAGTCCAAGTAAATTAAATTATGAATAAAAGTAACATGATACAATGCTTAGCATGCTTTCCCGAACATAAATTTTAAGGGAGATCAAACTGGTCGCCAAGGGCGGCTAGTATGAGTAATTTAAGGTATTTCTTTATTATAAGGTCATTGACATAACTTAGGTTTATACGCTGAACCAGGATGTCTGTTTATATCATGAAGTAATAAGAAAATGGCAAATATGTCATATAAGCACCGGGAACCTAATTATCGCCAACATAGATTATTTTGATTGATATGGTAACCCAGCTATTGTTGTTTATTTATTAATATATAGTTTATTTACTTTAATTTTCTTTTAAAATTATATAAATTGCTTTGTTCTATAGTTCTTAATGAAGATTTTATTTATTTATTGTTATTTCCTTTTTTCAGTAATAGAACATAATTTAAAAATATACATGTAACTGGTATTCGAAAACGATGTTTTCTCCAAATTGGTATCAAAAAGAGATCTCCAAACCAAGTGTGTATATGGCATCTGTGCCAAGAAAATTATCGAATGATACTGTTTTATATGCTTTACAATCATACTTGTCATCAAAGGTGGGCGAAGAATTGGTCATCTGGAATATTATTAAGTCTTTACCACACAAAAAACAAACCTGTTTACAAGAATGTATTTACTTTTGCACCTAATTTCTTTCTCTAAAAAAGCAAATTGATTACGAACCCGATTACAGAACATAACCTTTCTATCTACTTATTTTTTTACTTTTTAAGAATGAAAATACATATTTCATGCTAATCACTACGTCATTTTCGAATTTGCTAATTTTACTGTGCATATTATTGACATTTGCTGCCCATTTGCTCTTCAAAAGATTTTTTTTTTTTTTTTTTTTTTTTTTTTTTTTAATTTTCAATGTTTGTGTTAACCGTGCGCAGACGATAAACCGTAATCCTTGATAACAATTTTCTTTAAATAATAAGAATTAATATCATAACACAATCTCATTTTATTTCAACATCAAAGCATATCTGTTTTATATTTTCCATATATGACGTCACATTTGCCTTCTTTCTGCACTTACTCAAAATTCATGCTCCTTGTATAATTAAAAATACTTGAAAATTTCCGTTTTAATCTTTCAATTAGAAATTAAATTATTATTCTAAGTTTTTATTTTTTGGCAACGGAAACAGGAAGATGGTTAAATTTTATCGGAAAAATGTCAATACATTGTGTATGAAAAATAATGAAATTTTGGATTATTAAGCAAAATATTTGAATAAAACAAATTAAACATAGCCTATGTTCATTTCCGGGTTGTAATCCATCTATATCCGAAAATACAAAAGCATTAATTCATTCGTTTAGATGCTGACTTCATTCAAACATTCGGAAACACATTGACATTTATAATATTATAAGGATGTTGGAAGAATTTGAAGTTAAATCCAGTTTTGTAAAATATTTTACATATATATCTGCCATATACATAATAGATATGCAAGAAACTTAATATAGATACAGTATACTCTCGATATCTCGAAAACCTCGATATGTCAAAAAATTATTTTTCCCATTGGTATTACATATTTATCTAATGTTAATTTTAATTCTTATTTCGAAGAGTTTTCACTCAATACCTTGTTATATCGAATATTTTTAGAAGTAAAAAATCAATCAGTTTCTTCTCTGCCGTTTGATAATGAGGAATAACTGGGTCTTTCAGGACCATTACCTAGCATTACTGCGGCCCAAGCTAAAGATGCTGTCCACGTACTATGACGCTTCATAGAATGCTCTGAAATCGTGGAAAACGATAACTTTCAAAAGACATGTCGCAAGGCCACGATACTCGGCTTTTTTAAGCCATTCTATCAATCTAAGTTCATTTATGTATTTACTAATTCTTTTCAATTTAATGTAATTATTTTCTACTATTTTAAAAATTAAAATTGCCATTGTAGTATTTAGGCTTATTACGACTATAATTACATATTTATACTTATTCTCATCTATCATGACTCTAATTTTTATAACATTATTCCCTATCTTGTGTTTTACGAGAATTTTTACATTTGGTTATGACCTTGTTATCGAAAATTTTTAAGTGTCCCTTCGACTTCGAGATATCGAGAGTATACTGTAATTAATATGCTTTTAGATTGCCCACTAACAACTCCAAAAGGCAATTTATATGAAAAATATCAAAACGTATTCAAATAAATTTTGAAAATTATTAAAAGCGATACGTTTTTATTATGGGCATACCTGAATTTGATTTCGCTACTTATAGCAGCCTTTTTTGATTCTGAGCATTTCAGTTGTTTTAACGATTATATAGACTACTTACCTGTTAAATTTGTGTTTTTTTTTTTTTTTCATATTATTTATACTAGTTTCATTACGGAATACCAGCCGGAAATAAATGCAAGGCTATTTATATTGTTTCATGTGTAAATGGGCAAATCTTTTGCAACCAGAGTGAACAGCGCAATTTTTTAATGTAATTTTTCTAATATAACAGAGTATACTTATATGTACAATTCATAATTTAAAAAAAAATCCCTGCCAGCGCGGCCTACAAGCGGGGGTAGATTTCGAAGTTAAGTATATTAATTGCACCAACAACAACTAAATCATGAGTAGATATAAATCCACTAGTTTTATCTGGCCGCTTTGGACGAATTTTCATTTCATTTTTATATAATAGCTGGTTTTATCAGAATCATGTTAAGGCGGTATTAAAAAAAATACTTTCCCATGCTCAAAAACTCGAAATTTTCTGGCACATTTTCAGATTAATTTTTAATAGAAAAAATACGAAAATTGCTGACGTGATTTTTGAAAAGATTTATAAGCGGCATGTGTTTTTATTTTTCTTTCAATTAAATGAAACTTGATTAATAAACAATTATTTTGTCAGTAGGGCAATATTTTTCGCTTCTAACACAATCGCTTCGGGAAATTCTGTTCAAAATGCCCACTTTGACATCATTTTTTGAAATATATTCTGCCTCTATCAAAAAATCGATCATTACGGTACATTATATAGTTTCTGAAGAAGAGAATCTATCAATTGGACGCGTTTGAGAGCAAAAATTAATTTAAAAATGAGTAAGAAAATAAGCAGTTTGGATTTGAATACATTCTTAATACGATGATTTTTTTCTTCAACCACTATGTATTTTTAATTTGTTTTTGCTGTAAGAAGTGGTCCTATCAAAAGGCAATGTTAAGAAGATATATGATAAATTCATTTTATATCTTGTGAATTGACGGAGTTATGGAAATTTTTCTTCTTCAACCCCCCCCCCCCCCTTTTTTTTTTTTTTTTTTTTTTTTTTTCGTTTTTAATTTTAATTTTGGTACGAATTGATCTTATAAAAAAACTTGTAAATATAAAAGTTGTTGATAATATTAAGGAGATGTATAATAAAATTAATTGGATTTGATATCTTGAGAATTGACGAACTTATGATTTTTTTTTCTCCCAAAAACCCTATTTTTGCGCCCCTTGAGCCCATTTTTAATTTTATCAAAAATCTGTGATACATACATTTTTCGTCCTATTTTTAGAAGTAATAAAAACTTTAAACTGATTTGATATGTACAAAAATTAAGAAGTTATTCGAATTGGAATTTAGAAGTTTTTCGGTTTTCACAAAACCCCTCCCTATTTCCATCCCCTTGGTCCGATTTTGCCCATTAACAAACTTGACCGAGATTTTATACCCCTTGATTTTATGTATAAGTTTGAAAGAGATTGGTGAAGAATTGTGGAAGTTATCGTGTCCAGAAAAAGTGATATATATATATATATATATATACAGTCGTGGCCATAAGTTTAGGACTACCACTGAAAATTAAGATCCAGACAATAAATTGAATACTTACTTGTTAGTAAAATTATAAACTCTGTTTAACACATGAATATTACATTTCTACGCATATAAATCGCATACATTAAACACAAATTTTACAGAAAAATAAATATTTTGTTGGTCTGCCGTTAGCTTTTATTACGACCTGCAAACGTTTTGGCATGCTCTCTACCAGACTTCGGCAGTATGCAGCTGATAATTCATTCACCCAAATTTCCTTAATTGCTTTTTCCAGTTCTTTAGCACTTGTTGGTCTCAGAGACCTTGTGCTTTAAGAGAGTCCGTAAGTTTTCAATTGGATTCAAATCGGGACTGTTTCCAGGCCAGTCAAGAATTTGAATTTTCTTCGTCTTCAAGAACTGAGTAACAATTTTAGAGCGATGACATGGTGCACCATCATGCATAAAAATTGTGCATTTATGAACGGCCTTATGTAATTCTAACTTCTCCTTCAACAAATCCACCTATTTTTTGCCATTCATAGTCGTTCCTGGAGGTAGGAAGAACAATGCAGCCGTTCCGTTCACTGACATTCCACCCCAAATCATGACACTTGGGGAGTGTTTAACAGTTTGTAAAGTGTAACGTTCATCGAATCGCTTTCCATTAGGTCTATGGACATAGTACTTGCGTGTAGAGAACTGCTCTATGATAGATTCGTCCGAAGAAAACCCGTTGCCACTGACGAATTGTCCATTTGGCATGTTTCTTGGCAAAGTCCGAGCGCTTAGCTGTCATGGCCGCTGTTAACCTGGTATTTTTTTCGCAGGTTCATGGGATTTTAAATGAAAGTCGTCGAACAAACGCCGACTTACTGTTCTACGACTGACATCCGCACCTTTTGCAAGCAGTACTGGCCGTATCTTGCTTGCAGAACTCATTGGAGAACGAAATGCTATTCTCCTAATGAAGTGTTCATCCCTAGGTGTGGTTTTACGAGCTCGACCACACCTTTTGGCATCAACATAAGTCCCTGTTTCTTAAATTCATTCTTACTACGTCTTACTAGTTCACTAATTAATCTTTTAGAATATCCTTCATTGTGAAGAATAACAATTTGTGCACGCTGAGCTTCAGAAACTGACGATTTTTGACCTATTTTCATAGGTTTTCAAAACTTGTAAAACAAGCAACAATTGCATCTGCGACGTTTATTACTCAAAGATCAAACGAAAAGTGAATACAGTACTCTACTGCCAGTCGGAAAAACACCATCTAACGCAATCGATTTGATTTATGACGTTGTCGGTGGTTTCAATTGTAAAAACACTAGTTTCTGCACGGTGGTCCTAAACTTTTGGCCACGACTATATATATATATATATATATATATATATAGATAGATAGATAGATAGATACTTAGATAGATAGATATATATATAAAGTTTTTTACTGAGGGTGGTTTTGGGTTCTAGGGGTCATGATCGGTGTAGATCTGCAAAACATTTTCAGAAATTCCAACATAGGAACGACGCCAATAGGTAGTATTTCATACGAAATCTACCTAAAAAGAAAAACTAAACAATTTCAAAAACAAAAAAGCTTTCGAAAATTTCAAAATACTATATATATAATCTATAAATTAATTGATAAATTTTGCCAAAAAATTACTACATATTTCTACCCACACTGAAGCATAAAAAATATTTAAGAAAGAAAATATTTTTATCTTAATTAAACAAATTTAAAGAATATTGATATGGAAGAAACATTTATTATTTTTATTTAGCGATAAATTAATTACATTTTGAGTTAAACTACTTTTGTTTCATAACGACATTTATAGGGTTGTCCTATCTAAAAATTTAGTTCAAACTGGCAATTTTAACGGCATTTTATTAGTGATCCCCTTCCTTTACCGTAAAATGGAAGGAAAAAAATATTTATTGAGCTTCGAAATAAGAACACGTGCCAATTTCATGTGTTTACGTAAAAAATTGAATTGATGAATGCGTCTTAAAACTGCCAGATTTATTTGAGAATATTAATATTATCAAATGGAGAAACTCAAAAGGTGTTTGAAGCGGAATATCGCATTCATTTTGGGTTAATATAGATAAAATAATTAATAATTTACTAAACATGTGCAAAAAATTTACACGAAATAATTTCCTCATATATAAATAAGTTTAAAAAACTTCACCTATTCAAATATGATATTAAAAACATAAATAAAAAGATATTAATATGATTCTTAAATAGGGGGTAATGTAAATTCTCATAAAAATCCATCGAGAAATGCATGAATAAATGTCGTTCCAGAATTTTTGTATTGAGTTAAAAAATGTTTCTTATCGGTCCGGAATTTCCATATGCATTAAATTTAACGTATGAAAAATAACAACAACAATAAAAAAAAATAATGGAAATGTTCTATAATCAACCCCACCCCGCGCCAGTATTATATTAAACATTTCAAAAATTTTAAGTTAATATTCTTTACTAAAAGCTGAATGACCTATTTCGGTAAACTCTGACAATTAACTCATAATAGAGCCTTTGTGATTCGTGCTCACATAAATAAATACTTTTTTATTTTAGAAAATTAACTAAAAATAGATATAAAATGTATCTTTATCATGGTGTTTCGTTTTATCTATAATGCACTTTATAATTGAAATTGATGCATCTTTTAAAAATTTTCTGCGATTACAAGTTTAAAAAAAAAGAAAAGGAAAGAAACAAGAATTGAAACAAGGAAAACGAAATTTAAATTTAAAAAAAAAGCCAAACCAGTGGCCGGGAGGTTCAGCTCTCGTAGATGGTAGACGGGAGGTGCTGGGTTCGAACACAATCGCGCCCGTCGGCCTAATAGTTCGGAGTTTTCCGTGTTTGTGTTCGAACCTTGGATTTACTTGTGTAAATACGTGTTGGGTTCCCTTAGAAAGACACCCAAGGAAGGCACTCCCCCTTTCTGGCCTATATCCCTCGCGTTCATAATTGCTCGTCTTAAAAAACACACAACACATGATAAAAAAATATGACGATATTATATGAATTTATCACATTTTGATGTATATTCATATCTTAAAATGGTGAATATGTGAATGAATATGAATGAATATATATCAAAATCTTGTATTACTTTGATAAAAATTATTTTTAAAATACGAATTCCCATTTTGATTTGCTTTTTTAGTTGGGTTCGAAAAATCCTTACAAGAAGAGATTTTGTTTTATTCAAAAAATTTCAAAACTTTAAGCTGTTTTGCTAATTATTCACTTGCATATATATATATTTCCCCCTACCACACTGCAAGTCAAGACATAGGTTTGAGAAATTCCGTCCTTTTGTTAATGACTGTTGGAATGACCAGACTATATTTCCGCTATCTATTCGGTTTCCATCATACACAAAAGAAGAAGGGAGTGAAAACGGGTTTCAAATCATTAAAGTACTGCGTGTACATTCTTTCTGGTATCAGAATATTTCTTCGAACCCCATCTGGCTGTAAAGACTGAACAAAAATGTACACTGAGATTCCGTTCAGATGGAAGAAAATTCTATTCGTTCATTAGAAAAATTTGGCTTCGTGCTACTTTCTTTTTCTTTTCTTTTCTTTTGTAATTTTCTTCATATTACTAGAATGAACAAGAAATTTTGATATCTTACTTTGGCAAAAAACAGTGTCGCGTATTTTAAAAATAGACACTCTTACTTATAGATCTTATATTTTACGGACATTTACGTAATCCTTCTATATATAAAAAAAGTTTTGATTTGGAACTGGACCAATGAAAATCTGCGTAGAGTCCCGGCAGATCGGCATCCAATTTGAATGCTTAAGCATGGCCTTTCTTCGTTAACATTTAAAAAAAAACTGTTGCATACAAAAATATGAAAATCGGTAGTATTGTAGAGAAATGGTTGATAAACACGCTGATACAGACAGTTTTCAAATCGAAGAACTATTTAAAGAGGTATTTAATGCCAAAGTTGGACAAAACCGTTCCATTAAAAAAGTTTTATAGGAGCAAAAACGTACATAGGAATTTAATCATTTTTAGATCATTTTATGCGTCAGAATTTCCCGATGTGCAGACTGCACTTAGTTTTTTAATTTGACTGATTTTTTGAGGTTTTATTTTTATTTTAAACTAAAATTTTCAGCATTTCGAAATATATTTTTTACGTATTTTAGAAAATTGTATTAATTTAAACTGTTGCCAACTGCATAAACAGCGCAAACAATAATGTTTGCTTCAAATTAAAAATTTATTTTACACGTGACTATTATAAACAGAAAATATAAAAAGCAGGAACTCATTGAAAATTACGTCATAAAAACTATACTTACACATGAATTTTAAAAGAGAAAGACTATTGTAACATAAGAAATTCATTAACATGAGTTAGAAATCTTAAATAGGAGAATTTGCGTCACATTACACTTATTACGTAAAATGAACAAAAAATAATATTGCAAAAGAGTTTAAATTTAAAAATTGCGCGAAACATTTATCTCAATTTTAAGATGATCATAATATTTTATTTGTAACAAAAGTATTTTTACGTGAATATTAGAAAGAGAAAGAAAAGTTTGGTGAAAATTACGTCAGATTATAATTGTCAGATTCAAATTATAATTCAATCTTCCGAAATCTTTTTAAAGCCGATCAAATTAGCTTGCTGTTAGAGTTTGCGGTGTCTGAACAGGGGTTGACGAGTATAGCTCGTAGGGGGCAGAGCCCCCTAGTAAATAAAAATAAAATGAGTTCTTAAAAAGACAAAAACCAAACAAACTAGAAACTGCTTTGTCAGAATTTAGTGATGTACCCGGTGAAAAAATATATAAATATAGGTAGTACAAAGCATATTTCAGCTTTAAAACTTAAAATACCCGCTTTTACTTTATATAAAATGATGTTATTAGCACCCGCTGTTGATTTTCACATTTACGACCCAATCTTAAATAACATGTATAGAAAAGAATTGATATGACGGCACCAGTGTTGAATTCAGTGGGTGGCCCGGGGGGACAATCTCCCCGGAGCATCGAGATGACCCCCCCCCCCCTGAATATTTGAGATTTTGTGTATTCAATGGTCAAAAAGTACAATTCCCCCCCCCGGAACTGTGTAACGGTTCATTTGTTTGTAACTTTAATATGGATACTGAAAATTAATACAGTTTATAATAGCTCCATGTTTTATCAGTAATCATTCATTTATATTTTTTTCAAAATTCGGAAAAAATTATTATACATGGATTAATAAAATTCGAATTAAGTAAATGCGGAGAAAAAAAGAAATACATATATACTTCAAAATACATTTTTATAACAGACGATATTCTTGGCGTAGCACTTAATTTATTTTTTTTAATCAGTTTTTATGAGAAAATGGCAACAAAAAGATATAGTAATCTACAGTTTTCCCTTTACTTCCTACAGAAATAGAGTACTCCAGTTGCCATCATTACAGAAGTGGCTTTACAATTTACAAAAAAAAAAAAAAAAAAAAAAAAAATCAATATCTCAAAAAAATCCCTGCCGGCCCGGCCTTCAGGCGGAGGTAGATTTCGAAGTTAAGTATACTGATTTCACCAACAAAAACTAAATCATGATTAAATATAAATCCACTTTAACAGTTTTATCTGGCCGCTTTGACGAGTTTTTATTTCATTTTTATATAGTAGCTGGTTTTATCAGAATCATGTTAAGGCGGTATTAAAAAAAAAAAAAAAAAAAAAAAAAATACTTTTCCATGCTCAACAACTCGAAATTTTCTTGCACATTTTCTAATTTATTTTTAATAGAAAAAATATGAAACTTGCTGACGTGATTTTTGAAAAGATTTATAAGCGGCATGTGTTTTTATTTTTCTTTCAATTAATTAAAACTTGATTAATAAACAATTATTTTCTCAGTAGGGCAATATTTTTCGTTTCTAACACAATCGCTTCGGAAAATTTTGTCTAAAATGCCCACTTCAACATCATTTTTTGAAATATATTCTGCCTCTATCAAAAAATCGATTATTACGGTACATTATATAGTTTCCGAATAAGAGAATCAACCAATTGGATACGTTTGAGAGCAAAAATGAATTTAAAAATGAATCAGAAAATAAGCAGTTTGGATTTGAATACACCCTTAATAAGATGATTTTTTTCTTCAACATCTATGCATTTTTAATTTGTTTTTGCTGAAAGAATTGGTCCTATCGAAAACGTGTCTGTATAAATGTTGAAGACAATATTAAGAAGATATATGATAAATTCATGGGGATTTTATATCTTGAGAATTGACGAAGTTAGGAATTTTTTTCTCCCAAAAACCCTATTTTTTGCGGCTCTTGAGCCCATTTTTAATTTTATCAAAAATTTGAGAGACATAAATTTTTGGCCCTATTTTTAGAAGTAATAAAAACTTTAAACTGATTTGAAATGTACAAAAATTAAGAAGTTACGAGGTTTTTTTCGGTTTTCACAAAACCGCTCCCTATTTCCATCCGCTTGGTCCGATTTTGCCCATTAACGAACTTAACCGAGATTTTATGCCCCTTGATTTTATGTATCAGTTTGGAAAAGATTTGTGCAGAATTGTGGAATTTATCGTGTCCAGAAGAAAGTGATATATATATTTTTTTATTTGTTTTGTTTTGTTTTTTGTTGGTGGTCAGTAATGTTTAATTAATGGTTATATATATATAACCATTAATTAAACATTACCGACCATCATCAAAAACAGCAATATTGTAAAATGACAATAAAAATGGATACCACAAACCTATAATATAGAACTGTATGTATAAAATAAAGTGCCTTATACATAATTACAAGAATTAATATGGAAGGAAAAAAGAAGAATATGGATACCAAAAAAAAATTGAAAAACTTATATATTGAATTACGTTTTCAAGACTACAGAATTCAATGATGTTAGCAAATCGGTTGTTTTCTGTGAGAAAAAAGCTAAAAGCTGAAATTTTTTTTCTCCTGTACCCAAACAACCAATATGATCAATAGAATAGTTTCAAGATGAAAACAGAACATTATCAAATGGCATAAAATGGAAAAAACAATACAACCCATTAAATATTTAATTTATAGCATAAAAAATAGAAATATTACACACCATACCGAATAATAACCCAGTTGATTTTCAAAATATCCACTCGCACATGGTATCCGAGCATGATAAGATTAAGGTGAATAAAACAGTTAAGTTAACACAGAAATTAAAACTATGGATTCAGTTAATTTATTTTGAAATACCGTGATAAAAACATTTAATATAATATAAATAGAAAATAATTACATTATTTAAAATACCTAAAAAAACACTTTTAAATTGTTTAATTTCAATTTTACAATATAACAAATATTCAGCGTTTAATACCACCTGGTGTAAAAAATTAAAATTATTACTTTAACAGAAGCTTTAAAAGACAAAATTTTTTAGTGCTGCCATCTATTATATTATTTTAGAAACAATTATTATTATTCAAATGTCACAAGAAGAAAATAATAAAAGCTAATGAAATTAAAATATATCCTCTCCATTACCACGCTAATCCTAATATATAAATAATAATCTACAATATATCATTATTAAAAAAATTAAATTAATTAAATGTTAATAAAATACTATCAATATATTCTATTACCAAACCCATTTAATCTACACTGAGAAAGTAAATGATTTTATAACATTGATAATATATAGAATATAGCTATATGCTATAACATAAAATAAATTATATATAATATAAATATAAAAACTTTAAGAATTACTATTAAATTTAAAATCTAATAAATTAATAAAATGAACAGGGAAAAAAAGATGTTTATAGAAGATTGTCAGATTTTAAAATTCCCAATAGCCTAAAGATTACAAATATAGTGTGTGGCTTATCTTCATATTAGCCAAAAAAGCTAAAAAATATGATTGTGACAATCAAACACATTAAACCGGTAATTAATCATGGATTACAAAGTTGAAAATAAAACAATATTAAAAAGTATAGAGGAATAATAATAAAAACCAATTACCCAATTTTAATACATACAATATAACAATAGTTATATCAAATAAACTTATATGCATATTAATCACTATAAAGATGGTATACTATTATTAATTAATATGACATTGTCCTGAGTAGACTAAAATTTTAAATCAAGTTAATTTTGAAATTGATAAAATAAGCTAAATTTAATATGAATTGAAATAAAAAAAAAAGAAATGTCACCATTTACATATAAAACATCCAATCAACATCCATATAAAATGCGTAATAGAAATATAGTTATAATACAAAAGCCCCATCATTTTTTAAAATTAACCATTGCGTATTATCCAAACAACTCCACCCTCCCCCGTACTCTAACATTTACCCACCCAACCATCCTATAGTAATTTTTTATTATTATTTTACAATTTTTAATTTTTTATATAAATATTTTTTTATTTTATAAATTTTTTGTAATTTCGTTTACGCATGTGTTATTTATTTATTTATTATTATTTTTTTTAAGATCCTGTAAGTACTAATTGTATATTAATGACTATATGAATTTTTTTGGAAAACCATGATTTAATGCTTCATAAATTAGTTTTTTAATATTATTGTTAATTAGATTAGAAGAATATAAACATTTTATTCTATATAAATGTTTAAGTATTATATTTCGATATACAGAATGATGAAGACAAGATTTAAAATTTGTAAATGTATTAACTTTGAATTTAAATTCTTTACGTTTATCATATAAATCTGTTATTGTTTTGTTGTCTTTTATTGTAATTTTAAGATCTAAGAAATAATTGTATTGTTAGATAAGAGGTTTTCCGTTAATTCCAAATTAGTGGGATAATCAAATGGAAATTGAGAAATTTTAGATTGATCAGTGGCAATTAAAATTATGTCATCAATATAACGATATAAATGGAGATTATTATTAGTAAAAGTACGTTCATAGTGATATAAGTATAAGTCTGATAATAAACTGGATGTACAACCACCTTGTGGTATACCGACGTGCTGTAAATATAATGTGTTATCTTGCAATATATAATTATTATAGATAATGAAGTTTGTTAAATATTTAAAATAAGCGATATCTATATTAGATGGTAATTCCAGTTTTTTATTATACTTTTTAAGTAATGCATTTATAATATTATGTAAATCTAATAAGTCTATATTATTAAAAAGATCTTTGAAGTCATATGTCGTTATATTATATACACAATGAAGATTTTTTAAAATATTGACCAGTTGATAGCTATTTTTTATACAATGTGTATTGTCATTGTTTGTAGTAAGTATATATAATTGATTAAGAATTTTTAATAGAAGTTTATTGGCTTTATTATTATATGTATTGCAACCAATAGTTACAGTCCTAAATTTAATTGGAGTTTTATGAAATTTGGGAATAAGAACTAAATAAGGATAATTAAAGTTAGCTAATATAATATTTAATAGTTTATAATAACTTTGAATTTTACGATTATTTACAATTACATTCTCATTAGTTTTTTGAAAAGATTTATTAGAAGAAATACAGGTTGTAAGAAGTTGGTGATAATAAGATTTACATATGATTGCATAATTATTAGGAGATTTGTCTACATATGTAATAACGTAGTTTTTTTTGTAATTTAGTAATTTGTTGGAAAAAATGCTTTGTGTTAATAGAAACCAAATCAGAAATATTATTTTTTAAAGCCATAGTTAATTTTTCAATTACTAATATTTTCCATTGATTAAAATATTCAATAGGTTTATTGTAATAGATTGAAATTTTATATATAAAAATATCTATATCATATGCAAACTGTTTGATAATAGATTTAACAGTAAATTTAGATGGAAGTCTATATTTAGTACCATAACCCATTAGTTTTTCAATTTAAAATCATTAACAATATTAAGATTTCCAGAGATTATATGTCCATGATCATTGTTTATATATTTTTTTAGATTAGGGTCATTGCATTTACGCGGAAAATTACTTGCAGCAGATGTATTTTTTGAAAATGTATTGTAGTTAAAAATCTTTATACCAATTGTATTCGGATATTTAAAGGATTTTGATATATGAAGATTATTAATAGGAAAATAACAGTTTTTATCATTAATTATAGAATTGAAATTAATTTTATTAAATATATGATTTGAAAAAGTTATTATCATTTGAGTATTCGTGTTTTGAATTTTATGGATTTTTTTTTTTTTTTTTTTTTTTTTTGTAAATTAATATTTAAAAGATTAACCCTAGTCATAAAAAGATCAAAATAAATATCAGAGAAATGTTTAGAGAAAGATTTACTTAGAAATACATTTAAATGTTGTACAATCTGTTTCTTTTTAATAGCAAATATGTATTTTCGAATTAATAACCAGTTATAATGCTTTAAATATTTTCTTTGAAGATCATTAATTTGTTTAGTGATATATTTTTTGGAAACTACAACTGATGATGAACACTTTCCACGTTTGTTTCGTGTTGTTTTACAATTTATATATATATATATATATATAGATAGATAGATAGATAGATAGATTGATAGATAGATAGATAGATGGATAAAGTTTTTTACTGAGGGTGGTTTTGGGTTCTAGGGGAATTCAACATAGGAACGATCCCAATGGGTAGTATTTCATACGAAATCTACCTAAAAAAATCAGATGCTGTTTTCAAACAATTTGCAAAAATAAGTACTTTTTTTTCTGTGTGACGGTATGAAAATTAAAAATGTGTAATGCTTAGATGTTAAAAAATTGCAGTAGAGAATATCAGTATTTAACAGTACAATGTTAAATCTGCTTCGTTTTACGGCTGGCTTATGTAACGTAACGTTATTTTGAATGGACGACACTTTAATTGCTGCCCAAAAGAAATAGAATATCGGGGCTTAAAGGAAAAATAAAAACACTTTTTTAAGCCTTCAATTTTTATCTTAACCCTTTGTACTTGAAAGGTGACTCTCCGAGCACTGGTGTTGCCAGGCGCTCGCGTAAATCAGCGCTTCAAATACTCCGGACACCATTAATTTCTTACAGTTTATTTCGACATCTTTAATCGCAGATAATTATGACATGAGATAAGGCGAAAAAAATGACCTTAAGATACCGGTTTCCAGAGCATTTGGAGGCCCGGATTACGCGAGACACTTAGAAACACTATGGGTGAATGAGAGTCATCTCCCGAGCAGAAAGGGTCCTGGCCTTGATTATAAAAAATTCACTGCCTTTTTTCAGCTTTAGAAAACTTTAGGAAACGAGTGATTTTAATAAATATATATATAAGTTATATATATATAAGTTTATATATATATATATATTATAAAATATATAAATATATATTTTTTACTTTGTTCCTTTTTTTACATTAGCAACATGAATAGAAAAAAGCATTATTTAAACTTTCTAATCTAGGGGAACTTCTACTTTCTAATCTAAAATTTCTATCTTTCTAATCTTATCTTCTTAATTCGTTAATTGGGATCAGTGGTACTTCAGGGATAATCTGTAACACATTTAAAAAATTGACCATGCTAATTATGAAGTCAGACCAATATTCTACATGTGCAATTTTGTGCAGAGAAAATGCATGTTTCTGCAGAACTAATCACTGTTTTTCCAGAACACAAAGAAAAACGTCTGTCAAGGTGAGAATGTTTTAATTAAAAAATCTTTGCCGGCTCGGTCTACAGGAGGAGGTAGATTTCGAAGTTAAGTACTAAATTCACCAACAAAACTTAAATCAAGATTAGAGATAAACCCAGATCCTTCACTAAGAATGAGTTCTAGGGAGCTAAACTTTTTGTGAAAATTCTAATATACACGAAAACACACACGCACGTATATGGAATAGGTTTAATAATGGATACAGAAAATTCAGAGAACCTTAATATGTTAAAATATGTTGATATTTCCATAGTCGGGTTTTTATCATGTTTTAATACGTTTCTTCAAACTCATATAACGTTACATATTCACCTGCTGAGCTCCATTATATTTCCAGTATGATGCAATATACATATTTTTTTAATTCGTCAGACTATTTATTTTATTTTAAGTTTTCATGCAGAAATCTTGCTCTAGAAAACTTATGAAGACATATGAAATTTCATAAATTCCAAATACCCCCCTCCTCACCCTCCTAATTTTTTTACCCTTTTCACAAAAGTTCCAATTATAAGCACCCCTTAAAATCATTAGAATTTCCTATTTGCTGAAGAGGGGCTTACTTTCGGTACTTTACGGTACTTAATATAACTTATTTTAGGAGCATCCTGATTCATTTACTTTTATAATTTAAGAGAAAACTATAATAGCTCTGCCATTTTTTAATTTTTATTTTTTATTTCCAATCTTAAGGCGATTCTCTAACTCTTTTCTCAAAAATGGGACACTTTTTGACACATTTTCTGACTCATTTTCAAGCGTAAAAGCATAAAATTGGCAGGCCAGGCTATTAACATAATTTGGAATCGAATGGCGTTTTGAATTTTTTGATAAATAAATTACTTAAAGTGTTATAAGCAATTGTTGATAGCAGATTTCCTCCTTTCCTGTGCTATCACGTCCGGCAATTCCGTTCAAATTGCAAACTTACGCAAGATTTTCTGAAAGATCCTCTGCTTTTACCAAAAAGTTGAAAAATACATTAGAATACATAATTACATAATCATAACACTTACCAATTCCGTGCGTTTCCGAACAAAAATGAATTCAGAAAGGTGACATAAAGTATTTTCTTTTGATTTGAGAACAACCGTAATTCTATAAAATTAAGGGCTCATTTGTAAAATAAGTAAATAACAAAATCTAATTTCGAGATGTGAAGACTCGGGTTTTTTAAAGAAAACTATAACTATCCTCTCGTGAACTATCGTGACTGTTTCGTCTAAAACAGCTGATGTGTTAAAGACTGTATTCTCAACATCCTCAGTTGCACTTATGTACCACACATTTTGTATGATTCATTTTATTTTATTGGATTTATATGCAAGAAGTCTTCTTTTCTAAAATTTATAAAATTTATGGCATAACTTTTGAAACTCATATCTTATATTATGATATATATGATTCAAAAAGAAATCTTGTACATTTAAAAAGATGTCATGATGTAGTTAACGGCTTTACACGAGAATAATAATAATAATCAAAATTCACAGTTACCATTTTTTACGCCCAAATCCTTCATATATGTTCGTCTTCAATCAGTGAATTGAATATTTCTCTGAAGTTATTGCTACTGCTCAGTTCAAAGTAATATTTAGAGCTACCAGCTTATGTTAAAATGATTTCGTTAATAAATATGTAAAGTAGCATACGTTACAAGTCTGATTGATATGTTGCTTTTGTGTCTAATTTTATTCGGTCTAATATACTTAATTTTTTAACGCTTTTAGGCTGTAGTTTCATAGCTGCCAACTTTTATACTTTTTTATTACCGCTATTTTTTTAAAAGCATTTTTTGCATTATCTATCGCCAAATTTCGAGAATTAAATAAAGGGAAGATTGTATTAAAGTAGAGTAGCAGAAAAGCACAAAAGTTGGCAGTTTTATCGCTACCATATCTACTTTATCAAACTACCTTTTCTATGTTAAAGTTGAAAGGCCTATTAACTTAAAGCATTCAACATTTAAATTAGTATTTATTAATATCCGAATAATTAATTATAGGAATATGTTAAAAATTTATAAAGGATTTATTCTGTTACAAAGTAATAGATTTGCTCCAAATCTCTCAGTGTACTCCTAGATTTTTTGAGTATTTTTCGGTTTCTTATTTTCCTGGTAAATATTTTATTACTAAGTATTTGGGTTAGTGATGTTTGACAACTTTCATTTCTTTATCTGAGCATGTCATTTTATTTCTTCTTCTTCTTCTTATTTTTTTTTTTTTTTGTGCGAGGGGGGGGGGGGGGGATGCTTTTCTTTCTTTTTTTTCTTCAATGAAACTAGCATGCCGACTTTTGAAGTTGTTTTCCATCGAAGTACCCATACCAATAGCAAAAAAAAAAAAAAAAAAAAAAAAAAAAAAAAAAAAAATCACATGTGTTTATTGCTTCTGTTATTTCTCTTTTATTGATGAATAGGTTCTTTTTATATAAATCCTTGAAACATCTGAATGCTAAAGTTTTGCCTGCTGGTGCTACTTATTATGTCGATTTTTACAAGACAAGTATTTAATAAATATCAAAAAATATAAAACTGTACCCTTTGCAACTGAATATCATTCCTGGGGAATTATTATCCAACACTTACAATTACTGTTATATTGCCACAGAAAAATACTTTCAAAAGGCTCTGCAGAAAAAGACCTGATTTTTCTTCTTTTTCTTTCTTTTTTTTTTTTTTTTTTTTTTTTTTTTTTTTTTTTGTGCAGGATAGATGGGAGAAATCACCATATACATAGAGGGTAACGCTTGTACAAAATACTAAGAGAATAATACTAATATTGCATTAATATAATGTTGAAAGTCGATTTATACCATAAGTAAGCTATGTTAAGTATAACGTTTGTATCAAAATAAGTCTAATTTTTGCTAAACAAAGACTCTTCCGTTATGAATATTAAAGGCATAATTTAACAATGCAATATGACTTACATTATACAAAACTGTTAGCTGATTTTCAGCTAATTATATTTTTTCAAGCATGAAACATGGCCAATTTGATTTTGAAAAAAATATATTTGACATATTAAAATAATTTGGTATGGAGTTAAAACGGCAATCGCTAATCTTTAATAAATTTGATAGAAATTTGAAAGAAAAATATTGGAGAAAGATCTAATGAAATGACGAATTTGCTGATTTCTTTTCTTATGTATTATTTCTTTTATATTCATGAATAGAAAAAAAAACGCTACTGATGTATATTTTTTGAAAGCGCAGTTTCTGAGACTTCCTAAACTTAAAAAAATAAATATGCAATATTGAGAACCAATACACATTTTTAATAACTAACTCATGGGTCCACAGAAATAAAGTCAGTAAAGTCATAAGTAGAAATAAAGTCAGGAAAGTTATATTGACAACATAACTTTTTCATTCGAGAAGCCTGATTTTTATTTGAAACAATTGTTATATAAATCTACGAATCGCTTTACCAACATGTCTGCCCATAGAGAAAGGATCGAAATACTACTTTGGTCTATATTTTCTTAAATAAAATTAGATAAAGAAAGGACTATAATTTAAAGTTGCAAACTTATTAAGTTAGAAAGCACTTGATCTAAAATTTTTGATACCACGATATTTTCATTAATTACGTTCAAGTTGAAATAGTAAAATCCCGATCTCTTAAAATAGATTTCGCAAAAATGGTGCGAAAAGAGAAAAAAAACATTTATGCATTCTAAATTTTCCTATACCAACGTTATTCTGGGAACTCTTCTACTACAAGTTCTCTAGTTTTACTTACTGTCGACTTTACTATGTTTTTCAAGTTGAAAGGACAAGTTTTCTTATCTTGGAATTGGAGAATAGATAGGGAATATGCTGTTATCTATTATGTTCCTGAACGGGTTTGCAAAGCATCTGCTAATCATTTAAAGGGTTCTTTTTTTTTAAAAAAGGGGAGGGTGTACGCCATAGACTTCTAATATAACCCAATTCCTTCTCTAAGGTGTATGCGCATATTTGAAAATTATCACATGTTCTACAGAGAGAATCTTTATGGTTTGAGATTTTAAAAATTAAAGCAATCTGGATTTTTAATTTATGATTGCTTCAAAGGAATACTTACAATAATATTTTAAACGTATCTCATAGAATCAATGGTGTATCTAATAATCCTAATTTCGCGTTTTTTGCTTATATATTCTTTTAATTTTTTTCCAATGACATTTTAATTTCATTATAATTATCCCGCAAGATTTACTCATAATAAAAAAAAAAATAAGAACGTACCTTAAATTTTGAAGATAAATCTACAAATTGCTTTTTTTTTTTTTTTTTTTTTTTTTTTTTAACATCCTGATCTTACTTCAAAATTTAGATTAATTGCATTACAGATATTTTCGCATGATTATAATTCAAACAATGTGTATAGATTTTATGTGGAATTACTCAATTTATGTATGTATGCACTTACCATCAAATTAAAGCTCTTGAATTTGATTTGTTTAAGATTAAACTTTTATTTACAATATCTCTGTAAAAACGGAAAATGAACTGCGCTAAAAGTGTAGTTACCTAAAAATATAATTGAAAGTAAGTTGTAAATGAATATGAACATAAAATTTTAGTGAAAATAAAATAATTTAATTTAGAATGCTTGACATTCAATAAGGAACTTTTTGAAAACTAACACGAAGTCACTCTTTCAGTTTGAGAAAATATTTTTTCTCTATTAATAAAATATGCATTTGAATTAATGTTTCATATTTATTTTATTTTTTTTTCAAATTTTGTCTATAATTTGATTAAGTGTCAAATTAAATAAATAAATAAACAAAAGAGAGAGGGGGATACAAGAAGTCAAGAGAAGAAAGGAAATTTTGAATACGTCAATAGATTATATTGCGGCGAAGGTCAAAGGACTTTTTTAAGTGCGATGAAGAAGGGAGGGGGGGGGGTATAGTAAAATTTTATTTATTTCAGTCTACATAAAATTAATTTTCCATTTTGATTTTTGATTTTCTTTAAATACTTTTTTCCTTATAAGAGATTCTCCAAAATAATTTATTTGTTGAGCAAATGGTTATGGTATCTTTACTCTCTATCGGTGTGTGTTTTTATTCAATCAGTGCTTCTTCAAGGAATAGATCAAGGAATATCGCTAACGAAAATGAATATGGACGCTAGTAAGACGGAAAAGAAGTACAACATTTTGCATTTCAAAAATAGCACATAATTTTGCTGTCCTAAATTCGTCTTGAGTTACACATTACTACAATGCATATTAGTTAAAATGAATGTTTTTCTAGGGATCCACATTTAGAAATTTACTGTTTTAATAGATGCTAAAGTAATGCCAGGTATGTAAAAGTTACATAATTATAAAGTTTATAATGTTAATATTCTGTGGGGGAGGGGGGGGGGGACCAAAAGTTTATAGGCATATTTTCATCTAATAAGACAAAGTTAAATTAATCTATGAATGTGTATAGATTAATGAACAAATACACGTGATTTTATCTTTTAATTTAATGCAGATTTAGTTAGGGGTTCTTTGACAGTTATGACAAAGTTACTAAATTTCAAAGTTCAATAAATCACAAAGTTACAAAATTTATATAATGTTCATATTGAAAAAAAAAAAAAAAAAAAAAAAAAAAAAAAAAAAAAAAAGAAGAAAAAAAAAGTTTACCAAAAGTTATCCGCAGTTTTTTTTTCTTCTTATAAGATAATGTTAATCTCTAAATGTGTACATATATTAATAACCGCGATTTTATCTTTTATTTTAACACAGATTTAGTTAATTGTATGCTATTTATGCAGATTATTTAGGAGAATATTCAATTTTCTAGCAATTTTAAAATTCTGCCTCTTCTATAATTTATATGAGAACGTGAGTTTCAAAACTCGCCTTATACAAAATTAAAAATATCGCATGTTCCCTATCAATATATTCTAATGGCAAATCTGCACAGCAGAACACAAGAAAATAACAAGAAACACAACTATCTGCCAAAAAGCTGGATTTATCCTGTATTTTTGCTATTAGATTCTTGGTTTATTTGATTTTCTGGATAAAGTTATTTTTGAAACTCACCTCCTCTCATATATATATATATATATCTTTTTTCTTTTGTTTTATATTTACGATGACCATATTTAACTAGTTGGATATGCCAATTCCAAAACTTTCTTCTATCTTATACATAATATTTCAAAAATTAGTTACACATGTTAATACTTCAATATTATTAGTTCAATACTATCCCAACTTTGATTTTCATCTTAAATTTCTGCTTCAGTCAATTAAACGGACTAAAAACGAGTTAATCAATATCATGATATTTGTTAAAATTAATAGTTTTTGCTTATTCTGTGGTTATCAGATGTTTGC
Source organism: Maratus speciosus (assembly GCA_963932465.1). Lineage (NCBI taxonomy): Eukaryota > Metazoa > Arthropoda > Arachnida > Araneae > Salticidae > Maratus > Maratus speciosus. Next base: position 143,194,927 of record OZ010787.1, on the reverse strand, counting down.
GAATAGCCGGCTTAGCAAAAAGCGAGTTTCCGCGTCTGCACGCGCCGCCGATGGACAACAGAACTACGGAAAATCAAGAAAAACATATAAACTTTACCGCGCAATATTTCCAAATTCAAGGAGGGCCTGTTGGCCAAAGCCAAAAACATGCAAGAAAAAATTTGGTTCAATTGTATGCATAATTTTATACACTTTTCGATTGTACAATAAAGAAAATGGTACAGACATCGTAATTATAGCGCCCCCTTCCAGCGGAATTTTTCCAAATTCAGGGAGGACCTGCTTAACATCAAAAACTTAAAATAAAAATTTGGCTCAATTCTATGCATAACTTCATACACTTTTGGATGGTACAGTATTCAAAATCGCTGTTACAGCGCCCCCTACCGGCTATTTTTTCCAAATTCAGGGAGGATCTACTTGCCATAGCCAAAAACTTAAAATAAAAATTTGGTTCAATTCTATGCATAAGTTCATACACTTTTGGATGGTACAATATTGAAAAATCTCAAAAAAATCGCTATTACAGAGCCCCCTGCAGGCGATTTTTTTCAAAATTCAGGGAGGATCTGCTTGCCATAGCCAAAAACTTAAAATAAAAATTTGGTTCAATTCTGTGCATAACTTCATACACTTTTTGATGGTACAATGGCGACAGACAGACGGACACACGGACACAGACATTTTCTATAAACATGTTTTTTGAGATCTCTGACCCCTAAAACGTATAAATCCGTCGAAAACCGGAAGTCGAAAAAAATTTCGATTACAATACTTTCTTCTATTGAAGATAGAAGAAAGTAAAAATATAGGGGCAGGAAATAATAAATGTTGATAACTCATCACTCTCCCTTCATAGAATAAATAGAAAAACCTTCATGATGGAACCTTTATTTAGCGAACAATCTATTTTTAATCCACAGCACATATTTATGTACTTTTTCTCTTTAGCAGATTTTGAATTCTGAAGCAAATTTGAAATTTAAAATTAATATATATACTTACTATTTCAAAGCAAAAAATAAATAAATAAATAAAAATGAAAATAAATTAAGAAAGAAACTTAATGCTATACCTTTTTCAAATATAAAATCACTATATAATTCTGTCACTATTTCACAAAGATAATTGCATATTATGTGTTAGCTTCTCGATAATGCTTTCCCTTACCATTTACGGAAAAAAAGGAAATAAATCAGATTGTAGAAGAAATTTGCACATGTTGGAAAGTGCATTTATATTATAAGCAAAGATAAAAACTGTCTAATTTTTATAGACTTACATAAGACCATTTTATATCATTATTGATAATTATAATACCATTAATTTTCATTTGAATTATTACTTTTTCTTTAGAAGCGGTTAAAAGATCAACAAATTTCAATAGCACTATTTTTGCAGCTCATAAATAATAGAAATGTGCATTAATCAAGTTAATTTCTTGATTTTCTTTTACTGATATTATACAAAATAAAGATGGAACCTTTAACTAGTAATACAGAATCAAGCACAATATCGCTGATTCACTAGCATATTGCGGACGATAAATCCATATAAACATATGAAAAAACACCAAATATATATATATATATATATATATATATATATATATATATATATTTGTACTTATATATATTTATATTATATTACATATGAAAAAACACCAAATATATATATATATATATATATTTGTACTTATATATATTTATATTTATATTACATATTATAAATATATTTATATATATGTATATATATATATTTGTACTGGAATATATATATATATATATATATATATATATATATTCGCTTACGATTTTGCAGACCTCTATAACACAATTGATTTGACAGATTTAAAAGATAAAATAGTAGATTTTTATAATACAGATAGTACTTTGGATGTTCATAATGATTTTTTCATAAATTTATTTCAGTTAGTAGTACAAGAAAACTACCTTTACGAAGGAAATACAATATTTAAACAGATTCGGGGTATTCCAATGGGGGGGAGTTGCAGTTCCATTTTGGCAAACATTTACTTACATATATATGAAAGAAATAATAATTTAAACTGTAACACATTATCCTACAGGTATATAGACGATGTTTTGATAGTCAAATTAAACAATGATATTGAAAATATTGATTTTACATATTATCCTACGTCACTGAGTCTGGAACCCTCCTCCCAGAATTGTAAAAATATTAATTTTCTAGATGTGGACCTAAGCATAGAAAGTGAAAATTTGATATCTAAGTTATTTGACAAGCGAAATGATTTCAACTTTAATACCTTAAAGCTGATATATTTTGATTCCAACGTGCATGTTTCGATTAAAAGAAATGTACTTAGAAATGGATTAATACGAATCGAAAGACTGGGTACTAGAGTTAAAGATATGTTTAGTGATATTTTAGAGTGGTGCCGCTTGGGATTCAAGCATGGTTATCCTCGCAATTTCATCAGGAGAATAAGTAGTGATTTTATTAAGAGTAGCAGGTACGGAACTGAACTGAACTCAGTGATGGATGAGAATGGAGGTTATAATGAGTTGATTGATCTAATGAGTTAGAGTGATATTTTGGTGGATGTTGTAGTTCTGTTTAGTTTTTCATAGTTTTTCATTTTTTCAATTTTGGTCTTGGCGAGTGAAGGGGGACGTAGCATGCGTAAAGTCTGACTTAACCCTGCAGTGTATGTCGTTAGCCATACCGCTCGCCTTCTGTCCTGTTCTGTTATGTCTTGCAATTATATATATTTTCTTTAGTTTGGTTATTTAGTTTGATTTTAAGAGTTAAAGTTTATGTTGGTTATTATAATATTTTCGATGTGAGTTTCAATGCAGCTATGGTGAGTGATAGATTTTGATATTTTGTTTGTGGTTTTAAATAAATAAATAAATATATATATATCATATTTAGTTTAAAAAAACGCGATTTTCTAATGAAAAAAAATACGAAACTTTTTAAATATATTTTTAATTGTAAAGAAAAAAATATTTTTAATATGATTTCTTATATCAAAAATGCCATATGCTTGTATTTTGTTGGTAAAAAATCCAATGTTAAAATTTTGAAAGCATCAGTATTAAACCGACGATGTTCATTTAGTCTATACCAGAAAAATCAAATTAAATAATAAAAAGTTTAATTAGCATTTTGTTTTAATAACACATATATGGGTGATATTAAAAAATGAAATTCCGCAATACAAATAACTCCAAATTTGATTTCAGTATAGAAGATTTTGATCGTAATTTTCTCATATTAATGAATAATGACACAAACGCCTTTAAAATTTAGCAATACAAAGTGATAAAAAATAATCATAACAAAAATCTGGCAAATAAGAAATGGTAGACCACACCAGAACAAACTATTTTTTATATAGGAAGCCAAGATTGAATAACATATTTTTCTGTCAAAAATACAGGGTGTCTCTCCTCCAGCACCACAGCAAATCCATTTCGCGCACGGGGCGGAAGAGATTGTGAATTGTGATATACCATTGGCGCATAATGATAGCTGACAAAAAAAAAAAAAAAAGTAAATATTTCGGATTGAGCATCGGTCAGGAATGTTTATATGGGGTTGAAAATTTATTTTGTTGGTTCAACATTTTTTCAATTGGGGAAGAGGGGTTCGATATTTTATTAAAGCTTAACATGATGGTATTAAATTGAACATTTCAAAAATCATAAAGGTAATATTCTTTATAGAAATTTAAATAAACTTTGATAATTAAGGATTAATGAAACCGATCGGGTTCATACTCACATAAACATGTGGAGGGCTACTTCATTCTCTCGAAAAGACCCGCTCGCTAATGCTAATCCAATGAAAGAAATTTATAATGATACCTCGTTTGCATTTCAATATTTTTAAATGATAAATATATATCATTTTTATGATATGATATTTTATGACCCATATTTGATATCGGTCTGTACAAAGGCTATATTTATTTTTTCGATTTTGATTGCAGATTTTTTTTTTTTTTTTTTTTTTTTTTTTTTTTTTTTTTTTTTTTTTATGAGGATGCTTTTCTTTTCGAAACCGTTTCCGAAAATGAAAGTGTCCTAATTAAAAATACCTGTAAACAAAATCGAAAAATTAAAAAAAAAATTCTCTTTGCACAGATTTATCTCAGCTATCCAATGAATAAAAAATCAATTAAAATATTGCAAAGTAGCATTAGCGAGTGGTTCTTTTCGCTTGACAGAAATAGCCTCTTAATGCAGAAGTGCCATTTCTGATAATCTTTTTATTTCTGAACTTTTTACTGAGAATATGATGCAGCTGAAAATATTCTTACAATTGTTTTTTTTTTTTTTTTTTTTTTCAAAGAAAATAAATAAACGCTTTATTTGTATTATTAATAATAATTTAAAATGTCGTGTTCCTTTACCATAATGTTTTGCTTTATCTGTTACACACATTTAAACATCAGTTAGATAATCGATGCATCTTTTTCACAAAGGTTAAGATTCAACCAAATGAAAAAGGGGGAAGGGAAGAACAAGAAACAAGAAAAACTCTCGATTTTCTAATATTTATTTTTAAAGTTGAAATTTATCTGAATATACAATAAAATCATGTATTATTTTAATAAAAAGTTTCTGGAAAATATGAATTCTTATTTTAAATTGCTGCCCTAGTTGGATTCGAAAATCCACTACAAAAAACAATTTTTGTATTGGAAACAAAGGATGAAAAACATTTTCTTCTGAGAAAAATACAGGGTGTCTCATTCCAGACTAAACACAAATTTTCTCAAAGGTTAAACACTGAATGAACTATATTACAGTAAAATTTCAACAGACTTGAGTTGCATTGTTAAAATGCAAATATAAAACGCGAATTTGTGGAAGCTGCTGCCCTTATTTACCTCCAAACAATATTGAACTAGATGCTCCGTAATTGGAAATATATTTCACATTTCATACGGTGTCACTGACCGACTTACAGATCACTCCCAGAACCTTTTTTTAGCGCCATTACATTTTACATATAAAATATAAATCAGACAAAAAATTCTAAAAATCTTTATTATTCCGTTTCCCATTCTTTCAGGCATAGACACTCGCGAGCTAATGTTAAAGCTTTGGAAGGTTCTTTTCAAATATTTCGTGTGCATTTCAACTTTTTTATTTCTTTTTGCATTGAATAGTTGAGGTCGATCGCTTATTCACCCTTTTTTGATTTTGTGTGCAATTTTTTAAAAATATATAAAGTTACTCTTACTTTCAGAACGGGTTCCGAAAGTGAAAGTGTCATCATAAGAAAAAAAAAACTGCAGCCAAAATCGAAAAAATAAAAATGGGTGAATGTAAGGATCAACCACTGCTATTAAATGCAGCAAAAATCATTTAAAAATACTGAAATGCAAATGAGATATTTGAAAAGAATCTTCCAGAAGTTTAACATTCGCTCGCGAGTGTTTTCACCTGCCGAGACGGGAGCCTCGTCTTATTATAATATGCTGTTCATTTTTTAATTATAATAAAATCCGAGAAAAAAAGCTGGCTGTGGAATATTTTAATGTTAATAGATAATAAATTTTCATCTGGTGGTTGGATAAATAAAGTACATTTTGTGCTGATTTTCGAATACTTAATAATCACATTAAACAACATGAAAAAAATTTAACCAATTTGGAAAAATGCCTGACAGAAATAATCAATGTTGTTAGAATTTGCAGATAAATTCAGTTTTGTAAAATATTTTATAAATATATCTACAGTACATTTTCATTTCATGAAAAAAATTACTTAATAAAAGAAAGAAAATTATTTTATTTTATTAGTTTTTTATTTTAGTTATTTTTTATTTTATTAGTTTTTTTTTAATTATTTTATTATTATTAGTGTTTTTATTATTACTAGAAGATCTAATCCGGACATCGCGGTTACAGAATATTCGTAAAAAATCTAATATATTTCTTCCAATTAATATATATTAAGATTGCCCACTAACAACCCCTAAAAGCATTTATAAGCCTAAAAGCATTATATAATATTTTACTTATTTATTTACAAAGTTTCATTTTCGTTATCGAATTATAGTTAGAAATAAATACAGGGCTATTTATATTGTGTAAATGTATACATTAAATGTAAATATGTATGTGTTTCGTAATCTCAAAAGAAAAGCGCAATTTTTTAATCTAATTTTTCTACCAATATAACAATATACTATACATACATTTCCTTCAATCATTATTCATTGAAAAAAAAACAAAAAACACATCTGATCAATTTCAGAAACAGAAATTATTTCGACAATTTGAAAACACCCTGTATATATACTCTATATTATGATTAATAAATTTTGCCAAAAGTTACTGCAGATTTCTGTTGACAGTCAGGCTTAAAAAATACTTAGAAAAAAAAAAAAAAAAAAAAAAAAAAACATTTTTTTCGTAATTCAACAAATTTAAAGAATTTAACAGTTAGGAAAATATTAAGAATGTTTAGTGAGTTTCAACATTATCTATAAATAATTAATGCATATGTAATGTAGTATTGCTGATATTAGCTATTAAATAAAAAAATATATATATAAGCTATTATTTTTTTTATATATATATCTGAGTAACTGTAGCAAAATTTACATGAAATTTGAAAAAAAGATTATGATTCCTAATTCATTTTTCTTTCTTTAAAAAAAATTTAAAGAATACATTCTGTTAAGGTATTATAATAAAAAAAGACATTATATTTTTCTTTATTTGAGACCCCTTTTTAACGAGCATTTTTTGTTCACCACATGAAAATATCGTAAAAGTAGTAATAGTAATAGTTTAGTTATTTCCGAGTTCTTTGAAAAATATCTCAGAATTTTAATAGATGTATTTAAACAGATGTTCTTTATTACTCCCTTTTTTAGTTCTTTAGTATCAGTTCAAGTCCTTTGCCTGAAGCGATATTTGCACGTCTCCGCACTCATTTGTCTACGATATCATCAGGCATCTGGTTAAATCAGCGGGATATGGTCAAAAAATGTGCGACGCTAGAAACTCCGTTGAAATGAATAAGATACTGCTATTAGGAAACACGTGTAGAAGGACATTCAGAAAGACTTTTAAGAGAGTTTTAAATACTGTCTTGTTTTTAACATTATTAAATAATAGAATTTTTTTAATAACATTAAAGTATTTTAGTATTAGTTAGATACATTAACGTTTCTCTTGTTCTTAATATTCCGTTGCAAAATGTAAAACTAATATCAATTTTTTTTTCTTTAAATATGCATCAAAAACAGTTTTAAACTATAAATCAAGATAAAAATTGCTATAAGTGACTTAAATCAAAGAAGTGAAAAACTTAGACAAGTGTCAATATCCTTGTTGATACAAATATTTTAGCAAAAATTTTTGAAAATTTCGCCGGTTGTGCGATGTTTTCATATTTAAACATATGTTGATCTAAATAAAGGCATTATGACTTTTAACTGTATTATTTTTATCACTTTTAGAAATTTGTAACTTCATTTAGTTGATTACAAGTGATTTTCATGCTTGCTTTTATAACAGTTTTAAAGTAGAATTTATAACATTCTGTATTAAAATTGACAATATTAACGAGATATTTAAAGTCTTACTCTAACATGCAGTTCCTTTTTTAATTATAGACTCAGAGAAAAATTAATGGTTATTTGAGAAAATTATTTAATTCTTATTGATAATAAACTTTTACGAAAGATATATTCTTGCTCTAATTCGAATTCCATGAATCTAGGCATAGGAATAAACGAAATCTCAGACAAAAAATTATGGTGGTTCGATGAATACTGTACATTTTCTACTGATTTTCGAATATTTAATAATCGCATAAAAAATCAAGACCCTCCCCCCCCCCCCCCCCACCACCACCACCACCACACACACACAAAATCTAGAAAAATGCCTCACAGCTACGACCACTATAGTCAGAATTTGAAGTTAAATCCACTAGCTTTGTAGAATAAGTTGCATATATCTACCGTACTATTTCATTACATTAAAAATACCACTTAAAAGAAAATCCAACATTCTTTTAAATTTTTATTAGAGGATCTAATCGGATACCGCGGGTCACAGTACATTGGTAAAAACTTAATGTTTAACTGTAATAGATTTCTTAAAATTAATATGTTTTTAGATTGCCCACTAACAACTCCAAAAATAATTGTGTATAAAAAATATCAAAATGTATTCAAATAAAGTTTTGAAATTTATTAAAAGCAATATTTTTGTATTACCACCAAGCCAGATATTAATATCCGAAGCAATCGGTAAGGATTTTGTTAATTACAGCAGCCTTTTTTTTATGATCATTTAAGTGGTTTTAGTAAGTAGTTAGATTACTTGTTTATTAAATTTGTGCTATATTTATATTATTTGTACTATTTTTTATTTATTTATTAAGTTTCAATTTCGTTACGGAATACTACCCGGAAGTAAACGCTAGACTATTTACACTGTTTCGTGTGTAAATGGGTTAATTTTTCGTAGTCAGAAAGAACAGCACAATTCTGTTATGTAATTTTTTTATTAATCTAGCAATACACTATATATATATTTCCCTTGGTCATATTTCATTAAAAAAATCTGTTTCAACAATTTTAAAGACAAAAAAAACTTTCGACGTGTATATAATCTATAAATAGATTAACAAAATTTGCCAAAAAGATGCCTACAGTCAAGCTTAAAACATATTTAGAAAAAAAAAATCATAATTCAACAAAGTTAAAAAATATAACAATGAAAAAAATATTAAGAATGTTTATTGTCATTCCGTTTATTTGTATTTCTTCTTTTTACTAAAATATCTAAATGAATTGCATTGCAATACTGTCGGAATTTTTAAATTGAAAATATTAATTTAATATACTAAAAAAATAGATCAAGTGATTTTATTATTGGAATTATAAATTATTTTAGGTATATTTAGCGCCATGCAGTGTCATGCCATTTTTCGAGCACACAATATTATTTTTCGCTTGCGCTGTTCCCTTTTCCGGGTGTGCCGTTCTATTTTTGACGATGAATAAGGTCTCATTCGGAAGGTTTAAACAGAATTTTCATATCGTACATTCACGTATCAATTCATATTTGCCTGTTTGAATAAAAATTAATAAAAAAAAATTTATACAAATAATTCTAAATATTGCAGTGTGAAAGGTTCACGTGGTGCACTTGTAATTTAATAATAAGTAGAGTTGTATCTGTACAAATTTTTAAAATATTTTTTATGCTTATTTAAGAATGGTTTGTTTCTAACAAAAAAACAGAAAGAAAAAAAGAAAAAAAATTGAAATTAAATACTCTGAAGTTCTAGCTATGAGATTATTTGAACTTCTTTGATTTAATTTAATCACTAGGACTAGGTTTCGATAAATTTCCACGGAAAAATGTTTCAAACAAAAGAAAAAAGAAACATAATGTAAGTAAGCCGAATTTTGACTTTCTTGCAAGAAAATGAACAAAATTTTCACACAGATCATTTGGGGATCATCGCATATGCGTAGAAAAGGTAGAGAAAACAATTTGCCTTCATTGTTCCCCCCTAGTAGTCTTCCCTTTTTAAAATATAAGTAAGCGGAATCCAGGCTTTTAGTCATTCCAAGCATAAAAAGCGTGAAAGTTTTAGACATAAATATAGAAGGAAAAGAAAACCTCCATTTAATAACTCCAATATTTTCATTAAGAGTGGACTTTGAGGAGCGGGAGATAAAATATCAGCAACTACAGAGATTGAAAAAGAAAAGAAATAATGGGAAGGGGGATGAATATTGATGAACAAAGGGTAACTTTACATTGTGGAGACTTTCCCAATAGGGGGTGGGGATGAAGCAGAATTAAGGCAATAACATTAAAATTTAAGAAGAAAATATTTATATTTTGAACACGATTAATAAGTTTTCGAAGTTTAATGAAAATATTCCTTAATGCCTTATTTCTTAAAGGGGAGCTTAGAAGGGCAATTAATGGGTTTAAAACTTCTCCCAGCATACTCAAAAACTTATGCAGTCAAAACTCATTGCATTAAGATAAATACATGATGCGTTAAAAAACGGAAGGAAAAACATACAGAGCACCCACCTTATGTCGTCCCCCCCCCCCCCCCAAGTCAACAGAAAAACATTTTTTTTATTATATATGTATAGTATGTTCAAGAACTACTTTAAAACTTTATAATAAAAGTCCCTTTCTCAGTGTAAAAAACAATGAATGAAATACGTGTGAAATAAAAGCAGCCAAGTTCGTGTGTTACATTTTCTAATGTTACTCACTCCTATTCTTTTATTGTCATGTATCTCTCTCTGTTTAAAAAAAAACGTAACTAATGCTGTCACCTCCGCAGTAAATGAATTTTTCGTGACCTAGGGCCTTACTTCGCTAATATTAAGAAAACTACTGCACACAAAAATATGAAAATGATAGCATTATAGAGAAATGTTTGATAAATACCCTGAAGAAAACCGTTTTTAAATAAAAATTTTATTTTAAGAGGTATTTAATGTTAAAGTTGGTCAAATTCGTTCTATTAAAGAAGTTTTATATTAGCAAAAACTATACATAAGAATTTAATCCTTTATTCTAAGGATATATATTAGAAGTTTCCGGTGTGCCGACTGCATTTAGTTTTTTAGTTTGACTAATTTTTTGAGGTCTTATACCATTTTAAATCCAAATTTTCAGCTTTTTGAGAGATATTTTTTACATATTTTAGAAAAGGTTATTATTTCAAATTGTTGCTAATTGTAAAACAGAAAAAACAACAATATTTACTTCAAATTAAGAATATATTTGCACGTGACTATTATAAACAGAGAAAAACTTTCAAATTAGAATTAAATGATTACGTATTAAAACCAAGAAAATATTGAAAATTACGTCATAAAAACTACATTTACTACATGTGAATATTAAAAGAGAAAGAAAATTTTAAAATAATAAATCCATTAATCTGTGTTAAATGTCGTAATTGGAAGAAATTATGTCCTATTTAAAATGACCAAATAATAATATTGTAAAACAGTTTAAATTAAAAAATATATTTACACGAGACATTTATTTCATATTTGGAGATAATCTTTTTAACTATTGTTGTGAATTCTAAGACAACGCAAATATTTCCTTTCTAACAGCAAATGTATTTTTACGTTAATATTAAAAAGAGAAATAAAACTCTTGTGAAAATTATATTAGATATAAAACGATACATTTAAAATGTCTTATTTAAAAAATTTTCTTATAGCGTTGTTAAAAAAATACCAGGAGGATAAGGCTCTGTTTACATAGTTCATTTTATATTAGCTTTTTTTTTTCGAATGTTTAACTCATTTTATTTAATCAAACATGAAAACAGTCAGTAGAGGTTTAACAGCAGCTGATCCTGCCTTAAAATTCCCAATCAAAAGGAAGTGAATGAAAATCCGCTTACAAGGAGATCGCCACTGATTTTTTAAATTATGTTTCCGTATTCCGCAATATTTTTGAAGCCGAATAAATTACCGTATTTTTAGAGTTTGCGGTGCAGGGCCGTAACCAGCAAGGCACGTCAGGGGGGGGGGGGGGGGCTCTGAAAATTTTTGGGAAGGCTAACATCTTTTAACAATCTATATCTCTTTTTAAATTAAGCACAGTAAAACCTGTGGATACGGGGTTGTCGGTAAAGAAACCCGACTATAACATAACCTGTCTATAAAAAAAAAAAAAAAAAAAAAAGTCTATAACCTGTCTGTAACGAATTTCTTATACGAAAAAATGTTATGATTCTTTGAAAAAAGAAATACAAAACAATTAGAGGCATTGTACCGTTTGCTAAGACGAAAACCTATCTAAAATGGAATTTTCTCCCATTCTGTGTGATTTTGCATTATCAGGTCTAATTTTATTTAATGGAAAACAGATTGCATCCAACATCTCATAAAAAAAAGTAGCTTTATTCAAATTTGAATAAAGAAAAATCGTGCACATTGTGTATAAAATTATCATAGCTTATAACTGTTTTCACTTTATTGAGCATATTTTAGAAAACCTAGTAAGTAAAAATATTTCTGATTAAAAATAATTTACGATTGGTATAATAAGTAAAAATTGTTAACTGTTTTTTTTTTTTTTTTTTTTTTTTTTTTTTTTAAACTGCTTACTTAACAAAAGTGAAATGAAAAAAAAATCATGCATTGAATACTGATTAAGGTTGTACTTTACAATTTATTATATTACAGTGCATGCTATTGATCTCATTTAATTCAGTCCATTGTAAAAGTAACAAGCAAACATAGTTCAGATTACATAATATTTCCGTAAAGTATAAATAGTAACTTTCTAAATAACGTTTAAAGCTTCGTTAAAATGTAGAGGATGTTCGCACATTTTTGTAATGATTTTGGATTTCTCTGTGATTTAAATGTAAATGAAAAACAGATAAATAAATACAACCTATATAGCATTTTTAATCGACTGATTTAAAAAAAAAAAACATTGATTTAAATCATAAATTTTCTAAATGTTTAAAATGACATTAGAAAGTATAAAATTTACGATGAACATAATTTGGAAAGTTTCTACAGGTATTTTGACTTATGAATACATAAAAAAAGCTTTAAATAATTGTTTTTAAGCTTAATTCCAGACTGTGGAAAAAAGTTTAAGAACAGTAATTTTCTAAAAAGCCTAGTTTTTATCTAACATAAAATAAAAAGGATTTTATTTTAAAATGATATTTAAATCTAATATAAAATGCAACGTTATAATTTTCTTTTAGTAATAAAATTATTCATTCTTTTGTATAAAATATATACCAAATAAAAATTGCTAGGGATTAAAAAAGCACCAAAACTATTTGAAACACTGAATGCTGAGAGACCCCACTGAGTGCTGATAATGCTGCTGTTTATGGTTTGAGGATTTCAGATATAACACGGTTATTCCTTATATTTACTCTGTATGTGTATATGAATGGGTTAAAACATTTTCATATTTTATGCTAATCCCAAAATATTTTTCTGGGATTAGCATATGCATACATTTGTGTAGGTTCAGATTTAGGCGATTAACAGTACAAATGAAAAATGAGCTGCAAATATTATTTGTTAGTTTTGCTATTTGTGCTACTAATTAATGAAATCACTTATTTGCAGTTTTTATTAATTCTATAATTATTTACTCTTTTCTCTAGGTAATTTTTTTAGGGTGCCACAACCTGTCCTTTATGAAATTGGCAGAATGCGCCCCGCCCTTTTAAAAAGTAGTGAAATTCACCAGTAGTGGTAGCCAGAGATTTCTTGTAAAAAACTTCCCCATTCCACAGTATTTCTAAATCCATGTGCCCAAGACTTTGCAAAAAGGATAGAACTTTATTTCTTTTAAAAAAATTAAAACTTGTTATTTAATTGTATTTTTCAATTTGTAATTCAAAAATTATTAAAATTAATGACACTTTATTAACGACACAATTAATTAATGACACTTTATTATACTAAGAAACTATATACTTTTTTCCCCTTATATAATTACTAAACAGATGACTAATATATTTCCTCATGAAATAGCGCCCTTTTTGGGGACTAGCATCCTGCCCCTTTTTCTTTGTAGAATGAATACTAAATTATTAAAGATCATTTTAGTAATTAAAGCATAAAAATGTATATTATGTTCCTAATTACAGAGTTAATTTTTTGTTTAATAATCATTAATTTTAGTGTTAAACAATTTAATAGTAAATACAGTTATTAATAATTTTAATAAATGTAAATATCACTAGTTAGTACTTAATACAGTTTTACATAATTATTACAAAATGTTAATGTATATAACATTATTGTATGCTACTAATTAATGAAACTACTAATTTGCAGTTTTTATAATTTATGTAATTACTAATTAATAATAATTTTATTAATTAAAGTGTAAAATCACAGAATATATTAGCAATTAGAGGTTAAATTGGTTTGGAAACCTAAAACTCTTGGTAGCTATTCAGTATTTGAGCGCTGAGAAAAAAAATCATAAAAATCCGATTTAAATAAAAAAAATCTGATTTTATCAAAATCCGATTTTTTTTATTTTTTTTTTTCAAAAAAATCATGATTTTTTTTATACCTAAAAATAGGTGACATAATTAATTATAAAAAAAGAGAAATGTCAAAGTTTACGTTTGGCTGGGAAAAAGGTACAAAATGCATACCCAACAAAGGTACTTGCTTATCACAGCTTATTATATTTAAAGTCGTATCTCATGTTTTAAAATAAAATCCAATCTCCACGCCATTGCCGAAATACTATCACAAAATCTTTAAACAACTCTATAGGAAATGTAAACAAAATTATAAAATCTGATTTAGAGCTAATAAGGAAAAAAAAAATGTTCATCACCTAATGCGAAATCATGTTTATCAGCATAAAATTATGTAGAGATTTTTCCATGAAATTTATTTGGCAGGAGAAAAATGGAAATATGCAGTTACAATTGATGAGGCTTGGATATGTTTACCTGACTGCAATAGAAAAAGACCTAAAATGTTGATTCAGTGAAAACAAAGAAAGTTTTGCTATAGGTTTTATGGTTACTGCTAGATTCTCTTATAACAGAAAACTTAAAATAAGGAAAAAAGAAAAAAAAAAGTCAAAATTTACTCGGATTACTATCAGAAATATGTTTTAACAGCTGCATTCAAAGAAGACATTCCATCACTTTACCCAAACACTGTTCACTGAGTTAAATTCCAAAAGTATAAAGCTACCAGCAGGGCCGGATTAAGGGGGGGGGGGCTACGGGGGCTGCAGCCCCTGGCCCCAACTCGCGAGGGGTCCTTTACCAGTGGGTTAAGTTGTATAAAAATTTCATTTTAAAAATCACTTAATTTCTTAAAAAAAAAAAAAATAGAAATTCTGAAATGCTAAAAGTATTCTGAAATGCCGAGAAAAAGCCGTGTTTCAAGGGTCAACATCCATTACCTTTTACTTTTGCAATTTTAAAGCTTCGTGAGACCGATAATAACTGTTGCTAAGGCATCCGTTTAGTATTTTTACCCTCTTTCCCCGAGACAAAAGCAGAAAAACATCTTTATTCATCTCCCTCTTCAGCCTCAAAAACACATGTACTCAGCATTAAGTTTTCCAAGAAATTACTAACGAGCACAGACTCGACACCCCACTGCCTGAAATCTACACTTCCGATCTTCGGAATGACACTGACCAGTATCTTTCAACAATATTTTGTGTAAGCGACCATAACGATTTGTTTTTACATCTTTTCTTCTCCTGCATAAAGTCACTGTTAAAAGAGACAAAGAAGTGTGTGTTTTTTTCAAAGGGTGTGCTTTTTCATAAACTTTTATTTGAATATTATAAGAAGATTTCAGGAAATGTAATATTTAGAAATTGTTCTTAGCACTTTAGATCTCCAATTAGTCGAAATTAAGCATAGGGTATGGATTAGTCATTGGAATAAAATTTTAAAGATATGCGGAAAAAATAGGGGGGTACTTAAAACAGGGCCCTAGGGTCCCAATAAAAATATGAGAGTGTTTTGTCCGGGGAGAGGAGTCCAAGACTCAACTCTAAAATTTTGCATTGAGAATGCCAGAAAATTAGGGGTGAAAAAAGCATACCGCACAAAAAGTTCAAAGGGCCCCGAATCGGGCCCTACGAGACCCTAGGATGCCCTGGGATTTTAACTGGAAACTAGAAACGGGACAATAACTAAATGGAAAAAAGGTTCCAAAAATGAATATCGGATTAAGAAGGGATAGTTTATTAACAATTTAGGGTGCAAAAACTTCAAGGGGCCAGGGACTTAACTGGCATGTAGTTCAGTATAAAGATACTTTTCAGTAGTTTTTAAAATAATCAGAGGATGCTAGAACTATGTTAAATAAAATTGCAAGCAATTCATATCCTTTTTAAAGAAGCTGCACCAAAGGCCCCAAATAGGCGATTAATATAAAAAATCGGTGGTAGCTGAAGACAGCGAAATTTTTTTGTCTTCTTGTGGTAGCTGAAGGAGCTAAGACGTTGTTAGAAAATAAAGCTAGTGAATCGGACTATTTTTAAAGGACATGTAATAGGGGCCAAAAGGAGCCAACTGATAGTTGAGAGCAGGGCCCTAACATGAAATCATGTTAAAATGTTTTAGTACTTAGCGTTTTAGATCTTCAATTAGTCAAAATTAAGCATAGGGTAATTAATCCTTATAATAATATTTTAAAGAAATGCACAAAAATTGGGGGGGGGGGGGGGTATAACGCTTAAAACATGGCCCTAGGGTTCCAGTTAAAATTATGAGAGTGTTAGTCCAGAAAGAAGAGTCAAATATTCAACTTTAAAACAATGCACTGAGAAGGTGAGAAAATTAAGAGGGGGGAGAGGAATGCATGACACACAAGAAGTTCAAGGGGGCCGTGCGGGAGCATAGAGGGCCCCAGGTCTTAACTGGAATGTAGAAACGTGAGAATAACTAAGTGGAAAATGAAGATCGGATTAAAAGGAAGTAATGTATTAAAAATTTAGGGCACAAAAACCTGAAGGGGCCCTGTACCGTGTCCCAGGTGTCGAGGACCTTAACTGGAATATAGAAATGGGGGAATAACTAAATGGAGATTTAGCCCAAAAAACGAAGAAGATCAGATAAAATGGGGCACGTTATTAACAATTTTGGGCATAAAAACTTAAAGGGGCCCCGGCCCTTAAAAAATTAAAAATCTGTGCCTGAGGTGCATCAGGACCTTTCTTGGGCTATCCTCACCTAAATTGTCAGACTTATACATGCGATAGATTTCGCTAGCCATCGCAAACAGACACACACGCACACAGAGCGAAACTTTCTTTTATTAGTACAGATTTCATTATTTAAATAGACAAACATTATTTAAATACACACATCCTTATTTTATTAAAATTTCCATATTCATGGATTTTTCCTTTTGTACCATTTACTAAAACTCAATACGTATGGGTTAAATTGTTTAAGATGCTCACATTAATTTATTTAAGGTGGTTTTCAAATTGCTAGCTCAACAACGCAAAACTTACTGAGGCATTTTCAAACAAATTTTAAACTGGCGTAAAATTGACAGGTCTGACTATTGAAGCGATTTGGAATCGAATAACGGTTTCCATTTTTTATAAATTAATTACAAAGTATAAAGTACAAAGTTATAAAGTAATAAGCGATTCTTGCCATGTGACAAATATTTTACCCCTTTCTCGTGCTGCCGCATCCGGAAATTTCGCTCGAAACATTTACTTTGACAGTATTTTCTGAAAGACCTGCCTTTATCAAAAAATGGGGAAACGCCATTCGATGACATAGTTTCTGAATAAGAATACCTGCCAATTTTATGCGTTTCCGAAAGAAAATGAATTCAGAAATGTGTCAGAAAATAGTTCCTTTGAATTTGAGAACAGCCTTAATAAGATTTATCATACTTTGCACAAAATTGACTTATTTCATTAAAAATGAAAAATTTTAGCACTCATATTTAGAACTTTTAATTCATTCTGAAGATACGGATTGAACTAGAAAAGTAAATTATCTAAAAATTTTGAAGTGATTTTTTTTTTACTCAGGAAAAATTGTTTTTTTCGTAATAAAAATTTATCTCACAGTTAACATTTTCTAACAAAATTAGACTGTTCTGCCCACTACGAGCTACGCTCGCCAATTTCGTGCAGACACCGCCAAAAATATTCTAATTTGTTCTCATTTGAAAAGTTTACTTGATTGTAGAAGTTTGATTACGAATAATTTATTTATTAAAATTTATCATGTTTTGTACAAAAATTGACTTATTTCAGCCAAACTGAAAACTTTTAGTATACACATTTAGAACATTTAGTTGATTGTCTTGGTTGAACTTAAAAAAGTAAATTTTCTGAAAAGTTCGAAGAAGTTTTCATTTATTTTTATTATTTTTGTTTAAATGAGGAAAAAATATTTTTTCGCAGTAAAAGTTTATCTCAGTTACATTTTCTAACAAAACTAGAGGGTTCTGACCCATTCGAGCTACGTTCTCAATCCCACGTGCAGCAGACCCCGCAGTCTCTAAAAACATGCTAATTTGTTGTATTTTAAAAAGATATTTTGATTACGAAAAATTCGATGATATTATCACAACCAGTAGTGGTCTGCTGCAATCCCGTTGCTCTTAAGTTCTCTTTGGATAGCAAATTTTTCGGTTTCCAAGACCGCATCCACCGCTAACGCAATAGCTGACGGTTGTTTTCGTGTTAGATTAAGTAGGATCTATCAGACATTTGAAAATCAGTTTGTTTAAAATTATTTAGAGAAAAATGTTGTTGCCTCCCGGCATTTTTAGGCCCCACCAGTGACCGAGAGGTTCTGCTCTCGAAGCTGGTAGACGGGAGGTGCTGGGTTCGATCCCAATCGCGCCCGTCGTCCTAATCGTTCGGAGTTTTCGAGGTTTTCTTCGAACCTTGGTTCTCCAAGCGTTAATACGGGTTAGGTTCCCTTAGAAAGACCTCCACGGAAGGCAATCCCCCCTTAGGGCCTATATCCCACGTGCAGATAATTGGCCGACATAAATACAACCAACCCGGTCTTTTTAGGCCCCGGCTAGAATTTTTTTTTCTTTTCGACTTTATAAGGAAATCGTTTTAAATATATAAATATGATATAATTTTTCACCATTTAATGCTTTTCGCACGCAAAAATTTAATTATTTTAAAGTTTTCTTTTCCTTTTAATATTCACGTGTAAATATATTTTCGATTTTCCAATTGAAAGTGTTCCCCACCAGTGGCCGAGAGGTTCTGCTCTCGAAGCTGGAAGACGAGGGGTGCTGGGTTCGAACCCACTTTCGCCCGTCGGTCTAATCTTTCGGAGTTTTCGCGGTTTTCCAAGCGTAAATATGGTTTAGGGCCCTTAGAAAGACCCCCCATGGAGGTCACCTCCCCTCCTTAGGGCCTATATCCTTCGTGCTGATAATTGTCCGTCATAAACACAACCAACCAATTGAAAGTGCTTGGAAATATTACTATTTGGGCTTTTTTTAAATATGATGTAATTTTCTCCATAAAATGCTTTTCACGTGTAATAATTTAATTAATTTAAAGTTTCATGTCTTTCTGAATATTCACGCATAAGTATATTTTTCAATTGAAAAATGTTTGGAAATATTATTATAAGGAAAGGGAATGGAAATTTAAGGGTAGAATTCGATGATTATTTATTTATAAATAAAAAAAAGGAGTTTTAAAGTTTATGTGCTGGGGGGGGGGAGAAGCGGAATTTTTTTGAGTCAGGTGACAGAGAGTAATTTTGATGCTCTTTTAATTATTAATACAGAAACTTTATAAATAGGGAAAACATGTGATTTTAAACTATGTACTGGAGCGGTGGAGGAAGGAAAAATGGGATTTTTTTCTGGGGGGGGGTGAATAATTTAGATGTTTGTTCAAATATTGTTGCAACAAAACGACAAATAAAAGAGAAAAAAATTAAAGATTTTAAACTTCATGATATGCTTGGGGGGGGGGGGGGGCATTGCGAAGTGCAATGGAAGAATTGTGATGTAAGTTAACACCACATCTAATGTCAACTACAATCCAAAATATTAAGTGCCTAGTTCAAAGCTGATTGTATGCTGATGGGACTTGGGCTGCTTCCAATACTTCAAGTGATATTATTATATTTCACACAAAGAAGGATAAGTATGTTCAAAATTTCAATTGAAATATTTCAATTAGTGTTATGAACAAATATCTGAAATTTGGATCACAGGTATAAACACCTTGTATTCCTCAGTGAAAATTGGATTTCGACCCAGGTTCATATATAAAGGTTGTTAAACTTTCTATGTACTAATCAGCTCATTCAGTTTGTCTCCATACATTAATTGAAAATGTTGTTACCACATATACATACATACATATATGCTGAAGTTCAAAAAGTTCAGGGGCAGTGAATGGATGATTTCGATTGTACACGGTTTGTTGAATAGCTACTGAAAATCTTGATGAATTATGTCTGAACTTTGAGGATGTAAAGAACATGTTTGACTATCTTTTTCAGTGAAGATTTAGTCGCGGGAACAATTAGGAGGACAACAATAAATTTAATAATAAACAGGGCTTAATTTGCGCCGGAGCCCACGGGAGCCCGGCTCCGGTACTTCTCTGTTTTTAGTAAATGTTTAAATATTGGTCGGAATTCACCGGAGCTCATAAATACAGGGCTCCGAAGCCCCATGAAAAGCGCTCCCGAAAAACCTAAGCCTAAATTACCCTTTCCTATCTCGAAGCTTTTGCATTATTTTTGCCAAAACACTTATATGTAACGTAATGTGTCGCACACGCAGGAGATGGAGATAAAACGGACTCGATTTTTATATCAGTTTTTGGTCTTGGACTGACTCGAGCTCAATCTCTACTACATTTAAATTCTTATTTATTCATGTATAGAAAAAAAAAAAACTTTTCGTCCTTTAAAATTACATATTATATTCTATTTCAAATCATTTTAATGCTGTTTTGATCAGAATGAAGGGGAAACAAAAATCGTGTTTCTCTATTTCAAATTTATGTCGGCGATGTGTTGATACAGCGCCACTCAAGAGACTGAATTTGCTTTCAGTTCGATCCCTTTTAGTGACAGTAGGATTTTTTTCTTATTGGCTGTTTTTTTTTTTTAATTTTATTTAGATATAACATGAAAAGAATATTTTCTATTTTAGCCAACGAGCATCAGCTTGGGTTTTTGTTTGTTGGACGTTTATTGTCTTCTATTTCGTGCGACTATAAAAATCACGTTAGTGATTTTTCTATTTATTTTGTATCATGAACGGTACCCATGCTAAGGCTCTGCTCTGAACATTTACGAAGTCACTTTCATTTGTAAGTAGATATAATTGCCATGTATTGTTATTCTGATAGAAAGCAATCGAGCAGTGTTTCCTTTTTTTCTATAAAAGAGTCGATTCTTTCCGATAACGGTGTCAAATGTTTAATTTAACCTGATTTTCAGGGACTCACCACAAAAGATTGAAATCGATTATAGTTTAAGGTATGCACCTTTTATAGGAAATTGTAAAACATTGCTCCATTCTTCAGCATATAAATATTAATTTCTGTAAATTTCCTTCATTTTTCTTAAAAATGCATAGCTGCGATCTATCTCTTTTTTGAGTTAACACTATTTCTGAATCATAATCCTTGCCATATTTAATCGCAGAATTCTGCAATTAATTAACATTAAAATTAGGCAAAGATTTCTATTCAGAAGAAGTGATAACTAAAAAGTGGAACAGTTGATAGCTAAATATATTCTGATAGATATACTTGAAATTTTTATTTTGCTAAAAGAAGAAAAAAATGTTTTAATTTTTGCGCATAATGTACGAAATATAAATATGCAGATTGGAGTGACAGGGGGGGGGGGGGGAGGGAACGGTACGGTTGTTGTACCGGTACAGCAAAATATTAGGGCCCACGTACTTTTTTTGTTAGAAATTAAGCTCTGATAATAAATAATGGTTGCGATCATGTGACAGAAAATGCTCAAAAGGGTCTGTCACTGTAGCAAATGACTATGTGGGTCCTGTGAAACGTTTGTGTGCATTTGTGTAAACATAGCACGCATATTCGTGAAGGTTTTAACGTTTCTGAGAAAAATGTAAAATCTTTTTGCTTATAGAACACAGTGTTTTCAACCAAATTTAACACCACTTTCCAAAAACTTCACAAAGAACAGCAGAAATAGTATACTGGAATTAAAATATTAATATATCGAATATTTGATGAGGCTTTGGCATTTGTGTAAAATATTTTTAACTGCGCATGCGTGAAAGATTCCAAAAATTTTCATAATTTGGTAGTCAGCTATTTGGGACAACTTATATAAATAGTCCGGTCAAAAATTGCAAAACTTCAGAAAGATAGGGGCGATAGAGTGAGTTGCTTCCTAAAAGTAGCTTTATTATAAAGGATTTTCCACAATTTGTCAATCAGTTCACTGTATCTTTCTGAGTTTTCGCAATATTTGACTGGACTTTTTATATAAGTTGCCCTAATAGCTGACTACCAAATTAGGAAATAAAAATTTTGCAATCTTTCACGCATGCATAATTAAAAATTATTTCATACAAATGCACATATCTCATGAAATATTCAATATATTCATGATTTAATCGCAGTATACTTTTTCTACTGTTCTTTTTCATATTTTCGTTATGTTCTGTTAGATTTGGTTGAAATCTGCATGCTATAAACAAAAAACATTTAAATTTTTCACAGAAATGTTAAAATCTTCACGCCTATGCGTATTATGCTTCCAGATATGCCCACAAACGTTACACAGGACCAACATAGTCATTTGCTACAGTGACAGACCATTGTGAGCATTTTCTGTCACAAGGATGATCACAAGCATTATTTTATTATTAAATTTATTGTTTTGCCCCAAATTGTCTCCTCGTCTACATCTTCACTGAAAAATGTGAAGTCAAACATGTTCTTTACACCCTTGAATTTGGATGACATTTCGTCAAGATTTTCACATATATTCGAGAAATCGTGTACTGTCGAAAGCGTTCGGGCATTACCCCTTAATTTTTGGACATCAGTGTATATATATATATATACACTGATATATATGCACACAGTGTTTTTTCTAAGCTACTCTGACCTTTCTAAAATGTGCTAAATGTACCCAGCCCTTTTTAACCCTAGAATACACGCGCAAGGTATGACATATCCAGAATATGTACGGTATTTACCGTCACCGCTATTTTTCGAAAAGTAACCTTCAAATTGTATAATCGCAGAATTTGTAACAAATGTCAGCAATTAAATAATATGGCGATTTTTATTTGAATGTATCGGTGTTAAAGTACAGTTTTCTCTGGTGTAAGCAGTACGCCGCGCGTGTATTTGAAGGTTAAAAATAGTGAAATGCAACTTTAGTCATCTCAGAGATCGAGAAATTTCTCTTAAAAATCTTCCCCAAATTACAGTATTTCTAAATCTATGTGGTCGAAAGGTTGTAAAAATCATAGACCTTCCATGTATCGTTAAGTTTTTTTTTAATTAGCTTAATTTTAAATAAAGAAAATCTAGAATATGTTTATAAAGTATCTTTGAATTATATGTGTAATAAATACGTTTAAATAAAATAATTAAGAGCACTATTAAAGATAACAAAAAAAAAAGTTTTTGTTAATATATATATATATAAAATATTAATATATAATATAAAATATATATATAAAAAATTTACATATTCAACTTTTAAAATTGGTATTTTAAGATTTAAAAAAAAAAAAAAAAAAAAAAAAAAAAAAAAAAAAAAAAAAAAAAAAGTTGCATGTGAGTGTGTGAGGGGGGAATTTCCAGTAGCAGGGTGAGGGGGACCAAACTTTTCATTAGTCCCGGGCCTCAGAAATGCTTAATCCGGCTCTGGCTACCAGCCAGCAGCCATACCTATAAATCTACTGCTATACTTATAGAAAGAAAAAGAAATGAGAAATGAAATCGAAATTAAGACTATCCTATTTTTGGGCTTTTATAACAAGCTCTTTATAAGCAGCATTCTAAAACATTAGATGGACTCTGGAAGATTGTTGAGGAATGGAACAAAATCAACCTTTACATTAGATAAAAGTTGTAATATGATAGTTCAAGAAAAGGGCTATCAGAAAAACACATTCGAAAATAAAATTATTATCTTTGTTTATATATTTCTTTTTCCAAAATCGTTACAAAAATGTGTGTACATTCATTCGCAATAAAAATTAAGATTTCGCGAGAATTGAATTTTAAATTCCGCATATTATTATATCCTTTAAAATATGAATCGTTATAAATATATATATATATTAATTATATATTTTCAACACATACCTGGATTTTATAATAATAATAAAAAAAAAATCTATTATAATTCCAATTTCTTTATTTTTCAATACTTTTATCAGAAGGCAGGGGGTTGTGGGTGAGAAAGCTATAGCATACGTTTTACGTGTTTTTCGTTTCCTGAAATTCGCTGGATTAAAATTTAATTACTAAAAAATTACTTTTTGCAAATATGTCAGAACGTAGCTTGTTTAGATTTGAAAACAGCATCTAAAACGTAAAATTTGTTGAGCTTGAATAACTATATCTGTACATTTTATGCCTTTATCATTCTTTTTTCCCTTTTCTCCCCACAAATGTGTCAGAAAGTAACTGATTTAAACATGAAAACAGATTTAAATACAATAGCCACTGTTTACAGGAAGAGATTTTTGTATAAACCTTATAATACACATAACTTTAAACTTAACATAATACTTTTGCGTATAATGTTTAATTATAAGATAAAAGAAAAAATGTTTTTGTCAATCATCAAATGTAAAGAAAAAATTCGATAAAAGGGATCAAACAAAAGCAAAAAAGGAATGTGTCTTTCCCACGCTTTTCTAATACTATAATCCTGCCGACACCCATAGCTAGAAACGGCGTTCAATTATTTTTTTTCTCCCACTTGTATAAATTGACAATCTTTTTCTTTAGTAATACACATGTTGTCAACAGGCAACCATTAAAAAAAAAAAAAAAAAAAAAAAAAAAAAAAAAAAAACGTGTTTCAGTGAATAGTTTGAAGAGGGTTTGCCCATTGCTGCACTAATTCTGATCAGTTTGGAAAATATATGCTCATTTCCGTTCGCACTGAGGGAATCAGGTGTACTAACACATGTGGGGACCGGTTTATGCATCTGGACTTCAGGAGGGAAAAATGTTCCTAATTATCTTGCAATTCGAGAATTGCACCACAAGAATATAACACAACTGATATGCTTCTGAATAGAAGGTTTTTTTTCTTTTTATTTCTTTCTTTCTTTTCTTTCTTTTCTTTTTTTTTTTTTTTTTTCATATTTCGTTGCATTGAAGGATTCAAGGCAGTTGAAAGTTGAAACATCTAAAATGTTTTTCTTGCAAATAAAGATTTTTTTTTTTTTACAGTAGTTAAAATATACATTTAAAAAATAAATAAATAAATAAAAAATAAATAAATAGCGAAATGATTAGGGGGGCTCTAGAGGAAGCTAGGTGGTGGGGGGGGGGCTCAGCCCACCTAAGCTTTCACATATTTTACCGTATATATAAAATAACCTATTAAAATTCTGGTCTATTTATTATATTGAAATAATTCTTATCTTAATTCCTTTAATATTAGGAATCAGAAGCTCTTCTCTGTTCTTAAATATTTTAAGCTGTTTCTTTAAGTTTGATTTTTATTTTAAGCAGTTGTGCTACATTCTATTTTTCCTTTTTTTCTGTTGTTTTCTCTATACTTTCGGAGTAGTTTTACAACCATAATATAGTAATCAATGACGCATTTCTTCTATTGCTGAGATATACTTCTTTCTTTTAAAGTGATTAAAAAAGGAACTGGTATTACAATAGATACAGAATGCTTTAACTTGAAATTTAGGGCATTTTTAAGGTTCTAACAAATTAATAGTTCTCAAAAACAAATATATTCCCTCTATTTAACAACACGAAATTTTTAACATAGTCTCGGAATCAATTCATAATTAAACCTAAAAGCAGGTAATATTAAAGCATAACTATTGAAGTGATTTGGAATCGAATAACGTTTTTCCTTTTTTGATAAATGTATTACACATTGGGTCATAAGGGATTGTTGTATCATGGCGACTTTTCTTGGCTGTCGTGGCCGGACATTCAGTTTAAAAAACTAATATTTTACATAATTTTCTGGAAAGGCTTTTTTCTTTTATAGAACAATGGAAAACGCTAGTCAATGTCATATATTTTACTGTATTATTTATCGATTTTCCCCTGTACTTCTTCCCTCTTGGTTTTTTTCCTAATGCCCCCCCCCCCCCACACACACACACACTGTCTCTCTAACAAAACATTATTTATTTGCATTTTTAAACCTCTCTTTTATATTTATAATATAAATAAATAAATGAAATACGTTGCAATATTGTCGCAATTTTGAAACTGAAAATATTAATTTAATATATTAAAAAATAGATGAAGTAATTTCATTATTAGAATTATAAATTGTTTTAGGTATAATTAGCGTCATGCAGTGCCATGCCATTTTTTAAGCACACAATATTATTTTTCGCGTGTGCTGTTCTCTTTTCCGAGTGCGCCGTTCTATTTTTGATTGCTCTGTTAAAATTTTATTTCCTAGGATAAACAATTACTGTGTCTACTCTTAATTTTATAAAAATTCTTATCGGTATTTTCTATTTTGAAAGTCATACTAATAAATTATTCCACCATTTTAGCCCCCGGTATGCTATTTCTTTCTCCCAGCTTATTTTGTGTCGTCTCCAAAAAATAACGTTACGTTGTATAAGCCAGCCGTAGAACAAAGCTGATGTATCATTGTACGATTAAATACTCTACAGCATTTTTTTAAACTTCTAAGCATTGCACATTTTCAATTTTCATACCGTCGTATTGGGGAAAAAAAGTACTTTTAAATGAAATTTGTTTGAAAACTGTATCTCCATTTATTTTTGAAATATTATTTTTTTTGTAGTGTTTAGAGCCATTTGCTTAATATTGGCCACGGAAGTACTTCACTTCTGTATAAAGTAAAGAAAAAATAGTTCTAATAGTAATTATATATTTTTGTTGCCATTTTCTCATAACAACCGAAAGAAAATGTAATTAAATACGTGCTATTTTGAAAAAATATAAACGAATGATTTCTGTTAAAACATATTAATGTTACAAACAAATGGAGGTCTATGAATCATTAGATAGCCGTTCTTTTTGTGGAGTTTCTTTAATGATGGCATCTTTTTGCTGCATTTGTGTATTATTTTGCGATAGTGACCTATGCATGTTTTACTGTAGATGTTTAAGAGTGGATCGTAAATGTGGAATTCTTAAGCGGATGCGAATGACGTCATTTTACATAAAATAAAAGCGTGTGCTTTAACCCCTTCGGGATGTGCGTCTTTTGCGGAATTTTTAATCTTTTATCACCAGTTTTTCGAAACAGAAAATCTTGCCTTATTGAGTAGGGAAAAGGCTCGGATTAAATAAGGCAAAATTTACTGGTGAGAATAATCACTGATTCTGAGCACCTTACGTGGAACGTATACCGATCGCTCGTCCGCAAGGGGTTCAGTCTTAAAATTGAGATATGTTTTGTACTATTTATATATACATATATACATTTTTTTTTTCATCGGACGTGACATTACATTCTGAAAAAGTAGAATTCCTGTTCTCCAGTTATTTTTCTGTTTCGTCTACAGAAAAAAAAATAAATAGATAAATCTTTAAAATGTGTTTATATTTCTCATTATATCAAGTGAATGCAAATTATATCAAACAATTATTAAAATTCTTGAAGTTCTCTCCCCCCTCCTCCCCCCCAAAAAACCCAGGAAAGCTTTATTAATCCATGTTTAATATTTTGTTACTTTCATTATAGTTTTTGTTTATTCTAGTACAATTTCTGTCTATCAATAAGAAATATTATATTCCGAAGATCGCCCTGTAAGTAATGAGTAATTTGCAGTCGTACAGAATTTTTATATGAATGACCATGTGTATTTGAATAAACGTGTAAAGTATTCTTGTAAATTGTAGAATGAAGAGAAGGAAGAAGAAATTTTTATGTATGGAATGTAAGCTCAAAGTCTGGTTTAGAAATTCAGAGTCCTAGGACCAAACAGAAGCATGGATTCTTATAACGGTTTATCTTACATGATTTGTTTCTATTGTGTGATACAATGTCAAATGTTTTTTAAATATGGCCAAAGAATTATTGTCTAGATGATGACAGGCACAAAAATCTATATTTTTTTAAATACAGATTCTATAGTGCGTAGTTTTTATAGTAACTAAATAAATCTAGAAGCTACGCACAAGTGTTTTCTTTTTATCCAGGTGTCAAAATTGTTAATAGCAACAGGATATTACCCTTTGATGATTTTTTCTGTACGTTATCGCTATTACGCGTAAACAGTAAATGCCAGACTATGACTTTTTGATGTCCGGGACACAAATATGATTTGAAGCCCTCCGTGCTTACGTTATGTAGTAAGCTGAAATATTTTTTAAATGTGTATTTTGAATGGTTCTATTAAACTTGAAATTTGCTATTTTGTGGAATATTTGTGAAGTCAATTTTATTAATAAATGCACGAAATTTGCGTTAGTTTTTACTCAAATATCAAATAATTAAATAGTATTTACAATTTTTCTATGAATAAAAAACATGTTCTCAAAATTGAAAAAAATTTTGGAGATAGCTCAGTGGGGAAAATGTTATTTTCGGTGAAGTATTAACTCAAACTTATAAATTATAGCGGAAACGATGTTTGATATCTAAAATTTGCTCACCTTTAGATATAAAATTGACATGTGTCAGGAAGATGTGCATTGTCAATTGCAGATAAAAAGAAAAAAAAACACAAGAACACCCTAATATAATTTTTAAATGCATGTATCATTGGATATTTTTTAGATATGATTATCATGATCAATCATTAAATCGTAAGTCGCAATGTCATTTTTTTTTTTGTTGTTGTTCATTTTGAAATGCATTAGGCATATGCGTTCGTGGGACCTAACAACGAAAATTACTGGTTAATTATTATCTTTGTATTGTACAATATAAAACTATGTTAATAATGAAACTAAACAGGCAGTTTTTAAAAATTTTGTCTTTTGATTCTCTCACTCCAAGCTTATAGGATTATAGACCATACTTTAATCTGGCTCCCTGATCACCCAGATCCAGTTCAATAGCTTAAGTTGGTAAGCTTAAAGCGTATAGAATTATAGAATTGAGATACCCCAAGTTTATGAAGCCTTAGACCAGTGCCCCGTTTGCCTATGTCCTAGTCCTGTGACAATTATGACTGGTTATTTTTTATTTTTTTTTTTTTGTCTATATTGATATCGTTAAGAGGCTACTGCACTCAAGTGAAAACACCCACTCGCTAATGTTGTTTTTATAGGAGAATTCTATTAAATATCTCACTTGCATTTCAATATTTTCCCGTTTTGTTTTCAGTTTTTATTATTATTATTATTATTAGGATACTTTGACTTTCGGAACCGGTTTCGAAAGTAAAGGTATCCTCATAAAAAAAAAAAAAAAAAAAAAAAAAAAAAACTTGCAAACAAAATAAAAAAAAGCAAAAAAAGGCATTTGTTGAGATTGACTTCAGCTACCCAATGCAAAAAAAATCATTTAAGAATATTGAAATGCAAGCAAGATAATAATTAAAAAAAATTCTCCCTTAGGAATAACATTAGCGACTGAATGTTTCCGCGTAATTGAAGTAGCCTCTTAAAAGTGTGACAGTAACAAATTAATCTTAATTTGTTTTCACATCATGCGTTTTTGAAAATGTCATTAGATATTTATATTTTGATTACCATTGCCTCGGAATTTCTTAAACATATGTAATACTTTCGCAAACTTTATTTTATACCTGTAGAAAAGTTTTTGCCAAGCTAAATTTTCACAGAATGGAAGATTTGACACTCTGATATCAAAAAAACTTTTATCAATTGTTAAAAATACAATATATTTTAGGAAATGCTTAAAAATTTTCATTTTCTGTGATCTTAAAAAATGTTTTTGACCACACTTTTAAAAATTCCAATATTAATACATGTATTCCCATTCAGGTCAATTTTTTCCCTGTTTATAAATTAGATAGCTTTGATCATACAGCTAATTGATGGTTATCATATTCTTTTGATGGATCGTTTCACGACTGATTTAAGAGATATTTAATTAATTTTATATAAAAAATGCCATTTTTAGATATTATTATTGTATATGTAAATAATAATAATAAAGAAAATCTTCAGTTTTAAAGGAATCTGAATTAAAATATCTGCAACTTTTATAACTGGTGTTGTAAAATTATTTCGTGATTGTGATTGAGCATTTGAGAGTTATAAATGTATAGATATGCAATATTGTTGATATTAGGAATTAAACAAAAAACTTTATAAGGTTTATTATGATTGTTATCATTTTTAACCTTTGTGAAATTTACATGCATTTTGAAAAATAATAAAAAATTATGACTCCTATTTTTTTTTCTTTAAAAGAAAGGTAAAGAATATATTCTGTAAAGATAAAAGAAAAAAAGTATTCGAGTGTTTGTATTCCAGACACCTTTTTAACAATCACTTGCTTTTCACCGTCATTTTAACAGATGTATAACAGACACTCTTTAGTACCCTATCTTTTCACATCCCTTTATGACATCTGCTGATACTGCTGACATCTGACAAAGAGTTTCTGGTTAGGCCAGTGGGGATAGTAAAAAAATGTGCAACACTTGAAATTTCGCTGAAACGAATAAAAGATACACAGCCATCAGAACATATGTGTATCCAGGGACCGACTCAGCTATGGGGAGCCCTGGGGCAAGCATCATTCTGGGGGCCCCCCTTCTATCTATCTATAGAATGTTTTTGTGAATAATGTGGAAGTGGCTAGTACTAAACTTCATACATACTGTAAGTACGCATAAATTTTGTACCCGGTTTTGTCTGCTCACGTCTGTATACAGAGTATCACAAAAAATTGTCACATTTTTAAGAAAAAATGCTAGTAGGATAATACAGTAGAAAGAATGATAGATTGGTGGACTCGAGTATTTCTTTGCAAAGTTTTACTTCGCTTATCTACGTACATTATAAGATGTGTAAAAGAAAATCCCATAAATTGGTCATAATTACTGGTTTTAACTTGCCATGTTACGTGGAAAACGTTAATAAAGTATTTCTTTTGAAAACAATAGAATACTAAGTTTTTATAATAAAATTTTAATCATTAGTTTTCGAATGATTACTTTGCTTTTTGCATAAGTGGAGGGGGTACTGGAAGCAGAGAAGAGAAGGGGGACCGCAATCCCTTCCTAAATGTCTGAAAATATATGAATTTTGGTCACTTTTGGCTAGTTTTAATCACTTAGCACCTTTTAATGAAAATCCTGATTACTCTCATGGGGGCAACTGCCCCGCATGCCCCTGCATAAGTCGGACCCTGTGTGTATCTGTTCTTGTTCTTACTCCGAGTTTAAAATTCAGTTTTGTTTTTAAAATTATTAAATAATAGAATTTTTTTTTATAAATAACATTAAAGTACTGTATAATTTGTTAGATGCATTAACGTTTCTCTTGTTCTAAATATTCTATTGCAGAACATATACCTAATTTCAGAATTTTTTCTTCCTTTAAATATGCATCAATGACAGTTGATTTTATATCACTACCACAAAAATATTTTGTTTTAAGTTTGATATACATTATTCAGGCGTGAATTCCTTTAACACATTTTAGAATATATACAGAAAAGGTGATTTTCCCAATGAAAATAATAACATTACGAAACCTTTTAAATATACTTTTAATTTCATAGAAAAAAAACTTAATGTGATTTCTTATCTGAAAAATGCAATATGAGATCGTATTATGCTGGTAAAACGCCAATGATAAACTTTTAAAAATATCAGTATTAAACCAACGATATTTTCTTGTCAACATCAGAAAAAAAATAATAAAAAAGTAATAATAAATATTTTCTCTTAATAACACATAAATGGGTGATATTAACAAAGGAAATTCTGAAATACAAATGATTTCAAATTTCCTTTTTAGTATAAAAAGTTTCGATTGCATTATTTTCAATAAATAATGACGTAAACACCTTCAGAATTTAGCAAGGGAGAAAAAAGAGAAGGGGGAGGGCACATAATAATAATAACGGTGAGTGCCGTAAAAGTCTAACATAAATGACGGCGCCTGGTGCGGGGCACCGCCCGTGCCATCCCGGATGCGGCGTTGTGTCCCTCTACTCTAAACCCAGATTTTACACATAACTTGGCCATATTAAAGTAAATTTTCACCAGGCTTGACTTGGATATAAATAAATAAAGTTGAAAGTGAAGTTGAAAATAAAGTAATTTTTGGTTAATGATGACACTGGTTTCTATAAGAAAATTGTAGTGTGCTCTACTATTTTTTAGGGGTGGGGGGTCACACTATACTGTTAAAGCAAAAATTTCGAGTACAACAACACATCAGCTAGCAACGACCCCCCTCCCCTGCCCCTCTCCCCAAAGTATGAAAATTTGTTTCACGCCACTTTAAGACTTTTCCACAGGTAAATCACCAAATTAAAAAAGGCAACTGTGAACGAAAGACTTGACTATAAAAATCATTCTGTTACAGCTAATGACATGTATTTACTAATTTAAACGCAATTGAATATTTCCCTCAAAGTTTGTATAAAAAATAATTTTAATTTATTTATGTTCGACATAATTTAAATAATATTAATCAGTTGTTAATTAACCACAAATAAACATTTGTCAATTATTTACTATTTATCAATTAAAAATATTCACCAATTAATTGCTATTCATTAATTAATAATAGCGTCAATTAAGTACTATTTTATTTATCTATGCCAAATTATTGAGTATGACATTCATAACACTTTTCACTGGAAGCAGATACTCTGCTTACGCCCCCCCCCCCCCAATAAGAAACATCTTTTAACGTTGCGTAAAAAAACATCTTTCTAGAACTAACGCACCGAATTGACCAAGCAGCTGTATTCAAAAGACTTAGCTAAAGAACCAGTCTGTTATCGCTAATGAAATATATTTTAATATTTTAAACAAAATTAAATATTTTTTAACAAATAAATTTAAATTTACTGGCGACAATAATTAACTGAAATTTATCAATGTTTAACTAACCGCAATCAATTATTCAAAATTACTTACAATTTACTATTTGTAAATAATAGTCATCAATTAATATTCATTAACTAAAATAGCTTCATTTAAGAACATTATCAAATGATTAAGCATTAACATCGCTAATCGTAACACTTTCATCTCCATTGCTTAAAATATCCTTTCAAAAAATTGTCATTGTCCTTCAAACGCATCAATAACATTATACACTTTGTTAGGCAATTCATTGAATAATAGAGTAACCACCCAGGACATCTTAGTTCGAGATTAAGTTACTCGGGTTGAGTGTGTAAAATTTCAAAACGAGTAACAGCCGAGTTACTCTAAATAATGGTACTGTGCTCCCACAAACTTTTTGTTCTAAAATATAAAAAATTACTTCGAATGAAATTTTTTTGGTGTTCATATGTATATTTTGCATATCTTAACATTCTATAATAATATTTAAATGATACTAATAAAATTTCGGTGGGTATTCCAAACGTCGGTAAAAAGTTTAGTTATTGACGAGGGCGGGTAGGACGGTATGTGTGTGTGTGTGTGTGTGTGTAAAAGTGCTGAGGTTTCTTTTAGTTACTAAAATACAACAAAATTACTGAAACCATACAAAATGTAGGTCTTATGCATAATTATTTTTTAAATTAATTGTAAAAGGCTTTATTTTCTGTTACTATTATTTAAAGATAATCTAAAAAATAAATTTAAATGATACTCTGAAATAAATACTTAGCTGTGACTAGAACAAAACAATAGTTTGGTAGTATTGTTTTGACATGTTGCCTTTGCCATATCTCAGCTTGTAGTCAAATCTCCATCCTGAAATTTCTTGTGCATAACACTACCATACAATACTCTTTTTAAAAAAATTTCAGATTTTTATCTCGTGCCCCACCAGAGATATCAAAG
Organism: Maratus speciosus; assembly: GCA_963932465.1. Classification (NCBI taxonomy): domain Eukaryota; kingdom Metazoa; phylum Arthropoda; class Arachnida; order Araneae; family Salticidae; genus Maratus; species Maratus speciosus. The sequence continues at coordinate 143,161,297 of OZ010787.1, read as the reverse complement.
CCCGAAAAGTGCAATTTTTGTCATTTTTGAAAAATTTGGGATTTTTTTTCGCGAAGAGAAAGCAAGTCCCAAATCTGGAATTCGGCGTGTGAGTACAAGTACTTTCGGCCTGTTTTTAAAAAAAATTATGTCATGTTGACAGCATTCCTTGCTAGAAAAGTTTCCTCTTGTAAACGGACAAATTTTGGAAAAAAACTGAAACTTTATGCTTAAATTTAATCAATAAGTAGTTAGTTTCTGAAACTACTCCATTACCAAATTTTTAGCCCAATGTATTCTGTAAAAATTGATTTAATCCGCACTTGAATTGGATAAATAAACGATGAATTATTTACAATTCCGTAAACAATTATTGTGAGAAAATTGCTGCAGACGTTGAAACAAAGATGGCCGCCATGCACAAACAAAAATTAATAAAATTAAAATAATAGTCATTTTGAACTTCCATCATGTTAGGGTTGTTGTACAAAAAATTTCAGATTTTTAAAAAATGGTCGAGCAACCAGTGCTGGACCACTTGAAATGGTCTGACCCATGGAGAAATTTATTTCCCGTAGTAAGAGAAACTCAAAATAAAATATTTATAACTATTGGGGTAACTGAATCCAGCATGTCCCAGTTGCCTCATTCTTGAAACTTTTATGGGGTAAGTGGGACACCGGACTTACATTTCAAACATGAAGTAAATATGTATAGATACCTAATAATATTAATGTAGTTATATGCCTAATCTTTTTTTTTTAAAGTTTGTTTAATAAAAGTACTTACAGTATTTTAATAAAAAGCCGAGGAAGTTCAACCATATTGACGTTGTTTTAAAAAGAGAAATGTAAATTTTGACAACCTATCACAGGAAAGTGAGAGTTATGATTGAGTTGACACACTTTGTTTTAGGAAGTAGAGATTAAGGTGCATTGTTTACAAAAGCTAAAACTTAAAAAACATCAAGTTTTTTATAAAATAGGTATGGCCCAGTTACCTCGTGGGTCCAGTTACCCCAACTAACCTTAAATTTCCTCAGAAAAGCTTCTTAATTGTTAAATTTAAGCGTTTGAAAATCTTTTGCGTGAATAAATACTATTTAACACACCATAGATTTCAAAATGTGAGAAACATAAACCAGATTATTAAAAGTAACGCCTTTATTAAACCGCATTATTATTAGATTCTTTTTAATTCGAAGACTTATTGCACCTAAAATTTTAAAAGAGCTAAATTAACTATGTGACATATTGCTCATCCAAAATAAATTAAAATAGTGATACAATTTATAAGTTTTCATCGACGAATGGTAAGTAAAACAGGAAACATAACGAGTCCGTGAAAAGTTCAGAAAACTTTATATTTTGCAAATTTCACGGAAAGGCACAACTCTGGATATTTATCTATGAAAAATTAATATTAGTCCAGGCAATATGGAATTTTACCTAGCAAAATTAATGGTAGATCTGGAAATTGGCTTACTTTAAGTGTGTAACTTTCCACCAAAATTTCCCTCGTCAACCCCCCCCCCAAATTTTGGTAAAAAGCCCCCCCAAAAAAGTTTTTATTAAAATAATCAATTTTTTTTTATTGTTTTAGGGGAAAAGTATCTAGAAATTCAGAAAGTAGACAAACTTTGCAACAAATTAGATGTATGACATTATGACTTAGGATGAAGGGGAAGGGGGGATCTGCCTCGGAACATGCGCGCGGTGCTGCGTGAACTAAGTTGCGCAATTCCACTTAACCACTCACACTTTTACATTCGCCCTCCCATCTCCCCTCCGAACTTTCCTTATAAGGTTTACTTTAAGTTTTTTGGGTCGCTGAATCCGACTTTTTAACTTACCCCCCAAATTCCCCCCCCCAAAAAAAGTTGTTATTAACTTAAATTTCTTATTGTTTTAGGGGAAAAGCATTACAAAATTCAGAAACTAGACAAAATTTGCAACAAATAGGATATATGACATTATGACGTAGGATAAACGGGGAGAGAGGGGGTTGCCTCGGAACATTCCCCGCGCGCTTTTCTCAAAAACCAAATTTTTTCAAAAAATCCATTTTTTGGGGGGTTGCCGGGTGAAATTTTGGTGGAAAGTTACAAATTCGGATTCAGCAACCCAAAAAACATAAAGTGAGTCGAAATCCGGAACTAGTATTAATTTTGCCAGGTAAAATCCCCCATTCATAACTTAGTGCACATAGCGTCACAGTGCATGTTCAGAGGCAGCCCTCCTCCTCTCCGTTCATCCTACGTCATAATGCCATATATCCTATTTGTTACAAATTTTGTCTAGTTTCTGAATTTTGTAATGCTTTTCCCCTAAAACAATAAGAAATTTAAGTTAAAAAACAACTATTTGGGGGGTTTTCGAGGGGGGGGGGAATTTTGGGGGGAAGTTAAAAATTCGGATTCAGCGACCCAAAAAACTGAAAGTAAACCTTATAGAGAAAGTTCAGAGGGGAGATTGGAGGGCGAATGCAAACGTGTGAGTGGTTAAGTGGAATTGCGCAACTTAGTTCACGCAGCACCGCGCGCATGTTCCGAGGCAGATCCCTCCTTCCCCTTCATCCTAAGTCATAATATCATATATCTAATTTGTTGCAAAGTTTGTCTACTTTCTGAATTTCTAGATACTTTTTCCCTAAAACAATAAAAAAATTGATTTTTTTGATAAAAACCTTTTTTGGGGGCTTTTTACCAAAATTTGGGGGGGGGGGGGGTTGCCCGGGGAAATTTTGGTGGGAAGATAAAAATTCGGATTCAGCGACCCAAAAAACATATAGTAAGCCTTTTCCCACAACTACCATGAATTTTGCTAGGTAGAGCCGCTATACGGTCTCTATTGCCTGGACTATATATATATTCCATCAGAAGGGTAAAAATTTGAAAAAGATTAAATTAAGAAATCCGAAAACACAGCTTATTCAATAGGAAAACTGAGAGACTAATAAATATATTTAAATAGTATAATATATTTAACTTTCGTATTTAGGACAATAGATTTTTTAATTAAAAACTAACTAGAGTATAAGTACTTTTGTTAAATCATTTTTTTTATATATTTGTGTGTGTGTGCATGTGTGTGTTGAATTTTAACACCAAATGTCCTTTTGTTGTTTTCGAAAAAAAAAAATATTGAACATTAGAATGAATCAGTGAATGATTTATATAACAGAAGACAAATAAGTGAAGATAAAAGAATGTTATAAATTCTTTTATTCCCTTTATTAATTATTCCATAATTTTGAATATCTTAAAGGGATCGATCACTTGTGTGATTTTTTGTACATGGACGAGTATCTGCTTAGTTTTTTGCTGTTTTTTAACTCATTCTAACTCAAATAATGGTCCTGATGTTAACAAAACCTGATTATGAAAACTTGGGGTCCTGGGACAAAAGGAGACTACGGCCCTTCAACTACAAGTTACATTAAAGCTTATTTACATACTTAATAAATTTTTGAAACTCTGAAATTAATGGGGACCGACTTTCCCACATGGCCATGGGTGTTAAATTCCGTCAGAGTAATACGGGGCTTAAACCGTTCCTACTTTTAAGTCCCACTGTTTCTGAATAGTAATATTATCCTTATTTAATCGCAAGGTTTGTTTCCGTAAATAAAGTAAAGATTACAATTTGAAAATAGTGATACTGTAAAGTAGAAATCGTGCGAATTCAAGTAATGTCACGAGACTATGTGGAATGAATAGCTCCATTTCCACTAAAATCCTTATATTTTCAGTTGAATTTTTTCCAACGTGGGCTTTGTTTTTAACACAGTCTAACAAAATTGAAAAATGTTTATGACATCGATTCTTTTATACGTCTGGATTTTATTAATTTTCACGGTCTAACTGCCATAAATATAGTTTGATTTTCAGAAATTTAAATATGTTACTGACGTTTACAACAGAATTTCCAATAAAAAATGGTGTGCGTATAAGTTCCACACTTATTTTATAGGAAAACCTAAACCAATTAGAACACATAACGTTCTAACGACTGTAATTGGTTAAAGTGCGTTTTAATGATGTTAAACTATTTTAAAACGAACGAAATTTGTTTATGTTATTCAGATAGGCAGTGTGAAATGGTCCTGCGTAGAATTCATAGTTCTAGGCATACCAACACACATTACTTACAGGAACACTAAAGCTCGGTTACATTCCGGTGTACTGGCTGTAATTATTTAAAATGTGTTTCAATAAGATGTAAATTTCCAACTGGGCGAAAAATGTCCGGACCAGGATATGAAGGGATCTCCTGGCTGAAGCCGCCAGTGCTCTGCCATCTGAGCTATCCCGGACATTTTTCGCCCAGTTGGAAATTTACATCGAATATGATTTATTTACCAATTAGAATGATTGTGTTAAAATTAATCTAGTGTAATTACGTATCCTGCGATTTCTGGAGTTCCATTACCTAAGATTTATTCTGTTGAGCTGAGCCATATTTCAGACCAGATGCTATAATCATTAAGGTTAGCTGGGTGAAAAAGTTCCACCAGATTGACATTTTTCACCAAGTTAGAAATTTACATCTAATATGATTTATTTACCAATTAGAATAATTGTGTTAAAATTAATCTAGTGTGTTTCAATTATCTAAAACTATTTTAAATAGGATCATTTTGAGATATTTATACTTGGTGAAGTATTTTGCCAAATGGCAAATTATGAGTGTAACTTTATGACTTATTTACACGGCCGCACAAAAGAATCCGTTTGCTATATTGGTTTATAAATGGGTAACTGAAAATTTTTTTAATTTTTAAATTTTAATGTTATGTAAAAAAAATCAGCTCCGAAACAGTTAAAGAACTTTAAAACTACAGTAGAATTTATTGACAAAATGGAGAATGGCCCAGTCTTAAGATCAAACGGAATATCGAAGCTGCGACTCTATACTTTATCATGAGATTTATAAAAGATAGGTGCTTTCTGCTAAGCAATTAAAAATTACAAAATAAAAATCTAACAAATAAAATTTATGAGTATTTGTTTATGTATTGAATACATAAGCACAGGTAACTTATGCACTTATTTTCAATAAATATATTTCTTTGTTGTTTTAAATGATCTGTAATTCTAATAAAAATTTTATGGAACCTACCCCCCACCCCCCCCCCCATTTTTTTTTTTTTAATGTAAGATAGTTTTAACATTCGCGAGGTTTTTATGGAACACATCCCTCGCGAATATTAAGGGATTATTACTGTATGAGGAAAAAATATCTGATTTTACCAATTGATTGAATGTCATTGCTATATTTCAGTTCAAATATTTGTGTTAACATTATATTAAGGTTGCTCCAAACAATATCATTGTGTTTTATTCTGTTTGGATCAGTTAACTTTTCTAATTTTGTTCATTGATTTCGGATCGTCTTTTTTAAAAGACTTCTTTTTGTAAATATGATAAAAAATTCAAAAATAGAATATTTTAGTTAAACTCTATGCTATTTTAAATTTGAAACACTATTCCGATGTCAAAAAATCAACCTACCTATTTATAGTTTTTTTTTTAATTAATCTGAATGGAATTTATTTTAAAATGAATTTTTAACTGTTTTTTGTTAACTGTTAACACTAACCTTACTATAAAAACTATAAAACTATAAAAAGTTAACTATAAAACTTTAACTATAAAAAGTTAGGAGTAATTAAAGAAAAGAAGTATGAAGCATGGGTAATAAAGATGAATTTGACCTGGTTACTAAAACAGGACTCAACAAGCATTTGTTTATAATTTTAATTAATTTATTTTTGTTTTACCTTTACAAGATACGCATGAGGAACAAAACTGTGGAATATTTCATCTCATGTTATAAAACATCGTTTTATGAAATTTAAATTTAAAACTCGTATTCTAAATGACGAGAGATAATGAATTACCTTCAGAAGGTAGGGTTTTTTTTATTTCGTTTTTAAGAAAATGTCTACCTTTATGTGTTAAGATAGAGTAAATGTTAAGAAAATGTTATGAAATTTGTCGATTTTCAAAGTGATTTAGGGATATAGTACGAAATTTCAAACTGAAACTTTCAAAAAGGAAAACGTAAAAAAGTTATGGTTCTGCTGAAATAGTACGCTCTGAGAAAACTACTGCGAAATCCTCCTACCAAAATTACTGGAGCCTTCAATATTATCAGATGCTTTTAAAAAACTAAATCAAATTTTGTTTTCAATTTATTGATAAAATAAATTTAAAATAAAACACGATTTAAAATATAGCAATTCATTATTTAAAAGCAATGCCTGTATTAACCCGGGAATGCTCGCGCATATCCAGGATATGTACGATTAATACTTCGCCACCAATAAATTCAAATAAAAATAGTCGTTTTATTTAATCATTGACATTGCTCGCAAATATTGCGATAAAATTATTTGATTATTACTTTTCGAAAAATAGTGGTGATGAATGAAATAATCGTGCGCACCCTGAGTATGTCATACCCTGAGCGTGTAATACCGGGTTAAATTAATTAAAGTATTTCATATTTTAATAATTTTAATTATTGTTAAAATATATGACCCAAGTTAATTTTTTTTTCTGATAATCTAACTCATTTTGACAAAGTATCTACTCTTTTAAAAGGCTTGATCCTATGAATTTTACTAGAATGAACCAGTTGAAAACGCTATTATGCGTATCAGGTTATGCAAACTGTATAATAATTCTTTAGCACTATTTCTACCCGTGTCAAATTACGCCTTTTAAAATTTTCATTTAAGGTTATTTTATTTGTAATTTTAATGCTAATAGGAGCATGAGTCAAACATTCAGTGATTTCTAATTATTTGAATTAACAAATTGCATATCAAATAATCATAAATCAAAATGATAAAATGTGTCATTTAACAAGAGATACGGTTAAAGTAGTTATTAGTTAAATTATTTGAAGGAGGAGAGGCCCCCCTCTTTTGGGCCCCACCAGTGGCCGAGAGGTTCTGCTCTCGAAGCTGGTAGACGGGAGGTGCTGGGTTCGATCCCAATCGCGCCCGTCGGCCTAATCGTTCGGAGTTTTCGTGGTTTTCTTCGAGCCGTGGATCTTCCATGCGTTAATACGGATTAGGTTCCCTTAGAAAGACCCCCACGGAGGGCACTCCCCCCGGGCCTATATCCCTTGTGTAGATAATTGGCCGTAAAAAATCAACCCAACCCAATTTTCTCTTTTGGTTTATCTGTAATGTATAATGAATGATTAAGCGAAGGATAAATAGAAAAGTAGTCGGAAAATTTTAATGCACAGTGATAAGTGTTTGTAGATAATCCCACTGAGATCTAAAGGACATTTATTCTTAAAATTATTTACGTATAATGTTTTGTTTGGTGTTCATTAATACTTCTGAAAATTTGATATATATTAAGCAGTATTATTGATATTGAAATCATTTATAACAAAATTATGTAATTCAGTATTATCATTAATAAATGAGAAGAAGGATTTGAACTAGTGAATATTTAATTTATGATGATTAGCACGAATATGTAAGTGATAAAGCGTTCACCCTATATACTTTATGTTGGAAAGATTTTTTTTATATATCATATTGCATGTTTTAGCGAATGGATTATATATATATTGTTATTAAACAGTTAGGAATGAGAGCCTGGTGGAAAATATGCAAATAAAATGTGAGCATCAGCCGAATAAAATCATTCGATCCTTAAGGGCAGTTGGAAGGCAAATTCGCGAAAAAAAAAATCTTTTTTTTTGTTTTTGTTTTTAAACCCTTTATTTTTCCCTTTTCCAATGGTATATTACTTTTGCTTCTACGACAACGAGAAGTTAATTTTTTTTTTAATTGTTCAGTGGTGTTTATACAAAATACAGTAAAGTTTATAAGCTTTAAACTCAATTTTCTCAAAATGCTTTTAGGTAGATTTCGTATGAAATACTACCTATTACATTCTCCCTATGTTGGAATTTCTGAAAAAATTTTGCAGATCTACACCGATCATGACCCCTAGAACCCAAAACCACCCTCAGTAAAAAACTTTATCTATCTATCTATCTATCTATATATATATATATATACATATATATATATATATATATATATATATATCACTTTCTTCTGGACACGATAACTTCCACAATTCTGCACAAATCTCTTCCAAACTGATACATAAAATCAAGGGGCGTAAAAGCTCGGTCAAGTTCGTTAATGGGCAAAATCGGACAAAGGGGATGGAAATAGGGAGGGGTTTTGTGAAAACCGAAAAAAACCCATAACTTCTTAATTTTTGTACACATAAAATCAGTTTAAAGTTTTTATTACTTCTAAAAATAGCGCCAAAAATTTATGTATCACAGATTTTTGATAAAATTGAAAATGTGCTCAAGGGGCGCAAAAATAGGGTTTTTGGGAGAAAAAAAATCATAACTTCCTCAGTTCTGAAGATATCAAATCCAATTAATTTTATTATACATCTCTTTAATATTATCTACAGCTTTTATATTATCACGTTTTTGATAGCACCAATTTGTACCGCAAAAAAAAAAAAAAAAATTAAACGAAAACAAAAAAAAGGGGGAGGGGGTGTTAAAGAAGAAAAAAAATCCATAACTCCGTCAATTCACAAGATATAAAATCCCCATGAATTTATCATATATCTTCTTAATATTGTCTACAACATTTATATAGACAAGTTTTTGATAGGGCCAATTCTTACAGCAAAAATAAATTAAAAATACATAGCGGTTGAAGAAAAAAATCATCTTATTAAAGGTGTATTCAAATTCAAACTGCTTATTTTCTTACTCATTTTTAAATTCATTTTTGCTCTCAAACGCATCCAATGGGCGGATTCTCTTATTCAGAAACTATATAATGTACCGCAATGATCGATTTTTTGATAGAGGAAGGATATATTTCAAAAAATGATGTCAAAGTGGGCATTTTGGACCAAATTTATCGAAGCGATTGTGTTGGAAACGAAAAATATTGTCCTACTGAGAAAATAATTGTTTATAAATCAAGTTTTAATTAATTGAACGAAAAATAAAAACACAGGTCGCTTATAAATCTCTTCAAAAATCACGTCAGCACGTTTAATATTTTTTCTATTAAAAATAAATCTGAAAATGTGCTAGAAAATTTCGAGTTGTTGAGCATGGAAAAGTATTCTTTTTTTAATACCGCCTTAACATCATTCTGATAAAACCAGCTATTATATAAAAATGAAATAAAAAATCGTCAAAAGCGGCCAGATAAAATTGTTAAAGTGGGTTTATCTCTAATCATGATTTAGTTTTTATTGGTGAAATGAGTATACTTAACTTCGAAATCTACCTCCGCCTGTAGGCCGGGCCGGCAGGGATTTTTTTTTTTTTTTTTTTTTTTTTTTTTTTTGTACCGTTTTATTAGAACCGTTATTAGTACCGTTTTATAGAAACTACTGCATGTGATTGTCTGTAATCTTGCCAGGATATATTACATATTTCCCTTATCAATCTGAAGTGAACTTTTGTTATTAACATATGTACTAAATTTTTATTAAAAAGTTTTATGAAAGTTTTTTGTTATTTAAAAGTTGTTTTTATTCCGGATTAAAAAAAAAATAACTAAAGAATATCTGTTTATAAATTTTACTTTAATTTATTATGAATTTTTTATATTATGTGTGTAAAAAAATTCAAATTAATATATTTGGTAGTTTCTGAGGAAAGGTAATTAATTTAACATGGTAGTATAGATCCTTCCAACTTCCCTTAAATGTTAGAAACACACAGAACATCACCAAGAACAAATATGATAAGTAAAACAATAATTTTGCAGCTGCTCAATATCTTAAAGAAGTAGCATGAACGTGATCTTGGTTCCAAAAATAAACAGTTTTAAAATACCAAAAATATGTCTTTTGATACATCATAATTTAGGAGTTATGTGTATTTTAATGTGTATGTGTAATTAATGTATGTGTGTTTTTCCTGAAAAATAATATTTCAAAATATCCAAGGTTTTGTTTAAAATCTTTTAATTTAGCGTTGCTATTACAGTATCATACAACCATTTTTAAAAAGATTCTACCGAAACAGATTTTCCTTTTTGCATTAATTAGCATGATTTATGAGATGACAAGTGTGAAATTTAATTTTTTTAAAAAGTATAAAGTATCATGTCAATGGTTTCCGTTTTTACGTTAACTTTCTTTGGAGGTCTTCCCTGGAACTTTTCTCGATTTATTATTCCTTTTTACTACAAGAAACTACCGATTCTGGTCCATTTCCAAGGAATAAAAAACGAATCTTGTCTTTGATGTTCTTTCCTGGCACGTTTTTTAACAGAAGGCAATATCCTTGTTTCATTTATGTGACAAGAAGCCTATTAGTGAACATTTTATTGCTTTCTTCAAGTTTTCTTTATTGATTTGGTACTTTTACAGTTGGCAATGTTTTAAATTATGATTGCCCTTCATTTTACGTGCATAAACCGAAAATTCTTCTACTAAATATAAAATGCAATAATCCGGAAGCTTAAAAATTATAAAGAAGTGTTATTGATAAATTTACTGATGAAAAGGCTTATTTTTGACTACATAATAACATTTTTAAATGCTTATAAAGGGTTGAATATATTAAACTCAGGCATTGTTAAATTGAATATTCTTAACTGAGAGGTGCGTATTAAAAAGATTGTAATCTCCTAAATATAAACAAACATGTTTCATTTTCTTACATGCTTTCTGAAAAAAATCATTTTTATTATTCTTGAATTCTGGTTAACTCAATTTTGACATATATTTATTTATCTGATATAAAAATTGGATATTGCAGAATTAGAGCAAATTTTCTTCCTCTAAATATTTTCCTTATCAATCTACTGATGTTAGGTCTTATTCTCAATTCTTTTGATTATCTGAGTTATTACTCAGATATGCCAATATAGAAAATGCCAATGGATAAATGAAAATATTTTTATGTATAGTACAAAGCTAAAACCAGAATAACAAATATACATTTGGAGAATTAAATATTGTCATAATAATTTTAAGTATAACTTTCTTTGCGTCGTTTGAAGGAGAAGAAATTTCTTCTATTATGTCTTCGTAATTAAATAAAATTGCTGTTATTTCACATGAACAATAAAAACTACGAAATATGCCAAAAACAATAACTGGGGGAAAAAATCATCCTGAAATATAAGGTTAGTTGGGGCAACTGGGCCATGATTTTACAATGTGACTCTGGAGCTTCTGACAATTAAGCTTCAAAAAGCTAATGTTCATTTGAATTAAAGTCCGAACTTCTGTAAATGTATTCAGTCAGGTTCCCTCTATCAGACAGAAATGCTCAAAATTACATTTTAATATTTAAAATTATAAAAATATGCATATATCATCTTTCCTCACGGGTCCAGTTGCCCCATAAAAATGGGGTAAGTGGACCAGGGGGTCTATATTCCACACACGTTTATTTTTTTTTCTTATCGGATATCAGGTCCTGTTTGAAAAAGTGTAAACAACTTAAAAAATTTAAACCAGGCAGATCATGTAAATTATATGTCAATAAAGAGCATTGTAAGGGAAACCTTTGCGGTCAATGTGTCTAAAAAAAGCACTAAAAGTGAAAATATTAGATTTATTTATACCAAAAACATAAAACTTAAGTAAGCACTTATGTACTTTAGTATAGGTAATAAGTATAAAAGACACATGGGTATTTTAAGGAAAAAAATAGCAAGGTAAATCTATGAGCAAACGGCTACGTAAGTACTTAAGTACTTTATCTGTATCCAGGAGTCGCATTATATAGGGAAAATTTTATTTTTCCTATCAGAACCCTTAATGAGTTAGCTTCATGATCATTTTATTTACCATATTCTAAAGAAAGGTGCGATGAAGATATTATTTTCAAAATAGTGGTAGTAAGGATAAAATTTTCCCCTATAGAATGCGACTCCTGCATGGTATAATTTCAAGGTTTGGCTATCTCGCTTTCAGGGGCAGGGTTCTTGCATTCGTAAAATGTTGAAATAATTTAATGAATATTTACAGGAGAATCTATTTGAAAACAAGTAAAAGTATATTTTCGAGCACTTAATAAAGGTGAAATTTTCATTATAAAATTCCGGTGCCAATGCGGCAATTAGGAATTAAAATTAAGTGATGCCATAACGGCATCGCCGCCTGTCAAGGGGTCAAGAAATTTGGTTTGGTACCACCTAATATGCTTTTTTTAAAAAAATTTTACGTAATTTTAATAAGTATTCTATCATTTTCTTTATTGGGAGCAAAAAACAATGGAGGAATTTACTTCCCGTAGTAAGAGAAACTCAAAAAATATTATTTATAACTATTGGGGTAACTGGATCCAGCATGGCCCAGTTACCCCGAATACATGTTCCAGTTACCCCATTCTTGGAACATTTATGGGGTAACTGGGACACCGGGCTTACATTTGAAACATGAAGCAAATATGTATAGATACCTAATAATATTAATGTAGTTATATGCCTAATCTTTAAAAAAAAAAAAAAGATTGTTTAATGAAAGCACTTACAGTATTTTAATAAAAAGCCGAGGAAGTTCAAGCATATTGACGTTTTTTTTAAAAAAAAGAAACGTAAATTTTTGACAACCTATCACAGCAAAGTGAGAGTTATGATTGAGTTAACACACGTTATTTTAGGAAGTAGAGATTAAGGTGCATTGTTCACAAAAGCTAAAATGTAAAATACACCAATAGTTTTTTTTTATATATATAAAATAGCCTATAGCCCAGTTACTCCAGTTAACCCAACTAACCTTATAACTTCATTCGCTGTTTAACACAATTGAGATTGGTAGTTTAAGACAATAAGTACTCGCTATTTGAATGATAAATCACACTGAAGATGAGAAAATATAAAAGTTGATCTCCTTTCAGAGTATTTAGAATATTATGTAGATGATTTTCTATTTTGAGAATGGTTATGTTTATGTAGTCTGTATTTAAATTTTCTGAAAAAAATAGAGACATACATGGCAAAAGCTTTTTTATTTTTGTGAATAAATTAATCTATCTGAATAAAAGTAAATCTTTCAAAACCTATAATTTTAGAAGATTTTGAGATATTACGTACTGCATAAAAAGTTGTTTCTATGCTTTATTCGATGATATAATTTAGAATCTCACTGTAATTCTTCTCCATCATCGTCAGCAAATTTTCTATCTGCTGAAATTGTGGCATCTGCAAAGTTCCTGCATGCTCCACGAGAAATCTTCACTCCTAATAAATCCTCCGATCAAATTTTAAGATATGGTCGGTATTCAATTTCTTTTTTGTTTAAATTTTCCAGAACCAAAAATTCTGTGGCAAATAACTTTTTCTTGCTGAAGACATTATTTCCGGTGGCGAAGGAAGGATCCGTGAAAAAAGAAGGAAAGCCCTATTCAGGAATTATGTTTATGTAGTCTGCAACTTTCTTGGTGTGTTTTAAAACAGTCCCAGGACTCCCCCATAAAAAATCTACTTCATTTACGCGAAACACCAGGTCGCAAATGTTACTTCTATGGAAGAAATTTTTAAAACTATCTCGTTTGCATTTGAATATTTTTAAATGATTTTTTTTTTACATTGGATAGCTGAGATCGATCTCTACAAAGGCCATTTTTTACATGTATTTTTTATTAGGATACTTTTACTTTCAGAATCGGTTTCAAAAGTGAAAGTATCTTCATAAAAAAACCTACAAACAAAATCGAAAAGTAAAAACACTGCCTTTGAAGAGATCGATCTCAGCTATCCAATGCAAAAAAAAAAGTTAAAAATATATTTAAATGCAAACAAGATATTTAAAAATTTTCTCCCACTAGTGTTTTCGCGGTAGTGAAGTAGCCTCTGAATATATCCGCAACTGACCTATGTACGACTCACGGTAGTTTAGATGAGTGGATCAATTTTTGTCTTGAAACGTGGCGAACAGTCTACTCTGAAACAATTGTCGACGTAATGCAAAAATTCGCACTCCATCGGACCATGCAATTCTCTTCCATTGTTGCATGGTCTCACAAGTCAAGCTATTCAAATGTCAACTGAAAGCGTAAATGTTGATGATGCTGGTTCAAAGATAGTAACCTTGATCTACTGTAGAGTCCAATTCCTTCTGCGTTGAGATACATTTACATTTTGGCTTGTTCTGTATTCAGCATTCCGTTGTGAATTAACACACCGTAGTGAGCTTGTTTGCTTTCATCAAGTGGGGCAGTGTCAAACATCCATAATCTTTCTTTGGTATGGAAGCCTGTTATCCATTTTACCATAAGACTTCAAACGTGCAAATAATTAACCGACAAACAGTACTGTTTTGGAAATGCCAAGCTTCCTCCCTAGCCTTAAACACATTCCATTATAATATGCCCTTAAAAAAAATCACTTAAATTTGAAGTACTTTTCATTATACACATATTTTTAAAAATGATGGCACAATAACCTCTCCAACCTTTAAATAATATTCTCATCGATTAAATGTCATTGCCATCTCTATAAAATTAATTAAAAAGTGTTCATTCAGTTTTCAAACAAGGCTACAAATACACTGTAAAAAAGATTTCCCTTACTTTACACCAAAAAGGGTGGCAACTAAGTTGCCACCCCAAGTGGTTTAATGAAATTCCATTTGTAAATTGGTATAATGAGCCACCAGCTATCAAATGGTGTAAACAAACGCCAATTTTAGTGGCAACTTAGTTGCCACCCTTTTTGGTGTAAAGTCAAGCTACTGCTTATCTGGTGTTAAGTCACACTGACACTGCTGCTTATTTGGTTTGCACTTTAACAGTAAAATAAAAACAATTTAAAGATTACATTTTAAATCTAATGCAACCATAATTTACAATAGTTTCAAGCAAAGAGGCTGCTAAACATTGTTTTAACTGCGATAATTTATTATCCCAATTAAACATTTATTTTATACATTTTAGTTTTGGTAAACAACGAAATTTCCTCACAAATCATTCGTTCGTTACATTTGGACTTACGTCACGTGTACTTGACTCTTTTTTTTAACTCAGCGTAGGCCTGACTGGTTTTCGAATAAATAGTCCAAGCAAATTAAAATAAACATACCATAAATACAACTAAACATTGCAAATTGTACAAAAATCAGATACATGGAGCTATAAACCACCAATCTCTCAAGCGCTAAAGAACAATTTTTATCACTTTTAAAATGCAAATTAAAAATACTTAACGGCATAATTAATAAATAAACACTACACCGCTAGAAAGCTTGATGTTTAAGCTTTTAAAAGATACTAATAGTTAAGCAAAATGATAAGATTTAAATAGTTAAAAAAGGTGCAAAACAAAGTAAACAAAACGCGTAACGCTATGGGAAAGTGGTCTGAGACAAAAATTTGTATACCAAATTTCGTGAATTTTTTAAACATATCTAAACTCAACCCAGGAATACACGGTGGGTGGCGGAGCAAAGCCCGTACTTTATAGAACATAAAACAAGTATTAGTTTTTCAAAATAATTAATAAAAAGTTGAAAACAAGCTATGTTAAAATATGTCAACAACAGTAAAAATCCCTTGTATTTCTATGGGCGAAAGCTAACTGGAAAATCGAAAAATGTCAACTTTTGAAAAGCTCAGCAAATACACAAAAAGTGTTCAAAACTTTTAAAACTAAATAGAATCTTTAAGCTTAAGCATTAAATGAGCTGAATATCACATTAGTTTTTCAGAGAAAGTTAGTTTTTGTAGTTAAAAAAGCTTAAGAATATCGTTGTTTACGTAATGTATTTCATATGGTAAAACGAAAGTCGTAATCCTAAAAACGATACTTTTTAAAATAGCTCGCAAATAGTTAAAATGAAAACTTAAAATTCTTGGTTAAAAAATAATCTACGATCTTTAATTTAGTTGAATCGAATATTATTTTAAAGTTAACAAGCGGAATTAATTGTAAACTGTGCGTCTCAAAAGTGACAAAAATGCCAAAATTTGAAAATGGCACCAATACACTGTAAAAGTAGGTTGACTTCATATACTCATAAAAGTATAAATATAGCAGCTAGAAATATATAGTAGGTATAAAAATGTTGGAAAATGATTGTAGTATATACAATCCTTTCACCGTCCGAGGGTTTTGCAGTAATTTTATAAGAATGCTTGTAAATCCCAGGATATATATTTTTTAAATCTCAGTTTAATGCTATAATATCTTTAATATCACTACTTTCTATATAAGGTTAAAAATAAAATTCTGTTTAAAATATTTTGGTCTACAGCCATTTTAACATGATTTCTAGGAACGAAAAAATCCGGGCCAGACGGTTAAAGGGTTAAACGGGAAATTTTCAAAAATATGAAGTTAAACATAAATTTTAAGTTCTTACCCTATTCCGAAGAAATTAGCCAAAGAAGACGAGCATTTTTTCAGCGATGCTAACGTGAGAGCTAGGAAGGAACCTTTCAGCTCGGGTACTGAAACAGAAGCTGGTTAACTGCTTTTTATTTAGTGATCATTACTGAGAAAAATTTTCGAACAAAATCAGAGCCCTGGAACACGGCTATATAAACAGATTTCAAAATGGCGGACTGAATCACATGTCGTTTAAAAACATTACACCCGAACTGGTGTTCGGTTCCACAATTTTTTTAAAAGATTAAAATTAAACCGTTTTGAGTGTATCATGACACTTTATTCGGTGTTTACACCAAACTTAAAGTATATTTAAACCGTTTTGAGTGTATCATGACACTTTATTGGGTTTTTACTCCAAACTTAGAGTATATTTAATCCTCATTTGGCATTTCATAAACTTAAATTAAGCGTAAATATAGTTCCTTTTTTTACAGTGTAGTTATTAAGGGTGTATTCCAATCTAAACTGCTTATTTTCTGATTTATTTTTAAATTCATTTTTGCTCTCAAACGCATCAAACTGCCAAGTTCTTTTATTTAGAAAGTACATAATGTGCCGTGCTTGTCGATTTTTTGATAAATGTAGAAAATGTTACAAAAAATGCTGTCAAAGTTGGCGTTTTGAACCGAATTTTCCGAAGCGGGAGATCAGGGAATGAAAAAATGGTTACACTGAGAAAATAATTGTTTAAAAATCAAATTCTAATTAATTGAACAAAAAATAAAATCACGCGACCTCTTATACATCGCTTCAAAATTCGCCTCAGCAAGTTTCAAGTTTTTACTCTTAAAAATAAATCTGAAAATGTCTCAGAAAATTTCGAGCTGTTGGGGGTGAAAAAGTATTTTTTCGAATACACCCTTAATGCAGACTTCACTCGTGATTTTAAATAATAAATGGTACATTGAAGAATATAAAGTGGTAAAATTTTCCTGCAATCAAGAATTTCTTCTTCTTCTTATTATTATTATTCCATTGCACGTATGGAACCTTCTCGAAAATTGTCGATTATTATGCAAAAAGTAACAAATAAAAAATACGTAATCTAAATAAGTGGGTAAAAATTCATTAAATCGTTGAAAATATTCGGTTATCATTAAATAAAATTCCAAGTTTGACTCAATTTATAATTGTATGCAGAATAGCGTATACTCTGGCTCTTTTACTTTGTAAATGATAAATAATCCTAAATGAAGGTCCGGTCTTTTCAAGAATTAAACCTTCGCAGGTAAATTCTTCACATGCTTATACATCTTAATTATTTAACAAATTGAAAGTCTCCGTCAACAATGTGATTATCTCTTTTAACTTCCGAGAACAATTGTGAAAGTATTGCCAGCAATAGTATAAATCGTACAAATAGAAATCAAGGAGGGCAATCATTAAAACATCTGCTTCGTCTCTTTCATTTTAGCAAAGGAGGTCACCAAAAATCAAAGACGATTTAAAAACAAAACCCTAAGGTAGTGCTAAAAGCTCAAGTTATGTTAAGGTTTTTTCTACCGATATCCCAAAAAGGCCCAGTTTAATTCTGGAATAACTTAACCAACAATTGACAATTGTGCAACAAGAAAAAGATCGCATTGTCTGTTGCACCCAAAACGTTTCTCTCGGTTCTTATGACCTACTTCAACCAACCTACCTTTATTTATTTAATTTTTTTATGTTGAATGTTATGTAAAATGGAACGTACTCAGTGATCTGGTGATGATTATGAAGATGTCGCCTTGTCAACAACGAATCGTTGTTTTGAGTGACAAATTTAAATTATATCAGCCTCAAGAAAATCAGACAAAAGAACAAACCGTTTATCAGTGGCCTGATTTTACAGTCGAGTCGGTACATTGCTTAAATTAAGATTTATTCTCCCACACGTGTGTGGTATGTTTTTTATACGAGTCATCAAAATGAAACACAAGAAACAGAGAGTTAAATGAGATTATAAAATGATTAATAGCGTATGAAAGAAACTTAAGCTTCTAGAAATACATTTAAGAGACTCGAGATCTCTATTAAGCGATGTAAATGTTGCTCTATAAAAGTTTGACGGAAATATTTAAAACCATTTAAATTGCTTTAATATAATTGATTTAACAAAAAAGTAACAAAATGCTTTCTTTTATTTTACTTTCTACAATGAAAATTATTTTAAATCAAAATCTCTATGCATGGAGGAAAGAGATAGATGGAGATGCAGCATGCCGTAAAAACGGTTTGCAATATGATGCGCGTTATCGCTCAAATTTAAATGCTCTTACTCGGCCCAAGCAAAACAAGCACCTGGAACTGGGACCGAATTCCTTGACACCACCCTTGCATTTTTTTTCTCTAAATAAAAGTGATCTGCTTATTTTTAAGCATTCCATTGTATTATAAATTAAAAGCGTATTACTAAAAGTTTTCTTCTTTTTTCGTGAAAGAACGTGCTTGTGTTTGGGACGACTATAGCTGATTTTAGGCTTACTTTTTTGGCGTCATGGCCAGCCACCTTACTGCATCTCCATCTATCTTTCCTCCATGCTATGTATTAGTTGTTATGCTTTATGACAGTGATAGCCAACATATATAAAAATTAATATTGTAAAAAAAACTGTGTATCATAATTTAATTTTAAGAAAGAATAATTTTGAACATACAATTTCATTTATACGTTTTGATCCCATTAGTGAAAAATGTTGCTTAATGAAAGCTGACAATTACTTGTTACATCTCTGATACATAGCATGTCAGATTCACAGCATGCCGTCAAACCACTATGAGAAAAGATGCCAATTTTGCTTCGACACATCAGTTCGCCACCATATACTAAACTCTAGTTAAACAATAATTAAATAGTCTAAATTATTATGAAGTAGAGATGTTTATAGCGACAGTAGACCTTTAGATTGAGAAAAATATGATCCCAAAATGATCTTTTAAATTCATCTAAATTTCACTAGCCTTGAATTTAAATATATACATAAAAAAATCACCTTTTTGACCTTGTTCGCTTGCGGACACGTGTTTGCTGTAGCTGATGACGAGCTGTTATGTTTTTAGCTCGAAACGCGTCCTGTGTATTGTTTTATTTTATGGTGATTTTTTACAAAGTTTTGTTATTTTAATTGCTTCAAATCGCCAGTTTTCGGTGCTGTTTAGCTGTATTAATTAAACTTATCTATAATTCTTAATAATTATTTTTAACCGTGTACTAAGAAAGAGTGTCATTGCCATGCTTCTGACAAAAAGTTCATCTGGAATTTTTTAGAGAGCAGCACATGCCTTTTTATCAAGGCAAAAACACTCCTTAAAAGTCAACTTGGTATCAGGTTTAGGTGAATAGAGTAAATAGTTTTATAGTTTCAATAAAACAAGGAAAGAGTTTGAATGTTTTGGTGAGTATTTTTGTAGTTTTGGTGAGATTTTGCACGTCATTACCGTACCCAATTCTAATTGACAATTAAATGAACTTTTATTTATTAATCTGTTTTTATTATATAAGAAATAGAAAATCATTGTATGGGCCAGAAGATATAATGTCTGCCATATATGCCCGGGGAAAAATAAAAGTATTTTGCTTAATTTGTCATTACCATAGATGTCATTACCGTGCTCACTTACCTCATTACCAAGTTAATTAAAATTTAAAAATTTGTTTGAAAATGTTAAATTAGTAATTTGGTCTGGCTGATGCTTGTATATTAATGTGTATGAGGTAAGGTAATTATATACAAAACATTAAAACTTTCTGATCATTTCTAAAAATTTGATTTTGTTACTCGAAAACATGGACAGATTTTGA
Organism: Maratus speciosus; assembly: GCA_963932465.1. Lineage (NCBI taxonomy): Eukaryota > Metazoa > Arthropoda > Arachnida > Araneae > Salticidae > Maratus > Maratus speciosus. The sequence continues at coordinate 143,141,163 of OZ010787.1, read as the reverse complement.
AAATGACCGAATAACTTTAGTGTTTGTTTATCCACAAACATTTGTAATAAATATACATATTTGACAGATAATTTTCTTAGATTTAAATATGTACCTTGTTTTATTATTTTTTTAATTTAGTTCCAGAAAATAAAATATCTTTTAACTAAACAATACTTATATTGAATTTTTAAAAAAAGGATTTTTCACAGAAATTGAAATAAAAGCACTAGTGTGGAGAAAAGTCTCCCTTACCCCCCCCCCCCCTTCTATATCGCATTTGGAAAGCATTCTTTTATGATCTGTACACTTGAAATATTCTTTTCCTTTTGATATTGTTGTGTATTTCTTTTTTAGACTTTTGAAGAGTAAAATTTACATTTCCTGTCTAAAACCCCAATTCTAAAAAATTACTACTGCGTTTATTTAGATATTAGCATCAAATAAAAAATTTTCTTAGTGCAGGTTTACTTAAGTTCTTTGAAATCTGTGTAATAAATTATACGTACACATTTCTTCTTATTGCAAATTAAGTTAAACACGTTATATTACTAACTATATTATAAAGCATGCCTGTGAGTAATGCTGACACATATCGACAGTGGCAACAATTTAAGCAATTTATTTCTCCTTTTCCTCAAATTTATTAATTTCTAATCATCACATATTTTCATTTTCACACCATCAAACAAGGCAAAAAATGCAATTTAAAATGCAGTAAGTTACTTGAAAACTATTTCAATTCACTGTTTTTCATGATTTTTAAAATAATTTTTAATTACAATCCCTTTAAATATCAATCTCCATCATACGCAGATAGATTAACACATTTGCACCTTTCTATACCAATAAAAGAAAATTTAAGGTATCGAGATTTTGTTATGTCACATATAAAAAATTTTAAAAGTTGTGAATTTGAGAATGGAACTTTCACAACTAACTCAGAAACACAAACTACTGATGTTTTAAACATTTTTTTTAAACAAAATTTACGAATTGTTAAACCCAATATATTTTTTCACGGTTAGTGATTGCTTGATACCTCTATATTTAATAATGGGAATGAATTTTTCCATGCTAAACATTTTGTAAATACACACTTTTGGCAACAGGTTTCCTCTATTTTGTCCAATAAGGATGAAATTCTTAATCACATCAGCCACAGTAAAAAATACCAATGTCTTTGACATATTTTAATACAAAAATAAAACCTTTTTATTTATAATTAATATATCTGTAAGTAATCCAATTTAAGGATTATAAATATTCAATAAATTAAAATACTTACTCTATTAGACTTATTTAACAATAACAGGACTGCCACAGTTAACTATTTTTTTCTAAATTTTGCTTACATTTTTTAATCATTATTTCTTAACATTAATACGATACAATTATTTTTAAATAGTGATAGAAGAAGAAAAAAATAGTTGTCAATGGCAGCCCAGCATTAGCTAAAATAAAAATGGTCATATACATAATAAAAAAGCAACACAATTCAAATGGTTTGCGCTATGCCACTTCATTTATTGAAAGTACAAAATATATATATATACACGACAAATATTTAATAACATAATCACATTTTACTTACACAAGTTTTGGCTAGACAGTTTTGGGAGGCTGCTGAACACTGTCTGCCCTTTGGTTTTTTAAAAAAAGGCCCCTTATTCATCAAATTAAAATCTTTTAATGCATCGAAATTATATGTAGGATTTGCAAGCTGGTATACTTTGTATCAAGAATCCAAGTGGGCAAAATGGAATTGCTCCAAGCATCTGGTTAATTTTTTTCACCTGTTTTGATAATGAAAGGATGAAAAGGATTTTTTGGTGTAAAATGGATATTTGTACAGATATAACAAAATTTTACTGAAATATGCAGAAATATAATAAACAAAATAATCAAACTGAAGAAAATGTACTATTTTGCGTTACGTTTATATATGTATATATATATATATATATTGGCATAAATTTTGGTTTCCGTGAGCTTGAAAATTTAGAATTTTCCAATTAGCATGTGTTCTGCAAACCCGAAAAGTCTGAGAGAAATTAAGAAAAATAAAAACAAAAATGTTGCTTTACAAGGTAATTTTTGGTACTATGGATTTGTATGTGTGTGTTGGGGGGGGGGGGCATTTTATGGTTTATGTTTTTTAAATTTGATAATTGTGATTTTAAAGAGTGAACATTTTACAATTTTGGTGCTATATCAGATCTCACAGACTCCTAAAAATTTTTGTGCTCCTCTGACTCCTAAACTTTTCTTGAAATGTGTAATTTTTAAAACAGCGTTTAAAAATCATATAAACCACTTTTTATATTATTTTGCTTGTATAAAATGCTTTAAACATGTCAAATAATGTGAAAAAAATGCATATACATATATATACTATATATATATATATATATGTTCTTTTTTTATTATTATTTTTTTTTGTATAAAATGCTTTAAACATGTCAAGCAATCTAAAAAATACAAATATATATATTTTTTTCATAGTAATAAGGGCATTTTTAGGAAAAGTGAAATTGTGCGTTACTACAATTTTCAATTTTTATGAGCGATTACTATTTAATCATTTGCAATTCAGTTAAGGGGCTTTATTGTTCCGTTGTATGCATTATTTCACTCATAAAATGAATTATCCATGAATGTTAAGATATATCCCATATTAAAACAAAAATAAAACGACAAGTTTTTTCTTGAAACATGTAACTTTTAAAACAATGTTTAAAATCCTATACGCCTCTTTTTATTATTATTATTTTATTTGGTACAAAATTTATTAAACATGTCAAGTAAAGTAAAAAATGCAGATATAGATAGATATAAGATCTAAGTATTTTAAAGTATTTTTTTATCATTAGAATATAAATACTGATACTGATGAAATCATATCATATATTTAACATAAAATAAACAACTGTTTTTTCTCAACTTAATTTATTTTTTGAAAAGGAATCGTTTTAAAAGGATATAAATTTATTTAATTGGACAATTTACAAAACAAAGCTATGCATGAAGCGGCCACTTGTTTTTATTGATTTCATTTAACTTTGAAAACCAAATGGTTTAAAAAATCGCATAAACCTTTTTTTATACTTAATTTAGCTACATAAAACTCGGTAAACCTGCTTTTAAGTAATGTGACATATTCAGTTTTGCAAACATATAGCTATGTATATTTTGTGGTTGTAACGACTTGTATGTGTATAACAAGCACTAATAATAGGGAAACTTATTCATAAATTGAAAACGTCAACAGAAATAATTGAAATTAAAAAATAATTTCGCATGTATAAATCTTAGAAATGAACTAAATTATTATACTTAAGTTATTAATAGCTTTAAAATAGTAACGCTTGAAGTAAAGTCGAATTTTGTGTAAGACGCCATTAAAGTTTAGCGCTTGATGGCACTCAACGATAACAAACGTTGAACTGAATCTCAATTATAGTGCATCTAGCGCATTATTCTCTTTTCCAGACATTTTTATTAGAGCGGAAAATTTGGTGAAATCTCTTGCTTTCACCATTTTTTTGGTGAAAAGTTAAACCTTTATTTTTAACAGTGTATTCTAAAAGAAAATTTTAGGGGAAAGGGAGATTTTGTTTCATAACCACGTCCGTATAGTTAGAATGGTGGCTTAAGATTAAAAATTACTTAAGAAAATGGTGTATTTTCACACCATCAACAGGAATTGGATTAAAGAAGAAAATCTTTAGTTCAAAACATTGTTAGTTTAATCTTTTTTCTACAATACGCAACATTACTTTCACATGAAATGGAGAATTGTAAAATAACTTTTATCCCTAATTTAAGCGCATGTTTTGCTATTTTAGGATCGCTTTAACTTATCATTTAAATGAAATTAATTTTAATAGATGAAGATGTCAAATTGAAATGCTTTGCATTTGAACAGAGCGAGAGTAAAAGTAACCATTCATAAATCATATTTCTATATCTTGCTATTCCTTTAATGAAAATTATCATTATGAAAGGGCCCAAAATACTTCAATCGTATCAGAATTATCTGAAAACCTTTCTGAAATCATCAAGGATCGAACCTACATCCTACCACTTAAGGCTACTCTTAACGGTAGAAAGACCGTGAAGTGTCATTTTGCCTTTTACCAAATGAATATATTCCGGTTCAAACCAGAAGTTTCTTTATAAAATAATTTTAAAAGATTCAAAGAAGAAAAAAATTTAAATAAATAACTTAGTCAGTTTTAAATAAAAATTCTGGTGTAAAATATTTTTATAAAACTAGAGTAAAATTTACGGCCTTTCTAGTGTTAATAAGAAAAGAAAAACTATGCAATTACATCAGACATAAGCTGAAATTCATAAAAATGCTTAACATTAAACATACCGGTAATTTTACTCTCAAGTTTTTTAAAAATATTTTCCACCAAAATTTTTATTTAAAGCTATTTAACTTATTTCTGTGAGATTTATGTATTTTGAATGAAGAAATTTCTGGTTTGAATCGAAATATTTTCACTTTGTACCGGTCAAATGACCGGTTGTTGACATATTTAGTGTTAACATAATCAATTATTTTTTCCAGTACACAATTATTAATTAGAGTATGCTGTTAATGTCGGGTTTCGTCTCTAGAGTTGGCATAACAGACTTTTTCTTCAAAAATAAAATAATATTATTATAATAAATTAACGTATCTAATGAAATTCTGAATTTATCAACCTCTTCACGTCCTTAGTCACATATGTGGACGTTTAGTTTTTTATAATTATAATTACTGTCAATAATAAAAATAACAAAAATTTGATAATAACATATTCATTACAGAATCCCTCAACAGGAGAAGTGAAAATTTTATGATTTGGTTGCACTGATAATGTTACTTCCGATGTACCATTAGAGATAAAGCGTGAAGTAATTTTCCGGCAGTCAGTGTTGTTGGATTATTTGAACAAATCGTTACTATTTGATAAAAATAATATCAGATAAATTAAATATATTAGGTTTTAATAATTTGTAGAAATGCACAAAAGAAATTTACTGTTAGATTTTTATTTTATAAAAAATCATTTCATTCACAAATTGCAGTGCCCAGCGGCCACAAATGTGAACGTTATTTTTTGTGAATTTTTAATGTGTTTTTTTTTTATTATTATTCCTATTAATATAAAATGAATAAATCGTAAAAAAATAAGTAATTTCAGTGCGTGTAAAAACTTTAAGGACAGAAAAAAATTGAAAAAAATTTGATAAATTTAAAATGCAATAATTGAAATGATAATTTAATGTTGATCGCAAAGTTGAAATGATAATTTAATGTTGATCGCAAAGTGGAAATACTAATATAAAAGTCAACAAAATGTATCTGAGAGCTTTTATTTCGAAATAATAACAATTATGCAAACAAACGCTATTTATGCCTGTGTAAAAACTATACGGACACCACTATTTTTTTTTATAGAAATGTTACATATAATTATTATTAATTTGCACGTAAAAAACTGTTCTGTGTAGTGATTTTTCAGACGTTTTCTATTAAGAGTTCTGCGAATTTTATAATGATGGCAAAAGCAAGTAAACTGATGGAATATGAAAAAGTTGCTGTTGAATCTTTTGCATTTATAGGAATGAGTTGTAGGTCTATTGCAAAGATAGAAAGATCTAAAACTGTCATTAACATTTTTTTCAGATTAAAAGACGAGTATGGGAAAATAACCGCTGGAGGCAGACCAAAAGTCTTGTCCCCCAGAGATGAAAGGAGGGTTTTTAAGTTAGTATCAACTGGAAAATTCTCAAGTAAAGAAATTTTACAAACGACTGGGTTCAAAGTGTGCAAAAAAACAATCTGCAATATAATTAATAGATCTGGGAATTTCCAATACACAGGAAAATTGTGTAAACCCCCTTTACTGTCTACTAATATAAAAGTCAACAAAATGTATCTGAGAGCTTTTACTTCGAAATAATAATAATTATGCAAACAAACGCTATTTATGTCTGTGTAAAAACTATACGGACACCACTATTTTTTTTATAGAAATGCTACATATAATTATTATTACGTTGCACGTAAAAAACTGTTCTGTGTAGTGACTAGCCATAAAACCCAGCTTATACAGATTGCAAGACAAATGATGACGTGGGACGACAAATCGCTGTAGGTTATTTTTTCCGATGAAACAACATGTAACTTAGATTGTCCTGATGGCTAGAAATATTACTGGCATGATTTGAGAAAAGAAAAAGAAATTTTCTCAAAGCATCATTTAGGTGGCGGATCCATTATGCTGCTTTTCATTCAACGGCATGTGCCACTTGCATTTCTTTCAGGAAAATCTTAATCTAAGGCATATCTAAAAACTTTTTCAGACAATCTTTAACCTGTTGCAACACTTCTGTCAGGAGAGAAATGGATTCATCAGTAAGATAATGCTCCTATCCACATAAGCCGTGAGACTAAACTCTGGTTCCAGAAGGAAAAAAACTGAAGTTTTGCAATGGCCACCCAGAAGTCCTGATCTAAACCCTATTGAGAAGTTATGGGGAGATCTAGCAAGACGAGTTTATAGAAATGGAAGGTATTTTTCGTTATCTTCAGAGCTCAGATCTACGATTGAAGATAAATGGTGCAAAACACTCCCAAACTGTGCCAAGAACGAATAATGTTCATGAAAGACAGAATATTCACAGTCATTAAACGCAATGGTCCTTGCATAATATATTAAGTACTTGTTTCCTCGTTGCTGTATTGCTTTCATTTCGCTGTCCTTAAAGTTTTTACACAGGCAGAAACAGTGTTTTTTTTTTTTTTTTTTTTTTTTTTTTTTTTGTACAATTACTTAATTCCGTAATAAAATACTTTCAGATGAATTTTGTTGACTTTTTTATTAGCTTTTCAGCTTTATGATAGACATGATAGTACATTTTTTCTATGTGATTTGAAATTTATTTATTTTTTTTTTAATATTTTTTGCTGTCCTTAAAGTTTTTACACGCACTGTTTTTTTCTCATCATAAAAAAAATCGTCTCTGTAGAGGTTATGGTAATTCTTTATATTTCGATATTGCTGAAATTTATATATAGTATATATATATATATATATATATATATATATATATATATATATATATTTGGGATTTTATGAATCTGTCTAGGTTCTATAAATATCCCTTATTCATTTTCTACTCTTTATGTTTTTAAAATATTTGTTGAATATGTTTAATTATTTATTTATTAATTATTTAATTGTCAATGAATAAATTTCTATTTATAATTTCACAATTTTTGTTGGTAATTTGTAATGGTTTTTTAATGCTTGAACTGTATTTGTTAATGTCATTTTATTCATAATTTCACAGTTTTTGTTGGTGGTCGGTAATGTTTATTTAATGGTTATATATATGCACACACACACATACACACACATATATATATATATATATATATGTATGTATAATAATCAAACAACTAAGCTTGGGACTGCAAAATTTTATGTGTTTACCAGTGATAACCAGTCTTTCTCAAATCACTGACTCATGTGTATGTATCATTCATTGCTGTTGATTCCGTTTTCATTTCCAGAAGCTTCACCATAAATTGTTATGTTATAACGCTTATGTCTAGAACACCTTTCTTCGCCCTTTTCAATGCTTCCGTATTTCTTTTTCCAATGAAATGTGTTTCTTCAACACGTGAGTTGTTAACGGATGCCCACCAGCATCATTTTAAAGTTCTTTGAAATTTAGGCTGTGATATGAACTGTGTGCGTTGAAACCCTTTTCAGAGAACGAAAATATATATTTATTCTGTAACTGGGGGATACTGATATTTTAAGCGAAAGTAATTCGTTATTTCGGGAATACGAGAAATTCTTTCAAAGGAAGGAGACCACAAATCAAATTTTATAGCTGTGTTGTCCGCAGAGAATTTTTTTTTTATCGGATTAAAACTGTATAATTTGAGATATAAGAAAGTCCTTCCAAGGAAGAAGACCATATATAATTTTTTATAGCTGTGTTGTGAACAAAGATCTTTTGTGAATGGGATTAAAGCTATATCATTTGGCAAAATTTCAACAAGCTTGCAGTTTTATTTTAGATGCACTTAAAAAAATTACATGTTTCATATCATGTTGTATTTTTCAGTTACTACGAAGAATTATTAAAGCATTACAACTAAACTTTAACACGAATGCTGGAAATGATACTTATACGTATTTTTAACTAATACTTGGAATCACTCAAGGATAAATTTATATTTAGAGTCCTGACACTATATCAGCAATTAATGGTTTTCTGTAAGGCGAGATAAAACAAAATCATTAAATAAACAAGAAAGAAAAGTCTTTCACCACGCATAGATTAGGAATCACTTTCCAACTCTACTAAAATACCGTTACTTTTCATATAGTGAAAAAAGTTGTTTAAATAAAAACGTAAACGATAACACAATCTAATTTCTTCTGCAGTTCTGTATATGAGGTATAGACTTTTATACACACCCCATAATGTACTAAAATTTAGTGCAGCTGGAAAGAGCATATTCTCCGATCATCATCCATTAGTAACAATTTTTTTAAATTATTTTATGTAACCCTGTATATCAATTTATTTATGTTACACGCACACACACACCCTAATATCTACTAAAATTTAGATGAGTTGAAAAACACATGCACAGATGAAAGCGCACTTTGAACAATTATTGCTCATACACGATAGTGTACACTGTAAAAAAAAATGGTAACGTTACATGTAAAATCCAGGAGCGTTTCGCCTTTTCTCAGGTTTTCAGAATAATTTAGCTCTTTCCTGTGAAATTCTGGTTTTCTTATCTGAAACGTTCCTGAACAAAATTAACAGCAAAACGCTGCGACCGCCATTTATTATTTTTTTGCTATAATCCGTTGCTCGCGCGCGAGTGTCGAAAACGAATTCCTTAAATGAATGTAAAAAAATTAATATGGAATGCAAATAAATCAATAGACGACATAATCCTTTACGTCTCTATTGCCAAGACCATTCAGATGAAAATACAATACCTCTGTGACATCGCTAAGAGATTATCTCTCGTACTTGTCTGTGGAATGTTTAAGGAGCAGACCGTGTAAAAAAAATACACCTATTATTTGATCTCCATTAACCAGGGGACCATCAAATATGATTCTCCCCGATTTTGATTAAGTATGTTTTAGAGTATGTATGTTATCTCTAATTATTCTTGTGAAAGAATTTCTTCAAATGGGCCTTAGATTTTCAGAAATTAGATGCCGAGGTTTAGCATACGTTTCAAATACCCATTAGTTTGCAGCTCTCAATGTGTCTTTCGTAGTGTGGACGCAGAAGGTTCGCACGCCACCCGTACGGCCCGAGTTCGATGCTACCTCTCGACATTTTTTTTTTAAATTAATTTTATATTTTAACACTTTACAATTTGATTTAAATTTGATATATATTTGACACTTTGAATTGCTGCAAATTTGAATTTTTTTTTATTTTCGGAAAAAAATATACAATTACGTTTAGGATTTTTTTTTTTCATGAAAATTTATATGTATTTTATCTAACTTGTAAACTAACATAATTACTGACGAAAATCCAAAATATTTTATGTCTAGATTTTTTTTCTAATTATTATTTACATTTTTATATTTTTATATTTTAAGCAAAGTTCAGAAACAATATATCATATATATATTTACTTTATTGAATTTTAACTGAAAATTTATTTTTTCGTGTAAATTATAAATAATAACTAGCGCTGCAGTTCGCAGCCAAGTCCAACTAATAAGAGTGAATTATGTCAGCCAGGTATCGGTCCGAATAGCCTAACAGGTAAGGCATTGGCACGGCACGCCAAGTATCCAGGTTCGATCCCTGGTCTGAACATTTTTCGCTCTGTTGAAATAAACTTCAACTGTGCTACTCCAGCCTTGAATATAAATAATAATTTTGATGTCAATTTCAAAATATTTTTTCATTCCAATAAATAATGATAATAAAGCGAAAATTGTCAACAGGAAATGTAAAAATCGTCTGCGGATCCCGCATGCTGTGAAATGTCAGTAATGCTTTGCTGTCAACAGAAATATTCCTGGTATTTCGCAGGAAACTTACTGGCATTTCTGTAGAATGTTTTTAACATATACAGTAAAGTTCCAGTCATTTTCAAGAAATGTTTCCTGGAAATAATGGGCAACTCAGCTGCCCATTTTTTCCCAGGAACGTTGCGGAATTTTTTTTACAGTGTATCTGATTTTTTCATGCAGTTCTGTATATTATCTATAGAATTCGCACGTACCACATAATGTACTAAAATTTACTTAAGCTTAAAAATACATTATTTAATCTCTTAACAGTCTCATTTTGATGACTAAAATGGCTGTTTTAGTTACATCTAGCTAGTTAATTTTATTATTCTTTCTGAAATTGGATGTGTATTTTGTATAACATTATTTTGTATAGTTTAGGAGGTATGATAATTTTGATAAAAACTTGCACATGCCTAAGAAAAGCCACAGGTGAAATCGACTTTGCAAATACTCAGTCGCATGTCTTGATGACAGAATCTGGCAAGCAGTTGCAATGCGCTTCAAAAAATTATCTCTCATAGATGATAATGCATCTGAATTATTTTCTGCGGTACTGTAAAAGAACATTAAATGTTGCGTGAACTATTTTCTATAGGGAAAGCATTATCGTATGCCACAATAGCGTATGTCACACTGTTGAAACTGGATACTTAAAAATAAGCAAAATGCACTCATTTTTGAGTACTTTCCGATCTTATAATAGCTCCGAGTACTTAACTCTTAAATTTGAGAAACGCATGTACTCAATTTTTTGAGTACATACAGGGACTCGAACATAAGTATTACAGAAACAGGCATACTCATATTTTTGAGTACATATAGGACTCAAACATGAGTATGTATAGAAACACGCATACTCATATTTTTTAGTACATATCAGACTCAAACGTGAGTAACTGTAGAAACACACACTCATATTTTTGAGTATATATAACACTCAAACATGAGTATGTATAGAAACCCACATATATTTTTCAGTAAATATAGGACTAAAACATGAATATTTAGACTTAAAGTACACAATATATGTACTCATTTCTGAATACATTTATAAATCAGGTTTAAGTATACACAATTTCAGTTTTTTAATGTATGAACTATATGTACTCATTTATTAGTACATTTATGAATCAATTGTGATTATATTAAGTTTGGAATCTGAAATATGTATATCATATGTACTCATTTTTGAATACATTTACGAATCAATGATGATTATATTACGTTTTAAGTCTGAAATATGTATACACTATATGGCCAAAGGTGACCGGTCACTTGCGATTTTAGACGTTTTGTTAAATATCTAGAAAAATACATGAGGAATTAACCTGAAACTGCAGGTGTGTAAACAGTATAGTATAGGTTAGGGATGCACAACCTGTGGTCCGCGGGCCAAAAGTGGCCCGCGATGGGTTAACAAGAGGCCGCGAATTTCGTCAATTTACAATTGACAAAAATTGCAAATTTTGACAATAGGTTCCAGGAAAAAATCGTGAATTTCATCAATTCGCCTCGGAAAACAATTGCAAATTTCGCCAATCAGCTAACAATTGCGAATTTCATTGGTCGTCTATCGATACCATTTGTATCAATAAAGGAAATTCCCGAGTTGCTAATTTCGTCAGTCGCTAGTCAAAAATACCTCGAATTTCATCGATCGGGCGCGGAAAAATTGTGTGTTTCGTCAGTCGCACGCGGAAAAGTCGCCAATTTTTTGATCCATCACGGAAAAATAAAGAGTTTAGTCAGTTTATCGCGAGAAAAAGTAGCGAATTTCGCCAATTTGACGAGGGAAAATTGCAAATTTCGTTAGTCAATTAAGAATTGCGATTTCCGTAGACTGAGCGCGGAAAAATCGAGTTTCGTCAATCGGGCACGGAAAAATTGCGAATTTCGTCGATCGGGTGCGGTAAAATCAAGAGTTTCGTCGATTAGGCACGAAAAAATCGTAAGTTTCATCAATCGGGTGTGGAAAAATCGCGCGTTTCGTCGATCGCGCGCGGAAAAGTCGAGTGTTTCGTCGACCGCGAGCGGAAATGTCGCGTGTTTCGCCAGTTTATTGCAAGAAAAAGTCGTGAATTTCGCCAATTTGCGGTTCGAAATTGCAAATTTCGTCAGACATTTAAGATATGCGAATTTCGATGATCGGGCGCGGAAAAATCGCAAGTTTCGTCGATCGGGTGCAGAAAAATCGCAAGGTTTGTCGATCGGGGGTGGAAAAATTGGAAATTTCGCTGATCGGCCTAGGGAAAATCGTGAGTTTCGTCAATTTATCGCGAGAAAAAGTTCGCGAATTTCGTCAATTTCCCAAGGATTTTAGTCAGTTAAGAATCGCGAGTTTCGTCGACCGGGCACGAAAAAATTGCGAGTTCTGTCGATCGGGCGCAGAAAAATCTCGAATTTTTCGATAGTGCGCGGAGAAATCGCGAATTATGCCTATCGAGCGTGGAAAAATTGCGAAATTTGTCGATCAGGCGCGAAAAAAATCGCAAATTTCGTTGATCGGACAAAGGAAACATCGCGAAATTTGTCGATTAAGTGCGAAAAAATTGCAAATTTCGTCGATCGGCTATAGTAAAATCCCGCGTTTCGGTAGTTTATCGCGAGAAAAAGTTGTGAATTCCGACAATTCACAACGGGAAAAAATGAAAAATTTCGTCAGTCAGTTAACAATCGCGAATTTCGTTGACTGGGCGCGGAAAAATCGTGAATTCCGATAATAAGGCGTGTAAAAATCGAGAATTTTGTCGATCAGGCGCGTGAAAATATGAAACTTTGTTGATCGGCTGCAGAAAAATTGAGAGTTTCGTCAATTTAAATTCGTTCATAAAGTTCACATTTTTTTCGGCACTAGCGACTTTCATGCATATGTTAGTTTTTAGCACTTTTAATAAAGCAAAATTTAATCCCCCGAGTAAAGTGAAGGAATATTTTCACTCCTTGAAAATAATCTTATGTCATATATTTCCAGGAAGATTTTTTCCTGAAACCCCATAGGGGACCGTCAACAAATTGAAAAAGAACGAATATCTTTTGGATAACCCTGTAAAAACTAATGTAGCAAAAGCGTTCAAACTTGATATTATTAATAAGTGGCTTATTGTAATATACTGTGTTCATTTTTATGAGGATAGCATGTACACTCGTAGAGAAATTAAGGTTTTTATAAAAACAGTCCCAAATTTCGCCAAGTTTTTTGCTTATAATTTGCAGAGTTCTTAATATAAAAAAACAGTTATTTTCAGAAAATATGACAAAGAACATTGTACACAATACTCTGCAGTCAGAATTAAAAAATAATAAAAATTGTATGAAAAATGAGCAGGTTTACTAAAAAATGTTTCACAGCGCATGCGCGAATGCAATCAAAATATAATGTGCATAATGTATTAGCTAAGTATATAGAGCAACTTTTTTGAAAGTCTCAAAATTATAGCTTGAAAATTCTGAAAATAATCGTCGATAGAATAAGCTCGAAATCCGTTGTTCCCAAAAACAAGCAAAACGATCAGGGGTTGTATCCAAATATAGCAGTACGTGCAATATTGTGTACGCTATCTTGGCACTGATCAACGGATATTTGATACAATCCCTGATCTTTTTGCTTGTTTTTGGGAACAACGGATTTCGAGCTTGTTCTATCGACGATTATTTTCAGAATTTTCAAGCTATGATTTTGATACTTTCACAAAAGTTGCTCCATATCTTAGCTAATACATTATGTACATTATATTTTGATTGCATTCGCGCATGCGCTGTGAAACATTTTTTAGTAAACCTGCTCATTTTTCATCCAATTGTTATTATTTTTTAATTCTGACTGCAGAATATTGTGTACAATATTGTTTGTCATATTTTCTGAAAAGAACTTTTTTATATATTAAGAACTCTGCAAATTATAAGCAAAAAACTTGGCAAAATTTGGGGCTGTTTTTATAAAAACCTTAATTTCTCTACGAGTATACATGCTATCCTCATAAAAATGAACACAATGTATTACAATAAGCCCCTTGTTAATAATCTCAAGTTTGAACGCTTTTGCTACATTAGTTTTTACAGGGTTATCTAAAAGATATTCGTTATTTTTCAATTTGTAGACGGTCCCCTATGGGGTTTCGGGAAAAAAAATCTTCACGGAAATATAAGACCTATACTATACTGTTTACACACCTTCAGTTTCAGGTTAATTCCTCATGTATTTTTCTAGATATTTATCAAAACGTCTAAAATCGCAAGTGACCGGTCACCTTGTGCCATATAGTGTATGTTACGTACTCATTATTGAATACATAGAAGAATCGTTAATGAATATATTTGGGTTAAAAAATTTAAATGTACTTGTATTTAAATACGTTTATCAATCAATAATGATTATACTAGATCTAGTGTAATTTCGGAATTAACATTCGGTCTAGATCTAGTGTAATTTCGTATCCAGCGATTTCTGGAGTTCCATTACCTGAGATTTATTGTGTTGAGCTGAACCAGGTTTCAGACCAGATACTGTAATCTTCAAGGTTAGATGGGTGAAAAAGTTAGACCAGAATCGTCCGGGATAGCTCAGATGGCAGAGCACTGGCGGCTTCAGCCAGGAGGTCCCGGGTTCGAATCCTGGTCCGGACTTTTTTCGCCCAGTTGGAAATTTACATCTAATAATGATTATATAAAGTTTTAAATCTGGAATATTTATACTTTTAAGTACTAGTTTTTGAATACATAGAGGAATCGATAATGAATATATTTGGCCTCAAATTTAAAGTTTCTTTTCTTTATGTACATTTAATATTCACGTGCCTCATTTGAAAATAAAATTTATTGTTCGATAAATTCATTCTTTGCAAATTCCTTTGTTAGGTTATTTTTAGTTAAGAACATTTTTTCCAGATTAAGGAAGAGCCACTCCTCCCTCAAAGGGGAAAACGGAGAATGTATTTTCTAAAAGTAATTTAATAACATCCAATAATGCAAGTTTGCACTAAAGTACTGCTATTGTTACACCATTAATCACTGAGCCATACCTTCTACTTGTCATTCTGGTTTAATATTCAAATCATAAATTCTCATACTTCAGAAATTCTGCATTCAAAACTTTTTACTTTCCATTTTCTGTCTTTAGCAAAGATTAGCTAATATAAACATATGTGTGCTGTAACAATTGAAATAGCTGCAAGTATAGGAAGAAACATATTGCCTTGAAAAAGAAAAAAAACTAACTTAATAATGAACTAATTTTATGAAACAAATTATGTATTTTGTAAGGGAAAATGTCATTTCGTAAGTGAAATCTTTGTTTTACGTAGTTTTCTGTCTTTTATTTAACCCTTTCGCTACTGGCGTGCATGATCAAGCAAAAAATACTAATAAGTTTTTATACTTCTTTAGTTTCGTGGTAATACGATATTTTCCAAAGTCTTAAAAAAATCTTCTTTAGACTAGTGCTTTAGACTAGTGTCATATGAAAACCCCGCAAAGCAACTACTTTCGATAGATTTCACCAAATAAGATATTCGTTAAATTTCAGTAAAACTTAACTTCTGTGATTTGGATAGTTATTTTTAATTTTATTCGCATAAAAGTGATTTTTTCCAAAAATTGCAAAAACAAATTCAGTAGCGAAAGGGTTAAAAAAATAGTCTTAATTGTTTTCCAATAAAACCAATTTGAATGTAATAAAATTAAAATGACTTTAAGTATATTTTAAATGCACTAAACTTAATGAAATTATTATTTGTCAGAAACTACAAACAACACAGTCTTATTTAATTAGAAAGTAAATATTTATTTTACATCCATATTAACAAATAAAATTATATACATATGTCTCAAATTATTCCAAATTTTTCAACAATGTTTACAAATAAAGACTTTTTTTTGGTCCATAGAAATGTTTGGAATCCTAAAATTCAAAAATAATAAATATTAATTATATAATAACATTTACAATATCTTCCATTTTAATTAAAAACATTTTTTTTCATTATTACTTTTTTAATTACACAAACACACATTAGAAAATCGCCCTCAAATGTATCGTTCTCAACAAGATACAGTTTTCAAATTGATATATGTTTTATTATGGATAAGGCTACAATAAAAGAATTCCAAAAGCTATTTAATTTTCTTACATGTAAAAAACTTAGCTGGTTTCATTTAGTGGAAATTCCACTTAATTTGACAGCAAATGTTCTTTTCACCAGTTTCAATTAGCTTTTCGCAAAATATTAAATAATAATATTATGAAAAAAGAGGGGAGTAAAAGAAATCCTAGTAAGGACATAACTTTTGCTACATACAGTTGCTAAACAATAGACTAATTTAGATGAATATGACATAAATCTATATTTTAAATTACACGAAAACCCTCATTTCAACAAGCTTTTGTTTTCAATCTAATATACATTTTATTATCAATCAGGCAGAACGATTTTATAATATAGAGAGTTATGAAACTGTATAGTTTTTTGTTAATATTTATAATATTTTCATTATCCGATTGTTTTACTATATAAGAGTAAAAATGTTCCTCAAATTCTGTTGATACAAAACCACTGCAAATTGCATAGGCATCTTCATTAAATAAGAACATTTTAATTTTTTCCAAGCAAAAGCAATTCATTTTCATGTTTGCTGAATATGATCATATTTTTTGAATATGTTGTTCTTTTGTTAGCAAGACTGTTGCAGACTAATAATTCTGTATTTTCACTCATTTCCTCCATGCTCTGTAGCAATTCCCGATACTCTAAAAGGAACATTTTTATATATTTAGCACCTAATACTTCATTTATTACTGATGTTTTAAAATATTTTGAGTGGAATATACTACTCATCTTCAGTTTGTGAGTTTGCGTTGCTGTTTTTGCCACATTAATGAAGTTTCCTGTAAATTATGTACATTTCTTCCCCTTCACCGTCCGAGGGTTCTCCAGTATTCTTATAAGAATGCTTGTAAATCTCAGGATATATATATTTTTTTAATCGCAGTTTGATGCTATAATATCTTTAATATCACTTCTTTCTATATAAGGGTTCAAAATAGAATTCCGTTTAAAATATTTTTGTCTACAGCCATTTTAACATGATTTCTAGAAACAGAAAATTCCGAGCCAGCCGGTTAAAGGGTTAATGGAAAATGCTTACTTTCGTACCGCATACTCCAATATCTGATGGGAGGCCCTAACTTTCTCATTATTCTGGGATAATACAGAGGAAAATGTATTTTTGGTATAAGATATCTATGAGGAAATAACTGCAAAAATAATTTATGGTGCTCTGTAATATTTTCTGACAATTGATAGGTTTCAGATAATGAAATTGTTTGTGCCATTAGAGTATCTATAATTGTTGTCATTAACAGAAACAACTGCTAAAATTCTTCATCACGTGG
The DNA here is from genome assembly GCA_963932465.1 of Maratus speciosus. NCBI lineage: Eukaryota > Metazoa > Arthropoda > Arachnida > Araneae > Salticidae > Maratus > Maratus speciosus. The sequence continues at coordinate 143,123,712 of OZ010787.1, read as the reverse complement.
GATTTTATCTGCAATTAAAAGGAGCAAGTTTCTTATTACAGTCCACATTAGAAAGCACTTTTACCAGTAGAATATTAGACATTTGTTATTTTTTCCTATGTAATTGGAACTGGTGTGTGTTGAGATTCAGTTTTACCGTAGCTAAAATTAATAATTATGTCGTTTGAAATAGATAATGGGAAATATTTTAACTTGAAAATTAAATGATTTAAAATTAGCAGTGCTTCACTAGCACACCAACCCTCAAACAAATCGTGAACAACATCAAAACCTAAATTACTGGTTACATGAGAATAGCCTAAATCATTTAAAGGACAGTCACTTTTAACACCATATTTAATGCTGCCATCAAGTGCTCTTGCAACTTGTTCTTCATGAATATCTTTGCTACGTAATAAATATACATTTTCCGTGATCATCTCATGCATAGTACTTTTATGCACGTGGCAAAACCTACAAGAGTAATTTGCCGAGAAGCTTTCATCAAAACAATTTATTTTGAGCTAACTTGTCTCCAATCACTTGCCGCAAAGCAATTTTATATATCTTTCCATTAAACTCTATGCCTTGCTCCATAAGCTGTTGTAAATCATGCAGAAGGGCTCAAAAATTTTGCTATCCATATTTTTGGACGTCAATTGCAGAATGGACATTTACAATAAATATAGAATCTAAAGACGATTGTATAAATATGGGAAGATCTTTAATAAATCCTAATTTGTGGATGCAAGTACGGAATCCCAATGGATTGTTGACTCCTATATCATCTATGTATAATTCTATTATAATGGTATCTGCGGAATAGAAAATAGAATTTTAATAATAATAAAATCTATCATGTATGTCTCTTAAGGGGACGTAGTACCCTTTGAACTTTTTTTTAATTTAAATATTTTAAGGTACATTTTTTGACATAATGATAAAGGACTCAATGAAGAGAAATGATTCTATCAAGAAATTGTTCGATTTTCCTGGCAAGATTCGAAAAATTGAATTTTTTTTTTTTTTGAAAAATTTAAGTAAATTTTTAAATTATCTTCTCGTACAACTTTGAACATTTTGTGCTATTTTTTTAAAACTATTCGCAGAAGTGTGCTGTATAATTTTAAGTATCGGATTTATCATAAGTTAATTAATTGGGAGAAAAGAAATAAAATGTGCAAATACGTGTAAAATTACACTAAAAACTGAATTTATTTTACATTTTTATGTGTAAAAAAAAAAAAAAAAAAAAAAAAAAAAAAAAAAAAAAAAAAAAAAAGAACTTTTTACTTTACTGTAAATCCGATTCTTAGTTTTATCGAATAGATCGTAAGGAACAACCAAAAAAAATTCGAGTCAATTGAAAAATATACATCAAAATTTTATCACTTTGATCATGCCTATTCGTTGAAAAAGCACAAACTGGAAAAAAAAACACTTTTAAGTGCGGTTGATTGTGGCATTTAAAGAGACAGCGATATAATAAAATTACTTTAAACTGTATTTATAATAATAGGATCTTTACAAAACTTTATCATAATGTACTAGGGATAATAAAGCATAATTTAAGTAAATAATTAGAAAATCGATATTTCGTCAATTTTCGCCAAATGAAGTGTACCGGTTCCCCTTAAAGAAGAATCTCTTATTTGTTTATTCAATGCATATATTTCGATTATATCTATAAATGCCTCAACATAAATTATTCTTTTAATCATTTCAACAATTGAAATGTATTGACAGGTGTCTTTATTAAGCAATTGACAGTGAATGCGTTCCTTGTTTGATTTTTGCTCATATTTCGTTCCAAGTACAAAATCAACTGGTTCTATATAACGACCACTTATTTTAAGGTTCTTGAAAAAAAATTATGCTTTGAATCAAAACTAAGCAATGAATTGCTGCAGTCATCAAATGTTTTTATAAGATTTTGTAAGCTTTTCTCATTAGCAGTTTTATTTACAGAATTTAATATCTCTGATTTTAAGTAGGTGACAGTATCAGTTAGCCAGTTAGAAGTACGATTAATGGAACAGCACTATGAAAAGTACCCTTTTTGCCAATTGCTTCAGTGCAAAATTGCACAAGGCTTTCTTTAAAGTCATCCAAATTGTGTTTTGCTAAATTAGGAGAAAAATCTGTATCTACAGTGCTAATACATTGTTGTTGTTTTTTTCCAGATCTGCAGCAGATGCTGAGCTACTGGGTTGATTTGGGACTTCTGGAATTAAATTATTACTATAAAATCAACACTGATAATTTTTTATCCTGTTGAAGTGTTTGGTTTTTCATGTACATAAAATCTTTTAATAGGTCTTGCGTAGTTGAACAACATTTTAAAAGGCAGTATTTCTGATAGCATGGACAATATTGAATATCCTGATGCCGATTTCTTATATGGTTGCACAGAGCATGAGGAGAATGAAATGTCTTATAACAAATTATACAAAACATTTTAAACTGGGGGGATTTAAAAAAATGAAAGAAAGATGACTATAACTGAAGTAATACATAAAAATCTAATGATGCAACATAAAGCATGAGAGTGGACAAATACGATACAGTCAAACTTTGCTCAATAGGGAAAAAAAAGTATGCATAAAATCAAATTTAAGACAAAAGTAAAAAAGACTAAGGTACAAATGAAAATAAAAAAGAAATACTATAAAATTTGTGATAAATTAAAAGAAAGTTTGAAAAATCTTATCCCTGTCCCTATAATTACATATACATATAAAAACATTTTTTTCAGTTAGATAGTTACAAGTTTTATTTAAAAAAAAAAAAACCCACACAAATTCATTATTCTTTTCCTTCTCCCCCTCCCCCCCCCCCATAAATACACACACATACATCAGAACAAAATTGAAGAAGGTCAACTAATTGAAAACAGAAGCAATTTGTATATACATCTATAACAAAAACAAACTATACAATTCAGTATCAAATATGAAGAAATCAGACATTTATAAAACAAATGTGTTTTTAATTGAAAAATTTTAACATAAATCTATGTAAGGTTGTCTTATATTTTATTCCCTAACATGTACAGTATAAACTCCACAAAATCAAAACCATAAAAGGTTCTTTTCTAATGAAGCTGTATATAACTGATTACCTAAATTAGATAATTTATCTTTCAATAGCTGTTCTGAATTAATTATGTCCCACATAATTATTAGTTCTGCATTTAAAAGTAAAAGCTTTAGGTAGGATATTTGTTTAATCTTTGACTAAAAAAAATCACTGCCAGAGACAAAACTACTGTATCTACAGAATGATACAGTCAATAACATTTGAGAATTTCATTTACATTAGTTTTGACTGAAAATATCAAACATTTTGATATCTTAAAAATAAATATGAAGTATATGAAAATATCGAATATATCAAAAATCTTGTTATTTTGAAAATAAATATCGGATATAGAATATCATATCATGATATAAATCCATTGATATGTATCAACGAACGCCGTTCACATAAAATACTAGATTATTAATACTAACAAATACTAGTAATACTACTAAAATAATATTTTGTCCAATCGATTTTCTTAGGGTGTTTACAACAAATAAGGAAAGTTGGTTAATTTATTATTCTTAATAGAAGCAAATTTACAGGATTCGTACACGTTTCTTTAAATATAAATGAAGGACTTTTAAGGACTTTCAAGGACCAAAACCAATAAAAAAATGTAAGGGCCTACAAATTAAATCAACTAATAAATTATGATATGCATTTATTAATAAAAGGTTTCATTATTGTAAATAAAAGTTTTAAAACTTTCAAAATTCGGGAAGGGGGGGGGGGGAGATTTTAGCCTGTGGCAGTAGAAATTTAGAAAAATTTAAAATAACAAAAACAGTAGAAGAAAAAACTAGTTGGATGTGAAACCCAAAACTTTCTTCTATCCCATACACGTTAAATACTTCAAAATTCACTATCAAATTTAAATGGCAATCTACGCCAATCATGAGGATTCTAACATGCATTAGTTCGCGAGATATGACTATTGCTAAAATCTTGCAAATCCTGAAAAATGTAACATAGAAGCGCCACCTGTAGGGCAAAAGGAAAAATGTCAATTTCGGGTAGGAAGAAAAATATTGATTGATTATTTATTGTGACAATAAAATGGCATATAGAGCAGACTTTTTTTTCCAGTTTTAAAGAGTTTTTAAATTTTGAGTTAAACTTTTGGAGGAGTGGGGGAGAAAACGGGGAAGCGAAAATTTGAGGGTGAAACTCAGATGAAATTTTATTGAAATGAATGTGACGGAATGAATTGTTAATGAAATTTAGGAATGATTATTTATTCACTATAAAGTAACAAATAGAGGAGGAAGAAAATAAGTTTTAAACATTTTAGACTTTGGTATTGTGGAGAAGGAAGCAAAAAGACGAAGTGAAATTTCAGAAGAAGGAGAGGCAAGGGAGGGGGGATTTCTTTAAAAAACAGAAATCAAAAGAAATGCAGACGAGTTTCACCCTTGATTAAGAAATAATATGACAATAAAATTAAGCACTTTTAAGGGCTTTTGCAGATTTTGCATGAAAATAAGTACTTTTAACCCCTTGAGCGGCAAGTGATTGCGTTCCCGTAATGTTGAACTCACACCGGAATCTTTGAAAAATTCTATTTCAAAATAAGTAAATGCAATTTTATGGCTTTTTTCCACCAAAGTTAGAAAAGTAAAATTTAATAAATTTTTTCTGGTGTAAAACTTCATTAATCGTAGGTGGTACATAATATATACAGCCGCCCCTCAAGGGGGTTAAGCACCAAAAATTCCTTTTGAAAACTGTAAGCACTTTTGAGGATCGTACAAACCCTAGTTTAATCCCAGATAGCATGAACATTAGCAGCAAGTTTGATTTTTTTTTTTTTTTTACATTATCTTGCCGTGACAAATTTGAATTGAGAAATTCGCAGCAAATTCTCCACAAGTTATACCATCCCCTACTTACATGAGTAGTTTGTTGTGAAACTGATGGCAAGAATGTCTTTAATTCACGAAAGTGACGAAAGCAAAATATCCCTCCGTTCAGAGAATAGACAATCAGCACATACGCAGAAATTGCAGATATTTTATTCGGTTGGCACCGCTTTTTCTAAACGTTATACTTATCAAATACCAAAAAAGGCTCTTATTGAAAAGTAAAAATATTACCTTAACTTTTTTATGGTGATGAAAACGATGCATGCACCTTCTGACGGTGTGTTCGAATCAATAGACATGATCAGGTCTATGAGTTCCTCCGAAGGGGTTAAACTTTAAATGTAATATTTGTAAACTTATAGTGGGGCTTGGAAAGATTACTACTTTGCACAAAGTTTACAGTATTTTTGATTACTTGTTTGCCGTTAATTTGAAATAAATTTAATACAACATGAATTTAACTTGCCCGAAAAGTTAGCTGCAAGTTTAAAGTATGGTGACTTCGGCGTTTGCGTTATCTTGCTGCAGTCTTGTTAAGAACTTTCAGTCTTGTCATGCTGATCTTGCTGCAACTTTGTAGGATTTCAAAGCAAGACTGCTGCAGATTTTCTGAAAATTAAAAATGCTAAATGGGATGTTATTGATTTCATCAGAATTAATAAAATTCAAAAGTTATTCAAGAAATGAAACTGTTATACGAAATTAATAATTAAAAAGAAAAATATGTTATAAATACAGACACGTGCAGCGCATTAACTAAACGTATTAAGTCTGGATTACAGAACACAAATTCTGAATAAATAACAGTTATTTTCTAATTAATGCTTAATAAAAATAAAATGATATTACTTATTTTCAAAGATCGTATAAAAATCGATTAAGTTCCATTCTTCTAATTTGTTTCTTACATAATCCATGCCGATCGCGGCAATTTTCTGCTTGAAGAGTCGAACATAATATTTTGGTCGGTGCGAATGAATACTTACGTACTTAATTTGCCAATGCATTCTTCCGCGCTACGTAGCACATTTCTTCAAGATATAGTTCATAAATATGAAGGGCGCAACTTAAATATGCTTCGCGGTATAACGTTCATTATAGTATACACGTTCAATAAATAAGTTCTATTGATATCTTTAATATGCGAATAAAGTAACAAGAGTTTATATTAATATTTATTCACTAGCTTATTTTTCAGTCCGTATTGTCACTTATATTTGAAAACATCATGTACTCGTTTCTGAAGCAATTTTCCTTAAAAAAAAACGAGTACATTGAAGTTCTTATTTTTAAGTAGATTATTTTTAACAGTGCAGTTTTATTACGTTAGAAATAGTAAAATATTGCAAAAGTGCTTGAAACAATTTATTGCCTGTAGACAATAATATAACCGAATTCTTCTGTGTGTCTGTAAATAAGAGTTGTCTAACCTTTAAGCTTCCCCGGGTCACATTTGAGGCAAAAAAAATGTTTCGGGTCATATTTGAAGGTGATTCTTTCTCTCTGACCTCAAATGCACTCTGCTGATATTAACGATAATTATTAAACAAAAATGTTAGGAAATATGTAATTCCCAAGTAGCACAAAATTGCTCAGCCAAAGCTGTCTAATTGTTGTCCCACGTTGACCCACAGTAAGAAATGTCCGTCTTGTTGTACCATTGGCAAACAAAGACCCAATAGCGGCCCGACCGTTAGCTGCTCTGAATCCTGCTCCAAATTAAAGGGGCCTCTGTTTTCTTATTTCTATCATGACAGCTGTACCATTTGCCAATGGTTTCCACAAACTGCCAACGATGGGACAACAATCTTTTCTACTTGAGTATCCAACGAAATACAGAACATTATGACAAGCCACCTAATATTATGTTGATCCAAGACAGATTGGCAAACATTCGCAATTCTTCTTGGAGTGAAAGGTAAAAGTTCTTAATAAGTGACCGCATGTAGACTGTACTAATACAGGTACGAGTCTCTCAGTTTCGGTTCTGAAACGCTGCTCCTTTATCAAGTGAATTAAGAGAATAGGTTATTAATTAAAATAATTATACTCCTGAAACAATCGTAGTACATTTTTGGCTTTTTATGATGAAGCATTGACTTTTTAAAAGATTAAGTTCCATTCCCATTAGAATTTATTAATTTAACACTTAAAATGCTACATCTTATACTATAATGAGAGCAAAAATTGTGTGTGTGTGTGTGTGTGTGTAAATTTTATCTTGAAAACGGCTCTAACGATTTTGATTAAATTTTGCACCCTACCGTTTTCGGGGACGAAAAGACCATTGGGATGGGTCTCGTGTTCAAGAAAATTCGAATAGTGGGTCATTTTGGGTCATAATGGGTCAGGGTCAAACTAATTATATCTAAAGAACGGCTCGATCGATTTTGACTAAATTTTGTATCTAACCATTTTCGGGCACGAAAAGACCATTGGGATGGGTCACGTGTTCGAGAAAATTGGATTAGGTGGTCATTTTTGAATCATAATGGGTCAAGCTATTTTTATCTAAAAAACGGCTCTAACGATTTTCACTAAACTCTATATTCTACAGTTTTGGATTACGAGAAGACCATTGGGCTAAGTCACATGTTCGAGAAAATTCGATTAGTGGGTCATTTTTGGGTCACCGTGGGTCAAGCTAAGTTTATCTAGATAACGGCTCTAACGATTTTGACGAAATTTTACACACTACTGTTTTCGGGCACGAAAAGACCATTGGGATGTGTCTCGGGTTCGAGAAATTTCGATTAGTGGGTGATTTTGGGTCATAATGGGTCAGAGTCAAGCTAATTATATCTAGAGAACGGCTCAATCGATTTTGGCTAAATTTTGTATCTAACCATTTTCGGGCACGAAAAGACCATTGGGCTAAGTCACATGTTCGAGAAAATTCGATTAGTGGGTCATTTTTGGGTCACCGTGGGTCAAGCTAAGTTTATCTAGATAACGGCTCTAACGATTTTGACGAAATTTTGCACACTACTGTTTTCGGGCACGAAAAGACCATTGGGATGGGTCTCGTGTTCGAGAAAATTCGATTAGTGGGTCATTTTGGGTCATAATGGGTCAGGCTCAAGCTAATTATATCTAAAGAACGGCTCAATCGATTTTGACTAAATTTTGTATCTAACCATTTTCGGGCACGAAAAGACCATTGGGATGGGTCACGTGTTCGAGAAAATTCGATTAGGAGGTCATTTTTGGGTCACTGTGGGTCAAGCTATTTTTATCTAAAAAATGGATCAAACGATTTTCACTAAACTCTATATTCTACAGTTTTGGATTACGAGAAGACCATTGGGCTAAGTTACATGTTCGAGAAAATTCAATTAGTGGGTCATTTTTGGGTCACCGTAGGTCAAGCTAAGTTTATATAGATAACGGCTCTAGCGATTTTGACTAAATTTTGCACCCTACTGTTTTCGGGCACAAAAAGACCATTGGGATGGGTCTCGTGTTCGAGAAAATTCGATTAGTGGGTCATTTTGGGTCAGGGTCAAGCTAATTATATCTAAAAAACGACTCAAGACATTTTCACAAAGTTTTTTAATATACGGCCGTTTCTGGTCAAGAGATGACCATTGGGCTAAGTCACATGTTCGAGAAAATTCTATTAGTGGGTCAGAATGGGCAAGGGTCAAGCTAATTGAATCTAAAAACGTGCTCAAAACATTTTGACCAAATTTTATATTATACCTTTTCTGGACATGAGAAGAGAATTGGGCTAAGTCACATGTTCGAGAAAATTTGATTAGTGGGTCATTTTGGGTCACAATGGGTAAGGATCCAGCTAATTATATCTAAAAAACGGCTTAAACGATTTTGACTAAATTTTGTATTCTATCGTTTTCGGGCTCGAGAAGACCATTGGACTAGGTCGCATGTTCAAGGAAATTCGATTAGTGGGTCATTTTGGGTCGCAATGGGTCAGGGTCAAACTAATTGTATTTAAAAAGCGCTTCAAAACATTTTGACAAAATTTTGTATAATACCGTTTCCGGGCATGATAAAACCATTGGGTAGGGTCGCATGTTCAAGAAAATTCAATGAATGGGTCATTTTGGGTCCTAATGGATCAGGATCAAGCTAACTGTATCTAAATAACGGCTCAAAAGATTTTAAAAAAACTCTGTACTACGCTGTTTCTGGACAAGATAAAACCATTGATCTTGGGCCGCATGCTCAAAAAAATTCTATTAGTGGGTCATTTTCGTGATAATGGGTCGGGATCAAGCTAACGGCATCTCAAAAATGTTCAAACAATTTTGACAATTTTTTTTTGTTATACCGTTTCACAGTACAAAAAGACCATTGAAATATCTCACATGTTTGATAAATTTCGGTTAGTGGGTTTTTGAATCAACGTGGGTCAAGAAAATTCTATTAGTGGGTCATTTTCTTGATAATGGGTCGGGATCAAGCTAACGGCATCTCAAACGGCATCGATCTAGAAAACGACTAATTACTTTCACTAAATTTTGTATTCCATCGTTTTCATGCTCGAGAAGAGCATTGTGTTAGGTGGCATGTTCGAAAAAATTCGATTAGTGGGTCATTTTGGGTCACTATGTCTCAGGGTCAAGCTACTTGCATCTAAAACAGCAAGAATGATTCAGTGGGAATAATATACCAAGATAAACACAAAGCTAATTTTGACCGAGCTTTGCTCGGTCATTCCTGCTAGTTAAAATATAATTTTTAAAAGAAATGTTCTATTATCTGCCTGGTCGCATAGATTACAGCCTGCACTGGGGCGTGTGCAGCTCACGAGCTGGACAGCCCTACTGCAAATTAACGAAAAATGCTACGCCCACCACTTTTCAATTTTGTTGGAAAGTGTTAGAAATATTATTCTTTACAACTATCATTTAAAGTTCCTTTAAAATAAAAGACATAGAGGTGTAAGACATTCAATTGAAGGAAGAAGACCACATATTATTTTTTAATGCTCTGTTTATGTGAATGACAACGTGAATAATAAACTTAATTCCTTCTGACTTTGACAAAGTCGTGTAAACAAAGTTGACAAAGTTGTTGCTGTTCTCAAATCCAAAAGAGCTACTTTCTGAAACTTTTCTGAATTCATTTTTGTTCGGAAACACATGAAATTGGCAAGTGTTCTTATTTAGAAACTAAGCAATCGAATGGTGTTTTACATTTTTTGGTAAAGGTAGAAAATCTTTTAGAGCTGTTAAAGTTAAACCTAATTTCCAGACGCAAGAGCACTGGAAAGGAGAAAAATCTGTTGTCACATGACAACAATCGTTATAACCCGATAAGTAATATATTAAAAAAAAAATAGAAACACGATTTGATTCCAAATCGCTTCAATAGTTTGACCTGCCAATTTTATGCATTTATGTTTAAAAATGAGTCAGAAAGTTTCGCGTTGTTGAGCAGGGAATTTGAGAACTACCTTAAAACAAACCTACTTATTGTGGAGTCTGACACGGGGTAGAATACCTGAAGAAGAGACCTTCAAATGGTCTTTTCAGGTTATTTAATCTATTTTGGTAGGTAGTTAATAAAACGGATAAACTTGGTTTTAGCCCTAAACTAGATTTTCTTCTGTTCTTTAAAAATAGTAAATTTTTTTCTTCATCTAAGCAGGTGATTCTTGTTATCTGTTTTGTAAATCTTTGAGTACCGCAATGAGTAATGTCATTTCTATCTACTCTTACTTATTAAAGTTTTGTACCTTTTTATGGTACTGAATTAAACTTGCACCTTTCGAAACTTTAGAAAAAAAATTTGGAGATTCTTATGCAATATAAAATAATCTTGCTCTTTACATCCGTAATAGTATTGCGTACTGCAGTTTGCTTGTCCGAAATATTTGAGAAATAGAAATTTTAAAAATTTGAGCATGTTTGAGTGACTAATAAGTTATTTCTGGTCAAGATAAATTAACAAAAAATTAACTAAAACAATATTTCATAAAGCCAATATGTTTAAATTTATAAATATTTTCCCTATACTTGAAAAGTTATTATTATCATTACCAAATTGATTTATTTTTTTATATGATTAAATTTTAATAAATTTCAATTATCTCTAATGTAATCAACACTACAATTATAATTTACAATTATATTATCTATGTCTAAATATATATTCAATAACGTTATGTTTCGCTGCTGTACAAAATTTTCTTACCATATTGTAAAATTACTTTATATAGTTAAAAATCATAATAGTAGTTGTATCCTGATTTTAAGAGTTATAGTTTCTTTCCGCCTTCAAAATATTTTTCTCAATACTGATATAGTCCCTAATTTAGCTCATATGTAGCATACTAAAGCTGTAAAAAATCATATTCATGAAACAGGACAAATCGAATGCAAACAAAATAATTACAGGATTCATATACAAATTTTTAAAGTTTGAACAAAGACAATATGTAAGACAGTAGACAGTCATTCAAGTAAACAAAATTCTAAATAACTTATAGAAAATCACAATCAAGAAACTTGAGTGCACAAATTTTGGATAGTTCTAAAAGATACATTTTTGGAACTGGAAATAAGACTACGTTCAGATTTTTCTTTTCTTTCTGAGAGGGCATAAGCTATGCATACGTGTAATACGCTATATTATGTACATCTGTGCTTCTTCAAAAACAGTATTCGTAATTATCTGCTTGCTGTTTATTTAGTTTTAAGTATTTCGGTAAAAGCCATTTTACTTCAGTTATTTGGAAATAAAGCTATACAGGGTGTCCCAAAATGGTTTGAACGTCCTTTAATTTTTTACCTGTTGAAAGTAAGTGGGCAATGTAAATTTCAAATATTTTTTTTTAATAATGCAAGAAATGTTATTAAAATTCCCAGACCCCACATTAATTGTCAATTATTATTTTTTTTTTTTTTACATTTTTATACGGCACCCCTCTTCCCTCCCCCCCCCCAAAAAAAAAAAAATTGGTCGATTAAAATATTTTATCCTTTGTACCAACAAGATCATCAGAAAAAAATTACACACCTGTATCTTTTAAATTAACTGAATTAAGAAAGAGAAAAAAGCTAACTTATACCAGTTTTCCGTGCCATTTAAAAGACTATTTCATAAGTATATCTTTTAGGGCAGGAAAAAAATTCCTCAACAACGTTCAATGAAAGAAATTTTCTCACAAATCCAGTCTTGGCTTAATATGCCGCTTTCAGTACTTCTGTATTTATTTCTTTTTTATCATTATGCACCGAAACCATTACGGCCTTTAATCCTTCATAACCTGGCTGGCATTTAAAAAAAATCTATTTATGCGGAAGTGCAGGCAGGAACCTTGTGATATTTTGGAAAGCTTCCTTTGTTGTAAATTCTCTCATCTCTGCCGCTTCATGATCCTTTAAAATTAGTCCTAGAGTGAGATTGCCAACACGTTCCGCGTCACATGTGGTTTGAAAGGAGCATTCACCTTCTGAAGATACTTTTTTCCCTGTCTCCTTTCTTTCCAGCTTAGACGTGCAACTTTCCAAAGAAGTAATCAACCACCCTTGATTTTGTGGGTGCTGTTGTTTTCAGACTTATTTGTATTCCTGTTTTCTTGTCTTATCAAACAATATAAGTTCCAGGAAGAATTAAACAGAAGTTACAACGACCCTCAATGTTGAAAAATAGCTGGTTTTTAACAGAGCTCAGTGTTAGGAAAATCACATAATAACTTTTTAGAAAGAGACACTTTTAAATAGAATGGTATTTCATGCGAAACCTTCAAACTGTTGACAGTTTTTTTTTTTTTTTTTTTTTTTTTTCAGCGGTTTGATCAGTTGATTTTCTATTTTTATTTATTTATTTATTTTTATTTTTTTCGTGTTCGCAAATAGCGAGGAACCAGCACCTTTCAGCTTTGATCAGCGTCAGGACTCAGGAAGGAAGGGAATTTTCTGACATTATACTCCTCACTTTCCCTCTTACTCCAAAGCTAGAGAACTTGCTGTTCCACAAATTGAACGTACACAGCTGAGGGGTATAGTCAGGGATTATCAATGATTGAGGCTCGAATAGTTAACTATAAATTCGCCCCTTCTTTTCCTTCCTAGCAATTTTTATAACACTGAGCTTCGCCACTGTTGAATGATAAAGAAATGAATTTAAAATCAAATGTATTAGTAATTTTTGTTTTTAATTGTTTTTAATATTAATATCATTATTTATCATATTATTATTATTATAAACGATAATACATTATATAAAAGCAGTAAAATAAATTTCAGCTTTTGAAGTTAACCCTTTATACCTCCATCGCAAATAACGTCCGATCTTCAAAATCATTTCCTATTTAATTAGCAATTTTCATTTATTTATTTATTTAATAAGTTCGTAAATTGAATAAACAGAAAATTGATGAGACGGTCTGCAGGCTATTTAATGTGTACAACGATTTGTATGATTAGTATAAGCTTGTTTAAAAAAAGGGAAAATATATATATTTAACGGTTAAATTAACCTTATTCATGGCTGCAATATTTGAACACATGTGCAAATAGTAATGGGGTTGAAAACGTGTGTAATTTTATAGTGTAAGCTGAATTTAATTACTTTTTATCATATACATAATATTAAATGTAGTAACAGAATTATATATATATATATATATATATATATATATATTAATTAATTTATTTTTTATATATTCCATTTCAAGGCCTTTCTTGATATTCACTGTTCATTTTTCTTTTATTATTCTAGTTCATCCGTCGTTCGGGCATAGAGAGAATTGATTATTCAGCTTATAGCTTAATTCTCCACAGAAAACGACTGTTTTGCTTATACATGTAAATTCTGTGCCCTTAAAAGCGTAATTTACAATATAAGCATTCTTTTTTATCCATAATCGTATATGTTTTTTTTTGTTTTTTTTTTCTCATTTTTAACTTTCATAAGGTACTTCATTGGACTATACAATTTAACTAATATTTTCTTTCTGGTGTGTTTAATATTGATTTCATAATTATTGGTCAATTTCATTTGTTTCAATCGTATAATTGTACAAAAAGTTTATACATTTATATATACACACACGCACTATATATTCCAAGAGCTGACAACACAAAAACCTATGTTATCAAGCACAAGAAAAAAACCTTTATTTTATGAAAGAGTAGAAGTAGGAGAATCTAATGATCCATATCTGCCGGAAGTGAAGTGGTGCATAAGGCAAAAATTAATACCACTAGTGGTTGACTCGTAGGTTTATCATTGTGTTTGTCCTACAAACAAAGATATGAAAACATGGAGGACTGGGAGCAGGAAAACACAATGATAAAACTGCGAGTCAACCACTGGTGATATTGATTTTTGGCTTATGCACCACTTCACTTCCGGCAGACATGGATCATTAGATTCCCCTACTTCTACTCTTCCATAAAATAAAGATTTTTTCTTGTGCTTGATAACATAGGTTTTTGTGCTGCCGCCTCTTGGACTAATATGGCCATTAATCACCGGACACTTTCAATTTCCGACATTTTGTCGAATATTTAAAGATATACTTGTCGGATTTTTCTGGAACTTCAGCATTTTGAAGAATATGTTTCACTTCATATTTATCAACGGCTATTTGATCAGAAGGACAATTAGGGGGCAAACAAAAAATCAAAGAAAAAATAATAATATTTGGAATCACCCTGTAAAATAAAATGCACGAAATGATCTATCGCTATAGCTTACGAATATATAGATATTGTACAATATGTGTATTCATTTGTGAAAGAATAATACATATATTCATAGAGATATATAGATTTTTTTTTTTTTAAGTTCAAAAAATTCTTGCATGTTTTTTGTTTATATCATACAGGGTTTTTTAACAAATTTAACGCCAGTTGCAGAAAATTTGACAAAATGTAATAGAAATAATATAGTGTAATTGGAATGTATAATATTAAACATTTGATAAAATATGAGCAGTTGTATTAAATATTTTTTATCTGCGCATACGCGCACGATAAAAAATGTTTTTTTTTTTTTTTTTTTTTTTTTTTTCATGATTTAATAGTCAATTCTATGGTGCAACTCAAAAAAAAAAAAATCAGTCAAATATCGGGGAAATTTAGAAAGATTTCGGCGATAGAGTGCGGTGATTTTTAGTTGTTCTCTAAAAACATACAAATGATAAGGGGTTTTCCATAAATTGTCGTTTTTAATTTTAATTTTAATTTCATTTAATTTTTTTATTGATGCTTTAGTTCTTCATGAAAAACCACCAGAATGAGCCCATTCCCAAAAAAAAAAAAAAAAAAAAAAAAAAAAAGGATCAAAATCCAAACATTTCTTCTAAATCTACTGGTTGACATTAATTAAATAAGAATTCCTTTGCTCCTGAAAGCCAGTTAATAAAAAATGACAATTTGTGAAAATTCCTTATCATTTAGCAGCTTTTAGAGAGCAACTAAGAATCAGCTCAGTATATCGCCGATATCTTTCTGAATTTTCGCGGTATTTGACTGTTTTCTTTTGTTTTGTTTTTTATGAGTTGCTGCTTAGAGTTGACTATTAAACCATGAAAAAGATATTTTTTATGGTGCGCGTATACGCAGATAAAGAATATTTCATACAACTGCCTATATTTCATCAAATATTCAGTATATTTACATTCCAGTTGCACTATATTATTTCTACTACATTTTGTTAACTTTTCTGATACTGGCATTAAATTTGGTTGAAAACCCTGCATGATATAAACAAAAAACATGCAATAATTTTTTGAACTTTAAAAAAAAATCAATATGTCTCCATGAATATGCGTGCCATTCTTACACAAATGAATATACATATTGTACAATATCCACACATTCGTAAGCTATAGTGCTAAATCATATGCTTGAGTTTTATTTTACAGGGTGATCCCAAATATTATTATTTTTCGTTGGCTCCCTAATTGTGTTTCTGATGAAATCACCATTGATAAATATGAAGTCAAGCACATTCTTCCTAATCCTGAAGTTCCAGAAAAATCCGACAAGTATATCTTTAAATATTCGACAAAATATCTAAAATTGAAAGTGTCCGATGATTAATGGCCATATAGTAGCACACTCACACACACACACATATATATATGCGTGTGTGTGTGAGTGTGTTACAGCAAAAGTACACCAAAATTGATTACTCTCTCATATGCTATTTTTATTAAGATACTTATAAATAAAATACAGTTAATGAGTGAATTTGAGCTTCATAAGAATTTTGTCTTGTCTTTTTCATATAGATTTTCATTTAACGTTGAAATGCCAAAATTTACTAATAATGTTTAAATGTTAAAAATAAATAATTAATTAAAAGTATAGTAACTCTTATTTTGTTACAATTATTTATTTATTTTAAAGACATTTTCTGGAAAGCTGAAATTTTGAGAACAAAACGGAAAGTTGAGTAAATTTATTAAAGAAAATGTATTCAAACTGATTTTTTCAACATATTGTGGAATATTGATGTGGCTTAAAAACTAGAACAGTTCTCAATAATATTTGCAAGTAACATAATTTGCACTTCTTAATAATGAAAATATTTTATTGCTTTGCAGAGCAAAACTTTCAGCATTGTAAAGCAAAATTGAAATTGTCATTATAAAAACATCTGTGCTTCAATGATAACCTTATATTTTGATTTAATCAATTTATTTAAATCTTCTTGCTAATTTGTGCTCTAAAGGATATCACAGGAGAAGGCAATTCCTTCTTAAATTATAATTCTGCGCATATTTCCAGGAGTAAAATTATCTTATTGGAATTTTCTTTTTTATCGTGCCTTTGTTCTGTATCGTGTCTATGGAACTCGAGGGCGAATCGCCACTTTTAATAACATAAGAAAAGTAATAGAATGTTTTTACTACCATTTACAGGCTTGCCATTTTGACCGGTTGAAAACTTCGATACATCTTTTTTCTTTTTTAGCTTAAAGTTCTCACGAAAATCATATTACCTTTCACGGAAATCATATACTCAAGATAATCATATTTTATTAGTTAGAAATCTATATGGATAGTAAAATGGAAATCTTCAAGATACAGAATTAGAGCGCGCTACAGTCAGTAAACGATGATGAAATTTTTGAACGCGCATTTTGTTGTTGTTGTTTTTTAGAACAGCAGTTTCAAAATAGGTGACCATTCTAGCTTTGACTATTTTTAACCAATAAAATTTATCTTTTTGAAAATTAATCATCACACATTTTTCTAGTGCAGTACTTATAGTATTATTTCTAAATATTGTTATCTCGCTTTTCTCATTTACTTTAAGTAACGAAATGTTTGGTTGTAAATTTCCATTATACTTTGTACTGATGCTATTTCAGTAAAATGCATCTTTTTTTTTTTTTTTTTTTTTTTTTTTTTTTTTTTTTTTTTTTTTTTTAAACGGCTACACATTTCGCTAGACTTTTAACAAGAAAGTAATTATTTTGTCTCAGTGTTCTAGGTTATGTCTAAGATGAGTTATTCTGACCACTGCTTGACCTTCTTTTTTCGAAGCGCTTCCGCCCATTAGCTGTCAAGCCACCATGTTATAATATATAAACTAAAATATTCATTTTTCTACTTAAGTACATATATAATAATTTAGTTTAAGTGGATTTTTATAAACACTTTGTACCATTATTAAAGCACATAAATTAACGTCTGAATTTCACTCCAGTTGTTTTTATTGTATTTAACTGTATTTATAGTCTGTCTTAATATATGTGCACTTCGTACCACTTTAAAAGAAAAAAATTCAGAAAAGAACAAGTTTTCAAAGCGTCAAAGTGGTGTTACCCCGTTATTACGCAGGCCAACAATGATTTCCTAACATAAAGGACTGTGGGTTATTTAAAAAATTTTATGATACTAAATTCATATTTGACCTTAAAAAGTTCATAGGACATTATTATTGTTGTGGTTGTTGTCATCTTTTATGCAATGCATATTGAATATACAAGGTGAAAGTCACATTAAATTCAAAATGTTCTTAGTACATAACAAAGCTTAAAGAATTAAAATATGCCTTTTGCTTTTATTGAACCCGAAATGATTGAATTTCTGACGCATTATTATGAAATTTAGATTTAAATTTCAAGCTTCTTTTAAAAATCGATGCAGGAGAAAAATACTCATTAAAATTGTTAAAAGAAGTGAACCATTCATCCTTGTCAAGAAATAATACAATGAGAAAGACACTATTTAGCGTGAGAACAATATGTCTTACTCATCAATTGCATTAATTAAAGAACTAAAGAGAAAGAACCTAAAAAACAATTCTGGAAAGCTTCCCGGTTCATTCAAGGTTGTGTAAACTTTGAGACTCCTATCACTTTTAGACCTAAATTTCCTTTCTTATGATCCTTTCTTCCTATCTGTAAAACAATTTTTTTTCAAAATAATTATATTTTTTAATAATGTAAATTTAAAGAAAACCTTTTATTAATCAAAATATTATAATTTTCAGTTGTATTGTTTGAGATGCAAAAATATTAATTCCAATGGTAATTTCAAAGTAATTCTTAGTGCAAAACAAAACATAAACAAATAAAAATGTGTGTATAACTTTTTTTATAAATTCTGTCACAATTTTCAAAATATTAAAATTTCAAAAAATTTCCAACATTGAATGGATTATTTTCGAAAGTAAAAAATATAGATTATTATGCATCTTTGAAACAAACTTTCAATAAATGGGGACAAAAAATGTCTAAATTTTTTTATCTGGAATTCCTAGACATGTTGTGTAAATTATATCATACTACTGTCTTTGAAAAGGATATGATTTCTTACTGTATGATCATATACAGATTCACTAGTAATACACTGTAAAAAAAATTCCGCAACGTTCCTGGGAAAAAATGGGCAGCTGAGTTGCCCATTATTTCCAAGAAACATTTCTTGAAAATGACTGGTACTTTACTGTATATGTTAAAAACTTTCTACAGAAATGCCAGTAAATTTCCTGCGAAATACCAGGAATATTTCTGTTGACAGCAAAACATTACTGACATATTCAAGGCTGGAGTAGCACAAGAGCGAAAAATGTCCAGACCCGGGATCGAACCTGGATACTTGGCGTGCCGTGCCAATGCCTTACCTGTTAGGCTATCCGGACCGATACCTGCTGATATAATTCACTCTGGATGTTCGTTCCCTTCATTATGCCATTACTGACATTTCACAGCATGCGGGATCCGCAGACGATTTTTACATTTCCAGTTGACAATTTTCGCTTTATTATCATTATTTGTTAGAATGAAAAAATATTTTGAAATTGACATCAAAATTATTATTTATAATTTACACGAAAAAATAAATTTTCAGTTAAAATTCAATAAAGTAAATATATATGTGATATATTGTTTCTGAACTTTGCTTAAAATATAAAAATATATAAATGTAAATTAGAAAAAAAATCTAGACATAAAATATTTTGGATTTTCGTCAGTGATTATGTTAGTTTACAAGTTAGATAAAATACATATAAATTTTCATGAAAAAAAAACCGAAACGTAATTGTATATTTTTTCCGAAAATAGAAAAAAAAAAATCAAATTTGCAGCAATTCAAAGTGTCAAATATATGTCAAATTTAAATCAAATTGTAATAAAGTGTTAAAATATAAAATTAATTAAAAAAGAAAAAAAAAGTCAAGAGGTAGCATCGAACCCGGGCCGTACGGGTGGCGTGCAAGCTTTCTGCGTCCACACCACAAAAGACACGTTGAGAGCTGCAAACTAATGGGTATTTGAAACGTATGCTAAAACTCGGCATCTAATTTCTGAAAATCTAAGGCCCATTTGAAGAAATCTTTTCACAAGAATAATTAGAGATAAGAACTCTAAAACATACTTTAAATTAATCAAAATAGGTGAGAATCATATTTGATTGTCCCCTGGTTAATGCAGATCCAAATAATAGGTGTATTTTTTTTTACACAGTTTGCTCGTTAAAGATTTCACAGACAAGTACAAGAGATAATCTCTTAGTGATGTCACAGAGGTATTGTATTTTCATCTGAATTATCTTGACAATAGAGACGTAAAGGATTATGTCGTCTATTGATTTATTTGCATTCCATATTGATTTTTTTACATTCATTTAAGGAATTCGTTTTCGACACTCGCGCGCGAGCAACGGATTATAGGGAAAAAAAATAATAAATGGCGGCCGCAGCGTTTTGCTGTTTCCAACTTTTGGTTCAGGAACGTTTCAGATAAGAAAACCAGAATTTCACAGGAATGAGCTAAATTATTCTGAAAACCTGAGAAAAGGCGAAACGTTCCTGGATTTTACATGGAACGTTACCATTTTTTTTTACAGTGTATATAAAATGTGTCCTTTCTTATCATAGACTAATAACTAATTCCTAAACCGTTAATTTTAGAAGTATAGTTCCAATTACAAAAAATGTTTCATTTTTTTATCATATAAAAATTCATTCCCCTTCAATATAATTCCTTAGTAAAAAGTTACGAAATTTAATTTCTTATACCATCACTGGGTTCTATAGATTACATTTAGAAATATTTTGACAAGTAAAAATAATACCATTTTTGTACGACCAAAACTTACCTAGTTATGATAGTTTGAATTTTATGAATTTTCAGCTTTATCTGACACCTGAAATGTGTTTTTCCGTTTTTAGTGACAGAAAACGCATAAATTCATAAAATTCAAGTATCATAACCTAGCAAGTTTTAATCTTAGAAGAATGTAATTTTTATTGTTTTACTTGTAAAAGAATAAAGAAAGTTTTTCTAATATAACTTATAGGACCCATAGATCGTATAAAAGATTAAATTTCATAACTTTTAAAAAAATTACTGTTTTAACTTATATGAATGCAAAGATGATGAAGAATAAAATTTGAAACATTTTTAGAATTGATACTATATCTCTAAAATATATCGATTTAGAAATTAGCTATTCGTCAATGATAAGAAGGGATGCTCCGTATATTTACAATACATTCATCTGGAATTCCTGATGGGAAGTTTTAGATAAATATTGACAATATATTGAAAATTTGGTTCATAATACATAATATTTTATGTATATATCCACTCTTTTATTAAATTTTTGAAAATATTCCCTTCTCTGTTGACAGTTTTAAATATCATTTTATTACGAGATATTCTGATAAAACTGCGATGAGTAAAATTTAGAAAAAAATATTTTCTATTTGCCTATTTTGTTTCTGTACTCTTTTAAAATTCATATCGAATTTAATATTTTACCCTTTTCAAAGAATTTATTTCTATAATGATTTAGTACAGAATATTGAAAAAATCGGAAAAAAGCTACATTCTTTTAGACTTGCTAGTTATCCAAACAATATGCATACATGTGTATTTGTTGCTATATAGACAGGTTAGTTTGGCTCTTTTGACAAAAACAAATGTTTTAATTATTCGAAGTTGAGGCTGAAAATTTACAGAAAACAGAAACTCAGAAATTTAAATTTTAAGAACCTATAGCTTAATGACGTGCCGATTAAATATCAATAGCCATTCATAAATGAATTCTGTAAAATTTTAATGCATTTGGCTAAATTTAGAGTATTATTTCTGGTAAAGAATATACAGAGCTATAAAATCACAAAAAGAGATGTTAAACTGCCTGCGTTCATTTTAAAACATATTTAATATTGCATCTATTTAATAATACAACTTCCAATTATTTTTTCTCTTAAACATTGAAAAGGGATTTTAAAAACTACGAGCCTTAAATTTAAAATAGTTTTGTTGGATTAATAAGTAATCATTCAAAAAAATTAGTCAAGCAGCAATGCTTTTAATTTTGTGAGAATATTTTAGAACATTAATTTTCTTAATAGAAATTTCTTGGCTATATCTTTTACCATTCCTTTTTAATAGAGTTTATTCATACAGTTCTTTCAAAAGTTACTTTCTATGTATTATGAAAACTGGCAAAAATCAATCTTTTGTACAAAATCTTATATCTTTATATCGTTCAAAACCGCGTACATTGTTTGCTTGCAGTCAGATCTTTAACAGCGAGTTGGCTTCGATTAAAACAATTATAAACAATTTAATTAATCATTGTCAAACACTACATAATGAATTGGAGATTATCTGATTGTTAACAATTGCCAAAGTTCTAAAATTTTTGAAGAGGTCAAAATTTAGAGGTCACCTTTATAAGAAATATTTATATAATAGGAAAAAAATACGAGCTGAAATTATTATGACATCAACAAAATTTCTCCCTTTCATAACTGTTTGAAGTTAATGTTACCAAGTATTTAAGAAAGCAATTTAAAATTTTATGTTTTAATTTTAATTTTAATTTTTATTGCTTCTTTGTTTTATTTACGTTGAGCTTAAGTAAAGAAAATCACCTTTAATGTAAGATTTGAAAGTACTTGTGTATGTTTTATGTTTCATAAATTTTTTTCTCAAGGTTTGGAACTCAAAAGCCTTTGTCTAAAGTTAAGCAGGCTCAACCTTCACTTAACAAAGAAGCTTGAATGTTGCCAAACAGATAAGCTTTGAAAATACCGAATGCTGAGTGAGATCAAAGTATCTTTTGATATTTTTTCAATGTATTTGTTTCTAGTTTTTTATTTTGAATTCTTCTACACAAAATATTGTAGAAATTCCGCATTATACTTATGCTTTTTTATTTATCTTTGGAAAAAATCAGAGTGTTGTAGTCACTTTTTCAGTTACTGAAAAATGGGATATTTGTCTATCATCCTACTACCTTAAGTCAGGAAATCATAAATAAATTTGGGTAACAGAACATGAATGATTAAAATGGCCGTTTTAGAGAAAATTTTCGAAAATTGCTTTATTGTTTTATTTGAAAGAGCAATCTTTTTGAGATTCCAAATCTGTTTCAATTTTATTCCTACGATTATCTAGAACAGAAGTTGTGACCAATTTAATAAACAGGAAATAATGAGTCAAATAGCAGAAACCAGAAATAAGCATAGGAAAGCCAGTAGAAATATAAATAATGTTTCTATGCATGATTTTCTTACGCTTTTTACATAAAAACAGTAATAAACTTTGATTGACACTCCTAGATTAATTTTATAGGTAAGAAACAATAAAGGTAAGAAATCTTTAAATGCGATTTCTGAAAAATAAATTTTTCAGTTATTTCCATGTACAATAAACATTACATATTTTTTTTAAACATATTTCAGTGAAATTTTCTCAAAATGCTTGCCATATTACACACTATGTTCTGAACTAGAATATAAGCTCTATGTGGTAATATAATTATTTTGTAGGTACTCAAATATAAAAAAAGGATATTTTTTTATTAAAAAAGTTGAATTTTTTGACATATCTTAAAATACTCAGTTAATTTTGAATATATTGTAAAACTCCTAGTTCAGTACACAGATAAATGTAATACACTATGACGCAATGAGAATGACAATGAAGAAATTCTTACATACTTTGAAAAATATTTATTCAATTTTCAAATCACTGCTTGAAATTAATGTGCTGTACATATAAACAATATTTATAACAAAGAAAAGTGGAATTGTGCATATTGCAATAAATTAAATGGTAACAAAAATAAACTGCTGTCTCAAAAGTTTAGACACAAATTAAATAAAATCGAAATAAACAATTTTTAAAACCTGGTTGCGCATCCATGCTTATGTATTACGTCATATACACGAGATTGCATGGAAGAAACTAAATCTTGCATAGTTTGTGGATCGATATCGTACCATGCATTCTCAATAGATGTCTTAAGTTCCTTTTCAGAAGAGTATTGTCTAGCGTTGCTATAAACTTTGCGACACATGATGCTCCAAAGGTTTTCTATAGGGTTAAGATCTGGGCTACATGCTGGCCAATCGAAAACTCTTATATTATGGGAATTAAACCAAGATTTTGAATGTTTTGCAGTGTGAATTGAAGCATTGTCTTGCTGAAATTCCCACTGAGGACCCCCTAGAAGCTCAGCAAATGGCAGTAGGTTTTCTTCTAATGTCTGTGTATAATGCTGTGAAGTTTGACGACCACTGGTGAAGGTCAGAGATACTTGTCCATTATAGCAAAAGGCTGCCCAAACCATCACCGAGCCCCTCCTTGTCTGCGACTAAAAAAACGTCGAGGTTCCTTCCGCAAGTCATGCCAATACGATAAACAACCATCTGGACCATCCAGATTCCACTTTTTTCATCGCTAAATATGACTGACTGCCATTTCTCTCCATATGACATATGCTTTCGAGCCCACATAAGTCTTTGTAACTTATGATGTGGTTTCAGAGCTGGTTTCTTCTGCATTTTGCTATAAACGATCGTCCCTTTTTCCAAAATTCGTCTACGAATCGTATCCTTTGATACAGAGAGTCCCGATGAGCTTTGAACTCCACGTACGCTCATTTGTTGAGTACTCGCTAGTCTTTGTATCAGGCGATCCTCTCGTACATTTGTCACACGTGGCCTCCCAGACCGACATTTTGCTTTATATTCGGAACCACTCGATAAAACTCGATAAATAGATTTTTTTGACCTATTAATAATAGCAGAAATTTCAGAAACGCTCTTCCCTTCACCTTTCAACTGCCAAATCCTTGAAACCTCATTCACTTGAATTTCTTTAGCTCTCGGCATGTCGACTATGAAGCGCAATCGTTTGCAGAACTTAAGTACTCCAAATTTGTGACATCATCGATTCTAAATTTGCATATGCCAGCGAATATTCAAAGAAATTTAGAATAGTGTCTAAACTTTTGCGACAAGCACATTTGAATTTTTATGAAAAAAATTAGTATTATAGCAAATAAAACGACTGTCTTTTGTACATAGCATTTTAAATCAGTTTTTGAATATATTTACAGGTTTTTGTAATTCTGACGTCATAATTCTACATTTTAAAGCTGAATGACGTCATTGTCTAAACTTTTGCGTCATAGTGTAGTAGTATGTAGTACAAAGGAAATTGAAATATATTTAGTTGAATTGGGTGTACGCTGTCTGGCGTAAGCATAAAATTTTGCTAAAACAATAAAAACATTTTTTTTAATCTTATGAAGATATTGTTAGCATTTTATGTTTTTTCATCATTCTGTATTCCAATTGAACTAAAAATATGAGAATTTATTCAATATTGTATTTTCTTGCAAGCGCTTCGAACGTATAGATTGGATCTGGCATTCTATTAATAGGACATGTCTTTTCTTTTGTATTATTTTGTATTAACAATCATTTTTGTTATTATATGCATATAGTAATGATAGTATATGTCTATACATTTGTTATTATGACTTCATTTATGTTTCAGCGTTTAGTAATAGTAATAATGATAATAATAATAAAAGTCTACTTCATTCTCTTTACACCGTTGGCGATTCTTTTATTTCAAACATATGTTTCACTCTTCAAATTTAAAATAGAAGCTAATTTTCCTAACGTATAATTTATGATAAAACATAAAAAATATCAGAAAGTTGTTATGTCTCTCTAACACTGCTGTAATACGACATTTTCGAAACATTTAAAAAAATTTTCCCTTAACATATGAATAGTACGCAAGCTAACTAGATTTCATTCATTCTACTCATTAGATTTCAGTAGATGACATATTCGTTAAGTTTCAGTAAACCTTAACTTTTGTAATATGCATGGCTAATTTTAAAATTATTAACATAAAAAAATCAAAGCCTAAAAAAAATAACTTCATTAAATTACAATTAAATCAAAAATCATCCATATATAATAATATATTCTAATTATTTTTGTATAAAACTATTCCCGTTACAGAGTCTATTGTTTTAAAATAAACAGGTGTTTTACGTCTACCTAAATATTTCATCGGGATTGACATACTTTTTACGAAAGTTTGTATTCAAAAGGTTAGACGAATAGACATCAAATTTGGAAATAGTGACAAAATGCACTGAATATGATAAAAGAAACTAAAAAATAATAAGAATTATTTTTAATAAGTTATAACAGTGTTTAATAAGTTATAAAAGTGAAGTCATAATAAGGTTATAACAGTGTTGTTAGAGGGGGGGGGGGGATTCAGATTTCATCTTTAGGTCCTTAAACTGATTAAAATATCGATGCACTGATAACTCTTGAGTTGATACTGATGAAAACATACTGATATTGATGCATAAGACACGCACATCAATTATCATTCCTCTTCAGCCAATCTCAATCATTCATATTTTGTTAGAACTAATATTTTCATGTATTTATTAGTCTGTTTTTCTGTGAATCCGAGTCTGTTTTTCTGTGAATCTAAGTGCTTAATGTTATGTACAAATAAAGTGTAATGGCACATGATTAATATTATTAGATGGAGACTTTATTTTTCTCATTTTGCTGTTATAAACTAACATGATAAGCTGCATGTTTATATATTTTAATTTATTTAATCTTTTTCATAATTTGCTATTTTTGTTACAGATATCATTTACCTACAATAATGCACGTACGGGTCAATATCTGAAAACTGGACAATTTCACTCCAGAATATATATATTTTTGAATTAATGTACCAACTTCCAAATACAATTATATACTCTGATAAATGTTTTGTCATTTGATTGTTGTTGTATTTTGAGATCAAGGATGTATATTTTATGCGTAGGATAAACTTTTATGGAAGAAAGTATCTGTTAACACCATAATCAGTGTCTAATAATTGGGACTGAGATGATGTTTTTGTCTTAACGTCTGCACAGCCATTTTATTGAATCATTTTGAACACATGTAAATAATTAAATATTCCATGTGACATTTATATGTTACAGAAATAAAGTTGCAATAAGCTTTATTTTTATAGATAAAGAGTTAAATATGGGGACATGAATGATGCTATAAAAAAATACTCATCCCTTTTCAGATCAAAAACTAAATATTTCTAAAAATGAAACAATGAGAAAAACAACTTACCTTCATCCATGGTGGATAGTTGAACTGTATTTGCTGTTGCAATGGAAATAATTCTGCTATCGCCACCTAGTATCTCTTAACCTAAATGTGTGGTTAGAGAGACTGAGACGATGGTCAACCGCAGGGACAAATATATTTACTACAGTATTTTACTATGCAGTCTATACGAGTAAAGGAGAATTATATTTTCCCATACTGTATATATATATATAGGTATAAATATATAATAGCAAAAGTTAAAAATATTTATAAAATTTTTTACAGCATACATTTAACCCTCTAGTTCATTCTGTTGCCAATTGGCAACATATTAAATTTTCCATCCTTATTGTTTATTTACCGTTGTCTCTTGACAACTTTATGCTTTACGTATTCATGTTGGTCCGATATTCAGGCTTAGTTCATAAAAAGTATGATATCTGGCAACAGTTGTTTATAAATTACAAATAAAAAGCAACTTTTGATACCTTCCATTTTGTTAGCCATACTTGGATTTCATTTCATTTCTTGGAACTCGTATAAAAAATATTTAACATGCAAAATTTCATTTGAAAAAAATACTTCTGAAAAGAATATACTTTTAAAAGTTGTTTTAAATAATTTTCAGTAATGTTTATTGGAACAAAAATTGCATGCACATGAATATACATTTGTTGCCATTTGGCAACACCATGAATTGAGTTCCGCTTTTGTAAACATTTTGAGCATTGTTTGTTTCATAACTGGTTCGCATGATATTTAATTTTTTTTTCCCCTTTTATCACCATATGTCACCCTAACTCGATAAACGACTCTTATTAAATACAAAATCTTCTCAGTTTACTGTAAAACCAGTGCCTGACTCATGCAGGGGCATGCGGGCAGCTGCCCCGGGACTCGCGATTTGAGAGTCCCCCCTAATGGCAGATATAAGTTTTTTTGTTAAACGGGAGCCAAATGATAAAAAATGGCCAAAATACTTCTTTTTCAGATTTAAAGGAGCACTAATCTCCTTCCCTTGTGCTTCCGTGTCCATGGATCCCTGAAGGTACAAGTTACATCATCAAAAAAGCCAATGATTAAAATTTTATAGTAACAACTTAGTAGTCTATTGTTTTCAGCTTTATGAAACTTCTAAAGATGCCAGGAAGGATAAAATTGATCACTGGCCACAACACTTAGATAAAAAACAACGGTGTAAAGCTCTGGGATGTATAGGTTACACTAGAGTAAAATGCATTGTTTGGTACCTCTATGTTTAAACAAAAACGATAAATGTTCTATTGGTTACCATTCATAACTTTGATAAATATTATTGATATAAAATTCTATAGTATTCTGCTGCATTGCCCGTATATTTATGGAGTATATTTTATTAGCCTATGATTTTTTCATTGTATTTTGCATGTGATATTACACTTTATAAGCCCACTTTGGTTTTTAAATTTTAAATGATTTCAATTGGTTTAAAATACAGGATAAATACGGCTGCTTTTCAGCATTTTATTTGTATTTATTTAATTATATTTTGTACAATACTTCTATTGTGTTCTGTATCAGTACAGCATATCTTCTTATTCGTTTATAAATTAAAAATGATTCTATTGTAGCATCTAACTTCATATGTTCATTTAATATCTTTGAACTATAATTTGTACCATTATTATTTTGTTGATACATAACAATTAATGTATAGTATTATTACATGCCGTCTTTATTTAAATTTTGGTTAATATTGTTATATGACTTGTAAGTTAAATTTTGATTTAAAATTATTATATCTATATAGTATATATATATATAATTTTATTTTGCTAAGTGTATGTGAATATGCATTTAAAATCTTATAATTTACAAAAAAAAAATTGCAATAAAACAGCACAGTGTTGTTAGTTGGCAAAGTTAATTTTTTTTTGTGTGTGTTAATGCATGGTGTTGCCATTTGGCAACAATTTAAAAAACTTCAAAATACTAAAAAATATAAGAGTGAAAATTTTTTCAATATTTTTCCTGTAATTTATGGCCGTCAAGGAAGCAAATATATTTTTTTAAAGAAAAAATAAAAAATCATGCACTAGAGGTTTAATATTGGATATTTGTACCTGGAGACAGGGACTGAAATGATGATTTCGTTTGTTCAAAACTTAAAATTAATTATTTATACATCATCATATGTCCATTTATCATTGGTAATTGTTATAACATATGTTACAATAAATTACATTTTTCAGTTTTTGGTTTTAGAATAATTAATGGAATATTATTGGCAGGGGACGCAAATTGTCCAATTTTCAGATATTGACCCGTACGTTATGTGTAAATATTTCTAAACTTACATAAAATATTTTTTAAATATATTTTTGCAAAAATATTCATATATTTTAACGAAATCAATCTTTTTGCAGGTTTTAATAAAAAAATAATGTAAAAAAGATAGATTAGATAGTATTTGCTACAGAAATAAAGCAGATAGTACAAATAAATGTGCAAATCACGAGAAATTAAAACCATATCAAGATGCTTTTTCAAATCAACAAGAATTTAGATATCATAACGGTTGTCGCCAAGTAAATTTGACTTGAACATTTTCTTGGAAACAACATAAATACTACACATATTCATTTAAAAATCTTTCGCCAACAATTGTTAAAATTAGTACATTTGATTAAAATTAAAACATATTTTGCCAGCATTAAAATGGCCGTTTTGGTAAAAATTAAAAAAAAAATAATCTTTTATTTAAAGGAACACTCTCTTAAAATTCCAAATATGTTTCAATTTTATTTCTACGATTACTAGAAAAAGAGTTATGGTCAATTTAATAAACAGCAAGTGATAAGTCAAATACGGAAAGTGAAAACTTAACTGACTCTTCTAGATTAATTTTATAGGTAAGAAATAATACAGACAAGAAATCTTTTAATGCGATTTCTGGAAAATCAATTTTTCCGTTATTTCGATATATAATAAAATTCATTACATGAAATATTTTAAACATATTTCAGTGAAAGTCTGTCAGAATGCATTCCACATTACTCACTATGTTCTGAGTGAGAATCTAAGCTCTGTGTGATAATGTAGATATTTTGTAGGTACTCGAATATAAAAAAAAATGGTAATTTTTAGTAAAAAAATATGTATTTTCTGACATACGTTGAAATATTTCAGTTAATTTTGAAGATATTGTAAAACTCCTACTTCATTGCACAGGTAAGTGTAATAGTAGTATGTAGTACAGGGGAATTGAAATATATTTAGTTGAATTGAGTTGCACGCTTAGCGTAAGCATGAAATTTTGCTAAAAAATTGGCAACCCCCCCCCCCCCCATCTTTTAAAATGTTGTGAATATATTCCTAGTATTTTTTTGGTTTTTCATCATTCTGTATTAAAAATGAACTAAAAATGTTTGATTTATTCAGTATTGTGCATTTTTTTTTTTTTTTTTTTTTTTTAGTGCTCTGAACGTAGGCAGATACCTTAACCCTATATGTTCCTTCATTACTTTTAAGTACCATTAAAGAAATTTTCATGTAACATAATTTATTTAATCCATCTATTAATAAAATTTAGACTTTACTTTCCATACAAAATACTTTGCTACGTCACATTCAGAAGGCGCAACGAAACAATCGACGTAGTGGTTATTTTTTCAACAATTTACTTAGGTGTAGTTTTTCTCTTATTAAAAAAATGTTATATGAAAAATTTTCAAATACAAAAACCTTTCCATTTAAAGTTAGGATTCCAATATATTTATTTGCACTGTTTTATAAAAATTGGGAGATTCCCATAACAGTATTTTTTGTTAATTTAATTATTTTGTAAATATTTTACAAAAAGAACTATAACTACTTATTTATCAAATCCGTTTAAATGGAAAAAACTTACCTAAATTTCAAATTATTATTATATAAATTTTCTAACATATCTTTAGACGTAAAGGAATATGATTATTGAGGTGAGATAATTATTAAAATGATAACTGAGTGCGATAATTATTGAGGTAATTACTTTTTTATTCATAATTTGAGGCATAAAGCGCTAAACTAAAAGAATCATTTTTACGAAATACCTAATTCAGCTAAGAATTAGGTTGTTATATTCTCCACCCATTTCTCAAAACACATTGATAAAAAAATTTTCATAATTAAGATTTTCTAATCCCGTAGAAGATCGAAATCAGAAAATAGTATCGAAATAATAAATTACTCCTCTAAAAAATAAGAGCAAAAATGCTTTTGACGTATTTTTAACAACTGATACATCTACTTATGGTAAATGCGCCTATAGTGGGCCATGTGCCAGTAATGTGGCACTAATTTTTAAAGTTTAAAAACAAGCCCCCGAAGAATTTCTGAAAAACGACTGAACAAAATCTAATTGGCTAAAACCTTTAACTGTAACTGTCAGTAAAACAGTTTGAAATAACTGAAGACCTGAGTGGAGGAAGATGTTATGTAACAAAAATTAGAATTCGAGAAAATTGAAGCGAAAGTTTTTGTTGTAATTAAGTTATTTATTTAATTCCTTCTTAGTAGCATATGTTTGAATGTTAATAGGTGATACTAAACTCTCCTAGAAAAGAACATTAGCATTTAATTATTAAATATTAGAAATTATTTTCATTATTTAAATTATTATATATAAAAATATTAAATATTATAAAAGATACTGTCTCATATCTTCAATACTAAGTAGAATTTTAGCGTTTTAGTTTTACCATATGATATAATATCTCATAAAGCTTTCATCCATAAAATAAAAATATTTTTGAGGAAATGTATCATAATATGTTCTTCCGCTAACAAGTAGAGGGTCCGAGGTTGGTCTCACCGAATGCTATGAACATTTGTGTATCGATAGAGTACAGTTAGTAGATAAATATATGAGTGTCATAAAGCGCAACCATATTAACGCATATTTCACAAGGTCTTGTGAAAATAAGTCGCAAAGTTTAAGCTACAGTTCATAATTAGATAAATTTTCTTCTTTGTCAAGCGCTTTAGTAACATGATCGTCAGGACGCTGGATTTGAGCTTTTTCTGCCCGGCTTCAAATCCGGCTCGGACTTGTTTTTCGGAACGAAAATTTTTATCAATCATTTTCGAACCGCAATTGAAAAAATATGTATAATAATTGAAATTTACGAAAAATATGAATTAAATGTATGTTTTGTAGCATATAAGTCCGTTTTTTAATTACGAAATCTTGCATGTTTGAATATATTATGAAAAGTAAAAGAAACAAAAAACGCATATTTATATCTATAGATCAGAATTTTGTTATTGTTATTTAAAATTATTTACAGTTATTTCAATGAATAATCTACTATTTTTCACAGAGAAGTAAATTAAAACACGTGATATAAATGCGTGAATAATTATATTAAATTAATTTTGTTTCTATATGAAAGTATTTCGAATATTTGATGATCTTTTTAATACACTTTTTAAAATTCTTAATATGACTTTTTTTTTATTTCGGATTTTTGGTTTTGTAATTATTACCAACATAATAACTATTTTCAGCAATTCAATACCTTTTTAGAACTTATTTTTAAGCACAAGCACAGTTATTCTAACTATAATCATAAGAAGCCAAGATTTAAAAAATTCAAAAGTTAAAAAGCGAGTTGCATGGGTCGCAGCATATAGAACAAATTCTATTGTTCTTACCAGTATATTTTATGAATAATCCTCATGATACGTTCCTATTGCAGTTCTTGTAAAAATGTCTTTTGAATATTATTGATAAAAGATATTGATAAGAACAATAAAATTTTGCCTATATGCTGCGACCCCTGGAGTTGGTAAAAAACGATACATTTATTTCACTATGAAAAATAGTAGCTTATTTATATAAATAACAGTAAATGAATTTTAAAATTAGCTTAATTTTATGGTCTATAAAAGTTCCAATTGACTTTTTTTTAGTTTGTTATTATTATTATTTATTTATTTTATCTTTACTTTTCATTAAATATATAAATATACAAAAATTCTCACTTAAAATTGCATTTACATAATTAAACTGCATTATATCAAAATATTAAACAAAAAAATTTATTTCCGAAAACAATTACTACGTAGACACTTATTTTAATTAAAAATCAAGAATCCAGACTTTAAAAATCATATTAAGAATGTAAAAGCATATTTTTAATAAACCATGAAATAGTTGAAGAATTTGAATGCGGAAACAAAATGAAAATAATATATTTGTTCATTTATTTTAATTTTTTTCTATGTTAAAATTGTTAATATTCATTGAAACAACTGTAAATAATTTTAAATAATAAAAAATTTCTAGTCTATAGACATATAAATACGCGTTTTTTTTTACTTTTCATTATATATTTAAACATGCAAAATTTTGTAGTTAAAAAATAACTTATATGCTACAAAACATACATTTAATTAATATTTTTCATAAATTTCAATTATTATACACATTTTTTCAATTGCAGTTCGAAAATGATTGATAAAAATTTTCGTTCCGAAAATGAAGTCCGACCCGGATTTCAAGGCCGGGCAGTAAAAATTCAAATCCAGCGTCCTGCCGATTAGGCTACTGAAGCGCTTGCCAAAGAAGGAAATTTATACAATTATGAACTGTAGCTTAAACTTTGCGACTTATTTTCTCAAGACCCCCTGGGGTTGCGCTCTATGGCACTCATATATTTATATATTAACTATACTCTATCGACACACGCATTCATCGCATTAGGTGAGACCAACCTCGGACCCTCTGCTTGTAAGCTCTTCAGTTGTTTTGTACTATTGGTGATGGATAAGTTGATTTTCTAAAGTTTCTTCAAAAATGGATGTTTAGCAATTTCTTATCTGTTTCTTTAAGAGGTATGTTTTCATTAAAATATTGGTTCTTTAACAGTTTGTTTTACTTCGCATTAGAATTCCGTTTTATATTTTATTACACACTGAAGTTTTTAAATGATCCTAAAATATAAAAGATTTTATTATTTTTAAGGTATCGGCTATTTCTGAATCATATTTCTTAAACTGTTCCAACATCGGGCAGACCGGCCCGTTATTGGAGAAAATACTAAATTATATTTTAATATGTAATTGATTTGAATTTATTGTTTCTTGGTATTCTAAGCCTTTGTATAAAATTTAAATAAATAACAAAATAAATTCCCATTATACTTGTATAACATTTAAAATAAGTAATTTATTTTTTGAAGAGGGGGCAAGAATAAAGAATAATACATTTAATTAATACATAGTACATTTTTTATTTATACTATCATAATAGAATTTATAATGATGAGATATTGTCCTCAATGGGCTAAAAATTAAGCATTGACCAAGATCTTTAAATAAAAAAGATTAAACTATTAATGTAGACATTACTGAAGTGTGCTGAATCAACAAACTTAATAAAATATGTAATGCTGCGAAGTAGTGATTATACAAACACCCCCTCTCTCTCTTTTTTTAAAATTAACCACTGCTCATAAATTTTCCATACAACACCGCTCTCCTCCATACTCTAACATCTACCCACCCAGGCATCCTATTATTGTTTTTATTAATTAGATTTTTTTTAGTTTTTATTATAAATGTGATAAAAACACTCAATCAGTTAATTGTGTCTAACATCTACCCACTCAACATCCATTGGTGAGATCATGATGTACTAATTATATATTAGAGAATATGTGAATTTTTTAGGAAAACCATGATCTAATGCATCATAAATTAGTTGTTTAATGTTGTTAATAAGATAAGAAGAACACAGGCTCTTAATTCAATACATATGATTAAGGAGTATATCACAGTAAACTGGTATACGAAGACGTGATTTAAAATGAGTATAAGTTTTAACTTTGAATTGAAAATCTTTACGTTTGTCATAAAGATCAGTCACTGTTTTGTTATCCTTTAGTAAAAATTTTAGACCTAAAATTTTAAAGAAAGTTACTGGCACCAATCGATCGGAAATAAAAGCTGCTTTTAAATGATGCGTATAAAATTTGCTTACTACACTTATTTACTACATATACTACTGTATTGCTTTACATCTACAAATCAAAACCAGACCAAACTTCGTTTTTTTGCAATGGCAACACTCAATTTTGACAGTATATTTTAAATTTCCTGTTCAAACTGTGCCTAGAAACGAAATTTCAAGTCATTTGAATAAGTTTTTGAATTATAAGCAGTCAAAATTTACAGCTTCTAATGTTAAATTACATTTTCATATCTTATACTATAATGCGAGCAAAAATTGTGTGTGTATGTATGTGTGAATGTGTGTGTGTATGTAAATTTTATCTTATAAACGGCTCTAACGATTTTGACGAAATTTTGTATTTTTCCATTTTCGGGCATGATAAGACCATTGGGCTAGGTCACGTGTTCGAGAAAATTCGATTAGTGGGTCATTTTGGGTCGTAATGGGTCAAAATCAAGCTAATTATATCTAAAAAACGACTCAATCGATTTTGACCAAATTTCACATCCAACCGTTTTTCGACACGAAGAAACTTTTCGGCTAGGTCACATGTTCAAGAAACTTCGATTAGTGTGTCATTTTGGGGTCACTATGGGTCAAGCCAATTTTATCTAAAAAACGGCTCTAACGATTTTTATTAAACTAGGGGGCTCGGCCCCCTACGAGCTACGCTCGCCAACCCCCGTCCAGACACCTTAGACTCTAAATGCACGCTAATTTGATCGGCTTTAAAAAGATTTCGAAAGTTTGAATTATAATTTAAAAAACAGTGGCGATCTCTCTATAAACGGATTTCTATTCATTTCTCTTTGATTGGGGAATTTTAACGCCAAATCCGTTGCGGTACTACTTGATTATCCCGTCGACCAATTTCGCCAAATTATATAAATCGCCAAACCACTCGCCAAATTATACAAATTGACATAATTTTTATTTTAAATAACGAAAAAACAAATAAATTAGTACAACATTAATTAAAATACAAATAAAACATCGAAATAAAAATAACTTGATGACGTAGACACGTGTAACAACATTTCAAAATAAGCTAATATAAAAGGAATTAAGTAAACAGAGTCTTTGTCTCCTGGTATTTTTTAACAAAGTGAAAAGAAAGTTCTTTTAAATGAGACATTTTAAATTAATCGTTTATAATCTGACGTAATTTTGACCAAACAATTCTTTCTCTTTTTAATATTCACATGAAAATACTTGTGTTAGAAATGAAATATTATTTGCGCTTTCCTAACAAAGATAGTTGAAAAGTATCCTCTTAAAATATCAAATAAATGTCTAGCGCAATTTCTAAATTTAAACCGTTTTGCAATATTATTTTGTGTTCATTTTATGTAATAACTGTAATGCGACGTAAATATGACGTAATTTCTCCTATTTAAGACTTCTAACGCATGTTAATAAATTTATTGTTTTACAAATTCCTTTCTCTCTTAAAATTCACGTGTAATTATAGTTTTTATGACGTAATTTTTAATAAGTTTCTGCTTTTTGTACATAATTATTTAATTCTAATTCCAAATGTTTTTTTCTGTTTATAATAGTCACGTGTAAATAAATTTTTAATTTATTTACGCGTATAAATATTTTTTTTTTTTGAAGCAAACATTATTGTTTCCGCTGTTTATACAGTTGGCAACAGTTTAAATTAATATCACTTTCTAAAATCTGTTAAAAATATCTCTAGAAATGCTGAAAATCTGAATTTAAAATAGAAATAAAACCTCAAAAAATTAGTCAAAATAAAAAAATTAATGCAATCTGCACTCCAGCAAATTCTAACGCATAAAATGATCTAAAAATGATTAAATTCCTATGAACAGTTTTTGCTCCTATAAAACTTTTTTAGTGGAACGATTTTGCCCAACTTTAGCATTAAATATCTCTTAAAATAATTCTTCGATCTAAAAACTGTCTGCATCAGCGTGTTTATCAAACATTTTTGTATAATACTACCGATTTTCATATTTTTATATGCATTATTTTTCTTAATATTAACGAAGAAAGACCTCCGGTCACAAAAAATTCAAAACCGGCGGCGGCGGTGAAAGCGGTAGTTACTTTTTTTTAGAATAGAGAGACTCTATATTCTACAGTTTTGTATTACGAGAAAACTATTGGGCTTAAGTCACATGTTTGAAAAAATTCGATTCTAACGATTTTTACTAACCTCTATATTCTACAGTTTTGTATTACGAGAAAACTATTGCGCTAAGTCACATGTTCGAAAAAATTCGATTAGTGGGTCATTTTTGGGTCACCGTGGGTCAAGCTAAGTTTATCTATATAACTTCTTTAACGATTTTGACGAAATTTTGCACCCTACTGTTTTCGGGCACGAAAAGACCATTGGGATGGGTCTCGTGTTCGAGAAATTCCATTAGTGGGTCATTGTGGGTCATAACGGGTCAGGGTCAAGTTAATTATATCTAGAGAACAACTCAATCTATTTTGACTAAATTTTGTATCTAGCCATTTTCGGGCACGAAAAGATCTTTGAGATGGGTCTCGTGTCCGAGAAAATACGATTAGTGGGCCATTTTGGGTAATAATTGGTCTGGGTCAAACTAATTATATCTAGAGAACGGCTCAATCGATTTTGACGAAATTTTGTATTTTACCATTTTCGGGCATTATAAGACCATTGGGCTAGGTCACGTGTTCGAGAAAATTCGATTAGTGGGTCATTTTGGGTCGTAATGGGTCAAGGTCAAGCTAATTATATCTAAAAAACAGCTCAATCGATTTTGACCAAATTTCACATCCAACCATTTTTCGACACGAAGAAACTATTGGGCTAGGTCACATGTTCGAGAAATTTCGATTAGTGGGTCATTTTCGAGTCACTATGGGTCAAGCCAATTTTATCTAAAAAACGGCTCTAACGATTTTCACTAAACTCTATATTCTACAATTTTGAATTACGAGAAAACTATTGGGCTAAGTCACATGTTCGAGAAAATTCGATTAGTGGGTCATTTTTGGGTCACCGTGGGTCAAGCTAAGTTTATCTAGATAACTTCTTCAACGATTTTGACGAAATTTTGAACCCTACTATTTTCGGCCCCGAAAAGACCATTGGGATGGGTCTCGTGTTCGAGAAAATTCTATTAGTGGGTCATTTTGGGTCATAATGAGTCAGGGTCAAGTTAAATATATCTAGAGAACGGCTCAATCGATTTTGATTAAATTTTGTATCTAACCATTTTCGGGTACTAAAAGACCATTGGGATGGGTCTCGTGTTTGAGTAAATTCGATTAGTGGATCATTTTGGGTCATAATGGGTCAGGGTCAAGTTAATTATATCTAAAGAACGGCTCAATCGATTTTAACAAAATTTTGTATCTAACCATTTTCGGGCACGAAAAGACCATTTGGATGGGTCACGTGTTGGAGAAAATTGGATTAGTGGGTCATTTTTGGGTCACTGTTGGTCAAGCTATTTTTATCTAAAAAACGGCTCTAACGATTTTCACTAAACTCTATATTCTACAGTTATGGATTACGAGAAGACCATTGAGCTAAGTTACATGTTCGAGGAAATTCGATTAGTGGGTCATTTTTGGATCATAGTGGGTCAAGCTAAGTTTATCTAGATAACGGCTCTAACGATTTTGACGAAATTTTGCACCCTACTGTTTTCGGGCACGAAAAGACAATTTGGATTCATCTCGCGTTCGAGAAAATTTGATTAGTGGGTCATTTTGGGTCATAATGAGTCAGGGTCAAGCTAATTATATCTAGAGAACGGCTCAATTGATTTTGACTAAATTTTGTATCTAACCATTTTCGGGCAACAAAAAACCATTGGGATGGGTTACGTGTTCAAGAAAATTCGATTAGTGGGTCATTTTGGGTCACAATGTGTCAGGGTCCAGCTAATTATCTAAAAAACGGCTTAAACGATTTTGACTAAAGTTTGTATTCTATCGTTTTCGGGCCCGAGAAGACCATTGGGCTAGGTCGCATGTTCAACAAAATTGGATTAGGGGGTCATTTTGGATCACAATGGATCAGGGTCAAGCTAATTGTATTTAAAAAGCGCTTCAAAACATTTTGACAAAATTTTGTATAATACCGTTTCCGGGCATGATAAAACCATTGGGTAGGGTCGCATGTTCGAGAAAATTCAATCAATGGGTCATTTTGGGTCCTAATGGATCAGGATTAAGCTAACTGTATCTAAAAAAACCGCTCAAAAGATTTTGACAAAACTTTGTTCTACACCGTTTCTGGACAAGATAAAACCATTGGGCTTAGTCGCATGCTCAAGAAAATTCTATTAGTGGATCATTTTGATGATAATGTGTCGGGGTCAAGCTAACGGCATCTCAAAAAAACAATTTTGGCAATTTTTTTTTTTTTTTGCTATACTGTTTCACAGTACAAAAAGACCATTGAAATAGCTCACATCTGTCGATGAATTTCGGTTAGTGTTTTTTTTAATCAACGTGGATCAAGCTTATTTTACCTAGAAAACGACTAAAGATTTTCACTAAATTTTGTATTCCATCATTTTCAGGCTCGAGAAGAGCATTGTGATAGGTCGCATGTTCGAAAAAATTCGATTAGTGGGTAATTTTGGGTCACTATGTTTCACGGTCTAGCTAACTGCTTCTAAAACAGCAAGAATAATTCAGTGGGAAAAATAGATCGAGATAAACAGAAAGCTAATTTTGACCGAGCTTACTCGGTCATTCCTGCTAGTTTTTATTAATATCTCGAAAAATTATTATCCTATTGTGATAATTTTGTGTTTGGTTATAATACTAGAAAACTCAAACATTAAATTTGTAATTTTAAAATTTTTATAATATGAATTTAGGGGCTCACAACCATAGTAGACCAAATCCAATTTTCTCTATTGTGAATAATAACGCTTTAAAGTTCTTACTAAATAATTAATTCATGTCAAGGGATTTATAAATATTATATATGTCAATATTCAATTTAAAGCATTATTTTTATAGTGCCCTACTTTTGCAAATGACAAATTAATATTGCTATTGTAAATTTATACGTTTAAAAAAAAATGAGGACTTGGTCCAGTATGGTTGTGAAAATTCCATGCGTAAATGAAGACTTGTTTATTATGATTACAAAAACTCTTGATTTTAATTTATATTTACTTATTCTATTTTTTACTCTAAATTAAACACAAAGAGTGAAACATATTACCAGTTATCGTAAACCATTCACTGCACTCAATACTATCATACTCATCATCATCATCGTCATCATGATATATACTTTAGAGGAAGTAGCTTGGGGCCTGGTATTGACATCTTCTGGAAAGTTCTTGAAATATGCATGATGAATTCGCGGAATGTATGGTAAGATAATCATCATATCTTTCTTTTTGGAGAAAGGAATTTTTCTACGACTGACATTTGACTGACATTTGACAAATAAAGTAACTTGCACCCATGAGCCCATTTTTCCAAATTTATTTTGCGAAAAGGTTGATCCTCATTGAGCGTTTCTTTGAACAGTAACATGAAAGGAGAATCTCTCACAACTCGCAGCCATCTAATTTCAATCCAACTAATACATACTTCGTCGGTATCCTTCTTTCTGTTTGTGATACTTTATTCCAAAGCTGTAGTAGAAACAAAGTCGGAATTCTTAACTTCAATGACATCAAATTTAGTACATTTCCTCTTTGTATTAATATTAGTTTCCTTCCAGTCTCCAGGAACATAGCTGTGATATTTCTTGCGACTTGCTGCTTTAAACAGGTGAAATTCTGCGTCATTCGGAAGAAAAGAGTCGCCGGACACCATGGATTTGTGATCAATTGTCTCTGCTCTTATGTTTTTACTATTAACTTGTTTCAACAGCCTAAGAGACATTTTGATGCTCCTATTTTGGCCACCACAGGCATCAGAATATAGAAGTTTTCTTATGTTTAGAGGTTTTCTCTCTTAGGTGTCTTGCAACAATGCTAGAAATGTCTTGAGAACCTCTTCCTCTCTATATTTCATCCCATACGTACATGTATCCCACATTATTATTAAAAGTTATAAACATATACACATGAAAGTTATAAACATATAAATTGTGTTTATAATAAGCTATGGATGTTGAAAGCTTAGGAAAGGAAAGTGCTTTTTGAAAGTCGAATGTACAGCAGTAAGTTTCATCTGAGGCTTTAATTTTTTTCTCTAGCCTTTTTAGCTTTCCGCAAAAGGAGCTCTCGTTCGGTTGCAAGACTTTTTCTAGTGTTTTCATCATTTTCTGTCGAAAGCTTGATTGATATGCCATCACATAATCTACATGTATCTGTATTTCACGGCTTAAAGTGTAAATTAATCTTTGTGCTGATGACTTTGTAATAGAATTTTTTTCACGTGGGTCTTATTTTTTATCGTAGATGCATTCTTCTCCAGGCCGAAGATCGGACTATGTGATTAGAGTTTTTTCAGTTGTAATGATTTTTG
Organism: Maratus speciosus; assembly: GCA_963932465.1. Taxonomy (NCBI): domain Eukaryota; kingdom Metazoa; phylum Arthropoda; class Arachnida; order Araneae; family Salticidae; genus Maratus; species Maratus speciosus. The sequence continues at coordinate 143,082,508 of OZ010787.1, read as the reverse complement.
TTAACCAAAGCGCTGTCAGTACATTTACCGTTTGTTTACCGAGAAAAGGGGGGGGGGGACTCATAAAAACAATGTTACTTTTCATTCATAGTTTATCCATCCGATGATTCACGAGCGTTTATTTTTCATCAGAAGTTTTGAAATCATTACTTATTTATTCAACAACATTTTTTAATAGCAATGAGGCAAGATTTAGGCAAAAATGAACCACAGATGAAAGAGTAGTACACTGATGAATGGACTCCATTCAGTATGGTTGTGAAGGTTTCTTGTATTACTTCACCAACTCTGAACACAGATGCAATCTATAAGAAAGTATGTAAACTATAGACTTGGTGCACTATGACAGTAGATAATCCACAGTTTACTGCACTTTCTACATGAACTATCTCATTTTTTTTAAAAGTGGACTTGGTCTACTATGGTTGTGAGCCCCTCAATTATGAAGTATGAAATTAATATTCGCAAAAATATGAATTGCAACCTACAATTTTTTATGTTCTGCTTTATGCGAATACTCAATTTCAAATTTTTCTTTCAAATAGTTTTTGAATTAGCATTAAAATACGTCAAAATGATGGTTTAAGGGGCCGTTGATGTGCAGAAAAGCATAATTTGAAAAAATATATTTTACTCATTTTGTTGAAATATTTGGGCTAGCAATAGTCGAATTTATTAAGCGAGTGAAATGGTCATATTGGCAACAAATAATACATTAATAGAAGTGGCATAGTCCTTCTACAGCATTTCAACAATTGAGTATCGAACTTCAATTTGGATACAGCCTCTAAAATAGGCTCATTTTTAAATAAATAATTTCTCGAAAACTAATCGTAAGAATTTCATGCAATTTTGGATTTAGGCTAATTGGAGGGTGTAGAATTTATTTATGGTGTCAAACTTGGGTATTGCTATTGAAAAAAATATATAGTTTGGATTCGCTTAGATATGTAGATTGCCCCCTAAGCAAATTTTGTATCCATAATTTAAAAGTATACTTTATTTCCAATCGTTTCGTACCTGTAATTTTCTTCTAAGATAATTTGATACAGGGTTAGCAGGGGGTGTTTACTTTATTTTCCACGACTATACATTCATAGTGATATAAATTTAAATCTGATAATAAACTGTAAGTACATCCACCTTGTGCATACCATAGATTAACATCCAAGATCGGACATTCCCATAGAGCGTAATGGTAATGCGATTGCGATCGTAGCGCCCTTAGTGACAATGGGGAAGAAACTACCCCTCCTTGTAGTATGCTTATTATTGAGTATCTACCTTATTGTGATCTTTCTTTTTTTAATGTTGCATGTTTACGTTTTCGATAGAATCTTACATCGATACATGAACATAGAATAGACATTCTATTTTATATATCTAATATCTATTCTATGTTCATGCACAGATATATGGGTTTTTTTTTTTTTACATGATTAGTGAACGGTTTTAAGTGCAACGAATACTAGGTAAAAATTTCGTCTTGAACGCTATATATCAAAAGCAATGGTGTAATATAAAAATATACGAAATGTTGAACTCTACAAGTCCCAGAAAGTTTCATAATTATTCCCCTTTGGCAGGAAAATTTTTATAGCCCGTGTTTTATAAATTTATGAAGTTTAACGTATTAATCGTTACAATAATCTTTTAAAATTTATGCATTTTCACTTCCTTACAGATAAAATAAAAATATTGTTTTTAATGTAAATAACGTACAATCAATTCATTAATGTTTATAATATTAACATATAAGAAATAATAATAATAATATTACAGATAGGGAAAAATTCCTTTCGACAAATTTTTAGAATTGTATAAATCTAAAGTTAAATATAAATAGAGGTACTGACATTACACTCAATAAAATTTTATTCGATATGAATAAATTGACACAATACCTGAATTTGATTTTTTACAATTTAATCTTATAAACTTACATATTTGCATTCTTAAAAAATTTTCTGGCAGCTTTCTTTTATATTATTAGTCTAATTATCATTTTGTAAGTTAAAAATGAACAATACAAGTACGGTAAAAAAAAAGCAGCTAAATAAACAAAGCAAGCATGAATAGAATATCGTCTGACACCTGCTTCGTTTTAGGAACGAATAGGTATTCAAACCATAGAGGATAAACATATTTCTTCAACATAAGTAAATTTCGGAGGTTTGTTAGTTCTTCCCCCTTGCCGATAGTAACGCTAGTACTGTTGCCATTACAGATTTTGCCGTAAATGTCCCATCTTGGTCCTTAATCTATGGTGCATACCGACTCTCTGTAGATAAATTGTATTATCTTACAATATATATGTAGTTATTATAGGTAATGAAATTAGTTAGTGTTTGAAAATAATCTGTATCCATATTTATTGGTAGAGTCAATTGTTGGTGATATTTGTTAAATAATGTATTTATTATATAATGAAGATCTAATAGATCTATGTTATTAGAAAGATCTTTGAAATCATATGCCGTTATATTTTTGCGCATTTAAGATTACTTAGAATAGTTGTTAGCTATTTTTTATACAATGTGTGTTATCTATTTTTTTTTGTAAGTGTACATATTTGATTAAGAATTTTTAATAGAAGTTCGTAATTATATAAATACGTAGCACCTATAGTCATCGTCTGGTCCGTCCGTCTGTTTATCCGCCTGTCTGCTTGTCTGTCTGTCCGCATATAACAGCGCAAAAACTACAAAACCGAATGGTTCGAAATTTAAGATATATAATCATTGCAGAATTTTGTCGAGTCATTTCAAATTTTATGAAAATCGGATGCATAGTTCAATTACAGAGACAGTCAAGTATTCCGTTACATTGCGGCCGATGTGGGAAAATAGTTTCAAGTGCGTTTTAATGGCGTTACACCCTTTCGAAAATAATGAAATTGATATGTTTTTATGACGTGCACTAAAATATACATTCTGTAGGTGCAGTGCAAAAGATATTTATTATTCATTTACAGGACAACACAAAAGAATTCCGTTACATAATGGTACAATGGGGGGGGGGGGGACATTGTTCGCGGCGTATTCTTGTATAATTTTTGAAATTCACGAAAAATATAAGTATAACATTTTTTACGCATATGTATACAGTTTTACCTATGAAATTCTAGATGCTTATAGATTTAATGATAAATAATAAAATTAAATAAATAGATATGAGCGCAATTTATATTTTTTATAAACCACAGAATTTTGTTGCATTTTAAAATTATTTATAGTTATATGAAAAACGTCTATTTTTAGCAGCGAAACAAATTAAAACACGTTATAAAAACCATAATACTCTATTTAATATATTTTTCATTGTAATATTTCTAATGTCCTATTAATTTAAAAAAATGCATATCTTTTTAACAACTGGCTTTTAAATGTTTTTTTTTATTATTTATTCTTTTTATTGAATTTGCAATTAAAATAAGTAGCTACGTACTTAAAATAAATTCTTCTTAATTACTAAAAGTAGTTATTGCGCAGAGAGTTATTCTAACAGTAAAATCAAGAATTGGAGATTTAAAAAATCATATTCAAAGTTTAAAAACAATTTTTAAAAAATTAAATATTTGAATAATGAAAAAATAGTTTTTTTATAGTTTTATATAACATATTTTAATTTATTTCGCCGTGGAAAATAGAAATTTATTCACGTAGCTGCTCATAACTTTAAAGAGGAACAAAATTTTTGAGATTTATAGAAATATAAATTTTGTATTTTTTTCCATTTCATTAAATCTATAAAAATGTAATATTTCATTAAACTTTATATGTATTTATATAGGGTAACTTGAGGTCAGATGTTGTGTTGTACAGATGTCATATCACGTAGTTTTCATATACGCAGACGATGTAGGGAAACGCTGCTCAGTTGTAAGGAAGAGAACTGGCGTCTTTCCCAATACTTTGGGGTGAGTCGAAGAAAATTTGGGGGGGGGGGGGGTAAGATGACGGTTATTTTCCGTTGTGGTCAAATGCCTGGTTGTTTCTTCATTGTTTAAATTATTCTTGGCTATTAACTAACTTGTCAACAATTTTAATCAGATAATTTAAATCAGTGATTAAATCGTGATTTTAATCAACTGATTAAAAAATATATAGATTAAAATTATAAATTTTCTAAATGTTTAAAATGACATAAAGAAATATTAAAATCTAAGGTATTATAAATAATTGTTTAATAATTATTAATTTTAATCATTGTTAAAAATTTTATGTTAAATACAGTTATAAATAATTTTAATAAATATAAATATCGGTAGCATATAATATAGTTTTAGATAACTAGGGGTTTCTGCCCCCTACGGGTTATGCTCACAAAACTCCATCCAGACACCGCAGACTCTAAAACACGCTAATTTGATCTGCTTTGAAAAGATTACGGAAGATTAAATCGTTATTAAACGACTAGTGGTGATCTCGTGTAATCAAGTTTCCATTCATTTCTCTTTGGCTGAGAGATTTTAAGACAGAATCAATTGCTGACGAGACAGCTAACTGCTGCTTTCGTGATTGATTAAATATGATGAACCCAACAATTTAACGTTAGCTTGTATAAAATGGCAATTTTAATTAATATTTTTTAAGTAAACATTTTTATAAAAGACGCTATAATAAATTTAATTTAAATTAGACATTTTAAATGTATCTTTTTAAATATGACGTAATTTTCACCAAAGTTTTTTTTCCTCATTCTAATATTCAAATAAAAATAATTTTAAAGGCCTATAAAAACCTAAATAAATCGGCGTGACAATAGCAACTGCGAATTTCCAGGTGTCTCAAGTCTTTCTAAAAAGGAATTAGATAAGAAGTCAAAGGGTAGAAAGACAGAATCTTCAACTGAAGATGATATGGATGATGATTAAATTCCCTCCCAAGATGCATAACATGAGGTTTTTCTTTTAAGTGAATGAGAATGATTGTTCAGAGTGTCTAGCAGAGTGCAATAAAACCTCGAGAAATTGTGATGGGATCAATTGCATTCAGTGAAACTGTTGATTATATAAAAGATGCTCAAAGTTCTTAAACAAATATGCAGTTTATGGCAGACCTGAGATATTGCTAAAAAGAACAAAGAGACATATGAAAAATATTAACAAAAAAGCTTGACTCTAAAGCACTTTATCACAGTTGCTTTACCGCAATTAAACTTGTTACAATGTTTAAAAATAGGCATACTTTATAGCCATAATTCTTTTAAATGTTAAGTAGAACATAATATATTAAATAAACATTATACAACTAAATATATTAACATAACATAAATAATTATATAAGAGATAAATATTAGTTTGTTCTTTTATTATATTGCCAACGTTTGTTACATTCATATTTTTGTAATTTCCTAATATTTACTTAACAACTTTAGTATGTCTAAAATATTAAAGTTATTTTTATTCGTCCCATTATGTTTTATACTGCTTCACAAAAATTACTGTTTACATTGAAACTCCATAAGGCATCTTACCCCTAGATAGTTGGCCATCTTACCCAGACCTATAGGTAAGATGCTGAAATGCAAGTGTTTACAAAAACAAAATTTTCTATGCTTTCTATAACACCTGTAAAATAAAATAAGTTTTTAAATCCTACATAAGAGTCTTTCTTTCCTTTCTAACCGATGACCAGGCCCCTACCTGACGGGTTGCCCCAGCTTAACGGGTTTAGTACCTGGCATCAGGGCGGGTGATCGCCTAATCGCAATAAACCTGACATCATTGCCTCGATCGTCATCCTATCTGCAATGCCTACTACTCGTTTGTGTATACTTTGTTTTGCCGGTTTCTTAACGTTATATCCTGTTGTTTGGACCTGCACATTGCTACTCAAGTTGGTCTCGTAATTTAGAACCTTGATCAGATGACGAGACCTTCACCTGGCAAGGCCATTCCAGAGGTATAATTCATAAGTAACTTGGAGGACTTTGAACCCACGACGGATTTTACATGCACCAGGCGGCATTAGTGTACATGGCGGATTATAGCCAGCAGTATGCCTCGATCCCGCGGCCTTAGCTGCGGATTCGATGCTCTGCCAACTGGGCCACCGCTGTCCGAACTACTTCTGATTGACCTGGGGTTTAGAAGGCATAAGAGTCTAAACTTTAACAAGAAATCAATGAATAACAAATATAAACAACAGGCAATTTTTAAAACAATTAAATCAAAAACTACGGCATCTTCACCCAATCTACCCAATATATACAGGGTGTCCCAGAAGTAATGGGACAAACTTTAAGGGGAGGTAGGGGACATCACAAGGATTCAGAACAACCCATGGTCAGAAACGTCATGGGAAGGTAGTATGACAGGTACAAGGGACGAAGAGACACAAGACTGAGATCATCTGAAATAATTTATTGGTCAACGATATTACATTTACTGTGGTAGATGATATGTGAAAATGTTACAAAAGATGTTCAAAGTTTCCACCATTGCTAGCGATGTATGCATTACACGTCGAACAATGGATTGGAGGACTCGCTCAAATACACCTGGATTTTGTTGGATATCCGCAGTAGCACAGATGAGTCTTGCAACCAGATCCATTTCAGATTCCACAGACGTTGCGTACACAGCGTTTTTCAGTGCGCCCCAAAGAAAGAGATCGATGCTGCTTAAATCAGGAGAGCATGGTGACCAGGGAACCGGTCCTCCACGGCCAATCCATTGGTGACCAAACACCCGATTCAAATGTTCACGAACACATCTGCCATAATGGGGAGGTGCCCCATCATGTTGAAACCACATATGGCGTCTGGCATGTTGTGGTACATTGTCAAATAAGCTTGGTAGCACCTCTTGCAAAAAGTTGCGATAATCTGCAGATGTTAGAGGTTCTAGCAACAAGTAAGGCCCGACTACGAGGTCGCCGACAACACCAGCCCAAACATTCACTGAAAAGCGATGTTGGGCAGCATGTGATCTCACACCATGGGGATTCTCGCCAGCCCATAAATGAACATTGTGGTGGTTGAACACACCATCTTGCGTGATGTACGCCTCATCTGTAGATAAAACGTAGGATGAGAAATGCTGGTGTTGGCGACATTGGTCGAGGTACCACTGCGCAAAACGCACACGCGCAGGATAATCTCTGGGGAGTAGTGAATGTACACTTTGCAGATGGTATGGGTGTAAGCCTTCACGTTGTAAAATACGATGAACAGTACACCGAGATCCTCCTACGGCAGAAGCGACGACTTGTACGCTGGTACTCGGATTTCGTTGAACAATATCTAACACATTTTGCTCCATGCTAGGATTTCGAGTCAAGCGTGGTCTGCCCACTCTATGCCTATTACCTCGTAAGGATCCATATTCACACAAATTGTCATGCAAATTCATAAAGATCTTGCGGTCCGGTGCATTTCTCTGTGGGTACCTTTCGCGATATAATCTTTCTGCTTCTCATGCACTTCCCTGTGCCAATCTGTAAATCAGGTGCATATCTGCCAGCTCGGTGTTTGTAAAGCGTCGCATACTCCAGTGATGGCGATGAAAGATCCAATTACTGCAGGTCTGTCTTCTCCAGCGTTTCGAGTTAAAATCTAGATGTATCTTTAATTTGCGTAACCAAAAATGCTATGTACAATTTCTGGTATGAATTATGAATTTAAAAATTCCCGAATCTGAGAAAGCTGTTTTTCTCCAATGCTCTTGTGAACAACACAACCTACCGACGAACGAAGACGTTTCCGACCATGGGTTTCTATGCAATTCTGAATCCTTGTGATGTCCCCTACCTCCCCTTTAAGTTTGTCCCATTACTTCTGGGACACCCTGTATATACACTGGTTTCCAAAATTTAAGGAAAAATCACAAAAAGAGCGATAACTTGTACAAAAAGAAGCCTATCCATATAAAATTTGCATATGTTGTTAACTAAAAGATGCTGAATAAAATTACGAAATGTAAATTAGTGGCGCTGCAGTCGGATTGCCTCATCTGTGAGGAGCATAAAAATGCATGCTAAACTGTACGGCTGCAGGTGTCGCTGTGATTATGACATAAGAAAACTGAGATAGCTAATTCATTAGTATGACCTCGAGGTATTATTTGTCCGCAGAACTACGATATAGAGCCATTGGAAGATTGGAGGTAGGTCAAAGGCAGACAGAGGTGGCCAGATGGCTAAATCAGAGTCCTTCTCTTGTTCATACGCTTTGGCAACGATTTCAAACCACTGGTTTGGACTCCAGAAGATTCAGCCAAGGACGAGCAAGAGCTACGTCAAGCACCGATGACCATATTTGCGGTTATGTGTACAAAGGAATAGAACAGCAACACCCTCTTGTCTTAGACCCGCCCTTGCTTCAGCCACTGAAAGGTTGGTATCAACGTCTACTGTGCGTGGAGGGCTTCATGAAGGTGGTCTTTACGCTAAGCGACCGGCCATTTGTGTGCCACACACCTCATGTCACCAGGAGGAACGTTTAAGGTGGGTACATCAACATGTCCACTGGACGACTGATCAATAGAGGCGTGTTATCTTCACGGATGAGTTCCAGTTTAGCCCCGAAAGCGATAGTGGGTGTTATTTGATTTGGAGAGAACAGGGAACACACTATCATCCATCAAACATTCATGAAAGAGATTCATACGTAGGAGGCAGTGTCTGTGTTTGGGTATATCTTTGGTTGGACGTATAGACCTCCATGTCTTTCCGGGGGGAACTGTGAATGCTCATGTCTATAGAGATGACATTCATCATGCTTATTTTCACCCTTATGCTGGCGCAATATGTTACGATTTCCTATTACAGAACGACAACGCTAGACCGCACAGGGCTCTCATTGTGGAAGGCTCACATCATCGTCTTCTGCACCAAACAATTCAACTTATGGAATGGCCAGCTCGATCACCGGACTTGAATCCCATCGAGCATGTTTGGGATGCTTTGGGAAGATGTGTTGCTGCTCTCAATCCCCCTCCTCAAACCCTTTCCAAGCTTACAACTGCTTTACAAGAGCAATGGCTTGCACTTCCCAGCGAACTTATCAATCGTATAACTGACAGTATTACACATCGCTGCATGTTCTGTATTGCTTCTAGGAGGGATCATACTTCATATAAAAGGTACATTTCCTAGACCAAACTGCTACATTTAATTTGTTTATTTTATAATTGAGTTAATTTCTGAAACAGAAGAATCGTCTGGTAATTTCTTTTAATGTTATTTCATGCCTTACTGTGTGTTGTATATTGTGGCTCAGTTTTATTAAAATTTACTTAACATTTCGAGTAATCGCTATTTCTTTTGTTTTTCCGTAATTTTTGGAAACCAGTGTATGTATATAATGCCTTCAAAAATGTACATCTGACAAGTTCGTAATATATATATATATATATATATATATATATACTAGCAGACCCACCCGGCGTTGCCCGGGCCCGTGATGAATGAACCTCAAATTTGTATGATTTTGTACCTTTAATTCCCTTTTGTCTGAATTTATATTTTTAAATATAAAAAATCGCAAGAAAAATATTAAATTGAAGATACGTACTATTTTGCGTAAGTTGATTTTGGGAGTCTATGCGTATCAAAAGCGAGCGGAACTGCGACTAAACACCCAGGTTTTTACTGGTTTCGTGGACATTTTCAGACATTTTGTTTTGTAAAAAATATTTCTACCCCTCCGAAAAATTAAAAATTTTTAAAATTTTTTATAGGAGATGTAAATCTGGTCTATTTAGATGCTTCGATAAACATTGTGTTAAAATAAGAACGTTGACTAAAATAATAAATTAAGAAATTTGCTTAATTTACTGTTCGAAAATAGTGGGTAGTGCAACCTTCCACCGACAGGGAGCGTAATATGTTCTATACAAATATTACTCTACGAAACAGTGGTCAAAGGGCTGTTATAACTTGCGTGAAAATTTCAAGTCGATGGGTTAGTTCGTTTTCCAAATTTTAACGAATTCGCGTTCATTCTCTATTAAAAAAAGTGTTTCTTTTTCTTTTTAAAAGTCGATTTTTCTCCATTTCGAACAAAAAGTTCTGAATCAAATTTTTTTTAAATTTACATACTGTTAATTAGTCTACAAATATAGGCTGAGAAGCTAAAGTTTAAAATCTGTAAATGCTGTATTTTTAATATTTGGTTTAAATTTGAACTCCCATTAAAATTTTACCCTATGGTTTTTATCTACTCTCCAAAATAAAAGTAGGCGTTTTTCAAAGCAGAGATAATGTCTGTAACTTTTAATAAGTAACATATATCTCATAACTCCCTCTAAAAACGGCATATAAAAAGTCAGAAACGCTAATTTTTAAAAAGAAATCTAGAGCCCCTCCCTCCCACCCTGGAATTTCACGCACCATTCATTTTTACACTTTATCTTTTGTGTTATAAAGGTTCTTAAAGTTTCAAACAGATTGCCTTGCTAGATTTCCTAATTTTAACAAAATCGCGTTATGTTAATTCCACATTCCACCACCAGGGAGCGCACTCTATTCTTAACAAAAGCTCCTTTACACAGCATATCAGTGCATATGTTACTCGAGGAGGTGGCGGTCATCAGCAAGAATTTAAGATATTTGTTGAAATTACTATTCGGAAATAGTGGTAACTGAACTTTTGTCACATTTATATGTACTAAGTAGCATGTATCTGAGGACTCCGTCAAAAAACCGCACCTGAAACGGTATGAAACGCAAAGGTAAAAAAAAAGAAATATTTCACCCCTCCCCTCCCCCCACCCAACTGCCCGAAATTTCACGCGCCATTTTTTATAAACTTTTTCTAATGTGTTATAAACTATCTTAAATTTTCAAGCAGATCGCTTTTTCAGATTTCCTACTTTAAATGAAATCGCGGTCTCTTAGTTCCACTTTCCACCACCAGGGAGCGCAATGTATTTTTAACAAAACTGTATCTGAACGTGACTCCATTACACAACCTATCAGTAGATATGTTACTCGAGGGGTGGAGGTCTTAAGCAAGAAATTAAGATATTTTTGAAATTACTGTTCGGAAATAGTGGTAACAAACTTTTGACATTTTTATATTTAATAAGACTCTTTTATCTGAGGACTCCGTCAAAAAGCCGCACCGGAAATGGTAAGAAACGCAAAAGTTAAAAAAAAAAAAAGAAATCTATCGCCCCTACTCCTCTCCCCACCTTCCCGAAATTTCACGCGCCATTCTTATATAAACTTTTTCTAATGTGTTATAAACTATCTTGAAGTTTCAAACAGATCGCCTTGTTAGATTCCCTACTTTAAATGAAATCGCGGTCTGTTAGTTCTACATTCCACCACCAGGGAGCGCACTCTATTCTTAGCAAAAGCGTATATGAACGAAACCTCTTCACGCAACCTACCCGTACATACATGGATGGGAGGGGGGGCAGTCTTAAGCAAGAATTTAGGATATTTGCTGAAATTACTTTTCGAAAATAGTGGTATCAAGACTTCTGAAATTTTTATGTCGAATAAGTAACATTTATGCTGTATTTTTACAAATCGCACGCCGTTCTGAAGAATACTACAATAAAACGTAACGTGACTGCCGTTTAAAATAAGCATATAAAAGAAATAAACCAATTAGTGAAATTAGCGCCCCCCACTCATAAATTAAGGGTGCAAAAAGTTCTGTACGAACATCCGACATGAGTTCCCACTGCCTGCGGCACTGTATAGTAGGCCGGCGATAAATTCGGAACATTTTTCTGTATTTAAACATAAAAGAGAGCAATTAAAAAATGCGTCTTTAAAAAAACACTTCTAAAAAAAAAAATCATTATCAGTATCAAAAATGTGAATTTAAATTCTATTAAAACTGTTGCTACCCGCTACAGCAGCAGAAAGCATTAGAATGCAAGGACTTATTGTTGCCAATTTCTAATTTCTAGTAGTAAAAGAGCCAGTAAGGAGTATTCTAATATTTTATTTAACGTTTAAAAAACACATTTCTTGATATCTAAATAAATCAGCATCAAACAGGCACCTCCAATTTTCCGTAAACCAACCAAAATAGCCGATTTTTTAGCAGATATTATCGCTCAACCAATCAAAGTAGAAAAAAATACAGAAAACAGTGTGGCAAACAAAAAGCCTGCCAGGTTGTCAAGTTGCTTGCTAGGTTGTGCCGTCATTTGAAACTAATCCCTTCTCTTAAATGCTCATTATTATTAAATATATTTTCAAAGCATGTGTTTCACCTTCATGCTAAAATTTAATGTTTAGTTGAAAAAACAGTCACTCTTGAAACATTAAGCACTCAAATTGGTTTATTTAATTGTATCCCGATTTACTTAATTATTTCTGCAAAAGCTTTATACAACCAACCAACCGAAAGCAAGCGGAAACAAAGAAACGTATTTTTGATGAGGGATGCTTTATGAACCAACCAACCGAAAGTAATCTGGGGGGAAAAGGCGTACTTTTGATGACAGTGATGTCCGAATATTAATTAATTACTCAGCTAATAATTAGAATATTAAAATTCTGAGGATATGGTGCATTCGAAGAGGCTTTGGACACTTTTCAAAAAAATGTTGAACCTCGTACGTGCCGTAGATTTTGCTAGCCATCGCACACAGACAGAGAGAATGAGCTATTTGTTCTTTTATTAGTATAGATAAGTGGTGACAGAATTTGAACTTTGCACTGCAAAGCCTAGCAAATTCTTAAATGAGGCTCTGGACGATCAACCTCAACCTCTGAGCCTACGAAAAACTGCTGAACCTACAAAAACATTTGTGAAAAAGAAAAAGACGACATTTGACTGTGCTTGTGAGCAGACGTGCTGAGACGTCTGGTTCGACCGAATACCGGACCAGCGGACCTGGGTTAAGCCGAATGTCCCCGGCCAGTTATTTTTCATGTTTAACCTGAATGTAAATACCCCATATGTAAATATTTCATCCACATATCCAAGAATATTAAAATGTTAAGATTTCCTCAAAAATCTGCCTGGATTAATTACTTCTAGACACCGACCCAGAGTAGAAGTACATTTATTCCACAAAGTGAATGTGCATTTATTCTATAAATTGGAGATCTCATCCGGGATTGGATTTACATGCAAAGTGCGGACTTTAACTTGTGAGGAAAAAGAAAAAAGAAAAGTTTCTTTCATCGAATGTTCCGTTATAGCTGGAAAGAAGAAAATTTTTCTCATGCGGGAAGGCTAAAGAGTCAAGTGTTTTCTGTGCTCCGTAATTTTAACTGCGTATTTCATCGAAGCTGTGATGAATCATTTGTGAAAATGCATCGTGAGCTCTCAGCGTCCATAAAGTTCGTTAATTAAAGGAAGGAAGATAGTCTTTTCTAGTATTCCAGATGATAATATACGCTGACCTAATTCGTTGGAAATCAGATCAAGATTAAAGTGGTGAAAGTGGGAGTTTTTTTCCTTCTTATACGACGAAAGATTTTTTTTCTTTTCTTGTATTTGGTGAAGGGGAAAGTGTTTTTTTCCCAAAAGTACTTGAATGGTGCAGATAAAAAAAGCGTACGGTGAGGTTTTTTTTTTTTTTTTTGTACGCCAGAATAAAAAGTATATTTTTTTCCCATGCAGAAAGTGATTTTTTTTTTGTTCTGCATTTTTTTAATAAAAGAAATAAGGCACTTGCATTAAGAGCGTCTGCAGTGATTTTTTTTTTTGCAGACTGAAAAGGGAATATAGGACGCATGAGCTATTGCTGATAAATATAGGAAGGTGTTATCTTTTTGCTCCTGCCCCACCAGTGGCCGATAGTTTCTGCTCTCGAAGGTGGTAGACGGGAGATGCTGGGTTCGATCCCAATCGCGCCCGTCGGCCTAATCGTTCGGAGTTTTCGTGGTTTTCTTCGAGCCGTGGATCTTCCATGCGTTAATACGGATTAGGTTCCCTTAGAAAGACCCCCACGGAGGGCACTCCCCCCGGGCCTATATCCCTCGTGTAGATAATTGGCCGTCAAAAATCAACCCAACCCAACCCTCTTTTTGCTTCCTAATAAAGGTACATGTTCTTATTTGCCTCTAGTTCGGGAGAAAAAAGGGTTATAACGATATATTTTTTTATCTCGTTATTTTTTATGTGAAAAGAAAGAAATATATATTCCTTTGAGAATATTTAGATGGAAGTAAGTGTTTTATAAAATTGGTGTTAAATGATATTTTTTTTTTTGTATTATTATGTAGTGAAGAAAAAATACATATTTTTATTGAAATACTTGGTACAAAGTAAGTGTGTTTTATAAAAATTGTTACATATTATTATATACATATAGATTTATTTAATTTATCGGGCGTATATATATATTATTGATTTATATTGAGATATTTTATTGTTATGTGTTAATTGGTCAGATATAATTACGGCACACTTAATAAGGTCGAAAAAGATCGATCTTGTTACTCCGGTAATAGAGTTAGGTTTAAATCCCCCGGAAGTTGCTAATAAAAGTAAACTGACTGAATTAATTGTAAAATCCGAAGGGTATAATGAGGATCTAGTAAAAAATTTGCTAGCGGGAATTGTAATCGAACGAGAACAGAATGAGAAATTGTTGCAATAAAAAGAAATCGAAAGTCGCGAATTTGAATTAAAAAAGTCCCAATTGGAAAATACACAAAATACCAAATTGCATAATTCAGTATCTACAATCGCCGGAAAGGGTTCCGATGTTCTAAAATTGCTAAATAGATATAATAATGAGTAGGAAATAAGCATTTACTTAACCCTTTTCGAATGCCAGGCAAAGCGTCTAGGAATAGAAAAAAATGAATGGGTTAAATATCTGCTTGCACTGTTACCGCTCGACATAGTTCGATAAGCCGCGAAAGTGACGAACTATCCAGTGATTACGACTGTGTGAAGAAAATACTTTTAAGACGTTTCAAACTTACACCAGAACAATTCAGGCGAAAATTCTTTTTACATAGAAAACAAAATTCAGCGTCATGGAAAGATTTCTCATTTGAAATCGCAAATTTTCTGAATGAATGGTTATCGGGATTACACATATCAACGTTCGAAGAATTAAAAAATATTTTAATTACTGATCAGATTAGGCGAAAATTGTCCCTAGAAATGAAGGAACACTTCTGTGACGAACTACCCAAAATTACGAGTGTAGAAGAATTGACAAATAAATTGTACGATTTTGAAACCGCCAGAATAAACTTGTGGAAAACTGAAACTAAGCCCCTAAACACGGAATTTAGAAAACGTCAAGGTAGTGAAAATAATAGAGCGTTCCATCGAAAGGACATAAGTCGCGTACCATGTGAAAAAAAATTATACACCTATCCCCAAAAGAATTTAAACACAAAAATCCGCTGTTTCAATTGCAATGCATTTTCTCACCGCTGGAGGGATTGCCTTCGAAAAAAAGAAAGTCCGGTCTGCTGGAAGTGTAAAATTCCTAGCCACAGGTCTGACCAGGGGCGCGCCAGCAATATCCAGCGCCTGTGTGCAGAACTTCAGTTGGCGCCCTATCTCCCGCCCCCTCAGAAAATAAAACTTTATAAAACAAAATTCTATCAATATCTATAAATGCGTAACTGTCATCCTTATGGAGTTTTACCCAGGTCAAATAAAGTTTTTTGAACCAGAAAATCCCTTTAATGAAATGTGCCTTGTCTCTATTGGATTCATATTTTATTTCATTTTTTAAATAAGATTTCTGGTTCCAAACATGTTTAAATTATTTGAAAAATAAGGAAAAATGGCATCTGTGCAAATAAAATTCGTAAAGCTTGTGAAAATGGAACCTGCTGTTCCAGAATCCCGCATAACGGTAAATTTTCATTACAATAACAATAGATTGCATCTATGTTAATTTTTAAAAAGACGTTTACCTTTACTCTGCATGTGTTGGCGATGGCTAAGATAATCTACTGCGCATACATGTCTGAAAATTTCAATAAGGATAGATGATAGCAGATCCAAATGAACATGAGGCTAAGATTTTTCATTTTTTGATAATTAGCCGAAATGTTATTTAAAAGCCATAATAATCATCGCAAAATGACGAGCTCTCTTTCTTCAAAGTGATCATGCCTATGTGTTTCTTTAGACGTTAAGCAGTCCTGCACACCCACGAAAGCAATGCGCTTTTTGGATATCATTTCGCGTTTTAAAAAAAGTGAGGGCATGGTGCGAATTTTATTTTATTTATGTTTCATCAAGAATTTTAGGTCAAAATTGAAAGTTTTATATATCTAAATGCCAGAAATTAAATACAAATTCACGGTTCGCTTGAAAAATCAGACCGGAACGTGGGTACATCCCTAGTGTATGCTACCGAAGACAGTGCGGCGTTCAACTCGAACTTCATTTAGATCGATTTTCATTTAAAAATAAAGAAACTCATACAAATTCGAGGTTGTACGTTGCGGAAGGCAGCTCTGCTGACTATATTAGGTTCGTTCGGAAAGATTTTCGTTCAATTATAAAATCAAAACAATATGCTGCTGAAGACATTGTCCCCCCATCTCTAGGTTCGCTTGGAAAAAATATAAAATCATTCGATATTTGATTTTATGCATATTTAAGGTTATTACCATTGGCTTGGGCAATGCCGGGCGGTCGTTTAGTAGTACATATGGTGCGCGGGAATTTAAAACTCTTTTTTCATAAATATATATTTTTCAGCCATCATTATAGCTCCTACTCCTAACTTGTTTGTGTCTAAATTGAACGTTTTAGGTAGATTTCGTATGAAATACTACCTATTGGCGTCGTTCCTATGTTGGAATTTCTGAAAAAGTTTTGCAGATCTACACCGATCCTGACCCCTAGAACCCAAAACCACCCTCAGTAAAAAACTTTATATATCTATCTATGTATGTATGTATGTATGTATGTATCTATCTATATATATCACTTTCTTCTGGACACGATAATTTCCACAATTCCGCGCAAATCTCTTCCAAACTGATACATAAAATCAAGGGGCATAAAATCTCGGTCATGTTCGTTAATGGGCAAAATCGGGCTAAGGGGCTGGAAATAAGGAGGGATTTTGTGAAAATAGAAAAAACCCCATAACTTCTTAAATTTTGTACATATCAAATCAGTTTAAATTTTTTATTACTCCTAAAAATAGGGTCAAAAATTTATGCATCACAGATTTTTGATAAAATTAAAAATGGGCTCAAGGGGCGCAAAAAATAGGGTTTTTGGGAAAAAAAATCGTAACTTCGTCAATTCTCAAGATATCAAATTCAAATAATTTTATTATACATCTCCTTAATATTATCTACAACTTTTATATTCACAAGTTTTTGATAGGACCAATTCGTACCGCAAAAAAATAATTAAAAACGAAAACAAAAAATGGGGGTGAAGAAGAAAAATTTCCATAACACCGTCAATTCACAAGATATAAAATCCCCATGAATTTATCATATATCTTCTTAATATTATCTTCAACATTTATATAGATAAGTTTTTGATAGCACCAATTCTTACATTAAAAACAAATTAAAAATGCATAGCGGTTGAAGAAAAAAATCATCTTATTAAGGGTGTATTCAAATCCAAACTGCTTATTTTCTGACTCATTTTTAAATTCATTTTTGCTCTCAAACGCATCCAATTGATAGATTCTCTTCTTCAGAAACTATATAATGAACCGTAATGATCGATTTTTTTATAGAGGCAGAATATATTTCAAAAAATTATGTCAAAGTGGGCATTTTGAACAGAAATTCCCGAAGCGATTGTGTTAGAAACGAAAAATATTGCCCTACTGTGAAAATAATTGTTTATCAATCAAGTTTCAATTAATTGAAAGAAAAACAAGAACACATGCCGCTTATAGTAAATCTTTTCAAAAATCACGTCAGCAAGTTTCGTATTTTTTCTATTAAAAATGAATCTGAAAATGTGCCAGAAAATTTCGAGTTGTTGAGCATGGAAAAGTATTTTTTTTTTAATGCCGCCTTAACATGATCCTGATAAAACCAGCTATTATATAAAAATGAAATAAAAACTCGTCAAAAGCGGCCAGATAAAACTGATAAAGTTGATTTATATCTAATCATGATTTAGTTTTTGTTGGAGCAATTAATATACTTAACTTCGAAATCTACCTCCGCCTGTAGGCCGGGCGGGCACGGATTTTTTTGCCATTGCAGTCTTTGCAGCGTCTAAGGTTATATGCAATGCTAAGAAGTGCTCATATTTCAAAACTTTTAATTTTATGTTCTGAATTGAAATTAAGGATCGACCGAAAAAGGTTTTTAAGATAAAACCGGAACTGAATTTCGGTCATGCTTCCTACTTTTCGAAAAATAAAACGAAAAAATATAAAAAATTAAATGATTAATACATACATAAATATACACAGTTATTAATTAATTATACGTGTGGGCCAAGTTGACTCTTTGCAATGGCGGATCTAGGGGGGGGGGCGAAGGGGTGATCACCCCCCCCCCCTAGGTAAAGGCCTAATAAAGGGTTTTCAAAACGACATTATGTATCCTCACGGGAAATGAATTGGGGCGAAGTTCGAGCCCGGCGCGACCCGACTCGGGTCGCGCTAGTTTAATCCACCAGACTCAGGCTGAGTCAGGTTTTCTCTTTTTTACAGATGGGCCCAACGGCGGATCTAAGAGGGGCGAAAGGGCGATGTCTTCCCCCTTATGCTAATAAATGGTTTGCAAAATGACATTATACATCCTCACAGGAAATGACTTGGGGCGAAGCTCGAACCCGGCGCGACCCGACGTGGGTCTCGCCAGTTTAAATCCACGAGACTCGGGCTGGGTCAGATCCTCTCATTTTTAGAGTCGAGCCATGCCCTGATCTTAAATTTTTCTGCAGATTCGGGTCAGGCCAGACTTCTTTTTTTTTACAGGTCGAGCCTGCCCTGGACTTCATTTTTCCTAGATCCTCTACACTGGCCAAAATTTGCTGGTCGGGACCCAGCCCGGAATGAAAGCTAAATGTTCGGTCTGTGTCAGCCCGTATGATAAGCATTATTGGGCCGACTGCGACCCGTGCACTTCTCTAATTTCTTCCCCCCGAACCCAAGTTGGTCTGGCATCTTACTTATTTGTTATTCGTAAAAATTATATTTATGATGTACATTTGTTTATTATTTGTTTACAATCTTTTGAAATTTAATTTGATTTGATAAGTTACAGAGATGCATTTTTTAAAATCTACTTTTTTTCTTTGTAGAGCTTTAAAATTGAGATTTTCTTTTATTATCCGTTTCTTTCATTCTAAACTGATTTTTTTTACTGGATTTTCATTTGAATGTAATTGTCTAAGTCATATTTATGCGTAGAGTTTCTGTACATAATTGCCTAAATAGTCATTAATATTACTGTTTTTCTGTATTCATGAATTTCGAACATAATCTGAAAATAAAATAGGAGCATGAGTAAGTGTGCTTTATGAATAATTTTAATTGCAAAATGCAGGCAGGGCTGGAGTCGATTTTTTAGCTTTTATACCGGGCCGAGCCAATATATTTTTTTTGTGTGTGTGTGTGTGTGGGTCGGACCTGAGCTTGGGCCTGGAAACTTCATGCCCGGGTAAACTTCTAACTGACATATAGAAGCGAGCTTTAATTTTTTTTTTAAATGCTTATTTCAGGCTACTGAATATACACCGGATGTCCTAAAATGGACTGATTGATTTTAAAATTCAATAAATTGCTAATGGTTACAGTTATTAAAAAATATTTGCAGGAGGGTTATGTAAGATGTTGGGAACAAAAGTGATTCTGTTCCGAATTTTCCAAAAATTGAACCCTCTCGCAGCGCATCCCGCGATTTCCACGGCCAAAGTAACAGTCGTAAAATTTGCGCAACCCGCAATTTCCGCTGCAAATCTTTTTTTTTTTTTTTTTTTTTTTTTTTATGATCCAATTCTATTAAAAAAAATTTTTTTTCACTAAGATTTTGGACATATTTTAACTCTAAAATATATTCAGATTTGAAATTTGTGATAAAATAAATGCGCAATTTTTTAACTTATTTTGATAAAAAAAATAAATAAATAAATAAAAAATTACGCAGCGAGAGTGTAAGGACATTCGGTTCCGAAAATTTAAAAAATTCACCCATCCAAAAATTCGGACATAAAAATAATCGCGAATTTTGACAAATGGTCGCCATAAAAATCTA
Source organism: Maratus speciosus (assembly GCA_963932465.1). Classification (NCBI taxonomy): domain Eukaryota; kingdom Metazoa; phylum Arthropoda; class Arachnida; order Araneae; family Salticidae; genus Maratus; species Maratus speciosus. The sequence continues at coordinate 143,062,415 of OZ010787.1, read as the reverse complement.
TTTCGTCTATCGTTCGCAGAAAATAACTTCAATCTCGCCAAAGGATCAAGGAAAAAACGCGAATTTGGTCAAAAGGCCGCGGTAAAAACGCGAACTTTGTCAAACGGCAGCGTGAAGAAAACTCAAATTTTGTCAAACGATCGCGGGAAAAACGCGAATTTTGTCGAATAGCCGCGAAAAAACGTGAATTTCGTCAAAGGATCGTGGAGAAAATGCGAATTCCTTCATCGAATCGCGGAAGAAAATGAATTTAGTCAAAGAATCACTTTAAAAACGCGAATTTCGTCAAAGGATCGCTGAAAAAAAACGCGAATTTCGTCAAAGGATCACTGAAAAAAACGCGAATTTTGTCAAAGGATCGCTGAAAAAACGCAAATTTTGTGGAAAGGTAGCGGTAAAAAGCGCGAATTTATCAAAGGGCGGCAAAATTACAGTAATTTCGTCAAAGGGTCAAAGGAGTGCGAATTTTTATCAAAGAGTCGTGGAAAAAATACTGAGGTCTCTTTAGAAAATAGCACAGATACATGTATGTTTATTATTATAGGTATAGTTTTAAACTGAAATAATATACGTAACTAACTTTTGAAAAAAAACAGATTAATCCAAACCTAGCTTATAGGAATCTGCACTCAGCCTGAAATCAATCCGAATCGAAAACAGCTAACCCGACCTGCGACAAAAATAATTAGTGCCAAGAGGGAACCTTCCGGAAAATTTTCTTTGAATTTCAGAATTTTTTTTCTTCTTTTTTACTCAGAATTACTCCTGAAGAGGATTTTTTTTTTTACTGCGATTCTTGATTTTAGTTTAAAATAGCAAAGATAGGTGACGCTGGAAGCTATAGCGCTAAATCGGTTCCCGGAGGAGGTAGGCCAGAAATCGGGCCTCGATTTAACGACCATTGTTTGCAGCGCCATCTATCGCTGCTATTGTAAAGTAAAATCAAGAATCGCAGTAAAAAATCTCCTGACATCTTACATAACCCTCCTGCGCGGTTTTTTTAAATAGCTGTCACCATTTGGAAGTTACTGAATTTTAAAATCAGTCACGTCCATTTTAGGATATCCGGTATGTTTTTTAATAAGTTTCAACGCATTCTTTACTGAATTACAACAGATCTTAGATATAAAGAGACGAGCAGTCTTATACCAAATTGGTATTTTTTACATAATCCTGAAGATTAGTATTTCTAAATAATTATTTGGGCGTGTCCGTTATGGAACTTTTACTGTATATTGTTTTTATCTTAAAAAATATTCGGACTTTCTTTTGAAAAATCGGGTCAACCCGAACCCTTCTCGCAAAAGTGAAAACCCAATCCGAAACTGACCCAAACTCGAAATAATATATGCCAATCTACCCCAAGCCCAACGAGCTAGGCGCAGCTAAAAAGTAGAAGTCAACCCGACTTGCAGCAGAAAAGTAGAAGTCAACCGGGCCCAAACCCGGCCCGCAACAAAAAAGGAGAAGTTAATCCGGCCCGCAGCAAAAAAGGAGAAGTTAACCCAACCCACAGCAAAAAGTAGAAGTCAACCAGACTCGAACGCGACCGACAGCAAAAAAGTAGAAGTTAACCCAACCAGCAGCAAAATATAGAAGTTAACCGGACCCAAACCTAACCCACAGCAAAAAGTAGAAGTAACATGACCCGCAGTGAAAAAATTAGCCCCGATCCGCGCATCAGATTGGAGTTTCCAAATTTCCAAAATCGCCCCCCCCCCCCTTGAGGACTCTCCAGATCCGCCCTTGACTCTTTGTGCCTCTGATCAAAACTTTATTTTCAGATAAAATAAAATATAATTAATTCATCCACGACTCAGAAGGATTTTCTAATTATACGAATTTCATCTAATTAAAAAATATTTTAAGCATACATACATCGATTTATTTTTATAATGATTTTTGAAAATGATTATCTGTCATACTAGAGTATTCTCAAAGAGTATTCCAAACACTTCTGCGGTTTCAAACAAAACTATTACTGTTAAGTCTGCAGCTTTTAATGAGCACGTGAAAAGCGTCTTCAAAGTTTAGTCCTATAGGCATTACTTGGTTTACATCTTCCACTCGTCTTGATCTTGAGTCAGTCATAAACTGATAATTATAAATAATGAAATTCATAACAATAAATAAAGAGTGTCTCACATGGGACGATATAGCTCAAATCAATGAGTAATGTTGAAAATTTCCAAAAGAAGAAATGAGAGTTTTGGAATACAGATAGTTTCGGTCCGGCCAAATTCTCGGCAGCATTTTCGCCGAAAACGAATTTTCGACAAAATCTTGATCTTGAGCAGAAAACAAAACCGAATTTTTAGTCGATCTCTAATTGAAATGAACATATCTTTCAATCATCACAATTATTTATCCAGTATGTGAATAGACACCACCCTAGGCTGCCCCTTTCAATCTTTCATCTTTAAAAATGTAAGAATTTTTGGACATTTATGGCCAAATTTAGTCTATTTTCACCAACCCCTCCCCCTTTTCCGCCATTAGGAGATCCACAGTACAAGATAGTATGGATAAAGAGTATTTGTTCTGCTCTGAGATCTAATGGTCTGAAAAACACACAATTTTCATCCAACGCATAATAGTTTCTACAGAAGTGATCATTTGTAGAAACGCTGAAATAAGATATTGATTCGGCCGTCTATTGTAGACTTTACTCTATGAGCGCGAAAATCACAGTATTAAACCTACGGCACGGAATCCCAACACCTTCACAAATTGCTGATGCTTCATTTTTACCAATTAAAATTTGTCCCGTAGCTGACACATGTATCTCCAATCTAAAATCTCTACATTGTACAGCACAATCATACAAGTTCTGGTTTTGTATTTTTTTTCTATTCAGGACTGTCCAACACAGACGCCATGGTGCCGCTCTTTGAAGGTTTTCTTGGCGCCTATTCGGATGTTTCCTCTTACTAGCTATTTTTAAAATTAAAAATTCATTTTAAAGGATGCTTTCTTTAAAATCGAAAATATTTAAATGGTGTTCTTTTGATAGTTGTCATTGACCGTTATTTAGTTTTAATTATTTAATGCTATTCATTTGTTATTTAGTGGTTAAGGTTTCTGGCTCCTTCACCTACAAAACTTTTGAAGATGAGTTGCCCCTATGAAAAATCTAATTTTGAATTTACTATGATTTATATTACTGTTTCTGAAAATTATATCTACATAGTTTCTGAGTCATAGAGAACTTATGGCTGTGAGAGATATGTGCATCCTATAAGACGCTTGTGCCATTTAAGTTTATTTCTATAAATAGCCTGCTTACTACAGGGGAACTTTTACCAATATTTTCGGATAGTAATTTTCATCTTATCTATTTTCATCTTAATTCTACAGTAAGTTGCTATTTAAAAATAAAAAACATGTGGAATTTAAAACCTAACTAAGCAGTAATAAAAGTGTTATTACGCTCTACCACTACAGTGAGATAATTGTGTTGCATGTTTTCAGTCATGTGAATTATAGCGCCTTTTATTGTTTGCAACTACATGAAGTTCGCCTGTGTTTATAAAGACTGGACAGGTCTGCGTCTAAATCACTTATTAGGTGACTCAGAAGTAGTATAAAACGAAATGATTTCTTTAAAAAAAGAATTGAATATTTATAAGAAAGTTTGCCTCGGGTACTTTTGCAAAACATAATTCAGATGTCAAGAAAATGTAATGCATTTTAGTATAATTAAATTAAGTATTTTTTTTAAGTATTTGCTCCTCAAAAGAAATTTTTGGCGCCTTTACTACTTCGGCGCCTGTGTGCGCCGCACACTTTGCACACTGGGTCGGCGCGCCCCTGGGTCTGACCAGTTTACAAATAATTCTCCTAAAAATGCAAACTCTGCCGTAAGCAATAACTCAAACCCAGTGGATAAAATAATAAAAAAGCGTGGGAATTTTAGGGGAAAATATGGATGATTTAATTGATAAAGGAAGTTATGTTAATATGTGTAGTAACGATACTTATACAGCCCTGGGATGTCCTAAATTGCATGAAAATGATTTGGTTTTATCAGGTATTGGTGGTAGTCAAATAACACCCATCGGAATTAAGACCGTAAAAATTGAAATAGATGATTACACAGTGAATGCAGATTTATACGTCGTAAAAAATTTGAACCATTCTATAATTTTAGGAAATAACTTTTTGAAACAGGTAAATTTCAATATGTCAGAAAAAGGATTGCAAATTACGGGGAAGCGGAAATTAAAGGAAGTTAGGGTAAATTACGTCACTGCTTTCCCAAAAGAAACAGTCATGACGAAAATCAGACGCGTCAGCTGTGTCACACCCAGATTTCATGCGATGTTGCGGTCAGAAAAGCCAAACAATCCCACGATAGGAAAAATGATTTCGACAGCTGAATTAGTGAGAAAGGAACAAACTAATGAAAATGAAACAGCTTTCAACTTTAGTGAAAAAATAAACATGCAATTAAGCTCTGATAAAAGTTGTTTGTTAGAAAGTGAACAGTGTTACATCTCACAGTTAGACTTAGCGAAAACCACACATATTTATTTAGCTAAAACAGCTAATTCTATTAATTTTCAGGAAGTTGAGATAAATCATATTTCTAACAACACTATTAAGAAAGAGTTAATGGAACTGATTACTAATTATAAGCCAAACAAGGTTAAGGGCACAGAGTTAAAAGTAAATATAACATTAACTGATGATATTCCGATTGCGCAACGACCACGTAGATTAGCATATCCAGAACAGGAATTTGTGGACAAACAAATACAAGAATGTTTGGAAATGGGTATTATAACTGAGAATAGCTCTAATTATGCATCGCCTATAGTGTTAGCGAAAAAGAAAAATAACTCTTGGAGACTTTATGTAGACTATAGACCAGGGCATGAAATTTCAGTTCAAAAGGTGCTCGTCAGACTAACACTTTGGCTCGCCATTATTTTACATTCATTCAGATAGCAATTTCAGTCACCACACTTGCCCAGAAAATGAACTATTTGTGACAAACTGAATTTAAATTGAATGTTGTTAGAAGGAACTTTCTGTTAAATTTATTTTATTATGTATTTTACATTCAAGAGAAATATGAACAATTTTTTAAGTGTTAACAGATGTAGTATGAAGAATTTTCTGGTGACCGAAATCATAAAAGAATGCAGAAATTGAAAAATCGAAACATAGTTACTGCAAAAGAAAAAAATAGTAATATTAACTCACAATAAGGTTGCCATAAGGTTTCAATGGTTACAGAGATTGACACGTATTACTAAAAATCAGGGCTGCGGAGTCGGTAGGAAACATGGACGACTCCGACGGAATTTTAACAGATCCGACTCATACTCTTTCGCTCAAAAATGGGCCTGACTCAGACTCCGACTCCGTCAACGCAGCTCTGCTTGTAAAATGGGCGACCCCGACTCCGACTCCGACTCCGCAGCCCTGCTAAAACGTCATGAAAGAAAAAGTTTCTGTACTTTTAGAACTTCATGTTTGTGTAGCGTTGCCTTTCTGCACTGAAATACCACTTGTCAATCGCAGCTGTAGGTTCAAAATCTGTCAGGGTGGATCCATTAATAGAAATTCTGTGTAAAGCATCCAGTGTCTCAGTCTTCAGAGAGTTCCTGTATGCATTCTTGAGTCTGTTGTGAGAGCTGAAGTCTCTCGCACGAAGCTATGCTCACTTGTAGAACAGCACAAATTGTTAGAATCTGGAGCGAATTAGGGAATCTTGCTGAGTACTTTTCACTGTAAAACTTCTCCAGCATATCTTTCAGTGTTAGTGAATGGAATATAAACTTGAATTCTGCCCACTCTTCCAATACAATATCCACTTTTTCATTAAAGAGACTTGGTTTCAAATACATGAAGAGTTTTTTTTATTTCTTCTAACCCAAAATCAAGTGTTTTTTTAATCTTATTTATTTATATATTAATTATTTATTTATTATTTATTTATTTATTCATTCATTATTTACTTCTTTATATTCTTTATTTTATTAGGAGGCCAACCCAAAGTGTCAAAAACATGCAGAGATGTTAACACATATGTTGACGTAGGTTGCAGTCTTTCTGTGATGTATATGTTTAATTAATCTCCCTCTTAATGTCTGAAACTCTCGCTCTCCATTTTTAATATTTGCCAGCTGTACAACCTTGATTATCCCTGAGATGGATAATGGTCCAAAAACTCCTGTTCGTTTGGTGCGACACTAGATTCGAGATCTGTCAGAAATGAGATGCAATGTTCAATTTTTATTTCCAGATGAAATGACAAGTTCCTTTTTATTAATGCCACACTTAAAGGGTTAAATTTCCTGTAGCAATCCAAGAGGAAGTACAGAGCTTAAAGAAATTTATAATCCTTCAATCTTTTCAACAAACCCTTAGCTTTAGCACTATCATTGTCTTTTCCATGGGGCGCAAAAGAGCTTTCACAGCACTTTCTTTGATGGATAATCATCTAATAGTGTTAATATCACTCAGCTTAAGAATTTTTTCTCCTAGAATTTCTCCTGTTTCTTTTAACATATGAGGTCTTTTAGCCGAGACATGAAAAATTTTAAAATACTCCTAACCACTGAATCAAATGTTTTCAGATATTCAACTTCCCCTCATGCATCCAAAACAGCCAACTGCAAATGGTGTGCAAGGCAATGAATATTTATCAATTTAGCACAAATAGGTTTATTTTTCATAACCAGTCCTGATTTGTACCCAACCATATTTGGAGCACCGTAAGTACCCAAGCCTACAATATAACACCTGTTTCTATAGTCATTTGAACCTATATTCTTATCTATAAAATCAGTTATGGCTGTGAAAATAAATGGATGAAGTACAGTTTGGCAGCTCTATTGCTCCTAAAATATTCTCTTCGATATGATTACAATCCACTAAATCTAACTTCATAGTTTCAGCAATAAAATGGATAAAATACCTGCATCGTTTTTCATTGCCATACTTTGTTAAAATATCTGCATTTCTCAGCTAAGCACAAAAGACCTATAAGATCCGCATGTCGCTGGATTGAGGCATGATATTCTGAGCGTATATAGTTTGATGTAAAACACAACATTTTAAAAGACAAAATTTACTCGCCATCCTTAAATATTTGCTCGCCATTGGCGAGCTGGCGAGTGGAAATTTCGCGCCCTGCTATAGACCCTTAAATAAAAAAAATAATTAGAGATAATTTTCCCTTGCCAAGTATAGAAGACGTTTTAGATAACATTCAGGAAGCGGAGGTTTTCACTACATTGGATTTACAAAATGTTTTTTTCCATATAGACGTAGCAGAGGAGAGTAGGAAATATACAGCATTTGTCATGCATAACTACCAGTACGAATATTTAAAACTTCCATTCGGATTATCGATTGGCCCGCAACAATTCAGAGATACATTCAAGCTGTTTTTAAACGGTTAATTAAAGAAAAAATAATATTAATTTACTTAGACGATGTCATGGTACTTGCGGAGACTGAGGAAGAAGCGCTTTTAAAACTGAAGCGTGTCCTAGAGGTTGCATCGGATTACGGACTTGAATTTAATTTTGCAAAATGCCAATTCCTTCGGAAAACGGCCCTCGGAAGGCAAAACTTTGGCAGTAAAGAATTTTCCCGAACCCCGCACCCTTAAACAATTACACAGTCTTCTGGATCCAACTTCTTATTTCAGAAAATACATCCCCCATTATGCAACTACAGTGAGACCTTTAAGTTATTTATTAAAAGCGGAAATACATTTAAATTTGGAATCCTCGAAAAACAAGCTTTTGAGACTCTTAAAGAAAAATTAGTTAACCCTCCTAGTATTGCATACATTCCGACGAGGCGCTAGACTAGAATTTCACACCGATGCAAGCGCCATAGGTTTTGGTAGTGTCCTACTACAAGAAGATGAAAACAAAAACTTACATCCTATTCATTACATGAGCCGTAAAACCACACCTACTCAAGCAAAATATTCGAGTTACGAATTGGAAACACTCGCGGCAATAGAATCGGTTAAAAAATTCTGAAACTACTTATTAGGCACGAAATTTAAAATTATGACAGATTGTTCCGCGTTTCAAAAGACATTACGCCAAAAGTAGCCAGATGGGATGGGCCCTATTCTTAGAGGAATTTGATTATGAAATTGCCCACCGACCAGGATCCCAAATTAAACATGTAGACGCATTGAGTAGAAATACAGTACTAATAGTTACCCGATCGCATGATGAATTAACATTAAAAATAAAGAATGCACAACAAGAAGACTAACACATATAAGCGATAAAAAAATTAATAAAAAAAAATGAAAGTTCAGAATATTTTATAAGAAACGACATCGTATAGAAGTATGAAAATCACAGAGAACCTCTGATGATTCCTACCAATATGCAATAGGAAATAATACGCGACGTTCATAACAAAGGTCATTACGCAGTGGCTAAAACTGAAATTATTTTAAAAGAAAATTATTGTATACCCCAATTAAGAAAGCAAATTGAAAGCGTCATTGCCAACTGCATAGAGTGTATACTTTGTAATAAACAGCAAGGAAAAGGAGAAAGTCTGTTAAACCCGATCCCCAAACAAAATATGCCCCTCGAGACCTATCACATAGATCACATTGGTCCCATGCTTCTACAAATAAAATTTACAATCATATTTTTACTGTTTTGGACGCATTTACCAAATTCGTTTTGCTATACACCGTTAAAAATATAGCCGCTAAATAAGTCATCCATAAGTTAACCCGACAACGTGATATCTTCGGAAATCCGTCGCGAATCATTACCGACAAAGGACCGGCATTAACCTCTGCTGATTTTGAGAGATATATTAAGGAAGAGAACATAGAGCACATTCCCATAACAACACGGATACCTAGAGGAAATGGTCAAATAGAGCGAATGCACAGAATTCTTATCCAATTTTGGCAAAACTTAGCGTAGAAGACCCCACTAAATGGTACAAATTTGTCGCGCCCGTACAACGTATCATGAATAGTACCGTATCGAGAAGTACAAAATTTACACCCTTCCAATTACTGACAGGAACGACACTGCGGCAGAAAACCGACCTGCATATCAAAACACTGTTAGATGATGAGGAATTAAATTCATTCATATCGGAAAGAAATTCGAATAGAGAAATAGCTAAGAAAAACATATTAAAAATACAACTGGAAAACATGAAAACATATAACAAAAAGCGAAAAAAGGCCAACAACTATAAACTCGGTGATTTGGCGGCCATTCAAAAAACACAGTTTGGGACAGGTATTAAACTAAAGCCTAAGTTTCTTGGCGCCTATGAGATTACTGTAGTAAAAAGAAACAATCACTACAATATGAGCAAAGTTGGACACCATGAGGGTCCAAATGCGACCTCAAGCGCTGCAGATCACATGAAGCCTTGGACTTCTACTGTCTCAAACGAAATATCTGTGCTTTAAGTGATTTTTGTGGGGGTTTTTTAACTGTGTGTTATTGATATTTTTTACTATTATGGATAAACTGAGATAAGAACTGTGTCCAAGTGACAAGGAGAAAAACTTTACTATTTAACAAACTTTAAAAACATTAGTTAAGGACTGAAAACTTTTGATCATCAGTGTTCCGTACCTAATGGTATGTACTGGAACAGCGCCATCTGTGAAATAAAAGTGACATTGAGTTCGAGAGTATTCTGTTGGAAGAGTGAGTTGATGTTGTGAAATGGCGATTTGTTTTCGCAAGTTTTTTTTTTTTCAGTTGTTTATGTGAGTGAAATAAATAATTATGATGTATACAGTCCTAGAGAAAGAGGTGTGGTGTATTCTTATTCTGTGTTGCGACACCTGGTCCAGAAGAGCCGGTGAAATCATTAGTATTACGCAACATGGAAGTAAATAAGATTGACTTTCCTTTTCGATAAACAGTGGAGAAGCGTTCTAAGAAAAAAAAAATCTGTCATGTTTAAGAGACGAACATCAAGAAATTAAGTAGGTGCATGAGCTTTTCTGGTCATTTATTCCCTTAATATAATTTATAATTGTGTTATATATTTTATTATTTTATTTTGAGTTAAGAGAGTTAATTATTTTGAGTTTTGTAATTTATTCTTAAAATGTTTAAAGACGCGCGAAAAGTTGATTTGCAGCTTGCTGCTACAAAGTTAGGTGAAGTAGTAACCGATAAAGTTACAAAACCAGATTTAATTAATATTATAAAAAATACTGAGAAATTCAAAAGTGACCCTGAATATGTAACTAATCTAATAGACGGTATAATTGAGGACCGGAAAGAAGAATTGGAGAAAATCGAGAAAAGTAAACAATTAGAATTGCAGCTAGAACAAATTAAATTGGAAAGAGCGAAAGCCGAATTAGAATTATCTCGCATGCGAATAAATTCGAAAACTACCGACTGCGATTCAGAAAATAAAATTGATTCTCTAGATTCTCTAATAAAAAGTATAAAAACTTTAATGATTAGAATTCCGAGTCGACCTGAGGGATGGGGATTTTTCTTTGCTTCTTTGGAAAGATCATTTTAACGAAAAATGTACCTGATAAATTTAAAGCAGAGATTCTTTTGAATTTATTAGGTGAGAAAGCTTCAAATGTAATTTCTTACGTAAGTGATAATGAGCTGAATGATTATGATAAAGTAAAGAAAATTGTTCTTAGAGAATTTGAACCAACTCCCCAATGTTGTCTCGAGCAATTCAGAAAAACTACTAGGCAATCGAATGAAACCCATGTGCAGTTTGCGTCACGTTTGACAACTAGCTTTGATTACTATTTAAAATTGCGAGAAGTGTCTAATTTTGAGAAGCTGAAGCAATTAATTGTATCAAACAAATTGTTTCAGACTTTAGACAAAGAAACAGCAGCTCATATTAGTGTTAGGCAATCAGATTCATGGTTCGATCCAGTGATGTTAGCTAAAGAAGCCGATCTGTATTTTGTGTCACGTAGAAAATTAGCTGAGAACAATAATCAAAAATCCTGGAAAAAAGTGCCTAGAGTATTTCTATCTGAATGCAAGACATCAAAATGTATTTTTTGTTCCGAAAGCCACCCCTTATATAAATGTAAAAATTATATGGCGTTGCCTGTTTCTGAAAGGATAGAGGTAATTAAGAAAAATAATTGTTGTTTTAATTGTTTAGGCAGCCATTTGGTTAAAAATTGTAAATCAAATTTTTCATGCTCCTTTTGTAAAAGATGGGGTAAAAACAAGAGACATCATTTTTCACTGCATTTTCCGAAAGATTTGGAAACATTGCGCAATGCAAATGCGAGCAGAGCAGGTGGGCAAGAATTGCCTTCTTCCCCCACCTACTTCAAGAGTAAATGAATTTATTCTGTCGCCAGACGCGCCCGCGTTTCGATCTAATCAAAACAATAATAGTTCCGTATTTTCTACGCGAGTAATAAATCAAGAAAAAACTGTTTTGCTGAGCACTGTAAAATTGCTTATTGAGAGACGATACAGGAAATTATTACGAAGTGCGAGCGGTTCTTGATCAGGGAGCTATGAATAATTATATGACTTCAGATTGTGCGAATAGCCTCAGATCAAAAAAAGAGAAAACCAATTTGACAGTTTGCGATATCGGAGATACATTCACGAAAATTAAATCTGTTGTTACCGCGACGATTTCCAATTTTGAGGGAAATTTTGAAAAAGAGTTAGATTTTCTGATTGTATCTAAAATTACGGATATCATGCCGTCAAAAATGTTTAACATTAATGTGCCAGAATTAAAATATGTAAAATTAGCAGATGAAAACTTTAATAAGCCAGGTCGTATAGATTTGCTTTTAAGCGATGAAATATTTTACGGGTTGTTACGGCCAGGTCAAATTTATCCGTTTAATAGTAATTTGATTTTTCAAAATACGGTTTTTGGATACGTAGCAAGTAGAAGTGCTCCCGTTTCAAGTCAGAGAATGGTTCATTGTGGTTTTATTCAGGATAATACTCTTTTAAACGAAACTATGGAGAAATTTTGGGAAACAGAAGATGTTCAGATTGAGGTACCCAAAAATAAAGAAGCAATAATTTGCGAAGAGCACTTTGAGAAAAACGTGAAAAGAGACAGTACGGGGAGCTATATTGTTAAAATGCCATTGAAAGAGGATCCGATGTGTTTAGGGAAATCCAGAGATATTGCCCTTAAAAAATTAAATTCGCTGTGGAATCGCTTTTTAAAAGAGCCTGCGTATTTAGAATTATATAGAGAATTTTTACGCGAATACGAAAACTTGGGTCACATGACAGAGATTTCGGAGTGTGAGGAAGAAGTAGGAACCTATTATATACCGCATTTAGGGGTCTACCGCCCTGATAAAAGTACAACAAAACTTCGTGTAGTTTTTAATGCGCCTTCACAAACAACCTTAGGGAACTCTCTTAATTCCTGACAATATAACGGTGGGGGTTATTCAAGAAGACCTTTTTAAAATAATGACGAGATTTCGTAAGTATATTTATGCGTTCGTTGCTGACATTAAACAAATGTATAGGATGATTTTAATAGATCCGAATCAAACTAAACTTTTGAGAATTCTTTGGAGGGAGGGGGTGAATGAACCAGTTAAGACTTATGAGCTCAAAACTGTAACATATGGTACAGTAAGTGCACCTTATCTGGCAACGAGAGTCTTACTTCAATTATCAGGAGATGAGCAGGAGAACTATCCTTTAGCGTCCACAATTTTAGAAAGAGATTTTTACATGGACGACGTCTTAAGCGGCGCAGCCACTCTAATCGAAGCTAAAGGGCTGCAATCAGAGTTGGTGGAGGCTCTCAAGAGTGCAGGAATGTCTTTGCACAAGTGGCATAGCAATAACTTAGAGTTAAAAACAGGGCCTGGCAGTGATTATAATTTCCGAGAAGAGACAAAAGCGCTTGGTGTTACGTGGAAACACACCATTGGCAGCTTTACTTTCCAAATCCAGATGGAAAGCGTGGTTCCGCCTACGAAAAGAACAGTGCTTTCAACAATTGCACGGATCTTTGATCCCCTTGGACTACTGGGTCCTGTCATAGCAAAAGCTAAAATCTTTATGCAAAAACTGCGGTGCTTGAATTTAGGTTGGAGCGATCCACTTCCTGAAATGGAAGCGCAACAATTGCACAGCTTCATCCAGTCCCTGCCAGCAATAAACAGTGTGAGTGTTAAAAGGTACATATTAATCGACAAATGTGTGCATGTTGAGCTTCTCGGATTTGCAGATGCTTCCGAGTCTGCTTACGGATGCGTCATTTATTGCAAATCAACATCAGATAATGGAGCCTTCGAAGTAAATTTGGTATGCAGCAAATCCCGAATATCACCCCTTAAGCGTGTTACTATACCTAGGTTGGAACTTTCTGCAGCCGTCCTTTTAGCAAAGTTGATGACAAAAGTGAAAAGTGCCTTACAATTTCAGACGATTGATATTTATTTATGGAGTGATTCAATGATAGTGCTTTCCTGGATACAAAAAGAGCCGTATCTTCTTAAAACGTTTGTGCCAAACTGTGTAGCGACAATACAGGACTTGACAAAAGTTCAACAGTGGCGCCATGTATCTTCTGAGAACAATCCAGCAGATCTTATTTCAAGCGGAATGGACCCTGAGAAACTGGTTAAAAATAAGCTGTGGTTCGCAGGTCCTACGTTTCTGACTGAGCGAGAGTATCCCAATCGCGAAATTCCTACGTCTATCATTAGAGATGAGTTCTCATACGAACTCAAGCATTTACAACAAATTGACTTACCTGTTCTTATTGCAACTGCTAATCCTTTTATTGAAGAGTTATTTGACATTACTAACTGTTATGCTAAAATATTGCATGTTGTTAGTTATCTTTTCAGATTTATTCACAATTTGAAGAATCCAAGTAAAAGGAGGTTGGGTCCTTTGGAAACAGAGGAAATAAACGAAAGTGAAATTTTTGTTATAAAAGGGGTTCAAAGTAGTGATTTTCCAGAGGAAATAAAGTGTTTAATTCGCGAAAAGAATGTTCCTGATAAGAGTAAGATAAAATCTTTAAACCCCTTTTTAGACAGGGATGGAATAATAAGGGTAAACGGTAGAATAAAAAATTCTAATTTAAGTTTCAACAGTAAATTCCCAATTATTCTGCCTAAGGGACATAAGTTAACTAAGTTAATTTTAGTGGCATATCATAAGAGATATTTTCACTTAGGCCCTACTGCCTTATTACATTATGTTAGACAAAAGTTTTGGACAGTTCAGGGTAAGGCAACGTGTAGGAAAGTCGTGCACGATTGCATTAAGTGATTTAAAGTTAAACCCATAGGAGTTGAGCAATTAATGGGTGATTTACCAAAAGAGAGGGCAACTCCTGACTTCCCATTTAATTGTTCAGGAACAGATTTTTGTGGCCCGTTCCTTATTAGGTATAGAAATCAAAGGAAAGGAATTTGTCACAAAATATATGTGTGCATTTTTGTATGCTTAGTCACAAAAGCCATTCACCTCGAAATTGTGACTCATTTGACTTCGGAGGCCTTTGTGGCATGTTTAAAGAGATTTGTGGCTCGCAGAGGTTTGTGTTCGAAATTATATTCGGACAACACCACAAATTTTATAGGAGCAAATAAAGAGCTTTCTAAGTTACATAACTTAGTTTTAAACCAGATGAGGGGCTTGCAAATTATATGTCAGCTGAGGGAATTGACCGGAACTTCCTTCCGCGAAGAGCACCTAATTTTGGTGGCCTTTGGGAAAGTGGCGTGAAAGCATTCAAATAACATTTTAAAACAGTTTTAGGCAATTCCAGGTTGACATATGAAGAATTCATAACGGTCATTACCCAAATAGAGCGTATTCTAAATTCAAGACCGCTTGTACATCTGTCGTCAGATACTGATGTGTATGATGTATTAACCCCTGCCTATTTCCTAATTGGTAGGCCCTTAAATGCTATAATTGAGCCAAATTTAATTGAGGTTAAAGACAATCGGTTGTCTAACTGGAAAAAACTGACAAAAATAATTCAAATTTTTTGGAAGAAATGGCACATTCAGTATCTTCATAATTTGCAACAGAGTGTCCAGTGGATGATAGAAAAAGATAATGATAAAGCTAATGAGTTAGTGCTTCTTAAAGATGAAATTCTACCGCCTCAAAAATGGGCACTGGGTAGAATAATAGAGATTTATTTTGGTGAAGATAAACGGGTCAGAGTGGTTAAAATAAAAACTCAATCTGGAGTTTACAAAAGGCCAATTTCTAAGATTTGTATTTTGCCTGTTAATGTGTAATCTTGTATATATATATATATTTCTTATGCGTGATTTAACATTATCAATATTGTGCTTATTTTTTATTTACATTGAAATGACTATATAATTTAATGGTTGAATGTAAACATTGCAACGAGGGGCGGAATGTTCCGTACCTAATGGTAAGTGCTGGAACAGCGCCATCTGTGAAATAAAAGTGACATTGAGTTCGAGAGTATTCTGTTGGAAGAGTGAGTTGGTGTTGTGAAATGGCGATTTGTTTTCGAAAGTTTTTTTTTAGTTGTTTATGTGAGTGAAATAAATAATTATGATGTATACAGTCCTAGAGAAAGAGGTGTGGTGTATTCTTATTCTGTGTTGCGACACCTGGTCCAGAAGATCCGGTGAAATCATTAGTATTACGCAACATGGAAGTAAATAAGATTGACTTTCCTTTTCGATAAATAGTGGAGAAGCGTTCTAAAAAAAAAAAAAAAAGCTGTCATGTTTAACAGACGAACATCAAGAAATTAAATAGGTGCATGAGCTTTATTATTACAATCATATTTTAAATTACAATCATATTTTTACTGTTGTGGACGCATTTACCAAATTCGTTTTGCTATACCCCGTTAAAACTACAGCCGCTAAAGAAGTCATCGATAAGTTAACCCGACAACATGATATCTTCGGAAATCCGTCGCGAATCATTACCGACAAAGGACCGGCATTCACCTCTGCTGATTTTGAGAGATATATTAAGGAAGAGAACATAGAGCACATTCCCATAACAACAGGGATACCTAGAGGAAACGGTCAAATAGAGCGAATGCACAGAATTCTTAGCCCAATTTTGACCAAACTTAGCGTAGAAGACCCCCACTAAATGGTACAAATTTGTCGCGCCCGTACAACGTATCATGAATAGTACCGTATCGAGAAGTACAAAATTTACACCCTTCGAATTACTGACAGAAACGAAACTGCTGCAGAAAACCGACCTGCATATCAAAACACTGTTAGATGATGAGGAATTAAATTCATTCATATCGGAAAGAAATTCGAATAGAGAAATAGCTAAGAAAAACATATTAAAAATACAACTGGAAAACATGAAAACATATAACAAAAAGCGAAAAAAGGCCAACAACTATAAACTCGGTGATTTGGCGGCCATTCAAAAAACACAGTTTGGGACAGGTACCAAACTAAAGCCTAAGCTTCTTGACGCCTATGAGATTACTGCAGTAAAAAGAAACGATCGCTACAATGTGAGCAAAGTTCGACACCATGAGGGTCCAAATGCGACCTCAAGCGCTGCAGATCACATGAATCCTTGGTCTTCTACTGTCTCAGTCGAAATATTTGTGCTTTAAGTGATTTTTGTGTTTTTTTTAACTGTGTGTTATTGATATTTTTTTACTATTATGGATAAACTGAGATAAGAACTGCGTCCAAGTGACAAGGAGAAAAACTTTACTATTTATCAAACTTTAAAAATATTAATTAAGAACTGAAAACTTTTGATCATCAGTGTTCCATACCTAATGGTAAGTGCTGGAACAGCGCCATCTGTGAAATAAAAGTGACATTGAGTTCGAGAGTATTCTGTTGGAAGAGTGAGTTGGTGTTGTGAAATGGCGATTTGTTTTCGCACGTTTTTTTTTAGTTGTTTATGTGAGTGAAATAAATAATTATGATGTATACAGTCCTAGAGAAAGAGGTGTGGTGTATTCTTATTCTGTGTTGCGACAATCAGTATTTAGTGATTGATTTTACTATTATTTAATTTTATATTGTTTGTGTGTTTTTGTGTATATTATACGTTCTGGAAAACGTAGTCCAGTACCAGTCTGGTATATAAATTAGATGGCGACTGGGAGGACCCAGCCCTGTCAGGTAGGACGATTTTGTGGTGACAGAATTTGAACTTTGCACTGCAAAGCCTAGCAAATTCTTAAATGAGGCTCTGGACGATCAACCTCAACCTCTGAGCCTACGAAAAACTGCTGAACCTACAAAAACATTTGTGAAAAAGAAAAAGACGACATTTGACTGTGCTTGTGAGCAGACGTGCTGAGACGTCTGGTTCGACCGAATACCGGACCAGCGGACCTGGGTTAAGCCGAATGTCCCCGGCCAGTTATTTTTCATGTTTAACCTGAATGTAAATACCCCATATGTAAATATTTCATCCACATATCCAAGAATATTAAAGTGTTAAGACTTCCTCAAAAATCTGCCTGGATTAATTACTTCTAGACACTGACCCAGAGTAGAAGTACATTTATTACACTAAGTGAATGTCATTTATTCTATATATATATATATATATATATATATATATATATATAAAACCATTATAGAATATTACACATGTTCTAAATGTTTTGAGACCTTAGCAAACTTCTTAAATATATATATATATATATATATATATGGCAGCCATGTGCGCGTGGATTTTTGTAAAATACTGAAATATTAATCGGTATGGTGTTTATTATTTATATTTTATATCCTATAAATATTTAAATACGTTTTATTGATTCTTCCATTTCATATTATTTGTTTCTATTCTGCTTTCATTTTTAATCAATTCACTTGATTTTATGGTTGTTTGGGCACAGGGGAAAATAACTTTTAGCTTTAGCTTATTTTTCCCACAGAAAACAGCCATTTTGCTTATATCATTGAATTCTGTGCCCTTGATAACGTAATTCAATGTATAAGCTTTTCAATTTTTGTCGGTGTCCACTTTTTTCTTTTTCTTCCATAATAATTCTTATATTATTTTTTTTTTTTTTTTTTTTTTTTTTTTTTTTTTTTATACTTACAGCTTTAATTCATAATATTTGACGGTGGAAGGTTATGTTTGCTTAATGGTTATATATTAGCATTCAAATTACTATGATGCATTTGCGCAAGTAATTATGAATGTATGCTTTTTACGATATTTTTAAATATCTTTTCATTTTGAATGTCAACAATTCATTTTGATGTATTTTTTCCTTATGGTATCTTATATTTATTTATATATATTCCCAGGTCGCTAAATTATTTAGCAATCTTTTAAATATTATACGCTTAGATCATTGCTGCAATTAGCGCACTATCTATGTGTATTATCAATATGATTTCTACCCTGTAGTTATCTGATACCTATTTTAGGATTCCATTAATTTTTTCATTCCTATCATTGCAACGATTTATTTAATGTTTTTTAATTTTCTAGTTATGATTTTATCTGAATTTTCTTGAAGTTAGTGTATGATATTGTCCTATATATTTTCTATTTTTGCTATAGCTTTACATAATTCTGTAGAGATAATCATTTTATATATACATTAATTTGGAAGCAATAATTATTCCTATTCATAGTATTAATGTTAATTTGCTTTAGTTTAAATTCATTTTAATTTGATCTGAGTAGTTAGTTGGGTATGCGTTTTGGTTGTCTTTGCATGGTTATAGTTGTTCTAGGATTTGGATGTTATGCGGATCTTTTTTGACTTATTTGTTATAAAATAGTTTAGTGGTTTCTTGCTATTATTAGTCTACGATATTTGGGTTTTCATAATTTGGTTATGGATAATTTGAAGATTGTTTCTGCGTTCTGCTTCTATTATTGTAAATATTGTATATATTTTTTCTTACTCAAGTTTTATTATTTAATCAAGGCTAATTTAATTAAATTATTAAAATTTCTTATTTTTATGGCAATTATTGCATTTTCCATACATAATTTTTATATGGCAGTTCTTAGTAAACATCTCGATACTGGCAAGATACACTTAGCATCTATGCAGTGTAGTGCCCGGTACAGGAATAATAATTGGGTTGTTCCTGGATCGTCATCCAGCGACCATTTACACTCTCCCCCTCGTCCTTTATTTTTTCGTAAGTGCTATGATTCTCGGTGCAAGACATGTCCATACGCTGCTCAGACACAAATTGTCTCAGATCCTAATTATTCAAGTTTTTGTAAAGCATTTAATGTTATTTATAGTATAAAATGCAACTTATGTAATATGAAATATATTGGTGAAACATCAGGTCCAATTCATAAACGAATCAATCATCATCGTTCAGACTCTAATAACAACAAAGCAAAAAATATACAATCTACAGCTGAAATTCAACATTTTCATAAACATCTATTTAAAAATACGACAATTGAAATCCTTCAAACTCTAAAAAATAAATCAGAACGTCTTTATATGGAATCATCATATATGAAATATTATAACACAATTTATCCTTATGGACTTAATAGTGAAGTATTTAACAGACCTGTCAAAGTCTTCACATCTATAAATAACAATACTGATTATTCTCCAATTTATCCTACTCTTAATCATAATTTAAATGCTAAAACAACACGTAATAAACGCGGAAAGGGTTCATCATCAGTTGTAGTTTCCAAAATATCTATCACAAAACAAATTAATGATCTTCAACGAAATTACTTAGAGAATTATAACTGGTTGTTAATTCGAAAAAACATCTTTGCTATTAAAAAGAAACAGCTTGTACAACATTTAAATGTCTTTCTAAGTAAATCTTTCTCTAAACATTTCTCTGATATTTACTTTGACCTTATTATGAGTAGGGTTAATCTTTTAAATATTAATTTACAAAAAAAAAACACAAAATTCAGAACATGAATACTCAAATGATAATTACTTTTTCAAATCACATATTTAATAAAATTAATATCAATTCTATTATTAATGATAAAAATTGTTTTTTTCCTATCAATAATCTTCATATATCAAAAACCTTTAAATATCCGAATACAATTGGGAGAAAGATTTTTAACTACAATACATTTTCAAAAAATACATCTGCTGCAAGTAATTTTCCGTGTAACTGCAAAGACCCCACTCTAAAAAAATACATAAACAATGATCATGGACATATAATCACTGGAAATCTTGATATTGTTAATGATTTTAAATTGAAACAACTAATGGGTTATGGTACTAAATATAGACTTCCATCTAAATTTAATGTTAAATCTATTATCAAACAGTTTACATATGATATTGATATTTTTATTTATAAAATTTCTATCTCTTATAATAAGCCTATTGAATATTTTAATCAATGGAAGATATTAGTAATTGAAAAATTAACTATGGCTTTAAAAAATAATATTGCTGATTTGGTTTCTATTAATACAAAGCATTATTTCCAACAAATTACTAAATTACAAAAAAAACTACGTTATTACATATGTAGACAAATCTCCTAACAATTATGCTATTATATGTAAATCATATTATCACCAACTTCTTACAAATTCTATTTCTTCTAATAGGTCATTTCAAAAAACTAATGAAACTGTAATTGTAAATAATCGTAAAATTCGAAGTTATTATAAACTATTAAATATTTTATCTACTAATTTTAATTATCCATATTTAGTTCTTATTCCCAAATTTCATAAAACTCCTATTAAATTTAGGACTGTTACTATTGGTTGTAATACATATAATAATAAAGCCAATACACTTCTCTTAAAAATTCTTAATCAATTATATGTACTTACTACAAATAATGATAATACACATTGTATAAAAAATAGCTATCAACTTGTTAATATTTTAAAAAATCTTCATTGTGTTTATAATATAACGACATATGACTTCAAAGATCTTTTTAATAATATAGACCTATTAGATTTACATAAAATTATAAATGCATTATTTAAAAAATATTATAAAAAACTGGAATTACCATCTAATATAGATATTGCATATTTTAAATCTTTAACTAACTTCATTATCTATAATAATTATATATTGCAAGATAATACTTTATATTTACAGCATGTCGGTATACCACAAGGCGGTTGTACTTCCAGTTTACTCTCAGACTTATACTTATATCATTATGAACGTAATTTTACTAATAATAATCTACATTTATATCGTTATATTGATGACATCATTTTAATTGATACTGATCAATCTGCAATTACTCGATTTCCAGTTGATTATCCCACTAATTTGGCATTAACGGAAAACCTTTTATCTAACAATACAATTAACTTCTTAGATCTTAAAATTACAATCAAAGACAATAAAACAATCACAGATTTATATGACAAACGTAAAGAATTTAAATTCAAAGTTAATACATTTACAAATTTTAAATCTTGTCTACATCATTCTGTATTTCGGAATATAATACTTAATCATTTATATAGAATAAAATGTTTATGTTCTTCTCCTCTAATTAACAATAATATTAAAAAACTAATTTATGATGCATTAAATCATGGTTTTCCAAAAAAATTCATATATTCATTAATATACAATTAGTACTTTTCTTACATGATCTATTAAAACAAATTAACACATGCGTAAACAAAATTACAAAAAAATTATAAAATAAAAAAATATCTATAAAAAATTAAAAATTGTAAAATAATATAAAAAAATATTATAGGTTGGTTGGGTGGGTAGATGTTAGAGTACGGAGGAGGGTGGTGTTGTCTGGATAATACGCAATGGTTAATTATATAAAAAAAAAGAATGGGGCTCTTGTATTATTACTATATTTTTGTTACGTATTTTATATGGATGTTGATTTGATATTTTATATGTAATTGGAGAATTTCATTAATATTATAATTAGCCTAATTATTGATTAATCTAATTTACAATTATTTGTTATTAAATTTTAAATTTACTAAGGACAATATCATATTAATTACTAATAGTATGCCATTCTTATAGTGAATAATATACATATAAGTATGTATAATATAAATATAGTTATACTGTATGCATTAAAATTGGGTAATTATTTTTATTATTATTACTCTATTCTTTTTAATATTTATTATCGGTTTAATGTTTTTGAATGTCCCACATTCATACTTTATGGTTTTTTATGGATGTCTGAAGATAATCCACACTCTATATTTGTGCTTATTAAGTAATGGGTATTTAAGTATCATTTAACCTTCTATTTACTTCCACATGTTATTTCCTGTTCATTTTATAAATATCTGATATATAATTCATAAAAAATAATTTTTATATTTAATAATTATTTATATTAATTATTACTGATTTTTATTTTGTTTTATAGCATATAGCTATATGCTATATATTATCAATGTTCTAGAATTATTTATTTCTTAGTTTAGTTTAAATAAGTTAGCTAATAGAATATATTGTATGCTTTTAAATTTTATTTACAATAGTTTTTAAATACATTGTGTGGTTTATATTCGGTTTATAATTCTCTATATATAAGGATATTTTTGGTTTTGCTGTTTATACAGTTATTTACATTCAAATGCTTACAATTATTTATACAGTTATTTACATTCAAATGCTTACAAATATTTATCTTGCGTTAGTTGTTTAATAGAAGTAATACTAGATGGCAGCACTAAATCTGTCTCTTTAAGATAGCTCTAATTGTTAATTTTTCCAGCTCCATTTCAGTTATAATTTAATACACCAGGGGGTATTTTTAGCTAAATTTTGACGATATTGTTAAATTATTATTAATTAATTTAATAGTGCATTTTAAATAATGTAATTAATATCTATTTATTTTATATTAGATTAAATGTGTTTAACAAGGTATTTCAAATTTTATTTCAAAATGTATTAACTGCATCCTTTGGTATCATTTACTGTGATTTCTTAACTGTTTTATTCACCTTAATCTTTTTGATATACTGGCAGCCATGTGCGCGTGGATTTTTGTAAAATACTGAAATATTAATCGGTATGGTGTTTATTATTTATATTTTATATCCTATAAATATTTAAATACGTTTTATTGATTCTTCCATTTCATATTATTTGTTTCTGTTCTGCTTTCATTTTTAATCAATTCACTTGATTTTATGGTTGTTTGGGCACAGGGGAAAATAACTTTTAGCTTTAGCTTATTTTTCCCACAGAAAACAACCATTTTGCTTATATCATTGAATTATGTGCCCTTGATAACGTAATTCAATGTATAAGCTTTTCAATTTTTGTCGGTGTCCACTTTTTTCTTTTTCTTCCATAATAATTCTTATATTATTTTTTTTTTTTAATACTTACAGCTTTAATTCATAATATTTGACGGTGGAAGGTTATGTTTAATTAATGGTTATATATATATATACAGGTTGCAATATGTTATCTATCGCCGACCTTTAATTTCTCAACCGTTGGTCGTAGACATGTAGTTCCAATTACAAAAACGTTTTCAAATGTGGTAAATATTCATGTTGTGGCATTATTTAAAGTAAAAAATCAATTTTATAAAAATTACGAAAACTAACTTTTTATACAGTCCCCCAGTCTCTATAGTTATATTTAGTAAAAGTTTACACATATCATAACAGATATAACACAAAACGTTTCAAACCTGTACTACAAAAATTGACACAGTTATTAAATTTCAAAGTTTGAGATTTTTGCACATGATTTTGTCTTTCACTGAGAGATCAGTTAAAAGATGAATTAAAGTAGTAATTCGAGATCAAAATCAGGGTGCAATGGACTTTTTACGGCGAAAACACCTTTAGCCGGTATCGCCAAATCGAGGTATCACCAAAGAGGGGGGGTTGGGGGGGGGGGCTTTTAGAGGTCGTATACAAAGATAAGAATGAAACATTGAAATTAAACAGAAAAATAAATATCAATTTATTATAATATCAGAAAACGGCCTGCTATAAAAAATGAATGCATCAAACGCCGGAATCTACTAGAGATACTGCTCAAAGTGTTCTCCATTGGTGGCAATGCACAATTTAATGCGTGACAATACTGAGTCCTGCACACGTTAGAACATAGAAGGTGTGCAAACCGTGCGACAATCAAGGATGATGCGCTGCTTCAGATAAAAACTTCAGATAAACCGATGTGGAGGTTTTCCAGAGGCCAGTAATGCACTTGTGGATTTTCACAATGCCACTCCGTGTAAACATTGACTCCTCTGTCCACACAATGTCAGAAATGAACGGCGGATTTTCCTCTAAGGTGTTCAGTATGAAATTACAATAATCGTCGTGCGTGGTCAACCAGCATCAATGCTTGCACCAGTGTCGGATGGTATGGATGCGCATCATGTGCATATAACAAATGTCAGACATGCTGACCGCATGCCTCGTTTATTTCCGCCATACTCAGTTGTAGAATTAAAAGGGCGTATGCCAGCACCTCCTCCGATGTCACTCAAACATTACACCTTGCCCATCTACTTGTTCTGGGTCATGGTGAAACAGAACCGGTCTCCGTAAGATGGTTCAATGCATCAGTTATTCATGCGTTGGATGTAGAACATTAGGGAAACGTTCTGAATAAACATTCGCAGCCTCTCTGGCATTCCTTTGACATTCACCATAGACAAGTATCATGTCGGCATATTGCATGAATGCGTAGCTTGCCATCACGATCTCAGCGCTGACTAGCATGTCCACTGAGAGACGTCTCGTATCTTAACCCGAACGTGTGGCGCTGCGGTACTATTGTAATTTATATAGTCCCAATTTTAATGCTCGTTTTAGCTCGGCTTGTCGTTTGCAATCCGCAGCCATTTATCTAATCATTAGTGAGTATGTTTTATTTTCCGGTTGTCTATTCTACCTACTTCGACGTTTGAATGTTTTCCGACCCATAAAAGTTAGCTCTTATTTTTAGATGAAATAACCCTCTTTGTTGATTTCTCGATTTGGCAATATTGACTATGATATGTGTATAATTTTACTAAATATAACTATAGGGACTGGGGGGCCGTATAAAAAGTTAGATTTCGTAATTTTTATAAAATAATTTTTTACTTTAAATAATGTCACAACATGAATATTTACTTCATTTCAAACGTTATTGTACTTGGAACTATATGTCTACGACCAACGGTTGTGAAATTAAAGGTCGGCGATTGATAACATATTGCACCCTGTATATATATCGTCGCCTCAGAGCAACTGTAGGACATCGAGGAAGAATCGAAAATGAGATGTCTGACTTACTACTGCTATGCAAAACTGTGTCTGCATCTAGGTGGAACAGTGGGGAATTTTTATAAAACACGTCTGAGATATAGGGGAGATGGGGGATGAAAGGGACATTTTGTCTTTATAAGCTTATAAAATAATTACATTAAAAGCTATCATTCTCATGTTTGTTCCTAATTCTCATCTAAAATTTTTGCTTCAATACTAGTAAAACCTCTTATCTTCAAGTACAGTAATTTAAAATCTGTGCGAATTTTTATAAATTGGGAGAAATGTCCTTTTAACCCCATTGTAGGGGATGAAAGGTGCACTGTGCAGGGTTGAAAGGGACACACATAAATAAAGCAATTTTATGAAAATTTTTTCCCCTTTTATTTACGATTACATTATTTAAAAATAAAAGATAATAGTACACAAATAAAAATAAAATATGGGGCATTGTCACAATCTTTTGACTTTCGAGAATAAAAATCTGGAGAAATTAAATTTGCTAAAATAACATTTTAATCTGATAGACGAATGCCTTAATGATTCACAATAAGGAGAAAATGGTCAGCAGCGAAAAACATTTTACTTAACTGAGATTTAAGTTAAACTTGCGATTTTAATTTTCCTTACCATTTTACCACTATGACTTTCTATTTTCGTCTAAATTTTTACTTACGATGAATTTGCATAGTACCCACTGGACATTCAAATAAGAAATAATAACAATGTAGTATTTTTAGTACAAAATTTTGCTATAACATTGTCTTAAAGCGGTGTTAAAGAAGGGAAGGAAGGAAAAAAAGGGATGGTGTAGGGGAAAAGGGGGCGGTAATGGAAAAAAAAGGACGGTAAGGAAAATTACCACTATTTTTAGGCAAGTCATGCTAAGACTAAGTGATAGCCACAATGTTCATTGATTTTTAAAAAGTTATTTACATTGAATTAAATTAAAAAAAAAATTAATTTACCTCGAAAAGTGCATGAATAAACCTTGGGGACGGTAAGACTACCAATAAGGCCACGATGGGTTAAAATTGATATTTAAATTCTGCAGTAAATTTCCTCTCAAAGAATTTTAGACATTCTTTCTCTAGCATACTTCAGCACGAGAAAAAACTTGAAAAAAATTCTGTGGCTGCATCTGAAGTGATTTTCTGTATACGTTTAGCAAGAGGGATGGTAAGGAATCTAAAACCCAGGAACAGAGTTCAACAAATAATATCAACCGTAAAAATGTGTGCAGGTTAATTTTTTGCTACATATTTATATAAAATAGTTGTCCCAGTTTCGGAAAAAAATTACACCGAATTACTTTTATTGAAACCATTTTATACAGACAGCTCCAAATTTAAAAATCAGCATCAGGGACACAGGACGGTATAGGAGTTTTCTGATATTTGGACCCCCAACATCGTCCAAAACTTATTTATCTCGTTAATATTGTTATGCAGTCATGCAATGGGATGTTCCCCAGTATATGAAATAAAAAAACACACAAGAATATGTACTAAAATAAAAATTCTTATTCAGGGACTTAAAAGTCAAAAGATTGTGAGAATACCCCATATTGCAACGTATGATAAAACAAGAAAAAGAAAAATAATTTGTTTAGGCCTAGTGGGCATAAAACAACTTCAAATAAAAAATTTGAAGAAAGATTTAGCTCTACTTCTCTCACCACCAGTTACGGATTTAGATAACTTCATCACAATATCATTAATATTCACGTTATTCATGTCAATAGTATCAGTAAATACAAAGTGGTTTTATTCCTTTTTTTCTGAAACAATGTACTTCCAATTCATTCCGAGTGCTTTTCTGGAGTTTGTGGATAAAGTGCGACAGGAATGTCACCATAATTATTCCATTATCTTTCGCAAATTTTATTGTCTTACTATTTATATTGCTTTCACGATTATGAATTAGGAAAAGCGTAGGATCAGTCTTGGAACAACTAGAATATTAAGCTAATGCTCAATGGAGGATATTCCAAATATGGGTTCGAGGCTGAAAAAAGTCACGTGATACCGGTAATTTACCCAAGGAAATTCTAAATGATAAGATGGGAAGATACTACTGCTTTGCCTTATGAACTGTTTCACTGGCTAGCGGGGATTTACATTACACGTCTACGGAGCCTTCCCTTCTTTACGCTAGAAGTTTTTACCTTGACCACGTGATCAAAACGGAGATGGAATACCCTCTATTGGTTTAAAAAAAACTCTGCTGTCATACACCAACTTTGATGAGCAAGACCCATAGAGATGTGATAGGGGTGGGGTGCGCTTTCCGTAGAGAATTCCGTTGAAAAGCGGCATCAACAAGTCCGGCCCTACTCATGTAAAGGTTTCCAGATTTCGCTCGTTATAGCTTGCTTGGCAATTTGAAAATTGTTGCCGGTCGTGAAAAAAAAAATATATAAATACTCAGCATCCACATTATGCATGTGAAGTAGTGCAAAAATATAAACGAAGTAAAACAAAGCAACTTAAAATCTGTTTTAAATTAGTAAAAGAAGATTCTCACTTTAACTTAACGATACGGTAATTTGTTTATTTTCCTTTCGCAAACATATGCTAGCCTTTGGCGGTAAAAGTCAGGTGACTATTATAAACACGTGACTATTATGTTGGTTCCACTTTAGGATTACCAAAGCACTCTCCACCCCTATCTCTTCTCTATGGCAAGACCAAGCCTTTGGGATGGGGAAGCTCCGATCACGAACTCTTTGTAATTCTTCCTTGGGAAAACTAATACTGTTGAACAGAGTTACCAGATGCAGCAACAAAAGTGTGACAGGTTTGTAAGGAACCAGTAACTTTGTTACAAAGGCTCTCTAGTGGTTTGAAGGTGAACATGGTGTAAGATGTAACTCAAATATAGAGGCACTCTAATTGTCCGCGGTGCATTTTTAATTAGGAGTTCGCTGTTCCGCGAGTTAGCGGTAACCGTATGCAAATTTATTTGCTCAGTCTGCCAGAGTATAAATAGGGGAGCGGAATTATGTTAAAGGCCAGTCAGTTAGTTGGTTAGTCAGTGCAGTTAGACGTTGGAGAGAGTGTAAGTTGACGTAAATAGTTTTGGTGTGGAGAAGCGGCCATGTACGACTGGAGCTTAGCCTGGGAACAAGAACAGATTTAGAATAAGATGAAAACTAGACGTGGATTTGAAATGAGCCCTGCCGTCGCAGCTCAAGCACGCTCCGGAGAAATGAAGTTATGTGAGTTAACTTTTAAGCTTTATATTTAATTAATATTGTTTTATTGTTATCACGGAGTGAGGGCGAAATTTATTAGATCTTGTCTGCCAACCTTTTGTGCGTTGTTCAATAAAAGCTCTATATTTAAAGCCTATAAGACTCCTCATGAACTCCCACCACTATAAGTACGCCACAGGTTTACGACGTTCAGCTGACGCACAGTGGTCCCAAATCGCGATTATGTGGCCAAAAATCCGAAAATCGAAGTTTCGTATTTCGAAATGAAATCTATTCTACAGTATTTAGAAATAGCTGAAGATCTATATTCTGTTACATTTTGCTTTTATCAGCTCACATGAATTAGCATTGCTTATGTGAAGTTAAGAGTTTTTAGCGTTTTCTGCTGTTGCGTGAATTTTAGGCAAATTCGCTGCATTCACACCCTAACTAAGACCCTTTCAGATAGTTTCTCGTTTTTTTCTTTGCACTTCTCTGAAAGAACATTAAATTACATATTTAAATTGATTTTTTGATTGCAAAAATCTCAAAAATTAAAAAAAAGAGGAATTTTTTTAAAAATACATAGTTCTAAGGCATTTTTGTACATAAAAAGTGATATATAAAAAAAGTCCTTCCGAGTTCATCGGACTTTTATAGTACAAAATGTAGAATGAGCCTTTTAAAATCATATCCCAAGAGATTTATTGCGACTTTTTGAGAACTAGCAGTTTGAAGTTGGACATTGGATATTGCTAGTATTAGCCCAACATGAGTAATCGGGTTTAAAGTCAATCTAATCACTGACACAATCTAATCACTGACCCATAATTGTCAGTGTTTATATAATGCAACATTCTAATTGACATAACACTGTCAATTTCATTTTTTTAATTCGCGGAGGGAGTAGGGGGGGGGGTTAAGAGTTGGGGATATTTTTTTTAATATATATATTTTTATTTGTTTTTACAATTTTTCCCTTGCCATTTTCGTTTACATAAAAAATAATATTAAAACTTGACCTTATTTTAAAAAGTACATATTTAAAGTTCAGTTTATATATATATATATATATATATATATATATATATAGATATATATACTAAATTCTAGCAACATGCATGTCTGGGAAATTCAATCAACTGGGAAACATCATTTAATGTTTTAAATTTCCTGATTATTTGAAAAGTATATTTTACCTACTTATAAATAAATTTTATTATTAACCCCTTCGAGACCGGAGGCTTTTACGCAAATTTTATTCGGTTGGCACCACTTTTTTAAAAAAGAGTTACCTTTACTTAATCAATAAAAAAATGCTCTAATTAAAGAAACTAAATATTTAATTTAACTAAATTTTAACAAAATTAACTAATTTTTTTTTTTTTTTTTTTTTACTGCTGCCTAAAACAAATTCTTTATGCTCTTTTTCAGGGTGCATATATGCAACCATGGTCCCGAAAGGGTTAAGTAGTATTATTAAGTTTTACTTTAATTTTCACGTATCGTCACATAAATCTGTTCTAATTTTTTTTTATTGCGTTTATTTTTTTCAGTTTATTATATGAATGTTAATTTAATTGTATTAATTTATATGCACATTTAAATTTTAATGAATACTTCAATACTTTAACAAATTAAAAAATATATGAAAAATTCGCTCAACCCTTGCGATGAAATGTTGCAGTTACTTGAAATATGTAAATCCACTTTTCTGAAGGTTTATTTAAAAAACAGATTTTACTTTATTTTTCAATAAAAAGATATAAAATTGTTCTATATTAAAACATAGTTTTGATTTTTTTTGTAAAAATTTTAAAACTGTTAGGGATGATAGAATTTTATACCGGAGAGCACGGAGGGGGGGGGGGGGGTGAAGAAGCGGAAATTTCAAATATACTAGAAAATTAGTGAGGTAATTATTTATTTAATATTACCAAAATAAAGTAACAAAGGCAGATTCTTCATTTTTATTGGAATTTCAAAGGTATTATTCTCTGTATAATAGAGAGAAACAAAACAAAGGGGGGGGGGGGCGAAAATTTTGAAAGTAATCTAATTAATAAATTTAATGATTTTATTATTAATTCATAGTAAATAGATGTTGAAAACTTAAAAAATAGCAATGATATTTTAAAAATTTCCTTGGTATAGAGACAAATGGAAAAAGGGGAGATTTCACGTGTGTGTGTGTGTAAGTTGGGTGTGTTGGGGGGGGGGGGTGTGGCAAAATTCAGCTGATTGATTCTTTATGTATTTTACTGATTGCTTATACTCTTTATTGTTAATTTGCAATGACAATAAAAAGAGAAAAAATCAAAAGATTTTAACCTGTACATTTTGAGGGAGGGAGGGACGGGGGAGGGTTAAAATTTCACATTTTCATCATCTATTGAATTAGATGATTTGTTTTGAAAAAGGGAAAATATTCCCCATAATCAAAAGTGAAAAATTCCCATTCCTGTAAAAAAAATACCGTAAAAAAAGAAAATTTAAATTTAATAAAAACTTGGCCCCTCTATTGCGCCCCCCCCCCCAAATCCCCTCCCCTAGAACCCCAATTAAATTTAGTTTATATTTGCTATGTAATGTCATTTAGAATGTTATAAAATTTAAACGAAGGACATACAACCACCAGGAAAGCCAGAAATGATTTTTGGCCACTTAATCGCGATTTGGGACCACTGTGTCACCACCACGTAACGTCATGACGTTACGTAAGAAAATTACTTTCATCACGTTTTGCTACTATATTAGGTGGCTTGTGCTCTGTCATTAAACCTGTTTCATCACAGTTATATAATATATTCCGTGTGAATTTATAGCGATTCATAACTGACTAGAGGTTTTTAAAAAACATCAACATTAGCTTTGTTGAAACTTGTACTTGTTAAACTAATGGCTATAGGTTTTTTTAAGAGAAAGTAATGAATTTCGTGGATTAAAATCTTGGAACCAATCAATTCCAGCTTGGTTGTTTGTTTTTAAAACAAGGACGTATTGAGAATTCAAAGAAATTGAATACTCACTTTAGGCGCAACTGTCAAGCCATAGTTCATAATAGATGCTTGGAGCAAATATGAAGCTAAGTCTTTTTATTGATCTTCACTAAAAAAAATTTCGTTACCAAATGGGCGTATTGAAATTCATCTGCTTGTGCATTCTTAAATTTCAGAACAATTCCTTCTAAATAGGACTTTTCAATCCGTAGGCTCTAGCTGTTGATCTTACAGACACTCCTTTTTCCTCTACTTCAGATACAGCACCCATCATTTCTTCTTCAGTAATTCGATTTTTCTTAATTTTCCTTTTTTTTATTTTAGAAGCATATTAACATTTGGTGATTTTTGGAAAAGGAAAAAACACCTATATTTTAGGTATATGCTATTGTAATATTTGCATATTTTTGTTCTACATAATAATGCATTCATTCTTTTTACATAAAAAACTAACACCATAACTTAAATTTTACGAAACGTAAATAATATTTTTTTGAAATAATTATAAAAAACGAGGGATTGAATGGAACATGTCCCTTTCAACCCCATACCCACCTCGCGAAATTAAAATTGTATTCATGCATGACAGTATTTTAGATAACACAATATGCTAGTATTCACATAAAGTGCATACTTTACTGCATAGTTCTAAATAACATAAATATTATAATGCTAGACACAATATTAATTTTTTAGAGAAAAAAAATAAAAGCAAGATCAAAATTTACTTTTTTATATCAAAAACAGGTTTTGCTTTCACCACCTACAACGCTATAACTGCTGACGTTAATTATAAGGATTATTAAGACGGAACAAATATCGCCATCGATTGAGCCAAAGTTGAAAATTTCTACAGTTTTTATCTTCCTGAAATTTTGAATGTCCCTTTTATCCCCAGTCTTCC
Source organism: Maratus speciosus (assembly GCA_963932465.1). Lineage (NCBI taxonomy): Eukaryota > Metazoa > Arthropoda > Arachnida > Araneae > Salticidae > Maratus > Maratus speciosus. The sequence goes on along the minus strand of OZ010787.1, from coordinate 143,030,144 downwards.
CTAGAATTAAACATAACTTTGTGTTTCAGAAGTTGTTCCTCTCGATGTAAATACAGTTATTCATAGCTTTAAGTCAGATCTCATTTTTTTATTATTACTAGATGTTGCTCTAAGGCAACGATACATGCGCAAAAGCTTTTGTATTTTTGTCAGATTTCAATAATTATACATATATTTTCAATGATGGTTCGAAAATAATAGATGAATATTTACGCTGCAAAAAATAGGAGTTTGTCCGGTATTCAACACTGTAAAAAAATTTCGGAACGTTTCAGGAAATTATCCTGAAACCTTTTGCATATTTTACCTGAATTTCGAATTTCTTTATGTCCCACGCCAATTATGGCAATAATTTGTGTAATATTTTTGAGAGGTTTAAACTTTTCCGTAAACTACTTTCTGCGCATGCGTACTTCATGTTTTATCTTCCATTAGCCATTTTGATAAGTAAAGAATAATAAAAAAAAAACAGCTACCTAGGCACTTAGAGACAAATGTATTCTGAACAAATGCCATTTTTTGTTTGGATATCAACCAATAAAATAAGTAGCTAGTTTAAATCTTTTTGGAGTATATTGATTATTTTTTATAATGTCTGATTATGAAATAATTATTCTTTGTAATAAAAACAGAATGTATCTCCCAACTGAGAAAATGTTTTTATTAAAATATATTGGTAAGTAATATTTTTCAATTTTTTTTAAAAATAATTTCCCAATATTTAAAACGAGTAATGCATTAATAAGTATAAAGCATTATGAAATTCATTTTTTGAGATAAACATCATATTTTATTTTAAAACTTTCACAGAATTGCAGTATAATCAAATTCAATTATGCTGTTAAAAATTAATATTTTTAATAATTTATGAAATAAAGCTTATTTAAATATTCCACAAAAGATTTTTATAATGTTTGTATTGCTTCATGAAATTTAGCTTTTTTAACCCTTTAATGGGTGCCGTTTGCAAGGCGCAAACACCAAAAATTCACAAATTTTCCATAAGCATTTTCGAATAGAAAATTTTGCTTTTATATTTTGGAGATTTTACAAGTAAAAATTATTATAGTAAAATACTGGTTCTAAAACATCGTGATTTTGACATATATCAGTGCCCTTCAAAGAATTATGCATTAGGAATCATAGAGCAGATGCTACAAGTGTTTTTATTTATTTATGTATTTTTTAAATGAGTAATAAAATCATGTCCATATTCAACTTTTGTTATCTTTCAAAAATTTGTGTATTTTATTAATCAGTTTTTGTACTTTTTTTAATTTATAAATTAATTAAAATGTCCTTTAAATACATCATTAAGCCTATGTTACATGTAAATTGTTTTCAAAAATCTTATCCGTTGATAGAACCATTTATTGTCTTTTTTTTCGTTTAATTAATTATAAACAAAATTATTTTAATAAATTTGCGCCGTAGGGGCAGTTGAAATAATTTTAGAATCTTTAATGTACTGCCTTTCCTATTTATAAAATGTGATATATGTAAAATAAGTGTAATGTACTATCCCTCTCATTTTATTATGTAAAATTTGGAAAAAAAATTAACACACAAAAGTAGTTTTTGCACGTTTTATACTTATCTTTTTTATTGCTTATCGAATCTTCTAGCAAGGATGTAAATTATTAAACCAGAAAAAAATTGATTAAAAGGAATTTTTATATTTTCTAAAAACTTATGATTTTAATAAAGGAATAAAAATAATGTTTGCATTTTTTTTAAATATAATTAACAGTTTTACACTTTATTTACTCGCGCAAGTCCGAGCTCGGAACTCATTTTTAGAAAATACTTTTTAGCTCACAGGCTATCAAATCCGTAGATCTAATGTGTCCGCAGCTTCTGTATGTATGTACGTAACGCGATAACTCTTGGTAGAAAAATCCGATTTGCTTCAATTTTTGTTCTAGGATCATTCTGATAAAGTTCTTTCCTGATTAGTTTTGGGGGTTCATTGGTTAAGTATAAAGATGGGGTACGGGGGAGGGGGGGCTAATCCCGCCTTAACTTAGATAAATGGGTTTTTCATGCAGAATTATCAGATTTACTTCTTCTTTGGTATACCGGTTAATTCTGATAAGGTACTTCGCTGCTTAGATTTGGAGGTTCATTGTTTAAGGATAAAGAGGGGAATGGGGCGCTAATACCCCCTTAATTTAGATAAATGTGTTTTTCTATCCGATTCAAATGTGGTATACCGGTTTATTCTGATAAGGCGCTTCCCTAATGAGATTTGGAGGCTCGTTGGTTAAATATAAAGAGGGGAAAGGGGGGGGGGGGTATCCCCCTTAATTTATTTTTCGAGGAGCATTATTCTTTGAAATAGGAGTATAATATACAATTAGTGTGAATAGCCTGTGAGCTCAATGCCATGAGTTTAACTGGGTACTTTTTTGTATTGTATTTTTAGTCATGAGTTTCGATTAATATATTTTTGTTGTACAGCTTTGATTTTGTTTCCTGATAAATAAAAAATAATATTTTCAGAATTAATGCGCTTTCAGTTTGATTCTAGTGTTACATTTAAAAATTAACACTAAAGTTTAATTTTGTACGATATATGCGAATTACATCAAACGAAATATGTTAAAACTATATGAAGTGAAAACTATTACTTCAGAAAGGCAACCAAGAAAGCTAATAGCATGTAAAAACTGAATTATTAATATTAATTAGCTATAGTGATAAGCAGTTTTAGAAATTTTAAAATCCCGCTGTCTCGCGCCGCCGCCGGCGAGGAATTTTACCCGGCGCACACCTGTAGTTCCTGCCCATAGCAAAGCTGCAAATCCAAAGCAGAAAAAATAAATTCTTATCTATTTTTTTAGATGTTTCCCAGAGGTTGAATTCTTAAAAAAATAATAGTTTATCAATATGAAATTAAAATAAACAAGTTGGAAAGTGCACGTCAAACTTGGCAAATGACGTGCGTTCGTACTGTAACTAGTTTTATAAATATCTTCTCACCGCATATTGTATTGAATGTATATTTTAGTGCACTTCATAACTGTATATCCATTTCATTTTGTTGGAAAAGCTGTAACATTATTAAAATGCACTTGAAATAATTTTTCCCATTGGCCGTCATGTAACAGAAAACTTTTGACTGTCCTGTAATTAAACTATACATCCAATTTTCATAAAATTTGACATGACTCGACAAAATTTTGCAGCAATTATATTTTTAAAATTTCAGACCATTCGGTTGGGTAGTTTTTGTTCTGTTATATGCGGACGGACGGACAGGCAGACAGACGGACCGAAGGACGATTATAGGGCTGCGTATTTATATAATTACGGACGCACCTAAAAAGGTATTTGAAATTTATTTGCCATATTTAATGTTTAAAAAGCGAGTAGATCTGAAAATAGTGTTTCCTTTTATTTTTTCACATCTTTTATGTTATATATTAACGTTTCATAACATGACTTTTTTTATATTGAAAAAATTCTTTTTTTCCACCCTGCTTGCATTTATGAACAAATATAATACTCTTATATTATTTGTTAACCTTGACTATAAAAAATTTTGCAGAGGGTTCCGGAAAAAAGTGATGGCATTAAGATGCCACGGCTTTTTGCTGTTACGTTTCACAACAAAGTAGTGAAACATTCCAATTTTTCAGAAACATTCCGTAATATATACTCCAAAACCTTTCATAACTGTTATGAAAGGTTTCGGAGTATATATTACGAAATGTTTCTGAAAAATTGGAATGTTTCATTACTTTGTTGTGAAACGTAACAGAAAAATGCCGTGGCATCTAAATGCCACCACTTTTTTCCGGAACCTTCCGGAAATTATTTTACAGTGAAACTCGGACGCTGCTGAGTCTCTCTGAAATTGTGTACGTACTAACTATACTCTATTGATGCGCAAACGTCCACCACATTCTCTTATTTCGACTTCGAAACTTCCACTTGTAAAAGTTTTCCCATTAAAGTGGTTAAAGTTCCCATAATTTAGAGTAAAGCTGTCGAAGGGACAATGAAAAGATTTAAGACTTTTCCAACTTGACCAAACTCGATTTAAAGCATATATTTTAACAAAGCAAAAATTTGTGAAATTTTAATTTATCTTATCAATTGTAGATATAGATTCAAACTAATTTGATATATTTTATCAATCCATGTGCATTTTTTGTTCCAGATTATTGTAAAGAGATCAGTTACTTACACCGACTTACTGCGAACACAGTGCATAGTGAATTTTGGAGGACTTTAGATCGATTGATATATCAGCACTTTTATATTTTTGTATGAAAATATTCACTCGCTTAAGCGAAAGAACAGTAAATTCAATGCCAGAAACCATTTGTACGTACATTATTACAAACGTATTTGTACGTACAAAGAAAAAAAAAATCCACCGAAAATACCCTAAAAATCAAGTCGTATCAGAAGAATCTTCACTTAATCCTGAAACACTGAGCAGAAAGAAAAAGAGAAAAAATCTTATAGTTTCAAGCTTAAGCACTATAAGCGAAAGTTGGAATTGATTCAGCTTTAATTTGGAAAACACAATACATTTCTTCTTACTTTGATTTTGTCTTCATTAGAGACAGTGTAATTAAAGCCACCAGCTGGCAGATAAAGTCTTGTTTATACCATTTCTTTTTTCTAGCATTTTTTTATTGATTCTTCTGCAATGCAAAAACTTTCCGGTTATGAAAAATGTATTTTAAAATAAGTAAGAATTGCGTAAAAAATATTAGAAAAGCAAATAACTCAGTCTTTTATATTCTGCCGATTTGCTATTTCTTGGCTTTTATTTCATTTGCATATCATCTTATATTCACAAGTCCATGGAAGATGTATAAACAGGACTATTGTTTCAAGATTATTGCAAATCTAAATTTCAGGAGGTTTGTTTTTCTTTTTTTTTTCTTTTCTTTTTTGAGTTCTAGAAATGCTTAAAAGGATAATATGTTTCGAAAGTAACAATTTTATGGCTCTCTTCATCAGAAAAAAATATAAGTGTAATTTTAAAAGAATACAAAATATGTCTACATGTCTCCTTTTTGTGGATTTAATCTAAGCTTCTCCTGATGAAGAGAATTGTAAAAAACATTCCTCGAGAAGCTAGTATCTATTTTAAGTTTTCTGGAGTTTCCAGGAAGTTTTGTTACAGTTCCTTTAACATACAGCCACTTCATCCTCACACACAACAGTAAAATAACTGCAAAAATGATAAATGCTCCCGAAAAGGCTAAAAACGCGATTCATGTGGTTTTATTTTGATTATCATAATTGATTCGTAGTGTGACAGTAAAGCAAAATAATTAAAAGGCGTCTAGAAATTGGCATCAGATAATGAATGTATATGAAATTTGTAAAACTATCAACATAAATCACTATAAATTACAACATATATAATACAGTATATTTTATAACGATTTTAGGTAGTAGTTATACAAAGTATTTTACATTCTCAGTAAATCAAAATTATCATCTTAGAAGAAGAAATAAACTTTGTAACAGATAATCGAAGTTCTTTACATTTTTATTTTCTTCTCGAAACTAATTTCCCATCGTGGTATGATTTTGTAGCGGATGATCATTACCAGAAAATGGTCACTACAATTTAAGTTTTGCGAAGTTTTTCCTTGAGTTAAATTTTGTTGATTATTTTAGAATACACAAAACAAATTTTATTTCGTAAACATTCAAAATGCATATTTAAAGTATATATACAAAATGAATGTTTGAAATTTCGTTTTGTTGTAATGCAAACAATGGGTTACTTCACATAAGCTTAACTCTAATGATGCACATAATATAGCATATTTTACCCAAAATTCTGAGAGAACCAGTGTCATAGTGTTGCTTTCTCAAGCGTTAGAAACTTGAATACTTTTTTGTGGTTTGATTTCGGACGAATTGGTCAGTCTCTCCAGTGTTTTGTGCAATTCTCTCTGGAGGTAACATGAATATAGACAAATTATCGTTAACGGGACGGCGGGTGTTAAAAAGTTTTTTTTTTTTCATTTTCATCATAGAGGTATGAAATTTTGTGGAAATATACATTTCACCTTAAGTATATAGAACACTTTAAAAGAAATTTCCAATCTTATTATAATTTTAAGATGTTTTAGAAAATTAAAATTTTAAACCGAAATTTTAAAATTCTCCATTCATCATAATTTTTTAGATATTTCCTCAATTTTGCATTTTAATCTCTTAAAACTCTATTACGAACAAATATGTGCATCTATTTTTTTAATCCCTTGAATGGTTAACTTTTTAGAGATTTTTTCTGAATTCCATATCGATTTTCAACAAAATTTTGGTATTTAATATGTTAAAAATCAAATTTAACTATCTTAATGAAGTCGAATTTTAAAATGCATGCACAGATTCTTTGAAAGCAATATTGGTATTCTTCCTTATCAATTTCATGGATTTTGATCAAAAATTATGACACATGGCATTTCAAATATGTATAAACGTTAAAAAATCAGTTTTGAGAAAAACAGATTTAAAGTATATTAAAGGGCCGAAAAATTGTCTGTGTACAAAATTCAAACGCTTGTAACTTTGCGAAAATTCCATGTATTGCATTTCATGCGGTTTTTTACAAATGGTTCAGAAGAAACTGGAGAATAATAATATGCACAAAAATAATTTTCGATTTTTGGATCGATTTCTACCCAAATAAAGGTCCGCGGTTCCCTTAAAAGCTCTCTTCTCAAGGTATTATCTTCCCTTCAGGTAGCAAATGTTTTGTATATAGACTTCTAACCTAATACAACTTTATCAATTAAAAATCTCGGCACAAAAAAATGTGTGTAGTTGAATTTATAAAGATCAAATCATTTTAGGAATTCTCTGTGCACAAGAGGTTTTTGCATGATTATGTATGTCTTTGTAAAGTTTATAAGAACATGCCCGACGATAGGTAGGAGTAGTCGGGATTACGGCTCTGTCCCCGGGCTCAGGCTGTAGGAAAAGGACGGAAGCAAAAAGTAATTTTAAAACTTGCCCACGTGTTTCAATGTAATTATTATGGGATCCCTGAGAGTGAGTATCCGTAGGTTGTGACTGCTCTCCACGATCTAGGTAAAAAGAGCGAGCAATGTTTGTAATTAAGTTAAACATAATTATATTTCCCTACCCTTTCTTTTTAGTACACTTTCACCATCTGATCTGCGGCAATGAAGTGTGACTTCAGAGATTTAGCATCGTCAAAACTGACGTCAACACATGACAGAAATTGGCTCTAAAGTTGAGTTAAACGTGATGCCCCAAAATAGACGAGGGAGAGGGAGGAGTATTACTATGAAGTTCTGGAACCACGTGTCAGAGGGAAGCAGCAGTCTTTCACTTGGTCTATAAACAGTCGGATGCAGGCCGAAGTTATCATTTGGCTGTGTTTTGGCGAAAGCAAACCCATCCAAAGCGCGTGTTCCAAGCCATGTATTATAGCTCCAACCCAGACCTAAAACTTATTCAGATGTCAGTAGGTTAAGTCTGTTTATTTACCTTCCGCACCTCGGACTCCAGAGCAGACTGTCTGTGAAACAGAAAAGGATGAGTTCCTTGAATTCTGGTCTCTCTCTTTTTCGCTTCAGAATGTGAAATTGACAGTTGAGACTGAATATAATTATTGCTAATTATTAGAACCTGATCATTAATTTTTGGAATCGAACTGTTTAAAGGATTTATATGGATGTTTAAGGGGCTTTTTTCTCTCTCTGACAAAAAAAGAATTTTTTTAATATTTTCCGAGTTTGTGAGATACGAAATTTTACGAGTATAGACGATGTTCATGAGATTATTACTTATTTTAACTATTGTGGGCAATGAAAAGTCTATCACTAAATAAAACTGGAGCGAAGAATTAAATATTTTTCAAATACTTAAGAAAGAAAGATTTGTGTGAAAAAAATGACAATTCAGTGAACAGTGAAACTTTTTTGGGCAGAAAAGTGTTTGAATATTTAACATATTGGATGATTCCGTATTATTCACTGGCTTTAACTCTTGTGAAAAGCCAGTGATGCGAAAATAACCTAGGAAATCGAACAATTTTAAGCGAAACTGGAAAGAGTAACACACGTTAGAACGAATTATCAGCATTTTGTGTTTTAATCCTGGAATTAGTGAAAACGGTGTTCATGAATCTTCATGTCTTTTTCAGATTTGGATAGAATAAAAGAAAAAAAATAATAAGTGAACCTTTGACATGAAATATAAAATGACAGTTTCAAGCACAAAAAAAGTGGATCTATTAAAATTGGCTTGACCTCTCAGAATTCAAAATTTTGGACAATTTCAACATATCTTAAGAAAAAGGAGGAAACATGAAGCTGTAAGTACACTTTTAAATCAATTTCTGATAACCTAACCCTTCTCATCATTTGTAATACTTTTGATTCTTGAAATACTGTTTTTATAAGTATAACCTGCATTCACATTTTAGGAATTTAAGACAAATAACATTTGCATAATTTAGGTTTTTAAAATGCTTTTTAAAACCTCTAAAATTTAGCATTTTTCATAAATTGTTTTACGGCAATTAATTTAAACTCTTTCTGGTGTAGCCCTGCAAAACAATTTATGATCTTTTCTTATTATCTAAATAATTTGTGACTTCATATGTTTGCAACTACTTTTGTTTTGTCTAAGATAAAAATAAATAAATAAAATTGTAGAACAGACTGGGGAAAAATGAAATGAAATTACATTTTATTCTTAATTTTTTTTCAAAGTAATAAGTATTTTTTAGTTATTATTGCTGATTTATGGTTGTAATATATATGTATTTTATATTTTTCCTGTTAGGATTAATACAATAGCAAATAGTAACGTTTACGTTTTTCAATATAAAATACAGTATTGAAAAATACAATATTGATCTCATACTTTTCTCTTTCAACGTGATGAAATTATATTACAATATTGGATGTCATTTTTATGATGTAGAATTTTTGAAATACATAAGATAAAATTTCTTATAAAACCGTTTTAGATAAAAGTTGTCAATGTTTTTTTGTAAGGTATCAATATTTGTTTGTTTGTTTTATTTTATGTTTAAGTTTTGATGTATTTCAACTCTTTTATCATTTGTTTTATCATATTCTTTTTTTAATTAAAAAATAACACACTGAAATTATCTATTCTACAAACTATCTGCAATTGAAATTTTTATTTATTTAAAAAAATGTTATTAGCATGTTACTAAAACGATACAAGCAACAGTTTTTAGTTTATCTAATTTCCCCCTGTATTTAAATCATATGTAACATCCTATAAAAGCTGAGAAAACTTTTAATAGGAAAATTGAAAGTTTCTCCAAAAAACATCTTCATTTCATGTTTTCCAGTCTTGTGAGTTTTTTTCCTTGCGTCTTTCCCAATTTAAAATCCTCTTTCGTCTGACAGCTACAGACTTCCTTTTTTTTTTCTCTGCCAAACTCGTCCATTGAGATTTGCGTTAAACTCTGTTTCCTTACAATATCCGTGTTATTTGTTTCTCCTTTTATACGTTCTTTGAAAAGTACTGTTAATTCTCCTTCATTTTTTCTAAGATTTCTTTTAAATTTAATTCCAAATTGCAGTTACCTCTCATTCGGTTCTTTCCACGATATTCATCATTCATGGTTATTTGCATGAATTATTCAGCTTTCTGTACTAAAATTTCTACATTAAAATTAAAAAGTTCCTTGGAATAAATATATTTTGTATTTCTATATTTCTGAATCTGTCATTTCTTACTTACATCTCAGATAACTTAAGGGGTCTTGTACCTTTTAAACGCGTCGAAAATTAACGAAAAACTTCAAAGTTTGAATTAGTCTATCTTCAAAACGTTTTAATGCATAAACATGAAATTTTGGATATTGATTAAACAGATTGTGCTTTGTAATATGTTACTAAGAGAAATTTATTAACCCTTTACAGAATTTGTGTATTGTTGAAATCAAAATAGCTCTTTTTTTAACCCCATAAGTCATTGCGCGCATGATAGCTTGAGAAAGTATGTATGGATTGTCATGAAATTTGGTAAATATACTAAACAAATGTGTGTTTAAAATGATCTACTTTTAAGTATTTACAATGGTAATATTTTTAGTTATGACTATTTTTATTCATTAAAAATACAAAATTTTTATTTTTTTTTTACGAAAATATTTTTTAATATAGTTAATGAAATAATTTTAGCCTAAGAGTAGGTCATTTTGAACACAAACATTACCTTTGTTTAGTACCTTTACCGAATTTCATGCCAATCCATACATACTTTCTCAAGATATGCGCGCAATGACTTATGGGGTAAAAAAAAAGAGCTATTTTGATTTCAACAACACACAAATTCTGTAAAGGGTTAATAAATTTCTAATGGTAGCATATTACAAAGTATAATCTGTTTAATCAATATCCAAAATTTCATGTTTATACATAAAAAGGCTTTGAAGATAGACGAATTCAAACTTTGAAGTTTTTCGTTAATTTTCGACGCGTTTAAAAGGTACAAGACCCCTTAAAGTATAATATGCAAAGTTTACAAAAAAGGAGGAAAAATGCTCTTTTTTCACAATTTAGATTTATTTTTTAAAGTTTCTATTTAAAAAATCCTTTCACATTTATTTCAAACATCATTTACATTTTATGTATATTAGAATTTTTACTGACAGCCACATTATGTTTTTCAACCAATTTAATATCAATTTTCAATATAAATTTGTTTGAAAGAACTAGTTTGAAAAGTTTTATTGCCATATGAATCTGATATGTAGCAATTTAGGAACGCAGTTTGCAACTTCACGGAAAATCAGCAACATGTCATATAGGGGAAAGTAGGGTAAACTGCATAATCGGGTAAAACAGGATATCTCAATTTTGATTCAATTTGAGCAGCGGCTAGGCAGCTCCTCAAATAGAGCTGTGGTTAAAATACTTAGCTCTAGACAAGTTGAAAAAAAGAACATTAGGGTATTTGCATACTGCCATTTGTTTAGTTTCTGTGTTAAAAAGTTTTTTTTTTTTTCAATTCCTTTGTTTCAATGTGTTTTAGTTTCAAAATACGTAAATATGAACGTAATTAAAGTTGATAAATCTTTGAACATCATTGTGTGTGGAATATTTAATAAGTATTTATTTCCCACAAAGAAGCTGCTGCTAGCATTTATAGGTGCGTTTATGCGTCCTCCTTTCCGATCCTCATTCTTTTGAAGTAATACCAGGTATCCTATGTGGGATAAAAACTGATATCGAAAAAGAATGCTTGGGGATCTAGTAAACAATGCTTGAAGAAAAGGCTATCAAACCTACATGGACAAGAGTGTTTGTGACTTTTCTAAACCTGATTATTATTATTATTATTATTATTTATGAACTTATTTTCAAAAATTTCACAAACTGTAATGAATATAATTATTTTTTTGTTTTTAAATAATCCATCATTACACTTATAACTGAAATATAAATTAATTCGTAGCTCTTTAAGTCGCATTTTGTACAGTTATATAAAAGTGTCAAAAAATATAATAACCTTTCAGTCAAAAGAATACACTTTAGCATATCATGTGTTACTGTCTGTTTTAAACCCTTAACTGTTTTACCCATGCAAAGAAAAAGTTATTCAAAGCTTTTTGGATACCACGAATTTTTATTTGAATTGTTCACGTTATTTAATGACAGAAATTTTTAGACTTAAGACGAATATATGTATTAGTTCGGAAACAGTAATGTTTTGCCGGTAATTTTAGTTTATTGTGATAGAAAAAATGAAATTGATAAAATATTAATATTTCGGAGTGCAAACAGATTTTGATAATCAATATATTTTTCCCCTGCTTTCTTTCACCCTCCCCCCTCTTCCCAAAAATAGGAAGTCGATTTTTATGTAAATTAAATTCCTTTATATGTTACTACTTAAAAAATTACATTGCAATAATCAGAGTTGATGGATTTTTTTTTATTATGTGAATTAAAATATTATTTAAATAAATTAGTATTTGGGAAATTTTATTGATGCTATACTCAGTTATTAAAGTGTGATATTTTCTAGGCATTAAAACTTTAGTGGGGAGAAATATCCCGTTAAATAGAAAATAATAGTTATTAGTACTGTTATTATAGTAATAAAGTCACAATTTTGCGGCATATTGCCCGGCGTCCGAGTTAATATGTGTGTGTATTCGCAGAAAAAATTAATAACTTAACCTTTTTATTAGAAATATTACTTTTCGTAACTGTTTACTTAATGATTGGTATCAGATTAGATATGTGTTATTTATTATGCTCACAGTTTGCCAAAGGCAAGTTTAAAGCTTCGCTTGTATGATTGTTTTTTTTTTGTGCTCTTACTTTTTTTTGTCCTTCGTATTTCTTCTTGAAAAAGACAAAGAAAAGACACAAGCTATTTTAGAAGATCAGTTTGTAGAATACGATGGGATAATCTGGAAGCCGAGGTTGTTATTATCACCTTACTGAACCCTTCCAATGTAAATTATGCTTGTCTATGACTTTGATTAGTGAGTCTAGTCGTCTGCACACTACCTTTAATAAAATTTGTTCGATCTTTACAAAATTTGGATATTTTATTCAGAAGTCTGATCTTGTCATTTCGATTTACGCGGAGCTTCCCGATTTCCAGGGGTTTCAAGACCCGCCCCGCGGAACTACTGCGCGGCACGTCAAAAGTCCCGAATTTTCAAAATGCACAAATTCTCTTAAATTTCGTTTAGTACACTGTTAAAAATTTTGCAGCATTCTGGCAGGTCATTCGACCGTTTTTTGAAAAATATGGTTTCATAACCATAATTTAACTATATTCTGACCATAAAATGGCCAATAATATGGTCAGAATAGTGTTAAAATTACGGTTGTGTAACCGTTTTCGGAAAAAACGGTCAAATGACCTGCCAGAATGCTGCAAATTTTTAACAGTGTACCATACTATTCGTTAGTTTGCATCGACTTGAACTTAATACCACAAAGCCTCTGAAAGCAGAACCTATCTATAGTTAAAATTTCTATGATTGCCGAAAGGAACACCGCTTAAACGTAATGTTTTTTTAGGTTCCTACACTGTTAAAAATTTGCAGCATTCTGGCAGGTCATTTGACCGTTTTTTTCCGAAAACGGTTACACAACCGTAATTTTAACACTATTCTGACCATATTATTGGCCATTTTATGGTCAGAATATAGTTAAATTATGGTTATGAAACCGTTTTTTCAAAAAACGGTGGAATAACCTACCAGAATGCTGCAAAATTTTTAACAGTGTAGCTATTCTGTTTCTATACGTTTTACAGTATTTTGTTCAGAAAAACCTATGAAACGAAATTTATTTATAACGGAATTCTGTCTTTAAGCGTAAAAGTTTCATACTCTCTATACGGAAGGAATACCATGCAATTATAACATGCTCGATCGAGAAACTTTCCAAGACGGGAATTTGTTTCGGTCTCCACACTGTTAAAAATTTTGCAGCATTCTTGCAGGTCATTCGACCGTTTTTTTTTTTTTTTTTTGAAAAAACGGTTTCATAACCATAATTTAACTATATTCTGACCATAATATGGCCAACAATATGGTCAGAATAGTGTTAAAATTACGGTTGTGTAACCAATTTCGGAGAAAACGGTCAAATGACCTGCCAGAATGCTGATAATTTTTAACAGTGCAACGATTCCGCTTTCACAGATATTGCGCTGCACAGTTTATTGTGTTAATTTATTACAGTAAAATCTACTAAGAAGGAATCTCAAGTGACCGAAAAAAAGATTGCGTTTTAGACAAATTTCAGTCGTAAGAGGTATTATATGCTATTCCTTCCACACTGTTAAAAATTTGCAGCATTCTGACAGGTCATTTGACCGTTTTTCCGAAAACGGTTACACAACCGTAATTTTAACACTGTTCTGACCATGCTATTGGCCATTTTATGGTCAGAATATAGTTAAATTATGGTTAGGAAACCGTTTTTTCAAAAAACGGTCGAATGACCTGCCAGAATGCTGCAAAATTTTTAACAATGGATGATAACATTGTATCACTGGTTGAAAAAAGACTGTAAATTAATGGCTTTTCTACCATTTTCTAGATAAATGGTGAAATGAGCGTAAAATGTATGATCATCAATCACTATTTTATCATAACTATACAGTTGTTAATTTTTGTTGTTGTTTTTGTTATTCAGAGCTCGTGAGCATCAAGGTAATTAGGGGATTTTAGTTGTTTTAGTAGCAGAAATTTTGTAAAGTACTGGTTGATATATCTGAACATAGAATGTTTTTTTCAGTAAATAAGGCAAATATCACTTTACGAACACTCTGGTAAAAGCTCCTTGAAGCGTACGAACCCTGTTATTGTTTGCTAATATCTAAATAACTGAAATGGTAGGAATTGGATTTTCAATTCAATCTAATGTATACACTATTACGTTGCAGTTATGCATGGTTAGTCATAATGCGACGAAAAAATAATGAATAAAATAAATGTCAGAATAAAATAAAGTTTGTTTTTAGGATTTTCGACCTTGCTGATTCATATAGGGGCCAAAAAAGGTATATATTTCTGTTTATAAATTTTTATTAATAGTATTAGTAATTACTAATTGATATCTTAAAAACTGTTTTACTGAAAATATTTACGAGCAATATGTTGAAGATTTTACAAAATATTATATAAAGCAAAAAGTAATGAAGTTTCGAATTTACTCTAGCAACTATGCCTAAACAACTGAAGTTTCTCATTGATTTAGTTTTAAGATTCGGCCGTTGAAACACTGTCGTGTATATTTCGTGTGCAGTCATGGGGGGGGGGGGTGAGTTCCCCTAATTACTCTGTCGCAATCATCGTATAAAAATATGACTGGTACCAAAAGATATGTAATAACGTCTATACGAATTAATTCTATACCTAAATTCTGCTTTGGACATCGTCTACATATTACAATTGTAACAAACTTTAAAATTTTCAATACTAACACCTGATTTTGACATAATATTTTGATTCTTCCAGAATTTTTACCTTAGGATACCAAACGGGAAGTCATTCGTCCAAGTAATTTAGGAATTATGGAGATTTAAAATTTGGAACTCCTAATGTTAAGTGCACTTTTAATTGTTGCAAAACAGATTACAATGTAGGTAGTTTTTCTTTACATAATTCATAAGTTTTTTTTTTTTTTTTTTTTTTTTACAAAATTCTAAATTTAGGTTCGTATATTTGAAGATTATTGAAATTTGTTGATTTCTGTTTTTTTTTTTTTTAAGTACGGGTTGCAATTCTTATTTTTCTCGAAAATTAATTTTAAATATACATATAATATATATTCTTTAATTAGTTTTTGAAAAAAAATAGGAATTATGAGCATAGATATAGCAATATAACTAGATGTTGTTCCTATATCTACGATTGTAACCAATTAATTTTATAACAGAAATCGATTTCTCTAAGCTTTAAATCTGGGAAATCAAAATTGCAGCTTCATATACACTATATGGCCAAAGGTGACCGGTCACTTGCGATTTTAGACGTTTTTTAAAATATCTAGAAAAATACATGAGAAATTAACCTGAAACTGCAGGTGTGTAAACAATATAGAATAAGTCATATATTTCAGAGGAGATTATTTCCCGAAATCACATAAGGGACCGTCAACATATTGAAAAAGAACGAATATCTTTTGGATAACCCTGTAAAAACTAATGTAGCAAAAGCATTCAAACTCGAGATTATTAATAAATGGCTTATTGTAATATACTGTGTTCATTTTTATGAGGATAGCATATATACTTATTGAGAAATTAAGGTTTTTATAAAAACAGTCCCAAATTTTGTCAAGTTTTTTGCTTATAATTTGCAGAGTTCTTAATATAAAAAAAAGTTCTTTTCAGAAAATATGACAAATAATATTGTACGTAATACCCTGCAATCAGAATTAGAAAATAATAAAAATTGGATGAAAAATGAGTAAGTTTACTAAAAAATGTTTCATTGCGCATGCGCGAATGCAATCAAAATATAATGCGTATAATGCATTAGCTAAGTATATAGAGCAACTTTTGTGAAAGTCTCAAAATAATAGCTTGAAAATTCTGAAAATAATCGTCGATAGAATATGCTCGAAATCCGTTGTTCCCAAAAAGAAGCAAAAGGATGAGGGGTTGTATCAAATATCTGTTGATTTGTGCCAAGATAGCATACACAATATTGCACGTACTATTTAGATACAACCCCTCATCTTTTTACTACTTTTTGGGAAAAACGGATTTCAAGCTTATTCTATCGACGATAATTTTCAGAATATTCAAGCTATGATTTTGAGACTTTCGCAAAAATTGTTCTATATACTTAGCTAATACATTATGCATATTATATTTTGATTGTATTCGCGCATGCGCAGTGAAACATTTTTTAGTAAACCTGCTCATTTTTTTATTTTTTAATTTTGATTGCAGTGTATTGTGCACAATGTTGTTTGTCATATTTTCTGAAAAGAGCTTTTCTTTACATTAAGAACTCTGCAGATTACAAGCAAAAAACTTGGCAAAATTTGGGACTGTTTTTATAAAAACCTTAATTTCTCTACGAGTATACATGCTATCCTCATAAAAATGGACACAGTTTATTGCAATAAGTCACTTATTAATAATCTCGAGTTTGAACGCTTTTGCTACATTAGTTTTTACAGGGTTATCCAAAAGATATTCGTTCTTTTTCAATTTGTTGACGGTCCCCTATGGGGTTTCGGGAAAAGAATTTTCACGGAAATATATGACCTATATTATACTGTTTACACACCTGTAGTTTCAGGTTAATTCCTCTTGTATTTTTCTAGATATTTAACAAAACGTCTAAAATCGCAAGTGACCGGTCACCTTTGGCCATATAGTGTATAAAACTTTATGACAAAGCAATACATTTATAACGAACATGTCACGATTCATAATGGCAATTTTTCATTTTTTTTTCATTAATCAGAACTGAAATTATAACTTGTCTATTTTTTAAACATGTTGTATGTATGTGGGCGGATTATTGTTTGAATTAAATTTTAATTAATTATTGATATTTTTATTATTATTATTATTATGATTCAATGATTTTTTTTTCACCGCGCTAACAGACCTTTTGAAAAAGTCTTTGCTGAGAAAAGAGTGAAAATATAGAGACATCACTAAAAGAAGTTGCACAATATCAATTTAGACAAGGACTGAAAACTAGACAGGGTGAAGCTTGAATGAAAGGCCCACACTTCTCGGACACAACTGGGATGCACGTGAGTGCGGGGGATGCTTCAGAGCGCTATAAGACGTTTTCACATGCTGGATAAATTGTAAAAACCCACAAAAATCACAAAGAGGAATTGCACTGTATTAATGGAAACAAAGACTGGAATCTAGGGGAGGGGGGGGGTCCTAAATTGCGTTCCAACTTTTCTGGGACACCGTCGGGGCCGGGGCAGAGGACGGTGTGAAAGGTTTCGGCAGTGAGATTATATAGACGAGACGGCAAATCTAACAAAGGCAAGTTCTCCGTTGAAAGTTATTTTTTGTAGCTCTGATAGTTTTGTGTGATATTGCATTAAAAATTCTAATATATTATCATATAAGAGTGTTTTTTTATATTCTATTTTAATCATTTTTTCATACTCAAAAAAAAAAAATTTAATGTGATTTTCCGAACGAACACAAAGTTATTTACTGATTAAAAATTCTATCTCGCTTTTTTTAATAGCATTAATATTGCATCTATTTTAATTTGTTCGCGAAATCTTTTTACAGCAATAAATCCACGTAAAATTATTTGTCTAAATTAATTGCAGAAGTTTTGTGATTAAATAAGGTGAAATTTACTATTTAAAGCTTTTTTTTCTGTAGGAAAAATTGAGGATTGTACGCACTCTATGCATCACATATACGCGACTCGCGTCGCGAAAGGATAAATGATAGTGTTTTTTTTTTTTTTTTTTTTTTTTTTTTTTTTAATTTAGTATATTGAAGTAACTCAGATCTAATGCTGCATCGTTTAATTTAACGAACGCATAAAGTTAGAAAACATGTGATATTCTATGATTAGCACAAGTTTTTTTTTTTTTTTTTTTTTTTTCATGCTTAATTTTCTATTAGAATTTTGAATCAAGCTGTACTTTTTAAATTGTTAGATATAGCAAGTGTATTCAAAGAATTTTGGCGCTTTAGGCAGGCCAATGGCTTGATGTATTGGCGTCCTTTCGAAAAATCTAGATAAAAATGAGGTAACAAACAAAACAAATCAAGATAAGTAGATCAAATGTTCGGGTGGGAATAGGGGAGGGGGAGGAGATTGGAGATTGACATCTGTGACAGTTAAATGTATGCTGCTACTTTAAACTGGAATGCAACAACTCGTTAGTTGTTTACCGTTTAAATACCATTGACCTTTTCAAAACTTCGCTCAGAAGTTAAAAAGAGCGCTTGGAAAAAAGTTTGCAAATACACATTCCATTTTTTCACTTTAGCTTACTTATTGTTTTTCACTTTTATGAATGTGAGTAGTAAAAAAAAAATGCTTCATTATTTGATAAATTATTCAAAAATTTGCATTTATTGTATGATTTTCAAGTCCCCCAGCATCTAAAATAAATTCGCTTTCAAATTCTAATAATTAATCTTTATTAGAGTTTGAATCTTTTGTTATTCATCTTCAAAACTTCTATACGCACAATTTTAGAGGTCTGCACGGGCCCGGGCCGGAAAAACGAGGGCAAACTCTCAAACGGGCCGGGCCGGCAAAGAATAAAGACAATTTTTTTAAAGGGCGGGACCGACAAAAAAATTTAATGAGCCAGCCGGACCGATAAAACAATTAAGCAGGCCGAGCCGCTTGATATAAAAATTTAAAAGGATCAAACCAAGCCAAGCCCATAAAATATAAACAATTTTCAATGGACATGACTAGGTCGAGAATAAGTATAAATGTGCTGCACAAACCAATGCTAGTTTGACAGCATCAATAGACAAATATAACATGTCCAGCGTAGAAATCGGCATGGGACAGTTACATGGTGTCTGAGCTCGGGCTTATTTTTTCAGCAGACCTCGGGTCGAGCGGAGATCAGACTTCAATTTTTTTTCTGCATAATTACTTTTTTTTTCTATGTTTATATTTTAGAAATATGTAGACAGAATTCTTTAACCCTTTCAGGGGCAAAATAATTCTGTTCTTAAAATGATGAAATAATTGACTGACAGCCGAATATTCAAACGAATTTTTTATAAAATAAAATCCCGCCATTTTTTCACTTTCATTACAAAAGCAAAATTGTATTAAAATATTCTTGGTGCGATTTGACAGTTTTGGAATTAAAATTAGGTGGCTACGCCCTTTAGTCACCGCCGTTGAAAGGGTTAAGAGATTATTCTTTATTGCATGTTAAGGAAAATCAAATTTTTTTTTTGTAGAAATTGAGTCAGGCCGCGCCGGGTCGTGAACTGCGAGAATATAAACGATCAGTGCTGGACCCGGGCCGAACTTTTAGTTTTTTACACGCAGCCGGGACTAGATTACTTTCGTCCTGGCCTAAAAATTTCGGCCCGTGCAAACCTCTAGGCACAACTCACACTTCCCCCTTGGCAATGAATGAATCTGATCCATCAGGCTCTAAACGAGTGAACGCTCATTCTAATAGACTTTGGTAGACCCGTGGAAGGGTGAAAACGTCGGATCCAAATAGCCTCAGCCCATTGAAATTGTGTATAGTAAACGTAAACATTATAAAGGGGGACTCTGTCAATTTTCAATTGAAGACCCCCCCCCCCTCCCACACCATATTTTAGTATAACATTAATATACGGTCGAGACAAATTTAAAAAACACTTATAACTCGGGCTCTAATTGTCGCACTCCACTCAAATTTTGTATGATAAACGTAATTGTTATAAAAGGGGGGGGGGGGACTCTGTTCTTTTTTTTTATATCGAATTCAGTTTAGCACGAATGTAACGGCTTGATAACGGCACACCGTTATAACTCGGATTTGAATGATCACAGCCCGCTCAAATTTTGTATGGTATACGTAATCAGTATAATGAGGTACTCGGTCACTTTTTTATGGAAGCCCAGCCCCTTGATATTTTAGTAAATTACGAATATAAGGATCCCTACAACTTAAAACGACTGTAACTCGGACTCTAATTGTCGTAAAACCATCAAAAATTTTATGGATTAATATCATGAAGGACGGTTACAAGGAGGGTATGGGTCTCTATCGGTATTTTGTGGAAGGCTCCTTAAATTTTATAATAAGTGGAATATAAAAGCCTAATAGCCTTAAGCTATTATGACTCGTGACTGAACTGTTGCAGCGCGCCCAAATTTTGCGTGCGAGGACACCGTAACAAAATGTTATTTGTGCGGATCAGACAGATTTTGTATAGTAAAACATGATATGTTATTATGATGATATGATGCCCCAAAGGTGAGAGTTTCGAATTTTGAAACGCTTATAACTCGCGACAAATTGTCTCACCTCGCCCAAATTTCGTATAAAATATCATCAGAAAAAGTTACTTGTCGTCATCGGAAATCCTCCCACCTGTTCATTAAAAACCTCAGTTGGTTTATTATAATCTATTGCAATTTTATAGATCAATAAGTTTAAATCTTGAATAACTTCCATTAATATAGTTTTATGTTATTTTTGTATGAAAGGTAAAATTTAGTACCATAATGCATTGTTATTTTTTAATTATTTTGTTCTACTGTATAAGATCACAAGTATTAATGTGTCCATGTGTGGATTTTATACATTTTTTATACTGTGGGTCATTACAATAACCGGGGAAATTATTTGAAGAGTTTAATTGACTTGCAAAATGCTATAATTAAAAATTTTACATTCTAAAATAATATTATATTTATATTTTTTTATGAATATTAACATTTTTTTATTGGAATGTATTACTGTTGTTATTAATAACAAGTTTTAAACTCATTTTATTCAGAACTGGATTAGAGAAAGTAATTATTTACTGGGTATTTTTAGTTTTGTATTTAGATTTAGCAAACAGTTTTCATTAAGTATGTTTAGCTCTATAATGAAGAACATCAAAATATGCGTCCCACACATGTCATTAATATTGATACTTTTTAAATATTTTGAAATACTGATTCTACCTTGGTTCTACAAATTTCCATTTTATTCCTTTGATTATTTTTTTACTACGTTTCTTAGTGGTAATTTATAATTGTTTTTAATGGTTTTATATATATATATATATATATATATATATATATATATACGTACATATGATTTCAAAGATCTTTTTAATAATATAAATCTTAAAGACCTGCATAATATAAATAATACACTATTTAAAACATATAAAAATAAATTAACTTTTCCTACATATATGGATATAAAATATTTCCGTACTCTAATTTTATAATATACAATAACTACATCTTACAAGATAACATTATTTATCTACAAATAGAAAGAATTCCACAAGGCGGATCTACATCCAGTTTAATGTCGGATTTATATTTATATCAATATGAACGTAATTTCTGTGATGATAATATACTAATGTATCGATATATTGATGACATAATTTTAATTGACACTAAGCAATCAAATATTTCTCAATTTTCAGTCCATTATCCAACTAATTTAGAATTGACAGAAAACCTATTAATTAAACCTATTAACCTATTAGTAATAATACTATTAACTTTTTAGATCTAAAAATAATAATCGCACAAAACAAAACAATTACTGATCTTTATGAAAAACGTAAAGATTTTCAATTCAAAGTTAACACATTTACTCATTTTAAATCATGTCTACATATTTCAGTTTACCGTAATATTCTAATTAATCATTTATATAGAATTAAAAGTTTGTGTTCATCACATCTTATCAATAAAAACATTAAACAATTAATATTTGATGCATTAAATCGTTTTTTCTAAGAAATTCATATGTTCCTTAATCTACAATTAATTAATGATCTAAACATTGGATAGTAGGGCGGTTTCTTGTATGTTACTGTTAACATTTTGCGTATCAAAAAAAAAATATATATATATATATATATATATACTAAAAATAAACAAAAAAAAATAAAATACAAAATATAAATTAAAAAAATTAAATAGCTGGGTGTGTAGATGTTAAATTATGGAGGGGGGAGGAGTTGTCTGGATAATTTATACGCAAATGTTGATTTAATATATATATATATTAAAAAAAGGGAATGGTACGTATTAAAAAAATTTAAATAATAATAAATAAATAAAAAATAAAATAAAGGCAATGGCTCGTTAATTTTGCAGTTTCTATGTTTATTGTGGTCCTCATGACGTTTGTTGTACTTAGCACTGTTTTAAAATATTTATATTATATTGATATAAATTTAACTCATTTTTATTGATTTACTTCAATATATATCGATTTATAATGGTGGACGTTAATACAGTTTATGATATTTGTAATTATCAATATGAAGAAATGTTGTAATTTGTTTGTATATACCACCCCCCCCCCCCCAATATTATAAAGTACATTTAAAATTTAAAACATTAAATTTATTATGTCATAATAGGAACATACTTTTATATCATTATAGTTGTAACTTAATTGAAATTATTATTAATTTACTTAATATTTAATAAAATAATTATAAATAATTATAAACATTATAATATAGATGTTACGTGATTATTATCGATATTTAGTTGTGCTTTTTTAGTATGATATTGTTGTGTTTTAGGATTATTTAACCGGTTCTAATATTAGAAATATTTTAAATTTGCAATTTTTCTACAGTTATATCTGGTATTTACATTATTTACAATAGATAGCACCACTATAAATTATTTTTATTTCGAGGTGTTTGTGAACTTTTTAATTTTATGAAGTTCCGCTAGATGGCAGCATTAAAAAATATTTATTTAGTTCTAAGTAATATTGTTGCCATTCTTTTTTTATATTTTATTATTTCTCCGAGTTATTACCCGTTTAATTTTAAATAATTTACTTCTTTATATACTATTAGTAATAATTTATTCCAGGATCCTTTAAATGCATATAATAATTTTTATTATAAAGACTATATATGTTAACTATAATTATTATATTTATTAGAATCCAAGTATTATCTGCACACTGGTAGGATTTGCAACCGTAAGAATTCGATTTTAAATGTACGATTAATTAGGCGGGATTTTTGCTGTACTAAAATTGGATACTTGTTCGAGTTGTAATAAGGTCATTGCAATTCTCTTGCTGGTTATGTCTTTAAATTTAAATGTTTATATATATTCATATTGTTCATTATTACGGATCTTGAATTGCTTAATATTTTTTTTAATTCAATTTATCTGTCATGGTAAATTTATGCTTGTTGGTGTGTGGTCGATCGGTACATATGGAATCTAAGTTTTAGCTTAATGCTGGATTCTATTACAGAAATCGACTGTGCTTTTGCTTATATTGGTATTTCATGTACCCTTGAAAAAGTGAAATGCTATATAAGCTTCTGGTTATATGCATCCATTTGATCTATTATTTGTTTACGATACGTCTATTAATCGTTCAACATTATTTTGCTGGTTATTTGTTTCTTCTGCCTTTAAAAGGTTTTTTTTCAGAATTTGGTTGTTTTTCATATGTTTATATGGATTAATCGTATGTAATGTGCTAGTGAATTAGTGGATTTTGCTTAATTCGTATTACATGTATAGGATTCCATCTGTATTTTGTATAATGCTACAGTTTGGATTTGATGCTAAATTTATTAATTTAATTATTGTAATTGGAAATAAATGATGATTTTTAATTATATTATGGTTATATATATATATATATATATACTCATATATTATTATTATTTCCTCTAATGGTTCTTGTAGTTTTTTTTATGTTTGAGAACTAACATTTTTAGAGTAAAAGCAAATAATTGCTTAAATTTATACAAAAAATATACGACTGGAGTAAAAATAAATGGATTTTAAATCTTCGTTATTTTTAATTGAAGTAAGAATTAAACATAAATAAAAACAGATTAAAAAGATTACTTGATTGTTATAATTTAATTTGTATTTAAATATTTACACTATATGTACCAGAAAATAAAATCCACCAACATTTAGAATACGTAAATACGAATACTCGTCATAAAACAATAGCTACAACAACCTTTATAAATACGGTAATGTTATAAATACGTACACTTTTATGAGTATAGCTGCTACCGTTTGGCAATCAAGAGCGTTGGAAGGACTTTAGTGGGCACCCTATATAATGCATTACAAATAATACGTTAAACATACTTATTTTACAATTAAGTAAAAAACAATTTTATGCACACATGTAAGTTAACATTCATTTCTTTTTTGTATTTTTGTCTACTCAGAATTTTTCCAGAAATTTGGGTAGTCATCCTGAAAAATAATTTTTTTTTTAAATAAAATCATATTAAAAAAAACTTTAATGTTTTGTAGTACCCTGTAAAACATATAAATGCTACCAAAATTATTTTCGGAAGAAAAAATGCTGTTGTGTGAATAAATGAGCTATATAAATATTATTCAATTTGAAATAAAATTTTTGCATATAGACGGTAATGTATTCGAATTTTTTATGTGTCCCTGTAAAAGAAATACAACTGCTACGCACTTTGTTTTCAATTTAAAAATGCTATTGTGTATCTCAAAAACCTATAGTAATTTTGTAGAAATTTAATTACAATTTCTGCTTTTTAGCGACCATCTTTCAGCAATTTTTTGTGTAGCCCTGTAAAAAATGCATAATTTCTACGTTCGTCAAATTATAATTTAATAGAATTGTCATCGGAAAAACACACGTAGGAAAAGTTTCAGTTCAATCAGGTAATTGAAAGTGGTTTAAAATTGTCTTGCAAGATTTGAACTAATATTTTATGTGGCCCTGTAAAAAAAAGCGTTACTGCTACGTTCCATAAATTAAAATAATATTGCATTGTCATCAGAATTACATATCCTGAGCAAAGTTTCAGCTCAATCAGATTATTTAAATTGGCTTAAAATTAACTTGCAAGTTTTAATCTAAATTTTTGTGAAGCACTGTAGAAACAGTATTCTAAACAAACTTCTACGTTCTTTAAATCATAATAATATTGTGTTATCATTCAAACTACACATGTG
This sequence comes from Maratus speciosus, assembly GCA_963932465.1. NCBI lineage: Eukaryota > Metazoa > Arthropoda > Arachnida > Araneae > Salticidae > Maratus > Maratus speciosus. The sequence continues at coordinate 143,005,003 of OZ010787.1, read as the reverse complement.
TTCATTGGTTTCACTCAATAGGATAATTAAAAGTGACTGAAATTAGACTTGCAAGATTTGAACTAAACATACATACATGCACTGAAAATTAACATGATGCTTTTTTATTAATAAAAACTTACTGATTTGAAGCTATATGCAGGAGTTTGTTTAAATTTTCAATACTTTAGGAATGGCACTTTGATTTTTAAAAAATGCTTATTGCTGAATAATGCTGAATAATTTGTTAACAGTCAAGATGAAATTCGTAAACAACATCAAAGATCATCCAGAATTTCAGCCTTTGAAAAAAGCGGTAAAGCTGATTTAATATCGCGTAATTTCAAACAAAAATGGGTTAAATCTGACCTCGACAAAGCTGTGACATTAGATCAGCAAACTTATGCTTTCAAATAAAACAGAATAGTCGTGAAGTGCTTTCAAACTTAGAGGAAGCTAGTGCAACTTTTGAAACTCCCTCAAACCAACTGTGCAAATGGCTACTTTACACTGTTAAAAATTTGCAGCATTCTGTCCAGTCATTTGACCGTTTTTATCGGAAACGGTTACACAACCGTAATTTAACACTATTCTGACCATATTATTGGTCATTTTATGGTCAGAATAGCGTTAAATTACGGTTATGAAACCATTTTTTCAAAAAACGGTCGAATGACTGGACAGAATGCTGCAAATTTTTAACAGTGTACGGTCACAATTAACCGACACCTCTGATTTTTTACGCCAAAACTAGTACGGATCTCGAAAATACAGACATTCAGCTACCACACTCTAAATAAAAAAGAGTGGAGTGAATAGTCACTCTATTACAGAGTCAAAATGTGCCCAACCTCTTTAGAGTGACTATTCACTCTGAGCCAAAGTGAAATTTTTGACTCTCTGAAAGAGTGAATAGTCGCTCCTTGAAAGTGAATATCCACTCTAAACAGGGGTGGATAATCACTCTTTCGGGGGAATGACTATTCACTCTTGCTAAAGGAGTGCAGTTTTTCACCCCTAGTAGGAGTGAATAGTCACTCTTTCATAGGAGTGAATGTTCATTTGTTTTTGTAGTGGGTTGTCTTTTATTTTGCTTTTATGGTCATTTTAAAAGAATCGCATCTTTTACAGCATGCAATGGAAATAGATACAAGCGAGGTAAAGATTGGAATAAAATACTTTATTAGCAATATTTATTTAATTCATAGTTTGTAACACTAATTGAACTTTTAAGGAAAAATTCAGTTAAAGTTACATACGAATTTAAATTAGATTACTAACAGAAATAAACTAAAATATTTTATTCCAATCTTATCCCTTGTTTGCTTTTATTGCATGGAAATATATATACAGATATTACTTTTAAAGTTTTATTAATAACTTTTTAATAGGTCGATGTTATATGTTTAACAAAGTTTGATCTCATTTTAATTTTTGTTTTAAATATAAAACCGTACTTTTTCCTTAAATTATTGCTATTTTTGCAAAGTGCTATTGTTCTAAAATATTTTTAATCTTTCCATTTAAACGCAAAGCTTATGAACTCACTTCTTTTTTAAATAAGTTTTAAGCATGATTTAAATTTTAAGAATGTGTAATTTTTTTTATCCGCTGTGATTTGCTTTTGTTTTATTTAATATGAACATGGAGTCTAAATTTTGAGTTCTCTGGAATATTTATATTTTTTCCTTTTAAATATATTCCTTAACTTAATCATGATTTTTAATTTTCGTCCGTTATAGCCATAAGCCACGATAAGCCATATTTAATTTAAATTTTTTATTCGCGTAGATATTGTATTTTGTGACTATGAGCAAAATAGATTTTATATGTTTTATAGGGAAAGATTGACCTCGGAAATAGAAAAAAAGGAAACTTAAAAATAAAGTAAATGACTGCATTAGAAATATTCTTATTGTTTTTAAAACATTTTAGTGTAAAAAAGTGGTTATTAATCTCTTTAAAAAATATATTCAGTCCTGTATTATGTAAGTAAATATAACCATTTTAAAAAATATACTGAAGCAGTCTTATCCATAAACTTCAAAACAGGTATAAAAAAACATTTTATTCCAATGCTTAAATATCATGTTTTATTGTTTAGCGCCAAAAATTACGTGTATCGAAAACGTAGAAAATGTTTTTATAATAGAAGAAAATTTAATAACTGATGCAGAATACCTATAATTAAATTTTTTTATATTACTCAGTCTCGAAATTTTAAAATCATAACCCGCAGAAAAATGTTTACGTACAATTTAAAAAAATTAATATACAGTAAAACCTCCCTAAGGCGACCACAGACCGTTCCAATAAAATTAGGTCATACCGAGAGGTGGTCTCTTAATGGAGGTCATGATTAAATCTAGATTTTAATTGTTTAAAAATGGTAACAATGTTATAAAATTTATTTTTCACATTTGGAAAAAATATAAAAATTTAAGTATCAAAATAAAAGTTAATTACATAAGTTAATTACTGCAGTTTTAAAAATGAATACATTGAGCTTTGCTTTAATTTTACAGTTTTATATTTTATAATTTTTATCTCCAAGTTCTTTCGAAGTTCAGTAAATAAATGCATTTTTTTGTGGACGGGAACAAATAATGACGGTTTCATTACTTTATCTATTTCTTTGAGAGTTTTCCGACAGAATACGGCAGAGGAGTTTATTGACCGTCATTCTTAATTTGTAATCAGAGTTAAATTCATTACCTAAAAAGGCGCAAAGGGACTTAAAAACACTTAAACGTTACCGGGATAAAAAAAAATAATAATAATCTAAACTTAGTTTAGAAGTTTGATGAATAATGCACACTCCGGAATTATTTTTTTAATAAAACCTTCTTCAAGCGACCAGGAAAAAATGGAATTTATTTCATTTTCTTCAAAGAAATCGATCTCTCATATAAGGAGTTCAACTGGGGTGGTCTCTGAATGGAGGTAAAATTAGTATTGAGCCAATGGGAATAAATTTCGTTCCATGAAAAAATGGTCGTTCAGGGAGGTGGTCGCCTAATGGAGTTGGTCGCACAGTGAGGTTTCACTGTACCAACCTTTTCGTAATAGCATAAACTTCAAATATCATATTTAACTCCGAAGCAATAATAAATACTCTTAACTGTATATAATCCGAAATCAGTAATAAACGAAAAAAAAAAATCTCATGTAACGGCAAACTAATGTTTTCGAATGTGTCTCCTACGAAATTAAAACTTCCAGATATCTTCTCTTATGAGTCAGTCACCCTTTCAAACGAAAGAGATAAAACTTTTTTGTTTTGAACGCTGGCAAAAATAATTTGCAACACAGCATTGAAAGGGAATAATAAAATATTTACAGTCATTTTTTTTTATTCACATTTCCCGAACTAATGATTTGCTAAACATTGTGCGTATTAGAGGTCTGTACGGGCTGAAATTTTCAAGCCCGAGCCCGGCCCGACTCATAGAAAAAAAATTCGGCCCGGTAAAAAACTTAAAAGTTTGGCTCGAGCCAGGCCCGGCACGGAAAAAAAGTTAAAATCTCGGCCCGAGCCCGGTACGGTCCGAGTGAATTTCAACAAAACATTGATTTTTTTTTTTTTTTTTTTTTTTTTTTTGAAGTATTAAAAAACTGAAAAATGCTATGCAGTAAGACGGAATTGCATAGAAAAGAAAAAAAATCGTTATAGACAAGTTCCCTTCTTAGCGAGTGTAAATGTATTATATATTATTTTCTTATGTATTAGTATATTAATTATGCATGGATCAACACGTTAGTGAGTTTAAAACTGGGTTCCGTCATAGGCAGGTTCTTTTCACACGTTTTATTATGTTTTAATTTAGCTATATTTTAATAAGCGCAGAAATCTAGTGTTCTTTAAAAAGAATAAATTTTAATGTTTAAGTGTAGAATAATGGCCATTTGAAAATGTATGCATTTTTTGCAAAAATGTTTGGGCCAGGTATTAGTATATTAATTATGCATGGATCAACACGTTAGTGAGTTTAAAACTGGGTTCCGTCATAGGCAGGTTCTTTTCACACGTTTTATTATGTTTTAATTTAGCTATATTTTAATAAGCGCAGAAATCTATAGTGTTCTTTAAAAAGAATAAATTTTAATGTTTAAGTGTAGAATAATGGCCATTTGAAAATGTATGCATTTTTTGCAAAAATGTTTGGGCCAGGCCTAATTTTACTGACCTTTGAATGGACCAGGCCACGCTGAGACAATGATTTTCATACGGGCTGGGTCAAAATTAGGACTGAAAATTTTGGGCCGTGAAGACTGGCAATGAACTAGTCCCAGCTTTGTACATAAAAAATAAGTTAGGCCCGGCCCGGCCCGAGCCTTCAGAAAAAAGTGTGGCCCGGGCCCAGCCCGAGTTCCGTGAGTGAAAATCGGCCCGAGCCCGAGCCGGCCCGTGCAGATCTCTAGTGCGTATTCAATTATTAAAATAATTATATTTCAAACCGCTACATGAAGAAATATAACAAACAATCACTTTTGAACACTCTAACGATCAATCTTTTTCTATACAACATACAACTATTTAGCTAATAATCTTAACATTCCACATATCTACACGGATAAATGCTTAAAATTAAATAAGACTTACCTTTATTTTGTGTATTCCATAAAGAATAATTTTAATGATATCCTAATCTGTTAATCCTAAAATGGCGGACGAAAAAGTGATCATTTTTCTTATCTTTTAAGGGTGTCGTCGCCTTGCTGCTCTGATTGGTTAATAAGCAATGCATACGTAAGTCACTCTTTCCGGAGTGAGACATTTCACTCCTTTCTAGAGAGTGGAAAATTCCACTCTTTAAGGAGTGTATTTTTATAAAATTCACTCCAAAAAGAGTAAAAATGCCTGTCACTCTTTCAAAGAGTGGACTTTTCACTCCTCCCAATTTTAGAGTGCAGTACACGCGGTTTTGTCAAATTCCGAGATAATCAGTAAAATGGATTTTGTCCTCCTATATCATCAAAACGTCCCATTGTGCGGCAGCTGCCCAGATGTCTAATTAAACTACGACATTATTATTACTATTATAGTCAGTGAAACTGGCTATTCTGTTTTGTTAATTGCACCCATGTTGATGTCGCTTTAAATCGTGTTAATCGTTAAATCGTTATTGTAGTGAAGAATACATTGTAAATAAATACTTTCCCGCGAAAGCTCGTTTGTCGATATAATTTATCTGAAATCGTTGTAATTCGAGGGAATAAGTAAATAATAATAATAACAATAATAATGATTTCTACATTGATTGACAATTTTTCGATATTCGAGTAAAAATATATAAATAAATAAAGTTGAACAAAACTTTTACACTATTGTTTGATTTCAGTGCCTTATATCTAAAAATGAAATAAAATTTTTGAAGTTTTTCCGATTTCTTTCGCTTTAATTGTCCCTCTAGTTCTTAATTCATCCTCCAGTATGTGCCTATCTGTGGCCATTTATTCTTGAAAAAATCACACCGGCAAGTTCAGGCTTCTATTGACTTCTTGGGAAACTATTGAAGGTTTTTATATTTAATCGTCACTTGTCATTATAACCAGATATTTTCTATACCTTTCCCAACTTCCTGGTGTTCTTGTGACACGCGACACTACAACGCTGTGTACGTTTTGTGTTTACTACGACTTGTAAAAGCTCAGTGCTGACATTTTTCTCATGGTTATTGTTAGTATACTAGTTTTAGAATGTTTGTGCATAGGGAATTTCTTCTCCAGTGCCCAATACATTCTGCAGGATAAGAACCAAATAAAAACAAAATACATCAAACCAGCATAATTGTTATATTGAGCAAATTATAGTATTGTAGTGGAATAACTTTATGGTTGGATTCCGACATAAAATGACGAAATTTTTATTCTTACCCCCAAACACTGTACACTCAATTTCACTACATAAATATTAATTACCTTAACTTGGGGTTACTTGGACCTTGGTATGCTATTTAATACCACAAAAAACGTTTTATAACAATCCTGAGTCTACTGTGTTAAAAGTAGTGATCTGATTTACCGATACTCTAACACAGTGGTATACCCACATTATTTGCAAAAATATTCTTAAAGGACTATTTGCGAAAAGTAATATTCGCCTTTTTTAATGATATAAATTCTAAAATTAAACTAAGTGAAGAAGTACCCCCTTGTTGAGTACCTCCGCTGTAACAGGTTACACTAGCAACATTAGCTAAACACAGTAGACCCATGACTGATTTTAAACATTTTTGGTGTTGAGTCCAAATAACCACATTATACGTTAACTTCTAACACCCATATTTTCTAACCTTTTCCATGCAATGAACCAAAAGGTTTCATAAATTGCTGTTTTTTTTTTTTAATTTTCCTATAAATGTATTACACCTCTCGTGATTTTAATGACAGCTAGTTATCACTTTCTGTGATTTCAGTGCCTTCAAAGCTGCTCACTATTTGTTTTTATAGAGTTTTAAGAATGCGTTGCATTTATAAATAAAATATATCAATTTTTCGGAATCAGAATAGGAATATGAATTAAAATTTTTGTGAATGTTTGAATGAGATGTATGTTATTATTATGGTTCAAAGAAGCACGTTTGATTTAAGAACAGCTTTAAAATGGTCAAATTAAACATGCTAAAAAAAAAAAAAAAAAAAAAAATATTTCGAATCCTTTTAACTTCTCGGGTTTCGTTGACTCGGAGAGTTCTTGACCTTTTGTTCCGTCCTTGAGAACAAGGCTGAATTCTGGTTCCGTGAAACAAAGGTACCAAAGTAAGAGCTGGCTGCCATCCAGATTCTGAACCCGTCGACATACAGAATAGGGCAAGATTGCTTTATCTTCCACAAATGTTACATAAGCAGCTAAAACAACAGGTAAAATTCCCAGTGAAATTTAACTGGGTTATATCAAAATATTTATCTTTCATTCAAGAAAAAATAATGTTGAACACATAAAGGGTTTGATGCATAGTTGATTTATTTTTTTCAATCCCTTCCTTGCTTACCTAAAGAACAAAATATTTTCTGTCTTATCCGTTTAAGAGAAAGCGAATTGTTTTACTTTCGTTCGTTTCATTTATCTTGTCTAGAATAGTATTAAAGAACATTACAAATAATTCTCGTTTGATATTTTCCTAGAGATATGATTAACTCGGGTAAGAGAATAAAATCATGCATATATAATACCATATTACATTACTCTTTCTAAATTTACATATGTTTTACGCTCTACAATTTGGCTTATCCCTCTTAGCAGTCTACCTCAAAAATAATATTGAATTTTCATGTAGCAGGTGAAAATTAAAGCCATTAAAATTTTAACAAGAAAGGAAAGCTGTGCATCATACATAGACAATAAAATATTTTCCTATATTTTGAGAAACTTGTTTCGAAATCTTCCTTTTACTTTTTTTTTAATTTGGTAGCAATCACTCTACAAAGAATGTAAAGTATAACTGAAGTCTGTAATATTGCATCAACGCTTTGCCACTTTACTTAATCATCATTTATATTTATGTGTTTATTTTGGCAAGAAATGCTTTTGACTTCTTATAATACAGATAACCTAGAACATTTTCAATAATTCGGATCCTATGGATTAAAGAGACTAGAATTTTCTAGTTAAATGTTTGACACCAAAGTTTCTCTCTATACTTGCCAATACATCAGATTTATTGTTTAGATATGCCTTTAAAACTAATTTTATCGTAAGAATAATGAGCGTGCGGGAAAACCAGTTTTCTTGTTTTGTATTAAAAATAAAATTTCGTTCAGTTAAAAACTATAACCGTGGTTCTCAAACATTTTGGGTACATAGTTATCTTAGAGGTATAATATTTTTCTGACGCCAACTATATTGGTCGAAGAATTATATTATTTTATATTGACAGATACAACTACATTTTTCAAAGCATAGTTTCTGCGTTAAATCATACAAAAAGCTACATTCTTCCGCCAACGATAACGCGAAAATTACATTTCTTTCAAATTCAAGGTACAATATGTAGCAATATACTGAAAAAAATTTACAGTCGGTTGGAGAATACTATTTTTTCACCAAATTGCCAGAGAGCAACGCTAAGAGATACTATTCAAATGGTAATTGTTTCTTCTTTCCGAATAGGCATGCAATTTTTAAAATAGAGCTCGTCGGCATATTAAATACTGTACCAACTTTCATGTTTCGAAAAATAACACCTACTTTTTATTCTTTGAGTTCTTTATGTGAAAATAGTCCGGAAAAGTATGTTGTTCAAGTCATTTTTTCTAAAATCTTCATAGAGTTAGAACGTGTCAAATTTGAAGATGCTAATATTAAAGTCCACATGAAAAACTTTAATTTTTATCTTCCCAAAAAATAAAACATTTGATTGAAATGTTTCTGTTTTTAATGGCATACATTCAAAGGACGCAAACATAATCTAGGCATTTTTGATTCAAAAATATATTTTTAAATATGAAAATTATTAAAATTTATATTCTAAAAAATTTATAAATTATAACCTAAACAAAATTTTACATAAAAGGAATGAACATCGTCAAAAATATAGCTACGTCAATTTACAGCTCATTCCTATTATTAAGTTTCGAGATTCAGAAAAAATTTACTATTTGATGGTGTAAGAGGACCCACCCCTGTTATAATTTGTATCCACGTGTAAGAAAATTTTAGATAGTAACAAGAAAATTTTATTAAATTTTGCTTTATATAAATTTATTATGGATTTGGATATTTTATTCATTTTTTCCAACTTTTAATTGAATGACTCTGTTACTTTTCTCTGTGAGATCTTCTGAGTCTGCGAAGACACGCGCAAGCTAATGTTGAACTACTATGGCAGCGTTCTTTTCAAATTTCTCGTTGAATTTCAATATGTTTACATTTTTTTTCTTAGAATATCTCAGGTCGATGTCTAACTGGATATCTTCGTACTTTTTCGATTTTGGTTCCATTGCTTTTTTCTAAAGACACCTTCACTTTCGTGAACCGGTTTCGAAATTTAAAGTCTCCCCAGAAAAAAAAAAAAAAAAACTGCAACTAAAATAAAAATAAAAAAAACTATCAAGATACCCGGTTATGCACCGACCTCAGATGTCCTACGCAAAGAAAGAAAATCATTTACAATTAATGAAATGAAAACATTAATAAATGCGAAAAAAACGCTGTCACTGGTTTAACATTAGCTTGCGAAGTGTTTTCGTATGACTAGCGTAGGTTTTTAACTGAGTATGCTTATTGCCCAAAAATTATATAAAATCGCCCCTTCCTCCTAAAGGAGTTTCACTTTTGATAGCCCCCAAGCGACTTCAATCACCCAGTAGGGGCGATATGGCTTACTTTGGCAATCAATTGAACTGATGTATTACATCACTGTAAAGCATATCAAGCAAAAATTTCTCATACATTATAGTATATTCGAGTACCTTTGTGCAATTGTGTATAAAAACATAAATATTACTCTTGTGGTATATTAAAAATTATATCAGCTGGAAAGTGCATACCCGATGTGTGAAAACGTACAGACTACAAAAAAGATAAGAAAAACACCCCATACATTTTAATATAAAAATTTTCAAAGAAAAAAATAGATATAGCCATTCGGTAGGAAAATATCACTTATTTCAAAGTAGGTTTATAAAAAATAAGCTTAAGGGGGCGTCTTCATACTAAATTGCACTAAACGCTAGAATTTTCAATATGAACACCTAATTTTGGCATCATATTGGACTTTTCTGTAAATTTTACCTTAAACATACCAAACGTGAGGTCATTCAGTCAAGTAGTTTAAGAATTCTGAATGTTTAAAATATGGAGCTCCTAATCTTAAATTGATTTTTAACCTCTTTGACATCCAGGACGTATACGCTGCGTGCATCTTCTCATTTCAATAATCAACGATAATAACGTCGTTCACTACACAGTAATGGTTGCATATTTGAACATGATTGTTCTGTGATATGCTGATATGCAACTGATATAACAGGGCACTGGTCGAAGGTCAGTTTTATGACAGAAATATTTTAAACTGGATAGCCTGATAAATAGTCCTTCATCGGCGAAATAAAGCCTGCAGTTCAGGTCAAGGGGTTAATTGTTGGAAAACAAATTGCAACACGTGTTTGTCTTACTTTGTTACACTTTGCCAAGTTTCCTGACAATCTTTATGGGAGACATACTGCTATTCTCATCCGTAAAATACATGAATTCCATTCTTTTGAAACAAAATAACATCATTAAACGTCAGTAAATTATAGCTCATAGATATTAACCATTTTTTTTTTTGTTTGACCCTGTAAACAAACAGAAAATTCAAAGCGAATCATTTTTTAATTGAGAACATGTTTTTGAGAAGCTCAATAATTTAAATAAATTCCGTTTGCTTGAAATAGCACAAAGCGATTAAAATTTATTTCAAACAATTATCGTCCATAGACTTTTCTTTCTTTCTAACCGATGACCAGGCCCCTACCTGCCGGATTGCCCCAGCTGAATGGGTTTGATACCTGGTATAGGGGTGTGTGACCGCCTAATCGCCACGTAGTGGCAATAAACCTGACGAGCGCCTAGTTCGTCTTCCTATCGTAAGTGTCTACTCCTTAGTTGTGAACTTTTTTCTGCCGGTTACTTAACATTTATATCTTGTTGTTTGACACCTGCTCATTGCAACTCAAGTTGATCTCGTAATTTAGAACCTTGATCAGATGACGAGTCCTTCACTTGGCAAGGCACCTCCAGATGTATAATTCAAAGGTAACTTGGAGCACTTTGCATCCACAACGGATTTTACATGCAGCAGGCGCCATTGACGTACATGGCGGATTTTAGCCGGCAGTAAGCTTCGCTCCCGCGGCCATTCAGCTGCGAGCTCAATGCTCTGCAAACGGGGCCACCTCTGCCCAAACTAATTGGAATTGCCTGGAGTTTTTTAACCCAATTGTTGGTGCAGATTTGCCATATGAAAATGGTACTTTTGGTGGGGTGGAGGAAAGCAAAGAATGGGACGTCGCAGATAGACAAGTTGCACCTTGAGTAAATTTTGGGCCGGAATGCCAGGCAAGCTTAACGTTGCAGGGGGGATAAGACTCCGCCTATCTACCGTACCTTACCGAGTAAAAACTGGCTCCTTAGGTTTCCCATTAGAGCGGGTCCGGTAGCTTATGCTGGCAATGCCTAGATAAAGAGGTAGCAGTCAGAAAAAAGAAAACAAAGTAAATAAAAAAATATTAATTAACAATTATTTTCTATTAAATTTGTGAACTATTTAACCTAAAGGCACTAGGTCTGTTGGTTAAGATCCCTTATGGGATATATTATGATTATAAAAATAGTCTAATTAAATTGACAGCTTATTGGTTAACTAAAAATAAAATGATGATATGTATTTAGTTAATCTATGAATAGTTATTAAACTTACTGTTAATTATAATTGAACTAAAGTAAGAGTGTTACGAAGGTAGGCTAATAGATTAACTAAGAGAGAGAGAGGGAGACTAAGGTGAACTGACCTAGTGATATTATTAATTATGATTAGCAAGCTGGAACTTAGCACAAACTTAACAAAGACTTAAAACTTACCGAGCTTAAACGTAACTTAAACTTTTGGCTAACAAGTTAAGCTTAACAAGATCATTCGAACCGATGGGACACAAATATTTGGTTGAGGGTAGCCCCTGTTAGACAAGATGCAGCAATTATTGATGGTGCGATGGTGGGTACCTAAGGTGCACTTGTGTGAATGGCCACAAGAAAATATTGGATAGATAGAGAAAGCACATCATAGCGGACCCCGTCCTGAGGGCAGCAGGTCGGATATACTTTCAATCCTCCGCCCCTGGATTAATGCTATCCGCTCTCATTAGTAGAAAGATAGTTAGAGTTGGACTTTTCTGCAGCTCGATTGATGTTGCCTTAGCTCACCTCTCGGCAGATCGGAAGAACTTTCCGGCTTCCGCCCCTGGCTTAGCACACTACTGAGCCATCCCAGAAGAGTAGTGAAATTAGGAGTTGTCTGTATGCGGGGTTGAAGAGTGAGGCTGAGCTAGCCACCCCACGCTTCCCTCCAGCGTTAGGACAGCCCTACTTTGCCTTTGCTTAGTGCGAGCTTAGAGGCCAGGTTTCTTGCAGCACCTGCGCCTGGCTTAGCGCTTTCCCTACTATTAGTCCAAGAGCTGTTAAACATTTTAGGGAAGGTCTTTGAGGCACCCTGAAAATTTGTGCAACGCTTCTTTTGTAAGGGCTGAATACAAAATCGAATGTCTGGCTGAAGGATCGTGGCCCAAAAACTGTGCCAGACACATGTCAAGTGCCATTTTTTGACTACCCCAAAAAAAGGTATTTGAGCCACGCTGAGATTGAGACAGAATACTATTTATACTTAGAAAAAAATATTTTGAAAATGACAGACACTTTAGTCGGCGCAAAAACTGTGCCAGACACGTGTCAAGTGCCATTTTTTGACTACCCAAAAAAGATATTTGAGGCACGCTGAGATTGAGGCAGAATAATATTTATGCTTAGAAAAAAATATTTTGAAAATGACAGACACTTTAGTCGGCACAAAACTGTGCCAGACACGTGTCTGGCACAGTTTTTGGGCCACGATCCTTCAGCCAGACATTCGATTTTGTATTCAGGCATTACAAAAGAAGTGTTGTACAAATTTTCAGGGTGCCTCAAATACCTACTCAAAAATGTTCTCGAAGGGTGTTCTCAAATTCAAAAGGACAACTTTCTGACATATGTTGTTCGAAAATGCATGAAACTAGCTGGTGTTGTTCAGAAACTATGTAATTGAGCGGTTTTTTCCATCTTTTTGCAAACACAATAGATCTTTCAGAAAATAGTGTCAAAGTGGGCGTTTTGAATCGAATTTCCGCGCGAAGGAAGAAAGAGCACTCAAGAGCGGGCGAAAAACGTGTTTTTCACGTGATCAAAATCGCTTATAACTCAATAGGTAATTGATTGATCAAAAAATGAAAAAAATTCTCAAACTCTTAAAGAAAAAAAAAAGCATTATACACATAATATAGTATGCTTTTGCTATAGACCTATCAATACTTCTTTTGCACTGACGAAATTTATACTAAATTAAAAGTTGATAATTTCTTGTGTAAATTAATATATAGGGTAGATGTGACAGTAAGGGACACCCTTCAATATTTTTGGTTTATATATATATATATATATATATATATAATAGCTTTTATTTTTTTTTTATAACTCCCTCTTGCATATTTTACAATCTTGCATTATTGTTGACACTCTTAATTAAACCAATCAGGAAGCAGAAAATAATGTTTCGAAGTTGCACTGTTTTTCAGTGAAAATCTTAATGAACATGCTAAGAGCTTCATTTAATAAATTTATATATTCTTTATTTTCTAGAAAAATTTTCAGCTTTTTGTTTTGGTAGTAATAGAAAACTTTGAATTTTATATACTAATAGCTTTTTTATAAAATTTCATTTATTTTTAAGGTTTTAAGAGGGGTGTCCATTACTGGTATTGACATTTCCCAGTAATGGACACCCCGTGTAGACATTGCTGAAAATGCAATTTCAGTAATGTTTATAGTGCATAAAATATTTTGACTTAAGACCTAAATAATCAAATTTAATTTTTAAATTACACTTACCAAAATGTAATAACACCAAAACTTTTATAAATAGCTGCTTGTAAGTTATTTTATGTGGTTAATAAAATTTCAATACTTTATTCTTTTTTTTTTTTTATGAATATAATGACTCTGCCTTGCATATTTTGTAATCTCACAATCAAACCAGACAGGAAGCAGAAAATATAATTTAAGGGCATAGTCAAACAGGGTCCCATAGGGCTTAACCATCCCCATTTAAATAAAACAATTATAAGTTACAGAAGTTGTTAAAAATCTATTTTCTGTCTTAAATGTTTGCTTATTCATCTCTGACAAATATATATATATATATATATATATATATTATTGCAATATTATTTAAAGTTATAGTAATCATGAAACTAGTAAATCTGCAGATCAGTGGCCTCAAACATCAGTTTACAGTTTTATTTTGAAATTATTTTATTTAGTATTTAAAATAGCCAGCTCACAGTATCATTTCTTTCATATTTGTAATATTAATTATTAAAAGTAATAAATCAAGTAGTCTCTGGAAGCTGTTAAAAACAGTGAGACGAAGCTATTGCTATACACTAATGCTCAATTTTTATTTTTATTATTATCTTTTAAATTCCCCATTGTCTCAATAATTTGACAGCTGTAATTGTCTGATATTTAGTATTTTAAACTATCCATCTAAAATAATTAAAATATTGATCTCCTGATAATTACAATAATTGATGCAAACAGTGAATGATTATCACAAATATTTTATTAAATACTGGTATCCTAATTATTAAATTTATTTGAAAATAACTGTTTAGTTTCATTAATATGCTTTAATTAAATTCTGGTTCAAAATAGTCACAAAAACAATTATATCTGTTACTTTTTGTGGGATGTCCATTACTGGAACAGAGAATGTCGATCACTGGACCAGAGGTGTCCATTACTGGACTTTTGAGTGTTTTGATATATTTCTGTTATTTAAAATTAAATTTTTATTCATATTCGGAAATGAGACTATAAGAATGGTTAAATATTGTTGGCAGATTAATATAATATTGAAAAAAAAAACTGGAATATAAGGATTATAATTATTAATAAAAAAATAATTTTAAAAGAAATTCCTTAAGGGTGTCCATTACTGGCCCATCTACCTTATTTGAGAAATGTACTATACAGCAGGATTTTTTTTTTATCCAAAAAGTACTAGAGAAATAAATACAAATTAACATGTTAATCTTAATCCAAAATGTTGAAGTCATTTAACTTAAAACCTTAAATTCGTTAATAAACATCATTAAATTATAACTTTCAGGTAATCAGATTTTTTTTCAGCTGGAAAATAATACAGATATTTGTTATCTGCAAACTGACTAGTATTTATTATCATTTTTACTATTAATATTATTTTGTCGATGTAATGCAGAGAGAGTAGTTTATCCCCCCCCCCCCTTAAACTGAATAAGTAATAATATTTGAAATCTGTGAATTAAATACTTTCACATAATCAATACTCAACCATACTCCTTACATACTCTCAATCAGCACAATGTGAAATGTTTTCAGTGTTTTATTATTATTAACATGTTGTATTATACTACTGGGGACTCACAAAATAATTTTCAAGATAAGACATATTTATAAATGTCGAAATTTTGACATTTATATTTTTATTGATTGATATATTTTTATTAATTTGACATTTATATATTTCTTGAAACTGTATATAGTTTCAAGATTTATGATTTATTAATTTTGTTAATAATACATGCTATCTAATCAGGGTTTTTTTTTTTGTTGTTGTTGTTGTTCTTCATTGCACAATTAGAGACAAGCTTTAAAAAAGAAAATCTCGATAACAAACAGTATTTATTTAATAACAGTATCTTTACAAATTTATATTTTATCAAATTTATTTCTTATGTGTTCATTTAAAATTTATTTCAAAATTAACATCAAATGCTGAACAAATTAATAGTTACAGGCTATCAAAAATAAATTATCCATGAATAATGGAAATTGCCTATAGTTGCTTACTGCAGAAAAATAAGAAATTAAACTTATTGTTTAAATACAGCAGTTCATGTGTCAGTTTTATTATTATTATTATAAATCCTCAAATCTAATTATTGGGGATTAGTAACAAAAAGATAAAAACTTCATTACTACATTATTAGAAACTGTATAAATATCATTTTACAAAAAGTAAACAAATATTTTTTAATGGATGCGACAGCATTTCGCTTTCACGAGATAAAAGTAAAAACTGTCAATACACAGATTCTGATGATATATGTCTTATCTTGGTAATAACTAGAAAGTAAAATAAAGGTTTTATAGCAGTGCTAAAAAAAATAAGCAATATATGATAATACAACGATAACACACGATAATACAACATATGAAAAGGTACCATAACACTGAAAAAACATTTCACATACCTGTATTTTAAATTAATATTCCCCTTATTTTTTGCTTTGATGTTATCTCCTATCTACAAGAAGGTTTTTTTTTAATCTGAGATTTGTTTTTAGCCACAAAATTTAGTAAACAGCATTTTTTAAGCGTCACATGGCTCTCTGCACGCTACGCTACCAGAAGTCCGCCATCTTTTTTGGCTATTTACGAGTCATTCGTACCTCCAGCAAATACTGATCACGTGACACTCTCAGTTACGATTGCTCCAGGAGAGAGAAACGAGAGAAACCGTCCGCATGTTTGGTCTGTTTCGCGATTTTAGCCGCGGCTCGCCAATCTACGAGGAAAGGGGAGTTACAGAAGAAAACCATTTGCTTTGAATACGCGCGCACGAAGCCTTCTCCTTGAATTTGAGAAGCCTTAAGTGCTCTCTCTGGTTTTAAACTCTTAACGCCCCCCTCCATCAGTTAGCCAGTATACATATATATACTTAAAATGAAATTGCATGACTAAAAATCAAAGGAAAAAAATAATACAAAAGTTAATAATAGGAACTTGTAAATGCAAATATATATATAAAGCAGGCTATAATATAGTATATATATATACACCAACATATACTTTAAAACTGCAGCTATTATGGCGCCTATATGTGGTACCTCTATTTTTAATTCGTATAATATTTTTTAAATATTTTATTTAGCAAAGTATATGCTTATCTAGCGTGAATGATATTCATGCATCCTGCATCCAGAACCATTTTAAAGCATTTTACAGCCCTGCGCGTGATTGCTTTTTTTTGGAAGTTCCGATGTATCAATCTGTTCTTTATTTTTTCTTAAATGTATTTAATTGTGAGAAAAAATACCATCGTAGAAAAGCTGAGGCTTTAAAACTAAAGTAAAATGTTAGCATATTCCGTAATTTTGAATTAATAAATTTTAAGTTGATAGGAAAATAGGTGATTCATTCATGGGATTAAGCTAGAGCAATAAAAATATTAATGTGTAATATGAGCTTGTTATTAAAATAATACTCTTATTTTAAATATTTTTAAATTTAACATTTAAAAGAAATATTCTTCAACTGGTCAGCTATTATTCAAAACATTACATTCTGTCCCTTTAAAAGTTGTTGATGCTCTCTCGTTGGTTAATACATGCTAATATTCGATTAAAAATCGATTCTCTTATTCTTAAATCGTACGTGACGGCAGCAGTTGTGGAAGGTGAAAGATGTTTGTCAGGAATCGCGACTTTCAGTTCTTTCCCCCTTCGCTCGTAAACCCTCCCTTTTGCGGAATAGCTTTCACAACTTTGCGGGCGTTTGGTCTGAATACGCGCGCGATCGTTCAGTTGCGAGAGAAAAAAGTAATGGGGGGAGGGGGGGTTACTACCCAAGTGCAGGCCGACATTATGGAGAGAGTAACAAAGGCGGTCCTTGCAAAAGCTATTTAATTGATAGTAATTTATTAAACTATTATTTAATCACAATTAATTATTTTATAATTTATAATTTACTTGACTTTCAATTTTTTCTTTTTTAATTGCTCACCCAATGGCGTTTCGCTCTTCTGAGATGGAGTTTCTTCCTGTTTGGGATTGGTCACATTCATGGGATTTTACCACAGTCTGTTTTGCCATTGGCGTGTGTTCATTTTTCGTTGACTCTGTCCTGGTTTTGTTTACTTGATATTTGTATCTTTTGGGATTTTGTCAGAATTGGTAGTTGACATGTTGCGAGTTTGTCGCTGGGATGTTGTCGTATTGGGCAGTTTATAGTTTGGTCAAAAAAGGGAACATGCATTCATTCTTAGAAGGTCTGTAGCAGTATATATGGTGAGAATGTCATGTGTGTTTAACATGTATGAAAATGGTGTAAAAAAACGTTTTTATGGCGAACAAATATTAAAGGAAGGTCAACCGCTACTCCATTTCAACGCATGCATTCTTTTATTCCCTTCAAAAGCATAACACCATTTCAGTACTTGTTATACATAACATTCTCTCAATATATGCGGCCACAGTCCTCGAATGAATGTTGGTATGTTCCGTTTTATCTGCCCAAAATAAAGAAGTAATTGTTCTCACCTTCTGCTGTGACTATAGTGATGGAGGATAACGAATATGTTTTATCAATTCTATCGATAGTAGGGGCAACTCGATTTCATAGATGGTATTGAAATTTTTCTCGCTGTCTCCAGACAATAAATTGCTATTCTTATCTGATATCAGATTCGAATTTATCAAGAACCGGCATAAAAACAAAAGTAAGAATAGTTTCTCTGCATGTTGACTAGTTTCGCATTAACTGTTTCACATCTCCTGTTGAAACTTTGGAGACCTTGTTTAAGGTTCCAAGAAGATCCAAGGGTAGCCAAACGCTCAAAGGAAGCATAATCCACTGAAAAGTCGTTGAAAATGGGAGCTGAAGACAATAAAGGAAATTTCAGCGCCACTGGCGGTTAGAAACAGAACAGAACTAAGATGTGGTTGTGGTAAGAGGGGGCACAAACCAAGACGAATGGTCCCAGTTATGTGAGGATCGGACCCATAGAACCTGGGATATCTAATAAAGAATAGATGTGCACTATGCAACAGCGTCCCCTGACGGAGAGAACAGAACTAAAATAAGGTGGTTGGGGAAAACAAACCAAGACGAACGGTGTAGGTTGTGTGAGGATCGGACACATAGAACCGGAGATATCGAATAAAGAAGAAATGTACACTATGCAGCAACGCCACATAGTGGATGGGGCAAGGTGCTCAAAAAACATTTAAAATTATCCAATCTTCGCTAAAAAGATATAAAATTTAAAGAAACTTAAAAGAAGTCTAGCAATGATAAAAGAAAGCGAGTGGGGAGGGGGAAATGTGAAAAATGCCTGTTTCTACCTTAAATAAATATCTGAGAGATTAAAGTTCTTCACTCACTCACTCTTCATTCACTTGAAAAGACCCGCTCCGTGATGGTAATCCTACGGGCAGGTTGTTTTCGAATTTCTCGTTTAAATTTGAATATTTTTAAACGATTTTTTTTTTTTTTTTTTTTTGCATAGGATAATTGAGGTCGATCTCTAATATGGGTATTTTGTACTTTTTCGATTTCGGTTGCAAATTTTTTAATAAAGTTACTTTCACTTTCAAAACCGGTTCTCAAAGTGAAAGTACCTTTATTAAAAAAATCTGCAACCGAAATGGAAAAAGTACAAAATAGCCATATTAGAGATCGATCTCAGCTATCTTATGCAAAAAAAATCGTTTAAAAATATTCAAATTTAAACGAGAAATTCGAAACAACCTGCCCGTAGGATTAATATTACGGAGCGGGTGTTTTCAAGCGAGTGATGAGTCCCCTTAATAGTGAACGTGCGTCAGTGGTCCTTGGGGGGGGGGGGTAAAAACATACTGTAGGGGCCACTGGAAGGGTTTTAAAAGGCCGAAAAACTGCCTAAACGGAGGAAAAGTTGGTAAAAAACCCTATAGTATGCAAACTAAAGAGTTAGGTGCCAAAGAACACCAGAAAAAGACTTGATCAAATAGTTCAGAGTTAGACGATGCCGTGAATATCAAGTCTATGCACATAATCTGTTATAGGTACCAAGATACTGTCTAAAGCGGAAAATAGCAATAACTCAAGAAACTGGCCATCTAGGTTAGAAATGCAAATGGAAATGAGAATGGGGAGAAGGAGAGCTAACTAGGAGAGGCAGGGGAGGCCAAAATACTCTAAAAAGTCAGAAAGAGCCCCACGAGATCCCTCATATATCGCACAGGCCGCTATGATCTATCGTTCAAATTTATTTTCTTGAAATCGTCATTGGGATCGATAGTTCGATAGAATAGATAGAATAGATTATTCGATAGCGGAATCACCCCCTCCCCCAATATCCCTATCTCTACGGCCAGTTTGCTGCCAAATTAGCTACTGGCTATCGATCAAATCAATCTATCGGTCATCTTTAGTTCCTCTCTTCCATCAAATCATCACAGCGATCGATAGTTCTATATCGATAGCGGAATTATCGATCTATCCACATCACAAATTGAATGAATTTGGCAGGCAGTAATGGAGATAGATCGGTAGTAACACTATCGCATTATCTATTCTATCGCTATGACGGTGTGAACACAATAAAGATGAGCGATAGACAGATGTCATTTCGTCTTTCTTCTATATCTCAGATTTTATGGGTCCAATTCTCACGCAAGTTAGATCATTCATACTGGATTGTCCCCCCCCCCCCGCTACCAATAACACTATTTTAATTCTCCTTCTCTCCGTCAGGGGCGTTGCTACATTAGTGTAGTTCTTCTTTATTCGATAATCGATATATTAGGTTCTATGGGTCCGATCCTCACATAACTTGGATCATTCATATTGGTCCATCCTCCCAACCGCAACTATTATAGTTCTGCTATCTTCACCAGAGGGCGCTGTTGCATAGTGCACACTTATTTTTTATTAGATATCTCATGTACGATGGGTCCGATCCTTACACAACTTGGACCATTCGTCTTGGTTTGTTCCCCACCACCATCACACCATTTTAATTCTTGTTCTCATCGCCAGTGAGTTCTGGAGTTTGCTGTATTGGCTTTTATATTGTCTTCAGCTTCCATTTTAGACTTGTTTTCGGTGGATGAGGCTTCCGTCGAGCGTTTCGGCTACCATCGGCTCTTCTTGAAACCTTGAATAAGAACTCCAATGTTTTAAGAGATGATGTGAAACAGATAATGCAAAATTAGTCGACTTATTTGTCGCTGAGTTTTGCAATTATTGTTTTTAGTTTATCGGTGTGACAATCGATTGTAGAATATCTCGATAGTAGAATTTGTGAATCGATTTTTATCTTTATCGATAGTTATTTTATACGATGTGATTTATATCGATTATTGAATTACGAGAATCGTCCATCACTACTCATTGCTGTGACTACTCATTTAGTACATTGCTCATTAAAAAACAGCAGATACATGAAAATTGTCTCCTCCCATAGCTTCTCCTTTGTACTATCTATTGGTACATAAAGAACTTACAGAATGCCGCATTACATTTTTTCAGTTCGTTTCCGTTGGCATTTATTACATTAAGAAAGCTTACTGTTTGATTTACCTAATATTTGATATTTTTTTTTATCATGGTTTCCTATAACAAATATTTATCATATTTAATCCCTTTAAAAAATTAAAATATGCAGATGTATTGCATTTAATTTTATTAAAATCTGCTACATAATTCGAAAACAATAAACTTTAAGAGTCTCCAGTATAAAATCTCCACACACGCAATTAGAAAAAAAGTTTATTCAATTTCCGGATGAATAAGCTATAAAACTAAATTCATATCATATAAAGCTTAAAAATAACTTGCTATTTAATGCATGTTGTCATTATATGTAACAGTACAGTACCTCATGATCACACCAGAACGACATCCTGCCATTGACCTCTTTTTTATGGTGTATATTTTTTTACATTGTATAGAACGTGAAACGTGATGATGCAAATATGATGCAAGGGGATGTGGAGGGTGGCACTGCAGTGCGAAATAATAGACAGTGTCAAAAATTTTATAAGTTTTTATAACAGTTGTTATAGGATTCTGCTCGCAGAGAACAAGGGAAAAGTGATTAACAAGGGTATTAGTTGACGTGTGCGCCTCACCAGCACTTCGTGCCTTACGTCAACACAGGTATCGGATTTCTGTCACCCACTTCACCGAAAGAAAAAGATGTTTCATCATCATGTTACTCGTTTAATATTTCATCGTGTTAGATTGTTTCATATATATCTGTTTGAAAACTAATAATGTATTTCCAGACATACAAAATATCAAATTCATGACGATCCGATTCACAGCATTTCAATATAGCTGGTCCCATTAGAATTTCGGTAATAGGTCTTACGGTACCCCAGGTATATTGCAGTAGGGCATGATCATTTGAGGTTGATCATTTGAGGTATTAGCATGCATCATCCGTAGATTCATTCCTTTGCTTTCAGGACCCAACATTGAAAGAATTAAATAAGAATAAAAAAGATTCGGTGATCATTTATAGCACTTTTAGTTAATGATTTTTTCTTTAAACCTTATGATATATTTTTATGATAATTATTATTTTTTTATTATAGAAATGGATTCGACGAGGACAAAAAATACATTATTGGTAAAAGTTTTAAATTTATATACTTTTTAATAAAAAATGTAACTGTATTTAACCTTCTTCAATTAGTAATATTTTTCAGACTTTTGTAATTCCTTATATTTATAATAACGTTTTCTTATGACAGGCATGAGCGCCCGGGAACTCAGCTTGCGCTTTAGAGTTTTAATGCAATCTTGGGGGGACATATTATAAAAATAAAGAATCCTTTTATAATTAAAGAAATTGCTTTAAAATAAAGAGGATTAAATGTACATTTCTTTTTAAAATTCGGGACAAGCCCAGTAGCTCAAAATCTTTAAGCGCTCTGCGACAGCCCTATAAGTAAACTGAAGTTTCAAGTAGTATGTGGGACGTGGAGAGGGGATTATAAAAAAATGGCAATAACTCTCAGATTTTGGGAAGTTTTCTAAAATTAAATCTTCATCAAATCTTCCCATACTTTCCGCATTTAGTAAGTTTAATAAAGTTTTACAAATTGTACTGTAAATCTACAATATTTTGATTAAATTTTGAAAATAAGTAAATATAATACAACTCTATTCACACAACGGCTTTATAAAAGAGACGATTATTTGTATCTGTACCACTATATATATACAGTAGATTCTCGATAATTTGACGCTTTTCATTAGCAGATGTCCCTGCTATATAAATTTACTTTAAGTAGGGTATAGGTTCCGTTTAATTACACCTGTGCACATAAATTAAACCGGTACAAACTTTTATTTTTTCGGCATTCCTTTCTATTAGGTGTATAAATAGGACTTCGCCCTCTTTCAAGCATCGAAAAGATACTTGTTTATTGTCAAAATGAAAGAAAGTTTTATTCGAAGTATATTCAATCAAGACATCATTCATCCATTTGTCAACCAACTAGCAAATTCGAAAATGGAAGAAGCCTGGTTGTTTTGAAGCAATCCAGCCACCAAGCCAATTCTGATTTCTGTATAATAACTGAACCACTCTCCAGAAACAGTGCTCCACCTCCACATGGAACGAAAGAAATGGTAATCTGAAGGAGAAACATCCAATGAATACAGTAAGTAGGGAACACGTCCCATCGGAGTGCTCCTAGAACCTGAAGGAGCAACATCCAGTCCCAGTGGATACAGCGAGTGGGGAATACGTCCCAACGAAGTGCTCCTAGAGTTTCCTTGACGGCTCATCCAACCCGTTAGCGAGCATCTGAGCAAGAATTTGGGCAAGCATCTAACGAAACAGGCGTAAATCTACTATAAAATATTGCAACCGCGTCAGATAGTTAATAAGGAATGTCACTAGTTACAACGAAGTACTAATTAAATTGTACGAAGCATTGAAGGAAAAATGCCCAGAATATATCGAAAGACACAAAGTTGTTTTCCAATCATGGAAGACGGTAGTATTCCGAGTGACGCAGCCTTAAGCCTAAAATCGTATCTATCGTATCATAAAATTCGTAGATGGCGGAACTCATATATACCGCTAACTCGACATCAAAGAAAACGCGAAAAGCCGCCTTTTAATAACTCAGCAGATATAGGTCTTATTGTTCTGAATTTTCTAGAACAGTCTTATATCTGCAGTCTAATCGTATACTGAAATTTTTACATTTCTACGTGCAGTATATTTTGAGATCTAAATAGCAATTTTTAAAGTGAAAACGTTGGTATGATGTCGAGGAAGTTCCTAATTTGAAAATCTCGAAAACGGTTCTGACGATTATCTTTAAATTGATAAATAATATAAATGTGATTAAGGCGAGGTGAATAACACCTTTCTTTTTTCTGGGAAAACTCTCGTTCGTTAAATAATTCGATTTTTTTTTCTCTCGAAAATGACACGGGCGATTTTTTAAAAATCAAATAAATATGTTTCAGATGAACCAAATAACAATTTACTTGTTTCCAGCAAGACTCTTGTTCGTTTTATAATGCGCATGAAAAATCGGACTGTATTTCTTCGCCATTCTATGGAAATTTCACCGAAAATGCATGACACTGTATTCATACACATGCTTTCTTTTTAACCACTTTTGGGGAGAAAAATTTTTTGTCTTCCCACTGGCTGAGTGGTTAAGGGCCATCGTCTACTGATCTTAAGATAGGCAGTTCGATACACTCTGGTACTTGTTTTCACATGTGAATGTGTTTTTTTTTTAAGTCTGTTAGTTGACCATTATTCTCAGTTCCTTTGTAATTTTTTAATTGCTATTAAGTTAAATAAAATTACAATTATAATAACGCCAATTTGATGATTATTATTTCTTGGCAATTTTTCAACAATAAAAATATTACCATTAATTTTATAAATATATTTAATTTCAATCACTTTACAAAAAATATACATTAATAATTATTATTTGAATATAAATCACACGATCAGAAACGAAAAAAAATAATTCATTTTAGCTCTTATTTTTATAATATCACTTTTTATTATTACGACGGTCAATCAATATATAATCACTGACATCCATAATATTATTATTATTATAATTATTATTTTCCTTGCATAAAAACTATTGTGATGTAATAATTCTTTTATAATAAATAATTTAGTTGAAATGTTTTATTTATAAATAACAATGAAGTTTGATAACCCCGAGACAATTGTTTTTATTTAACTTTGCAATATTTACAGTTTACATAATAAGCATATCAGAATTCTGGTCTCGCCATCTTTTGACGCAATTGCGTACTACATTTTGTCTCTTATTCGGAAAAAAAAAAAATTACGCTCTTCGCCGCTTTGAAAGAATCTCTTGTGACTAGAGGTCTATTTCGCAAATATTAAGAAAATTACTGCATACAAAAATATTAAAATGGGTAGTATTATAGAGAAATGTTTGATAAAAACGTTGAAGTAGACAGTTTTTAAATCGAAGAATTATTTTAAGAGATATTTAATCTTGTTAAATCTTGATGTTAAATCTGGATAAAATTGTCTCATTAAAAAAGTCTCATAGGAAAAAAAAAATATACATGGGAATTTAATCATTTTCATTCAATTTAATCATTCAATAGAAACTCGAAATTTGCAGAGTACATTTATTATTTTCAACTTGCCTAATTTTTTGACGGTTTATTTCAATTTTAAATTAAAATTTTCAGAATTTCCAGAGATATTTTTTACATATTTTAGAAAAGGTTATTTTAAATTGTTGCCAATTGTTAAAACAGCGCAAAGAATAATATATCCTTTAAATTAAAAATTTATTCACACGTGACTATTATAAACAGAAAAAAATCCTGTTAAATTAGAATTAAATGATAACGTGTTAAAAGCAGGAAAATATTAAACATTACGTCATAAAAATTGTTTTTACACATGCTTACTTAAAAATGAAAGAAAATTATAAAATAATCAATTATTTTCAAATTAGAATTAAATGATTACGCATTAAAAGCAGGAAAACTTTGAAAATTACGTCATAAAAATTATATTTACACGTGAATATTAAAAGTAAAAGAAAATTTTTAAATAATAAATTCATTGATATGTGTTAAAAGTCATAAATGGAGGAAATTACGTCATATTGGCCAAAGTGGCCAAATAATAATATTGCAAAACAGTTTAAATTAAAAAATATATTTATATGAGAGATTTATTTCAAATTTCGAGATGATATTTTTAACTATAGTTGCCAATTTTAAGGTAGCGCAAATAATAATATTATCTTTCTAATAATAAAAATATTTTCAGTTGAATGTTACAAAGAAAAAGGAAAGTTTGGTGAAAATTATGTCAGATTTAAAACGTTACATTTAAAATCTCTTATTTAAAATCATTTTCTTATAGCGTTGTTAAAAAATACCATAAAGCAAAGACTCGGTTGACTTAGTTCCTTTTATATTTGGTAATTTTCAAATGTTTAACTAATCTTATTTAATCAAGCACGGAAACAGCAACTAACATCAGCTGATTCGGTCTTGAAATCCCTCAGTAAAAGGGAAACCCGTTTACAGTTAGATCGCCATTGATTTTTTAATTATACAGAGCAGCCTCGATTATCCGAGCTAATTGGGACTGTTAGTAAATCGGAATCGGAAATCTCGGTTAATAGAAACTGTGTGTAAAAACTCGCCGTGCTTGCGAATTTAACATCTCTTTTAAAAAAATATATAGAACGTTTTTTAAATAATAAAAATAAATATATGTAAAGTTCTGTTTCACAGCTTAACAAATTTAAAAAGAAAATCAACTACCAGTAGTAAATTTTAAAATGCAAATTGAAAAATTTACGAAAGTTCACACAGCCACTGGAAACAAAGCATTGTTCGCTATTGACTTCTCAGGGTCCAATGTTTCTTTGGAGTTGAGTGCTTTTGGAGGCAGAAGGACCTGTATAGCACGGACAGTGAGCTAAAGAGTGTGGTTATTTTTAAGGCTCATTCAAAAGGGAAAAAAATCAGACTTTGTTATCGGCTCGGTTAACAGAAACCTCGATTAATCGAAGCTCGGTTAATCCAGATTCTACTATAATTCAATCTTCCGTAATCTTTTTAAAGCAGATCAAATTAATGGACTTTAGCACAAAGTCACATAGCTGATAACTGCCATGCTTGTTGGCCACCTTTTTTTCAAAAAGTTTGCTTCGCCTTATTCAATTAATGAGATATCTCCGATAAAATAAGTCACATTTTCCCGTTCTAAAATACTGGTAACCAAAAATCGTAGCATGTAACTGACACTACAAGTACTCATGGAACTAGACTATTTTAAGTCTGATTTTTATTATAGACTATATAAAATTATTAAAAATATATATTATGATAGGAACTAGCGGGCTTCGTCCGCTATTTACGTTACGGATATAAAAATCATGTTTTTTTTTTTAGGGAAAAAGAAATAAAAACCTAGTTGACGATAGGTTTATAAAGACACATTTTGTATTTGTTATATTTCCGGGGATGAGGAGGGGGAGGGGACTATTTTTATTAAATATCGCAATTAGTCCACATGGCAGATATAATTATGATAGACACTAGCGGGCTTCGCCCCTCTATGGCGCCTTATGGGTCCAGCTTCCATAACTCAGAAACTTCCTTTCGGACATCAATGCAACAGATTCCAAACGTTATAATTAACTTAATAATCACCCTATATAGCATTAAAGTAAATTTATGAGTACTGCATACTATTTTTTTATCGTAATTTCTGAAGAGAAAAAATTATTTCGGTTCCATTCTTAGGTACTGGTCTGAAAAATTTTGAAAAAGGGGGGAAGGAGGGGACATGAGACTGCTGTTTGTCAAACAACACAACGGGGTCTGGCTTATTCAACTTGGTTTTTGATGACTTCAATTGGAAGGTGGTTTGTTTAAAAGAGTGCGTTCCCTGCCCCATGAAAATTGGAACTATTGGTGCACCATCTATGTAAGGATTTAATAATTATAAATTAACATTTTGGATTTATTAATTTAAGGATAAAGTGTTTTTAAAGGAATATCAAGTGAAACCCTCTGTGCGATCTGCGATTATACTTACCCACTTGTTTTTATATACAAACTGCTATAAGGAAAATTGTAATAAAATAGTAAAAATTAAATCTGCATTAAATCCCATAAGTATCTTTTTTTTTAATCATTTTATCACTAACCTCAAAAAGGTAATGATATCAATGCAAAAACCCTTGACGGGTTAAAAGTTTCTGACGCAGCACTTTATCTTATGCTCTAAGAATTTTAAATATGGAACTTAAAAATACTGATATCAAATTTTGAGTGACGTTATGGTATTTCTTAAAAAATATATTTGTATTTATTTCATCATTTTATTTTTGTTTTATTTATAATCGCATGTGCAAAAGTTATGTTCAACACGAAAAGCTGCATAAAATTTTATTCGCTGTTGCTTTATCATTTACATCTCTCATAAATTCAAAATATGAGTTTTAAAAGATATGATATAAAATTTAAGTGACGCCTTGATGTGACTTTAAAAGGTTTGTTTTAAAATTCAATTTAAATTATTTTTGACTTGGTTAAAATATTTTTTACATCTACACAATACTTTTAATTTTCCAATTCACTGTTAAATATATCACTTTCATTGAATCTATACTATGCATTGAAATGTATTTATTTCAATAAATTGATTTATCTTTTGTGTCACGCTGTTCAAAATTGTGAGTAAGATTTATGTAAATGGTTTCTTTGCGTCATTGTGTCCAAACTACATGAAATGTATGAAAAAGGATAGTTTGACTCATATATTATATTAGTTTATATTTGGGAGTCTTAAAATAATTAACCTTGAAAGCCGGTGTTCCGTATTTTTTCCGTTCCCTGAAAGGACTTAAATTGAATGTAAACAAAAAAGGCTTTGACAGGGTTATGAATATCTAAAAAAGATGGATGAACGTGAAAGGTGCTTCACGTTTCGGTATAAACCACCAAAAACAATTTAAGGCCCAAATCCGAACTGGCTACTTTCTGATATATTTTGTTTTAATTAATTTTTGTTCGCAAACGTACCAAATTGGCAAGTGCTCTTGTTCTGAAATTATGTAATCGAACTGCTTTTTTTTCTTTTTTATTGTTTGATGTTTTTCGGTAAATACAGAGGGTTTTTTAGACTACCTTGTCAAAGTTGGTATTTTGAACCGAATTTCCGGAAGCGACAGCGCGGGAATGGAAAAAAAGCTGCCGTCTTGAGGCAACAATCACTTATAACTCAAGATGTAATTCATTTATCGGAAAAGGAAAAAAAACTGTTCTATGACAAATCACTTCAATAATCATACCTGCAAGTATCATGCCTTTATCTTTCAAAATGTGACAGAAATTTTTGCGCTGCTAAGCGGGATTTTTATTTTTTAGAATGAGAGTGAGAGTGAGAACCGCTTTAAGTGAATGTGAGTTTAATGGGTATTTTTATGAACGTTTATTTTTGGAAAGCCCTCAGATGCTCACAAGGCTTTAAACATTAAGGTAAAAAAAATAGCGATTGAGGATGAAAGTCTTTATAGTAACACACTGGCTTATCATAAAACTCCTTACCCTCACAAAATTCCACATTCACCCTGGATTTCGTTCTGCCAGTACTGATGAATTCTTGACCTCCATTCTCTACAGTCTAAGTAATAGTAAATCACGCACTGGGAGTCCAAGGTCCGAGTAAATCATTTAAAAAACTTAAAAAAAGGGAAATATTAAAAATTTTAATTATTTAAAGGTTTGTGCTGAAATTAAAAATTATAGTTTAATTTGCAGAAAACAAAACTTTGTTAGCTTGAACGGTTTAAATATGAGGGCCAACACCGAATCACAAAAAGATTTTTTTTCAAGAAAAACGCTTTTAAATTTACGGATCATTCAGTTCAGTAAAATTCCGTTTATAAATCGGTCCGTAAAACTAGTTGACACGACTTATATATTGGGGGAGAGATGGGGACAAAAAATGGTTTTCAGTTCATATTCTAGATAATTTTAAAGTTCAAAGAATGAAAAAAATAATAATTTTTGAATTTTTTTTTTTTTTTTTTTTGGGGGGGGGGGGGGGGATTTAACCCTTAAAAATCTTCAAAAATGACCAAATTAGAGCAGATTCATTATTTTCTGCTAATAATATTATGCAATCCTACTGTCTACAAATATTCAGATAACCGGATGGAAACGCGGCTTATGTTGAAGTAAATAAATTACTTTTGACTTTAAATATAAAACTTTTGAATTATTTTCTGATCTATTTTAAAAAACAATTTGTTTCCATGCTTGAAAAATTTTTTTCACCTTTTCTGAAAACTTAATTCTTTGAGTTACGCCACTTTATATTTTTCTCTTTTTTTTTCTTTTTTCGGAAACAACAAACGTCCCATTTCTACCAGAACGAGATTTTGGTCTTGTAATTATTATACAGTGTGACCTCGAAAATCCGGCAACTTCAAAGTCCGGCATCAAAGTCATCCCATGACGCTTTTTATATTTCTAACTTACGAGAGAAAGAAAAATAGCTATTGTTTACTAATTAAAAACTTCGAGATCGAACGCTGTGCTAAATAGAACCGCCGATAACTTTGGTAGAAGCTTAGAAGAACGAGGAGGAAAAGCCGGCAAAAGAAAATGTATCACTGGAAAAAATGCTTAAATTTAACTGGAAAAATAATATCTGCTTTAGGGAAACAAGACCGTAATTCCGAAATCAATCCTTCAAGTATAAAATCCAAGAAAAAAGTGTTAAAGAACGGCCGAAAAAATTTGACGCAAATAAAATTGACATCGATGTTGCGGAAATTACACGAGAAGAAATTACTTCACAGCTTGATAGAATTTTTTTTTTTTTTTTTGTAACATCGAAAATATCAATTAAAGTAAGTTATTTTTAATATTTAATTTTATCTTTTCGCACATAAATATCACTTTGCTATGAATTAAATTACTAATAAAGATACCATTAAAAATATCTGGACTATTTTGATATTCTTTCTGAAATCCGGAATTTTCAAAAATCCGGCTTAGTCTTGGTCACGATGATATCGGATTTTCGAGGTTATACTGTACTTTCAAATCTGCTTCACAAAGATAACGTTTAGTATTGAATTGCTTAAAAGCATATTCAGTGTTGAACAATTCTAAACGAGACAGGTAGATGACTTATATTTACCTCCCTAATAATATTTTTTCCTTTTGAACTCACAGGCTATCAAAGCCTGACAGCTAATGTGCCCGCAGTTTCTGTATCTACAGTCGTGGGGGGGGGGGGGGGGGAGTAAACACCCCTTACTAACTCTGCAAAAGATTATCGTAGAAGAAATTACTGGTACCACACGATTGGTAATAAAGTCTACTTTTAAATGATGTATATAAAATTTGCTTAGGAGGCCCTCTACATACTAAAACGAACCATAACTTTGTGTTTTTTAATAGCAGAGCACAATTCTGGCAGCATAAATGAACTCTACACCCTTCAATTAGCCTAAAAACAAATATTTATGCTTATATTAATTATATTAATTTACAAACTTTTAGAAATTATTTGTTTTAAAACAAGTGTATTTTAGGAGCTGTATCCAAATTGAAGTTCGGTACTCGATTGTTGACCGAGAGAGGCCCCTTCTTGATCAAGGCATCTTAAGCGCCACTCAAGCAGTCATTGAAGACTGCTAGATTACAGGATAGCATAAGAAATTTCAAAATATCTAGTCACTTCTATCATAGACGGCCCCTTAAACCATCATTTTACCGTTTTTTAAGCGTAATGTGAAAAGTACTTGGAAGAAAAATGCGAAATTTCGGATTTCCATAAAGCAGGACTTAAAAAATCTAAATCCATCAAAAAAATCGTAGGTTGCAATTCATAATTTTTTCGAATATTAATTTCATAATTCATATCATAAAATTATAAAAATTGCAAATTCAACGTATTTATGTTTGAGTATTTTAGTATTATTGCTACACAAAAAATTAGCACATCAGGAGTATAATTTCAGGAGATATTAACGAAAATATGAAAATGTAACATTAGAAGCACTAAATTTTGGATGTTTATAATTCAAAAAGTTATCATTCAAATGACTTCATTCAAAACCCAGCAACGTTTTGTCCAACTTTTGATCAAACCAGTTTTTTTTCCAACTAAAAATACATTTTCGTGCTTTTTTTCTTGTTTTGCTTCTAATTTTCAACGAGTAAATAAAAAAATTTATATACCTATGAATTATATGCCAAGCATATAACTCAGTTACACATTAGAAATTAGGAATAGGAATTACAATGAATTTCTTTGAACATAGAGTTGCAAAGCTTTAGGGATTTTTTTTTTTTGGGGGGGGGGGGTGTTGTTTGTTAAAGATAGAACAACAACACCCCTGTTCAATATTCCAAACTAAAATTGAATCGATTTCTACCTTCCCCCCCCCAAAAAAAAAAAAAATAGAAGCAGCAAAACTCGAGTTTAGAATCATTAAATTTATAAAAAGTACCTTTTTGCAACGTTTAAGTAAAATGCATTTATTTATAAATTTATGCATTAAAAATTTTAATTCTTGATTTTGGATAGAAAATCTATTTCAAAAATAACGAAATATTATTTGACTACATCCAAATAAAATGCAGGAGTTTATAATATTTTAAATTGATTAGCGCGTTGAAAACGTGTACATTAGAACTTAGTTTGATTTCAATTGAAAAAAGCAATTGAAATCCAACCACACATAATTCCTTAATTCATTCGGATACATTTTCATTACGCCATCAGTAAATCTAGTTCTTAACATATAAAATGAGCTTTTATCGTTTTGTAAGCTTTGAATAAACAGAGGTAATAGAACATCTTTGTAATTATTTGTCTGTTAAAATTTTCTGCGGCCAATATAACATTTGCTTATTTTGAAACATTTGTTACGAAAGTGTTTTAAGTTTGAAAAAATACGCCGAGGATAAATTTATCTGAAAGGATAATTTTGTCTGAGTGTCATTTACTTTTGTCATTTACATTTGATTAAAAGTGTTTATTTACTCTTCATGTTTTTTGGAATGAAAGAAAGAGTGTTTTGCACATCGAGTAATTATCATGAGGAAGTAATATTTACATTTGATTAAAAGTGTTTATTTACTCTTCATGTTTTTTGGAATGAATGAAAGAGTGTTTTGCACATCGAGTAATTATTATGAGGAAGTAATAGGACATGATTTGATCTGTGTTGAAATTTTAATGAGAGATATTTATGAGCAGTTTTTTTGAATATTTAAAAGGGTTATTACTACGTACTCATGGAGTTTTTTGTTTTTAGTTTTTTCTTTGTTTTTTTTTTCTTTTTCTTGTGGGGGAGGGAGGGTGATTCTCGCACTATAAATTTCACTTTTTGGCCAAGTATTTTCAATATTTTTGTTTTATCATTGCGTTTAATGGGAGCCGGAAAACATTTAATTTCTGTGATTTTATTTCGCTGAAAAAAAAGAAAAAAAATAGCCTCCTATAATTTGTGAGATAACGTAATTTTAGTGCAGTTGTAATTAATTTGAAAAACATATTTATATGAACGAAATATGTTTGGATGGATTTCATTTGATTAAAAGTATATAAAAATATTTTTGTGTTCTTGTGAAATTAGCTTTAAATATGCATTGATAGACATGGCTGCTATGAAGTCGTTGGATGAAATTTATCTGTTTTAGTACTTTTCACCGTAGTTGAAAATTGTTTATGAATTCGGTTTGTTTGTCCGTCTGTCTGTCCTTGCTCTAACTCGTGTAAATATAGTCCGATTGCCATGAAATGGATATACGTTATTCTTGGGCTTTAGTATGGCATGTTCCGTATTGAAAAGGAAGTGTGTAGCAAGCATTTTCGGTTCATTTACAGGGCCACTCAATAGAATTCCGTTACATTACGGTATATGGGGAAAAATCGCTTGCCGTGTATTTTAATGATATTACAGTATTTAAAACACATTGAAATTGATATACATCACTAAGGTGTACTACAAGGTTCTTACTATAGAATATGGTGTGCATAGAACTTATCGTTTATTTACAGGAACACACAAAAGTATTTGGATATAGAAGAAAATGAGCAAGAATTGAACTATTGAAGCATACGCACAATAATTGTTGGAAGTGCGTTTTCATTTGTGGTATGCATTTTTAAATTTAACTATTTTTTAAATATCACTTGGTGTGTATAAATTTTAGATCATATACAAGGTCGAACAAAAGTTATCTACAACATTCGTCCATTAGCTGAAATCTGAGCGGAAATTTTTACTGTGCTATGCGTTTAACTGAACTGACTTTTAGCATGCTATGCAGTATGCATACATATCTGTAGGTTATATACAGGGCTGCAAAAAAAAAACATATATTTTAATGACTATTCATGGTAATAGCAGAAGTCGTGTTTTCAAATGCATTCTGCATTTTCCAAATTGTACATTAAGACATCATCTTCCACCTTTGTAAATTGTGAAGTTTTGTTATAGTATTCTGAATGAGTTGGAAAGTGTTTAATAATCTATGCTGTATGCAATTTTTTTCTTCTAAGAAATCGCGTTCTTAAAACTGTGTTTAATATTATACAGAGTGTCTCTTATTGTTTACCAATAACTAATTTGTAAGCCGTTAGTTTTAGAGATATTGCCAGTTGCAAAAATGTTTCACATTTTGTTTTGCATCACATAAAAATCGATTTACATTACAACAATTACTTTTTAAATAGATAAGGAATTACAAATTTTATACAATGACTGGATCCTATAAGTTTTATTTAGAAAAAGTTTTTCCATGTTTTAACAAGTAAAACAGCAAAAATTTATTCTTATATGGTCAAAACTTACTGAGTTAGGACACTTGGAATTTTATGAATTTTCAATGTTTTAATCACCATAAATGGAAAAACATGTTTTTAGTGTCAGAAAACGCCAAAAATGCATGAAATTCAAAGTATTATAACTAGGTAAGTTTTTGTTTTGCAAAAATTAAGTTTTTAACCACAAACTGATTTTGATTCATCTGAATATAAAACAGCATTTATAATCACGTCTAAAAATTATTTCAGACATTTTTTTTTTTTTTTGAAAGGCCTTCTAATTAATAATCCATCGACCGGATACACAGCGATTAGTTATATGTTATAAAAGTAACAGGTTATTGGAACCTGTTACCTGTACAAGTGTGGAACGATGTAATCTGTTAACCAAAAGAAACTATATTTCCCATCTCTAAGTATGTACAGTCGTAGAAAAAAAAATTAAACACCCCATGCTAACTCTGCAACAAATTATCGTAAAAGAAAGTTACAGGTATCGAACGATTCAAAATAAAGACTTCTTTTAAATGATGGATACGAAATTTGCTTAGGAGGGCATCTACATATTAAAACGAACCATAACAGCGTTTTTTTTTCAATAGTAGTACACAATTCTGACAGCATAAATGAACTCTACACCCTTCAATTAGCCTAAAAACAAATTTTTATGCAAGTCGTAGCATAAGTTTCCGAGAAATTAATCATTTTGAAACGAGTATATTTTAGGGACTGTATCCAAATTGAAGTTTGCTACTACATTGATGACCGAGAGAGCCTTCTTCTTGATCAAGGCATCTTAATCACCACTCAAGCAGTCACTGTAGATTTATAGATTACAGGATAGCATAAGAAATTTCAAAATATCTCGTCACTTCTATCATAGACGGCCCCTTAAACCATGATTTTGCCGTTTTTTAAGCATAATTTGAAAACTACTTGGAAGAAAAATGTGAAATTTTGGATTTCCATAAAGCAGGACTTAATAAATCTAAATCCTTAAAAAAAAAAAAAAAAAAAAAAAAATGGTAGCGTGCAATTCATAATTTTTTTTAATATTAATTTCATAATTCATATGATAAAATTAAAAATATATCAAATTCAACGTATTTATGTTTGGATATTTTAGTATTATTGCTACACAAAAAATTAGCACATTAGGAGTATAATTTCAGGAGATATTAATAAAAATAGGAAAATGTAATTTAACATTAGAAGTACTCGATTTTGAATGTTTATAATTCAAATACTTACCATTCAAATGACTTGAAGTTTGGTTCCTAGGCATAGTTTGAACCGAAGATTTGAAATATCGTGTTAAAATCGGGTATTGCAATTGAAAAAAATGAAGTTTTGGTTCGTTTTAATATGTAGATGCCCCCCTAAGCAAATTTTATAAACATCATTTAAAAGTAGACTTTATTTCCAATCGTTCGGTACTAGTAACTTTCTTCTACGATAATTTGTTGAGGAGTTAGTAGGGGGTGTTTACTTTTTTTTCCACGACTGTACGTACGTATGTATGTACTTAACGCGATAACTCTTAATAGAAATATCCGCTTTGCTTCAAATTTTGAATATAGGTTAATTCTGATAAGGCCTTCCCTGATTAGTTTTGGGGTTCATTGGTTAAGTATAAAAGGGGGGGGGGGGGCAGGGAGCTAATCCACCTTAATTTAGATAAATGGCTTTTTCATGCTGAATTATCCGATTTGTTTCAAATTTGGTATACAGGTATATTCTGTTAAGTCGCTTCCCTGATTAGATTTTGAGGTTCATTGTTTAAGTATAAAAGGGGAAATAGAGGGAGCTATCTCCCCCCTTAATTTAACTGAATGAGTTTTTCATGCAGAATTATCCGATTTGCCTCAAATTTGGTATACAGGTTTATTCTGATAAGTTGCTTCCCTGATTAGATTTGGAGGTTCATTGGTTAAGTATAAAGGGGGAATAGGGGGATAATCCCTCTGTAATTGGTATTTCATGCAGAATTATTTGATTTGCTTCAAATTTTCTTAAACAGGTTTATTCTTAAAAGGCGCTTCCCTGATTAGTTTTGGAGGTTCTTTTTTCTCATTTGAACTATATTGGTTTGTATTATAACAAAAAAAAATGCGCCTTTTTTATTATTTTTATTTTTACCGTTTTGCTCAAAAAGAGTAAGTTCTGTTTTATGGATAATAGACATAAATACGAGTATTATATACAATTAGTGTGAATAGCTATTAAGCTCAATGCCATCAGTTTAACTGGGCTCTTTTCTTTTTTATTCTAAGATGTTTTAATGTAATTTAGGATCAGTAATTCACTGCCTCTCTGATTGATTTTTGTTTGAAGATTCTTTAAATATGTTATGCAATATCAGAAACATTGGTTTATTTAGCAAACTACAATGAATTTTAATTTTATCAATTTGATTTTTTTTTATTCGATATGAAGCATTCTAAACACCATTGAAGTTTTTTTACATGTTGATATGTGTATCAAAATGTAAACCACCTAAAAAAGTGTTACATTGACGTTATAAACACTTCATTGCAAAAAAAAAAAAAAAAAAAAAAAAAAAAAAAAAAAAAGAAATCAAATTGATATAATATAAATACTTTATAAGTTGCTAAAGAAACCTGTGTTTCTGATCTTTTATAACATATTTTAACAATCTTCGAACAAAAATCAATCAGAGAGGCAGTAGATACAGATCCTAAATGAGGTTAGCCAACCCATCTGCTTGCCTTGTGATTAGGGTGCTGGCTACTAGACAAAATGTGCCGGTTCGAATCACAACTCAGACATGGATGTTTGTAGTGGGTCGAAGTCCACTTTAAATAGGGGTCCTGGTCTATTTAAGTCCACGTATGCAAAAAATGACAGAAAGGTCCGCAACCAACCTAAATTATATTAAGGCGGTTTTCAAAAAAATACTTTTCCCTTCTCAAAAACGCGAACTTTTCGGATTCATTTTTAAATATGCAGGCATGGTTATTGAAGTGATTTGTAATCGAAAAGTATTTTTTTTTTTTCATTTTCCTATAAATGAATTACGCCTTGAGTTATAAGCAATCGTTTACCCAGGACAGTTCTGCTTTCTTTTCCTGAGCTCTCAGGTCCTGAAATTCGGTTCAAAACGCTAACTTTGACAGCATTTTCTAAAAAATCTTCTATCTCGAAAAAGCAGTTCGATTATAATATAGTTTCTTAATAAGAGCACCTTTTAATTCGAGACATTTACGAACAAAAGTGCGTTTAAAAAATATGTCAGAAAGTAGCCAGCTTGAATTTGAGAACAGCCTTAAAACAGTCAAAGCAGCTTAGAAAAAAAGGGGGGAAGGGCAAAAATTAGGTGTATCTACTTACCTCCTTTTAAAATCTGAAAAAGAAGGGGAGTGCTAACAGCTCAGAAACATAAAAATCACAGAATATGTACCATGCAGAAAGCCAAAAATTTTCAGGGGGAACACACTGGCATCGGATGGGCGGAAGCAGGTTTCAGCAGATCCGGATTCGTGGCTGCTATGCATAGAAAGATGGGGGTCAAAGGTTGTAGATACTGTCCGAACTCATTTTGTCTGTCAGTGAAAAAACGGAAATCCTTCATTTTATTTTGCTAATTCCATAGCAGTAGGCATTATTAAGTAATATACAAAATATACATAAGAAATATGCATAATACAAAAGAAATATTTTTTATTCTGTTTTCATAATTTAATGAATTTAAATTATTTTTATTTTAATTGATTTTTTTCTCTTGGTATTTGCATTTTATAAATTAGGAAAATCTAGAGAAATTTAAATACAAAAAAATGCTTTAAATTTCATTTTTTTCTGTCATTCATCGATAAACAAATCTGTTCTTTTCAATAGCCAGACGACGACTTAAGTGTTACGTATTTACATAATTACGAAAGCACCTAGTTTGGTGTTTCTTTTTTTTTTTTTTTTTTTTTTTTTTTTTTTTAGAATAACTCTATATTATCAGCTGGATTCCAGTCATAACATTTTTTTTTTTACCTTTTTTCCCCCTAAAGTACATAACAGAAAACTTCTATATTGGTGAAAGAATTTTACCGCATTTTTGTTGAATTTCAATAAATTTTCAGGCGATGTGTACTATACCCGCGAACTTCAGCCCAAGCTTTTCATTCTGCAGCTATCATGTTAAAAGGCTACTTTAGTCACCTGAAAAGACTCGTTCGCTAATGCTAATCCTATGGAAGAAATTTTTTAAGATATCTCGTTTGCATTTTAATATTTTAAAATGATTTTTTTTTTCATTGGATCGCTGAGATTGATCTCTACATCCGCCCTTTTTTACTTTTTGATTTTGTTTGCGGATTTTTCTCAAGGGAATGCTTTCACTTTCGAAACCGGTTCTGAAAATGAAAGTGTTCTAATTAAAAATATCTGTAAAGCAAAAAAGCGAAAAAGTGGAAGCAGAAAAGTCGTACCAATCGATCTCAGCTAGCCAATGCAAAAAGAATTGTTTTAAAATACTGAAATGCAAACGAGATATCTTTAAAATTTTCTTCCATAGGATTAGCGAGTGGGTCTTTTCAGATGACTGAAGTAGCCTCTTAACCGCTGGGCTAAGTGGGCCCTAATTTTCTGAAAATGTTTCAAATGATAAATACTTTAAAATTCAATAATGCTATCGTCAGCTGCAAAAATTCATACAAAAAGGGAAAAAGAAATTTAAACTTAAATAAAATAGTTTATTTGATAAGCAGCTTTTCGATTATTTCTCGAAATAATAAATATATATGCTGCATGTTGATTCCAACGCTCGAAAAGCGACTCATTTATAGTGCTGCCATCTGTAGTACATATATAAATTCTTTTTCTAAGTCTTTTTTGTGCGTATGTGTATAACAACTTCAGAACGAACGTTACGTATACGTGACGTATAGAAGTTGCGGATAATCCCACCAATTTTGCGAATACTAAATTTCGCATTATTTAATCTCATAATTTTTACGAATAAATTAAGCAAAAAATTTCATTTTTAAATACTGGTGCTAAAATTTAAAAATTCTGTTTGGGACGCTTGTCACGAAGAGATTAATTCGTTCCTGATTGGTTGATTGGTTGATTTTTGACGGCCGATTATCTACACTAGGGATATAGGCCCAAGGGGGGAGTGCCCTCCGTGGGGGTGTTTCTAAGGAAACCTAACCCGTATTTACGCATGGAAATCCATGGCTCGAAGAAAACTACGAAAACTCCGAACGATTAGACCGACGGGCGCGATTGGGATCAAACCCAGCACCTCCCGTCTACCAGCTTCGAAAGCAGAACCTCACAGCCGCTGGTGGGGCTCGCTTCTGATTGGAATTTGATTTATATAAATCAACAGCAATAAAAAAAATCACAAATTGCGTTTTTTTTCTTTTTAGGTGCGTTCGTAATTATATAAATACGTAGCACCTATAGTCGTCGTTCGATCCGTCCGTCTGTCTGTCTGTCCGTCCGTCCGCGTATAGCAGAGAAAAACTACTTTTACATATATAGTTGTTGCAAAATTTTGTCGAGTCATTTCAAATTTTACGAAAATTGGATGTATAGTTTAATTACAGGGACTGTCAAAAGTTTTCCATTACATTACGGCCAATGGGAAACAATTATTTCAAGTGCATTTTAATGATGTTACAGCCTTTCGAACAGAATGAAATTGATATGCACTTATGAAGTGCACTAAACTATACATTCGGTACAGTATGCGGTGCAAAAAATATTTATAAAACTAGTTATAGTACGAACGCACTTTATTTGCCACGTTTGATGTGCAATTTCCAACTTGTTTTCTTTTTCTTTCCGTTTGAGAATATTATTATACTTTTATATCATAGTAAAGACCTACTTCAACAAAAAAATACTTCATATGAATTTATTTAAGCATTGAACAGTAAGTTGCATAATGCATTCAAGATTTATAAGGCAAACAAGTTTAAGATAAAGGTAGTAGTTTTGACTTGGATTATGCAGTTTTTTCCTTTGATTTATATTAAAATTTCCTCCTCCTTATTGCTTTAAAATTAAACTACTCTACCTCTTTCTTTTTTCCATTTATTAAGCATTATTTTATAAACAATTTATAAACAATTTGAAATTTACTCTATTATTACTGAATTTCATTTAAACAAAAGATTAATTATTATTCTATAAACAGAAAATAGAAAGGTAGTTCAAAATCTATTAAATTTCTTTAAAATGAAACATGTATAAAGGAGTATGAAAAATCGACGGAAAAACCATATCTTTCGTTTTGCCATAAAAAATGAAAAATACAGGGTGGATCAAAAATCCTTGACGCACTTTAAAATTGTATTTAAAAACAAATCAATTACAGTAAATTCTGTCTGAAGCGGACTCTGTGCAAGACGGAAATCTGTTTAAAGCGGAAATTTTCCAGTCCCGGCGAACCCATAGAAAATAACATTAATTGCTGCTGCGTGAGCCGAAATCTGCCTAACGAGGAAACGGAAGGTTTTAAAGGTCCCACCAAAACCAAAATTTTTCGTAAGGCGGAAAGAATGATATTTTAAAAATGAAACGCATTTGGTTTATGAAACTTTAAATTTGATATATATACGTTATTTTAATTAAACTCCGTAATAGATTAATAAAGTTAATTGCAAAAAACTGAAATTGTTTAAATTTTTAAGAAATGCTTTTTTATTCTATCCCATATAAATTTGCATATAAAGGTTATTACTAATAAAATGCCAATTTATGAAAATATATGCATTTTCTAAAGTACAATATATTATGCTTTAAAATTCACTCAAATTCAAAATGGCAACTTTCTGACTCATTCCCAAAGTCATTTTAATTGTATACGTCAAATTCTCGTGGATTTTTGTTACAGCAGTACAGAAAAATTGAATAGCGTTCCTCATAAAGGATCTTTCAGAATTTCAGTTTTCAACAGATTTTTGAGACATGAAAATCAAGGAAAGATCGTCGTTGGGGAGTCATTGTAACACACGTTTTAATATAATTATCGAAAACAAAAACGCTATTCGATTCTAAATAGCTTCAATAGTCATACTTGAAATTTTATGGTTTTACGAATAAAAATGATATCGAGAATGTGCCAGAAAAATTTTCGTTACTGAGCGTTTATATATATATATATATATATATATATATATATATATACAAAAGTTTTGAAATTTTACGAATTTAAAAGTCTTTAAGACTAATCTTATAGATTTTGATTATAAGCAAATGTTTTTTCCCCTGAAGAAATAAAGAAGATCATACCGAGTATATTTTTTACATTTACCAAAATAATTGTTAAAAAAAAAATCATCAAATTATCTCTATTCGTTAACAAGTGTTTATATCGCATTGTACCAAGGAAAGAATAACTTTTTTTCTTTTGCTTCCTTTAATTTCGTTAAATTTTCATTTTAAAAAACGGTAACTAAAGATTACGAACGTAAAAAAAATATATATGACTTGTGTATTGTTTCTAACTTTTTTGTTGGGAGGCAACAAAACTTTGAACTTTGCATAAGGCGGAATATTGTCTACGGCGGAAAATTTTCTCAGTCCCGATCGATTCCGCCTTAGACAGAGGTTAAAATTAGTAAAACAAAATCTGAAAAAAAAAGAAAAAAATACATACAAAACTGTAGATAAACAGCTACATACCATTTATTTTATAAAATCCCTACAATATTTTAACGTGTGGGAGGAAATTAAGTACTGCTTGGATATGGCTCGAGATGCAAAGAAATATGGTAGAAGGCTATTTTACAAAATAAATGATGTATGGTAGTAATACATTGTACAAAATAGGTGGTCGAACAAGTTATAGATCAATCTTCAGTTTATCTTTAGTTTTTGATGCATTTTGGCATTTTGGCTATTTTGAAGATGCTACGCCATCACTTTTTTTATTAAATTTTTTTTTCGATAATAAGAATCATTTTCATCCGAAACGTCCTTTTTTTTTTTTTTTTTTTTCTTTAATGGATCAAAGGCTATTAACTCACCTTATAAAATAGAACAGGACATTATATCAACGTTTGTCAGGTTGATAATGGATATACTATCAATTTTCTCCAAAACAGTCGTTTATTGCAGCCTGTTTTGCGGTAAACTGCGCCAAAAATTGACAATCTTTACCAGACCACATTTAAAAAAATAATAATAGACCACCTTTAATAGACCACATTAAAAAGTTTAAGCTGGAAATTACGATTCATTTTAAAAGTGAAAATATCTAAATTGATTTTGAGCATTACAGCCCTTATAA
Organism: Maratus speciosus; assembly: GCA_963932465.1. Classification (NCBI taxonomy): domain Eukaryota; kingdom Metazoa; phylum Arthropoda; class Arachnida; order Araneae; family Salticidae; genus Maratus; species Maratus speciosus. Next base: position 142,962,361 of record OZ010787.1, on the reverse strand, counting down.
CAAAACAAAAGACTACAAGAAGAATTTTGAGAGAAATATCTGAGATAACAATTTATGTTATTTTAGTAGTAGTAGTAGTAGTAGTATGAGGTCGGGTGAATAAACATACAACATAAATTGGAAAGATACTAACAGTGCTGCCATATGTATATAAGGATAGAAAAGAATGCGGAGACGCCATCCGAGGATAAACAGATTAGATAAATTAATAAATTGTAAAAAAGGTTAAATATTAATATATTAAAAGAATATAAAAACATATTCGTTACATACATTATGCGTATAAAGAGCAGGATTTGCGCAGGAAACGTTATTTGCATCTAAAATAATATTTTCAGAAATTCTTATAGCTTTAGATTTTTAGTTTTGAAAACTTAAAATATCGTAGGTAATTGGCAAAACGTTATTTGTTACTTACTTGGAAAATACGGCTTTTTTTCTTTTTACTCTCTATAAAAAGTGGATAACCGAATGAAACAGCAATGAAAATTTTTATTTGGTTTTCATTAAAATATTTGTGTGAAGAGACATTTTAATCTGTCATAGTAATTAAAACTTCGTACTGGTCTCAACTTGAATAAAAAAAACAGCTCTTCATCTTTCAATAACGACACTAGAGCCCAAAAACCTACTTTTAAAAACAAAAACAATTAAATTAAAAATGTGATACTTCAATATTTTGTAATAATTAAAGTTACCTTAATAATTTTGTTACAATTAGTTAAATTTTAAAGATCTCTCTTATGATTAAATAATCCTTTACGATTTCCTTATAATTAAATAAACATTTATAATTTTGTTATATTAAATAGGTACATTTCTTATTAATAATCCTAAATTATAATTATAATTATAATTATAACTATAAAAGTTATCTGACAATTATTGTACAAATGTGCTTACCTTTAAAAAAAAATTCTTATTAGTGGTCCACGGGTATTACACTGTAAAAAAAAATCTGTAGTTCTACAGATGTAAAGTTACATGCTTACTAAACTTTCACCTGTAACTGTACGAAAAAAGCTGCAAATCTACAAAACTAGTTTTTGTAAAGCTACAAAAATCTGTAACTTTACAAATGAATCTACTAAAATTTCAGTAATCTTACTAAACTTTTATTTGTAACCCTGGCTGGAGTTACATGAAAAGTTCTCGGAATCCCAGTTTCCAAAAAAATTCTTAGTAACCTTACAGATTTTTTGATTTTCGGCGCAAAAGTGTGTCTGTTACATGAAATTTTGTTGTTGCCGTTACATGAAAAGTTCTAGGAATCCAAGTTTCCTAGAAAAACTTTAGTAACTTCACAGATTTTTTTTTTACAGTGTAAAATTATGAATTTGGTGATCTGCAAGGACCGAAAAGTTGGCGGTGGCTGTGTTATGGACAATTTTTTTCTATCAAAAGATAAACATTTTGCAAAAATGTTCTTTCAATTTGGAAAGCTTGAAAAGGTCATTACGGTAGTAGGACTGCCAAATTGTCCTTTTTACCCGACTGCCAAGAAGGGTTATGTGTTTCACGCGTATCTAGGTATGTGGATTTCTTTATACCTTCGAAACATCCCGACGGCTGGATGGATTTTAATGAATTATGTCTCTATCGATTTGTCTGGACCATCCGATGGTTATAGGATAGGTTTTGTTTTTATAAATTCAGAATGGCGGCCATAAAATACAAAAATGGCGGTAGTGACGAAAAAATATTTTTACGCACCGTATTGAGTGGCATATCATTGGATAGGTCTTTAAAAATGAGGACGATGTTTCATTGACTATTTTACAGTCAGAACCTCCGTTTAAATATTACACAACCTGGAAGTTGTGTAGGTAGGATCTCTAGCTTTACTGCAACTCAAACCTTCATAGAGATCTATAGACCTCATCAAAACTGTGTGTATAGATAGGAACTAGCAATTAAACACAATTTAAAAGTCACCAATACAAGTAAATAAAAAAAATAGGTAAATAATATAAAAAAAAAAGTTTCACATTGATAAGAAATAATTAATTAGTTCGCTTTTTACGCAGTCGGATTTTGTGATTCTTTAAATTTAATTCTTTATTCCGCCTTGTGTACGTTTTTATGCGCTTTGATTCGTTTTCAGTGAATTAAAAAAAATCAAAAATTCTATTCCTTAAATTAAAAAAAAAAAATTCTCCTTTTCAAAACTGGAAAATTGTGATGCTATCCCAGCAAAGAGGTAAATTGCTGGCCAGCAGCAAGATAGGTGCTGGCAATGATGGAGAAGTGCTGGCTGATGGTCTACCACTTCATGACCACTGCTGGACAGCTTCAGTCAACTTTGCTGTTGGAAATCATCAGATAAAATTCTGGTGGACATCCATTTCATCTCATGCGCTGGCCCACCACTACATGGAAGTGCACGAACTTTTGCAGTATCATTGCTGGGAACCCTTACGATAGGTGGCGCTGCGAATATCGAAGACATTGAGTATTTGAACACAAATCTGAAATGAATATCTTAACACAATTTAAGCTGTGAAGCTAATTTTTTTAAAACTGTAAAAAATATAGCACCACTGCCACCAACAAAATAAATAAGTAAATGAATAAATAAATAAATTCTTTATTTCAACGTTTTTTTTTTCTCCTTAAATCTGGTTTTACTAGGTTACAAAGGATTTTGGTCAATAATAAAACAAGTAAGAAAAAAATCATGCGTCAAGCATAGATTATGAAACACTTTCCAACACATTCAGAATAATGTAATAAAACTGCACTGTTTAAAAAATTAAAATATTACGTCTAATTCAACCATATGGAAACGCATAATACATTTCAGAACCCATTTTCAGCTGTTCACACCCACAATCGGAAAATTATGCGAATTACAGCCCTGTATATGATTTATATATTTGAATCTATTAGCTACATGCAAACCGAAATTTAGTTCACTTAAGAGCTACATATAGTTCAGTTGAAAATTTACATTCAGCAACTTCCTCTAATAAGGAGAACGGTACGTGAGTACTTTTGTGCAGCCCTGTATTTGAGGTATAGAATTTATATATAACGGGTAAGATGCGAAAGATTAATTAAATTTAAAAGCGCATATCGAATTTTAAACCGTGCACTCCAGCAATTATTACTGAAAGATAGTACTGTACTGTAACCGATTTCTTTTGTGTGTCCCTGTAAATGAATAAAAAATGCTACTAATGTCCTGTTCTAACGTGATCGTAGTGAAATTCAGTCATTTATATCAGTTTCAACACATTTGAAATAGCATAATGTCATTAAAATACTCTGCAAACGATTTTTCCCCATATACCATAATGTAAAGGAATACTTTTGAACACCCCTGTAAATGAACGACTAATCCTACATACTTCATATACAATACCAAACATGCTTTGGTGACCCTAAATAACCTTTATCAATTTCATGAAAATCCGAGTCTATTTACGGGAGTTAGAGCGTGGACAGACGGACAGACGGACTGACGCGACGGCCAGGCAAACCGAATGCATAAACACTTTTCAACTTTGTTGGAAAGTGTTAAAAAAGCGTATAAAGTACATAGGATTTCTATACAATAGAATAATTTCTATACCAGTTTAATGATTGGGAACGTAAATCACCAAAGAAACAAACTTGAAATAGTGTAATGAGAGCTTGAAAGCTACGAGCAGTCGTAGGGTACGCTGAAAGCACTTGTTCCTGTTCGATCACGAAAACCAAGCAGCATCGAGCGTGGTCAGTACTTGGGAGGGTGACCACACGCAGTTCAAATATTTCTATAGACATTTCTATCATAGGCACTTCAACAGATATTTCTATAGCTCTTGGTAAAACTAGCTTATAGAAAAAAGAGCCATAATACTTTGTGTTTTATAGAATTCTATAAGACATTTTTGTAAGGGAAAGTGCTGGGCCAGCAACGGATAGCAGTGGAATAGGTGCTAGTACTGCAGGAAAAGTGCCGGATTGAAGTAATGTGATGGCATACCAATGCTGGCCTGTTGTTGGCCATCACTGATGGACCAGCTGCATTCGGCTTGGACACTTTTCGACAGGTTTAAGTAATGGCACCCTTTCACTTTACCGCAGATGGCACTGCTGGCTACCATCCTTTTTTCCAGCTGATGGCCCACTCTTTCTTTCTTTGCTGGGATATATTACGATTTTTATGCATATATTATTATTTATGTCCGTATAATTTACGATAATTTATTTTTCTATATTTATTTATATTACGATTTTTAACAAAAAACGTAAATTTTTCCACATGCTGCTTGTTAGTACACTGTTAAAAATCTGCAGCATTTGCTGCATAGTCACTCCGCCGCATTTATAGAATATCTCTATTCCGACCAATGAGAATGCTCCATAATATAGTCAAGTAACCGTTTTCTATAAAAGCCGTGGAGTGACTATGCAGCAAAAGCTGCATATTTTTAACAGTGTACGAACAGCCTAATTTTAAACTTGTAAATGATATGCGCATTTTTTGCATCAGACTCTAGGAAAGCTCATACAACGGCGAAATGCAAAATATTTTATGAAAAGGGCGAAAACGAAAATTGCTTTCATGAATAACTTTTACAGCAAGTTCTAAAACAGACGTCTGGAAAATAAATTTGCCTTTTTTTTCTTTTCGAGTTCACGGGACCAGAAAGAACGCAGAAAATATAAATCTGTCCTTCCTTTTGGATTTTGGTGTGTACGACTCCCAAAGAAACACGAAAATTGGTAAAATTCTGCCCTTTTTTGTGTGTGTATGTGTTAATGGGACCCTGAATAGCATCGAAATAGTTAAAATTTTCTATTTTTTCCCTTTTCTCTGAAATTTCTTTGGGTCTATTTAAAATTTAACCTGAAGTAACGCAAAAATTGTAAAATTTTGGCGTTATTTTTCTAGTAACCAAGCTCGGAAATAACGCGAAAATAGCAAAAATTTCACCTTTTTTTTCACCTTGGATTAGAGGGACCCAAAATAACGCAGAAATAATAAAATTTTCATCCCCTTTCTTCTTTTCTCTTGGATTTTTTGGGTCTGCGCGTCCTAAAGTAACTTCGAAATTGTAAACTTTTTAAATTTATTTCCAGGTCTCCGCGGCCTGAAAGCAATTCAGGCGTTGTAAAATTTTAATCTCTTTTTTTCTTTATTCCGTGTACGAGGGACCCGAAATAACGTCGCAATAGAACAATTTCCGCACTTCCGTCGGATATGTTTGGTTTGCGGGACCTAAAGTATTGCTGAAATTGTAAAATTGCTGCTCTTTCTTTGCTGAATCTACGGGATCCGAAATACTACAAAAATTGTGTAATTCCCTCCTTTTTTTCTTTCCACGGATTTTTGGGGTCCGCGGGACCAAAACAATGCTAAAATGTTGAAATTTGGAAAATTTTTTTGGAGTGAGTGAGACGCTAAATCGTGCCAAAAATTGAAAATTTTTCGCCTTTGTTCTTCTTCCTATTTCCCGAGTCCACAGAACTCTAAAAAACGCAGGAATAGTTTAATTTACTTATTTATTTATCTATTTTTATTTATTTATTTATTTATTTATTTATTTATTTTGCTCCATTCCTCTCAGATTTATTCATTTTCTTGCAACCTAAAGTAATGTCGAAATATAATTTTTTTCCTTTTTCGCAAGCTCGCGGAATTCAAAATAGAACGAAGTTGTAAAATTTTTCCACTTATTTTCCATGTATAAGCGGGCAAAAATAACGCAGGCATGATGAAATTCCCTCACCCGCCCCCTTTTAAGTCCACGAGACTTGAAATAACGCCGAAATAGTAAAAATTCCTCTTGTTTACTTCCTTTCTCCCAGTTTTTTTTTTTTTGGTTCTGCAAGACACAAAGTACCACCGAAATTATAAAATTTTTACTTTTTTCGTTCCGAACTCGGCGGACCCTGTATAACACCAATATATATATATATATATATTTTTATTTTTTTCGGGGACATGGGACCCTAAAATACTGCCGAATTATAAAATTTCACTTTCTGCGGATCCTAATAAAACGACGAATTTGTAACAGTTTAGCTTTTCTTTTTACCGTGTTTTATCTGGTCTGAAAGTTGACCAACTAATATATTTTCTGTAGTAATGTTTAAAAATTTGCTTTATATTTAAGAAAACTTGGCCCAGTATTTTTTATAAAAACAACCCTTTGTTAAATATAAATGGTCACCTTAAGTCCCTTTTACGTAAAAATGTTCCCCTTTTGAGGGACTAAAATGTGTTGGGAACCCTGGGGTAGCGAACCAGTTGTTAAATTATTTGAATCCCACCACTGCATGTGCAGTTATATATGTATGCATATATTGATGCATATATCTGGACACACACAACACGTACACGGTATCAGGAAAGGTTGAAAAAATCAAAAGCGCTTTATTTCATCATTTATTAGCCGACATGCAGAGAGTGCCTCTTTATCGTTGTCCAATAATTCCTAAACCGTTAGTTTTAGAGGTTTAGTTTTAAGGTATGTGCCTACCCTCAAATTTTGCGAAAAGTTTCGTTTTAGTTTTTACCCGATTGCCAAGAAGAATTATGTGTTTCACGCGTATCTGGGTATGTGGATTTCTTTATACTCTCGAAACATCCCACCGTCTGGATGGATTTTAATAAATGAGATTCGTCTTAACTGTCCGATGGTTATAGGTTAGATTTTGGTTTTATAAATTCAAAATGACGGTAGTAAAATACAAAAGGGCGCTAGAGACGAAAAAATTTTACGCACTCTATTGGGTGGCATATCATTGGATAGGTCTTTCAAAATGAAGACGATGTTTCATTGACTATTTTACAGTCAGAAGCTCTGTTTAAATATTAGACAACCTGGAAGTTGTGTAGATAGGATCTCTAGCTTTACTACAACTCTAACTTTCATAGACATCTATAGGCCTCATCAAAACAGTGTTGATAGATAGGAACTAACAATTAAACACAACTTAAAAGTCATCAATACAAGTAAATTAAAAAAAAATTAGGTAAGTAATATAAAAAGTAGTTTCACATTGATGAGAAATAATTAATTAGTTCGCTTTTTACTCAGTCGGGTTTTTTGATTTTTTAAATTTAAGTTTTGCTTATTATTATTTAAATTAAAGTTCAAACATTTAGGATTCCAAAAATGCCTTACTTTTAGTTCAGCGATAATTAGAAGCAAAGTTATAGCCCAAAATATAAACGTTTATACATAAGTTTGTATGCTATATTAAAATCTTAACTGCCGTTTTTCATTGTTCACGTTTACAAGAAATCTCATTTCTTAAAAAGTTTTTAGGATATTGAAATAAAATTTGATCACAAGGTTCTGCTCATCTATTGGTATGTTATGAAGCAAAATACAGCTTTTAAGTATGTATGGCGACTGGTTATTTTCAGTCAGCCATTTTACTTACACAACATCAATGTCCATGAATTTGTGTGAGAGATACATGCGTAGATTAGTGGAGAAATTAATCTGGAACGACTCACTTAAAACAAACAACTAATTATATTGAAAACTTCAAAATTTACAGAGTAAGCATTTTTGCATGCTACAGAGGCAGCAACCGCTAAAATCGACTGCCGCAGGTGAGTTGTCTAACTGCTACTCAAAATAAAAAAGTCAGTTAAACTGATAGTTACAAAGTTTGTATCTGGATTACTGTTCAAGTATAAATTCTTTCGTGTACACAGTTTGCAGTTACACAGTCACAGTTAACCCGCTACATATGTATATGTTAATTTAAGAGCTGTTTTTCTTGAAAAATACACGTTTTAAAAAAAATAAACAGTCAAATGCGAGTATTACTTGCGCACAGAGGGTTCCGTACGATAGATATATGAATTAGTAATTGTATTATTTAAAAAAATCGCTGCTAAAAGAATACTAAGACTTTGTAGAAAACTATGCAGGGTTGTGACTAAACTAAAGTAGGATTGGGTATAACAGTATAATACTAGAAAAATGTAAATGGATATATCATGCAAGTTCAAAGAGATATGAAACCTAAATAATATCAAATGTAGCTATTCTGTATAACTCATTTTTACTTTCTTCTGTCTTTATAAGAAGAATGTATTAGATTCGTGAAAATTTTCGAATTCCAGTTTTCGACGAATTGATACGTTTTAGGGGACAGAGATAATGAAAAACATGTTTTTACAAAATGTTTGTCTGTGAGTCTGTCTACCTGTGTGTGACACAAATTTGGTGGGCGCTCTATCTTAAGAACTATTGAACGGAATTTAATAAAACTTTATATTCAGTTAGTTCCTGACATAAATTGGTGCTGATTACTTGTTGGTGTAAATCGCGACGCGGCGCTGCTATGCTGCATTATTCATGATTTCCACAATAGCTATATCTCAAGAACTAAAGCACGGATTTTCAGAAAACTTCGGATTCAATTAGTCCTTGATATAATTCGGTGCTGATAAACTTTTGGTGTAAATCACCCAATAGGTGCGCTGTTATGCTGCATTATTCATGATTATCCCAATAGCTCTATCTCAGGAACTAATGCACGAATTTTCATCAACCTCCAGATTCAGTTAGCCCCTGATATAAATTAGTGCTGTTTAGTTTTTGGTGTAAATCGCCCAACAGGTGGCGTTACTATGCTGCAATTTTCACGATTTCCGCAATAGCTGTATCTGAAGAACTAATGCATGAATTTTCGTCAAACTTTAGATTCAGATAGTCCCTGATATAAATTGATCCTGATAAGTTTTTGGTGTAAATTGCCCAAGAGCATGCCACTGCTATGCAGAACTTTTCACGATTTCCACAATAGCTCTATCTCAAAAACTAATACACGGATTTTCATCAAACTTCAAATTCAATTAGAAGTTCGCGTAAGTTGTCCCTGATTAGATTTTGGTATAAATCACAGAACCGGTGGCGCTGCTGTGCAGCATCAAGAAGTATTAACATGTATAAGATAAAAGAAAATTTTGGGATTGACATATCCGACTAGTTTAATATTATCTTAATCTGTTTATAATGAACTTAACTCGGTACTGACAATAAAAGCAGTGCATATTTAAAGTTCATTTCGCATTTCATAAAACTAAATTCAGCATAGAATAACATTTCTTTTTACAGTGTAGCTAAAACAAAACATCCGTTCAAAGTTTACATTTGGCATTGAGCTAAGCGCGCTTCGAAAGGAAGTTACAAAATTGCAACGCCGCCTTGGTCTTTGCCGCGTTTTTCCAGATAGGTTTTTAATTAACTTTTAAAGTCACTCAAGGCGTATTTAAAGATCCATTCAATGCAAAATAGTCGCGAATCCCATAGTATTTATGTAATTCATTCTAATTAAGGGGTCTCAGGGCTCTTGAAATTGGAAAAAATGAAAAAAAGAGACCATTTCCAATATTTAATGTCTTAAAATGTATATGATTTTAAAGCACAATTTTTATTGAAATGAAAGATATAAGTACGTTCTTTCATTCCATGTATTTAAAAAACTGAAAGATACAGAATTAGCATTTACAGGGTGCTCCAAACAGTCAGACAATTGACAAGTAGAAAATTGGTATAAGCTTACGCGCACGATTAGAAAATAAATATTGCAACTAAAATAAAAATTTTGGTGCTTACTTATACTTCATATTGTAATAAATACCCTGAACCTAAATAAATTTGTATTTAAAGCATTTTTATATTTTCAATACAAAGTTGTATTTAGCTAATACAAAATTTTGAAAATTTCAACAACTTAATCACTTTAAAAAATATTTTTTTGAACAATAAAAAAGAAATTTTAGATTCAGTTTATACAGAATCATATGAAACGTATGTTTTGAAAATTTCATGAAAAAATATTTTAAAGTTTTTGAGATATCGTGCGCGTTAGGACCAAAAAAGTCATGTGGAAAAAAATGACTTAAAAGTTTCGAAAATGCCGCTTCAGCTATTGAGCGGGTATAACTCTAAAAGCCATAACTTCTGTTCTAATGAGAATTTGAAGGAAAAAATTACATTAAAAAGTTCGGAAAAGATAGAAGATTAACATGTAAAAAAACTAAAACTAAATTTTTTTTAAGCTTTAAAAGTCCTGAGACCCCTTGAATTAGTCGGTTTTTAACAATATGACGTTTATTGCTTTTATACTGTTACTGGCCATTGCCTTACATATACAGTCAGTACAGGATATATGGTCATCCGCTTATAAGGTCACTTTTTGTAAGTCCGGACTGACTGAATAGATATTACGTGTTAAAATACACCGCCTATATGGTCAAATTCTAATGGCTACTATGAGATATATGGTTACCTTGTGTCTCCCTTTTTATCGAAAAATATCTTATAGTTTTATGCTTTTTCCTTCCTCTTTATAGGGTGTAAAGGTCCGAATAGACGTATCATTCAACTATCTTCAACTGTTGGCATCTTTGTACTGGTCACGCGGTGTTTTCCATTTTTAATAGCTCTGAAAAAAGTAGATAGACATCCTAAAGGAGGAAACCTTTCCTTCTAGTCAACCTTTCTCCTTTTCCATCGTTAAATCTACCGTCTTTTCGCTAAAATGGAATTTACTTAGATGACAAGAAGCATTTGGGAAAAAGAAATTCCGAGTTTGGGTAGAATTTGGACAGACAAAAAAAGAAAAGTTTCTATGATCGTAGACAACTGTACTGTCCATTGCAAGATTTCAAATTTAATTTCTGTTATATTTGCTTTCTTGCCCCCAAACTGCACTAGTATGGCTCAACCGTAGCATTATTCACAATTTTAAGATAAGTTATCGAAAGCTGCTTCTGAAACACTTCATTGCTGCAGTTGATCAAAAAAAAAAAAAAGTTTCGCATGCCATGTGTTACGTAGACAAGAGTTGGAATATGGTATCAAAGAAGACCATTGAAAATTGTTTTAAATATTCTTGTTTTCCAGAATATGAAGAATTATCATTCGAAGACGATGACAGTGATGATGATGACTATGATGATGTTCCCCTACTTGAAGTTGCACAAAATCTATGGAATGCCGTTTGCACATGCATGGGACTTTAACCATGTGACGTCAGCCGCGGGTATACAGAAGAAAAACACCAATGGACACCCACGAATGGCAACAACCACGTCTATGCGGGTAGATACCCTCCGAAAAGAATTGTTTATTGGACGAAGGGGAAGCAGTGTTAAAATGTCTTCACGCCTATTGGTGTTTTTCTTCTGTTTACCCGCGGCTGACGTCACATGGGTAAAGTCCATAGGTGTTAAGAACATTTTAACACTGCTTCTCCTTCGTCCAATAAACAGTCTTTTTCGGAAGGTATATACTCGCAGAGGCGGGGCTGTTGCCATTCGTGGGTAAAGTCCATACAAGACGAACTGACATATACACTATGACGCAAAAGTTTAGACAATGACGTCATTCAGCTTTAAAATGTAGAATTATGACGTCAGAATTACAAAAACCTGTAAATATATTCAAAAACTGATTTAAAATGCTATGTACAAAAGACAGTCGTTTTATTTGCTATAATACTAATTTTTTTCATAAAAATTCAAATGTGCTTGTCGCAAAAGTTTAGACACTATTCTAAATTTCTTTGAATATTCGCTGGCATATGCAAATTTAGAATCGATGATGTCACAAATTTGGAGTACTTAAGTTCTGCAAACGATTGCGCTTCATAGTCGACATGCCGAGAGCTAAAGAAATTCAAGTGAATGAGGTTTCAAGGATTTGGCAGTTGAAAGGTGAAGGGAAGAGCGTTTCTGAAATTTCTGCTATTATTAATAGGTAAAAAAAATCTATTTATCGAGTTTTATCGAGTGGTTCCGAATATAAAGCAAAATGTCGGTCTGGGAGGCCACGTGTGACAAATGTACGAGAGGATCGCCTGATACAAAGACTAGCGAGTACTCAACAAATGAGCGTACGTGGAGTTCAAAGCTCATCGGGACTCTCTGTATCAAAGGATACGATTCGTAGACGAATTTTGGAAAAAGGAACAATCGTTTATAGCAAAATGCAGAAGAAACCAGCTCTAAAACCACATCATAAGTTACAAAGACTTATGTGGGCTCGAAAGCATATGTCATATGGAGAGAAATGGCAGTCATTCATATTTAGCGATGAAAAAAAGTGGAATCTGGATGGTCCAGATGGTTGTTTATCGTATTGGCATGACTTGCGGAAGGAACCTCGACGTTTTTTTAGTCGCAGACAAGGAGGGGGCTCGGTGATGGTTTGGGCAGCCTTTTGCTATAATGGACAAGTATCTCTGACCTTCACCAGTGGTCGTCAAACTTCACAGCATTATACACAGACATTAGAAGAAAACCTACTGCCATTTGCTGAGCTTCTAGGGGGTCCTCAGTGGGAATTTCAGCAAGACAATGCTTCAATTCACACTGCAAAACATTCAAAATCTTGGTTTAATTCCCATAATATAAGAGTTCTCGACTGGCCAGCATGTAGCCCAGATCTTAACCCTATAGAAAACCTTTGGAGCATCATGTGTCGCAAAGTTTATAGCAACGCTAGACAATACTCTTCTGAAAAGGAACTTAAGACATCTATTGAGAATGCATGGTACGATATCGATCCACAAACTATGCAAGATTTAGTTTCTTCCATGCAATCTCGTGTATATGACGTAATACATAAGCATGGATGCGCAACCAGGTTTTAAAAATTGTTTATTTCGATTTTATTTAATTTGTGTCTAAACTTTTGAGACAGCAGTTTATTTTTGTTACCATTTAATTTATTGCAATATGCACAATTCCACTTTTCTTTGTTATAAATATTGTTTATATGTACAGCACATTAATTTCAAGCAGTGATTTGAAAATTGAATAAATATTTTTCAAAGTATGTAAGAATTTCTTCATTGTCTAAACTTTTGCGTCATAGTGTACAGTTGTTGACAATGTCACTACTAATGGACTTTACACACGAGTGGCAACAGTCACGCCTCATCCATGTACCCTCCGAAAAAGAGTGTCGTTTATTGGACGAAGGGGAAGCTGTGTTAAAATGTTCTGCGCGCCTGTTGGTGTTTTTCTTCTAGATACCCGCAGCTGACGTGACATAAGTAAAGTCCATGGTGAAGCTTCCATACCAGAAATCGTTTCGGAAGTTTTAAATATAAACACTGATATAAACGATGACAATGGCAGTGAATCCGAAGCTGTACCGACAACGCGAGCAGAAGCTCTTAAAGCACTAAATATCCTCAGAATTTTTTTATCTATCTCAAAGGCACAGAGGAACATCTTAAAACTGTTTCGTGAATAAGAAAAAGTAGTTTTAACACTTTCAGAGGCAAAGCACTTCCTCTCGTAAAATGCTGAAATGATTGATTGCCACCGGAATTTACAACCAATTTTATTTGAAAATAAGAAAACACTTTTCTTTGCATACTTAAAAAAAAAGAAAATTTTGATTCCTTAGTTTTGGTGTCAATATGGCATTTAGGTTTTAAAATTAGGTGGTCCAAAAATAAACCACCGCCCTTCAAGGTGTTAATAACTGCGGTAAAAACAAACAAACCTGCATAAAAGATTCTTTTTATTACTACAAAGTATACTTATCAATTCGAAAATTTAAGTGTAAAGCAATTCTTTTTTATACCTCTTCCTTTATAAATTATATCTTCGTAGCTTCTTTGTACATTGTTTTACAAATATAGCTAACCTATTAATAATATTTTATTGTCTAGAAAATTCCTGATTACACCGCATATAAGGTCACCCCGCTTATAAGGTCATATTTTTCAGGACCGCATGGGTGACGATATAACCGATACTGACTGTATTTCATTAAAAGTTGTTAACTAGGCTTTAAAAGCCGATGGTACATAGAGTACGCCGCCCCTGTCATTGTATGTCCAAACCGTCCATATCTTTAACTGTTAATATCTCGGCTAATTATTGACGATTTTTTTCGAAAATCATGATCAACAATGCTTTTATACTGCTACAATAGGTACCTCCAGCGCTGCTCAACACTTTTGCTGAATGCCCGTAAATCGTAATTTGTGTGTAGCGGAAAAATGCGATTTTCTCAAACTATGTGACCTAGGGTAATCGCTATAATTTTCCTACAAGGTTTAAATTAACGTCTACTACCTCTAATGTTTTCATAATTTTAGTTTCAGTAGATTCGGAGTTAGAGGGGGGGGGGGGCATATTTTTGCGCTACATTTTCGACGATATCTTTGAAAATGTCATACCTAAAGTTAAAAGATTTGTATTTTTGAATTCAGCGTTACGAATGCTTTCACACGATACCCCACATGATATACAAAGAAAAGATTTTTTTTTCAAGTAACTTGATTTGCCCCTCCACATTTTTACTAAATATATTTATAAATGTTTAATAATCTGAAAATATGTGGGTCAATAGTCTTTATTACTTCCCTCAATTTGAGCTTTCCACGTTCCATAGTTTACGAGTAAAATGGCTGTGACAGACAGACACAGGAGTGATCTTATAATGGTTCTGTTTTTACTTTTTAAGTACGGAGCCTTAAAAAATCATGTTTTGTATACAAAATTTGGTACATTTTAATAAATTTAAGAGGTATTGCAAATCTTTTGCTTCATAACACAGGTAGGTAAGTGGTTTACTAATATATTGTTGGGGAAAAAAAGGAAAATAGTATATTGAATAGATTTTGTTATAGAAGGTTTGGCATAAGCGCAATTCTTAGCTAACATTTTACTAAATATTGTCTAAATTTGAAAAGTTAATTAAAATTCCATTAAAAATTTATTAGAATTCATAGTTTTATTTCATGCTTTAACTAAAAACACATGTGGTTAATAAAAATTTCACATCTAAAAAAAAAATTCCCCGAAGGTAAGCACATACCTTAAGGTCAAACAGAACTTCTTAAAACACCATAAAATTTAGAAATGCATCACACCAGCTTTTTTCATCATTAATTGAGAGCTTTAGTTTTAATTGAAAAAATGTTTTAAATGTTGTTTTTCATCATATTAAAAGCCATTTGCATCAAAATAGTAATTTTTGTAAAAGTTATGAAATTTAAATTTTTTACGGTTCCAGGGTTGTATTTGGGAAATTTTTCTCCATACTCTAACAAGTAAAGGAGAAAAAAAATCGTTCTTCTTCCAGCGCGTTTTTAGTGCCAGAAAACGCTGCCAGAAATTTTATAAAATTCAAAGTACCATAACTTGGTAAGTTTGGGTTGCACAAAAATGAAACTTTTACTGTTTTGCTTGTTAGAGCATGGAGAATGTTTAATAAATATGAGTTTTATTATTCAAGGACTATACAAAATTTAAATTTCATAACTTTTAGAAAAAATATATATATTGTTGTAAATGGCTTTTAATATGATGGAGAACAAAATTTGAAACATATACATCTAAAACTAACGATTATAGAATGGACTTTACCCACGAATGGCAGCAGCCACGCCCCTGCGGGGGAAAACCCTCCGAAAAAAACTATTTATTGGACGAAGGGGGAGTAGTGTTAAAATGTTCTTCAAGCCTATTGGTGTTTTTCTTCTGTTTACCACGGCTGACGTCACATGGGTAAAGTCCATTACCAACTGGATAACGATAAAAGGGAATAATCCTGTATAGGGTGACTTAGTATATCAAAATTCCAGTTGAATAGCATGGAAATTCGCAAAGACACGGCGATAGTGAGTTACTTTCTAAAGGTAACTCGAAGGCAAGAAATTATTCATAGACTGAAATTTATGTAACATAAATTATTGTTACATATGAAATGTAATTTAATGCCCATTACGTGATGAAATTTATCTAATTATAAGTACACCCACTCTCTTGTGGCCATACAATGAAACGTATGAATACATGTTTTGATTAATGTGTGACGACAAAATTACCTGTCTTTTGAAATCTTTTAAAAAATTTTGCGCGAATAGAAATTTTTAAGTTTCATTTTTTCTTCCTTTTTTTTTCCTTGCGAAGTTAGTATTAAGTGTTCGTGGTTTTTATTATTATTATTATTATTATTAGGTTTATATATAAATATAACTTTTGTAGTCATCTGATACCAATTCATAAGAAATTCCATTAGATGCTGCGATATTATCATCTCAAAGTATCACTTAAAGATGCAAAACATAATTTATAATTAATATACTATAATAATTCAGCAGATAATTGATAAACAAGATTAAATTAGAATCGCTCCCTCCAAATCCTTGCATTTGCAGATGATGTTGATATAATTGTTAGGAATAAGAAAGTCTTGATTGAAACATACAATAAATTAGACACTGAAGGAAGAAAACTAGGCCTCGTGGTTAATAAAGAAAAAACAAAATACATGAAAATGGGACCGAATGAAATCACAGGCAACAGCAGCTTTAACAATAAATAATGAATTACAATTTAATGAAGTAACAGAATTTAAATATTTAGGATCTACGATCACCTGTGATAATATGGTAGAAGCAGAGATTAAAACCCGACTTGCAGCAGGAAATAGATGCTGTTTTTCTCTTCGAAACATTCTAAAATCATCTCTAATATCTCGAACATCCAAACTTAAAATTTGTAAAACTGTTATAAAACCAATAGTAATTTATGGTAGTGAGACCTGGACCACTGCACAAAAAGATGAAAAGCTACTTATCACTTGGGAAAGGAAGATCTTAAGGCAAATTTTTGGACCTATTAAAGAAGACAATACATGGCGTATAAGGACAATTATGGAGTTAGAACAGTTATATAATGAAAAAGATATAATAAATACTATAAAAATAAGAAGAATGCAATGGTTAGGCCATCTAATCAGAATGAGGGATGAGCAAAGCACTAAGAAGATTTATAGTGGTAATTTAATTGGGAAAAGAAGTATTGGTAGACCCAGGAAGAGTTGGATAAAAGAGATAGAGAAAGATCTTGCAGAAAACCAAATTATAAATTATAAAGTAAAGGCCAGAGATCGGAAGGTCTGGAGAAGTATATTGAGGGAGGTCAAAATCCTACATGGATTGTAGCACCATTGTGTAAGTAAGTAAGAAAATAAATATGAAATAAACATTACGAAGATTACTTTAATATTAAAAAAAAAGCTAACCGGCTTCTGCCATGGAACAAGCTACATTATCCAACAAAAACACAGTGTTGCCACACACGTCAACAGAAAAAAATTACATAAGAAAACATTAAATACATGGAGTATGAGTAAGAATTAAATGATAGGAAAACAGTCTAATATTGTTAATTGAAGTTCATAATATTAGCACTTCCACTTTAACTTGCAATTTTGAAATTATGGCATTCTTACCACACCCAGGAGAGTCCTTAACATTTCAAAACGACTTTTAGGTAATTCATTTGTAAAAATATCTGCAATTTGCTGTGCACTATCAATATGCTGGACACTGACTTCACCAATTAAACACTTTTCTCGAACAAAATGATATCTAATATCTATATGTTTAGTCCGCTGATGGAACTCAAGATTTTTAGCCAAATGAACTGCACTCGCATTTTCAACTTGCAGAATAGGAGTTGATGTTAATGGGGCAATGTCATCAAACAGGCGTTTCACCCAAAAAATTTCTTTGGTTGCCTCACTTGCAGCTATATACTCTGCTTCTGCGGTACTTAATGACACACACTGCTGTCGACGACTTGCCCAGTCAATGGCTCCTGCACTGTATAAAAATGCAATACCAGCAACTGACTTTCTGGTTTTTGTGTCACTGGCATAATCTGCATCACTTGGACTAAGACATCAAAGAAGAAAACCAGATGCAAACACTAATGCAAATTTAGGTGTTCCTTTGATGTACTTTAGTATTCACTTTAACAATGACCAATGTTTCTGTTCAGCTTTATCCAAGAACTGAGAACAATATGACACAGCATACGCAGTATCTGGACGGGTAGCAACTGCCATGTACATCAAACTGCCTACAGCTTGTTTGGAAGGGACTTTGTCAGAATCAATACCTACATTATCTTCTCCTGAGAGATTATCGTTTTCTATGGGAGTAGAAACTGGGTTAGCATCTTTCCAAAGTTTTATTAGCATAATTTTACTGACTAATAGCAATATCCCCAATTGTCAGCCTTTTTTATCTCTACACCAAGATAATATTCAGCATCTTTGTATAATACCTTGAACCCACGCTGCAATTCTTAAAGGAAATTATTCTTGATCTAAGGAGTTGTGGCAACAAGTCCATCATCAACATGTAATGCTAATAACAACTTCTGTTGTTTTTCGTTACTGCAAAACAAACATGGATCAGCATTGCTCTCTGTTAGAACATACTTTACAGGAACTCTTTAAATCACTTGTTCCAACACCTTGGTGACTGTTTCAATCCGTAGAGGCCTTTAGCTAGTCGACAAACACGGCCTGGGTTGTCATCATAACCTTCGGGCTGTTTCATGCAGATTTCTTCTGCTAACGCCCCAAATAAGAATGCAGTTTTAATATCAAACTGTGCCAGGTCTAAATTTTCATTTGCTGCAACACTTATCAAGGCTCGAATAGTTTCAAAACGTGCAACTGGGCTGAAGGTTTCTGAATAATCTACATCTTTTCTTTGAAAAAATCCTGTAACTACAAACCTAGCTTTGAAACGATCAATGTCACCACTAACATGACACTTCAATTTATATACCCATCTGTTTGTAATAGCTCGTCTTCCTTCTTGTAGGTCTGTCAAATATCAAATATTGTTTTCTGATAACGATTTAATTTTCTCATCCATTGCAGCTTGCGATTCATTTGCATTTTCTGACTTTACCGCTTGGTAGTAGTGTTCTGATTCAATCTGTTCTGCAATACAGCATTCAATAAGACGTTCAGATGCCCTTAACAGCGTCCTGTTCCTCAGATTTCGGTCATGCTGCACATTTTTAGAGGTTTCATCGGCATCAAACTCAGTTCCATTACAGTCAGGGGTAGTACTGTCATCTATGCTAAGCTGTTCCGGTTAAATTTCAACAATGGTTGATGTTGATATAGATTCAGGAGAAAACACTACTTTTCTTGTTCGCTCGATTTTTCTTGTACCTTTGAACCATACACGATAACCATCAACATAATCAAAGTAGCCAACTTAGTTTCTACTAGTTTCAACTAAAATGCCTTTTCGGTCTTTCGGATCCCACTTCTTGCGCTTCTGCTTGAGGGTATGAACGAAACACTCTGTGCCAATAATTCGAAGATGACTGAGTCTTGGAGTTTTACCACAAAACACTTCATAAGGGGACTTTTGTTCAACAGCTGATGTTCCAGCACAATTCGGTATATGTACTACAGCATTGACTATTTCGCCCACAGGGATTTTGTTAATCTTTTGCGATCATGATTGATCTGGCTAACTCGACAAGAGTTCGATTATTTCGTTTACAGATCCATTTTGTTGAGGTGTATAGGGTGTGCTGTATCGAAATTCTGCTCCCATTTTCTGAAACAAACCTTTCAAAATTTTGTTGTCATATTCCAAACCACCGTCACTAAGAACTGCCAGGAGCCTCACTAAAGGGGTGGGACGGAGGGAGCCTCCCTTCCAAACATTCGCGAATGTTATTATACTTGGCAAATTTCAAACTTAGTTGGCAAATTTGTTTCAAATTTTGATAAAACTCTAACATATTTTCGATTTCTGACTTGGCAAAAATTACAAAACTAATTGGGAGTGTTATTAAACTTTTAACAAATAAGAACTATATTACATTTTCTAACTGTGATAAGTTGGCAAAATTATAAAACGAGTTAGCAAATACTGAAATCTGACTTGGCAATTTAAGTTTCCCCCGCCCCCCCCCCACCAATAAAAAATCTTAGCGATGGCACTGAGAACTGCCTTGATTGGTTTCTGTGTTTGATTTTTGAAGAAAACACAAAATTCTTCAAATTTTGACAGGACCTCAGACTTATGCTTGAGAAAATACTCTTTTCTGAATTTAGAGTAATCATCAGTAAAACATACATAGTAATTGGCACCACCTAATGATTCTTTTTCCACTGACCCACAGACCTTGGTATGGATAACCTCCCCAACATCCTTAGATGGTTGTTGACGATTTCGAAATGGTAATCTATGTTGTTTTCCTAGCACACATGCTTCGCAAAACTCACCATAATTTTGCACTTCTATACCTTGAGTGTGAAGAAAATTTTCACATGTTGCTTCTTCAAATGTGCCTCTCATGCCAGAGTTGAAGCGAGTTTGATCCAGTAAGCTGAGCTTCAGAAGTGGGTACTGTAACAATGTTAGTTGCACTTTTTTTCTCAGGTACTATTACTTTGCATAGCAATCTGAATAAGTTACCTTGGCGTATTCCCACAGCAACAACCCCTTTGGGTTTTACAAATTCACATTTATCGTTACACATGTTAAATTTTGACCCATGGTCTAGAGCTTTACTTACAGAAAATAAATATCTCGAAGCATCTGGTGCATATAACACATTGTCCATTACACTGTCTTTCCAGCTGCCATTAACTAACATTTTAACAGATATGTTACCATGACCATACGCTTTCATTGTGGAACTGTTACCAACCCTTACTTCTATTGGGCACTTATAGTGTGTGAAACTTTAAAAGACATCATGTCTGTTGGTTATATGTTGTGTGGCTACTGTATCAATGACCCATTTGTCATCGCTACAAGGTATTCACTAATAAAAATTTCATCTTTTGTTTTTCTCTTATGCACATTATTAACTTTCTTAACAGTACAGTCTCGTTTCACGTGAGCCCTTTTACCGCATCTAAAGCATTTATACTGCTTCCCTTGCTTGTTTGCATGCTTGTCATACTTTTATGCAGCACTGTGAACCTTTCCCAAACTAGACTTGGCAAGTAAGGCACTTAATTCAGTTTTTCTAGAAAATTCTGACATTCTTTGCTTTTCTGCAACAAGTAATTTCTTCAGCTCCACTAGTGTATGTTGCTCTTCAGGTCTTGCACACCAAGCCATTTTCAGTGGCTCAAAGTCACTAGATAATGTTTCCAGAATCTTACTCATTACTACAAAGTCATTTGGTTTGATTTCCAAATTAGATATCCGTGACACTAGGCGATCTAGTTTTGCTATGTGTATAGCCACTGAATTCGTTGGATCTCGCACAAAAGATGAGAACTGCATCTGGCAGGCATATTGAGCTTGTGTATTTTTCTGCTCAAATAGTTCGTGTAGTTTCACCCATATTTCTCTCGCAGTTTTTCACATCGATACGAGGTCACATATTCTGCTATCTAGAGTTCTTGAAAAAATACCACGAGCTGCTCTGTTGCCTTTATTGAAGCTGGCTAAGTCACTGTTGTATTTGTTCCGATTTGCAGCATCAGAGCCTTCGGGAACCGGTTCTGGCTGTACGATCTCGTCAGAGCACACCTCGAACTCATTTTCTTTTTCCATTAGCAAGCCTTCCACCATCCATTTTCATCTGACCCAATTCTCAGAGTCAATAAGTTTATTAGTCGTAAAAAGTTTCATATTTTTATCTTAATTAACTAACCAAATACAATTCAAATTTGAAACGTTTTTCCTTTGGTTACGCCTAATTCTCGTTACCGTAACTATCTCGCAATGGGATGCAAGTCTTGGGATAAAACCACTTGAATAATTCAGCACATAATTGATAAACAAGATTAAATTAACTTAATTAAGAAAATAAATATAAAATAAACATTACGAAGATTAATAAAAAAAAATGCTAACCGGCTTCTGCCATGGAACAAGCTGCGATATCCAACAAAAACACACTGTTGCCACACAAGTCAACAGAAAAAGTTACATAAAAAACATTAAATACATGGAGAATGAGTAAGAATTAAAAGATAGGAAAACAGTCTAATGTTGTCAATTGAAGTTCATAATATTAGCAAATATCGTCTAATAATAAATAATAAATAATGCTAAACAAATATGTGTGTTTAAAATGATCTACTTTTAAGTATTTACAATGGTAATATTTTTAGTTATGACTATTTTTATTCATTAAAATTTCAAAATTTTTATTTTTTTTTACGAAAATATTTTTTTATATAGTTAATGAAATAATTTTAGACTAAGAGTAGATCATTTTAAACACACATATATGTTTAGTATCTTTACCGAATTTCATGCCAATCCATACATACTTTCTCAAGATATCATGCGCGCAATGACTTATGGGGTAAAAAAAAAGAGCTATTTTGATTTCAACAATAGACAAATTCTGTAAAGGGTTAATAAATTTCTAATGGTAGCATATTACAAATCACAATCTGTTTAATCAATATCCAAAATTTCATGTTTATACATAAAAAGGCTTTGAAGATAGACTAATTTAAACTTTGAAGTTTTTCGTTAATTTTCGACGCGTTTAAAAGGTACAAGACCCCTTAACTGTTGTTGTTTATGACGGCCAATTACCTACACGAGGGATATGGGCCCAAAGGAATGGGTGTGCCCTCCGTGGGGGGGGGGTCTTTCTAGGGGAAACTAACCCGTATTTACACAAGGAAATCCAAGGTTCGATGAAAACCACGGAAAACTCCGAATGATTAGGCCGACGGGCGCGCTTGCGTTCGAACCCAGCACCTCCCGTTTACCAGCTTTGAGAGCAGAACTTCTCTGCCACTGATGGGGTCCTAAATTAACTGAACTAACAAAATTGTAATGCATTTTTTTATATAATTTGTAATATGAACTTGAGCTATATATATTTTTTTTTCATAAAGACCCTTGTGATGACCATAACATATTTTTTTTTTCTTTTTCAGGAGAAAGTTAAAAAAATTATTTCACGAATTCATTTCTAATAGAAGAATCCTTTTTATATCACGACTTTCGTTAAATCCTCAATTGCAAAAACCATTCGTAGACGTCGGTAAACTCTATATATGATTCGTATACATAGACGATAATTTATACTTCTATAAGTAATAGCTGTAATTTTAGCCGTAACTTTAATCAAATTACTATTTCGAAATGGATATCAGCATCATCAGAGACAGACATTTGTTTTTTTCATGCGCAACAAAAATCCTAAGTTACTTTTTGACGCCAACGACTAATTTCTTACTAGTTTCAGTAGCTTCTGATATGTTTAATTATCCGAAATTCAATGTTTAAGTAGTAGATAATTGTTATGAAACTTTTTTACCAGGCTGAAAGTCGACACCTATTTCAGTAACAACAGACTTCCAATAACTTTTTTCGTTCCGAAACGGGATTAATACTGTATATTATATAAAAAATACAAATTAATACTGTAAGATATATTTAAGGTATTCAGAACTTGAGAGAAATGTTTGTGGTTTTATGGAATGCATTAAAGGAGTGGGGGAAGATAAAGTATAGCTATGAATTCTCCGACAAATAGAAAATTAAAAAGAAGCGACATTTATTTCAAAAGAAGATTAGCGATTACTAAAGCTGGTATAAATTCTAATGTTGGTTTCTTCAAAATGATAAAAAAAGAGAAAACTTAATCTTTTTCAAAACATATATTTCATAAATTATTTATTCATTTAAAAATATATAAAATGTGAAGCGAAATTGTAAGTCTACGTTGTTTTTGTTGTTGCTACTAATATCAAGAAGATTCTGAGTGAAAGAATATAACTTCACTCATCTGAAAAGATAAAATATATACACAGGGGCGAAAACAGACTTGCCCTCACGATTTTCCCAACACTTTTTATCTTCATTGGGATGGGAGAATCTCCCAGCTAACTAGTTTAGTAGTTTACTAGTTTACTTACCCAGTGTAGTAGTTCCTTTCTGCCACGTAAGAACTACCAACGAGAGGATTTTCCACACCATAGAATTACGTATACGGAAAGGGCATGTTTACTACCAAACACTTCAATCAATCAATCTACCTACTACATTTTTGCTTTCGCGATCGTTGCAGGAATCATCATGGCGACGTTGGCCAATTGTATCACAGAGCTGTTAATCGTAGACCAATCAGATCGCCTGAATTTCTGTGTACAGTAGTGGTTATAAAGGCGGATAGGAAATTACTGTGTATATCCACAGTAATTTTACACACAGTGACGTCAGCTGACCTTTCCGTATAGGTTTTGTGGTACCCACACAGAGTCAACAGCGAGGCGATGTTCCCAGGAGGTCACCCTCTCAAGCAGGGTTGAGCATTATTCGATTGCATTTTGGGTCAATTGATTAATCCACTAAATTTTCAATCCTGCAAAATTTAAATATGATTAATTTAATCATGATTGAAATTGAAAAAGTCCTTCCGGCCAGTGCCGGGAGGAAGGGGTAGCTTTCATACTCATTTAATGGAATTTCATTTAATGGAAACCGATTATAGGAGATTCAATAGTAATTTTTATCAATACTGAATTATTATGAATCAGAATTTCGCGAAATTAGACAGCTTTATCCAAGCTGCTTTTATTTAAAGTAACTTATATTTGGTTGCTAAATTCGGCGGTATCTTGAAGTTCCTGCCACTTTAAGACAACATGGTGGATGAGGCTAACGAGTGAACTTGGTCGAGACCTTAGTAATTCCTATGCACATGCTCACTCACATCAGAATCGGTTGATATATACAAGTGCTGCCACAGGCAAAAAATCAGATTTTTCAAAATGTCACCCACATTGGAAATTTAAACTGCTATATCTGAGCCATTTTTTAAGATAAAGACAAAACAAAAAATGCTCCGGAATCCTCATATCATGGACAAATACTTAAGAAAGAAACCTTTTTCAATTTCTAATGTTTTTGCACCTCACTTTAAATATAATTTTTTATTTTATTTAATGGAACAAGATGACATTTTGAAACAAGATGGCTGATGAAGCTGGCCAGCGAACTTGGTCGAGACATTACGATATACTATCCACATGCCTTCTTACATCGAAATAGGTTAATACATACGCGTGTTATCACGTGACAATTATCAGATCGTTTCAAAATGTCAGCCATGCTAGAAATTCAAAGTGCTATAATTCAACCATTTTTTAAGATACATACTACACAAAAACTGCTCCGGAATCTTTGTATCAAGATCAAACACATAAAAAAATCTTTTTCATTTTTCAATTTTTTGATAACTCATTTTAAATTTGTGGCAGCCCTTTTGAAACAAGATGGCGAATGAAGCTGGCCAACAAACTCGGTCAAGACATTGGTATGTACTATGTACACACAAATTTCCATCCAAATCGGTTCATAAATACGCCTGTTATCGCGTGACAAAAATCAGGTCGTTTCAAAATGCCAGACACAATAGAAATTCAAAATGCTATAACTATAGACGAAAAGTAATAAACTATAATTTATAAGTATAAACTATATTTTAGATATAGACGAAACAAAAACTGTTCCGGAATCTTTGTATTAAGGTCAAACACATACAAAAAAAATCTTTTTCATTTTCCAAATTTTTGGTATTTCATTTTAAATTTTAATTAAAAAAAGTCCTTCCGGCCAGTGCCGCACTGTAAAAAAAATTCCGCAACGTTCCTGGGAAAAAATGGGCAGCTGAGTTGTCCATTCTTTCCAAGAAACATTTCTTGAAAATGACTGGAACTTTACTGTATATGTTAAAAACTTTCTACAGAAATGCCAGTAAGTTTCCTGCGAAATACCAGGAATATTTCTGTTGACAGCAAAACATTACTGACATTTCACAGCATGCGGAATCCGCAGACGATTTTTACATTTCCAGTTGACAATTTTCGCTTTATTATCATTATTTGTTAGAATGAAAAAATATTTTGAAATTGACATCAAAATTATTATTTATAGTTTACACGAAAAAATAAATTTTCAGTTAAAATTTAATAAAGTAAATATATATATGATATATTGTTTCTGAACTTTGCTTAAAATATAAAAATATATAAATGTAAATAATAATTAGAAAAAAAATCTAGACATAAAATACTTTGGATTTTCGTCAGTAATTATGTTAGTTTACAAGTTAGATAAAATACATATAAATTTTCATGAAAAGAAAAAACATAAACGTAATTGTATATTTTTTCCGAAAATAAAAAGAAATTCAAATTTGCAGCAATTTAAAGTGTCAAATATATAGCAAATTTAAATCAAATTGTAATAAAGTGTTAAAATATAAAATTAATTAAAAAAGAAAAAAAAAAAGTCAAGAGGTAGCATCGAACTCGGGCCGTACG
Source organism: Maratus speciosus (assembly GCA_963932465.1). Lineage (NCBI taxonomy): Eukaryota > Metazoa > Arthropoda > Arachnida > Araneae > Salticidae > Maratus > Maratus speciosus. The sequence continues at coordinate 142,936,286 of OZ010787.1, read as the reverse complement.
GGTGGCGTGCGAGCTTTCTGCGTCCACACCACGAAAGACACGTTGAGAGCTGCAAACTAATGGGTATTTGAAACGTATGCTAAACCTCGGCATCTAATTTCTCAAAATCTAAGGCCCATTTGAAGAAATCCTTTCACAAGAATAATTAGAGATAAGAACTCTAAAACATACTTTAAATTAATCAAAATCGGTGAGAATCATGTTTGATGGTCCCCTGGTTAATGGAGATCCAAATAATAGGTGTATTTTTTTTTTACACGGTCTGCTCGTTAAACGTTCCACAGACAAGTACGAGAGATAATCTCTTAGCGATGTCACAGAGGTATTGTATTTTCATCTGAATTGTCTTGACAATAGAGACGTAAAGTATTATGTCGTCTATTGATTTATTTGCATTCCATATTGATTTTTTTACATTCATTTAAGGAATTCGTTTTCGACACTCGCGCGCGAGCAACGGATTATAGCAAAAAAAAAAAAAAAAATGGCGGCCGCAGCGTTTTGCTGTTTCCAACTTTTGTTCAGGGTTCAGGAACGTTTCAGATAAGAAAACCAGAATTTCACAGGAAAGAGCTAAATTATTCTGAAAACCTGAGAAAAGGCGAAACGTTCCTGGATTTTACATGGAACGTTACCATTTTTTTTTACAGTGCGGGAGGAAGAGGTAGCTTTCATATTCCTTATTTTTAAAAAGCCAACTTATATTATTCAAACACACGAAGCTCAATTAAGTGGAAACCGAATGTAGGAGATTCAATACTGATTTTTATCAATACTAAATCATTATGAATGAGAATTTCGCGAAATTAGTCAGCTTTATCCAAGCTGCTTTTATTTAAAGTCACTTATATTTGGCTGCCAAATTCGGCGATTTCTTAAAGTGCCTGCCATTTTAAGACAACATGGTAGATGAGGCTAACCAGTGAACTTGGTCGAGACCTTAGTAATTGCTGTGCACATGCTCACTCATATCGGAATCGGTTGACATATACGAGTGCTGTCGCAGGCAAAAAATCAGATTTTTCAAAATGTCACCCACTTTAGAAATTGAAACTGCTATATCTGAGCCATTTTTTAAGATAAAGACAAACAAAAAATGCTCCTGAATCCTTATATCAAGGTCAAATACTTAAGAAAGAAACCTTTTTCAATTTCTAATTTTTTTTCACCTCATTTTAAATATAATTTTTTTTTAATTTAATGGCCGTCATTTTGAAACAAGATGGCTGATGAAGCTGGCCAGCAAACTTGGTCGAGATATTGATGTATACTATCCACATGCCTTCTTCCATCGAAATAGGCGAATAAGTGTGGTATCGCGCGACAAATACAAGATCGTTTCAAAGTGTTAGCCATGATAGAAATTCAAAGTGCTATAATTCAACCACTTTTTAAGATATAAACAAAAGAACAAATTTTCAGAAACAAAAACTGCTCCAGAATCTTTGTATCAAGGCCAAACACATAAAAAAAAATCTTTTTCATTTTCCAATTTTTTAATACCTCATTTTAAATTTTAAATTACATTTTTTATAAAAATGGCAACCCTTTTGAAACAAGATGGCGAATGAAGCTGGCCAACGAACTCGGTCGAGACATTGGTATGTACTATGTACAGACCAAGTTACATTCAAATCGGTTCATAAATACGCCTGTTATCGCGTGACAAAAATCAGGTCGTTTTAAAATGTCAGCCTCAATAGAAATTCAAAATGTTATAACTCAGCCATTTTTTAGATGTGGACGAAACAAAACCTGTTCCGGAATCTTTGTATTAAGGTCAAACACATACAAAAAAAATTTTTTTTCATTTTCCAATTTTTTGGTATCTCATTTTAAATTTATTTTTTTTTAATTTATTTAAATGGCCACCATTTTTAAACAAGATGGCGAATGAAGCTGGTCAACGAACTCGGTTGAGTTATTTGTATGTACTATGTACACACCAAGGTACATCCAAATCGGTTCATAAATACGTCTGTTATCACGTGGCAAAAATCAGGACGTTTCAAAATGTCAGCCACGCTAGAAATTCAAAATGCTATAACTCAGCCATTTTTTAAGATATAGACGAAACAAAAACTGCTCCCGAATCTTTTTATCAAGGTCAAACACATAAAAAAAATATTTTTTCAATTTTCAATTTTTTGCTACCACATTTCAAATTTAAATTTTTCTTAAAATTTTAAATGGCCGCCATTTTTAAACAAGATGGCGGATGAAGCTGGCCAACGAACTCGTTCGAGACATTGGTCTGTAGTATGTATAAACGAAGTTACATCCAAATCGGTTCATAAATACGCCTTTTATCGCGTGACAAAATTCAGGACGTTTCAAAATGTCAGCTTCGCTAGAAATTCAAAATGCTATAACTCAGCCATTTTTTAAGATATAGACGAAACAAAAACTGCTACGGAGTCTTTGTATAAAGGTCAAATACATAAGAACAAAATATTTTTCCATTTTCAATTTTTTGGTACCACATTTCAAATTTTAATTTTTTTTAAAAAATTTAAATGGCTGCCATTTTGAAACAAAATGGCGGATGAAGCTGGCCAACGAACTCGGTCGAGACATTGGTATGTACAATCTACACACCGAATTACATCCAAATCGGTTCATAAATACGAGAGTTACAGTGTGACATATGTTATATTGATATATATATATATATATATATATTGATATATATATATATATATATATATATATATATTTTGAACGGAGGGTGGTTTCGGGGTCTGGGGGTCATGATCGATGTAAATATACCAAAATTTTTTGAAATCGCTTTCCTCCGAACGGCTGCAATAGGTAGCTTTTTGTAAAGAAAGCTACCTAAAAAAGATTTTAAATGGCCACCAATTTGAAACAAGATGGCGGATGAAGCTGCCGAACGAACTCGGTCGAAACATTGGTACGTATTATATATAAACCAAGGTACAGTCGTGGAAAAAAAATAAACACCCCTACTAACTCCTCAGCAAATTATCGTAGACAAAAGTTACTGGTACCGAACGATTGTAAATAAAGTCTACTTTTAAATGATGTATATAAAATTTACTTAGGGGGCCATCTACATATTAAAACGAATCCAAACTTCATTTTTTTCAATGGCAATACCCAATTTTAACGAGATATTTCAAATCTTCGGTTAAAACTATGCCCAGACACCGAATTTCAAGTCATTTGAATGATAAGTTTTTGAATTATAAGCATCCAAAATTTAGTGCTTCTAATGTTAAATTACATTTTCATATTTTTATTTATAGCTCTTGAAATTATGCTCTTAATGTGCTAATTTTTTGTTTAACAATAATACTAAAATACCCAAACATAAATACGTTGAATTTGCAATTTTTATAATTTTATGATATGAATCATGAATTATGAAATTAATATTCGAAAAAATTATGAATTGCAACCCACAGTTTTTTTGATGGATTTAGATTTATTAAGTCCTGCTTCATGGAAATCCAAAATTTCACATTTTTCTTCCAAGTAGTTTTAAATTATGCTTAAAAAACGGCAAAATGATGTTTTAAGGGGACGTCTGTGATAGAAGTGACTAGATATTTTGAAATTTCTTCTGCTGTCGTGTAATCTAGCAGGCTTCATTGACTGCTTGAGTGGTGCTTAAGGTGCCTTGATCAAGAAGGGGGCTCTCTCGGTTAATAATAGAGTACGGAGCTTCAATTTGGATAGAGCCCTTAAAATACGCTCGTTGTAAAATAATTAATTTCTCGGAAACTTAGGGTACGTATTGCATAAAAATTTGTTTTTAGGCTGATTGAAGGGTGTAGAGTTCATTTATGCTGTCAGAATTGTGTACTGCTTTTGAAAAAAAAAGTTATGGTTCGTTTTGATATGTAGATGGCCTCCTAAGCAAATTTTATATACATCATTTAAAAGCAGACTTTATTACCAATCGTTCGGTACCAGTAACTTTCTTCTACGATTACTTGTTGAGGAGTTAGTAGGGGGTGTTTACTTTTTTTTCCACGACTGTACATTCAAATCGGTTTATAAATACGCCTGTTATCGCGTGACAAAAATCAGGTCGTTTCAAAATGTCAGCCACGCTAGAAATTCAAAGTGCTATAACTCAGCCATTTTTTAAGATATAGACGAAGCCAAAACTGCTCCGGAATCTTTGTATCAAGGTCAAACACATAAGAAAAAAAATATTTTTCAATTTTCAACTTTTTGGTACCACATTTCAAATTTTAAATTAAAAATTTTTTTTAATGGCCTTCATTTTGAAACAAGATGGCGGACGAAGCTGGCCAACGAACTCGGTCGAGGCATTAGTATACACTATGTATACACGAAGTTACATCCAAATTTGTTCATAAATACGAGAGTTACAGTGTGACACAGATCAGATATATATATACAGGGTGTCCAGTAAATGACTGACCGATTTTGAACGTAAATATTAAACAAGTGGGTAAGTGTGATCACAGATTGCACAGAGGGTTTCGTTTAATATTCCTTTCAAAATACTTTATCTTTTTGAAAAATCTGTTGGTTCCACATTTCGCAACCAGGGGGCGTACTCGATTCTAATCTAAACAAACATCTATCCGAGCGAAAACCCGTTTTACATTCTATCCGTAGATATATTAGTAGAGGGGATTGGGCCCATAGCACCTGAGATCAGTAGGCGCACCTGGCGGTAAAATTGGAACTAAAATATGTAAGGCTATGGTGTATAATATGAAAGAAGGGTCAAAGGGGTGTCGGCAAAAGTTGGAAAATTTTTCCCTGGTTTAAAAGGGCGGAGGTTAGAAAAATTACTTAAAATACACAAGTTAGAGCCCGGAGAGGTAAATAATATAAGACTTTTTGAAGATTTTATGATTTGTCGTGTGGACTGAGGTATTCAGCTATACGTATGCAAAATTTCATGTCTCCAACTTAATTAGGGGCTCTCTAGAAAGAATTGCTTCAAATACACATGTGGTATCTCAAATGGTTAAACGTAAGACTTTTTCATGATTTTATGATTTGTCGCTTGGCCTCAGGTGTTCTGCTATAAGTATGCGAAATTTAAAATCTCCAATTTAATTAGGGGCTCAGTTAGAATTGCTTAAAATACACGAGCTGGAGTTGAAAGGGTTAAACATAAAACTTTTTCAAAATTTATTATTTGACGTGTAATCTGGGATGTTGAGCTATAAGTATGCAAATTTTCACGCCTCTAACCTAAATAGGGGCTCACTTAGAAAGAATTGTTTAAAATACACATGTGGGAGCCCAAAGGGTTAAACGTACGACATTTTCAAAATTTTATGATTTGTCGTTTGATGTGAGGTGTTCAGCTATAAGAATGCAAAATTTCACGCTTCCAACTTAATTAGAGGCTCACTTAGAAATAATTGTTTAAAATACACATGCAGGAACCCAAAGGGTTAAATGTCCAACTTTTTCAAAATTTTATGATTTGTCGTATGATGTAAGGTGTTCAGCTATAAGTACCGAAAATTTCATGTCTCCAACATAATTATGGGCTCACATAGAAAGAATTGTTTAAAATACACATGTGGGAGACCAAAGGGTTAAATGTAAGACTTTTCCAAAATTTTATCACTTGTTGTTTGATGTGAGGTGTCCAGCTACAAGTATGCAAAATTTTACGCCTCCAACATAATTAGGGGCTAACTTAGAAAGAATTGTTTAAAATACACATGTGGGAGCCCAAAGGGTTAAATGTACAACTTTTTCAAAATTTTATGATTTGTCGTCGTATGATGTGAGGTGTTCAGCTATAAGTACCCAAAATTTAATGTCTCCAACATAATTAGGGGCTCACTTAGAAAGAATTGTTTAAAATACAGATGTGGGAGTTACCGACATTAATTCTTCTGCGAGTTAAACCGATTAATTAAATAATAATTAATATTTCAGCTTGTAATTAAGATAGGACATAGAAATAGGTATCAATAAAATCAGCGAGAAATTTGACATCGAAATGCCAAAAAAATTAATATTTAAAAAGTTAAAATTTCGTATTAAAATATGCTATTATGAAAAACCGCAGCGTCGTCATGTCTACCTGCTTTCCCGCCGAATTGAAATCTTTTTTCCTTGTCTTTCCAATTAAAGAAATTAAATTTTTATCGAGCGATTTTTAGTGGCTATTTTAACTTATACACATCGCAGAAATGTGAACTTTATACCAAATGAAAGTAGATTTTTTTCTGCGTCTGTCTATTCCATTTACAAATTTCTCGGACCAATATTTTCTGATATGCGATTTCGCTTTAAAATGCCCACTTCATTTTTCGGCTTAATATCCTCCGTGGTAACCATGCATCGGCTGATTTTACTGGTAACCCTTAGGAGAAACACGGAAGGTCCGTTTGAACCTGCGTTAAAAATGTGGATTGGTTATTTTTAGAAGTTAATTAGCCCGTAATTCAGTTAATTACCAACTTTTTCAAAATTTTATGATTTGTTGTTTGATGTGAGGTGTTCAGCTATAAGTACCCAAAATTTCAAGTCTTTAACATGTATAGTTTCTGAGAACGGGCTCTGTGACGGACAGACAGACAGACAGACAAAGGAGTGAGACGAATAGGGTTTCGTCAGATGAACGAAACCCTAAAAAACGGGTTGAGAAAAAAATGCGCCGTTTGCTGCATTGTTATTAGAATATCAATAAATTTTTAAAAAGTGCTTCGTTGAAATAGTTCGATTTTTTGCCAAAAGATGGCGCTGGCGGCAGCAAGCTGTAAGAAACACAGACATTACTCTAGTTTTCATAGGAATGGGCTTTTCGACTCATTTTGCAGAGTCGACTCTGAGTCGGCTTACCTGAATGACGATTCAGCATGTTGAGTCGATTCTCGATCACCTGCAGAAATAGGACTGGTTGGTTAAAAAGAGATTTAAAATAATATTTATGATTAAAACAGAGGCGTAGCTAAGGTGTGGCAGCTGCCCCGGACGCCGCTGTTAAGGAGCTCCAAATTTAGAGAGGTTTAACCGAAATTGACTCACATATTCTGACAGTAAATAAAAATTGTTGATTTTTTTGTGTGCGCGTGTGTGTGTAAATATTTCCTTTAGTAAAATATTTTGGGTATATCGAAATGAGCATTAAAAAAAATTCTGTAAATGTTTCTAGAGATAACAGACGACACTTTGTGCAATTACGTGCAAATTATGTACCGATAATTACGCGCCTGAATTGATGTGTAAAATGATTAAATTAGGGGCACCAAATTCAGAGAAGGTTTAAATTAAAACTGCCTCACCTATTTTGACCATAAATAAGAATTGCTGAACTTTTTTTTGTGTCTGTGTGAAATAATTTCAACGAGGGGGGGCGTGCGTATGTTTTCGTTGGTATCGTAATTTTCCTCTGTGAAATTTTTGATTTTCAAACTGATTATTTTAACTTTAAATATTACAACTAAATCGATACTTGATCATTAGCTGAAAGGTAACTATATAATTAACAGGTTATTAAAATTTCAAAGCTATTGTAGACTATTAAATATATGAAACGAAAAGTGACTTCGACGACTGAAATTTTTTCAAATGATTATATTTGCATTTTTTTAAAGTGGATTGCAGTGTTGCAAAGGGAACTGGAGGTATATGATGTTTTGTATTTTCTTTTCTGCGTATTTTGCTTTTCGGTGTTAATGAGTGAATATGAAATATGCTGGAAAAGGGGGGGGGGGTGAGTGAGGAGGTCGCCCGGTATTTTAAACGTTTTTTAAAAAGGAGTCGTTATCGTCCAAAATCTTAGAAATTTTTAGGATTAAAAATTTCATAAATTCCTAGTCTGTGTGAGATGGTCCAGAAAAAAAAGTTGATATTTAATAGTAAATTGGCTAAATTGGTTTTGTAAAAGGCTTTTTTTATTTGATACTAGCAGTCCTTGCCCGCTATACTGGTCGGTTTCTCCAAAAGAATCTTGAATTAAGCGAAATGAAAACTTTTTTAAATATTTCTTTTCAAAATATCTAATCGGAAATCAGTAATAGTTGTCTTATTCATATGATCTTATACTATTGAGTTGAAAGTCGACGTTGGAGTAGAAACGGCTAAAATAGCTCTAAAATTACTGAAATACATGTGTTTAATTATTTTTTAATATGTTTGTTGCCTTGGATTTCATGCCTCTAGCTAAATTTGTTGCTGAGACCTAGCGAAATGTCCTAACATTTTCGCCCTCCTCTTTAAATCCTTAGCGGTAGAATTTCTAAAATCACCGAAACATGTGTTTAGTTATTTTTTAATAGGTTTGTTATCCAGAATTTTCCACTTAAACCTTTTGCTATGATACGATGAAATATCTTAAAACTTTCGACTATCCCATTTCATACAGCTATCTAAAACTGCTGCTGAAATATAGCGAAATGATCTAAAAGATTTGACCCTCCCTTTAACCCTCTTAAGGGAGAAATAGTAAACTCTCTAAGAAACATTTTAAACTATTATTTTAGCAACCTTTGACCGCTGCTAGTTGTTTTCTCTGGAAATTCAGAATCCTGTCTAAAACGGCTGCAGAGATATAGTGAGATATAACGAAATGCTCTAAAATTTTCGACCCCCCCCCCCCCTCGTTGAAATGATTTCACACACACACGCAAAAAAGTTCAGCAATTCTTATTTATGGTCAAAATAGGTGAGGCAGTTTTAATTTAAACCTTCTCTGAATTTGGTGCCCCTAATTTAATCATTTTACACCTCAATTCAGGCGCGTAATTATCGGTACATAATTTGCACGTAATTGCACAAAAGGTCGTCTGTTATCTCTAGAAACATTTACAGAATTTTTTTTAATGCTCATTTCGATATACCCAAAATATTTTACTAAAGGAAATATTTACACACACACGCGCACACAAAAAAATCAACAATTTTTATTTACTGTCTTAATATGTGAGTCAATTTCGGTTAAACCTCTCTAAATTTGGAGCTCCTTAACAGCGGCGTCCGGGGCAGCTGCCACACCTTAGCTACGCCTCTGTTTTAATCATATATATTATTTAAAATCTCTTTTTAACCAACCAGTCCTATTTCTGCAGGTGATCGAGAATCGACTCAACATGTTGAATCGTCATTCAGGTAAGACGACTCAGAGTCGACTCTGCAAAATGAGTCGAAAAGCCCATTCCTATGAAAACTAGAGTAATGTCTGTGTTTCTTACAGCTTGCTGCCGCCAGCGCCATTTTTTGGCAAAATATCGAACTATTTCAACGAAGCGCTTTTTAAAAATTTATTGATTTTCTAATAACAATGCAACAAACGGCGCATTTTTTTCTCAACTCGTTTTTTTATTATTTACGTTCAAAATCGGTCAGTCATTTACTGGACACCCTGTATATATAACCATTAATTAAACATTACCGACCACCCACAAAAATTGTGACAGTATGAATGAAATGACAGTAATATAGTTTCCCCAAACACACTGAATGGATACCAAAAACATAATATACAAACTACTATGTATAAAATAAATTCCCTTGTACTATATTACAAGAATTAATATGGAAGAAAAAAAGAAGACAATGGATACCGATAAAAATAATTGAAAAGCTTCTATATTGAATAAGTTATCAAGAGTCCAGAATTCAATTATATAAGCTAAATAGTCGTTTTCTGTGTGAAAAAACTAAAAGCTGAAATATATTTTCTCCTGTACTCAAACGACTAAAATAACCAAGAGAATAGTTTCAAGATGAAAACAGAATAATATTAAATGCTATGAAATGGAAAAAGCAATATAACCTTTTAAATATTTAATTTATAGCAAGGAAAAGTAGTAATATTACACAACATACCTAATAAAATCCCAGTTTTTTTATCCAAATATACTCCTGCTCATGGTGTCCAATATCACGATAAGTTTAAGGTTATTTTCACAGTTAAGTTAACACAGATTTTAAAACCTAATGGATACAGTTAATCCATTTTGAAATACCGTGATAAATGCAATTAAAATAATATAAATAGAAAATAATTACATTACTAGTTTTTAAAATACCTATTAACACTTTTAAATGTTTATATTTCTTAACTAAAGTAAAAAATACCAAAACTATTAGTTTATAATATTGCAAATAACCAGCATTTAGCACCACCATGTGTTAAAAATTGAAATTATTACTCTAATAAAAACAACAGACAGAATGCAAATTAAATTTTGGTGCTGCCATCTAGTATAATAACTTAAACCTATTATGATCAAAATGTCGTACGATTAACCTATTTGAAGCTAATTCTTTCAAAATATACCAACTGTTTTACCCCACAAAACCTAATATAAAAATACCATATTATATATCATTATCATCATTTCATAAATACAAATGTTAATAGAATGCTTACAATATATTCTACTACCATACCCAATTAATCTATACGGAAAATTTAAATGATTTTATAGCATTGATAATATTATATAGCAATATGTTATAACACAAAATAAATTATATATAATAAATTATATATAATAAAAATATAAAAATCTATAAGAAGTACTTTTAAATATAAAAAATTAATAAATAAAATGAGCAGGAAAGAAAAAAAAATGGATGTTTATAGAATTTTGTCAGAATCTTCTGTTCCCAATTGCCTAATGATCACAAATAAAGTGTGAGGTTTATTTTCATATTAGCCATTAAAAAACTAAAGAATATGAATTTGGAATTAACATACACATAAAACCGATAATTAATCATTGAACACTAAGTTCAAAATTAAACAATATTAAAAAGTATAAAAGAATAATAAAAAACTAATAACCCAATTTTAATACAAACTGTAATAACATTAGTTATATGAAATAAACTTATTATGCATATTATTCTCTATATATCAACTTTTGAACGGATGGTGGTTTCGGAGCCTGGGGGTCATGATCGATGAAAATATACCAAAATTTTTTGAAATCGCTTTCCTCTGAACATCTGCAAATCTTTTTGTAATGAAAGCTACCTAAAAGTAATTACTACTTTTTTAAAGAATTGTTATGGTTAATTTAAACATGATTAACTCAATCGTCATTAATTTAATCATTAATCTGATTACTTAAACAAAAATTAAACATGCCCGCCCATTAACTCTCTTAAATTCGTTTTCATTGCTACGACGACATTGTTCTTTCATTGCTACGACATTATTATTAAGGCAACTCGGCACACACACACAAAAAAAAATTATTATCAACTTTAAAAAAACATTTTTAAATATTATGATCTAAATGATAATTACAAATCATTTAATCCAATAAGACTTTAAAAATTAAAAGAATTTTTTCACAAAATTTAAAAAAACGTTTAATTTTAAACATATAATTTAAAACGCTACTAGTATTTTATTTTATTTTTTTCACCTGATTTTCTATTATAGTAGGTCAGTGATGATATTTTTAACAGATTTAAGGATCATATTTTTTTAAATAGCAATAGTTTTAGAGAAAAAAATAATAACTAAATACAAACGGGGAAAAAGAAGAGAAAATGACTTGTTTTCGTACATATGAAATTTTTAAACAAAAGTTATCAAATATTTTAAATCCTGTCCGTAAATATTTTAAATATAGTATGATGTTCAACTAGAAAAAAATTCTGGCCTTTTCATTCCTATCTAGAAAAGCCTTAGCATTTTGAAGACATGAAAAATCTGAAAAAACGCAAACTGAGAAAAATGAGTTTAAAGATTTCTTTTAAAGGGTGAATATGATATTAGATTTCTGTTAAATCAGCCGTAACTATGGTTTTATATGCAGTATCAGTCTGTAATTTTGTCAAATTGTAGTAGAAAGTACATGTTTTGTGATGAAATGAAAATCAGAAAATCGAAATGTTTACGAATATTACGATATTGTTAGGGTGCTGAGTCCCCTTAAGGGTCAATTTACTATACGATTTTCTCAATTGAAAACAAGGTCATACACAATTATTCATGTTCACCATGTTCAAAATGTAGAAATTATTTAGGGAGAGACCAGGACAGTTGAATTCCTTTTTGTAAAATTTATAATATTTTCTTTTGTTATTATTACTAGACCGAGCTAAGCTCGGTCAAAATTAGCCATGTGTTCAATTCTATATTTTATTCTCATTGTATCATTCTTGCTGTTTAGATGCATTTGGATTGATCCTGAGACATTGTGACCCAAAATAACCCACTAATCGATTTTTTTTTCGAACATGCGACCTAACCTATGCTCTTCTCGAACCCGAAAACGATAGAATACAAAATTTGGTCAAAATCGTTAAAGTCGTTTTATAGATAAAATTAGCTTGACCCACGGTCACCCAAAAGGAACCCACTACTCTAAATTCATCGAACACATGACCTATCCCAATGGTCTTCTCATGCCCAGAAACTATATAACATAAACTTTTGTCAAAATCGATTGAGTAGTTTTTTAGATACAATTATCTTGATCCACAGTGACCCAAAATTGACCCACTAATCGAATTTTCTCGAACATGCGAATTAGCCCAATGGTCTTCTCATACCCAGAAATATATTACAAAATTTTGCTAAAATCGTTTGAGTCGTTTTATAGATACAATTATCTTGACCCAAAAAGACCCAAAAATGAACCACTAAACGAATTTTCTCGAGCATGTGACTTAGCCCAATACTTTTCTCATGCCCCAAAATGGTTGGATATAAAATTTAGTCAAAATCGACAGAGCCGTGTTTTAGATATGATTAGCCAGACACTGACCCATTATGACCCAAAAATGACACACTAATCGAATTTTCTCAAACATGCGACTTGGCCCAGTGGCCTTCTCATGCTCAAAAACGATATAATACAAAATTTTGTCTTAATGTTTGAGCCATTTTTTAGATACAATTATCTTGACCCACAGTGACCTAAAAATGACCCACTAATCGAATTTTCTCGAACATGCGAATTAGCCCAATGGTCTTCTCATGCCCAGAAACGGTATAATACAAAATCTTGTCAAAATCGTTTGATTCGTTTCTAGATACTATTAGCTTGACCCACAGTGACCCAAAATGACCCACTAATCGGCTTTTCTCGAACATGTCACTTAGACCAATGGTCATCTCATGCCAGAAGCGGTATACAACAAAATTTTGTCAAGATGTTTTGAGCCATTTTTTACATACAATTAGCTTGACACCTGACTCATTGTGACCCAAAATGACCCACTAATCAAATTCTCTTGAACATACGGCCTAGCCCAATAGTATTCGCGTGCCCGAAAACGATAGAATATAAAATTTCGTAAATCGTTAGAGCCGTTTTCTGGATAAACGTTGCTTGACCCACAGTGACCCAAAAATGACCAACTAATCGAATTTTCTCTAACATGTGACTTAGCCCATTGGTCTTCTTGCAATCCAAAACAGTAGATTACAAAGTTTAGTCAAAATCGTTAGAGCTGTTTTTTAGATGAAATTAGTTTGACCTGAATTGACCCAAAATTGACCCATTAATCGAAATTTCTCGAACATGTGATCTAGCCCAATGATTTTCTCGTGCCCAAAAATGGTTGGATATAAAATTTACTCAAAATCGACAGAGCCGTTTGTTAGATATAATTAGCTTGAAACTGACCCATTATGACCCGACTCACTAATCGATTTTTCTCAAACATGTGACTTAGCCCAAAGGCCTTCTCATGCTCAGAAACGATATAATACAAAATTTTGCCATAATGTTTTGAGCCATTTTTTTAGATACAATTATCTTGACCCACAGTGACCCAAAAATGACCCACTAATTGAATTTTCTCGAACATGTGACTTAGCCCAATGGTCTTCTCCTGCCCAGTAACTATATAATACAAAATTACGCCAAAATGTTTTGAGCCCTTTTTTTAGATTTAATTATCTTGACCCTGACCCTATTGAGATCCAAAAGGACCCACTAATAACATTTTCTTGAACATGCAACCTAGCCCAATGGTATTCTCGTGCCGAATGCGATAGAATACAAAATTTCGTCAAAATCCTTAGAGCCGTTTTCTAGATAAATTTTTTTGACCCGCGGTGACCCAAAAATGACGCACTAATCGATTTTTCTCGAACATGTGACTTAGCCCAATGGTCATCTTATGCCCGGAAACGGTATATTACAAAATTTTGTCAAAATGTTTTGAGATTTTTTTACATTCAATTTGCTTAACCCTAACCCATTGTGGCCCAAAAATGACCCACTAATCGAATTTTTTCTAATATGTGACGTAGCCCATTGGTCTTCTCGTAATCCAAAACGACAGAATACAAAATTTAGTAAAAATCGTTAGAGCCGATTTTTAGATAAAATTGGCTTGACCCATAGTGACCCAAAAATGACCCACTAATCGAAATTTCTTGAACATGTGACCTAGCCCAATAGTTTTCTCGTGCCCAAAAACGGTTGGATATAATATTTAGTCAAAATCGATTGAACCGTTTTTTAAATATAATTAGCTTGACCTCGACCCATTATGACCCAAAATGACCCACTAATCGAATTTTCTCGAACACATGACCTAGACCATTGTTTTTCTCGTGCCCGAAATTGGTAAAATACAAAATTTAGTCAAAATCGTTAGAGCCGTTTTTAAGATAAAATTTACATATACATACACACACACACACACACAATTTTTGCTCGCATTATAGTATAAGATAGAGAAATGGGAACGATATTATCAATCGATTAAATTTTCAATAAACTAAATTATTGATTAAAAATTCAATTGCAATTGATATGATTTTAATCAAAAGTTAATTGCATGCTGCAGCTACATGTAATTGCAATTGAATTTAAATGCAAATAGAAACAAGAATTGAAATTAATTTTGAATTAATTTAATTTAGTTAATAAGAAAAACTTGGACTTACGCTGTCAAAATTTAATAATTAAAAATCTTACGATACTCATCAGCGTACATGTAAATAAAAACTATATTAAAAATACATTACAAATTATTCCCAACGTTTCGTGCTCTTTCTAACGAGCCGTCTTCAGGGGAGAGAGTCCTTGACCTCCTCGGAGCGAAGTTTCCAACTGCACTTTCACGGCATCACAACTAAAAACATTACGGTAACTGATCATTAACACAACCAAAATCAGTACCGCGTTGGATATAGCGCCATCTGTTGTTAGGCTAACACACTACAATAGGAAACTAGGAAAACTCGAAATAAGCAGTACGCATGTATTTCTTTTAAAATATTCAACCAAACATTAGAAACTTGAAATGAAATATTGTCATTGACTCGTTTTTTCTTAGACTTATTTCTATGGATTCACGTATAAGGGCTTTAAGTGGGTTGGAATATTTAGAGATAATTTTTACATCGTCAAAATAAACTGCTTTGACACTGCCTTTAAATGCTAATCTAGATAAAGCTGTAGATAGTCTATTGAATTTTAAATCACTTTTATGTTCTTTAATCCTTTCAAACAGGCATCGTTTTGTCATTCCAATATATGAAGTTAATAGACCAGTATTGAGTTGAATAGGGATTTCGTAAACTCCAGGATGGAATAAAATTGGTAGAGGATCTTGCTTTCTGGTAATAGCTGCAAACAGATTATTTGAGGGGGAGGCAACAAGAAGAATTCTGAATCTATTGAAAATTCTCTTTAATCTTTCAAACATTGCTGGAATATAAGAATTTTTTCTGTAAGTAGGACGAGTTAACTGGGCGCTATGAGGATAACTATTGAACTTCTCAATTAATTTATGGATAACCTGTGGGTTATATCCGTGATCTATTCCAATCTTGACAATATGGTTCAGTTCATCTTCCAAAAATTCATCCGAACAAACAATATGTGCCCTCTTAATAAAAGAATTAAACGTAGACATTTTATAACCCCATGGGGTTGAAGCAGTAACGGGAATAATGCAATCTATTTTCATTGATTTTCTGAAAACTTTTCTTTTAAGCTTATTACCAGATTTTATAACTAAGACATCTAAAAATGGGAGGGTGTTATTGACTTCATTTTCTATGGTGAATTTAATATTGTCATCGAGATGATTCAACTCCTCAAAAAATTCCATTAAAGCTGGTTTCCCCTCTTCCCAAACTACAAAAACGTCATCCACATACCTTAACCATAATTTGGGTTTATGTTTGAAAGTGTTGAAAATCAAATCTTCCAAGGGTCTAAGCTTAAATTCGGCGAAAATACTTGAAACAGGTGACCCCATCGGTGCACCCTTATCTTGCTTATAATAATTACCGTTAAAATAGAATACATTACTCAGGTTAATTAAATTTAAACCTGCTTCTAACGAGGTTTTAATTTCTTGACTCAGATTATTTAATTTATCTATAGACTGGTTAATAGTATTCATAACTTCGGAAATATTTATGGAGGGGAAAAGCGAGACAATATCAAAACTAGCTAAAATAGTATTATCGTTAATCTCAACATCTGCAATCCTGTTTATGAATTCATCAGTAGAAGAAATAGAATATTTTGAAGATGGGATAACCATTTTTAGGAAAAAAGCATAAGCTTTATCAACATAATAAAGTGGGCCTTGGCATCTTGTGACAACCGGTCTGAATGGAAAATCTGGTTTATGATCTTTTATTCTAGCTGTAATCCTAGGCGTAACACATGTATGGTTAATTTTAATTTTATTTTTCATTCCATCGGGCCACTTACTATTTCTAAGAAGTTCTTGTGTTTTTCTGTAGATCCCAGTGTTGGGGCCTTTACTAAGGACATGACAGGACAACTGTTCTATACATTTTTCCATTTTAGTTATATAGGTATCTTGATTCATTAGTGCCAGTTTTTCAGATTTATCAGTTTTCATAAAACATAAATCCTTATCCCTTCTTAATCTAGAGATTATGCCAAGTTGTTTTTTATTCGCGTTACTTTGTTTCTTAAAATACTTTTTGCTTAAATTACATACCTTTAATCTCACAATGTTATTAGTAGGAATATCTTGAATAACGGCCTCTAATTCTGTGCAGATGTCCTTTGGATTAATGGAACCTTGAAAGTTATATTTGCCACCTAGAGATATCACTTCCTCTTCCTCTTTTGAAAAAGTTCTATTTGAAAAATTTACGAACTGAACAGGTTTGACTTGAGGGGGGTGATCAATTTCTGAATGCTTTAACAAAAAGTTGAGTTTCCTCTTATGACGTTCTGTAATTAAGTTCTTTTGTTTAAACCTGAGTCCTTCTATAGAATACAATAACTTACTGAAATGAGCTGGTTCAGTGACACTGGCTAATTCAAAATAAAGCTTATAAGTCTGACTAGAACAACTATCCAATAAAGCAAACTTCTTACGGATGTAGAGGTTAAGACAAGACCGTTCAAATTTCTTTTTAGTATCACCAAGTTGATTTATCACATTGTTACTATTAAATCTTAAAAATTTCGGAACTACGTTTAAGCGTTTGCATGACCGCAGAAATGTTATATTTAACCATTCACGGTCTAAACGTAAACGGGAAACTTTATACTCCTTGAAGGTCGTGTAAAAGTCCATCATACCCAGTCTCGGTAAATTTACAATAAGAAAAACTTGGACTTAAGCTGTCAAAATTTAATAATTAAAAATCTTACGATACTCATCAGCGTACATGTAAATAAAAACAATATTAAAAATACATTGCAAATTATTCCCAACGTTTCGTGCTCTTTCTAACGAGCCGTCTTCAGGGGAGAGAGTCCTTGACCTCCTCGGAGCGAAGTTTCCAACTGCACTTTCACGGCATCACAACTAAAAACATTACGGTAACTCATGTATTTTTAATATAGTTTTTATTTACATGTACGCTGATGAGTATCGTAAGATTTTTAATTATTAATTTAGCTACATTTCCTAATTCAATCAAGTTCAGTTAAATTAATTGTAATTAAATTATCTGCAAGTAAATCAATTGCGAATACATATGGATGATGTTACAATTGTTTTTTTATGCACCGTAAGAGGCTCTGCCCACTACGAACTGTGCTCGCCAACCCCCGTGAAGACCCTGAAGACTCTAAATACACGCTAATATACTCTGTTTTAAAAATATTCCCAGATTATGGAAGACTGAATGATATTATCACGATCAATAGCTGTCTATGATCGGGTTGCCATTCATTTCCCTTAGACTGAGGAAATTTTCGATTCCAAAGAGCTCTCGCGACAGCTGACGTCCATTTTCGTAATTGGTTAAGTCAAATCAATGTCACATTCTAAAATCAGCTTATATAAAAAGGGTAAGTAAAATATGGATTAGTGGACTTTGAGTATCCCTTGATCGTTTCATTAAAACACATTACAGTTCCTATGCTGAGAGCCTGTGTTCTCCTAGGGTTTTAGGTAGATTTCGTATGAAATACTACCTATTGGGATCGTTCCTATGTTGGAATTTCTGAAAACTTTTTGCAGATCTACACCGATCATGACCCCTAGAACCCAAAACCACCCTCAGTAAAAAACTTTATCTATCTATCTATCTATATATATATATATATATCAGTGGCGTGGCGTGAAAATTTTCGGTGGTCATCGCAATTATTTAAGTTTGTGGTGAAAAATGATTAACTCTAAATTCAATGGTTGAATGTTCAAAAAAGAAACTTTAAATCTTACCTTCACTTATACATGAACTCCAAATGTTCTGCTAAAACTGGATCGTAGAGTTTTAAAAGCTTATTAAGAGTTTTAAAATATTGCTTGGTCATCGCCGCATCCAGCGATGACCGGACGCCACGCCACTGATATATATATATATATATATATCACTTTCTTCTGGACACGATAACTTTTGTAATTCTGCACCAATCATTTCCAAACTGATACATAAAATCAATGGGCATAAAATCTCGGTCAAGTTCGTTAATGGGCAAAATCGGACCAAGGGGATGGAAATAGGGAGGGGTTTTGTGAAAACAGAAAACCCCCATAACTTCTTAATTTTTGCACATATCAAATCAGTTTAAAGTTTTCATTACTTCTAAAAATAGGGCCAAAAATTTATGTATCACAGATTTTTGATAAAGTTAAAAATGGGCTCAAGGGGCGCAAAAAATAGGGTTTTTGAGAGAAAAAAATTCATAACATCGTCAATTCTCAAGATATCAAATCCAATTAATTTTATTATAAATCTCCTTAACATTATCTACAATTTTATATTCACAAGTTTTTGATAGGACCAATTCGTACCGCAAAAAAAATTAAAAACGAAAACCAAAAGGGGGTTTGAAGAAGAAAAAAATCCATAACTCCGTCAATTCAAAAGATATAAAATCCCCATGAATTTATCATATATCTTCTTAATATTGTCTACAACATCTACATAGACAAGTTTTGGATAGGACCAATTCTTACAGCAAAAAAAAATAAAAATACATAGCGGTTGAAGAATAAAATCATCTTAGTAAGGGTGTATTCAAATCCAAACTGCTTATTTTCTGGCTCATTTTACAATTCATTTTTGCTCTCAAAGGCTTCCAATTGGTACGTTTTCTTACTCAGAAACTATATAATGTACCGTAATGGTCGATTTTTTAATAGAGGCAGGGTATATTTTTAAAAATGCTGTTAAGAAGGGCATTTTGAACCGAATTTACCGAAGCGGATTGTGTTGGAAAAATCATTGTATTAAGGATGCACTCAAATCCAAACTGCTTATTTTCTGACTCATTTTTAAATTCATTTTTGCTCTCAAACGCATTTAATTGGTAGATTCGCTTATTCAGAAACTATATAATGTACCGTAATGATCGATTTTTTGATAGAGGCAGAATATATTTCAAAAAATGATATCAAAGTGGGCATTTTGAACGGAATTTCCCGAAGCGATTGTGTTGTCCTTCTGAGAAAATAATTGTTTATATATCAAGTTTTAATTAATTGAACAAAAAATAAAAACACAGGTCGCTCATAAATCTCTTCAAAAATCACGTCAGCAAGTCTCATATTTTTTTTAATTAAAAATTAATCTGTAATTATGCCAGAAAATTTCGAGTTGTTGATCATGGAAAAGTATTTTTTTTAATACCGCCCTAACATGATTCTGATAAAACCAGCTATTATATAAAAATGAAATAAAAACTCGTCAAAAGCGGCCAGATAAAATTGTTAAAGTGGATTTATCTCTAATCATGATTTAGTTTTTGTTTGTGAAATTAGTATATTTGACTTCGAAATCTACCTCTGCCTGTAGGCCGGGCCGGCAGGGATTTTTTTTATATAGGGAATATTGTAATATTCTGGGTCTGTACATACATAATATTTTACATTATATTGCAATATATATTACGACGTCGTCGAGTTTTAGGATGAATTAATTATTGGAGAACAAATTATTAAGTGGACGTTAAACGAGTTTGTAGGGTATCCTTGGTACGATATGGGCAGAATTCGTCAGTTCGTCATTTTGACTGTACTATCACGTCATCGAGTTTCGTAAATTATTAAACAGGATGACGTGTTAGTACTGCCAAAGGGCAGAATGGTGCGCCTTTCTGCTCATATCTTACCAAGATATCACGAAGCAGATTGAAATATTTGTATTGTACTAATCAATAACTTTAATGTGTTAAAATTTCATGCCGAATTTCGATGACATGATAGTGCCACCAAAATGAAGAAATGGCGTCATATTCTGCCCATATGGTACCAAACTATCAGGAAGCAGATTGAAATATTTGTATATTGGACTAATCGATATCTTTGATGTATTAAAATTTCATGCCGAAACTCAATGTCATGATAATCCCATCAAAATAACGAATGGCGCTTCATTCTGTTCATATCGTACTAGTGGAAAATAGAGCAACTGAATAATTCAATTCGTCTTATTTTCCACTAGTAGGAGCTAGTGCTACGAGCGTAAAAGAAAATTGAGTAGAATCTGACATATTACTCTTTCTCTAATTTGGTTATGATTCCCGCATGAGGAAACTGAAAACCATTTTTCAAATAGTTTAGTTACTCCATTTTACACTGATCACGCCATCAGTGTAAGTGAAGCTTGAGTTTAATCGGTCCGACTTATTTTAATTTGGGTACGATTGTCATATTAGAAAACACGAAAAAAATATTTTTTAATATATAAGTTACTCTGATTCTTGCTAGGTAACGCTGAAAGAGTAAAAGGAAGTTGAGTTGAATCTGTCGTAATAATCAAGGATGTAATATGGGGCATACGGTAGTTTTCGCCATATACCTTCTGGATTTTTTTAAACCTTTGTATACGCTTTGTTTGTCAAGTAAAGCTATAGCGTATATTCTCTAGCTTCTAGCATATACGACCCTCTGGTTATTTTACGACTACGACTACAACACTGCTAATTATTTTTTACTTGATCCTTCAAGGAAATAGAAAAACAATATTTATTAAATTTAGTTACTCTGCTTTACGGTAGTAGGCGCTAAAAATTCTAAGAGTGGTGCATAGACCAAAAATTAATACCACCAGTGGTTGACTCGTAGGTTTATCATTGTGTTTGTCCTACAAACAAAGGTATGAAAACATAGAGGAGAGTTCTAGGACAAATACAATGATACGTCTACGAGTCAACCACTGGTGGTATTAATTTTTGGTCTATGCACCACTTCACTTCCGGCAGACATGGATCATTAGATTCCCATACTTCTACTCTTCCATAAAATAAAGGTTTTTTCTTGTGCTTGATAACATAGGTTTTTGAGCTGTCGGCTCTTGATCCCAGAAGCTTTTGACCCAGAAGCTTTGACCCAGAAGCTTTTGAATTAAAGAAGAGCATTATAATGCTCTTCTTTAATTCAAAAGCTTCTGGGTTCGAATCCCAGCTTGTGTATTTTTTCGCTCAGTTGGAAAAATTCAATTCGTGTGCTATCTTTACAAATCAGTATGATTGAATTAAAAATAATCGTGCATCTACGTACCCATTGTTAATGTTTAATGGAGTTCCATTACCAACTGTTTATTCTGTTGGGCTGTCTACATGGCAGATCAGTTGCTATTACCAATAAGGTTATCTGAGCTAAATATCCCCGCCGGTTGTCGGCCCATGTATCTCAATAGGTAGAGCATTGGCAACTTAAGGCAAATTGTTCTGGGGTTCGATCCACGGCTTGGGCATTTTTCGTTCAGTTGGAAAAATTCAATTCATATGATATCATTACCAATCAGTATGATTGAGTTAGAAATAATCGTGTATAATTCTATGGTACTTATTTCGCCTTCAGGGAGGTACAGGAATTTTTTCACATATAATACAAAAAACTGCTAAAACGGAATTGCATTAATTCGTTTATGGGGACACATAAATAAATATCTTGCTGAGGCTTTGAACCATCCGAAAAAGCGACACTCCAATCCAGTAATTACCTATACTAACGATTTTTTAAAAATCATTAATCATTATTTCTTTTAAAAACCTATCATTAATGTATTTTTTTTTATGTTTTACATTATTATAAAAAAAACATTATTAAACAAAACCGACAAAAAAGAAAAAATAAATCATTAAAACTTAGCTAAAAATGTAATTTTTCCTATTTTTTAAAATGTACAAAGGCTATCAACCAGTGATGGTGTAACATATGGACCCTATTCTTGTGACATCAAAGTTACGTGCTTTGGTGAAACATTTCCGACATCGCACAGTGGGGCAAAATCCCAAAAAGCTGGCCAAAAGTCGAAAAATAAAGTTACTATTTAGGAAATTTTCCCTATACAGATGACTAGAATAATGTTTGGAGGGACAGAATCTATATTTATAAAAAGGTTTTTGTTTTGCTTTGGCAACCTGTATCATTTCAAAAGTGACGCTTGGAGGATTATCATCTGAGGCGAACAAAAAGAGCAAAACAAAGGTTCCTCTAAACACGTGCTACATTTTTCCATATCATCCGATTTTAATGCTTTAAAATGGATTCACTCGATTATAGTGTGTACTTTTTTTGACCATGTTACAAAAATTATATTAAGTACGTATAATTTAGTAATTTCATGATTATTTTTGATAATTTTTAAAAAAATATATATTATTGTTTTACTTTCAAACATCAAAAAGTTTATAAGTTCCATGGTGTTCCACAACGACATATAATGGAAACAACTATTATCTAATGAATCATGAAAAATTAGCTGCCAAAAACTGCCATTTTTGTAACCACAAGTAAAATTATCATTTTTTAGTCGCTTCGAAAGCTAT
Organism: Maratus speciosus; assembly: GCA_963932465.1. Lineage (NCBI taxonomy): Eukaryota > Metazoa > Arthropoda > Arachnida > Araneae > Salticidae > Maratus > Maratus speciosus. Next base: position 142,913,157 of record OZ010787.1, on the reverse strand, counting down.
GACATTTATTACTTTTCACAGTAATTTAGCTGGCAAACATTTTTGAAATTTTTAGATCATTCAGTTTTGTGATAGATTATTATGTATTATATTACAAATAAGTATTATAATCATAAACATAAAGGAATTTCATAAGCAAGATTAGTAACAAAAAAATGAAAAGAATTCTCTATCATCGATACAATAGAAATACATTTTCTTAATTTTATAGCTAATAATTTTGTGCATTCTATCGTAATTAGAAGAATTATCTTGTCAATTGCAATCTTTGCCAGATCATACTGCAGCACCTATTTTATTAATGCAAACGGAAATTATTAAGAATCTAACTTCCGAAAACATTAGCAATCTGAATTTTATTTTCAAGTACGGATGTGATAGTACATCTGGTCAAAGTACTTTTAAACAAAAATTTAGCGTTGATGATGGTAGAAATTAGGTTCAAACAGCTTTTTCACTTCTCTAGTGCCAATAGAACTTAACTGTTGCGAATAATTTAGAAATCGTTATCTGGAAAAATTCGAGATCTTTAGGCTCATCAGAATCCATTTTTTTGCACGAAAATACGGAAGCTACTGTCAGTGAAATGGATTATATTACAGATCAGAAGAGTAAACTTATTCCTTTTAAAACAATCATTGATATAAAATAAGTAGGCGTTAATTACAAACTAGCTTTAACGATGATTGATTAAAATTTTTTTATTGTCATTACTAGTAATTTGTCAACTCAAAGTTGATACCTATATCAGGCAACTTCAAACCAGTTTAATAATCTTGATGACATTTTAAAACTAAAAGGGAATGAAAATCATTTACAATTCGGGATGTCCACGTCACATGCCTGTATAAGATCTTTTGAGTGTAGCTTGCATTTGGCATGCAAACGAATATGAAGGAATGGCAAGGTGCACTCCTGACGAGTATAAAAAAATTAAAATTGCAAAAGAAAATTTACAAAAAAAGATTTCGTTTACAATTAGGACTTCTCGTCGATAAATCAAAGCTTGGATTTGGAAGCACAAACAATTACAATACAGCTCGTCTATTCTTTAAAAACGCAACTATTTCTGCTTCCATAAGGAGCGTAGGCGAAGATTTGATCAAACGATTCCACGTCATATTACAAGTAATTTCTTAACATTCATTTGAACAATTTCGATTATTATTGCTCACAAACAGCTTGTAAATTCGTCGAATTGTATTCCTAGTTCTATATGCCAACTTCAGTGCACAAACTACTTATTAATGGCACAGAAATAATAGCTTCCCCATTATTGCCTGTTGGGCAAATGTCGGGAGACGCTCAAGATTCGTGCAACAAATTGCTGAAAAGGTTTGGAGAAGATTTCTCCCTAGAATGCAGTAGGATATAAACAATGGAAGATTTTTTTGTGGCTTTTAATGGTATCAGATCCCTTCATTTCAAGCTTACGTAAATTACCATCGAAGAAACTAATAACCTTACCTCTAGAGGCACAGAAACTTCTGTAAAATATTTCGACACCTCTCCTTCTGAAGAGTCTACTTAGTATACTACAGATGATTCAGAAGATGAATTTTAGAATATCCTTTCGTTTTATTTTAATAATATATAGAAATTAAACCTTGTAGTATTTTATTTTTCATTAATGTACTTAATTGTATGTCATAAATAATTATTCATCTTTTAATTTCGATTACATCTTAGTTCGTTGAAAATACCTTGTAACGTTTAGCCTCGAAACTTTTTAATTTCAAAACTCGAAATATTTTATTTAAATCTAATTGTTTTTATTTTTAATTCGCCATTTTTTTAAATTTAATTTTTTAATCGTACCTAGCATCCTCAAAAGTGATAAGAATCTTCAAATTATTCCGACAAATTGTTTTTTCGAACCTTGAGGGGTTAATTTATCAAAAGTGTGGTACCTGTATACGAAATTTCATAGAAATGGAATAACTCTCAAAGCATTTTAAGTCCTCCAGCCCCACCAGTGGCCGAGAGGTTCTGCTCTCGAAGCTGGTAGACGGAAGGTGCTGGGTTCGATCCCAATCGCGCTCGTCGGCCTAATCGTTCGGAGTTTTCGTGGTTTTCTTCGAACCTTGGTTCTCCAAGCGTTAATACGGGTTAGGTTCCCTTAGAAATACCCCCACGAAGGGCACTCCTCCCCCTCAGGGCCTATATCCCTAGTGTTGATAATTGGCCGTCAAAAACACAAACAAACAAACAAATTTAAGTCCTCCATATTACGAGCCGTTAATTCCCAAATTGGCTCAATCGAACTCAGCAATCTGATTGGCTAAAACTGATATTTATATAGTAGATAATTATATTTATTTTCTTATGAAGTAGTGTAATGTAAAATAGAATGCAATTATAATGACTTAAATTGATTTATTTTGGTAAATTTGATCAAAATCACAGTAAACTAATCCAAAATATTAGTATTAACAAAGGACCAGATTGCTGAGATCGGATGAGCCAATTTGGGAATTAACGGCTCGTCTCCATATTGGATCCGCCATTTTGTATTTTGCAATTTTAATTTTAGAATCGAGATCAGCATCCTGAAAAACATCAGTGTACGAAATTTAATGGCATTTAAATAACTTTTTCATATTTTGGCCACCTTTTCGAGATTTTGACCCACTGTGCATCGTAGCCATTAATTATACAACGACTCGTTTCGTAACTCATGGCTGCATGCCATAGAAAAGTAACGAAGCATATTCTTGTGACGTGAGGTCACGTGCTTTGGGAACATTGCCGAAATCACAGCCTCGAAGCCAAAGGGAGAATGGACTTTATTCCAAATCGGGGTTCGAGGCTGAAAAAAGTCACGTGATACCGGTAATTTATACAAAGAACTTCTAACTGATAAGAAGGGAGGCTACTACTGCTTTCCGCATGAACTGTTTCACTGGCTGGCGAGGTTTTTTCATTACGTCTACGGAGCCTTCCCTTTACGCTAGAAGTTTTTACCTTGACCACGTGATCAAAACGTAGATTGAATATCCTCCATAGGGTCCATTGCCTATCTAAAAGCGAAATCCACTAACATGTTAAAAAGGAAATCCCCTAACAGGTGGTTTCCTCCGCTCACAGGAAAAGTTTGTAAACTGTCATTACAGTTAGGTTACAGGGCCTAGAATATATAGTGCGGAAATCGATTGTCCCTGTAAAGCCGGGAACCCACATGCGGAAAAATACGACGGAATTGGACAGCGGAACGGCAAATTGACCCCATATTTGCCGCGTACAAATGCGAAAACGCAGCGGAATTGTAGTTAAACATGTTTTAACTTTTTCCGTTTTCCGCGACGGCATCTTTAGAAATCAACCAATAAGAACGCTTCTCACTATTTCGTCACTTGTTCTCACGTCGAGGCTATCGAGAAAGACAGGCTACCGCGGTGGGTCCGATTCTTCCTTTTTTACAGACCGCTGGAGTCACGTGATGCTCTTTTCGAACACATTCATTGGTGCATTCGAGCATCACGTGACTCCAGCGGTCTGTAAAAAAGGAAGAATCGGACCCACCGCGGTAGTCTGTCTTTCTCATTAGCCTCGTTCTCACGTGCAGCTGATTTTTTTCTTTTTCTGAAAACATAGCCAGGCCAGCGAAAAACGCAACTGCGATTCTCATTTCCAAGTCGGAAATTTGGCGTAGCGGAAAATTTGCCGCTGCAGATTTCCGTCTTATTTTTCCGCATGTGGGTTCCCTGCTTAATACTTAAAAAAGCGCTAAAATATTGTATCCCTTAAATGTGCAACGATGCTGCTGAAATATAAAGATCGCAGAGACATCAGCAGGATATTTTCTAAAACTGCAAGAATATTGCTGTCCATACAATGTAATACTAAAATCCCGCAGATATCGCTGCGATCGACTCTTTGGATTTCAGCAGTATCGTTGCACATTTAAGGGATACCAATTTTTAGCATTGTTTGGATAGCATATTTCCACACTATGTATTCTAGACTCTGTAGTCAAAGACTTTTAAGATACATAGACCTGCAAACTGTCAGTTTAACTGAGGATTTTTTATCACAGCTGTTGTACGGCAGTATATATGCTTTATATTTTAATTTACCTAAGAAAATGCTTTTATAAGCGTATTTTTTCATTGCGGATCATTAAGTATTAGTCTAACCTATTTCATTTAGTCCTTTTTTTAAAAAAAAATACCTTATTATTCATCAATTTTTTTTGTTTTCTTCGTATAGCAAGTAAGTATTTCAATAAACATCCTCCAAGGATAAAAATATAGTGTTACTTTCGTTAATATGCATTTTTTTAATTACCTTTTTGCATATAAATTAGTTTTTAAAACGTAGATTTCTTTACAAGTAATTTAAAATTTTGTAAATTGCTATATTATGTTACAGTTACTACCTTTAATCTGAACTTCCCTACCAGTTACTTTTGTAAGTCAAACTTAAAAAAAAGTGGAATTATAATCTTTAACAATATGTTTCCATATAAATTTCGACTTTATTTAGGTTTATAAGGCATGTTAAAATTAGATACTCTTTTCCAAACATGCCATCCATAAAATTATTAATAAATCGCTTTATTTAACTTTATTACTGAAAATTCAATATTTATAATTCATATTTAGATATAAAAAATAGCTTCATGTAAAAACAATATGCCATAAACTTCATATATATTGATAAAAATTCATTTTTAAGCTCATTCTAGCCATAGCACTTAATGGTAAATAACCACAGCTGACGTACAAACCTCGCGGTTCAGGTGTTTCAATTTACTTCAGATGGCTGCCATGATTTCGCATACTTTTGAATGGGAATTGCCGGTCTATGTATCTTAAAAGTCTTTGGCTGTAGTTAGGGGATTCCGATTGTGGCCATTTTTTTCCCTCTCATTTCTACAGATTTTCACAAATATACATTTGACTGTGAATCATTTGGTTCTACAATTCCATATGCTTTTTTCCCCTTTAAACCGTATTTTTAAAACCCTTTAACGTCATTTGACCGAGCTGTTTTCAACTGGCGAGTTTGTTTTTCTGACAGGCAAAAATCTACAAACAAGTCATCATCATTTAAGACCTACTCCATGCCAAAAACTTCTGAGTGTGCGCGCGGCATTTACTGTACTTCTGAACAGGCCCTAGGTTGAGGTTGATGGTGAATGCGAGTATAAGTGAGTTTCTGGAACTCACTTGTACTAACGCCCCCTAGATAAAGGAAAAATCCTTGACACGTGTTAAGAAAACGTCACATAAATCACATGTTGTATTTTCCATTTTATTTGCATATTATAGCTATATCTTATATCTATATCTCAGACCTAAGTGTTTTAATACTTGATATAGGCCCAGATCCAGATAGATTTTCGCTATTAGCTAGTCGAGATTGACCAATCAGAAGCCAGCCTTTTTGCGAACTTTTCGCTGCTAAAGGTAAACAAATTTTGACAGGTGTCAAGGCGGGGCTTATTTCTCTAACTGCGAAAATTACGCAAAAATGCTGTCCAGTTTCAGAAATAAGCTCCACCTTTCGCAATAAGCTAAAATATACACCTGGAGTGTGCGTCAACCTGCCGTTTTCAGTTTTACTGCTTCAATTTTCAAATGATATTTGATTTTTAATAATTTATTTTAATTATTAAGGATAGATAAGTGCGCTGACAACTTTTTCACATTGAAGTATTTTCTATTATTGGACTAAAAATTGAAATATGCAGTTTAATGGGTAAAGTTTTCATTTTTTTTTGTATTCGTTAACCATGTTTTCTGTATAAATCTACGATTTTTTTACAAGCCCGTATTAGTTTTTTCAGAAGCAGACTAGTAAGAAGTATATAAAATAAATTAAAAATAGCAATATTCAATCTCGAAAACTTATAATTCATCCATTTCATAGTAGAAATATTTCCCGGCGGTATGCCATCAACCAAAGCAACTGAAAATTCTATCATCTCTCCAGGTCGTAATTGAGCTCAGCAATTTTCTGCTCATGTGACAGTTGGAAGGAGGAGTTTAAAGTTAATTTTCGCAATTAACTTTTTTCGATCAGTAAAACAGAGAAAACTTCGCAACTAGTTTTTTGCTATTTCGCGTGAAAATCTGCGGATACTCAGAGATGCCGCAAGTAGAGTTGCAAAAAACCCGCAGATTTTGAAGGACGGGAATAAACCCGGGAATTTTGGGGAATAATCCCGGAATTTTGGGGAATATTGGAAATTTTGAAGGAGTTTTGAAGATAAACAACACCAGTTATTTTTCAATTTGAAATTTTTATTTTAAAGAAATTTCAGGGAAGAAATGTTCCAAAAAGATAGATTTTGTGTCATGAATTCACAAAACTTATGATTTTACAGATTAAGTCTTTATAATTTATAAGCTTTACAACAATGGCGGCTGTAAATAGGTGAGGATTTGAATGTTTCTCTTAAAAATAATTTTTTTAGTTTCTGTTGGCTCGCATATCTCTTATTCAAGCATACTTTATATTAATTTTTTAACAAGTTGCTTTGTATTTTTGCATTGATTTCATTTAATTTTGTTCATTTTCTTTTTTGTTTACATTCGTTGATTCGAAGAACAGAGGTGAAGTTTATATTCACGTTAGGGAAGATGAATCTCTGATCTGCCTCTTTTAATTTTTACTTATGGACGATTAAACTACCAAATTACTTATGATATTTTCATTTCTCTTACTTAATATTTCTGCAGTTTAAGCCTGTATTTCGTTAGTTTTCATGTAAACCGGGCATTTTTTTTAAATATTTTATGTTATTAGTTTTGTTTACATTGGCAGAAATTGAAATCATTTAAAATAATAAATTAAAAATTTTTCATGCTTAAAGCTTTCTAAAAATTCCCGGAAATTTTCAAAATTTCCTTCCCAAAAAACCCGGTTTAAAACCGGGAATAAACCCGGTTTTTTCCACCCTTTGCAACTCTAGCCGCAAGCAGCGAAAGCGTAAAGTTCGCAGTGGCATTTTCGCAATCTCACTTGAAACCATGGAAGAGATCAATGGGTGTTGCATTTGTGAGCGTTCATTGTAAGAAAAATCGCAGAATTTTTTGTTATTCGACGATTGCCAAGATGTAAAAAACTCATCTGTTGCGTTTAAGAGATAGAAGAAACTAGGGATGCACCGAATATTCGGTATCTATTCGGTATTCGGCCATACTATAGAATATTCGGTTAGGCGGAATATCAAACAATTCGGTAGGCTGAATATTTGGTTTGGCCGAATATCAAACTATTCGGTATGCCGAATATCGAAATATTCGGCCAGACCGAATACTTAAAAAACCTTTTTTTTTATCAATTAAAGAAGCTTTAAAACTATCCTTTTCTTAAATAACGCCGAATATTCGGTATTCGGCCGAATAGTCACTATTCGGCTGGCCAAATATTCGGTATTCGGTTTACCTGTTTGCTGAATATTCGGTATTCGGCCAAAATCTCTATTCGGTGCATCCCTAGAAGAAACTCATTTAATTTTAATGAAACTGGTTTCAAATGTCGTTTCAGATTATCAAAAAGAGGACACTCTATTGTTATGCGAAGAATTAAAGCTTCTAATGAATGAATACCATACAGGATATTCGGTTGAAATGTAGGTAAAAAATATCTAAATAAGATAGAACAGATAAAATACATGTGTTAATAAAGATAGATGTGCTCATGTGTAACATGATTGTAATGGATGAGCATTCATAGCCAGAAATTTTGGGTGGGGGGCACAAATTCTTATTAAATTTAATGCATACATATACAGTGAATTCTCGATAAGTCGAAGTCTGATTAGTCGAATATTAGTCTGATTAGTCGAAGTTAACACGAAGTCCCGACCCCTTTATTACAAATCAATGTTAAATTTTCTCGTTTTGTCGAAGTCCACATCTTTTAAGTCGATTTTTTTTCAGAAAGAGAAATAACAGTAATTGGACTAATTTCTTAATTTTTCAGCCATAGCTGAAAAATGTTGACACTTTCTGTTAGATAAAACTTTTCTGAACTCCTTCGCGGCCTTTGAAGGACGCTATTTTTACGTCCCACCAGGCTTCCCACCTTGGACAATGAGAAGAGTCTGCGAGTTTACAATTTCGGTGGCAATCGTTTCCCCTCCCCCATTCATTTCTCCTTTACGTATTCCCTTTTCTCAACTCTTAGGTGACTTAGTGTATTCTAATTTGCCAAATTTCTCACGCTTTTATGGAAGGATTTTTTTTAATCTTTCGATTCCATTATAGATATTTCATTCGGGTTCTTTCTTTTAATTTTTCTGCTGAGTCTTGTCATTTTAGTGTTTATTGCTTTCACATCGTGATACATTTTTTGTTGGGTCTTTTAAAATATCGAAGCGGAAATTAGAAATTCTTACTTTAGAACAAAAAGTAAATTTGATAAAAGATATTGAAAACAATCCTAATTTAATGAAAAAGATCTAGCCCTGAAATATGGTAGCCCTCGCAACACTATCTACCATACTGATAGAACGCATTTTCAAAAGACGTAAGTCAATTGTCGACACAAAGTGCAAAAGGATGAAGACGTGTGCCTTCTCAGATATCGAAACAGACCTCGTAAAGTGGTTTACATCTTATAGTTCACAGAGGAGTGTAATTCCTTTAAGTGGTACGATGTTACATGAGAATGCTTTGGATTTCACAAAATTCTTGAATGTGTAAGGATTCCCTGAGAGCATGGGATGACTAGAAAAATTTAAAGCCACGCACAACATTGTGTTTCGGACATTAGACACTGAAGCAAAAGATGTGTCTGATACTCTGTTTGATGAATGGAAGACAGCTGCATTACCCAAACTTCTTGCAGGCTATAGTGCGGACAACGTTTACAATATGGATGAAATGGGAGATTTTAACAAATGTTTTCCTAAAAAGACAATGATGCTTAAGGGATAATCATGTTCCGGTGGAAAGTTAAGTAAAGAACGTTTAAATGTGCTTGTTGGAGCAAATGCTTCTGGAACAGAAAAATTACCTTTACTGATCATCGCTAAATACAAAAATCCTCGCTGTTTCAAACATAAAAAGTCACTTCCGGTAGAGTAAAGATCCAATAACAAGGTTTGAATGACACTGATATTGTTCGAGGAGAACATCAGAAATTTAGATGTAGTGTTTCATGCAAAAAAGCGTAAAATGTTGATATTCGTTGATCCGTGTACATCCTTCCGTGGATGTGGCTTCTTTGCAAGCAATGCGCACTCATGTGTTGTGAATGAAAATCTACATGATCAAGTTATTTCTGAAGATGACGATAATGAGTTTTTCAATATTGACGAAAATGTCGCAGTTTACGGAGAAATTAGTGCTTCAGATATAGTTGAATCAATGAAAAAGGTGGAGAGCGATCCTGAGTCTGAGGATGATGAGGAAGTAAATATCGTTTCACCTCCAAACAATCAAGAAACACATGCGGCAATGACGACACTACAGCAATCTCTACAGTAGAGACGGTGTGGACAATTCTCTTTTCCTTTTTTAACATACTTTCTGACATGTGAAAGACAAAAAAGTTTCTTCAAACAGTCATAATTAACAAGTTTTTTTTCAGAAAACTTGAGTTTGTAAGTACCTTATATGTAGCATTAAATTATATATCTATTTAGCGCTCATTTTGCAGACTCCTTTATTATAGTATGATTGCAATTCCTATGTATATGATTGAATTATTTTTCATATATTTTCTGTATGTATTTAAGGATTTTTGATAAGTCGAACTTACGATAACTCGAATATTTTTGCCGGTCTCTTCGAATTTGACTTATCGGGAATTCACTGTATATACAGTAGGGTGGTTCAAAAAAACTTTTTTTGAGCTAGAGTCCAGGCCACCCCCTAACTTTTTTAGGCTCATCAATAGTATATTACTGGAAAATTTTTAGTTTCTTACTCAAATTCTAAGAGGGTGCTCAATGACCCCACAATTTAACATTAGCAGAAGCATAGGAAATGAAACAATATTTTATACTTCAGAAATATTTAATTTTTCCAGAAGTTTTTAGAAGAAATTTAGTTTGTTATATTATTTATATTTGTATTTAAATATTTCTGAAATATTTTATTATATGTAGCAATATTTCTGAGAATTATTTACATGATAAAGTTACAGACAACACTAAACCCTACCAAGAATTCTACCAACTCTTTTTACAACCAAATGAAAACAATTTGTCAGTGAAACATTTAATTTTTCATGGTAATTTTTATTTTAAATATTTATCTTATAGATTTTCAAATTCTGCATCTGGTGCAAACGAAAGGTGACAAATAAAAATAACATTTAAAATAAATTTACTTATTTATTGCCAGTTTTTACTTTTAAATAAGTATCAAGAAATATATTTAGGTTACATTACTTACATTAAATATTAATCTATTGTTATGGGATGCTAACATGATTCATGTTACAGTTAATAAGACAAACAATAAGCCTAATATGAAATAAAATAATCACAAAATTTGTGTATTAATCAACAATATTAATTTTATGAAAAATAGCCATTCGTTTCTGTTCAAAGAAATTTCAATGCTAAAAATTTGCAATCGCTCCAGTTTCAGCTTGCCTTAGTGATGAAATTTTTCTGATTGGTCTAAGATCAGTAGACCAATTGACTAGATTTAAACAACTATGACAAGACAAATCCTTCAGCGTGTTCTTTATCAGTTGAAAGAATCAAAATTGGTACAATATGTTAGTCATTTGACAGTTAAAGAATCAATGCAGATATTGCGGATCTGAAATTCCTACAAAACAAAAGAAACACATACATAATTAAGAAAACATTCATTCTCATTGGCTTTTGTTAAAGAAAAACAAAGTTCTTTTTCTACAGTCCAACAATAAAGAGTGGTTAGATATCTTGGACTATTTTCTTTGATATTGCTTATGAAGGAGTTATGAAAATAATAAGAATTAAAGAAGATTCTAATTTTCTTCAGGATCAAAGAATCAATTGTAAAATGTATATAGGTTTAAAAGATAAAGAGTTACCGAAAAAAGTATGAACGTTTTCTTCAGAGAATAAAAGCATTAGCCTCTTTACTTTCAGCTACCATCTGTTCATCCAATATTTATCTAAATAGTGTAATGGAAAACTCTGAGCCTTCAGACGATGAATTTATTCCAACACAGTTAAAGATCCTGAAAATTATCTATCAACAGGCAAAAAGATTGCACTTTCTGCTAGAGAAGTGATGGAACATCACATGTCTGAGTGTTCTGATGACTTCATAAGACTTTCTCTCTTTTCTGACGGAATTTAAACGGAATAAGACAAATTGTTGTAGAACGATTTACATTGATGCAAGCCCTTAAGAAGTGTTATGTAAGATGAGAACTTGAGATTTTTAAAGATGGTGGTGTACGACTGTCAGACCTTGCAACTAGGACAACAGATCTCTTACCTCGTATGAATATAAGAAAATCAATGTTAAGCTTTCTCCTGAAAAATGAAATGACAGCGATGACTATCCCAAGGGAAAAGAATGGCTTCACAATTTACAAGCAGTGAATGACAGTCCAGAACAAGGGGTTAAGCTTAATGGAGATTTCAATAAAATCATAACAAATTATGAAGATTAAGGATAATGTCAGACGAACGCCATTTTGCACGCTTTTTCACTTACGTATTATCCCTACACAATGCTAGCGGCATTGTGTAGGGAAAATACGTAAGTAAAAAAGTGTGCAAAAAGATGTCCGTCTGACATTAGTCTAAAAGCAATTCTTGCTGCAGGTCATAGAAGCCAACAGAAAATGATCAGAAACAACGAAAAAATCGGTTTTAGACACTATTTTGTATTATTAAAGACCAAATATAATTACATTTCTAGTTTTTACTTCTATATTGTTTTATTCTTTTCCACGAAATTAATTTTGGAGGTCTTTATTTTTTTTTTAAACAAATATATAGAAAAATTTGAATGAAATACACAAACTTATCAAGTTAGTGGGTGTTGAGCACCCTCTTGCAGTTGAAATACGATGTTCAAATTCTGCCAGAATATTACTATACACAAGTCTAAAAAAATTGAGGGGTGGCCTGGTATATTAGTGAAAGTTTATTTTTTTACATAGACAGCTGAACCACCCTAATATACAGTGTGTCTGAAAAGTCTGGAAACGGTCGAATAACTCAAGAATACACGTCGGATTGAAAAGCAGAACAATACGTGTTACATATATTTTTTAAAAAAAGCTAATCAGTGGTATCAAAGTTGACCCCAACTCCAATCCCCCAGGGGTTGGAGACAGGGTCCAACTTTGAAATCTTGAACGAGAACCACCATTTCTTTTTTGCAGATTCGGATTCTACGGGAACTTCCCGAATGTACTTTCCGATCCGTATGAAAATCATTCCCCCGGCCTGGCCCGCAGGACCGAAACTAGGGGGGAGGGGCACAGGGGGCATGTGCCCCGGGCGACAGAATGAAAATTTCGTTTGTCGATTTTTCTCACATATATGTTATTTTCTCACATAAATGTATTATGCTTTTTCTAAATTGTTTACTTAGTAAACAATAAAGTTTTGTTGCAGCATTCTGATGTGTTTCATAATCTTCTTTGACGCATGAATTTTCATTCTTGCTAAAACTTTCCAAGAGCGTTAAAAAGCGTTTATGAATTCGGTTTGTGTATCTGTCTGCAGTTTATTCGTGCTCTAACTCGAGTAAATATATTCGGATTGCCATGTAATTGAGGCTTCCCATTGAAAATATATTATATTTATAGGGGCACTCAAAAGTATTACGTTACATTATAGTATATGAGAAAAAATAATTTGCAATGTATTTTTCACACTTTTCAAAACATAATGAAGTATATATGAATTATTGAACTGCATTACAAAAACCTTTCTTTAAAATGTTATGTATACCACTTATAGTTCATTTACAGGGGCACACAAAATTATTCCGTAATGTTATGGTCTATGAGGTAAAATGGTTTGCACTGTTACTAACATAACGAAATTTATATGTGTTTCCGAGTTGCACTAAAATATGCTTTCTGTAGAATAGGAAGGTACAGCAATACCCCCGGTAGCACAGCAATATCGGGTACAGCGATTTTTCAATATCGGCCAATATCGGTGAAGGCCGGACCGGCCGATATTGCATGGCTAACCTTTTTACATTCTTCTATCTTTACAAGTAGAAAGTATTGGATTCGTAAAAATTTTCGACTTTCGGTTTTCAACGGATTTACATGTTTTAGCGGTCAGAGATTCCGAAGAACATGTTTTTACAAAATGTCTGTCTGTCTGTATGTGACGCAAATTTTGTGGGCGCTCTATCTCAAGAACTAAAGCACGGAATTTAATAAAAATTTATATTCAGTTAGTCCCTGATATAAATTGGTGCTGATTAGTTTTTGGTGTAAATCTCTCAACAGGTGGCGCTGCTATGCCACATTCTTCAGGATTTCCGCAATAGCTCAATCTCCAGAACTAATGCACAGATTTTCATCAAACTTCAGATTCAGTTAGTCCTTGACATGAGTTGAACTTTTATATTTTTTGGTGTACATCGCTCAACAGGTGGCGCTGCTATACTGCATTTTTTACGATTTCCGCAATAGCTCTATCTCAATAACTAATGCTTGGATTTTCAACAAACTTCAAAATAAGTTAGTCCTTACCATGGATTGACATTTTGTACATTTTGGTGTAAATTGCTCAACAGGTGGCACTGCTATGCTCCATTTTTCAGAATTTCCACTATAGCTGTATCTCAAGAACTAATGCACAAATTTTCATCAAACTTCAGAATAAGTTAGTTCTTGACATGATTTGACATTTTATACATTTTGGTGGAAATCGCTCAACAGGTGGCGCTGCTATGCTGTATTTTTCAGAATTTCCACTATAGGTGTATCTCAAGAACTGATGCACGAAGTTTCATCAAACTTCAGAATCAGTTAGTCCTTGTTATTTTATACTTTTTATGTAAATCGCTCAACAGGTGGCGCTGCTAGGCTGTTTTTGTGATTTCCGCAATAGCTCTATCTCAGGAACTAAGTGTTGTTTATGTTTTGGTGCAAATCGCTCAACAGGTGCGCTGCTATGCTGCATTTTTCAGAATTTCCACTATAGCTCTATCTCAGTAACTAATGCACGAACTTTCATCAAACTTCAGATTCATGTATACCTTGATATCAATTAGTGCTGTTTATGTTTTGGTGTAAATTGCTCAACAGGTGGCGCTGCTATGCTACATTTTTCAGAATTTTCGCTATAGCTCTATCTCAAGAACTAATGCATGAATTTTCATCAAACTTTAAATTCACATATACTTTGATATGAATTGGTGCCTGATTGATGTAATTTCTTGGGCTATTTAAATGATTTAATTGACGTGATTTATATAGAAGAAAGGTTTGTAATGGCCGCAACATACTAGTTTCCAATATCGGGGAAAGCCGGACAGGGCGATATTGGTCAAAACTGGATTCGGCATTATAAAATGGCAAAGCTTTTTACTTTCTTCTATCTTTACAAGAAGAAAGTATTGGATTCGTGAAAATTTTCGACTTTTGGTTTTCAACGGATTTACATGTTTTATTAGAGGTCAGAAGTTCCGAAAATCACGTTTTTACAAAATGTCTGTCTGTATGCATGTCCCACAAATTTTGTAGGCGCTCTATCTCAAAAACTAATGCACGGAATTTAATAAAAATTTATATTCAGTTAGTCCCCGATATAAGTTGGTGCTGATTAGTTTTTGGTGTAAATTGCTCGACAAGTGGCGCTGCTATGCAGCATTTTTCATGATAGCTCAACCTCCAGAACTAATGCACGGATTTTCATAAAACTTCAGATTCAGTTAGTCCTTGACATGAATTGACGTTTTATACATTTTGGTGTAAATCGCTCAACAGGTGGCGCTGATAGGCTGCATTTTTTGCTATTTCCGCAATACATCTATCTCAGAACTAATGCTTGGATTTTCAACAAATTTCAGATTCAGGTATACCTTGATATAAATTAATGCTGTTTATCTTTTGTTGCAAATCGTTCAACAGATGGCGCTGCTATGCTACATTTTTCAAATTTTCCGGTATAGCTTTATCTTAAGAATTAATGCACGAATTTTCATCAAACTTCAAATTCAGATATACTTTGATATGAATTGGGGCTAAATTGATGTAATTTCTTGTACTATTTGAATGAATTAATTGACGTGATTCATATAGAAGAAAGTTTTGTAATGGCCACAGCATACTAGTTTTTTTTTTTTTTTTTCCAACATAGGAAGATATTGATTATCTGTCTTGGCATAGTATTGGTAATCAATATCTCTTTATATTAGGGAGGGAAATGTTAGCCATTCTATATTAATGAATCCAGGTTTGAATACATATGTATATAAAATGTTTTTAAATTATTTAAAATAAAATTTTTATTTGGCTGATATAGAAATATATATTTATATATAATATATATATATATATTGATGATATAGAAAATCAAATTTTTAAATTCACTTTCACAATAATGCAGAAAATATCTAAAGGACGAATTTTATGTATGTTGAGTGACAATTTGACAAATGATTAGTGATGGAAATGCTCTGAAATAACCTAGAAATTGTTTGGGGGAAAAAACTTTTCTTTTTTCGAAGGTATTTATTTTTTTTTTTTAGTAAAATTGAAATACCGTTAATAAAATAATTTATTCAAAATTTTATAATAGGTACATTAGGGTGTTTTTTAACTTTTTCTTTTCATGTTCAATGTTCTACTTGAAAACATTAACTTGTAAAATTGATAATTAAATGCTACTTTTCATTTAAAAAACAGTGATATGCAAAATTATACAAATTATTGCATTTTGTGGAAATGGTAAGGTTGAAAGTGTAATATAGTATTACTTGTATAAAATTATTTTTATTACCAATTTTTAATTTTTTTTTTTTTTTTTTTTTTACATAATAGAAATATTCAATAATTATTAAAAATATGTAGCTGAAAGAATTTATTCTTTTCTGCCCTTAACATAAATATAAATCTTCACATTGTTTAATTGTATTTATATATACACTTTGCCCCCCCCCCTCCTTTTTTTAAAAATCTTTTGCCACAATTTAGTTGAAAACATTTTGTGTTAACTCATTAAAGCCGGTTGGCAAGAAAGCTTGTCGTGTAAGATGAACAAAACTTTTAAATTCGAATACCAGTATTTTAATTTGGAATTTTTCACATTATCTATTTGCAAATTTTGGGCTATTAAATAATTCAAAATTACAATGAGGAAAAACTGGTGTCAAAGAATTAAAAGAAATGTAAAAGAGGCTCGTTGTCAATGGGTTAAGGGGGCTAGTCACTCAGCTTCGGAATTCTCCTCCGTAATGTTAAATCTATGGACTTTTGATGGATTTGTATATTTAAAATATCTTCTCTCATATTTTTAACATCTTTTTTCTGTGTACTCTTCTTAAAAGATGTCTCTTTTTTTCTTAGTTTTCAAAGTATTTCTAAATTCTATGCTGAATTTAATATTTTATGTGTTAAAAGCATGCAAACTATGAGTAAGCTTTTAACACTTCCTATAAAATTAAGGCTATACTTTAGAAATATTTTGAGAACTAAGAAAAAAAGAGACATCTTTTAGGAACTGTACACAAAAAATAGAAGTTAAAAATAGTAATTTCCCCGAGGAGATATTTCAAATATATGAATGCACCGAATGCCCAGACTTTACATCAGTAAGAGGAAATCGGAAACTGAGTGACCAAACCCCTTAAGTTACATATTCAAAAATCGGCCTGTGTTGTTTCTTGAGACAAATTATTCTAATATTAAAAAAATATTAAAGCATTAATAAAATTCGAGAGTTTCCAATTTCTAAAGACATTCAATTAACGCAGAACAAAATTTATATTTTATTCTTATGACAATTTTCAACTTGAACTTACCGACTCTACAATGCTGGGGGATGAATACTCTGTTGGAATACCATGTTTATTTTCACTCTACAATCTGATCTTTTTCATGTTCAATATTCTACATAAAATCATTAACAGGGGTCGATGCAGGTTTTTATTCTTGGGGCCCATTTTGTGAAAAGTAAGTTATTTTTGTGAATTTTATTATATTTTTGGGAAAAGTAACATTTTGTAACGAAAGTTGAAATCCAGTTACTCAAATTCAAACCAAGAATTTATTAACAAAAACTTCTTTAAATCTCCTTGCTAAAGATTTTTTCTTTTTTGTGAGACCTGGTTTTATTTACAAATTACACATTTTAAAATAGTTTTTATGAAAAAGAATTTTACTAAGTGGCCTATTTTATTAAAAGGAGTTTTGTGAAGGGGCCTATTTTATTAAAAGGAGTTTTGTGAAGGGGCCCATTTTATTAAATTTATTTTTGTGAAGGGGCCCATTTTATTAAATTTATTTTTGTGAAGGGGCCCATTTTATTAAATTTATTTTTGTGAAGGGGCCCATTTTATTAAATTTATTTTTGTGAAGAGGTCTATTTTATTAAATAGATTTTTGTGAAAGGGCCCTAAACAGCCCCCAAATTTTGCCTGGATTGACCCATGATTAACTTGTAAAACTGATAATTAAATGCTACTTTTCTCATTAAAAATAAAAAGTCATATCCAAAATTATATCATATACTAATTTGAGGAAATGGTAAGGCTAAAATAGGAATTATTTGAAAAAATAATTTTTATTACATGAACAGTTTTTCATATACTTTTTTCACATACTCAATAAATACTTAACCATAATTTTAAAAATTAACATGTAGCTAAAATAGTTTATTCTTTTCACTTTTACTATAAATATTAATCTTTAGACTTATTTATTGCTTTTATTTACATATAAAACTTGCAAAAGAAAAAAAAAAAGCAAATTTCTGTCAAAATTTATTTAAAAACAATAAATTCACCTGCTGTTGTGCTTTCAAACCCAACTATTTTTTTTTTTTTAATTACTCCTAAATTAAAAAATCTATATTATTAGTTTCAAATTTTTAAAGTAATTAAGTTAGAACAAAATTTATATTTTATCGTTATGACTGCCTTCATTCTAAGTCAGAGTCTGAATTACTTTAGGGGGGGGGGGATAAACAATCTGTTCAAATCCCATTTTTTCATTACATAAACAAATTGCAGCAAATTTTATTTCATTTAAAAATTAGTTTTAATGACAATTTAAAATAGAAAGTGCAACCAAATTGACCATCAAAAACAGTTAAATAATACATTACAAACCATGCTGTTAAATTCAGCATGAAAAAGTATTATGGAACTAAATTTTTTTTAGTAAATTTTTATTTCTATTTTTATTAATTTGATAACATATTCATATGAACTAAAAATAAAACCTTTTTATTTTTAGAGTACATAAATTCAAAAAATGCTTAATATTTTTTATGATAAGCTCTTATTTGTAAAAAATCTATCCCCCCCCCCCCCCCTCCCCTTAAATAGTAAAATGCTTTTTTCCATAACTTCAAAACTTCCAGAAATTGTACACCTACACAAAAATTAGACTAATATAACAATAAAGCTATCTTAATTCCAATTCAGAATTTCTAATGCCTACTTAGTTGATGAAATCAGTAAGACATGGTGGCTGATAGAAAGTAAAAATTATTTGAACACAACAAATTTCAGTGTTACTCCTCCCCCCCACCCCCCACCCACCCACCCACCCACCCACAAATAAACAAAAAAAAAGTTAAATTAAAAAATACTTTAAAAAGTCTTAAGTAATAAAAAGAAAGAAGATAATTAAAACATGGTACTTTTCATTATATCCATACATACATACATATATATATGCAGTAGCCTTCCTCTTAACCGGCCGACTCTTATCCCCAACATCAGGCGAAATTCAGAAAATTTCGCTTCTCATTTCGGTTAATTAACTCAAATTTACATAATGTAGAATAATTTCAACTTCTTATAAAGGTATGTGACAAGATTTTCAACAATTTAATTTGTCTTAAATATTGTTCATTATGTGTTACTTGTGACAATTTTTATTTCAATTCAGTTATTTACATCTAGTATTCATTTCACAAAATATAGAAAATATGTATATTTTTAAAATTAATCAAATTAAAAAACTAAATGCATCCTACGCATTTAATTAATTAAACATGCAGTTACTTTAATATTTTTTTTATTTCTCCGGTTCAACCGGTTTTTCTCTTAACCGGCTAACCCTCGGTCCCGTTTAGGACGGTTAAGCGGGAGGATACTGTATATATATTATGGAGCTTCCTCACTGCCTAGGTGAAGCTACATAATACTTTTTTAGAAATACAAATTGATAATCTCTAAATTGCATATCAGGCATTTGAAATAAATAGAAATTAAAACAGTTTAGCTTTTCAATATCGTCATGATTTATAAATGTTTCATTTAAATTAAAATTTATTTAGCTAGATTTTATGACTCAATTTTTGTCAATCGTTTCTCATTTTTTTGGTCATGAATAGCAACTTTTTAAGTTTAATTTACAATAATTTTAAAAGTTTGTAAATTTATTTTATAAATATTTTATTGAAATATCTCAATCATGGAAGTGCTGATACAAAAAGAACTTAAATTCTTAGAAATATAAATAAAACGTACTATGTAGAACAAATAAAATTTATTAATCACAAAAATGAATTAAATGTTTTTTATTTACAAAATATTATTATTAGTAATTATACTATTAAAAAAAAAAATCTGCAGCAAGTCATCTATTTCTTGTTTATCTGTTCATTCTTTTCCTTTGAAAATAATTTCTATCACAATCAGCAGATCTTGCAAGGACCTTTCCAATGCAGTTAGAGATAGCGTGCCTTCTTCAAATTTCATTTCCACACTCACTAGAAAGATACAACGAGTCAAAATCAAAATCTGACCAAGTAAATACTTGCTATAACAATTAATAATTTGCTATAGTTTATTTATTCTGTTTATTAAATTTTACAAAACTATGTAATTGTAAATGTGAGATTTGAATTTATTTATCAAAAGTTATAGCTTGAAAATTAAATATTTTTACAACATTGAGGATTTTAAAGGACTAATAGTATTTTTTCATGTATGATATGCGTTCATATAACATGCATGTCTATTCTCATTTTAAGATAAAAAACTATATTTGACTATATTAAAATCTAATAGTTAGTGGTAAAATTATGCACAATGCATTGTTTAATGTTTTTATAAATCTGAATACAGAATTGCCAACCAACTATTTTACGCAGTGATCAATGACATAGTGTAGCAATAGTAATTAATGACACTCTGTTATAAGAATCAAACATAATTAAAAAAGACAAATTCCAATTAAAGTGAATATTTAAAATACAGTAAAACCTCCCTAAAGCGACCACATTCCGTTCCAATAAAAATTAGTCGCTCTGAGAGGTGATCTCTTAATGGAGGTCATGTTTAAATCTAGATTTTAATTGTTGAAAAAAGGTAACAATGTTACTAAACTTTATTTTTCACATTAGGAAAAAATATGAAAATTTAAGTATCTAAACAAAAGTTAATTACACAAGTTAATTACTATAGAGTTAAAAAAATTTATACATTGACGTTTGCTTTGATTTTACAGTTTTATCTTTTATAACTTTTATTTCCAAGTCCTTTCAAAGTTCCCGTAAATAAATACAATTTTTTTTGGGACGGGAATAAATAATGACGATTTCATTAATTTATTTATTTCTTTGAGAGGTTCCTGACAGAATAGGACAGGGGAGTTTATTGACCGCCATTCTTAATTTGTCATCTGAGTTAAATTCATTGCCTAAAAAGGTACAAAGGGACTTAAAAACTCTTAAAAACACTTAAAAGTTACCGGGATAAAAAAAAAATCTAAACTTAGTTTAGAAGTTTGAGGAATAATGCACTCTCCGGAATTATTTTTTTAATAAAACCTTCTTCAAGTGACCAGGAAAAAAACGGAATTTGTTTCATTTTCTTCAAAGAAATTGGTCGTTCATGGAGGGAGTTCAACTGGGATGGTCTCTGAATGGAAGTAAAATTAGTATTGAGCCTATGGGAATAAATTTCGTTCCATAAAAAATGATCGTTCAGGGAGGTGATCACTTAATGGAGGTGGTCGCACAGGGAGTTTTCACTGTATGCTCAATTTAACTTGTTGATAGCTAAAATTCTTTTTGAAAATGCATAATAAAAGTAAAAATAGTTTTAAAAACATACACTTTTATACGAATTCAATGTTTATCTTTAAAATCACACATACACTTTGTTTCACCTTAATTTGGCAGTGCTGATTACCCTAGATTAACCGAATTGTAGCCGTTGCCGTAGAAACTAGAGACTGCTCAAACAGCAGAGGATTACTAATAAAGAAGGAATAGTACCATTTTAGCGGAAAAATATAACGTGTGTGCCAAAATCAGTACTTTTGAAGTTTCTATGAAATTAATTTTATTATATAATCATTTATTAAAATAACGAATGAAATTATTATTTTCTTATTTTTACCACTTTTTAAATTGATTTCAATACTATTTTATACTATATTAGCTGATACGCCTGACATACAAACTGCGAAAAATATCTAAAAATCGCTGCACGAATTCTGGAAAAACTTTATTGAAAAGATGGCAAAATTTACCGTAGTAAGCTAAAAGTCTGAAATCGAATTCCATGCACAAATGACAAAAAATCACATTGGAATGCAAAAAATTGCATCAAAAATTCTCTATTTAAAATCGCAGAAGGAAAATTTTCTAATTAATATTTAAGCTGCGAGTTTGAAACTGAATACCTTTTACAAATGTCAAAAAATCATTGCAAAAAGCAAAAAATATAAAAATTGCTGTACGAATTCCGAATACATTTTACTAAAAACAGGACAGCATTATCTATATTGGGTTAAACGATTAAAACAGAATTATCTGAAAATCTATTTAAAACAGAAAAATTGCAATTTATACCAAGCCACTGACAGAAATTTAGAAAAGGTTAGGTCTCATGACCTCAGACTGAGCTTGTCTCATCTTTAATGTACATATAATTTTTGTTATTAGGATACAAAAAAGCCATGATTTTTATAAATTTACATAAAATTTTTATGATTCCTCCCTCTCCCTCTGCTTTAAAATACGTGATAACTACCAAGAAGTTTATATTCCCAAAACAATTACATCTCTAATTGCTAATATAATCAATGTTTTATGTTTCAAATAATAAAATTATAATTATTAGTTAGAAATTACAAAAATTCTATAAACTACAGAATAAGTAATTTCATTACTTAGTATATAATAACTGATGATAGACTGAAACAGTTTTTTAAGGCCGAAATCGAATTTCGGTGATCTTCCTATTTTCATCCGAAAACGTCCAAAAATTTGTTTAAAGTAATTAAATTTATTAAATATGCATAATTATTAATTAATCATGCATATTTATTAAATATATATAATTATTAATTAATTACATATATGGCCCAAATTGACTCTCTGTGCCTTAGACCCAAACCTTTTTATTTTCATATAAAATAAAACATAATTCATCAATGACACTGAAAGATTTTCTAACTATACAAATTTCATTTATTTAAAAAATATTTCAGTTTTATGTATACACACCTCGATTTATTATTTGCAATGATTTCTGTAAAGGATCATCTGTTATACTAGAACTTTCTCAAAGAGTATTCAAAACACTTCTGCGGTTTCAAACTGAAAATGTTCTATTACTGTTATGTCCAGGGATGTAGTGGAGAGTATACGGGGGTATACGTCGTATACCCTCTGGATTTTTTTAAGGAACACCGTATACCCCCTGTTTCTCAAGAAAGCTATAGTATGTATACACTAGGGTATACCCTCTGTTTTTTTTTTTTACGACTACACCACTGGTTATGTCTGCAGCTTTTAACGAGCACGTGAAAAAGTTTAGTTATATATGCATTGCTTGCTTTATTATTTGCAGTCACGTCTTGAATCAGTCATGACTGATAATTATAAACAACAAAGTTCATAGCAATAAATAGTCTCATTTGAGTCGATAAAGCTCAAATCGATGAGCAATGTTGAAAATTTCCGAAGGAAGAAACGAGATTTTTGGAATACTGATAGTTTTGGTCCGGCCGAATTTTCAGCCAGAATTTTGCCGAAAATCAGATTTTGGCCCAAAAACGAATTTTTGTTCGATCTCTAATACAGTCGAACTCGCTTATAACGAGCCCTGATTTAACAAGAACCCGAATTTAACTAGGAAATCAGAAATGCTTGGTTGGTACAATATTAAGTCTATGAGAGCATAACTCAGTTATAGCGAGTAATATTTCTGTGATTCATGAAATTTCTATTGACTTCCACCCTCTTCAGCTTAGCTAATCGTTTCTTGGAAAAATTAAAATTTCTTTAACATTCCGAAGTCAACCGAAAGTTAGTGAAGAGTCATAAATCCTGAGAACAAGTGATGGCAGAATTTTTCATTGTATGAAGGGCACGTGCGAGAACTTTCCATGGACGACCTTGAGGAGACGTACAGAGAGGACGAAGGTTGGTTATTGGATGGAAATTTACTCTGCATAGGAGACTTGTGTAGAAGTCATTCTTTGATTTTCATTCATAGAGTATGTTCGTCAAATTTTATCTTCGATGTCGAAATGTAAAATTTTATTAGTTGCCGAAAAAGTAAGGATTTTACGGGAATTAGAGAATGGCTTAAAAAATTCCGAAATCTGCAAAAAGTATGATTTATCTTCTACTGTTTCAACTTTGTTGAAGAACAATGAAAAATTAATGGCTGCGTACACTCAAAATAAGAACGACTGTAAATGTTTGAAGAAATGTGCTAAAGACGATTTGGACGAAGCTCTTTTGAAATTGATGAACGTGCAACGTAATGCAGATTTACCTGTAAGTGGTCCACTTTTTAAAGTTAAAGCAGAAAAATTTGCTGAACAATTTGACTATTCTGGATTTGTATATTCGAATGGATGGCTTGATCGATTCAAGAATGTAGATGGGATAATCTTTGGAAACATTTGTGGTGAAGCAAAGTCTGCAAACATGGAGGATATCACGCAGGGATGAGTGAAAAGTGGCCAGTCATCGGAGAAGGATACACAAAAGATGACAATGAAATGGGCATTTTGTACAACGTAATCTCGCAGCACACTTTTAAGTTCAAGGGTGAAAAGTGAGTCCGAGGCAAGCTCTCCAGAAATCAATTGACAGCTTTAGTGTGTTCTTATATGTCTGGCACTGACAAGAAGAAACTCTTGGTTACTGACAAGTCCAAAAACCCTCATTGTTTAAGGCATGTAAAAAAGTTGTCTGTTGATTATGACCACAGCAGGAATGCCTGTATGATCGCAGACATTTTTACAAAATTCATTTAAAAATGGGAGGGCCAACTAAGGAAAGAAAAGCGTAAAATTATCCTTTTAATTGATAATAGTTCTGTGCATCTCGGAATCACTGGACTTACAAACATCAGGATTGAATTTTTACCACCAAATTCTACAAGTGTTATCCAGCCATGGATCAAGAGGACATCAGAAGTTTTAAATCAAACTTTCGTAAGCACTTGATTTTGATGCTTCTTGATAGAAGAAAAAAATAGGAACAACCTCAAATGCTAATGTAAACATACTGGAAGCGATACGTTTAATGAACGATGCATGGGAAAAGGTTGCATCAACATTCATTACCAATTGCTCCCGTAAGGATAGATTGGACATTTCTCAAGGGGGAAGGGGGGGGGGGTGGCGGAATATCTGAGGAAGAAGAAATAGACAACTTGAAAAATTTAGAAATAAGTAGAGAAGAATTTGAAAATTATGTTTCTGTTGACAACAATATTATCACTTCTGAGATATCCACACCCAAGGAAATTGTAGCTGAAATTCAAGCTAAACAAGATGAAAAAAATGATGAAAACTACAATCATGCCGACGAGTGTGAAGAATTTCAAGCTAAACCGCCCCCAACATACTCAACGGCTTTTGAGCGCACAGAAAAATTCAAACTTTTTTCGGAACCAGGGATGCAAATGGTGCTTTTTTGGGCCACGAGTCTTCTGCGATGAACAATAATACAAGAAAGAGACAATAAGACAGTTCAAAGCAAATTAACCCACTTCTTTTGTATTGGACAGAAATAAAAAATAGATAAAGCAGTGCTGTAGTTGCGTGGGAACGCCATTCTCAGAAATATTTGGTTTGTTACTGTAGAAAAAAAAATATATTGCGTACGAGCACAATTTTTTTTCAAGCGAAACGATAACTTATTATTGTTTTAAGAAGATCTGTTTCACTTATATTCATAAGCCATGTAGGAACTCCTTTAATTTTTTTTTTTTTGTCCTGAACCATATATGAAATCTTGGTAGTGATCAGAAAAAAAAAATTAGCAGACTAAACAGCTTGTTGTAAATCAGAAAGCACAGAAAACACCTCATCATCGTTCTTTTGGAAAACTTCTAGGATAGATGTGCCAGTATGGATTTGTTTCTGTTATTTCAATTTATTTTGATTCATAATGGAAAATGTTACTATTATATTGATTAAATACCGTCAACAGGGGCTACTTTGGGCCCCTTTTTCCTGGCTCCACTAACATTTCCATTATTAAAAAATATTATATATGATTTTTCAACGTCGAAATTGAATTTTAATCAATTAACAGGAAACAATGAAGCAAACTGTATGGTTTTAAAGAGGCAATATTTTATTATTTTTATTTTTTTAATTATTTTTAAAGTTTTGGAACTAAGTAGCCCCTGCTGGGGGCTTCTTTGGTCCATTCACTTATTTGCATATAAAATTAATACATTTCATATGTTGGAATATTGAAACCAATTAGCAATTGATTGCAACAGGATCTGCTAATGAATTAACACTTCAAACTTGATAAATAAATGTTTTTTTTTTTTAACATTTAAACACAATAAACCAAATGTTAATATTAAGGACGTGAGAAACAGTTTTCATCATGTTATCCTCAGCAACTGGAACAAAAATAATTACTGTAACATTTTGCTATAATAACATTTGAAAAAAAGTTAATACATTTTTTTAAGAGATTTGGTTGTATAAAAGGCATTTCTGAGTAACTGGTGCTCCTTCCGGACCAAAAAAGGCCTGGCACAAAGTAGCCCCGAAAAGCTAGTTGTCATGTTAGCTTTATGAAAATGTAAACATTTTCTGTAACAATAAAAAGTTAAAGGAAAAACTATGATCACACATGGGTTACATGTTACTGAAGTTAATATTTTGACAATTACCTTATTTGTATCTCTTATCCAGATTGTCTCACTATAGAAAGTTTGGAGAGTTACATTCTACACACGAAAACAGTTGTTTACAAACACATCCAGTGTTGCCACAAAAAGAAATTAATTTCCAAAGTATTCAAATACCCTATAGTATTGTCTAAAATATTTTTCAAGGGCAAAAACTCTGAATTATCTTGTATTGTTTGTTTAAATACAAAGAATAAAACCTTTTTTTGTGGGATGGACCAAAGTAGCAAGGTCCAAAGTAGTCCCGGTTGACGATATTGCTTTTAGATGAATGCTATACGAATAAAATATTATAAAAACCAGAATATAATAATTATAACTGTTAATTGAAAAAAGTTGGCATTTGGCTAAATGTTTTAAATTGGATTTTGGCTT
Organism: Maratus speciosus; assembly: GCA_963932465.1. NCBI lineage: Eukaryota > Metazoa > Arthropoda > Arachnida > Araneae > Salticidae > Maratus > Maratus speciosus. The sequence goes on along the minus strand of OZ010787.1, from coordinate 142,886,536 downwards.
AGCAAAAATCCGGTAGCAGCAAGATCTACTCTTATGAAAAGGCGAGTTCCCACAAATATTTTTTCCCAACTACAGCACTGAGATAAAGCAGGGGTCTGTCCAGACTTTTCTCACAGGGTCCTGTTTTTTGTGAAATTGTGAAGTTTTTCTTATATTTGTGAAAATTCTAGCCATAATTTTGTGAATTTTAAATTATCGATGTCTTCATGTTCTATCTTTCATATATAAAAAGCTGAGTAATATGCTCTTTGGTGAGTTCAACTGCTTACTTACAGGCCAGATTTTATTTTTAAATGACTAAATTTGTGAAAAGTTTAATTTGAAGGTGAAAAAATTCTGTGAAAGGTCTATTTAAGGGACAAAGAATTTTGTGAAGGGTCCTGTTTTGTGATAAAATGTTTTGTGAAGGGTCCTGTTTTAAGATAAATTATTGTGTGAAGGGTCCTTTAAAGGACCTAAAATTTTTCTAAACATATCCCTGTAAAGTATCTATAATAAAGTAAGTATGCATGAATTTTTACAATTCTTTACGGAACCCGTTTGTTATGAGCACCCGGTTATATCGAGCAAATATCACGGCCCCTTCGTGCTCGCTATAAACAAGTTCGACTGTAATAACATAATGTACATAAAAATTTTATAATAATTATGGAAAACTATATCAAAAACTACAGATATTTACATTTATTAAAATAATTAAAAACTGCATTTAACATTAAATTGTTAACACTGTTTAAAATTAAGGGGCTACTTCACTCACGCAAAAATACCTGCTTGCTAATGTTAATCCCATGGAAGAAAATAAAAAATATATATCTCATTTGCATTTCAGTATTTTTAAGTTTTTGTTTTCTTTTGCATTGAATAGCTGAGATCAATCTCCACAAAGAACCTTTTTTACTTTTTCGATTTTGTTTGCAGGTTTTTTTTAGGGGGGAGGGGGGGGGGCGCTTTGATTTTCAGAACCAGTTTTGAAATTGAAATTATCCCAGTAAATAAAGGTCTCTAAAAAAATCGAAAAAGTAAAAAAGGGTCTTTGTGGTAATCGACCTCAGCTATCAAATGGGGGGGGGGGGGGGGGGAATTAAATATTGAAATGGGAATGAGATTAAAAAAAAAGAATTAAGAACAGCGAGCGGTTGTTTTCATGACGGAAATAAGCTCTTAATAATTATTAAACAATTGACTCTCTAATTAGAAACACAATACACAGTTTTATGCTTTAATTAGTAAAATAATAATTTAGTATTCATTACCGAAAGAAATTTATTTAATATAAGAAAGCTGTCTATTTTTTAATACAAACAGTATATATACAAGTAAATTTTATATCGAAAACAACTATAACACATATATATAAATCAAATTTATCCAACTCCAACATATAAATTCAGAACAGATGTATGTGTTTGTGGTCCCCAGAATGAACTTCGTGATTTTTTTCCCAAAATGCCATTTTTGAAAATGATCACCAATCTGAAACTCGGAAGTTGCAATATGACAGTTATTTTCAAAACTAAAATTATTTTAATGGCACTTTAAAAAAGTTAATGTTTTAAAGTCATTGGCACATTTCAAAACAAAATATCTTCAGAGTTTCTTAAGTACGATCAACTTCAATAAATGAAATTTTCTTGTACTTTCGTAATTACAATCAAATTCAATAACGAAATTTTCAGCGCATTAACATACAAAAACAATCGAAATTAAAAGAAATATTAAAACTTTCAAAAGTAAGCTTTGATTTTTAATAAATTTAGCATCTGAATATAGAACAGTGTTTCTCAACATTTTTTACGTCACGGCGCACTTAAATCTTGAATTAAATGTGTGCGGCACACTAAAATTAGGATGACTTAAAAAAGGGAAGGATTATCAATACATAAGACATGACTTCATATAATTTTTTTATTTATCACAAACAAAATAAGCCATCCGAGCCGAATAAAGGAAAAGAAAATTATTTTAAATAAAATTTTATAACCTTCTTTATATATTACTCTTTAATTCTGATCAATATTTATAAGCAGAAGAAACACTATTTTAAGCAACTTTTTAACACTAGTTTTGCTATCATTCAGCATACCATCATCAATGCAAAGCATAGTGGAATTTTACCATGTATATGGAGAAGCGGATTCAAGATATAGGTTTACTGATCAATAGAAGTGCAGGAAATTACAGGCAACAGCCTATAGGATATTGTATAGGGAAAGGAACTTGTAATGTTAAAAAAATATATTAATCTGTCGCTAATTTACCACGTTAAGCTTAGCATTTAAAGAGATACCAGAGTTGGACTTTTTTAAAAATGAGAAAACTTTCTGTGTAAGATAAAATCTTCAGATAGGCATACTCTTAAATCATTTTTTAACAATATTTTCTACTGCATTTTAAATTGTAATCTTTTTGCTTCAGGAGACATGATTTTGTTTTCTGAAATAATTTAATTCAAGAGATGTAAGACCATTTTTAGGGTTTCCTCGTATACTCTTATAATGAGTAACAGAAGAAAAATCTCCCAAATAAAGCAAATTTATTATACTAAACTTTATTTCAAAGTAAATCGTATAATATGAAATGTCTGACATTAAATATTCGAATTTTTAAAAATTTGATGCAGCTTGCTTAAAAGTTTTGCGGCACACCTGAGATCTTTTTGTGGCACACTACTGTGCTGCAGCACACATGTTGAGAACCACTGATATAGAAGATTAGATCATAAAATTCAGTTAAACAGAAATAATACAAAAATATTACTTAGATTATGCAGAATTTTTTTAAAGTTAGTTATGAGTAGGCCAGATTTTTTTAAAAACAGAATAATTTTAAGAACAGAATCAAATGTAAAAATATCTACATACAAAATGTGTAAAAAAAATGCAAAACAATATTGTAAAAATTTATTACCACCTCCTGAAACAGCTAGCTGTGGCAGTAATAAATCTGGTTTGCAACAAAGAACAGTTCATTACCAAAATTTTCTTTTTCCCACAGGTTAATTTTAACTACTTTTCTCCAGACTACAAACACATTTGTTCCATGAATTCTTATAAACCAAGCCTAAAAGTTCATAAGTTTTGTTTTCACAGCTGTTTATATCATTTGGTAACAACTCTCCCTTTCTGAAGCCCGAAATGCAGCAAGCTTAAAAAGAAAATCAAATGTAACAATTTGCCAGGGCTCCTATACTGAAAAGTACTAAATAAATAATTTTAAAAATACTGTATTTTATTTAGCAATTTAAAGATTGATGAAGTGGATTAAAACTTGCTGTTACAATTAGGGATTGACCGAATACTGAATAGTTTATAGGTATTCGGTGATTCGGCATGTAAACCGAATATTCGGCTTCGGCCGAATACTTTTAAGTTTTCGGCCGAATAATTGCAGATAAATATTTTCTTAGAAACAGAAGAAATATCTTTTACTTAGAAGTAGAATAGGCTATTAGGCTATAGGTTTCAATATTATGTGCATGAATTCAGAGTTTAGCTGCACTACAAATAACAAGTCAAAGGCCATTTTTAATAAAAAACTTTTTCCTTCCTAAAATAGTCTACATAGGGGTCAAATCAAAACAACTGTCTACGATAGAGAAAAAAAATGTAAGGAAGATGGGCATCTTTCCCTTATCATTTAATTTTAATTATTTCTACATTAGTTTTCTTAATTTAAATTTATTTAATGTGTATTTTCTTTAACATACATTTCAAATAAGTATGCCAGAGTTCATCTCTGTATAGATAAGATATGTATGTTAAAGAAAATACACACATCAAATAAGTATACCCCTATGCCTATCCTATAGCTTTTATAACCATTAAAATCGCTCAAATTTGTTATCTTCATCACCACAGTGTTAAAGTAATTACCAAAATATGTATCAATAATTTTATAGAAAATAGTTAAAGTGTACAAATTGTTATGATACCTTAAGTATTTGAGAACATTCCTATTCAATATTATTATAATTAGACAATCAGTAAATCAGCTAAATGACAAAATTATTTTTATTTGAACGATCTTTTGTTTTTCTGACAATCCTTTATCCTTAATAATAGCCTAGGTACTACTTGCGGATTCGCCCGGAGTCCGCCATCTTGTTTCTTTGTTGATCATTGCCGATTTTAAATTTCCTAGTTTGGATTTATTTATTTATGTTTGTTGTTATTTATTTTTGTTGTTGTTTATATTTGTTGTTATTTATTTTTGTTGTTGTTTATATTTGTTGTTGTTTATGTTGTTAAATTAAGCATAAAGTGGTTCTAAATGACCAACAAACAGACAAGATGGCGGACTCCGGGCGAATTCGCAAGTTGTCCCATAGCCTATATAGTTTAATACAGGACTGTAGGTTATTTTGGGTATTGACTAGTGATAAAATAATAAAAAATAAATGATGGATTAATGAATTTGTGAATGTAAATTGGAAATAAGTCATTAATTTTTTGTGTAATTAGAGTTAAGAGTAAAAATGTAACTGAATTAAATGATTAAGAATTTAATTTAAATTAAAGTTTATTAAAAAAGCTAATATATGCAAAAATGTGTATTAAAAATTTTTAAGTATTCGAGAGCGTCAGCAATAATGCAAGATTATAAAATATGCAAGAGGGAGTTATGAAAAAAATAATAAAAACTAAATTTTTATTGATTATTTTTTTTATAAACCAAAAATATTGAAGGGGGTCCATTACTGGCACATATACCCTAAATACATGATAAAATAACTTGTCAAATTAAAAAGTTTTACTGTAATAGTACCAATTTTAGAAACGGCTGTTAGTATATAAAATTCAAAGTTTTCTATTACTCCCAAAACAAAAGAAAATATAAAAACATTTCTTACAGTATTATTCGGCCGTGTTGAATTCAGACACTTTTCTCCGGGAGGGATTTCTGTGGCTCCGGGGGGAGGGGGGGAATTGCACTTTTTGACCATTGAAAACACAAAATCTCAAATCTTCCGGGGGGGTCCCCCCCGGGCCACCCCCTGAAATCAACACTGCAATAATGCACTTGATATTCGGCAAATGGGCCGATTATTCGGCCGTAATCGTTGCGTCACTAATTTAGACCAACTTTTTAGCATGGAAAATTTCACATAAGAACATTATAAAAACATAAACGGTAAAAGCAAACAGTAGTTCATAATCTATAATAAAAAGTGTCAAAAAGCCAAAAAGAAACAGAAGCTAACTATTGAAAGCATAATCGAAAAATGGGGGGAAACTATATACAGAAAAACACTATACTGGCTAATTTCATAAAATACAACGAACGAAAAATCAATCTTCAAATCTATTACAACAACATTTTGTTTTCATTACAGAAGTTAAAACAGGTTGATGGTGTTAAAATTTAGTTGGGTGTTAAAATATGTTAAAATGTAGAAGCAATACTTACTACTTCAGCTTTCCAAAATTTAAGCTTTCAACGCCAACGTGATGCTAGATACAAACGTTATGAATGTGTAATCAACTTCGCAGAGAAAATTTTAAACATCAGATTACATAAAATAAAAATACTTTATTCAAAAACAATCTTATTTTTTTAATTGACGGTTTACTTCGGTGTTCAACTCCAGAGATGTTGACATTTTTTTCCCCTTCCATCTTTGGTGTCTATCGCTTGTATTAAACACCATTTCTAGGCATTTGATTGGTCCAAGCTTCGTGTCACGTGATTTCACAAGTTATTTTTTGCTATTTTGAGGTGGGCTGGACCAAGGTTACTATATCTAAAGGTTGCGCCATTTCACCCCGTAGCCAATAGGGAGCGGCTCGCTGCTTGACGTCACTGCGCGTGCTAAGATGAGTTTCCCAATTGACTTTGCATTAGAAAGGCGCTATTTTTAATTTAAAAAAATCAGTAGAAATTTTTGCGTGAAAAGAAGTTTAACGATTAAAATATATTCTTTATACATAGGACAAACATCACATATAAATTTTAAGCTATTATCTCTTTTTAGCTCTTCGAAATTTAATTGTTAAATTTGCTATCTTTTTCATTAAGTTTCGTTTACGATTCAATATGGAAAAGTTCATTTACATTAAAAAAAAGTGTAAAATAATATTTTTTATAAATAAAATCTTAAAGACCTACAAAAGCAGGAAATTTCATCGTTACACGACTGCAGATAATATTTTGTTAAAAATTTTTAATATAGTGTATTTATGATATTCGATTGGTATTCAATTTGAAATCTAAGATAATTCTAATATTATTATAATTTCGATATGTCTTTGATAAAAACCCATAAAAAAGGTTTAAAAAATAATAAGTTACGTTTCAACTTCATAGCAAGATTACACAAGATTGAGTTTTGAATAATTAGATTTAAAAGACAAATAAAATAGAAACTTTAATAAGTAAACATATGAATATTTAATATTTTTAAACGGAAATATTTATACGGTATAATTATATGGTTTGGTGGAAATAATTTTTGAAATTCAGATTAATATAATTTATAAATACATTAAAAAGTTTATTTAAAATAATAATTTAATGTTATATAATAATAATAATAAATATAAATATGCATACATAATTAAAAGAAATTAAGGAAAATTATTGCGTTAAAGTGAATTTAACGTTTAACCCATTAACCGCCAAAACTATAAGGTTGAAATTTTCAACTTTTTACCTGAACGGCGTTTGCCACCACAAACTCTGAAAGATAATTTTCGCTTTATATGGTCTTAAAATTTTATGTCTTTAAGTAAGGCCAATTTTTTAATTGAAAAATAGCGGTGGGTATGTAAATAACTTAAATAAGTGTATTTATTTTGACTGTTGCGTGAACGCAACACCAGCGGGTAATGGGTTAAACTAAATTTTTACATCCAAATAAAGTGCCATATTTAAAATTTAAAATTACAATTCAGCTTTTTAAAACTTAATTTTAAATGTACTATTGTTTTCTTCAGATGCAGCTAATGTGATTAAATATTAAATTGATTTATTTTTTTTATATAATAAAAATGAGGACAGCAGTATTTATAAAGGAGATTTAGAATACAAATAACAGAAATTTTAATTTTTAAATTGCCAAATATTTAAAACTGAATCATTTATGCGATATAGAAAAGTTAAAATTTAAAATTCAGAGCACTATACGTTTATAAATACCTTCCAAAAGAGCTATATAAAATTATATTTTAATGCTGTATGGGGATAAAATTATATAAAATTATTTTAATATATATTATATTTTAGGTTTTTACCCTCAGAATATGCTTTCATTTCCAGCATTTGATTTCATCACAGGGTGCATTTTGAAGATGTATTTTAATGTGTGCTCCTTTATTTGCTATTTCTCGTACTGTTTTATCATGCAATCAAATTTGACTTACTCCACATTTTTGATTTTCTGGCAGCGTATCTCTTTTTTATTTCTGATGAATATATTTGATTAAAATGCTTCAATCGAATAAAAGTCCTGGTTTTCACAAATGTTTTTATTATGGATATAGTAACCTTGTTTTATAGAAGCAATTAAAGCTTCGTGTGAGGGCAAACTGCCCTGGGTGTCAAAGAAAATAACAAGAAAGGTTTATTTCCCGCCTCCGTCCCTTTTAAAGATCGACTGAAGATAAGAAGCAATAAAAACTCATCTTAGAAAAGAAAAAATACACGGCTATTTGAAGAAAAAAATCCCTTCTAAATCGTTTTATTCCTAGAAAAAAATACTTCCGTTAAAGTAAAATGTTTTATTTTGAAAAAACATGCTCTCCTCTGACCAAAGATAGAATTTTTTTTAGCATAAATTCTATTTTAAATAAGAAAATAGGTTATTTTCTGTTGCAAGACTCCTCCTTAGCACGCGCAGTGACGTCATGCGCACCGAAACCTTGATACCAAAAGTAAAGGGAAATGGCACCCCCCGGGCTGGACTTCAACTTTGATTCGACTTGGCGAAACCCCGCCCCTGCGAACTGTTCGCAATTTCGCAAACAGCGCAAAATCTATCTGGATTCCGGCCATATAGTAGAAATATTTTCTACGATTTATGACGCATAGCAACCGTTTGTTTGGAGTCAGTTTCCAACAAAAACGTCATCACTGACGTCACACTGAAAGCTGCTATTCGAAAAACTTGCATGTTTCGATTTCGTTGGCTTGTGGTATTATTAATTCTTATTTTCTAATAATAATAATTTCACGAGCCGAAGAAAAAAAAACATGCAAGTTAATCGAATCTTTTTCTTTGTTTTCCCAGCTTTGTGTGACGTTTTCGTGACGCGTGTCAAGGCTTTCCCTTATCTAGGGTAGAAGGCGTTGCTTGTACTCGTATTCACCGTCAACCCCAACCCAGAAAACCTCGCTCAAACGCTAAAATGGTATTCATCACTAACCTGATTGGACTTCGTCCGTAATCATTTCCAATCAGCTCAATTGTGAATTTTATTTGAGCGTTTGACCGAGTTTTTCTAAGTTGAGTTAGATGGTGAATACGAACATGAGTGAGTTGGGGGGGTCTGAGTCAGAGCCGTCCTTAGGAGTGTGCGACAAGTCCGGCAGCACAGGGCCTCGCGCCCGAAAAAAGTGCTTTTTTAACAAAAACAAATTAAATATTTAGCAATTATTTGCATAAATGTTAAAATAATTAGCATTTATTGAGCAATTCACTTTATTTCGCATAAGATATTTATCTATAATTATGCATGTTATATTGTGTGTTTTAATTACTAAACTTAAAGCCGAAAAGGAAATTTTATTATGCTCTTTTCTCAGCATTCGATATACTTATTTAAAATGCAAAAGTTATAAGTGCACTAACGTCTAGGGACAGCACCCTCACAAAATGCACAAAGCACAAGTTTCTGTTTCTATTGCTCCTCCGACCGGTTTTCCTCCGTTTTTCGACCATTGGCTTTTTATTGCGCATGCTTTTGGACTTAGTCGTTTCGTTACTGTGCGTATTTCACGCAAATATTTTAAATGCATACTTTCTTTCGCATATGTAATGTTAATGTTTTCGTCACTCAAGTATTAATGTGTTGCGAAATTTTATGTTCATATTGTGAAGCTTTAATTTTTATGTTATGAAAGTTTCGAAAACTGTCATCTTGCCGTCAGGCTTGTGTTTCGAGCATGAAGCATTTCCACTCTCTTAACATGAGTTTATGAGTTAAATATAGAAAATCTCAATGAATAAATTTCTTAAATGATGATTAAAAAAACCCATCCTCTCTTTAAAAGATTGATTTTTCTCTCTTTTTTTCTTTTGAAAAGTGGTCGATTTGTTTATGTTTATTACCTATAACATAGGGTAAAAGATAAGTCATTTTAGAACCTTGTGGAAATTAATAACTAAGCTTTTAGATGTAGGGGAGACTAGGGAGGGTTGACCCACTTTTTACAAAATGATTTTTTATTTTTTAAATATTGAACGTATAATAAAGTTTTATATATCATTTTATTCTTTATACAATCAGTTATCAAAATAAAATTGTTGCATAAGTGTAACATATAAGAAATTTGAAAAATGATTGATTTTATTCATGAAAAAATAATGGGTCAAGGCTCCCCATATATGGGAGGGTTGACCCACTATATGGGAGGCTTGACCCACTTTGTTTTACATTGCACTATTTGTGAAGGGAAATAAAATCAGCTTAAAAAAACAAAATAACTTTATTTTCATGTTTTAATTATTATATTTTTTTTTTTTTTTAATATGAGAATTTTTAATATTCTAAACAAACCTGTTAAGACGCAATCGCAAGTCAGAGGAGAAAATTTTTGTTTTAAACAGGATTTTGTCTGAGCAGGTATAATTGTACAGCAAGGAAAATGAAATTTTAACATTTAAAGCAGTATTCTGTTAGAGACAGGTTCCGTTTTCATAGTGTTTCATGTTATTATGTCCGGGTTTAGGATCCACTGTCCCGCTTTTTTTTTACCTTGTTCCATTTTTGTGGCACTCGATCCGACAACACTAGTTGTCAGATAGTTTGGCTTCATCTCACTGTATTCACCCTGGTGAAAATTTTCTACATACCTTCCTAAAGTTTTTCGATCGTTGCTGTGTTCTTTTGCAACCGCATAAGCACTTAACTTACAATTAACATGATTTAAACCTTTAAGGTGCAAAGTACTTTCAGTAGTAAAATGTTGAAATAAATGACTGACACCGGAATTTACGAACAAATTTATCTGGAAATAAGAAAAAGGCTATACTTCACATACATATTAAATGGAAAAGATTTTAGCAAAATTCTGCTGCCATTGTGATATTTCGGAATTAAAATTAAGTGGTTTTATAAATATACCCCTGCCCTTCAAATGGTTAAGACTGCTGCTTTCATCCTTTCTAGTCTTTTCCACTGTTTCTATTTACCTATTGTAAGCAATATTTAAATGGAAAAAAGTTCCTATAAACTTTCCCATTTTCTAGCTGTTTTTCACATTTTTCTATAGTCAGTTTTAAACATTTTCTTTTCCATCACACCATTTTACTAAAGCTTTTCAGAATAAATTTACATTCTTTTATATACGTACCATTAACTTTTCATTATGTACAGTGTAAAAACATAAAAATATTTCCACACATAAAAATATTTCTAAAACCACCCAATTAAGGAAGACTTGAACATCTGGTCAACCCTCCCTCACATTGACTGGGTCAAGCCTCCCTACATAGACCTTTTCTAAACAATGCCACATTGTTATGTTAAGCCTAAATTACTGTACAATCTTTATGCTTGGAGTGAAATCTCGATATTTCTGCATTATATAAAACCTATTTACTTAAATTTCTATGATATATTTTATCTGAAAAAAGCTTGCAAAATATTTCTAAAAAACACAATTTTTAGATTGAAAACGCTTCACAATTGATTTTTCCACACTTATTTCGATTAGCTGTATGAAACAAAGACTGTTGGTTGAGCATTCCAGGAGCTTTGGTTGACACCTATTGATTAAACTCTGAAATTCTTTTAAATATGAAAATTGATGGGTGGGTCAAGCCTCCCGTATGGTCAACCGTCCCTAGTCTCCCCTATATTTTAATTTTAAAAATACTTTTCTTTTATTTATTTTCTTTTAATTGTTGATAAGTAAAAGAAAATTATGTGATAAATATGATGAAATTATGTGCTTATTCATAACAGTTTAATATATAATGTAAATTTATTTTAGGAACATGCGGAAAAGCTGTTTCGGTAATTCTATTCAAGAGTTTTTCATAACCAATGTGATACTAAAATCGCCTTCTTTTGGTACAATACTCATTTGCATTCTTAACGTGATGTATTACTGCTCCACACGCCCTACTTTATCATATAGTAATATGAGCAGCCTTTTCAATTTTCAAATATTTGAGACTCCAACATTTAAAAGTAATCTGTATTTATTCCATCAGGCTGTTTTCAGTTGTACAAGGACACAATGAGGGTGAGTACATTGAAATGAACCTCTGCTATCACAATAGCCTGACTTCAACTTTTTTTATTGCATTCATTGGCTACTTTAATAAAAATTAAATTCATTCACTATGTAAGTGTATTATTTTTTATTCTTATATTTACACATATAATAGCTTATCATTTATTATAAATTGTACGAAATATTTTTATTCAGATCTGCAGTACCTTAACTTTATTCAATCTAATTAAGTTTTATGTGAAGAAAATTTCATTAAATTCCAATAAATTGTTGTAGATTAATATCAATACAAAAACCCTTAACGGGTTAAAAGTTTGTGACGCAGCACTTTATCTTATGCTCTAAGAATTTTAAATATGGAACTTAAAAATGATATCAAATTTTGAGTGACGCTATGCTATTAATTATAATCTCTCTATATATTATTTATTTCATCTTTTTATTTTTTTATAATCGCATGTGCAAAAATTATGTTCAATTTAAAAAAAAAATGTATAAAAGTTTATTCATTGATACTTTAACATTTACATCTTTCATAAATTCCAAGTATGAATTTTAAAAGATATGATATCAAAATTTTAGTGACGCGTTGATGTGGCTTTAAACGATTTGATTTAAAATTAAATTTAAATTATTTTTGTTTTGGCTAAGATATATTCACACCTCTAAATAATAGTTTTAATTTTCCAATATACTTTAAATATGTCACTTTCACTGAATTTATATAATGCATTTAAATGTATTTATTTGAATAAATTGATTTATCCTTTGTCCAATGCTATTAAAAATTTAAAATAAGATTTACGTAAATAATTTTTTTTTGCCTCATATTATCCATTTGAATACATTTCACTTAGTTTGGATACAATGACGCAAAAAAAATTATTTACGTAAATCTTATTTTAAATTTTTAATAGCATTGGACAAAGGATAAATCAATTTATTCAAATAAATACATTTAAATGCATTATATAAATTCAGTGAAAGTGACATATTTAAAGTATATTGGAAAATTAAAACTATTATTTAGAGGTGTGAATATATCTTAGCCAAAACAAAAATAATTTAAATTTAATTTTAAATCAAATCGTTTAAAGCCACATCAAAGCGTCACTAAAATTTTGATATCATATCTTTTAAAACTCATACTTGGAATTTATGAAAGATGTAAATGTTAAAGCATCAATGAATAAACTTTTATACATTTTTTTTTTAATTGAACATAATTTTTGCACATGCGATTATAAAAAAATAAAAAGATGAAATAAATAATATACAGAGAGATTATAATTAATAGCATAGCGTCACTCAAAATTTGATATCATTATTTTTAAGTTCCATATTTAAAATTCTTAGAGCATAAGATAAAGTGCTGCGTCACAAACTTTTAACCCGTTAAGGGTTTTTGTATTGATATCATTACTTTTTTGAGGTTATTGAAAAAATAATTAAAACAATAAACACACAAAAAAAATTAAAGACCAATACAAAGAATTCATAGTCAGGATTTCCATTCACCTTCAATCTCTCCCCCCTCCCTCCCCGCAAAAAAGGATGACCATACTTCAATTTTAAAGAGCACCGTACAATGAGATTTTTATAAGAACTCTTTGGTAAGATACGGAAGTAATGTACAACATGCATGTTTAGAGGGTATTTCTGTTGGTTTGTTTCAGAGATATAAAAAGCCATTTTAAATTTTACTATATAAAAAATTTACTTTGTTAAGAAAAATAGCAAGAAATATTACTCTTTAAACCTTTATATATATATAATATATATAACAATCATCGCTCACTTATAAAAGTAATTACATACATTTATATTAAATCCAAAACTACAAATTTCTGCTTCTCCCTTTTCTCATTCCTAGTGCAAAAAAATTAAACATTCTTTAATTTTATATAAAATAATCTTTAACCATCCCTATTTAAAATTCTTTATTAACAATAATAATAAATCATATAAAATAATCCCCTGAGCTCCGAAAATTCCACTTCTGCTTTTGCACCCACCTCTCCAGCTTACCTAAATAGTAAAATCTTTCAAAAATTAGTTTGAAAAAAAAAAATCTGCAACATTTGTTGCTCACTAACATAAATAAATAAACAAGTAATATAAAAATTTTGTTTTTAAAGTCAATTCCTACTTAGGCCATCAAAGAAAAATTTAATATAATCAAGCTAATATGAGTTTTTGTTGCATTAAAATATCTCAATTTGTTGATTTTCTATAAGCAAGTAGGTTTACAATGGAACTCTATGGGAATTTGGCGAAATATTACAGATATCACCAAGTTGGCGTCACTTTTGGCGACTCATTTTGGCCGCCAAATTTGGCGATATATCTGTAACCCCCCTTACAGATATGAAGATGCATTAAATTCTTCAATAACCAATGGCCGCCATTTTGTCTCCCATGTAAAACTAAAATTAATTAATTAAAATTTCATTAATGAATTAAAATTTGAAAAAAAACTGTATTAACATCAATTGTCACCCAGTACAAGTTTAAAAAAATTTATTTCAACTTGATAGGATGAATAATGAGTATTTTATTAACGATTGAAAATCTGTACAAGATAAATATATAAATAAATATAGGGAGAGTGTGATCTAATAGTAGGAATTGAATAAGCACCAACTTCCCTAATGTACAGTCATGGGAAAAAAAAAAGTAAACACTCCCTACTAACTCCTCAACCGTAGAAGAAAGTTACTGGTACCGAACGATTGGAAATAAAGTCTACTTTTAAATGATGTATATAAAATTTGCTTAAGGGTTCATCTACATATTAAAACGAACCATAACTTTGTTTTTTTTTTTCAATAGCAGTACACAATTCTTACTGCATAAATGAATTCTACACCATTTAATTAGCCTAAAAACAAATTTTTATGCAATTCGTACTATAAGTTTCCGAGAAATTAATTATTTTAAAACAAGCTTATTTTAAGGGCTGTATCCAAATTGAAGTTCGGTACTCGATTGTTAACCGAGAGAGCCCCCTTCTTGATCAAGGCACCTTAAGCGTCACTCAAGCAGTCAATGAAGTCTGCTAGATTACAGGACAGCGTAAGACATTTCAAAATATCTAGTCACTTCTATCATAGACGGCCCCTTAAACCATCATTTTGCCGTTTTTTAAGCATAATTTGAAAACTATTTGGAAGAAAAATGTGAAATTTTGCATTTCCATAAAGCAGGACTTAATAAATCGAAATCCATCAAAAAAAATTGTAGGTTATAATTCATAATTTTTTCGAATATTAATTTCCTAATTCATATCATAAAATTATAAAAATTGCAAATTCAACGTATTTATGTTTGGGTATATTAGTATTACTGCTACACAAAAAATTAGCACATCAGGAGCATAATTTCAGGAGACATTAAATAAAAATAAGAAAATGTAATTTAACATTAGAAGCACTAAATTTTGAATGTTTATAATAAAAAAAACTTATCATTCAAATGACTTGAGATTTGGTGCCTAGGCATAGTTTGAACCGAAGATTTGAAATATCTCGTTAAAATTGGGTATTGCCATTGAAAAAAATGAAGTTTGGATTTGTTTTAATATGTAGATGGTCCCCTAAGAAAATTTTATATACATCATTTAAAAATAGACTTTATTTCCAATCGTTCTGTACCAATAACTTTCGTCTACGATAATAATTTGTTAAGGAATTAGTAGAGGGTGTTTACTTTTTTTTTTCCACGACTGTACATTTCACCTCTTCTCCCTCCCCCTACTCCCCAGCATTAAAAAAAATTAAATATTTATTTTTATACAGAAAATTCTTCTATATAAATTATCCTCCTATTCCTCAAAATTACCACTTTCCCACTCCAGCCTAGAGATTTCAATCTTTAAAGCTTTTTAGAAAACGGATCTGCAAAGTCTGTTGCTTAATAATAAAATATATAACCATATACACTTTTAATTATTTTTCACACAATCAATTGATGTCATGATAATAGTTGTTCTGAGCGAATATTGTGTTGGCTGGAAAGTCGTACAGATAGCTCAATTGGAAGAGTACTGGCAATTAAAGCCAAGGGTTATTAAAGTTTACTGTAATTCAAGATGTTTAACCCCTTCGCGACAAGAGCCCTTTGGTTAATTTTTAACCTATTACTACAGTTTTTTTTTTAAAGAAAATTCTCTGTAATTGAATCACAGAAATGCTCCGATTAAAGAAGGTAAACTTTACAATTAAAAATAAGTGGTGAGAATAATGAAGGATTCTGAACACCTTAAGTGGCCAAGTATACCGGTCGCTCAACCCCAAGGGCTTAAAGATGCTTTTTTGCTGTCATAACCTTTAGGATTTACAATATAAAAAAATCTTAACCACTTCTGAGGTAAATAAAGACAGTGGAAAAAAAATAAAGATGGCAATGTTTAAAAAAAAAAAAAAAAAAACTTTGGAAAGCATGCATTTTAGTGCTGCAAGAAAACCCTGTCATGAGCTGCTACTACAAAAAAATTTAATATAATAACAATGTTTTCATTACTCCAAAATAATGTGTTAAAGGCTATAATATATCATATTTAGTGTTCCAAGAAATAGCAATATTTGTAAAATACATGTGCTTCTTAACTGCAAAATTCATTATTTATATCTGAGAAATACATTACATCTTCTGCATTAAAATGTTTTAGTGGCAGGCTTTTGTGATTGAACAAGAACTGCTTGCAGAGTGCTTTTAATGATTTTTGAATATAAAATTATGGCTCTTAAACTACTACTAATCCAATACAGTAATAGGGATAAAAAAATCATTAAATATTTCATTTAAAAAAATTATTTGTATTTTCATCAGATATACCGATTATTACTACCATATGTTATATGTAACATATTTATAAGAAAAGTTACAACTATTTTGATGAAGTTTTGGATTCCCCTCCCCCCCCCCCCCTCCCTGACATGCTGTCAAATTTCGCCAGGGTTTTTTTTTTCTTGTGATGTTCCTACCCCGACCGAGAATGGAGCGGTTTTTTTACAATCAACTGATTAATTTTGATTTTCTTTTATTGCTACTTTTTTATGTTAGTGTGGTGATATTTCAAATGCTATTGCACAACGAGGCGATAAACGCGCTACTCTGTAAGTGGCACGGCAACCCTCCAGTGTACAGGTGGAATTGATAAAAAGAGTTTTTGTAGTCGGAATATGCGAAATGTTAAAGAATAGTGAATGGTTTAATGAAAGCAGAATAAAAACTTAATATTTAATTTAAGATGCGAGTCAGATTAATATATTAATTGAAATGGTTACTGGGTAATCACTTTATTAGTTTATACAAAGTCTAATTATCATGACAGCTACAATGCAGCTGCTAATGAAATTTTGTGAAACCAATCTTTTCTAAATAGTAACATGTTCTGAATTGTTCTTATTTACAATAATACTTCATTACCACAAATACCATATAAGGGAGCTGGCTACTTTTATATTTTTTAAAAGTAAATTATTTAAAGCTTTCTTTTAAGCATATTAACTTTAAAATTAAATAAAAACAAGTATCTAACTTTTGCAAAAAAGCTGTTTTATCTTATTTATCTATAAACTTTAATTACTAAATAAGGAAAAATATCATGATGAAAAATTTTACTTTTAGGAGCTCAAAACAACCAGTCAGGATAAAATGGTTCATTTTGAGCTAATCGTGATAATTTAAGTATATAAAGTAGAATTTACTATAAGTAAAAAATATGTCCAAGACTGAAATCAGTCCTGAGACTGAAGGTCTTGCACCCATGCCTGCAACCAATTAGCCTAAAAGAAATACTTCAGGTTTTTTTTCTTTCTTTCTTTCTGTTTTTCTTTTATTACAGAGATAAACGGCAATAAGAATTTTTTTTTCCCTTTAGGTTTAATTTTATAAAAATAAAATACTACGATGCTTTAATTTTTGAAGCTGGAAAGAGAATAAGATATAAGAAAAAAATAAACGAAAGATACCCATATTTCGAAAAAGATGTCATTTTAAGTCAATTTTCGTTTATAATGTTATTAGAAACGATTCGCAAATGAATCACTTTATAAACGGGATTGGAAATCTTAATTTTGATTTCGTCATACCTTTTATTTAAACTGTGCGTTCTTTAAAAATGAAAGATTTTGTTTAATTTCTTTAAAAGAAAACTCAAAACACAAAATTAAATTAGTGATCTATACTCTCATATCACAAGAAATACCTATGCCACACATGAACGTTATTTTGTAAGGAAAGCAGTTGTAAGTATTGTTGAAAATAAAAACAATTCAGAACATTATACTAATTAGAAAGGATCGGTTGCAAAGAATGCTGTCTGGATAATTAAAAATTGTACTCACTTTCTCCCCTTGGAATACCATTTCAAGATCTTTGATATTTCTTATTTCTTCAGTCAACTTCGCGTATCGCGTAGTGATACATGGCGAAGTCTTATGGCGAACGCGATGAATTTTCATTTCGATACGAGAATTTTCGATAAATATCGAATTTCGATACGAGAATTTTTTTAAAAATGTGAAATATTTTCTCTTTAAAAAATGTTTACTTACTATGAATAACAATGAAATAAAATACATATAATTACAAAATACTGCTCCATTTAAAAAAATCAGTCTAAGTATTTTAAAGCACATAATAAACTGTTTTTGTAGTTTAAAAAAAGATTTATTGCCAATATTCAGATTTTTAACTGTGACCTAAACCGCGCAAAACCGATGTGCAACGTTCTGTCTGCTAGCCCATAGAATAACATGTAATCCGCGATCCTAAGAAGTCCAATTTTTCATGCGGATTATATAAAAATTAAGAGTTTTCCTAGATACTAGGTTAGTATTATCCACTTCATTAAAAACAGATTCATTTTATATATTAATGTTTTTTAAAAAATCTAGACCGTTTCGGAGAAAAAAAAAAGACAAACTTACACCATCGAAATTGCTTTCAAAAAGGGTTTACAGATCTGAAAATATACTGCACGTAGAATTGTAAAAAATTCAGAATAGGATTAGACTGCAGATATAAGACTGTTTAAAAAAAATCAGAACAATAGGAACTATATTTGCTGAGTTATTAACAGGCGGCTTTTCGCATTTTCTTTGATGTCGAGTTAGCTGTATATATGAGTTCCGCCATGTATGAATTCTACGATACGATACGATACGATTTTAGGCTTAAGGCTGCGTCACTCGGAATACTACCGTCTTCCATGAAGAGCTTTCACAATGCATCGAAATTGAGTTTGCAATATTTCATAATACCATCACAGATATGTGAATATCAAACGTTTATGTTAATTATTATTAATAATGTTTTTTGGGGAACTGCTTTTCATGCATATCCCATTCTTTAAGTGGATCCTGCATACAAGTGTTCTGATGAAAATTTATTTTACGGCTTTCTTTAATTTCAAAATATACAGCTAGTTCGATAAATTGAAAACATTAGATAATATACATATACAAATAAATAAATAGTTAAAATTAAAATGGAAAAAATAAAAAATAAATTATATATCCCCCCCCCCTCCCTTACGAAAATGTTTACAGAAAAGGTCATTATTTATTGAATCCATAATCACTAATTTCTGACCTGTTCCTAAAATCATTTTCATTAGTAAATGTATGAAAATAGCTGGTATTTTTATTTATGTACTAAGAAATCAAACAGTTTTTTCCATTTCACCGTAAAGATAAATATGTCTTTTTAAAAAAAAAGGTTCCAAATTTTAACATTTAATCTAATTTTCAACATGAGAGCGATAAAGAAAATAGAATTATAATTCAAGATGCATGATAATAATGACAGTAATTATTTATTTTATTTACAATATTTTTTCACATATATTAAAGTTTTGACACTTATAATGTGCCACTGATATTATGTTCTCATTATTTTCAGATGATTTGCATTATCATATTAGTTCCGTAAATATCAGGTAATCCGTATAATGCTTGTCTGTTTCCATGTTTTGAGAATTACCCTAATTTTGAATTTTTAATTCATAAGTCAATATTTTAAAAGGAAAAATGATCTAAATTTTTGTTAACTCTTATTTTGGTAATTTACGTATTTTGTACTAATACTAACTTATGATAGTACTAATAGTTTTTAATTTCCATTTTTTAAACTCCGTAACCACATCGCAGTGCAAACTGAACAAATAAAAAAGTAAAGCAATAAAATTTTAATTATGAAGTATTAATAAGGGGAGGGGAAGTTGCAGAAACTACTAAAAAAAATTCCGAAATGTTTTCAAAATCCATAAATCTACATTCTGATAACACTTTATTCATTATTTGTTAATATGTAGTGCATTTTCAATACATATGAACTGCTTTTAAACGAATGTTTTAAAGTATTCATAGCCAACGAAGAGATCATCTCGTTGTCAGCGAGCGCTCATTCCACTTTTCTACCGCGAGGAAACCGGTTTTCGCCTCCAAGAAACCAAAACTTGGTGCATGGTGCATTTTGTGAGAGTGCTCTCTTTAGACGTTTGTATAAGTGCGGCATCTTTCGGGAATAAAATTGAACTAGTTCATGCCACTATACTACCACCAGACAATCAAGAAAAGCTATGGGACTTCACGGGCTAAACTTTCCAGCGGCCCGTTAAAAAATCGATAAAATCGGAGATTACGTGCATTCAAATCAGGCAAAAAAACATGCTCTAATTTCTTAAACATTGTCTTAAAATTGTCTTTAAATAATATTGCATGCATATATGTATAAAGAATCTAAAGTACTTATTTTTCGGGTTATACGTCCAATTCAAAAAATACGGAATAATAATGCTAATCGTGTGGGAGGAAGCACTACTCCGTGCTCTTTTATCAACAAGTTCTCGCAGAGCGATCCTAGAGGTACTGTTCGATTGGAATTATCATTGTTTCTTAAATAAAGATAGTCTACATTTAAAAAATTGTTCCAACTTTGATTTTTCAACTGTAACACCCACTTTTGATATTTTATTAGTTCCTTGTATCAAACAGCCCAGAAAAAGGTATAGTTTATATACCTTTTCTTAAATCTTCATAGCGTTATGAAAGAAAATGTATTGTTTTGTTTTTCAATAAATTCTGGAAAACAAATTGAAATCTTGCAAGTATACACAAATAAAAATAAATGGAACATTCAATTAGTTACCAGAAAAATATTTAAAAATTCTAAATGAAAATAAACCCACTTTAATGGAAAAGAAAAATTTATAATTATTTTCGGGTTATTACTTTCTATGATTTTCATTTCTGTAGATGCAGGATGATTTTTATTTCTATAGATGTAGTTAACAGGAGACTGTTTTCTCAGATCGTTGAAAAGTAAAATTTCTTCATACCTCGAAAACTAATAAAAATGAGCTTTAAACGTACATAGCCACATCTTAGATGACATTGATTCCTTTTTTTTTTTTTTTTTTTTGAAGAAAATAATGTAGATCGTAATTCGTAAATTTTTAGATTTAAATTTATTAACAATTTTCATAATTTAAATGTCTTTGAATCAAAAAAATGCCTGGAATATTTGTCTGTTCATAGTAACTCAATAAAAGTCCTTCCGGCCAGTGCCGGGAGGAAGAGCTAGCTTTCATATTCCTTATTTTAAAAAAGCCAACTTATATTATTCAAACACACGAAGCTCAATTTAGTGGAAACCGAATATAGGAGATTCAATACTAATTTTTATCAATACTAAATCATTATGAATGAGAATTTCGCAAAATTACTCAGCTTTATCCAAGCTGCTTTTATTTAAAGTAACTTATATTTGGCTGCGCGATTTCTTAAAGTGCCTGCCATTTTAAGACAACATGGTGGATGAGGCTAACCAGTGAACTTGGTCGAGACCTTAGTAATTGCTGTGCACATGCTCACTCACATCGGAATCGGTTGATATATACGAGTGCTGTCGCATGCAAAAAATCAGATTTTTCAAAATGTCACCCACAATAGAAATTGAAACTGTTATATCTGAGCCATTTTTTAAGGTAAAGACAAGCAAAAAATGCTCCTGAATTCTTATATCAAGGTCAAATACTTAAGAAAGAAACCTTTTTCAATTTCTAATTTTTTTGCACCTCACTTTAAATATATATATTTTTTTAATGGCGCCATTTTGAAACAAGATGGCTGATGAAGCTGGCAAGCGAACTTGGTCGAGATATTGATGTATACTATCCACATGCCTTCTTCCATCGAAATAGGCGAATACGTGTGTTATCGCGTGACAAATACAAGATCGTTTCAAAGTGTTAGCCATGCTAGAAATTCAAAGTGCTATAATTCAACCATTTTTTAAGATATAAACAAAAGAACAAAATTTCAGAAACAAAAACTGCTCCAGAATCTTTGTATCAAGGCCAAACACATAAAAAAAATCTTTTTCATTTTCCAATTTTTTAATACCTCATTTTAAATTTTAAATTACATTTTTTTAAATAGCAAACCTTTTGAAACAAGATGGCGAATGAAGCTGGCCAACGAACTCGGTCGATACATTGGTGTACTATGTACAGACCAAGTTACATCCAAATCGGTTCATAAATACGCCTGTTATCGCGTGACAAAAATCAGGACGTTTCAAAATGTCAGCCACGCTAGAAATTCAAAATGCTATACCTCAGCCATTTTTTAAGATATAGACGAAACAAAAACTGCTCCCGAATCTTTTTATCAAGGTCAAACACATAAGAAAAAAATATTTTTTCAATTTTCAATTTTTTGGTACCACATTTCAAATTTAAATTTTTCTTAAAAATTTAAATGGCCGCCATTTTTAAACAAGATGGCGGATGAAGCTGGCCAACGAACTCGGTCGAGATATTGGTATGTACTATGTATAAACGAAGTTACATCCAAATCGGTTCATAAATACGCCTTTTATCGCGTGACAAAATTCAGGACGTTTCAAAATGTCAGCCACGCTAGAAATTCAAAAGTCCTTCCGGCCAGTCCCGGGAGGAAGAGGTAGCTTTCATATTCCTTATTTTAAAAAAGCTAACTTATATTATTCAAACACACGAAGCTCAATTTTGTGGAAACCGAATATAGGAGATTCAATACTAATTTTTGCCAATACTAAATCATAATGAATGAAAATTTCGCGAAATTAGTCAGCTTTATCCAAGCTGCTTATATTTAAAGTAACTTATATTTGGCTGCCAAATTCGGCGATTTCTTAAAGTGCCTGCCATTTTAAGACAACATGGTGGATGAGGCTAACCAGTGAACTTGCTCGAGACCTTAGTAATTGCTGTGCACATGCTCACTCACATCGGAATCGGTTGATATATACGAGTGCTGTCGCATGCAAAAAATCAGATTTTTCAAAATGTCACCCACAATAGAAATTGAAACTGCTATATCTGAGCCATTTTTTAAGGTAAAGACAAACAAAAAATGCTCCTGAATTCTTATATCAAGGTCAAATACTTAAGAAAGAAACCTTATTCAATTTCTAATTTTTTTGCACCTCACTTTAAATATATATATATTTCTTAATTTAATGGCCGCCATTTTGAAACAAGATGGCTGATGAATCTGGCCAGCGAACTTGGTCGAGGTATTGATGTATACTATCCACATGCCTTCTTACATCGAAATAGGCGAATACGTGTGTTATCGCGTGACAAATACAAGATCATTTCAAAATGTTAGCCATGCTAGAAATTCAAAGTGCTGTAATTCAACCATTTTTTAAGATATAAACAAAAGAACAAATTTTCAGAAACAAAAACTGCTCCGGAATCTTTGTATCAAGGCCAAACACATAAAAAAAATCTTTTTCATTTTCCAATTTTTTAATACCTCATTTTAAATTTTAAATTTAATTTTTTTAAATGGCAACCCTTTTGAAACAAGATGGCGAATGAAGCTGGCCAACAAACTCGGTCGAGACATTGGTATGTACTATGTACAGACCAAGTTACATCCAAATCGGTTCATAAATACGCCTGTTATCGCGTGACAAAAATCAGGTCGTTTTAAAATGTCAGCCAAAATAGAAATTCAAAATGCTATTACTCAGCCATTTTTTTAGATATAGACGAAACAAAAACTGTTCCGGAATCTGTGTATTAAGGTCAAACATATACGAAAAAAATCTTTTTCATTTTCCAATTTTTTGGTATCTCATTTTAATTTTTTTATTTTTTAATTTTTTTAAATGGCCGCCATTTTGAAACAAGATAGCGGATGAAGCTGGCCAACGAACTTGGTCGAGACATTAGTATGTACTATGTATAAACGAAGTTACATCCAAATCGGTTCATAAATACGCCTTTTATCGCGTGACAAAATTCAGGACGTTTCAAAATGTCAGCCACGCTAGAAATTCAAAATGCTGCAACTCAGCCATTTTTTGAGATATAGACGAAACAAAAACTGCTCCGAAATCTTTGTATAAAGGTCAAATACATAAGAAAAAAATATTTTTCCATTTTCAATTTTTTGGTACCACATCTCAAAATTTAAATTTTTTTAAAAATTTTAAATGGCCGCCATTTTGAAACAAAATGGCGGATGAAGCTGACCAACGAACTCGATCGAGACATTGGTATGCACTATGTACACACCGAATTACATCGAAATCGGTTCATAAATACGCCTTGTATCGCGTGACAAAATTCAGGACGTTTCAAAATGTCAGCTACGCTAGAAATTCAAAATGCTATAACTCAGCCATTTTTTAAGATATAGACGAAACAAAAACTGCTCCGGAATCTTTGTATAAAGGTCAAATACATAAGAAAATAATATTTTTTCATTTTTCATTTTTTGGTACCACATTTCAAATTTTAATTTTTTTAAAAATTTTAAATGGCCGCCATTTTGAAACAAAACGGCGGATGAAGCTGGCCAACGAACTCGGTCGAGACATTTGTATGTACTATGTACATACCGAATTACATCGAAATCGGTTCATAATTACGAGAGTTACAGTGTGACATATGTCAGAGATATATATATATATACAGGGTGATTCATAAAAGATGGGCAGAACTTTAAGGGGTTATAGTACACTTAAAGACAAATAATATTAAATAGGAGACTAAGGGTCCCAGACGTATTCCCAAGGAGATAGGGGGCATTAAAGTTTAGGGTCCGAAATTTCAAATGATTATAAAACATGGAAAAATTGGTCGATTCGTTTGCGGTTTTTGCAAAAAATTTTCTTTATGCCAGTATTTTCTTGAAATAAAATTTTAAAGTTCAATTTCAAAAAATGCCGATAGGGGGCGCTTTAGACTTTGGAGTAACAAACAACTATTTTTTAACGTTATTTTTTGTATTTCTTTAAGTGATTTCGAAAGCTTAGACTTAAACTTAAATTTTGATCTAAAAATCTGAGTCCTAACGAGTTGTTAAGTAGCATAAACTGAAATTTGAAATTTGAAACCCTTCTCCCCCCAGAACAAAAATCAGTTATTCCCGATCTTTGTGTCGTAGATTAGGCTCTAACTACTGCCGCGTTTTGCTAAAATTATTCTTTATGTCAGTATTTTCTTGAAAATAAATTTTAAAGAAAATTTTCAAAAAATTCCGATAGAGGGCGCTTTAGACTTTGGAGTAACGAACAACTATTTTATACCGTTATTTTTTGTGTCTCATTAAATGCTTTCTAAAGCTTAGACTTAAACTTAAATTTTCAGCTCAAAATCTGAATCGCTGAGCGTGGTTCAGTAGCGAGGGGAGGGGGTTCAAATTTCAACTTCTGAACATAGTTCAGTTTGCACTACTTAACCATGCCCAACGATTCTGTGCTGTGATACGAGGCAAAAATACAACTTTCGTCAAGGACTGCATAGGCGGAATTCACTCATAAAGGCACTGGCACAGTTGGAAACGTCGCTCATGCAAACGTTAAAGCTCCATTCCTGACGCTAGTCACCGGGTGAAGAAGGAAACAGAAAGTATGCAAATGTCAAATGGGG
Organism: Maratus speciosus; assembly: GCA_963932465.1. NCBI lineage: Eukaryota > Metazoa > Arthropoda > Arachnida > Araneae > Salticidae > Maratus > Maratus speciosus. Next base: position 142,861,197 of record OZ010787.1, on the reverse strand, counting down.
AAGAAGAAGAACACGTATGCAAAATTTCGACACGATTCAGGCATAAAAACCACTGAACGGTGAGTCAAGTGTAAGTCGCTGTAGTAATGAATCGGAAGATGGTGCCCTTCACGAATAAGGAAAAGGCTGAGATGCATTTAATTTACGGAGCGGCAGATGGAAATGGTGCAGAGGCACAACGAATGTACGGAGAGCGATTTCCCATCAGGCGGTTGCCTAACCGCAAAACTTTCGAGCGCTTGCACAGACAGTTGTGTGAGACGGGATCATTTCTCGCTTCCCGGTCGAATGCAGGTCGTGCAAAAAAGGACGAATCAGTAGTTGTTGCAGAAGCCATTCCGGATGTAGTAGCGGCGCAGCCAAGTACAAGTACACGAACAGTGGCTAGGCAGGTGTATACCTCACAGTCCATGACTTGGAGGGTACTGAAGGATGAACATTTGCTCCCGTTTCATGTGCAACGAGTCCAGAAACTGTCTCCAGGGGATTATCCAAATCGTATTGAATTCGCCCGCTGGTTTCTGCAGCAGAACGCGCTAAATCCACATTTTGGACGAACTGTGCTTTTCACCGATGAATGTACCTTCACACGTGAAGGTACATTTAACACACACAATGCACATGTATGGGCGGATGTCAATCCACATGCTACGTATCCACATGCTCATCAGAGACGCTTTTCCATCAACGTTTGGGCAGGAATCCTCGGAGACCACCTAATCGGACCGTACCTTCTTCCTGAACGCCTCAACGGTAAAACATACCTCACATTTCTGCAACATGTGCTGCCAGACCTGTTAAACGTTGTTCCTCCACGCATCCGGCGGGTCATGTGGTTCCAGCACGATGGAGCGCCAGCCCATTACGTACGAGACGTCCGCAACTATCTGGACATCACATTTCCGAACAGATGGATTGGTCGAGGTGGTCCTGTTGCTTGGCCTGCTCGCTCGCCAGATCTTTCACCCCTCGATTTCTTTTTCTGGGGACGATTGAAGGCTCTTATGTATGATACACCCATTGAATCCCCCGAGGAACTGGTCGCCAGACTTTCCGCCGCTGTAGGGGAAGTGCTCGAAAAGCCTGATGTTTTCGCGAATGTTCGCCGTTCCATTCTTCGCCGTTGTTCTGCGTGCATAACCTCTGGTGGTCACAATTTTGAACATTTATTGTAATTACATGTTAATAAATATGCTTTGGTAACATAATCCTAATTTGTGTCTTTTTACCTCGTATCACAGCACACAATGTGTGGACATGGTAAACTGAACTGTGCTCAGGAGTAGAAATTTCAAACCCCTCTCCCCAGAAACTTAACCACGTCTAACGATTCAGATTTTGGGCTGAAAATTTAAGTCTAAGCTTTAGAAAGCATTTAATGAGACACAAAAAATAACGGTATAAAATAGTTGTTCGTTACTCCAAAGTCTAAAGCGCCCTCTATCGGATTTTTTTTTAAATTTTCTTTAAAATTTATTTTCAAGAAAATACTGACATAAAGAATAATTTTAGCAAAACGCGGCAGTAGTTAGAGCCTAATCTATGACACAAAGATCGGGAATAACAGATTTTTGTTCTGGGGGGAGAAGGGTTTCAAATTTCAAATTTCAGTTTATGCTACTTAACTACTCGTTAGGACTCAGATTTTTAGATCAAAATTTAAGTTTAAGTCTAAGCTTTCGAAATCATTTAAAGAAATACAAAAAATAACGTTAAAAAATAGTTGTTTGTTACTTCAAAGTCTAAAGCGCCCCCTATCGACATTTTTTGAAATTGAACTTTAAAATTTTATTTCAAGAAAATACTGGCATAAAGAAAATTTTTTGCAAAAACCGCAAACGAATCGACCAATTTTTCCATGTTTTATAATCATTTGAAATTTCGGACCCTAAACTTTAATGCCCCCTATCTCCTTGGGAATACGTCTGGGACCCTTAGTCTCCTATTTAATATTATTTGTCTTTAAGTGTACTATAACCCCTTAAAGTTCTGCCCATCTTTTATGAATCACCCTGTATATATATATATATATATATATATATATATATATATATATATCAATTTTGAACGGAGGGTGGTTTCGGTGTCTGGGGGTCATGATCGATGAAAATATACCAAAATTTTTTGAAATCGCTTTCCTCCGAACGGCTGCAATAGGTAGCTTTTTGTAATGAAAGCTACCTAAAATGCTATAACTCAGCCATTTTTTAAGATATAGACGAAACAAAAACTGCTCCGGAGTCTTTGTATAAAGGTGAAATACATAAGAAAAAAATATTTTTCCATTTTCAATTGTTTGGTACCACATTTCAAATTTTAAATTTTTAAAAACATTTTAAATGGCCGCCATTTTGAAACAAAATGGCGGATGAAGCTGGCCAACGAACTCGGTCGAGACATTGGTATGTACTATGTACACACCGAATTACATCCAAATCGGTTCATAAATACGACAGTTACAGTGTGACATAAGTCAGATATATATATATATATATATATATATATATATAAGGATATATATATATATTAGGGTGATCCTTAAAAAATTAAATTTAAAATTTTCTATGGGGCACCCTCCTATTTTGTTCTATGTATAAAATAACGACCTCCACAAAAATTTCAAAATTTTAAAACATTTTTTAGGGGTCGCTACCAAGGTTTGAATTTTTTAAAAAAATTAAAAATTGACATATTTTGTAATCTAATAATATATTATTAATACAAATCCATAGTCATTGCCAAATGGAATCATGGTATGATATTAGGCTGTAAAGACTGTCTTTTGTTTCAAGCTTCAATATATTTACACAACCTATTATCCGAACACAGTCAGGAGTATTTCATGTCTACACTCTATTTCACCTGAACTTGGCCCCATTGTGAAAGGTAGAGAATCTAACATTCCGCTTTGAAAAATAGTTCTCCGTTATTTTTTAATCTTAAATATCTAAAATGCGTAGGAATTTATAATATAATGTTTATAAATTATAGATTTTGATTTTTTTTATATTCGTAAAATATCATACTAATTGGCCATATTTGTATCAAACAGTATCGTATCGAAGAGTATCCTATCATTCGTATCAGAGCACCAAAACTTTAAAAAAAAGTTTTCGGAAAGCTTTCCTTTGACCGTTCACTGGGATTGCAAAATTTTAGAAGACATTTCAGGATCTGAAACTGTAGACAGATTAACCATTATTGTTTCACGTAAAGGTACTGACCATTTAAATAGCTGTTCCACAATTTCAATCAGGAACAAGTGAGGCAATAGCTCCTGCCGTTAACGAAACATAGGAGTTGTGGAGATTATAAGCAAGTAAAATGTATGACTTTTGATATAACCTTTGTTGATACCTGTTTATGAGGAGCAGCTTAATCTGTTCTGGATTAGAATATGAACAAAGAAATGGTTTGGCTTGCAATCATCACATCCTTTAAATTATGCTTGAGGAAGTTGTTATTAAGTCTCTCGGAGTTTCAAGCGGACCGGACATACAATTATTCCAACGATTTAAAATTTCGTGGATGTCTATCGATTATCTCATATTTCAGACTCTCTTAACTGACAATTTAATCAATGAAAAAAATAACACATAATGCGTCCGAAATTACAGAATTTGCTCAAAATCATCTTAGAGATTTTCAACCAATGGACGATTACAAGGAACCGATAGACCTTGCCATCATTTTTTTAGGAGCAGTACCCGAAAGAGGTGTTTACATTAGAGCTGCAGGTGGGGATTGCATTGGGCTCCATGAATAGTGAAGGTGATGTACATGCTCAAGATTTATTTATTTAGAGATCAGTTTAAACTCTCTAAGTAGAAAAAATCTGGAGTTCGTCAAGTTTTCTCGTTTGTTGTGAAAATCTACATTCACACTGGTATCAGGTCCAATGATTTATTGCTCCCGAAGAACTTGAAAAAAGACGAAAATGTAAATGAAATAATTTCTTTGTGTGCTTTGAAGAAATTCCTAAACAATTTCTGTACTTCACAGACTAGTTGCTTTTGCATTTTTCGATGACAATGTCTTTTTTGAAAATAAAAGAAAAATGGTGCATGCTTTGAAAAATGAAGAAAATTATGAACCTTTGAAACGTACACGGGCTCATCCTGATGTCAATCTCCAAAATAGCTTGCAAGATTTTCTAACAAACAGCACTCTGTTTTTTTTTTTTTTTTTTTAATTATGGATTTACCTTTAGACTTTTTTGAAGCAGATGCAGCTAATAGGAATAAAAATGAATCCTACAAGACATGTAAGGCACTAGCGACTACAGTCAAACTTGTTAAAGATGTAGCCGAAAGTTAAATAGCACTAATGGAGGAATACAATAAACTTCATTCAAAAGATAAATAACAAAAACAGTATTTCAAGGATATGATGATGGCAATCCAAATCATTTCTTTGTTCATATTCTGCTCCAGAAGAACACAAGCTTTTCTTGATAATCCAGTATTAACAAAGGCTATATCAAAAATCATACATTTTACTTGCTCGGTACTCCCCACGACTCCAATATTACGTTACCAGCAGAAGCTATTGCCTCTTGAACTATCCTGATTGAAGTTTTGGAACAACAAGCAACTGGTCAATACCTTTACCTGAAACAATAATGGGTAATCTGTCTACAGTTTCAGATCCTGAAATGTCTTCTAAAATTTTGCAATCCCAGTGAATAGACAAAAGAACGCTTGCCGAAAACTCTTTTTTTAAGTTTTGGCCTCTGCTTGCTCGTCTTCAGATACGAATATGTCCATTAAGTACGACATTTTACGAATATCAAAAAGTCAAATTCTATAATTTATAAACATTATCATATAAATTTTTAGCATTTTAGCTATTTAACATTAAACAATAACGGAGAACTATTTTTCAAGGCGGAATGTTAGATTCTCTACCTTTCACAATGGGGCCAAGTTCAGGTGAAATAGAGTGTAGACATGAAATACTCCTGACTGTGTTCGGACAATAGGTTGTGTAAATATATTGAAACTTGAAACAAAAGACAGCCTTTACAGCCTAATATCATACCATGATTCCATTTGGCCGTGACTATGGATTTGTATTAATAATATATTATTACATTACAAAATATGTCAATTTTTAATTTTTTAAAAAAAAATTCAAACCTTGGTAGCGACCCCTAAAAAATGTTTTAAAATTTTGAAATTTTTGTGGAGGTCTTTATTTTATACATAGAACAAAATAGGAGGGTGCCCCATAGGAATTTTAAAAGTTAATTTTTTAAGGACCACCCTAATATATATATATATATATATATATATATATATATATATATCAATTTTGAACGGAGTGTGGTCTGGGGGTCATGATCGATGAAAATATACCAAAATTTTTTGAAATAGCTTTCCTCCGAACGGCTGCAATAGGTAGCTTTTTGTAATGAAAGCTACCTAAAAAATAAACTGTATGGCACTCGACTGGGCAGCGAAGATTATTGAAATACTACAGCTCGTAAAGAAATTGAATTAAAACTCAATTCAATTTTTAAAAGCAACAAATTTAGTTAAAAACAAAAGTGAATTATGTACAAATAAATTAATTACATCAGTTCTCCACACGAGAACGGCATAAGACACAATCCTCGCTTTTGCATAAAATAGCACTTGCTCACAAGAAAACCTATCCGTTCAGTTCGGAGCTCTTCCTGAGCAACCATCAGTATGCTCGTCGAAACACGGACTGACTCTTCTTCTCATTTCCCCTAGCGGGGTCTGGACAAAATTACATTCCGTTCTCGGACTTTCCATAGCTTATCCCCTAAGGGGTGGAAATAGACTTTTTGTTCACTCTCCAAAAAAAGGAATTTCGTTAACTGCGAAAAATGCTATTTTGCAAAATGTTGTTACAAAACATTTTAATCGGGTGGTTTTTTAGGAAAGATATGAATTAATGTTTGTTACGTGCATTTAACATCAGCATCCTCAAACTTTGACGTCTTCAAAATCTGTAAAGATTTAAGTATATAAACTTTTTTTCCGAGCTGCTTTAATCCAAGAAAATCGGGTAAAGTATCAAAAATGAATGAAAACGTATTAAAAATGAAAGTTGGTACATTTTTAATAGGTAGACAACCCATTTCAAAAATTGCATTCATATTCGAAAAGTAGAGACAATTCAGAGTTCAGCGGTACCTGTCATATATCCCTGCGTTTATTTGTTAAAATATGTGGGCTGCTGCCCACGACTGTACGCGAACATTTAATTAAAGAAAATAATAATAATGAAGTTTCGAATGAAAGAAAAAGATGTTAAGAGAAAATTATAATTTCAGAGCTCTGTAAAGAGGAGAGAAAGGGGGGAGAAGATATTTAAAAAAATTTCTTGGTTATTTGTTAAGCCAAATTTACCCTTATTGGAGGCTAGCTTTTTGTACATGATTTTATTTCTGTTTTATTCTATTTCCACCACTATATTTTAAAAATATATTTTATAGTACATTTCTCTTGCACATTTTGTCAAAATTCAAGTAAAAGTTTTTCTTAAAAAAAAGTTGTGCAAGCGAATAAAATTCGTGAAAGAGAAGCTGGTCCCGATATCACGTAGGAAGTGACATAGGATCGATAAGGGTTAAATTTCTAAAGATTTCTTTAAAAGTACAATATAAATATTTACTTTAAGGGGGCAGTTTATATTTTCAACAATTTCGTTTATTTTTAAAAATATGGTTCAAATGGTGAACTCATTGCATTTCAATGTTCAACTAAAAGGAGATTTTGAAAAAAAATTGTAACTGCATATTTGAATTTTTTTAAATCCCTACTACTTTAAAAAAAAAATTGATATTTTTGCCCAATTTTTTTTTAAAGATTTTCAAATGTGTATTACACAAGATTGCGCATGGATTTTTAGATACATCTAATTTTTCATTTAATATAAATTTTTTACTGATATATACTCGTATAGTGTAAAACGATGAAATCTAACACATCTTCATATACTTTTATTTTTTGATATATAACAAAAAACCTGAAGGCCAATTCCATGCGCAGATTTATCGCATATATAATTAAGAACATGTACAAAAAAGTTTAAATCTCTATCTCAAATACAAAAGAAGTCTTAGCATTTTTAAAACATGAAAGTGAAGAAAATATGAATATGGAGAAAAAGCCATTTAGTTTTAGTTTGTGCGGGTAATTGCGCTGAGTGTATTAACAAAATTTATAATATCTCGCGATATAATTACCGTATGGGTAAAAATGAGGTGTCAAATTATTCACAATTAAACAGGCTTTCATTTAATATTAAAAAAGAAAAATCGATTTTGAAAAATGTCCCCTTAAAATGAACTGGCAAACAAACATGGACTTTGGCCAATTTTCTTTCCCAGAAAGAAAAAAGTCCAGGCCCTACTCGACCCATATAAAATGAAGACCATGCCCAGCCCGGCCCGAGTCTATATAAAAAAAGTAAGGCCAGTGCTCGGGTCGACCTGAAGAAAATGAAGTCCAGGTTCAGCCCGATCAGAGTCTACTGAAAAATGTAACTGCGAGCTTCACCAGGGCTTAGGGTTCGGATTACAATCTTGATTTTTTTTTTTTTTAAAGTTACATCAAGTATTAAGAAGCCGATGCTATTTATTTTAGAGAAACGGCAACGATTATTTGTAATGTATCATGAGAGGAGGGCAGAAGCGTATTAACCACCTCCCGGGCACCTGGGCTTTAATTTTGTGCCCCCCCCCCCCCCCCTCATTGCAATACAAATCTGAGAATATTTTTTAATCGTTTGTATAGATTTCTTTTTAAAATGAATTTGCAGTAAATTTACAAATAAATATATTTTTATACAGACAATTATAATCTCTTACTGTAAAATCTCTTTTTCTTTAGCAATAAATATTAGAGTAAATTTCACATTGCATATTAACTGAAACTTTGTTTTAATATGGCAAATCATTGTGTTTAAAAGACAAAGCCTGTCATATTTCTACTTACGAAACTGCTTTTCCCGTATTTAACCTATGTGTAAATCCATCAAAAAGTGGAAGTCGAAAATTTCATGAATCCAATATTCCATTTATACGAATATTGAAGAAATTAAAGACAGTAAGTAGTGTTTGGGACAAAATCTACATCTTAATGAACTACAGGATTCAATAAGTTAGTAAGGCAAGGAATACTGCACATCATTCTTCGTTTGCATAATATATTAGCTTGATATATATATATAAAAAAAAAAATCTAAGCGCCGGGCCCCCTCTTTGGGCTCCTAGGCTTCAGCCTACTCAGCCTAATGGGTAATCCGCCTCTGAAGGAGGGGGTTTAACTAGTTTAGAAAGAAAAGGCCTCGCATAAGGTCTTGCACGGGGCCGCGCTTTCACTAAGGACGACTCGGGTCTGAGTTAACATAAATATCGTATATGACCATACACTCATGTTCAAAATTAAGAGAATTTGTATATTTTGTCGAATTTCAAGAAAAGTACTCAACGAATGCTAAAACTAATAATTCGAAACAAAAATGCAACTGTTTAGTGTAGAATACGCAAGCGTACACGTGTGTATGGGCGGAGTAGGGTAGAGGAACAGGCTTTATAAGCGAGCGTGGCAATTTTCGCGTTTTGTTGGCTCGCGCACCTCGCTGAATATCTTGGTATTTTTTTGCAACATTGGATTAAATTCAAAAGAAAACAGTAAAAATGAGTAACCACCAACGTTTGAATGATAGATGAGGTGATAAATCGCAGGGAAACTTGAAACAGGGGGGTCTCAAGTGCGGATACCCATAGACTTCAATATAACGCCCAGTGTCGTGTCCAACTTATGGAAAAAGTTTAAGGACACTGGATCCATAAAGAGAAAGCCTGGGCAAGGTCGTCCAAAGGCCACGACGGTCAACGAAGATCGCTATTTGTCCATTACAGCAAGGGGTAACAAGAGTGCAACAGCTTCTCAGCTCTCTCTTGACCTTTATGCGGCCACAGGGAGTCTAGTTTCAAGGGTACTGTTTGCAGAAGGCTGCATGACAGAGGGTTGTTAGCATTAGCAATAAGACTTGCTTCTTGCGTCTCGCTCACTTCTGCTCACAGAAGAACCCTAATTCACTGATGACTGATGAGTCCCTGTTTAACCTAAATACAAATTCTCGACGTACTTTCATCTGGAGAAAACCAGGGATCCGCTACCTGCATTCCAACTTCCAAGAAAAGACTACTAAATGGCAGTGGAGGTTTGATGGTCTGGGCAGGCATCATGTTGAATGGACGCACACCCCTCCCTGTGTTTGGCACAGGCTCTATGATTGGTGTGACGTGTATGGTTGATATCTTGGTACCCTATGTTCGCCTTTTCAGAGACGCAGTTGTCCCTGATTTCATTTGAATGGACTAGAACGCGCAATCAGATAGACCTCATCTGATCGACGAATTTATGAAAACTGAGAACATTCACTTGATGGATTGGCCATCCAGATCTCCAAACCTAAATCATATAGAATATGTCTGGTACCCTTTGGGGAAAACAACTGGAACTCGCTTTCCACTTCCCAGAACCATCCAGAGCCTAAAAACAGCGTTGCTGGAGGAGTGAGACTAGCCGCTACAGGGACCCATAAACTGCCTATTTCTAGTATGAGTTCACGTTGTGAGAGCTGTATAACTGTTCAGAGGGGACCATATCCCCTATTAACCCATTTTTTGGTTCAATATTGTAAGTTCTGTTTTATATCTTCCGACGCTGACGATTCTTAAGCACGATCATGAGTGCGCATCATAACTGTTGAATGTTTATTTTTGTTGCATTATTATCAATATACCGGGCGAGCCAAAAGTTCGTTAAAACTTTAAAAACTCTTAAAAAAGGAAGAAATTATGATAAAAGAGTGTGGTGAAAGAACTTGTGATCAGAGTCATTATAAATTTTCAAGATTTTTAAATCACTTGATGAAATGAAGGAGGTCCTGTTATACACGTCACAGTTTATTCACATTTACACTTACACCACACAACAACTCAACATTAAACAATAGGAATCTTATTGTTCATACTCGGCGTTTTGCCGGATCATATTAAATCATATTCATTCTCTATTCATTTGTTCTTCCCATAACAAATGTTCAACATGACCTCCAGAACATTCTACGAAACAACTGTTGTCCTGTTCATTGTGTTTCGGGTCGTCAGCGTCCTCTACATGTGATTTTTTAACTTTTTTTTGCTGCTAAAAAAAATCCGACTACCCTGTGAGCCCTTTTTTGCAAACAGCACTCCTTTATCATAATTTCTTCATTTTTTGTGAGTTTTTAAAGTTTTAACGAACTTTTGACTCATCCGGTATGTGCAGTCGTGAAAAAAAAGTAAACACTCCTACTAACTCTGCAACAAATTATTGTAGAAAAAAGTTACTGGTACCAAACGACTGGAAATAAAGTCTACTTTTAAATGATCTATATAAAATTTGCATAGGGGTCATCTACATATCAAAACGAATCCAAACTTTGTTTTTTTTCAATAGTAATACCCACATTTGGCACCATAAATAGATTATACACCCTTCAATTATCCCAAATCCAAATTCTCATGAAATTCATATGATTAGTTTCCCAGAAATCAATTATTTTAAAATGAGCATAATATAGGGGCTGTATCCAAACTGAAGTTCTGTACTCTATTGTTGAAATGCGACAGAATGACTTTGTCACTTCTATTAATGTATTATTTCTTTCCAATATGAACATTTCACTCGCTTAATATGTTTCGACTACTGCCAGCCCGATTGTTTCAATAAAATGAGTAAAATATATATTTTTTAAATTATGCTTTTCTGGACATCATAGACTTAAACCATCATTTTGACGTTTTCTACTCATAATTCGGAAACTACTTGGAAGAAAAATTTGAAATTGAGAATTCGCATAAAGCAGGACATAATAAATATAAATCTATCAAAAAAATTGTAGGCTGCAATTCACATTTTTTTAAATATTAAATTAATAATTCATATAATTTTTTTAATTACAAATTCGATGTATCTATGTTTGAGTTTTTTATTATTATAACCACACAAAAAATTATCACATTAGGATTATAATTTCAGGAGATGTAGATAAAAATATGAAAATGTAATTTAACATTAGAAGCTCTAAATTTTGAAAGTTTATAATTCAAAAACTTATCATCCAAATGACTTGAAATTTCATTTCTAGGCATAGTTTGAACCGAAGATTTAAAATATATTCTCAAAAGTCAGTGTTGCCATTGAAAAAAACAAAGTTTGGTCCGGTTTTGATTTGCCTATGCCCCCCCAAGGATTATATTCATATTTTTAATTAAGTTTTTTTTATATAATATTGAAAGAATCATATTTTTTAGCATTTAAAGCAAAATGCAGCGAAAACAACACTACAATTTCGCCCTTTTGCAAGACTGTCAGGGGGTTTTAAGCGTCGAAATTTGTTTTCGAAATTATGAATCGATCGAAGTGTCCAATCCCTTAAGTCTGCATTAAATCTAATGAAAATCAGAGCCCTATCAAGTTGAAGTTGGGCCCAGGGCCTGTTAAAAAGTTGCCCCCCCCACCTACCTCCCCATTCCCGGCGACACTTTCAGAAAAAAAGTAGGTTAATTTGATGAGTTGACAAAGTTGTTTGGGTGAAAGCTTCAAGTTTACAAAAAAAATTTAACTTACAAGAATAATCAAGAAAATGAATTACCGTCCACTTTCTCAAATAAGCATTTGTATAATTCATAAACATCTATGATCCACAGTTTATGTTGCAGAATAAATGAGGACGTCTTTTTCAAAACTCGCCTTATCCAAAATCATAAAAAATGTGTTTTCCCTAACAGTCTAGTAATCATTTTAAACTATAATTCTGACATTGTAAACTCCTCGTTTATATTGAAACCAATAGACACAGTATGCAGTTTTTGGCATTTTCCCCAAATTTGATTTTCTAGATACGGCAAGTTTTGAAAATTATAGGTACTATTGAAAAGAACTTTTACAGAAAAATTAAATATGGAGGTTTTTTATTACAGTAAAACTTCGTTTTTACGTCAGGGACCAAAATATAAAATGCAAACAGTGGAAAGATTTGCTTAGGGGGGGCCCCCCCTAAGCAAATCTTATTATACATCATTTAAAACTAGACTTTATTTCCAATCGTTTGGTACTATAGTAAATTTCTTCTGTTATGATTAGTTTCAGTTAGTAGGGGGTGTTTACTTTTTCCATGGCTGCACATTTCCTAATTTAAAATCTGTCCAGTATTTCTTGAGATAATCGACCAAATCTGGAAATTATCTTAATTTTGAACATGAGTGTAGTATTACTGTTTACTTGCTGTGGAATGCTCATACTTTTTAGTTCCAAAATTTCCCTTTCACTTTTAATATCGATGTCTAAGTAATAAAATATGATCTTTGTCTGTATAAAGAGAACATCCCTCTCACTGACAAGCCCGTGTTAATACGTTCACTAAGCTCCCGGTTTCACGGCAATATCAGCAATATTTAAAATAATATAAATCTGTTGATTTAATGGATTTTTAATACATTGAACAATGATTAATACTATCAAGGATTATATTCATATTTTTAATTAAGTTTTTTTTATATAATATTGAAAGAATCATATTTTTTAGCATTTAAAGCAAAATGCAGCGAAAACAACACTACAATTTCGCCCTTTTGCAAGACTGTCAGGGGGTTTTAAGCGTCGAAATTTGTTTTCGAAATTATGAATCGATCGAAGTGTCCAATCCCTTAAGTCTGCATTAAATCTAATGAAAATCAGAGCCCTATCAAGTTGAAGTTGGGCCCAGGGCCTGTTAAAAAGTTGCCCCCCCCACCTACCTCCCCATTCCCGGCGACACTTTCAGAAAAAAAGTAGGTTAATTTGATGAGTTGACAAAGTTGTTTGGGTGAAAGCTTCAAGTTTACAAAAAAAATTTAACTTACAAGAATAATCAAGAAAATGAATTACCGTCCACTTTCTCAAATAAGCATTTGTATAATTCATAAACATCTATGATCCACAGTTTATGTTGCAGAATAAATGAGGACGTCTTTTTCAAAACTCGCCTTATCCAAAATCATAAAAAATGTGTTTTCCCTAACAGTCTAGTAATCATTTTAAACTATAATTCTGACATTGTAAACTCCTCGTTTATATTGAAACCAATAGACACAGTATGCAGTTTTTGGCATTTTCCCCAAATTTGATTTTCTAGATACGGCAAGTTTTGAAAATTATAGGTACTATTGAAAAGAACTTTTACAGAAAAATTAAATATGGAGGTTTTTTATTACAGTAAAACTTCGTTTTTACGTCAGGGACCAAAATATAAAATGCAAACAGTGGAAAAACTTAAATTGTAAGAAAATACACACAAATTTGTGGGCCCCTGAAATTGGTGGGCCCAGGGCCGAGGCCCCGGAAGCCTGTGCATTAATCAGACCCTGATGAAAATATAGAGTTACTTTTAAAGAAAGAAATGAATCGTACCTCATGCAACGTACCCAGAAAATGACTACCTAATTTTAAGATTATTTTTCTGTCTGTATTATTATTTAATGTATCACGCATTAGATAATGAAACACCTTCCACTATGAGAATATTGTTATGAAACGTTGTTTTCAGTACACAACGAAATTAGGTTTTAAATGCTCATTTTTTTTTTTTTTTTTACATTTTCAAAAGAATGCTTACTTTGATAGAAAAATAAAATATATTCGATATCTTGATATCTAATAATATTTGAATTTTTATATATCTACTAGTGAAATTTCGTTACTGTACCAATTCTCGATATACCAATACACAACTCGATGTACAGCCCAGGAAATAAACGCAGCAATCCCGTCTAACTTTGCCAGATATATCATCGTATAAAAATATGAGTGGTACCAATCGGCAATTAATATATGTTTACTAATTAATGTTTACAAAAATTTTGCTTAAGGGGTCGCCTAAATAGAGAAATTGTAAAATACATGAAAATTTTCTATAATAGCCTCTAATTTTGACGTCATATTTGGATATTTCGGTAAATTTTACCTACACATACCAAACGGGAAGTCATTCGGTCAAATAGTTTAGGAGTCTTGCAGGTTTAAAATTTAGAGCTCTCAACGTTATATTCATTTTTAATCATGGCAAAACAGATTGCAATGCGGATAGTTTTTATGCATAACACAAAAACGACTCGGCGGAATGCAATGTAATTTTAGATTCTCATATTTGAAGCTTCTAAAAGTCGATTTCTGTTTTTTAAAAAATCATGGTTTACCACTCATATTTTTTGCCAATATTGGGCAATATTCTTCGTTTTGTTCGTGGTTACAAAAAAAAAAACAGCTCTTTGGGAAAACATTGAAAAATCTGTCCATATGAAAGCATTATGCTTTAGGGCAGTTTCAAATTACGTTGCAAATCAAGCGTTGGATGTCAACCATTACGGCGTTTGTTAAACCCCTGCTCAACAATGCGAAACTTTCTGACACATTTTCTGACTCTTTTTTAAACGTAAAGGCATAAAATTGGCAGACCTGACTATTTAAGGGGTCTTGTACCTTTTAAACGCGTCGAAAATTAACGAAAAAATTCAAAGTTTGAATTAGTCTATCTTCAAAACCTTTTTATGTATAAACATGAAATTTTGGATATTGATTAAACAGATTGTGCTTTGTAATATACTACCAACAGAAATTTATTAACCCTTTACAGAATTTGTGTATTTTTGAAATCAAAATAGCTCTTTTTTTACCCCATAAGTCATTGCGCGCATGATATCTTGAGAGTATGTATGTATGGATTGTCATAAAATTTGGTAAATATACTACACAAATATGTGTGTTTAAAATGATCTACTTTTAAGTATTTACAATGGTAATACTTTTAGTTATGACTATTTTTATTCATTAAAAATACAAATTTTGTACCTTTTTTTTACGAAAATATTTTTTTTATATAGTTAATGAAATAATTTTAGCCTAAGAATAGATCATTTTAAACACACATATGTTATTAGTATCTTTACCGAATTTCATTCGAATCCATACATACTTTCTCAAGATATCATGCGCGCAATGACTTATGGGGTAAAAAAAAGAGCTATTTTGATTTCAACAATACACAGATTCTGTAAAGGGTTAATAAATTTCTAAAAGTAGCATATTACAAAGCACAATCTGTTTAATCGATATCCAAAATTTCATGTTTATACATAAAAAGGCTTTGAAGATAGACTAATTCAAACTTTGAAGTTTTTCGTTAATTTTCGACGCGTTTAAAAGGTACAAGACCCCTTAAGCGATTTCGAATCGAAATCAGTTTTACATTTTTTGATAAATAAATTACTTATCGAGTTATAAGCAATCATGGTCACGTGACGACCATTTTTTTCTCCTTTCTGCTGGTGTCGCGTTCGGAAATTCTGTTTAAAACGTCAACTTTAACAGTATTTTCTGAAATATATTTTGCGTTTACCAAAAAGTGTTAAACGTCTTTCGATTACATAGTTTCTGAATAACAACACCTGCCAATTTCACGCGTTTCCGAACAAAAATGAATTTAAAATGCGCCAAAAAATAGCTCCTTTTCCTTTGGATTTGAGAACAGCCTTAATGCTCGTATTCGCCCTTACCTTAACCTAGAAAACCTCTGTCGAACGCTCAAATGAAATTCACGATTAAACTGTTTGGACCTGATTGGGTTCCAAAGTCCAATCAGATTAATGATGAATACTATTGGACATGTGAGCGTTCCACCGAGTTTTCCTAGGTTGAGGTAAAGGGCTGCACGGGCCCGGCCCGGTGTGAAAATTGGAAGTTCGGCCCGAGCCCGGCCCGGCCCGTACAAAAATCAGTGAAAACAGACCCGACATAATTTCTACAAAAAAAAATCCGTTTTTTCTTGACATACAAGTAAGATTCTTTTAATGAATACTACATACATATTTATGGGAACATTTTACAGTATACACTGGTGTCCAAAATTAACGACCAATCACAAAATGCCAATTTTCAAGTATGCGAATACTCAAAAGGAAATAATATAATTCGAATAATTACTATCTCTACAGCATAGCTAGTTCATATAACATCTCATTCATGTCACACATGGTCACAAGTGTCACAGTCACTAAGGTGAAGCAAAAAAATTGGAAATTCCATACATCTCATTATGAGTCTCAAAATGATCACTATATGTTACTCCACTGAGACGTTACTGTGACTGCTGCTTTGTGACGAGTCACCATGTGAATTTACAATGTAGTGACATTGTGACTCTCATGTGACTGTCATCTGTAGACTCAATTTCAACGTCATCGTGAACGCTGCATTGTGATAAGTTACCAAATAATGTCACATTAAAGTCACATGATGACTTTCAGGGGACAGAGAGACTACTGTGAAGTCACCATTGTGCTCTTTTGTGAAAAGTCACCATGTGACTATAATGTGATATTATTTGGTGACTTATCATTATGCAACGTTCATGATGATTTTGAAATTGAGTCTAAAAATGACAGTCACATGAGAGTCACAATGTAACTACATAGTAAAGTCACCTGGTGACTCGTCACAAAGCAGCAGTTACATTGACGTCTCAGTGGAGTCACATATAGTGATCATTTGAGACTTATAATGAGACGTGTGGAATTTTCTATTTTTTGTTTCACCGTAGTGACTGTGACACTTGTGATGTGACCATGTGTGACATGAATGAGATGCTAATTGGACTAGCTGTACTGTAGGGATAGTAATTATTTGAATTATATTATTTCCTTTTGAGTATTGCCTTACTTAAAAATTAGCATTTTGTGACTTTTCCTTAATTCTGGCCACCAGTGTATTTTAGATAACTATGATATTCGCAAAACAGAAAACACACAATAGTAAACATTAACGATTACTTACAATGTTTTAGTCATCGCGTCTACAGACATTTCAAAATTCAAATAAAGATTCATTAAAAGATTAATGTAGTTCAGAGCAATGGATTAAACACATGATAACTTTTGAAGCTGTATAATAAAAAGTAGATTTGTCAAAATAATTCTCTCATGTTTAAGACTTTTCTAAAATCCAAAGGAGCAGGGTATTCTTATTCAGAAGCTATGTAAATGTCGTTTTTTTTCATAGATAAAAGCAATATATCTTTCTGGAAATACTGCCAAAGTTAGCGTTTTGAATCGAATTTCCGAAAACGTACAGTCGCGTGAAAAGAATCTCTGTTATCTCAGTAAGTAATTTATCAAATATGGAGAAAGCTAATCGTTTCCAAATGCCTTCAATAGTCAGGTCTGTCAATTTTATGCCTTTATAGTTAAAAATGAGTCAGAAAATGTGTCTGAAAGTTTCGCATTGTTGAGCAGTGAATATGAGAACCACCTTAAAGTATATTTCCAAAGATACTGTTAACAGAAGTTCATTATCACTATTAATACTACGAAATACAATGACTGTCCTACACATCCTGAGATCGATTAAGACCAGTTCCGTCCCGGCGCGAGTCTGCTGAATAAATTTAAACTCGGAATCTGACCTCTTGTAACTGTACGATGCCGATCTCTACGATGGACATGTTACATTTCTGTAATGATGTTGTTAAACTCGGATCAGCTCGTGACGCACATTTATACTTCTCGAGAAAATCATATTCCTTGAAAATGGCTCGTATTTTATCTGCTTCGCTTGAATTCTTATATCGGGCCGACAGGCCCGATTAATTTTTTATTGGCCCGGCCCTGCAGGCCCGTTCAATTTTTTTGCCGGCCCGGCCCGGCCCGGCCCGTTTGGAAATTCGCCTTCATTCCGCCGGGCCGGGTACGGGCCTAGGGCCAAGCCCGGGCCCGTGCAGACCTCTAGGTTGAGGTATAGCGTCGAAGGTATAGTGTGACAACAGGCTATTCCAGTAATGCTTTAAGAAGTACTAAAAATTGAATCTATTACTATGTAAATGTGGAACGATGCCCAACGACAAATGTCGATCGTAGCAACATCTGCTAGCTCTGCACCATCCCAAACGCTTTCTCAATGGAGGATATTCCAAATATGGGTTCGAGGCTGAAAAAAGTCACGTGATACCGGTAATTTACCCAAGGAACTTCTAACTGATAAGAAGGGAAGCTACTACTACTTTGCCTCATGAACTGTTTCATTGGCTTGCGGGGTTTGCATTACACGTCTACGGAGCCTTCCCTTCTACGCTAGAAGTTTCACCTTGACCACGTGATCATAACGTAGATGGAATATCCTCCATTGAATCCTTATACAATGTTTATGTTTAAACTACTAGGTGTCACCGCGATCGCCATTTATCGTGCAGCATCATTCAACATTTATGGGATTCAATGGAGGATATTCCAAATATGGGTTCGAGGCTGAAAAAAGTCACGTGATATCGGTAATTTACCAAAGGAACTTCTAACTGATAAGAAGGAAAGATATTACTGCTTGGCCTCATGAACTGTTTCATTGGCTAGCGGGGTATTTACATTACACGTCTACGGAGCCTTCCCTTCTTTACGCTAGAAGTTTTTACCTTGACCACGTGATCAAAACGGAGATGGAATATCCTCCATTTTTTAGCACTTTTTGGCTGGCTGGTTTGTAGTATGCTATGCCCCTGCCCTCCAAGTGTCTTAAGATTGTCCAGTCTGTCAATATTGTTTTAAATCAGACTTATTAGAACGTGCTAGTGCATCATAAAAAATGAAATTAGACTTTTTTAACATCAGAATAAATGAAATAAACATGAGAGTTTGTGATACAGAAATTTTTAAATGAAAGGACATGAGATACTTCGTACAAATGACAGTATTGTTGTATTGTTATTTTAATCTCGGAATGTTTAAAGGGTTATGACACTACCAGTGCTATAGTTGGAAAAAAAATATTTGTGGGAACGCACCTTTGCATAGAGTAGATGTTGATGCTACCGGATTTTTACTAAGCCAAAATCGAATAAGCGCGTCCAGTAGACCTCACCAAAGTGACCGATCCCACCGGTGACATGACATCAGTGACCGGTCGACAGACCTACTGGACGGCACTGGTGTTATTTACTATTGGCGCCATCTGTATTACGTTGCCGTAATTATTCTTTTATTAGTGTTTTATCATGTACGATGCAAATGTAAATAAACTTTCATGTAACCGATCACGTGACCCAACTAACCAAGAATTTTCTTCGGTTAGTTCGGTCTCTCACCGGTCACTTTGGTTACTATCGCTGGACGACATTCGTTGCGACCCGGTTAGCAGCACTGAACGCCTTGGTGACTAACCGATCTCACCGGTCACTAACCGGTGGCTCCTCTGGACGCGGCTATTGTAAAGCATTTAGCTTTCTAGATTTTATAGTATTGTACTTGTATAGCATCCATCTAAAAGCAATATTTTATCAATCTCATAGTAACATTTTTCATTATGAATCAAAATAAATTGAAATAACAGGAATAAATCCATATATTACTTATTGGCACATCTGTCCTAGAAGTTTCCAAAAGAACGATGATGAGAATGTTTTTCGCTGATTTACGACGAGCTGTCTCGTGAGCTAATTTTCTTCCTGATCACTACCAAGGTTCCACGTATAGTTCAGGAGAAAATAATTTAAGAGAGGTCCTACACAGCTTATGAATGTAAGTGAAACGGATCTGCTTAAAATTAGCATAAATTATCGTTTCGCTTGAAAAAAAGATTGTGCTTGTATGGAATTTTTTTTCTTTACAGTAACAAACCAAATATTTCTGGGAACGGCGTTCCCATGCGTTCCCAGCCAACTACAGCACTGGACACTTCTTTCTTCTGCGAATAATTTAATATAAGTCTTATTATGTTTACCTAAACGCTGGCCGACATTAGTAGCAAAGTCGCCCCGGGCAAGATTTTTTTTCAGTGCGCTTAGGAATTGGAGAGTATATCAAAGAAACTATTCCCTATTAACTATTCTAGTTTGAATATTTATCCCCCCTTAGATTGAGCTCGCCGCCGTTCAAAACAGTCCCAAAAAGTATGAGGTGTGCCGTCCATCCATCCTTCAAAATTATGGATATTTAGATTTCAAATCTGGCTACATTCATTGAGTTGTCAAGAGAGATCGCGTGCTGTTTGTGTTTTGTGTATTGTTTGTGGATCTGCGAGGATTAATTTTGTAAGTAAGTTTTGGTTTTGTTTTGTAAAACAATAAAAATAATAAATAACATTGCTGTTTTTATTCGTCATTTGATTCCAAACAAGGTTAGGATTTTTTGTTTTTCATTATATTTAACTTGCAAGTTCATGATTTGTTGTGATTTATTTAATGGTTTGATGTGCTTTTAAAGTACAATTTATGCAATATTATTACGTGCATTGTTAACAAAATATTTCGCCATTATGCTAAACTAGATCTTGCCTCAAAATATTAAAATTTCATTCTTATGTATATCTTAGCATTATTAATAGCAATTTCTCCACCTTTTTTCCTTTGTTACTTCTGAGACATGTTTGCAAGTAATGTGTTGAATTCAAATGATGGCGATCAAAGTATTGCTCACTCGAGTAGGCCTTTCTGTGTAATTACTTGGACTGTTTATCTGGTTTAAATTTTTTTTTTCATAGCATGAGTCACCTGTAGATCTTCTTCCCCCCCCCCCCCCCATAAATAAATATATTAAAAGGAGTTTTAGTATATTTAATAAATTAAAACTTAAAAAGATATATATTTTTAAATAAATTTATATAGTTTTGAATATTGCTGTTAATTACATTATCTTATGTTCAAACACACAATACCTTTCGCCTTTTCTACCGTAAATTTTTGAATACCAATGAGAAATTAAGTGTTTTTCATTCACCAAAATACTCTGATGAGTTTCATAAAGTTTGATGTACAGCTGCGAGAGGTATTTCTCCAGTGAAAGTGTACAATGAAGAGTCCCTATTTGGTGTTATTGCTACATTCATAAAAAGTGAATTTCCCCGAGAGCTGTAGTCTGTACAGCCCTGAGTGAAAAGGTTTTTTCTGAATAAGATTATGTGGTATGATCCATGTCAATTCAGGCAGCCAAAGAAAAAATCTTACCTTCATAGTCTCGGAAGTTTTTGAATTGAACATATGTTAAAATTTAAGAAAAAGTAAGATACCTGTATATTTTTGTTTTGTCCAAAATAATTCCTGGCCTGAGATACAGGCCGCCAAAGATGACATCCGTAGCACCATTTCCCATTCGCGATTTTCGATAAAAATTTTAAAGTGCTCTATCTCTAGAATGGTGCAAGATATTTTGTTGTGTTTTTTTTTTTTAAGATAATATTCTTCTATTTAAAATAATATACCCAATTTTGAGAAATGTATTCAACTTTTCTTGTGTGCAGCCTTTTGAAAAAAAAAAAAAAAAATTTTTCGAAAATGCCAATCCCAAAAATTTTGATTTTTTTGCTGTTGATCAATACCATTGGGAACTATCTTCACTGCAAAGGAGAACTTCCACTTTTGAGTTTAACAAATTTTAGAAACATTTAAAAAATTCAGAGAATTTTACAGGAACTGTATATATACAGGTCCAGTAAAAGCCACTGAATTTTTGCTTATTTGTATCATATTTGTAAGGATAAGCCTACTATATATCTTAAACAAGTTAGAAATTGCAATATCAAATGTGGCAAATGAGGTGTGTGCGTACTATAACTAGTTTTATAAATATTCAGATCTTGGTGCAATAAGTGTTACTCTTGGGCAAAAAGGCATGAATAAAAAAAATTTACTATAATTCTATATATTAAATTCAGTAATACGGAAGTAATATGAATCCATCTTAAAAGGACTTAATCGCCATGGCAACCTAGAATCATTACCTATCATGGTGTATCATTGAATCAATTATGTATTATAGGATTTTTAAATAGAATGAAGAAAACTTTTATTAATGTCTTTTTATGTTTTAATTTGATTTTCATAGCATTTGAAGTGATACATACTTTATTTTCAATACCGAACATAGTAAAACAATCTCAATAACATATATCAATTACACAGCAATACAAATTATATTAATACAAGTTAGAGTTGAGACAGATGGGCAGACAAATCGAATCCATAAAGACTTTCAACTATGTTGGAAATTGTTAAAAACACATAAATAGGTCGGAATTTGACTTTTAGAAATTTGTCAATAGACGGAAGCATACTTGAATACTTTCATACAACCCTCTATTGTACCTACTATCTTTATATACATGCCACTATTTAGCTAATATTTAATTAAGATTAAAACATCCTTAAAACTAGTGGAATCACACTTCCAGAGATTATCATCCATAGACGGCCATGTATCTAATTCTTTGCGTGGACCTGTATATCATTTTATCTATATTCTACAAACATATCTTACTACACTAAATGTAGTTCAGTGTAAAAATGCATAACTCATTTAAAAATCACCTTTACACTACTTTCATTCATACTCAGTAATCCTTAAGATTTCTTTTGTGTAGCCCTGTATATGATCTACAGCCTTTATACACACAACGTAATATGGAAATATTTAGTTAAACTTAAAAACTCATATCACAACTAAAAATGCACTTCCAGCAATCATTGCTAATGTACAGTATTTCCAATAAAGTAAAGTATCCGAAATCTTTTGTGTGTCCCTGTAAATACTATGCCCTTTCTATTACACGGGAAGTAATTTGTTGTAAACCTCAGCAACATATATGGTTCCATATTCTAAAAGAATTCCATTACATAATGGTATAAGGGGAATATTGTTTGCAGCATATTTTAATTACGTTAATTTATTTCACATATAATGAAATTGATATATGTTGCTGAGGTTTACAACAAATTACTTCCTGTGTAATAGAAAGTGCATAGTATTTACAGGGACACACAAAAGATTTCGGATACTTTACTTTATCGGAAATACTGTATATTAGCAATGATTGCTGGAAGTGCATTTTTAATTGCGCTATGAGTTTTTAAGTTTAACTAAATATTTCCATATTATGTTGTGTATAAAGGCTGTAGATCATATACAAGGCTACACAAAAGAATCGTAAGGGTATTGCTGGAAGTGCATTTTTAGTTGTGATTGAGTTTTTAAGTTTAACTAAATTTTTCCATATTACGTTGTCTCCATAAATGCTGTAGATCATATACAGGGCTACACAAAAGAAATCTTAAGGGTTACTGAGTATGAATGAAAATAGCTTAAAGGTGATTTTTAAATGAATTATGCATTTTTACACTGAACTACATTTAGTATACTAAGATATGTTTCTAGAATATAGATAAAATTATATACAGGTCCGCACAAAGAATTAGATACATGGCTGTCTGTGGACGATAATCTCTGGAAGTGTGATTTCACTGGTTTTAAGGATGTTTTAATCTTAATTAAATATTAGCTAAATAGTGGCATGTATATAAAGATAGTAGGTAAAATACAGGGTTGTATGAAAGTATTCAAGTATGCTTCCATGTATTGACGTAAATTTCTAAAAGTCAAATTTCGACCTATTTATGTGTTTTTAACAATTTCCAACATAGTTGAAAGTCTTTATGGATTCGATTTGTCAGCCCATCTGTCTGAAATCTAATTTGTATTAATATAATTTGTATTGCTGTGTAATTGATATATGTTATTGAGATTGTTTTACTATGTTCGGTATTGAAAATAAAGTATGTATCACTTCAAATGCTATGAAAATCAAATTAAAACATAAAAGACATTAATAAAAGTTTTCTTCATTCTATTTAAAAATCCTATAATACATAATTGATTCAATGATATACCATGATAGGTAATGATTCTAGGTTGCCATGGCAATTAAGTCCTTTTAAGATGGATTCATATTACTTCCATATTACTGAATTTAATATATAGAATCATAGTAAATTTTGTATTTATGCCTTTTTGCCCAAGAGTGTAGCACTTATTGCACCGAGATCCAAATATTTATAAAACTAGTTAAAGTATGCACGCACCTCATTTGCCACATTTGATATTGCAATTTCTAACTTGTTTAGGATATATAGTAGGCTTATCCTTACAAATAAGCAAAAATTCAGTGACTTTTACTGGAACTGTACATATACAGTTCCTGTGAATTTTTTAAATGTTTCTAAAATTTGTTAAACTCAAAAGTGTAAGTTCTCCTTTACAGTGAAGGTAGTTCCTAATGGTATTGATCAACAGCAAAAAAAATCAAAATTTTTGGGATTGGCATTTTCTAAAAAAAAATTTTTGAAAATTTTTTTTTTTTTAATTTTTTTTTAAAGGTTGCCACAAGAAAAGTTGAATACATTTTTCAAAATTAGGTATATCATTTTAAACAGAAGAATATTATCTTTAAAATACAAAAAAAACGCAACAAAATATCTTGCACCATTCTAGAGAGAGAGCACTTTAAAATTTTTATCGAAAATTGCGAATGGGAAATGGTGCTACGGATGTCATCTTTGGCGGCCTGTATCTCAGGCCAGAAATTTTTTTGGACAAAACAAAAATATACAGATATCTTACTTTTTCTTAAATTTTAACATATGTTCAATTCAAGAACTTCTGAGACTATGAAGGTAACCCCCTTGCCTGAGTTGATATGGATTCAGCCATATGTGAATTCTCTTGATCTGTCATAATTTTCCTGCTACAGATAAAACTTTCGGAAGAACTTGCGAATTCGCCCGGAGTCTGCCATCTTGTTTCATTGTTGGTCATTTATAACCACTTTATGCTTAATTTAACAACATAAACAACAACAAACATAAATAACAACGAAAATAAATCCGAATAAAGAAATTTAAAATCAGCGATGATCAACAAAGAAACAAGATGGCGGACTCCAGGTGAATCCGCAAGTAGTACCAAACTTTCAGAAAAAATTTCTAAACAGTATTCAGGGTTCATACTCATCAGGGGATTATGGGATTCAGCGAAAAATTCAGGGGATAAATTTTGGTCCTAGAAAATCAGGGGAATCTCAGGGAATAATGCCAAAGTTTCTCCAAACCTGGGAAAACCTGGCAAAATGGTTGGCTACTCTGGGAAATCGTTACTATTCATGTGCTTTGTGAAGTCATAATGAAATCAAACTAAGACCCTCCTTCTAACATCATGATATATAGAATTGGAAACTAGCCACCCCTTCTTACAGATTAACTATAACGTATGTTATGTTTAATCTGTTCTCCTTCTAATATCTGATGGCATCCATTCAGCCACTAGACAAACCTTCTAACATTGTGAGGTTTGAAAACTGTTAAAGAGGACCTTCTGAAAAATGAAGGACATTTTTTAATTGATATTGCCACTTTGTAGCCTTCATATTGCTCATAATGCTTTTCAAGGAGGTAATAAAATCTCAAAGTGGAAATTAAATTCTTACAGCAATCTACCAAATTTTTAAGTTGTTTACAAAATAATATTTTTTCTTTAAAGTTCTGTTCAGATTGTTTATATAGGTGAAGTATAAACTTTATTTTTGAGATTACCTTGTTTGTATTTTATTTTTATTTTGAATTGAGAAGGGGGGTCGTTCATGATACTGGTTTTAAAAATGTTGTTAATTGTTGACATGAAAAAATTATGTATCCCGGAAAATACATCAGGGGATTTTCTTGGAAAATGAGTATGAACCCTGGTATTGTACAGAAACTCTTCAAGTTTGTGTTTCAGACATACAATTTCAAGTTCGCTGTAGTATTATAGACAGGGTTGGAAAAAAACTGGGTTTTTTTGTAAAAAACCAAAGAAACCGTTTTTTTTGGTTTAAACCGGGTTTTTTTAAATATAATTTCCTATTGCATACAGATGCATATCTGGTGATAAAATAAACATTTTTGGATATTATATAAGTAATATAACTTTTGAAAATATTTAAATTAAATAATTACAGTCAATTATATAGAAAATTGAAATCATTTCTAATTTAAACATTATTAGTAACAGCTATGTCTTATGTTCACATTACACTAGTAAACTGCTCTACACAGTGAAACATTGATACCTTGAAAATCGTATAAAGAATCCTTTGATTAATAATATAATAATCAATCAATAAACATTTGATGCAGTTTCATGAATATAATATATTATTCTGTGGTTGTTATTATTATTTTTTTAATATCCAAATACTTCTGGTTATTTTGTTTACTGAGTGATAACTCAAAGTGTCCAAGGCAACATTTTTGGCCATTAGATTCAGCAACTAACAAAAAAGATTGATTGGTATTATTGAAATGCTATAACTAGCACTCAATTTTTGCAAGCTGTGTTATTCAATTTAATATCTTAAGTTACTCTTTTAAATTCTTTAACGATAATCTTCCCCAATCCCAATCCAGAAAATTTTCTTTTACAACTTAACCAAAATCTTAAAGATCATTGTATTTTGTTATTAACTACTGTAAATAATCTGCATTTTTTAAATGAAAATATTTTATGCTAAATATTGAATATTATTTATCTATTTTATCTTTTCTAACACATATTTTAAGAAAATCTTTAGGGTACCAGATATGTTCATCAGCATATACTAATTTTCATTCTACATGCATAGAAACATGACCTAGGCTCATTATGTCTCATGTTGACTGCTGAGATGAAGTGTTAAAAGTAGAAATTACTTCTATCTATAATTTAAAACAATTAAATTACAAAAAAAAAGAAAATATTATATTAGATTTTTTCTAAAAAAACCAATTGGTTTAAACCGTGATTTAAACCATGGTTAAAACCACTTGGTTTAAACCGTGCCAACCCTGATTATAGAGAAAAAAAATCCAGCCCCTATAGGTCAAAATTGGGAAATTTCATTAGCGGCCACTGGCCGGTAGGACTAATTTTTTAAGTGGCCACTTTCTTTAAACTAGCGGCCATTTTTTTATTTCAAAATGCTAAACAGTAAAATTTCTATAACTATTAATCTAAAACTGAGTATGCCAAATAAATATGTTAATATAAATATATTGGAACCAAAAAAAGTATAATCCTTGATGAAATGCAAGGAAATTTTATTATCTCCTTGTAAAAAAGTGGCCGGAAGGTGGCCGCTGACAGACAATTTTTCACTGGCCACTTTTTTTCATTCACTGGCCCTGTGGCCGGTGGCTAGTGCTAATTTTGACCTTTACCAGCCCCCCCCCCCTTTTTTTATATAAAGTTCAGATTAATAGTTATTTAATTGCACGTTTTAGCTATAAACAGGAAATTTTATGTAATTTTTCTGCAAATTGCTTTCTAGTCATTGAAGATGTGTCATAATACATTTTTGGTCTTTCAGTAATGTAATATTTTTAACATATATATTATACATTTCTTGATCATTATTTTATATTTATATGTACTTTAATAGAAAAATGTTTAACATGCATTAACAATAATATTAGTTGTTCATTGTTAATGTATGTGTTTTTAAAATGTATTAACAATAGCTCTTAATTTAATCATTTATTCTTATTATCTATTTATTTCAGCCTTGAAGTTAATTCATCATCACTGTCACACCCCTCTCAATCTGTCACAATGAGTACTGAAGATTTATTACAGCCTGGTCATGTAGTAAAAGAGCGATGGAAAGTTGTAAGCATATATAAATGTCTCAATATTCTTATGATTTCTGTTATAAATGCTTTCATATGTTGATTGTATGAACTTAATGCTATTTTGTTTTGATAATACACATGATTTTCTAATCATAATTATTACTTTAAGAAGATTGATCATATATATATTTTCTCGTGCCATTTCCATGCTGTAAGATGCAAATTCAAACCATCTGTCTTCAGTATTCAGATTTCTTTCTAAGATCAAATGTTGACAGGACCAAAGTTGGGCAGTATCGAAAATACATGTATTTGAAATACATTTTCAAAATACATTTGTATTTTGTATTTTAAACCGATAAGATCAAAGTATTTTTGTAGTGTATTTTCTGATGGTTTTACAATGTATTTTGTATTTTGA
Organism: Maratus speciosus; assembly: GCA_963932465.1. Taxonomy (NCBI): domain Eukaryota; kingdom Metazoa; phylum Arthropoda; class Arachnida; order Araneae; family Salticidae; genus Maratus; species Maratus speciosus. Next base: position 142,833,260 of record OZ010787.1, on the reverse strand, counting down.
AAATACTCAAAATATATTTTTTCCAAATTTCAAACTGCCATGTTTAAACCGCACAGAGAAAAGCAGCAATTCTTTAAAAGGAAATACACGACTATCTGTTTTGATTAGTTTTCAAATTCTGTTCTGGAAGTTGATATAAACACACTTTTCGACTATTGCTGAGACAAGGAAGTTGATGAATATGATGTTTTGATACAGCAAACGTATTCTTACTAATTAGTTACAAAAATAACTTTTATATATCTTAATGTTGTTGTGGGAATTACAAGAAAAAAAAACATGTATTGTTATAGACCGGAAGGATCTTTCAGCGTTGTGCAGGTGCAGCGCTCTATTACCAACAGTTGCCCATTGGCCACATATAACCTGACCGACCTTTATTTTTGCAACCGTTGGTCCTAGATGCATATTTCCAATTACAAAAAGGTTTTAAATAAGATAAAGGATTATTTTTTAAGCGATTTGAATCAAGAAAAATATCTGTTAAAAACTTACGAAATTTAAATTTTTATACGGTCCCCCGGTCATATAAGTGATATTTAGTAAAAATTTACTGAGACACTAACAAGTAAGACAGATAAAGTCCCATTCATCTAACATTAAAATTGACCAAGTTATGAAACTTTGAAATCCATGAATTATATCACTTTTTTGCATATCAAAACAGATGATTTCGAACATGCTTTCAGGGGTCATATATAAAGTACTTAAACTTATTTCAAGGTATCTGCGGTTTGAAAGAAATCGTACTACCATTACGATTGAGTTAACTTTATTAGTTAAGTTTCAGATTAGTTAAAATAATTGTATTTAACATGCATTTTATTTTGTAAGGATTTGAGGCTATGATTTCTTTTAACTAAAATTATGTTATTTTCATAAGGTTTTATTTAACTTAGAACGATCGTCTTTCCAGTTTAAAATTTGTACTCGAAATTTAACTGACTTTCAAATATCCGATCGAAGTTAAAATTTTACATACTGACTTAAATCCGATTACAATGTAATATTATTATGATTTTCGACGCTTACCATCTTATACATACTTATATTAGAGGGTAACACACACAAAAAAAAATTCGGATAGATTACCGTCAAGAAGTTTATGAAAGAGTTTGATTAGATAACATAAACCTGCGATGGTTGCGTTTTTTAACTTTTATAATTACGTTTTATGTATTTTTTAATGCTGAATAAAAAAATTACCGTCACTTTTAACCATCATAATAGGATTTTTCGCAAATCTTAAATTTCAAGGTTAAAAAATATTGAAAAGTCTGATACCATAAAATAGATCTAAGACTTTTTTATTCAGTTTAATTTTATTAAATTCAAAAATTTATTAGATTTTTTGGCTTATACTGGGTTTTTTACAGCTAAACAGCTCGGGGGGTCCGATGAGGTTGGGAGGAGAGGGGGAACAAATTTTAACTTTGAAATTTGCGATTTGAGAAAAATCCTGACGCGATGGTTTAAAATGAAGGTCATTTTCGGATTCAGCGCTAAAAAATACATAAGAATCAATTTTCAAAAGCTAAAAAATATGTCACAACCAAAAATTCGAAAGACAGTGTAATCTAACAGAATTTTAAAATATGTATCATTTTTGTAAAGAATTGAGGCTGTTGTTTTTCATCCTTTTATTTAACAAAAATTTTGTTACTTTTATCCTCTTATATGTTCAGTAAAAATTGTATATTTTGCAGTAATATGTCAGAAAGATTAAAGATTTCAAATTTATATTTCAATGCTAATTTTATTATCAACCATTCCTTTAATATATCTGACGAAATTATATTTCTACAAAATTTGTGAATGACCCCTAATTTGCCGCAAAAAATATGCTCCAACTGTAAACAGCTATTACTCTGTCAATTTTAATCGCACAATAACGGGAATCGCAGTGTAACAGGAAAATTTTTCTAAATATAAAATATAGGACCGGGGGACCGTATCAAAATTTAGATTCTGTAATTCTTCATTAAATTGTTTTTTCACTCCAAACTTTTGTTATCTGAACTCTGAACCTAATTTTGACCACTTTTGTAATTGGAAGTATGCATGTAGGAAATACGGTAGGATATACGGTTGCGAAAATAAAGGTCGGTCAGGTTATACTTGGACACACTGTATAAGGAGCTCAGTTTTTTTTTCTGGTCTAGTAATTTTATTTGAAAATATCGAAAAATGATTTCTTAAAAATTCACGTGTTTCATTCATTAATATAAATTTTGTTAGACAGTAACTGCAAGAAAATTGCTACAATGAACTTTTAAAGGAACGATTTGACTATGAAAAAATGAAATTTATGACTTTGCAAATTTTGCATTCGAATTATTACTACTTTTTATGAATATTTTATAAGTGCTTTCTTTTTACAAATGTATGAGCTTTCATATTTTTTCTCAAGTTTCAAGACTTTCATAGTAAGTGCAAATGATTTCTTATTTCTTTGCGCTTATATATGGTTTGATATTTTACCTGAGTGTTTTAATTTTAAAACTACTTTATACGAAGAATTCATACTTTTGTTAATAATAATAATTCATCTTGTGTTAAAAATTATCTAATTTTTTCATTTATATTTGTGCATTCAGTAATACATATTTTAAATTTTGTATGCATTATTTCTAAAATGCACCATAATCGAAAAGTTGTGCCCCAAATATTTTATTAGTGGAAGGTCTAAAAAAAATCTTACGTAGTTGGGAGCTCTTATTAAACATACGTGCATTATATAAAAAGAAAAAAATACATAACACATTTAAACAATTTTATTCGGTGTCATTGTACATATAAGATTATTATAAAATATGTTCTTTTGTAGACATATACTAAGAAAGACTGACTGAAAAGACTGATACTAGACTAATTTGTTTTTACATTCTTCTAATAAATAAGAAGAAAGTATTGGAATCGAGAAAAATTTAGACTTTCGTTTTTTGCTTGATTTACACGTTTCAGGATGTCTTGAATGCGATTTAACTATTTTTGAAAAATGTGTGTATATCTGTTAGTCTATGTGAGACACAATTTTTGTGGCCCTTTAATCTCAAGAACTTTTGCATGGAGTTTAATAATAATCAAACTTCAGATTAAGATAGACCTAGGTATAACTTAGCTTTGGGTTTATATCACCCAACAGGTGGCATTGCTATGCTTAATTATTTTATTCCATGATAGGTATATTGTAAGAACCAATATACAGAATTTCATTTAACTGCATATAGGCCGGAACAGAAATACTTGCCGATTAACTTTTAGTGTATATCGCTCAACTGGTGGTGCTGCTATGCTGGGTTTTTCATAATTTCTGCAATAACTATATCCAAAAAACTAATGGACAAAATTTAATCCAATTTCATATTATTTGAGATTTTCAAATAAATTAATGCTGATAAAATTTGGGGTGCATCGCTCAAGAGGTGGCGTTGTTATGCTGTGTTTTTATGATTACCGTAACATGTACGTAAAATTCTCGTTTTTTGTTTTTCTTCCATGTCAAAATGATCATATTTGTAAATCAAATTGAAATGAAATGAGTACCACGTAGATAAAAGGTACCTTTTTAAAATAAATTTTCCAGTTCATAGTGCATTTATTCGATTTTTAAAAAATCTGAAGTTGGCAGGTGTGCCGTGAGAGCTATATCTCAAGAACTAAAGTCCAGAATTTCATCAAACTCATCATATTCAGTTAATATGGATGACATTTTGGTGTATATCTTCCTACAGATTTTTTTTATGTGCTGTGTTTTTTTAGGATTTTCGAGATTTTTATGTCCCTGCACCTATTGAATAAAATTGCACCAAACTTTTTATGCTTTTTCTGAAAATCAATACTGTCTCAATTTTGGCTTAGAGCACCCAGTAGCCGGCGTTGCTATCCTATGCCTCCTTATCGGATCCACAATCTAGAGGTCTGCACGGATCGGAATTTCCAGGACCGGGTCCGGCCTGTACAAAAATCAGTGAAAACAGGCCCGGCCTGTCGAAAAATCAATTAAAAATGAGGCCTGACTCAATTTCTACCAAAAAAAATCAGATTTTTCTAAACATACAATTAAGATTATTTTAAAGAATATTGCATACATATTTATGGGATAATTTTACAGTATATTTTAAATTTACTATGTGTTCGCAAGACAGAAAATACACAATAGCAACATTAATGATTACTTAGTCTTAGACGTTTCAACATTCAAATAAAAATCCATTAAAAAAATAATGTAGTTTAGAATAAAAGAAAAAAGGAGGGTTAAAAACAACATAATTTTTGAAGGTGTATAATAAAAAGCAGCTTTGTGAAACTATTTTTCTGCCATTTAATAAGGCTTTTCTCAAATCCAAAGGAGCTTTTTGATACATTTCTGAATTCGTTTCTTTTCAGAAACGCATAAGATTGGCAGGTGTTCTTATTCAAAAACTATGTAATTGAATAACGTTATCATTTTTTGATAAAGGCAATATATCTTTGAGAAAATACTGCAAAGTTAAAGTTTTGATTCGAATTTCCGGAAGTGATAGCACGGGAAGGGAGAAAAACCTGCAGTCACGTGACAAGAATCTCGTATATTTCGATAAGTAATTTATAAAAAAAAAAAAAGGAAAAATGCTATTCGATTCCAAATCCCTTCAGTAGTCAGTATGTCAATTTTAAGCCTTTACAGTAAAAAATTACTCAGAAAATGTGTCAGGAAATTTCTCATTGTTGAGCAGTGAATTTGAGAACCACCTTGAGATATATTTCCAAACATTCTGATAAGAGAAGTTCATTATCGCTATTAATATTTTACATAACATATTGCCTTCCCTACACAATACATTCTGAGAACAATAAAGTCCAGTTCCGGCCCTGCTGGACTATGTAGAAAAAAAATGCAAGCCTGATCTCGGCCCGGCCCAAGTCTGCTGAAAAAATTAAGCCATGGCTTAGACACCATGTAACTGTCCGATGCTGATCTCTACGCTGGACATGTTACATTTCTGTATTGATGTTGTCAAACTAGCATTGGCTTGTGACGCACATTTATACTTATCACTTATTCTCGCAAAAGTCACATTCATTGAAAATGACTTATATTTTATCGGCTTCGATTAAAGTTTGATAGTGGGCCGGTTGGCCCGCTTAATTTTTTTTTCTCGGCCCGGCCCGTTTATTTTGTTTCTCGGCCTGGCCTGTTGAAAAAAATTGTTCTAATTCTGTCGGTCCAGTCCGGCCCGTTTGAAAATTTGCCTTCGTTTTGCCGGGTATGGACCTCAGGCCAAGCCCGGGCCCGTGCTGACCTCTACCACAATCTATTTATGCAGTTATTTCTACTGAGTAACTATCTTTAAAGGGTAGTTTATTCATTATTAGTTATTCTTGCAACTTTCATACACTTTTAAACACATTGTTGCTCTAATCTTTGTTTTGTTTTTGTTAACTTTCATTGAGTTTTAATTAATTTTGCTTCTGTATTTGGAAATTTATAATTTCTAAAAATTTAATCAGTTTTGCAAACCAGCTTTGCATTTGACTAGTGCAATTTCATGCACAATCGTTTTTTTTTTATTAATGTGTTTTGTATTTTAAATGTATTTTCAAAATATATGTATTTTGAAATTTGGAAAGTATTTTGTATTTTGAGTTGAAAAAACAATGTATTTTGTATCGAAAATGGTTTTTCAATGTATTTTGCCCAACTCTGGACAGGACATCTCAAACATTTCAGCATGAAGACCTAATAGCAGATTTTTCTGTGTCAATCTGCAACAAACCAAAATTTATCTGTGACTCAACAATGTTTAGGTCTACTGTTATTAGAAATGATAATAACCCATCATAAAATAAGTAAAATTTGTTTTTACAAAATAGATACAGTATAATCTAGTGACAAAGTAAACTGTAGCTTTTTTTGTAATCCCAGTATTTCAGTGTTGTAGTGGTGGGAAAAAAAGTGGGTAGACGCTCATAGTTCCGAACACAGGGTCTGAATAGTACAACAATACAATTCGAGATTCAGTAACACTAATTTACACAATCAGATTTTCGTGAAAATTTGTTTTCACAATTTTTTATTTTGAAATAGTCGTAGAATAACATTAAACTGTTGTCCATTGATAACAATGAAAATTACTACATTTTTACTTTCCAGACGTGAGTAGTGTAAGAAAAGTATTGTAATCTTGAAAAATAAGACTATGAAATTTGACATAGTTTTATATTTTGGGGCTCCCTCGATCCACTTTTCCTTATTTTTACAACAATTTTGTATGTATGTGTGCACATGTGGTAATTTTGTTCATTTTCAGTGAATTTCATCAAAGGATCGCGGGAAAAATGCAAACTCACTGCATTGAAATGCCTTCCACCTTCGGAAGATTTAGGATTTGATGCTTATTAATGATTTAGATGTGAATTTCCCTAGCAAGGAAAATGTCCGATTCCAACACAGATCTATGCTGAAAAATAATTCAATGAGAAGTGTATTTTTTCAGCAAAAATATCTTTTTTCAATAAGCCCGTCTTGCCCCTTTTTAAAAGAAATGCGAGTATTAATGATACTTGTTAGTGGAACTTGTTATTCTTCTACTCTCAAATCTTTTCGCAATCATCTCTCTCCAACCGTGCTCCACCAGCGCATGTTCCATGCGGTTGATCGCATTGTTCTCACTTATAATCTCCACAGCCTCTCTCTTTAGGGCATGATGAAAGTTTTCATAATTTGCTAACTTTTTGGTACACTCAAATTTGATTTCCAGCCTTTCCTCCGCATTGAGCCTTGCTAAAGCTGTTGTTACTCTTCCTTTCTTTATATCCTCCCTGTGCTCTTTTACTCTTTTTTCTATTCTTCGCTTTGTCACTTTTCGTCCCCACTCTTGTTTTTTACGTTGATTCTATATCCGCCCGAAGTTTTCATATTATCTATACAGTCTTTTTCGTTTCTTATTCTCTGAAAGATATTTCTATTAGGCTTTATTGGTATATTAATGTTAAAATTTCATAGCTTATTTTTTAAGAACATTAGGTGCTCCTTTATCATAAAGTATAGCTCTTGTAAAATATATTCGTGCATTTAGTTTTTTAATACGCTTTCTGTACAACTTGTCCACTATATAAATTTTAAAACCAGCCGTTTTTGCTATGGTCTTTATTGTCCTAATCTCTTCTCTTAATAATTCTTTATTGGAGCAAATTTCAATAGCTCGATTGACATAGGCTCTTAGGGCGGCACATTTGTAACTTTTTGGTGTTTTACATTTTTCATTAATAATATGGTTAGCATTTGTAGGCTTTCTGTATATCGTTGTTCTAATTTCTTCATCTGTTCTTATTATTTTCACATCAAGGAAGTTTAGGATTCCCCCTTCCTCCATTTCTAATGTGAACTTAATGCTGTTGTCCATCTCATTCATCTCCTTTAGAATCCCCTCCGGATTCTCTCCCCCTTTTATCACCGCAAAAACGTCGTCTACATACCTTTACCAGGTCTTAATTTTTCCACCTTGATTGTCCAGTATTTTTGCCTCTAGATCTCATAATTTAAATTCGGCTAAAATGCCTGATATAGGCGACCGCATGGGGACGCCATTGATCTGCTTGTAAAAGCGGCCATCAAATGAGAAGTAACTCTCATTTATTACTAAGTTACTTGATCTAACGTATACATCTGCCATTTGGTTTTCCCCAAATTCTTTCTCTAGTTTTTCATGTACTACATTCGCTATCTCCTTTGTATTTACCGAGGGATACAGTTCTTTCGCATCGAAACTTACAGGTACATCATTTTTTTCAATACTTATTTCCCTGAACTTTTTTATAAACTCCTGTGTTGATGTTAGAGCATTTTCTGATGCTGGTAGAATTTCGTTGTACATATTTTTCATTATCTTCTCCAATTGATATGTAACCCCTTCCCTTTTATTTACTATTGGCATCATTTTATAAGGGTTCTTGTGATCCTTTAATCTCCCAAACAACCTTGGTGTTATTGAGGCAGCATTGAAGTTGAACATTGTATATTTAGGCCATTTGGGATCTTTTATGATGGCTTTTGTTTTTTCAATAAGTGCTGGATTAGGGTATCTTTTTAATTCCTTTACTTTCATTTCCTCAATTGTTTCTAGAATTTTCTTTACGTAATCTTTGCTTGGCATCATTGCTATTTTTCCTGTCTTGTCCGTCTTATGAAAAGTGATGTCTTAAGACGGAATAAAGTAAAGGAATTAAAAAGCGACCCTAACCGAGCACTTATTGAAAAACAAAAGCCATAATAAAAGATCTGAAAGGGCCTAAATATACTTCAACTTCAATGCTGCCTCAATAACACCAAGGTTGTTTGGGAGATTAAAGGATCACAAGAAACCTTATAAAGTGAGGCCAATAATAAATAAAAGGGAAGGGATTATATATCAATTGGAGAAGATAATGAAAAATATATACAGCGAAATTCTACCAGCACCAGAAAACGCTCTAACATCAACACAGGAGTTTATATAAAAGTTCAGGGAAATAAGTATTGAAAAAAATGATGTACTTGTAAGTTTCGATGTGAAAGAACTGTATCCCTCGTGTAATGTGACTCTGGGATATGTAAATTGGAGCAAACATTCAAGTGAAAAATTCAAATTGAACCAAAATAAATCCAATTCACACCTCCTAGAACCACACTACGGCCGTTAAGTATAGTGGAAGAAGGAATTGCATTGTAATTAAATTTAATTAACTAGAAGATAATAAACTTTTAAATAAATAAATAAGAAATGGTAATTACTCACCCTATGTTGAATATCACATATAAAACACACTCATAGTTAAAATGAATGAAATCAATTACATAATCAAATGTTTATTGTAAAATAGGAGACACATTAAAAGCTATCTGGATCCGGAACATATTTACACTTTATGTTGAGAATAACATATTAAATTATTGTAAAAGGATAAACGTTATTTCGTATTGTATTGAATAATGCTTTAAAACAGTCTTCTTATACATAAATATTGATTTTTGTAAATGAAAACAGTTCTTGAACGGAATACAGTTTGTGAAAGTTTATAAGACAAATTCAGAATAACTGGATGGTAAAAGGTTCTGTAGATAATAGAAGTGTTGATTACACGATATAATAACATTATGGCACTACGATGATGGTTGAGTTTAGATGCATAAAAATGCAACATAAATGGGATAGAATTCTAATTAATAATGGAGGATGCAAACAGACACGTGTATTGATGACGGAGGATGCAAAAGGAAACGTATGTTGATGATGGAGGATGCAAACAGAAACGTATAAACATATTTAGAATTCGTTGAATGCTTGATGCGACACTGGTTCTCTGGATCTGAGACACTCCAGCATCCAACAGAAGACGGTGGAAGCTTGATAATGAGAACAGGAAAAAAAAATCCATCTTCTTTTCATTCAATATTTTGAGTGGTAATGTTTCGTACAGATCTTTACTTTGCAATATTCAAGTCTCCTCCCTCGGTGCTTTCACCGGGGCTTCTGCCCAACGGCGAAAAGAAATAAAAAAACTACTGATTCCAAATTGGTCTGGAGTATTCCGATAAAAATAACGAACTGACTCTTTTTTGAAACACCTGCCGAAATCGGGAGAACAATCTCGGCAAAACTAGCCAATCAGAAAACTCCAAAGGCCGGAATATCGATAATGAATCGATGGAAAATGTTTTAGCTGTGGAATAATCACTGTGGAATGGCAACACTCTCATGAAGCGGAAGGAAAGGAATGTTGGCGTCTTGTGAGTTCTTGTGACGTCAAATGGAATTTCCGGCCTGTTCTGAGATAAGAGACAAATACTTCTTAAAAGTTTGCTTCTTTTGGTGTACGAAGTGAATGAAAAGCAATAAAAATAAAGGAGAGTCTAGGAGTTATAATTTCGTTTCTCTGTTAAACAATTTTATCAATTATTATGAAATTTTACCAGAGGAATGGGAAAAAATAGTAGAATACAGTAAATGTAATTTTAAATGGAATAATTAAGAATAAAGATTTAGAATTTAATATTTAAAAACTTGGTAAAATTTGCTGTCAAATTGAAAGATCGTAAATTGAAGTAGTTTATTAAAATAAACAAAATATACAAATTTCAATTTATGTAGATTTTAAATAAGTAATGTTATGTAAAGCTTTTAAAACATAACACCTCGGTAAATACAAAGGAGATAGCGAATGTAGTAAATGAAAAACTAGAGAAAAAATTTGGGGAAAACCAAATGGCAGATGTATATGTTAGATCAGGTAACTTAGTAATAAACGAGTTACTTCTCATTTGATGGCTGCTTTTACAAGCAGATCAATGGCCGTCCCATGGTGTCTCCTATATCAGGCATTTTAGCCGAATTTAAATTATGACATCTAGAGGCAAAAATACTGGACAATCAATGTGGAAAAATTAAGACCTGGTTAAGGTATGTAGATGACGTTTTCGCGGTGATAAAAAGGGGAGAGAATCCAGAGGAGATTCTAAAGGAGATGAATGAGATGGACAACAGCATTAAGTTCACATTGGAAATGGAGGAAGGGGGAATCCTAAACTTCCTTGATGTGAAAATAATAAGAACAGATGAAGAAATTAGAACAACGATATACAGAAAGCCTACAAATGCTAACCATATTATTAATGAAAAATGTAAAACACCAAAAAGTTACAAATGTGCCGCCCTAAGAGCCTATGTCAATCAAGCTATTGAAATTTGCTCCAATAAAGAATTATTAAGAGAAGAGATTAGGACAATAAATACCATAGCAAAAACAACTGGTTTTAAAACTATATAGTGGACAAGTTGTACAGAAAACATATTAAAAAACTATCGATCATAACCCCCGTGCAAAATGCACGAAGATATTTTACAAGAGCTATACACTATGATAAAGGAGCAGCTAATGTGCTTAAAAGAGAAGCTATGAAATATAACATCCCGGTAGCAGAATTTTCTGTATCAATCTGCAGCACCAGTATCACAAGCCAAAATTTATCTGCAACTCCTAATGATGCGGAACCAAACTTAGGAAGCAAAATTTGCCAATAGATAACAATAATATACACAAAACAATAAAAAAAAAAAAAAAAAAAAAAACTGCAGTTCAGTTAATGTATATACTAAGATAAAGGTATATTAAATGTTACATAAAATTAACAAACTCGATTTAATCTTTAAAAAAACATTTATTGTGTTACTTAATGAAAACATGGTAAGCAATTGTCTGAATCACTAATGATTCTGCTAACTACTTTTGAAGTAACAGGTTGTTTAAAAGCAACTTTTGTAGAAACATGCTTAAAATGTTGGAAGTATGACATACCATACTTCTCAACCAATGCAGCTTTCAAAAATTTACGCATGTGCTTAAATCCACTTTCAGGACCATTCAGCATAATAAACACACGCATATCAGATGTGCCAATATCCTCAAGAAAACCATCATCACCTCTTGGTCTTTTTAGCATCACATTAGCAATTATAGAGCCTTAACTTTCACATATGGACAAAGGGATAGAAATGGCAAACATGAAAACCTTTAAAATAAGTTCAGTTTTGATAAATGAATCAGATTAAATCTAGTGGGAAAAGACTAGGGTTTATACAGCTGAGAGCTAAGACTAAGAAAAAATGTATGCAAAAAAAAAAAAGAAAAATACTTATGTAAAGCCAAAATTTGTTTGTCTTTACTAAATTATTAACTGCAATTAAACAATTGAAAATGGTTTGAAGTTTTTTTCTTAGTTACATAATACCTTTTGAATAATATATATATATATTTTTAAACCTATAAACATATTAGAATATCAGTTCAGTTGCATGAAGCACAACATTCAAGGCTTTTAACATGCACATAAAAAGCATTGAACTTGAAGCAATATTTCTGTTATAGTCAATATTTTGTGATTAGGCCTAAAGTGTGACTTTTATATGAAGAAATTAAATATAGTTTACTTTTACTTCATTGTAAAAATACAAATAGATTCTCATATTTTAATATTGCTCAAGAAAAGATAAATACCCCCCCCCCCCCCCCCCAAAAAAAAAACCACACACACACACATGCGCGCGCCTCATAACCCAGCGAATTATTTACACCCGACTTGCAGAAAAAAAAAATTCGGCCCGGCCCGTACAAAAAAAATATTGGTCCGACCCGGTAAAAAAGTTAAAAGTTTGGCCCAGCCCGGTATAACATCTAAAACTTCGGCCTGGCTCGAAAAAAAGTTAAAATCTCAGCCCGGCCCGAGTGAATTTCTATGAAACATTGATTTTTACGCCGATTTGGTTAAAAATTTGTCTCGTATGAGTTCAGGCCGAAAATATTTATCTTAACTTTTCTTTTCATGTTTACATAATCTTCATTTTTATAGAAGTGCTGCGAGGTGCGATATTTATTTTATTAATGAATCTCTATTTCTTGTATGTAAATGTTTCAGTTATCATTAATATTGTGTTAATCCATATTCCATGTATTGAAGTGTTAAAAATCTGAAAAATGCTATACAGTAAAATCTAAGACGGAATCGCATAGAAAAGAAAAAAAATGTGTTATAGACAAGTTCCCTTCTTAGCAAGTGTAAATGTATTATATATTCTTTTCTTACGTAGTAGTATATTAATTTTGCATGGATCAACACGTTTTTCAGTTTAAAACAAGATTTCGTTATAGGCAGGTTCTTTTTCACACATTTTACTGTATTTTAATTTAGCTACATTTTAATAAGCATAGAAATCTACTATTCTTTAAAAAGAATGAATTTGAATGTTTGATTGTAGAATAATAGCAATTTAAAATTGTACACATTTTTTGAAAAAAAAAAAAAAATTGTGCCAAGCCTAATTTTAACTGACGACCTTTAAACGGACCAAACCACGCCGAGACAATGATTTTCATACGGGCTGGGTCAAAACTAGGAATGAAAATTTTTGGCCGTAAAGTTTAGGAATGAAACCAGTACTGGCTCTGTGCACAAAAGATAAGTTACGCCTGGCCTGAGCCTTCAGAAAAATGTATGGCCCAACCCGGCCCAGCCCGAGTTCCATGAATGAAAATAGGCCCGAGGCTGGCCCGTGCAGATCTCTAATCGGAAGCTTTCTTAAACAAATCCATTATATTTTTATTTTTAAGTGATTTAAATCTCACTTTCAGGCCGGGATGGATACGCTGAGAATGTGTTTTTAAATTTTTTAGTAACATTGATTTGTTGCAATGCAAACATGATACTTTTTCAGTCTGTGAAGCCATATTTTAATAGCCATATTATAATCAACAGCTTTCAAAGCACGTGCATAAGATGCAATGAAAAAATTTAGCAATAGAAACAAAATGTTAGGGTCAAAGATCAACGTCGTGTAGAGAGTAAGGGGTACTACGTCACGAAGATAGAAGAAACTGGCCCTCTAAAGGTTGAAAACCAATCATCTACTCTGGTCGGAATGAAGGGCATGTTAGTATCGCCGCAATCTTGATGATTGACACTTTTGTCTTTTACAGGAAAGGAGTCTTTCATTCATAGGGTTTGTGTGAAAAGGGAGATAATTTACGGCAAAAAGAAGAAAAAGTAAAAAAAATTTGGAGACCAAAGAATTTTTCATTTTTGGGCTACTCGATCGTACGGTACATGAACAAAAAAAAATTCTTTTTTTTTTTTTTTTTTTCTTTTTTCCCAAGTTGGAAATTAATCTGCAAGATCTAAAATGAATCTGCAGTGCTCGCTTCCGTGCTGCACGGTTTCTGCTACGGGGCTACATTAATATACCAATAAAGCCCAATAGTAATATCTTTCAGAGAATAAGAAACGAAAAAGACCGAATAGATGATATTGAAACTTCAGGCGCATATAGAATCAACCTAAAAAACGAGAGTGGGGACGAAAAATGTTATAATTGAGTGACGAAGCGAAGAATAGGAAAAAGAGTAAATGAGCACAGGGAGGATATAAAGAAAGGAAGAGTAACAACAGCTTTGGTAACGCTCAATGTGGAGGAAAGGCTGGAAATCTAATTTGAGCGTACCAAAAAGTTAGCAAATTACGAAAACTTTCATCATGCCCTAAAGAGAGAGGCCATGGAGATTGAGTGAGAACAATGCTATCAACTGCATGGAACATGTGCTGGTGGAGCAAGGTTGGAGAGAGATGAGTGCGAAAAGATATGAATATGGGAAGAAGAGGAGGGGGGATTCGAAGAGTGGGTCCGAAGAGTCCATATATATATATGTGTATGTATTTTTTTCATAAGTTATTTCATAGTAATACATAATTTAACTGATATTTTGTTTCTTTTGTTTATAGATGGTGATTACATAATTTTTGGTCAATATCATATATGTTTGAATGTTTTAATTGTGCAGAAAGTTTATGTATATATATATATATATATACAAGGTAGGATTCAAAAGTTCCCGGACTGACTCTATAACTGCAAAAATATTACCAATTACATTGCTGAAACACATCCGCCTTTGAAATAATATCCTTGCGCAACAACTACAGCACACTTTTGCCATCGACTGTAAAGGTCATCGAAGCACTTCTGAAATCCATTTTTAGCCATGTCCTTTAATTCAGCCTGCGATGCACTTTTAACTTCATCTGAAGATTGAAATCGACAACCCTGCAAGCGACGTGCCAGTTCAGGAAACAGGCTGAAGTCGCAGGGTGAGAGATCAAGGGAGTAAGGAGGATGTGGAAAAACAGTTGTTTTCTTTTCACAAGAAAGTCAGCGATGACTAGGGATCGGTGTGCAGGAGCATTGTCATGCAAATGCAAAAGCACCCATGACTGACAGCCCACAATTTTGACCTCTTCTTCTGGACCGACTCACGCAAACAATGCAGGAAGTCTACATAGAGTTCTTTGTTGACAGTGCGTCCTTCAGGAATAAATTCCAGATGCACAATGCCTTGGATATTGAAGAATACCTCTAGTATGACCTTCCCTTTAGAGTGATCTTGGCAGAATTTCTGCTTTCATGGTGATTTCCACGTTGCCAGTGCTCTCTTGGATTGCGGGTCATATAAAAAACATTTCTAATCTCCAGTAGCAATTCTGCCAAGTAGGGAAGGATCTTTGTCAACAGCCGTGATTGTCTCCCACCATTTCCATTCGAATTGCCTTTTGGTCTTTGCTTAACATGCGGGGAACGATGTGTTGACACATCTTATGCATGTTAAGATCCTTAGTCAGTATCCGCTGACATGTCGCCTTTGATATCCCAACTGATTCTGCTATTTGCGATATTGTTTGCTGCCTATTCTTATGTACCACCACAGAAACCTTTTTGATGTTTTCATTCGTGCGGGAAGTCTTCAGACGGCCACAGCGTTCATCGTCTTCGGCAGTTTCCCTGCCTTCTCTGAAATATTAATGCCACTCAAAAGTGTTACACATCAATTACTTTTAGAGCTTAATTAAGCATTTTGAAAGATTTAATAAAAACCATGAAGTTTGAAAAGTATTTACTTTTGATATTGATGCATGTTTTTGTTTTTCACCTTCTCTTGAGCAATTGTTTACATATCTGAAACAGCTGGCAGTTCGTTTCACTAGCTCCTGGGCAGTGTTCGCAATTAGCGGTCGTTAGTCGTCAAATGCAACCAAATTATTGCATTTGACAGCTACAAAATTATCCTCGGTCATCAAATTTGACGCCTAGCTTTCTAAAAAAATATTTATTGTATTATTTTAATGGTGAAAATAATTAGTGTACCTTTTGATTTCATGTTACAAGATTTAAATGTAAATGCATTACATGTTTTTTTAATTTTTACTAGATTCAATTGTAACTATCAACACTGTATAAAATTTGTTTTTGTTTTGCTAAGAAATTATTAAGTTTTAAATTTATTTAACATGATAAAGTGCACTTTTCTATTAATTTCTAAGTATAGCAATAATTAAAAAAGCTTTTCATCACTTTTAAGTTTTTTTAATTATTATAATCTTGGAAATTAAGAACTTCAATAATTTTAAATAAAAACTAGTATTGGTATTTTTCTAAAATGTAGCATAGAGTATCTACAGTAATGTAAAAAATGAATTTTAGAAATTGCAACTAAAAATTTTAATTTGACGCCTAAGATTTTTACAGTAGTCATCATTTGACGCCTACCTTTTATTTCCCAATTTCTATCACTGCTCCTGAGGCAAGTATGTTACTGAGTAATTGTGATTCCGGGATCACGTCTTTCACCGTGACTAGTTGACTTACGATGTCATACTTTGTGGCCAATGGCATTTCGGATAAAAGTTTATACTTACGGATTGGCAACAAGTTTATGCAAAACAACTGCTAGTTTGTTGTATAAATATCTGGACAATTTGTGGATCTTTAGCTTCTTGTAATTTTTTCACGTATATCATTTTCATCATGTAGCTGCATTTAAATATTATTTTAAGTTAATGGCGAAGTAATGCTGTTTAAGTGTAACATCATCTCATGTCACATTATAATAAATCTTTCTTTTATGTAACTGGCATTTTAAATCAAGTCTTCCACATCAACCACTGTAACTCTGTTCAGCCATGTTTTCACAGGCTGACAAAAAGTTTGTGTTTGCGATAATGTTTCACTGCCATACACATGCTTCAACATTTCTTAAGTCTCCGTAGCACTCTTTCCCAAGCGAGCACAAAATTTGATATTGATTCTCTGCTCAACAACCGCCATTTCCTTCAATCGCATGTTACTAAATGCACCTCAAAATACACTATCGTCGCGAGCTTTCGACCATGTGATTTGGGACAAATGACTTTTAGGAAAAGGGGAGAACGTAGTAACACAAAATCAATCATTCTCGTAATCTCACTACTGCAATAAAATTTCCAGTTATGGGCTCAGTCCAGGAACTTTTGAATCCTACTATGTATATAATGTGGATTGCCGAAAATATTATAAAAACATACACAAAAATTTATATATATACAGTTGGCTCTCTGTTTAATGACTTTCAAGGAACCTCAAAAAATCATCCTTAAATAGAGATCATCCTTAAACAGAATTTGTGGAAAAATAATATTTGAAAAATGTTTCCCTTCACAGTTTACAGGCTTAGGACTATCAATACATTTCTCAATATATTGGCGTGTTTAGAAATGTTTTATTTATTTATTTAAATTTATTTTATATTTTCTTTCTTTTGTTTTTATTGATACAGATATACTACATATTTTTATTGCACAAATACAAATTGCATTAATTAGACTGCATACAAGAACAACATTACAGTATACAATGTTACTTAAAGTACAATAAAAATATTTACAATACATTTAATTAAACAAATTAAGTTTTTAAAAAATCAAAAAGTGTACATTGTTTCAATGGTGGTTTAGTTTTAAGTACCCTTGCTTCAAGCTTTTCAAGAAGGTTGAATGAGTCATCTACCATATTTGATGAAACAGTATACTGGCGAAGAATATCCAGGGCAGAATTCGCATCTGAATAAGGAGGAGGTGATGTCTCGCTTTCTGTATCATCAGCGTCATCACCATCTTCTGCATCTGAAGTTGCATTTTCATTTGTGATGTCTTCATAAACTTCTGAAGTCGGTTGTTAAAACATCTTTGTCACATGGGTAAAGTTCATTACTCCCTTCTCCTTTATCTGTACTCATCTGAATTGCACGAAAACTTGTTTTTCTATCAGAGGAAATTCCCTCGTTTAACATGTTTAAAGGGATAAAAAAAAAAAAAAAAAAAAAAAAAAATTACGTGAAAATCGTCGTTAAATAGAAACAATTTAGTCTTTAAATAGAAATTTTTTTACTTAAAGAAGCCGGGACCGCAAAATATCGTCCTTAAATAGATATCGCCGTTAAGTAGAGCAACGTTAAACAGAGAGTCGATTGTGTGTATATATATATTCAGTTTTAAAATAATTTTGTTGCCATACCTTATTATATCATATCTTATTTATTACCTGATTATTTTAAACATCTCCCTTTTTTTGTACTTTTTAGTAATAATTTATTCCAGGATCCTTAAAATAGCACATAATTTTTATTATATAGACTATTTATGTTAATTATAATTATTATATTTATAAGAATGATAATATTATCTGCAAGCTGTGATGATTTGAAATCATAAGGATTCACTTTTAACTGTACCATTTAATTAGGCGGGATTTTTGCTGTGCTAAAATGGGATACTTGTTTGTGATTGTGATATGGTCATAACAATTCTGTTGCTGGGTATGTCTTAAATTTAAATGTTACAATTTTTTTTGTTATACTGTTCATTATTACGGATCTTGCATTAATTAATGATTTATTTAATTCAATTTATATGGCATGGTAAATTTATACTTTTTGGTGTATAGTCGATCGGGTACATAATGGAATTCAATTTTTAGCTTATTGCTGGATTCTATTACAGAAATCGACTATGTTTTTGCTTATATTTGTATTTCATGCACCCCTGAAGAAGTGAAATGCTATATAAGCTTATGGATACATCCATCCAATTCATCTATTTGTTTACTATATGTTTTTTTAATGGTTCAACAATATTTCGCTGGTTATTTGTATCTTTTGTCTTTAATAGGTTGTTGTATCAAAATTTGGTGGTTTTTCATATGTTTTATATGGATTGATCGTCTGCTATGTGCTAGTGAATTATTGGTATTGTGCTTGATTTTGTATTACAAGTTAAAGGTTCCATCTTTATTTTGTATAATGTCAGTGTTCTGTTATGCATTGAAGCTAGATTTAATAATTTAATTTTAGCAATTGGAAATAGATGATGAATTGTAATTATATAATGGTTATTTATATATATATATATAAATAAAAGTATGTGTGTGTGTATGTTTTACATACATTATACTCTGCTATATAAAAAAAATAATAATAATAAATAAATAAAAAATCAAAATACCCTTATGGAGGGTTGAGGTAGGGAGTGCTGAAAAATGTTTAAAAACCTTATACAGTTGAACCTCAAAAATCTGGAATTGGCGGGACCATGGCGATTCCGGATTTTGGAGGTCTGTTAAAAAATATTTTTATGATAATATTATAACATACAAAATGAAATTTTTCTCTCTCTAGTGCAAATAAACTACGATCAAATTGCCGAATTAAATAATAAAAAAGGAATGATACAGTAAAACATAACATGCTGAAATTAAACAGGGTGTCTACAGAATCTGGAAATCAGGGAATCATGGAAAAATCAGGGAGGTTTATCACTCTGGAAAAATCAGGGAAATGTCAGGGAACTTTGTAAAAATACTGGAAAATCAGGGAAATTTGTCTATATTGCGAAAATATTTGCATTTTCATCTTGCCAACGAGACTGATTCGTCTATTTTATGTACCATATTTTTTCACATGCTGATTAATCTTTCCCAATATTTTTTAAAAGATGCGCATGGTATGAGTTTTTGATATTTAATGTAAATTAAGGTGATCACATGTCCTGATTTTCTGTACATAGCACTTATATTGAAGGCAATTTACACATTAAAAAAAAATTTAAATGATACATTAGCATAACCTGACCAGGTGCCCAGCTTAATCCAATTAGTTATCCCGTCAGATTTAGATAAGTCTTAGAATTGAATATTTTTAAGAAAATGGGGAAATTTTCTGGTCACCCTATATCCATTGGCTTCTATATGATGTTGGACTAATGAAGTTGGATGCTATGAAGTTAGTTGAGTTCGGATTTATAAAACTGTCAACCAATACTTAATGACTATTAGGCAATTTTTATGTTTTTCTCTTGTTTTTTCTCCCAAATGAGATATTAGCAAGCTGGATAAGTGCGTTATACAAGGAATCGGCATATATGAAAAAATACCGTATGTGTATTGTTAATAATGGAAATCAGGGAAGTCTGATAAAAATAGTCAGGGAAATCATGGAAAAATCAGGGAACTCTTTTTTAGAATTTCTGTATACACCCTGTTAAATATACATATTAAAACACAATAAATTAAAGTCTAGTACGCAGTAGATAATACAGGAATTATTCTATTCCGAACTAGTGTAAATGCCCATCCTAGAATGGTGGGTAAAAATTGTGTTTTTCACTTAAAATTTGAAGAAACTGATAAAAATAATTGACAATATGGAAGCGTTTAGATGAGCAAAGCTCGGCTAGTTTGTGTTCTAATAAACACACTATTAGCATTTACAATACTTCTGGGTAAACTAGGCTTTCCGGGTATTATACCTTAACAAAATTAAGATTTCTTAATAAAACAAAAAATTAACAAATATGCAATAAAACTGTGTAGTTAGTCTGCTGTGCTGCAACTATTGAAATAATAATTAATAAGTTTTTTTAAATAACACTTTGAAATTGTATTTTTATTGTCTTCCCTCCTCCCTGTCCCTCCAAAAAATAAATAAATAAATAAATAAAATAAAGAAATAAAAGTCTCAGTGTGTTTTAAATCTGCCAATAAAACTTGTAAACTTAAAGATGAAAGCTATTTTTATTCAAGGATAAGTTTTATAAATGCCTTTTAGTGTTTCATAACATTAATGTTTTTATATATCTATGTAGTTTTTAAATTTTTGTAATACAAAGAAGAATCAAACATAGTTAATGCTTATTTTTAATAACTGTACAAAATGTTTTTTGCTCGAAAAAGGTGTTACATTAAAAAATATTCAGACTAAAAATAGTCGCTCCCTTTTCAACTTATTTAAATTAATTTGACTAAATGACTTTAAATATATGCCTCTTCAAACTTTAGTTTTATCAGACATATAAATGTTTATTTATTATTATTATTTAAATATTTTTAGTAATCTCTAATGCAGGGGTGTAAAAATCTAGGCACCAGCGACCAGTCTCTCACTATTAAATTTTATTCGTTATTTTTCATCTAAATTTTTTGCAAGAATGCTAATAAAATTTAAGCAAAAAAAACTAATAAAATTTAGTGGTGAGAGACTGCCCGCTGGCGCCTAGATTTTTACACCCCTGGTCTAATGTATTTTTTTTTATCAATGCAATTTTGTTATTTTATACAATATTTATTTATACAACTAATTATTATAAAATTATAGACTATTATGTGTATTTACATAATATTTTGCAAATAACACATAAACTAATAGACCATAAGATAACACATAAATTTTTAGAGAATAGAAAACTCATATGTTAGCTTTATAGTTTATAATTTTAGTATGTATAGATAGATCTCTTCACAATCAGATTTTCTTTTTCATTTAAATATAAATAATAGTCTAAATGAAAAATAAAAATAATAGTCTAAATGCAATATATAAATAAGTAATTTTTTATGCTAAAATAAATATTTAAAATGATATTTATGTTTATTTATTTAAATTTCATGCTTTCACATTTTTGCTTACACTCATCTGACTATCAATTAATCTTAAGTATAACACAACTAATTTTTTTAGTAAATAAATAAATAACAAACAATTCTAGGAATATTGAGCTAAACTTTAGACAGACATATATTAAAGTCACTACAATTAAAAACAGGCATTAACTATTTTTTCTTCTTTGTATTACAACTCTTAAAAACTACATACCTATCTGAAAAATTAAGATTTTTGGGAAACAGTGAAAAGCGTTCACAAAACTTTCCTGTCAATAAAAATAGCAATTGTTATCCTTCTTTGTTTATAAATTTTATGCAGTTTTTTTATGAATTTAATGTTGGTAAATTGTACTTAATGTTTTATTGTATCAAACGAAAATAATCGTATCCTTCTAACGAACAACATGTATTGAACTTTGAAAATGACTACCAAAAAATCTTTTGAAACCATTTCGATTCCTCCTTGTCCATTCTAGAGAACTAGAGATGTGTCATTTGTTGAGGAACGACTCCAAAGGAACGATTCCGGCAGTGAAACTGAAGGAACGATTCCATTCTGTAAAAAGGAATCGGTCCTTTTCAGAACGATTCCGAAAAGGAATGACTCCTCAGAATCTGTCCTTTTCAGAATGGTTCCTCGGATTCGGTCCTTTTTGGAACGGTTCCTCAGATTCGGTCCTTTTCGGAACGGTTCCTCGGATTCGGTCCTTTTCGGAACGGTTCCTCGGATTCGGTCCTTTTCGGAACGGTTCCTCGGATTCGGTCCTTTTCGGAACGGTTCCTCGGATTCGGTCCTTTTCGGAACGGTTCCTCGGATTCGGTCCTTTTCGGAACGGTTCCTCGGATTCGGTCCTTTTCAGAACGGTTCCTCGGATTCGGTCCTTTTCAGAACGGTTCCTCGGATTCGGTCCTTTTCAGAACGGTTCCTCGGATTCGGTCCTTTTTGGAACGGTTCCTCAGAATCAGTCCTTTTCAGAACGGTTCCTCAGATTCGGTCCTTTTCGGAGCGATTCCTCGGAATCGGTCCAAAATGTACCGACTCCGAAAAGGACTGATTTCTGGAGTCGTTCTGAAAAGGACCAATTCCTCGGAGTCGGTCTATTTGTGAATCGTTCCAAAAAGGACCGATTCCGAGGAACCGTTCCATAAAGGACCGAATCCGAGGAACCGTTCCGAAAAGGACCGATTCCTTGGGAATTGGTTCTTTTCATGTAGACTGGCCAGTTTTAATAAATTAAAATACGCTATTTTATTTCAAAATAACAGATTTTGATTCTATTAAAGCTGACTTTATTGCCAAAATATCCTTCTAATGTGTATGCCCCTCCTCAAAAAAAAAAGAAAAAAAAAAGTAAAGAAAGAAAGAAAAAAGAAATTGAAGTGCGGGGTGGAGTAGGGCATTTAATAAACATTACTATTTCATCTTCTTGTGCTAAATACTTGTGCTGAAAGAAATTAAAAAAAATTTATACGAATTGGATTTTTTACACCTGAGTGAAAAAGTGCCTGAGATGGGATTCGAACCCAGAAACTTTACGTGCTTTACCGATTGAGTACCTGGACCCGAGGGTGATGGAACACCATGTGTACTTTAATACACTAATACATTTTCTAATTGGTAAATGTATCATACGAAATGAATTTTTTCTAAACGAATTCTTAAGGCTGTTCTCAAATCCAAAAGGATAAATTTGTGACAAAAGTTTTAATTTATTTTTATTCGGAAATGCATGAAACGAGCAGGTGTTGTTGTTCAGAAACTATGTAATCGAGCTGTTTTTTTCGTTTTTTTTTTTGCAAACGCAATAGGCCTTTCAGAAAATAGTGTCAAAGTGGGTGTTTTGAACCGAATTTCCGTGCGAAAGAGGCATCATTTCTCTAAAATGAGTGAAAAACATGTTTGTCACGTGATCAAAATTGATTATAACTCAATAGATAATTTACTGATCAAAAGATGGAAAACACAGTTCGATTCCAAATTGCTTCCATGGTCAAACATTCCAATTTTGTATCTTTCCGTTAAAAAATGAATTTGTAAATGTGTCAAAACGTTTTACGCTTGTTGAGCAGATCACTTAAGAACAGCCTTAAGAAAAACAAAGAAAATGCTTGTTTAATTAGTAGTGAAAAATATTTTTTTAAATCTGACTAGAAACAGTTTTGAATAATGTAAGAAATATATCACTAGGCCATAAAAATTGCATTTTAATAGGATAATAATAACTGATTTTCAATTATTTTAATAATTTTAGAGTTACGCACTTTCATGCATATTTCACTATTTCATGTTTTTTCCTCAAACATAATTTCAGTTTGAGAATCCTCTTTGTCAAAATAAATATATGACCAGCTACGAGCTCTTGAGTACCACTTTATTTCCACAGTTTGGCGTCTTGTTTTTCTCTCCTGAAGAAGATGATTAAAAAAATCTCGCAACTCCCTAAGATTGTTGTTTTAATCAACTTACATTGAGGTTTATTACATAGAGTAAAATCTGTTAGAACAAGGAATTTTTGTAAAACGTTTCTTTCTTTCTTAAGATAATGAATATTTCAAAAAGCATAATGTCTAATAATAATAATAAGATAACAGTAACAGTGGTGGGTGGCCCCAAAGCAGAATACTTTGCAATGTTCTGCAACGGAATTTCAGATGATCAAAAATGTTCTGCAAGCGCAATGGGGGAAAAAAAGGGGGAGCAATGTTTATATACATATGTAAGGATGTAATTTCATCTTTTATGAAAATGCTAAAGATGTGTTTCGTAAAACACTGTCAAACAAAAGAAACATATTCTGGAGGCAAGATTTATTTCTAGAACCATGGCATTGACACAGAAGTTACTGACTTTGGAAGTGAGATATTTCGACATATTACTTTTATGAAGGAAATGTCTTTGGAAATTTGATCCATACATAGTTATAAGGCCAGCTTTTACAAGTTTCCTAACAGATTTATGTCCTGATGGAGGTCTATTTGTATAAATAAACATACGTTTATCTGTTGTACCAATGGTCGTTTCGTTCCCATCAACTGTATTGGGCCTTTTAGAAAACTTTTTATCGATTGTAGACCCCCATGATTCGCATATGGCTTCAGATACTGAAATAGACAAAATTTTAGTTAGAAAACTGGTTAATTTCGGGATCTCTGATTTTAAAGTATTCACAGCATTTTTTAACATGGTGTTATTTTGAAAATATGTTTCACTCTCCTGACACTCTTTGACAGTTTCATAAAACCAATCACGAAATACAGTGTATTCAAAATACAGCTCCTTCCCTTCCTCTTTGGAGGGAGGAACACAAGGGAGTACATTCAGAATTTCTAAAAAATTGGAAAGATCCAAGGTTTTGTTTGTCACATCTGAAAGTGGAAAAATCAGATATTCAAAATTGAATAAATATTTTGTTGCTTTGATGATCTCATTAAGTTCTGTGCTTTGTCCAAAATAGACACTGTATTGATACAGTGTATCAATATATTGCACTATATCTTTGATGTCACTGATGAAATACGATATACTAGAATTATCAGTAGTAGACCTTAACATCTTGCTACTTATTGGAAGGTCTGGCAGAGGTACTCCTCGGAAAGTACTTTCTTCTGAAAACATGTGCCATGAAAGTATTGTATTTTTGAAAAACATTTTGGCAATGATCTGACAATATCAATAAATTGTTGCACAATCTCACAATTATGAAGGCTTGTCAGATGGGATTTGATGTTTAGCAAATAACAGTTTAGATTTGTAATTAAATCTGTTACCTGAATACATTTTAACATGGTAGCAAGTACCGAAATTATATCAGCAATAACTATTATACTGAAGATATTTCTTTTTGATAAAAGTTTGTCCCTCAGACTTGCATTTTCTGTTTTTTCAGAGGCTGCTACTAATGCCTTGAAGTCATTTAGGAATGTTTGAAAAACATTAAAAGCATGAGAAACAAATTTTTAAAGTTTTAAAAATTTTAGGCTTGCAGAGAAACATTTGCAGTTCATCTGCACATTCATTTAGACTTTCAAATGATTTCCCCCACATAAATTCTTTCATGCAAGTATTGATAAGTGCTAAGGAATCTTCCACAATTTTACTATCTGAATGTACCTGAACCAACTCTAGTCTGTGCATAGGGTCCCAGGATACAGGAATATCTTCTCTAACCAGTATAGGTCAAAATTAACATTTTTACCCACTGGCCACTACTCAGATTTTTTTCACTGGCCAGTTTTTTTAACCACTGGCCAGTAACAAAGTTATGTACGCTCCATACAAAATTGTGTTTTTTCTAACTATCAACATTGTAATTTTCTAATATTTATTACTTACCATTCTATATGATTACACTCAACTGAAAAATTTTATTTTTACTATTAATTGCAATGAAATAAATTCACATGAAATTTTCAGAAAGGTTACAGCAGAGGAGGGACCCCCCGCCCCCCTCGGCACTAACTAATATGCATTTTTCTGCAACCATTTAATGAATTTCGTGTTTTTTTCGTGATCTTTTTGACGAAATTCACGTTTTTTCGCGACCTTTTGCAAAATCTGCGTTTTTTCACGATCTTTTGACGAAATCTGCGCTTTTTCCGCGATCTTTTCACAAAATTGCGTTTTTTGAAATTTTTTGACGAAATTCGCGTTTTTAGGCGATTTTTGACGAAATTTGCATTTTTTCTGCGATCTTTTGATGAAATTTGTTTTTTCCGCAATCTTTTCTTGAAATTTGCGTTTTTTTCACGATCTTTTGACAAAAGTTGCGTTTTTTTTCGCGATCTTTTCACGAAATTTACGTTTTTTTCACGATTTTTTCACAAAATTTGCGTTTTTTTTCCGAGATCTTTCTCGAAATTTGTGTTTTTTCCGAGATCTTTCTCGAAATTTGTGTTTTTTCCGAGATCTTTTCTCGAAATTTGTGTTTTTTCTGCGATCTTTTTTCGAAATTTGTGTTTTCCGCGATCTTTTGACGAAATTTGTGTTTTTTCCGCGAATTTGTCACAAAAGTTGAGTTTTCTCCGCGATCTTTTGACGAAATTTGCGTTTTTTCCCCGATCGTTTCTCGAAATTTGTGTTTTTTTCCGCGATCTTTTCACGAATTTTGCGTTTTTTCCGCGATATTTTCGCGAATTTTGCGTTTTATGCGCGATCTTTTCACGAAATTTGCGTTTTATTCGCGATA
The DNA here is from genome assembly GCA_963932465.1 of Maratus speciosus. Classification (NCBI taxonomy): domain Eukaryota; kingdom Metazoa; phylum Arthropoda; class Arachnida; order Araneae; family Salticidae; genus Maratus; species Maratus speciosus. The sequence continues at coordinate 142,806,763 of OZ010787.1, read as the reverse complement.
CTTTGAAGAAGTTGGTGATTCTTTTTCGCGATTCTTTGTCGAAATTTGCGTTTTTCCGCGATCTTTTCACGAGTTTTGCGTTTTTTCTGCGATCTTTCCACGAATTTTGAGTTTTATACATGATCTTTTCACGCATTTTGCGTTTTTCCGCGATACTTTGAAGAATTTTGTGATTTTTTTTTCGCGATTCTTTGTTGAAATTTGCGTTTTTTCTGCGATCTTCTCTCGAAATTTGTGTTTTTCCGTGATCTGTTGACCAAATTTGCGTTTTTATCCGTGATTTTGTCACGAAAGTAGCGTTTTTTCCGCGATCTTTTCACGAATTTTGCGTTTTATCCGCGATCTTTTCACGAAATTTGCGTTTTTCCGCGATACTTTGAAGAATTTTGTGATTCTTTTTCTCGAGTCTTTGTCGAAAATTGCGTTTTTCCTCTATCTTTTCACGAATATTGTGTTTTCCCTCAGTCTTTTCACGAATGTTGCGTTTTATCCGCGATCTTTTCACGGAATTTGCGTTTTCCGCGATCTTTTCACGAAATTTGCGTTTTTCTGCGATACTTTGAAGAATTTTGTGATTCTTTTTCGCGATTCTTTGTCGAAAGTTGCATTTTCTCTGCGATCTTTTCATGAAATTTGGGATTTTTCCTCGATGTTTTGACGTAATTCGCATTTTTTACGAGGTCCTTGGCGAAATTCATGCTTTTTCGCGATTCCCAGCTTTTAAGCTTTAGTGAAAAACTTTCCCAGTTTCGTTCTTTGACCATGCGCGGAAGGAAACTCCCATTCGGAAAGAAATCGCTAGTTATTCAGGAAGTAGGTGAAATAGGAGGGAGGGAGAAAGATTGATTGCCGCGCCACATTCTTATTTCTTCCTAAATAGATTCGAACACAACGAAAGTAGTACACCCCCCCCCCCCCCCCCCCCCCCGGAATTATTTTTGCTTTCACATCAATATGCACTTTTTTTTTTCTTTTTTTTTTTTTTACAAAAAAAAAAAGTTATGTTTGTCTTGAAATGTTCTGCAGCACATCTCATTGTTCTGTGATGTACCTCGCACTTTTAAGCATATTCTGCTTTGGGGGTGGGTGGGATTGAAATAATTTAACCGCGGTTCGCTCTCTTAATGGCCGTTTTGAGTATAAAAACGGGAAAGAAAAATCACGTGCTACATATAGATTATTGGACTTTCTCCAACACTGCGACATATATATATATATAAAGCTGCATATTTTATGCTTGTTTCGGTTTAATAGATTTATGTTAACCCTCCGCCTACCAGAGGGGTTCAATGGCCCCAACAGGTACATTTATAATGATATTTCTAATTTATTTTAAAAACTTAAATTTCTGTAAATATGTGTTTTTTTCTGGGATGTTCTATCCTTTTGAGTAGAACATTCCAGAAAAAGTCACATATTTACATAATTTTCATTTTTTTAAATGTGAAAAATCAATTTGAATGTATCTATCGGGTCTGTTGCACCGGTCTGGTATGCGGAAGGTTAATATTGCAATTTAAAAGTTTTACAATATACGAATTTAATTATTGGTTTCCAAAGAATGCACGTTGTGATTTTGTACAGTTTTTTCAATTGTTATTTTACTTCTATTTCTTGCTAAATAATTAGAATTTAAATAACTGTGACTTTGTTTTAATTCAACGTAAAATAAAAGCAAAAAAAAAATCGCTTATCGTAATAATTTCTTATAATAATTCAGATTTCTTGATCATTATTGATACTCGTAAATCCCGAAATCAATGCCACGATTAATGCCTGTTACTGTGGTGATGGATAATACATCTCTGAGTTTAGTTTCGATCAAATCAAGGCTCCCTTCATGCTAAACTAAATTTAATGTTTCAAGCCTAACACCAAACTGCCGTTTTTATTGAGGTAAAACTTACTGAAAATACGATACTAAATTTTATGTATTTTCCTTTCTTATTGTTATTCTTTTCACTTAGAAGATTTATTTATTTATTTTCTTAAATTACATAAAGTTTTCTGAAAAATTCGAATTTAACAAAATGTTTTATCTATTTTAAATAGTTTTGACAATAAAAAGTTTAACTCTGAATAAAAAATAGTCAAATTCTCAAAAAATTAAGGTTGGTATTATCTATAACACGTTTACAACAGATATCTTTCATTCAACAGCCGAAGCATCGTCAAAAGGATAGTTCTTTATATAGTACTACACTCTGTAATAATAATGGACATACTTTTAATTTGTTTAATTTAATTAAACCAATAAACCGTTTTTCAGTTAAAATGTTAGCAAATTTCAAATTTAAAGAAATAGAACTTTGAAGTTTAGTGAATCACTATATCTTTTGGTGGAGATAATATGTACTATATATGAATAAAATCATATATATTACTATATATATATACTATATATATTATTAATATATATAATATTATCTTATAAATATCACTAGCCATAGCCATGCTGCTAATGAATCTGTTTATAAATCATCTGAAGGAACTTCTACCCTTTCGTGTAACACAAGTGTTCAATGACTTCATGAGTTATGAAGCTCCAAAGATCCCAATCCAAACAAACATATTAGCATCGCAATTCACTCACACCAAACTGAGGTTCTGTATGGTATAAGTGGAGAAAGGGTGACGGCGGATGAGGGTGTGAAATTAGAGAAATTTCTGTAGGTTCTCGTTAAATTGGAGATTCAAAAAGAGTTGTAAGTTTATTGAAATTCTACGTAGTTAACAGCAGTTCACAAATAGCGATGTTATGGTATAAGACAAGACATACATCAGTCACTCAGGAAAGACAGTGTACAAAAACGTGCTTTACTTTTTAACCCTTTCCAATAAAGTTAGTGTTTATGAATGCGGTTTTTCTGTCCCTCAGACCGTCTGTTCACGCTCTAAGGCAAGTCACACACTAAGGCGACACATAAGACATGTCACTTGAATTCGCTAGAAAAACTGATTTAAAACAAGTTTGTAACAACTTCGTTCTTTGTTTCGACCGGTTTTTGCACTTCATGTTGTGCTTTATGTCGTTCTGTCGTCTCAGTGTGTGATATGCCTAACTCCCGTAAATATACTCTGATTCCCATGCAATTGATATATGTTAATGATGTTTACCATGGGATGTTTGGTATCCAATATGAAGAGTGTAGCATTAATAGTTCATTTACAGGGGCACTCGAAAGTGCTTCGTTACATTATGGTCAACGGGAAAAAATCGTTTGCAGTGCATTTTAATGACATTAAGCTATTTCAAATGTATTAAAATTGATATATATCACTGAATTGCACTACAAGATGATTGCTATATTGCTGGGTGTTCCACTTCTGAACCAGATCCCGAAGACAGTGATAATAATGTTGATGAATTATGTGAAATATCCTGTGTGCGTAAAGTTAGGGAGCTGAGGAGAAAGACGATAAAGGGGATAAAGTTATTGAAAGTACGGACACTGGAACAAAAATGTAATCTACTTTAACTAGTTACATATCCAAACCAGTAGGGCCCATCCATATGAAAAATGAAATTAAGATTACCTAGAGGTAGATTTTGAAGAGGAATCTATGAGACTAAAAATTCCTAGACCCTGGTGACCAATATCAGAGCAATAATAAAATTTCCTATACAGAATGTCCACTCTCAACGATGTCCAATAGCTAATTCCTAAACCATTAGTCATAGCCATATAGTTCCAATTACAAAAATGTTTTAAATGGGGGTAAAGAAGTATTTAAAAAGTGATTTGGGTCAATAGAATCATTTCTTGAAAAATTATGAAATTTAATTTTTTATACGATCCCCCGGTCCTTCAAGTTATAGTTAGTAAAACTTTCCTATTACACTTATAAGTAGACAAATAAAAGTCCTATTATTCTACGACTAAAACTGACCGAAGTAATGGCTGTTTAAACTTGGAGCATATTTTTTGCTGCGAAATAGGGGTCATTTACAAATTTACTAGAAATATAAATAATCTTCAGATATATAAAAAAATTATTTGATAGTAAAATTAACATTGCATTATAAATTTGAAATCTATAATCATTCTGAAATATTAATGCAAAATATACAGCTTGTACTAAACATATAATGGGAAAAAAAATAATAGAATGTCGAAAAGCAACAGCCTCGATTCTTTATACACTGAATCCAAAAATGGCCTTCATTTTTTATCACAAAGTACAGATTTTTTGTAAATCGTAAATTTGAAAGCTAAAAAGTGAAAAATTTTCGGAAATCTGATTCTGATAGTATAAAATAGACGTGATTGTTATTTCTTTAACTTTTGATAATTGATTTTTATGTATTTTTTACTATTGAATCCGAAAATGACCTTCATTTTTAACCATCACGTCTGGATTTTTCGCAAATTGTAAATTTCAAAGTTTAAAAGTTGAAAGTTTTAATTGAACCTCTTCCCCTTCCCACATCATCAGATCCCCGAGCTGTTTAGCTGTAAGAATCCCAGTATAAGCCAAAAATTGAATAAATTCTTGAATTAAATAAAATTAAATTGAATAAAAGAAGTTTTACGTCCATTTTATAGTATCAGATTTTCGCTATTTTTATAACTTTGAAATTTACCATTTACAAAAAAGTCTAACATGATGGTTAAATATGAAGGTGATTTTTACATTCAGTGCTAAAAAGCACATACAAATCAATCGTAAAAGTTAAAAAATACAACCATCGACTCTATTTTATAGTATTAGCTATTTTTCAATTTTGAAATTTACTATTTTGAAATTTACTATTTGTGAAAAATTCTGACATGATGGTTAAAAATGAAGATAATTTTCGGATTCAGCGCTAAAAAATACATAAAAATCATAATTTTAAAAATACATAATCTTAAAAATAAAAAAACACAACCATCGCAGTCTTGTGTTATCTAATCTAAAACTTTTTAGTAAACTTGTTGGCAGTAATCTATCCGGAATTTTTTGTATTACCCTGTAAAATAAGTACATAATGGTAAGCACTGAAAATCATAATAATATTACGTTGTCATCTGATTTACATCAATATGTAAAATTTAACCTCGATCGCATATTTTAAAGTGAGTTGAATTTCGAGTACAAATTTTGAACTGGAAAGACATACCTACGATCGTTTCAAGATAACCCGTTACCGGCTGGTGTTGCGTTCATGCAACGGTCAAAATAATTGCTCATGCTTACATTAATTACTTTGTCACCACTATTTTACAATTAAAAAAATTGCCTTATTTATTGGCAAAAATTTCGATATTTTAATAAAGCGGAAATTACCTTTCTGAATTTGTGGTGACAAGCGACTTTCAACAAGAAATTTGAAAATTCCTACTTATAGTTTTGGCGGTTAATAGGTTAAATAAAAGCTTATAAAAATAGCATAATTTTTGTTAAAAAATTATGAAAAGAAACAGCTTCAAATCCTTACAAAAATCTGTCGTAATACGATTTCTTTCAAAGCGCAGCTACACATGAAATAAATCCTTCAAATACTTTAAGCACTTTGTTTACAACCCTTAGAAGCATGGCTAAACTCATGTGTATTCAGATGCAGAAAAGTGGCATAAGTCTTGCATTTCAAAGTTTCGTATAACTTCATGAATTTTAGTGTTAGATGAATGGGACTTTTTTTGTCTTTCTTTTAAGAGAACAGGAAATTTTTACTAAATATCTCTTATAGGGCGGGGGACCGTATAAAAAATTAAATTTCGTAACTTTTTTAGAAATATTTTTGATCCAAACGACTTTCAGAATAATTTTTTACCTTATTTAAAACATTTTTGTTTTAACACACAACAACACACAATTGGAACTATAGGTCTATGACTAACGGTTTAGGACTTAGCCACTGAACATCTTTGAGAGTAAAGACACACTGTATAAAATAATATAAATGGACGGTCATTTGACGACATATTTTCAAGAGGAACCAATGATTACACTGAAAATCAAATAGACCTTGCACCGTCCTTAAATTTCCAAGAGGAATTATGCTTTATACCATAAATCATAAAGTTAGAAATAACTGCAAATTAATTGCACACACTGATCAATGAAATGAATTCTTAAAAACAAAATCATCTGTCCAAAACATTACAAAATTAAGGTGACTGGATGCGTAAGAAAATGGATGGGTACATAAGAAAATAAATTAGTAAAAAATATTATGGATTGCATGTGGTTCTCTTTATCTCGGAAGTGTTTTTTTCCCGTTGGAATCCTTTATTTTTCAAAATCGTTCTTTTTTTCTCGGAATTGTTCCTTTTTTTCTCGGAATTGTTCCTTTTTTCTCGGAATTGTTCCTTTTTTCTCGGAATTGTTCCTTTTTTCTCGGAATCGTTCCTTTTTTCTCGGAATGATTCAGAAAGGAACGACTCCAATGAACTCGTTCCTTTCGGTGAACGATTCCGGCTGGAACGATTCCTTAAAAGGATCGATGTTGCCCATGTCTATAGAGAACCTGTTTCTCTAGTACATTCTAGTTGTGGGTGTGCGGGAGGGAGCGAGATTTCCCCAACATGTTTTTTCTTTGTACGATCTTTGGGTCTGTTCTTGTTGACGGTTAGGGGGACCGTAGTAGAATGGTTTAAAGAATTTGATTTACGTCGAGAGAAGAATACCTCCATGGTTTAATTTTTTTTCCAATGAATCAAGTGAATGACTCGCTACCGCTTGTTTGCGTTTCACGGTAATGTATGTTTTTAACTCGATTTCAGAAATTGTTTTTCAACTGCGCAAATCATTGAAATTTTGTTAGTTTTGAATCTTTTAAAGAAAATTATGTTGAACAGAAGGGATTTCAGGTAGAAAAGATTTGTATTTAAGCAGATAAGTTTTCTCTTACTCACCTGAAATCGAAATTAAGCCTAACGTGGCTCCATCTTATCGGAGATTGGCAAAATTGATGGGTTCGCCGCGGATGCGTTACACTGCCTTTTATTATATAGAGATTTTCCGAAAATTTAAGTCATTCAGCTCCAAAAATTAAAAAAAAAAAATCGACCATCAGTCTGAAAAATCAGACAAAGCCCCAGAAAAAAAAAAAAAAAAATGGAAAAGAAAACAAATTTCTTAGCATAAAATCCTCTTAATGGATGTTAAATATGAGAGAAACCGTATAGTTATGTTACAAATTCTTTATCTGAGAAGGTTTCGTGCAATTTCTAGAGTTTCTTGAGGAAGGGGCTATTTTCTTTGAGATAACGTGTAAAATTATGCGATTCTTCCGAGAATATATATATATATTTTTTTTTTTTTGGTGTAAATTTGCAATTTTTATTTATTTATTTTTTGGGAATTTCGCAAAATCATTTCGTGAGTTGGTCGCGGAAAAAAGTGAATTTCTTAAAACAATCATGGAAAAATAGTGTGAATTTCGTCACATATCAAAACAACAATTAGAGATTTTCTTCAATTGATCCCTGTAAAAAGTTTCTAGTTTCATTAAACAATTGAAGAAAAAAAAATCACAAAGTTTCGATAAACAATCGAGGAAAATTATCGCAAATTTCGTCAAAAGATTGAGAAAATAGTGTATTTTGTCAGTCTGTCACCGAAAAATTGCACAAATTTCAATAAAAGATCACCAAAAAAAATCAATTTTGTCAAGCGATCGCAAAAAGAAAAAACATTTGCAAAGGATTGCAGGGACCCTCCCCCCAACGAGAATTTCATCAAAAGGTTGCAAAAAAAACTCTCTTGTTTTCTTATTTTCATACTGCATTCAAAGTTCTTTTCAAAGAAACAAAAAACATATCGGCATTGGCCAATGTGTGTGTCAAGGTCATAGGGCAATGTGTCATTAGGTTGATCATTCTGTTGGAGAGAAAGCAGGAGGGAATGTCAAGTGTGTTTATGTTTTAGTTCAATCAAAAGGAAATAAAATTGCATGTTTGTTTCATTAGTTATAAATATGTACTTGAGTGATTTTATTAGAATTAAAATATATGAAGCTTTGAGTTACCAACGTATCGTGTCAAGTCTTCCTTTTTTATGTAATTTTTTAACTTTACAATTTTTGTAATACAGTAGAACCTCAATTATCCAACTCTCGTTTAACCGGATCTCTCCATAAACTGACATCAGTTTCCTGACCTGTTGTTTTTTTTTTTTTTTTTACTTTCACACTCCTTGTGTATGCAAGCGGGCCTTTCCGAACTACGAGTACAGATAAATATTTGGTTCCCCTTTCTTAGAATGCCTTTGAAATTAGCTTGAGCTTCCACAAGTTCGGATTACAGTATAAGTGTACTCTTCCCCCTTCCCCAACAGAGCTGCATTCAAAATGTTAGCCTAAATAAACCTTCCTTGTTCATTTATACACTATTTAATTCCTTATTTTATTCATATCTTTAATCTAAACTTCCTTTTTCAACTTCAACTCAAAGCAGCTATTTTTATTTTGTTCATCCCTTCCATCTAACTAGAGTTTATTTCCAAAACTCCTTTTCAAAGCTTGCTATGACGTCATTCCGTTTTCATTCCGTCACTTCGATCGAGTTACGAAACTTGACGTGACAATCGTATTCAAAACTTTGTGGGTTCGGCAGATAACAATCTCCGAACACCAGATGACTATTTCTGTCATATGTAAATGATGGAATGACGTAACACAACTGCGGTTAAGCATTTTAGCTTTGATGTTTTTTTATTCTTCTCGGTATTTTTCTGATGGATGTTGCTTGGGGAAAGTTTTGAGCGGCTGGTCCTGAAGTCATGTGTTTTATTTAATGAGAGAAACCACCTGCCTTTTAAAAAGCAGGATGCATCTTTTAAAAAGGGTTTTTCAGTATCATTTTAAGTCTAGCCTATTTTCATTTTTAGCTGCTCATATAAAATAAAATTATGAAGCTCTTCTTTAAATATTATTTAAATGTTATGTTAAGAATTGCATTTTAATGTATAGCCGATATAATGGGAGCTACGCAATGTTAAAGAATGACAAAGTTAAGTAACACCTGTTTTACAGTGCCATTGTTAGTATTGCCCTACGCAATTGAAATTAATTGTAAGTTTATTTTTCATTTAATATCTTTTAAGTTTATTTTTAAGTTCATTTATTTATTTAATTATGTTTATGAAAATAAATGTTTAGTTATTTTCAATTTAACTACGTTTTATTGTCATTTATTGCCATGTCACACTTTGCCATTCTGCCACAGTTATTTCTGTTTCAGCCTACTTCACGTACTTTGCTTATAATTTAAATGTTTTTGTTTAAGAAGGCCGATGTGTTAGAATATTTTACGGCCTGCCCGAAATACCGGGCCATCACAAAATATAGCCAATTTATGCCAGATGAAGCTTTCATTTAATTCCTTGTAAGTTTTTTGTTTCCAAAAAAATTTATTTCTATGTATAATTTGAATTTATTTATTTAGCAGTTTAAGTAATGATATTAGCAGTTCGATAACGATGTTACGTGTTAAATTAGATTATTATTGCAAAATTTTCAGTTATCCGGAAATTTTGATTATCCGATGTAGGTTCAATCCCAATTACGTCGGATAATCGATTTTCTACTGTAAATAAAGTCTTTTTATTAACGGTCAATCATTATAAAAATATACCAGAATATATCTATATTTAGTGTTCAGTTAAGAGAATTTAATTGCATTTGATGCAGAATATGAAAATTAGAGTTAATTCTTATTTTAAAAATTAATAAAACTAAAATCTGAAAAATGTCCAGATTTTAGAGATTTCCGGATTTTGGATGTCGGGATTTTCGAGGTTCAATTGTATGTATAAATGTGTGTGAGCATGTATATGTGTATGTATACAGTCGACTCTGTGAAGGGTCGACCCCTCTTAGGGGTAGAGGGTTTTGCGAATTATAGATCGATCATCCATTTGTTTACATTTTATTTTTTAGACTCTGGCAATAAATTAGAAACAACTGCACACAAATTACAATGTAAAAGAAAAACATAATGCATCATTATTTTACTGATTGTATTAATTTTTTTTAAACATTGACACAACATAATGGTACCCAGCAAAGAAGAAATTGCTGGTCAGCAGCAAGATAGGTGCTGGCTAATGGTCTTCCACTTCATGACCACTGCTGGACAGCTTCAGTCAGCTTTGCTGTTGGAAATCATCAGATAAAATTCTGATGGGTTTTATCTCTTGCGCTGGCCCATCACACCATGGAAGTGCACGAACTTTTGCAACATTGTTGCTGGGAACCCTTACGCTAGATTGCGTAACTCATCTAAGTTTTAAAAAAAATTCACTAATTCTAATTTTTATTCAAATATTTTAATCTGAAGTGTAAAAATATTTCAACAATTACGTTTCAAGTCTAACATATAATAATTTATTAGGCTTTTAAATATTTTTTCATCTATATTAAAATACGAGTTTTTTTTATCACCCCTCAGCAGATTAATGAATTTGAACACAAATCTGAAATGAATATCTTAACACAATTTAAGCTGTCAAGCTTTTTTTTTTTTTTTTAACTATAAATAATATAGCACCACTGCCACCAACAAAATAAATAAGTAAATGAATAAATAAATAAATTCTTTATTTCAATACACTTTTTTTTCTTCTTAAATATGGTTTTACTAAGTTACAAAGGATTTCAGTTTTCGTAATTTATACAGTTGAGAATCAATCAACGTATAAAATATATAGGATTTCTATACAATACAATAATTTCTATACAAGTTTAATGATTGGGAATGCAAATCACAAAAGAAACAAATCTTGTTCATCTTTAGAATTTTACCAATTTGTTCATATATTTGTGATTCCATCTTTATTATATATATTTAAATATAAATTACCTATGAATTATATATTTTTTGTCTTCACATGCAATTTTATTTGGCAAAAAAGTTTGCAACTCATATTTCAGATCATTCCCTTGCTCATTAGTGTTAAAAAATAATCGTGTATCTTCGTTTAATGGGGTTTTATTACCTGTGGTTTTCTGTTGAGCTGTCTACATGGCTGACCAGATGATGCTATTACCAATAAGGTTATCCAAGGGAAATATGTCCGTCGATTGCTGGCCCATGTAGCTCAATAGGTAAACATTAGCAATTTAAGTCAAGAGGTTCTGGGTTCGAATCCCAGTTTGGGCATTTTTTCGCTCAGTTGGAAAAATACAATCGTATTAATGGGTAGTTTAATTATCCCTGAAGGGATAATTGCAGAATATGTATTGTTTTTTTGTTTTTTTTTTATGTGTACTAATTTCAGAAGTTAATAATGTAATTTTATCTATCCCTCATGTGAGAAAATGGTTATTATTTTTAAAAACTAGTAGAAAAGATATTTTTGTTGCATTTTGTTATTTTTTAAAGCAATTAGTGATTGGCTTTATTTTAAACTATGTTCTCAAATGAATCAAAGTATATGGGCAAAATATTAGAAGAAGGAAAAACAGGTTACATTATTGCATATTCAATTTTCTATATACCTGAACCATTTTGGATTATTAAACAAAATGCAAAAGACCAAAATACAGTAAAATGTATCATACATGCAACTATAGAGTTTATTATTTATAACCTAAATTTGAGAAGTTAATTGTTCCACAGTAACAGATGTTATTGATAAAATGTGTTGTGATCGCTACAAATTGGAGCATTTGCTTAAAAAAATGTCGTACTTGCAAAAACTGCATACAAAAAATAAATAATTTTGATGAAAATTAAAGTATATTTGTAAGCAAACATATGTATAAAAATGTTATTTATTATGTAAAAGGTAAAGACAAGTCAGGAGACCAGAAAAATTAAGTTTAGAAATTTCACTAAAAGAACTCGTGAAAGAATTTAACGTTCAGTTGAAAACATTCCTGGTACACAGCAGACATGTAGCTACATAAAATCACCTTTAACATAAAACCATACCTTATTGCATATAGATTTCAGCGAAAACTTTGATTGAAAATTTGCATAAGGCTCCTGTCCCTGCTGGCGAAGAAACTCACGAGCTAATGCTAATCCCGTGGGGAGGGATTTATCTAATATCTTGTTTGCATTTCAACATTTTTAAGTAATTTTTTTTTGCATTGGATAGCCGAGGTCCATCTCTACATCGTACCTTTTTACTTTTTCGAGTTTGGTTGCAGATATTTTTTATAAAGTTACTTTCACTTTCAAAACCAGTTCTGAAAATGAAAGTGTCATTCTAAAAAATATCTGCAACCAAAATCGAAAAAGTAAAAAAGGTGCAATGTAAAGATGGATCTTGAATGTCCAATGCAAAAAAAAATTATTTAAAAATGTCGAAATGCAAACGAGATATTAGAAAAATCCCTCCCCATAGGATTAGCATTAGCTCGTGTGTGCCGTCGCTAGCAGTGACAGGAGCCTTAAGAAATTGTCATCAAAGAATTCTTCATTCGGGTATTATGTATACTAAAACTGGGGACTTTTAAATACTTGGATTGGATAATTGTGAAGCATGAAATTGAAATGTAGCCTGGAGAAATATTGGAAATTCATGACAAATCAGTCAAAGTAAATGCTTTGGAACCTGCAGCCAATGGAAAGTTTAAGTGGCCTATGAAAAAGAATACTACCCCATATATGGCATTGTTTAAAAAAATTGAACCTCCCGTGGTTCAATTCAGGTAGTTCTCCTGTTCCCTGCTCAACGACACAAAACTTTCTAACAAGTTTTCTGACTCATTTTTGAATGTAAAGGCATAAAATTCACAAGCCTGACTATCAAAGTGATTCAGAATCGAAAAGTATTTTCCCTTTTTTGATAAATAAATTACTTGTCGAGTTATAAGTGATTGTTGTAATGTGATGACATGTTTTTCCCATGTCGAGAATTCAGTTTAAAACACCCACTTTGACTGTATGTTCTGAAAGATCTGCCTTTACCAAAAAATCAAAAACACCATTCAATGACATAGTTTCTGAATAAGAATGCCTGCCAATTTCATGTATTCTCAAACAGAAATGTGTCAGAAAGTAGCTGCTTTGGATTTGAGAACAGCCTTAAATGAAACCATCATTATGTTTAAAAAATAAATTCACTTTAGGGGTTATTAAAATGCTAATAGCTGTTATTCAGTAATATAATATTTCTTTATTATTATTATTAACTACAGAAAACTTAGTTTTATTGTACTTTGAAGTGTTTTAAAAATTAACTTTTTAAATTCACCACAAAAACAAACTAGTATGTTGTGGCCATCACAAAGCTTTCTTCTATATAAATCACGTCAATTAAATCATTTAAATAGTAAAAGAAATTACATCAATTTATTCATATAAAAGTATACTTGAATTTGAAGTTTGATGAAAATTCGTGCATTAGTTATTGAGATAGAGCTGTAGGGGAAATTCTGAAAAATGCAGCATAGCAGCGCCACCTGTTTAGCGATTTGTACCAAAACATAAACAGCACTAATTCATATTAAGGTATACCGGAATCTGAAGTTTGATGAAAATCCGTGTATTAGTTCTGGAGCTAGAGCTACTGTGGAAATCACAGAAAATGAAGCACAGCAGTGCCACCTGTTGAGCGATTTACACCAAAAGGTACAAAACATCATTCATGTCAAGGACTAACTGAATCTGAAGTTTGATAAAAATCCATGCATTAGTTCTGGACATTGAGCTATTGTGGAAATCGAGAAAAATGCTGCATAGCAGCGCCACCTGTTGAGCAATTTACAGAAAAACATAAACAGCACTAATTCATATCCAGGTATACCTGAATCTGAGGTTTGTTGAAAACACAAGCATTAGTTCTTGAGATACAGCTATTGTGGAAATCGCCAAAAATGCAGCATAGCAGCACCACCTGTTGATCGATTTACACCACAAGGTGCAAAACGTCAACTCATGTCAAGCACTAACAGAATCTGAAGTTTGATGAAAATCCATGTATTATTTCTTGAGATAGAGCTATTACGAAAATCGTGTAAATGCAGCATAGCAGCGCCATCTGTTGGACAATTTGCACCAAAACGTTACCAGCACCAATTCATATCAAGGATTAACTAAATCTGAAGTTTGATGAAAATCCGTGCATTAGTTCTTGAGATAGAGCTAGTGCAGAAATCGCGAAAAATGCAGCATAGCAGCGCCACCTGTTGGGCGATTTACACCAAAAACTAATCAACACCAATTTATATTAGGGACTACTTGAATATAAATTTTTATTAAATTCCGTGCATTAGTTCTTGAGATAGAGCGCCTACAAAATATGTGTCGCATACACACAGACAGACTCAGACTCACAGACAGACATTTTGTAAAAACATGTTTTTTGGAATCTCTGACCTCTAAAACGTGTAAATCTGCCGAAAACCGGAAGTCAAAAATTTTTACGAATCCAATACTTTCTTCTTGTAAAGATAGAAGAAAGTAAAAACAAGTCACACATTTTGAAAATACATGAAACTTCCTTCATGACGCAAAACAGCACAATCTACCGCTACAAGAGCAAAAGCAAGAGTGCTTCTGACCTTATAGTTGGCTTCTGTTTTCGTAGTAGTGGAATGTGTTTTTGAATGAATTTTGAAAAATGTTAAATTATCTTTAAATTCTTTGATGATATTATTAAGCCTTCTTTTCAGTGGTTTTTTGTGTAAAATTGAAATCATTTTCAAAATTATTTATCAAATTATCTGATTTGTTCTTATTTAGATTAAAAAGATTGGGCATGGAGGTTTTGGTGAAATTTATGAAAGTAAAGACTTAAACAGTGGCGATCAAGTAGCTTTGAAACTTGAATCAACTCAGTCTCCAAAACAAGTATTAAAAATGGAAGTTACAGTATTAAAAGCACTTCAAGGTATGTTCTTTCTTTTTTAAAATAACGTATTACAAGCGCTTAAAATCAGATAAATTGTTTAGTTGTATTTATCATAATGTTTTCATTTACATGTATTAGATATATCTGCATTAAAATATGAGTAAACTAGCATTAATTATGGTGAATGGTCAAATGAATATGGGATATTATGGAAAGTTGTAGAATATTTGGGAAAATACTGGCATACAATTGAACTTTATTTCTTTAGTTTTAGATAAATAAGGTTTTATTTATACTTTAAAATTGCATATTAGATGACTTTTATGGATTGTCTGTAAAATGTACAGAGTTTCGTTTAATTTTATGGACTTATGGATGGACCTGGAATTTTTTATGGTTTTTGGTACAATAAAAAATGAAAATGTAAAATTCGAAGAATGTATTTTTCGTTAATACGTGAAAATTGAAAATCTATTAGAATTCCTATCTGAACACAAACACACATAACTGATATACTGGATCAGGAAATGCTCTCCTGTGAAAGCCATTGTGCAGCAAGTGAATGAAGGAAATGGGCTGTGATTTATCTTCTGTTCTAAAACATGCTGATGATGTCATTTTAACTCTATGAAGTTTGTGTCAATCAATAAGTAAGGAACTGGACAATGGTGCTCTAAAGTATAGTGACCTATTTAAGAAGGCAGAATCCTTGGTAAAAGGAAACTAGCTACACACGCACAACTCAACGTCAAGCTGGCTATCAGACGAGCGATGATACATCTCATGACAAACCTGAAGAATATTTCAGGAGATCAATGTCTTCCTTGCTTATATGTTTTTATCTGTTTTTATGCTAATTTCTAGATGATCCGGCCTTTGTTTTGTCTGTTTTCATTGATAGTTTCATTCATGCTTACCAATTTATCCACCAGTGTATGTATATATATATACACACACACAGGAAAACCTATGAAAACAAAACTTATCTATATTGGAATCCTATCTTAAACGTGTCTAAAACTGAATTCCCTTGTGATTCTGTCTTAGCTGGTTTTATTGCATTTATAACCTGAAAAGACACTCTGGCTGCTGCATTGATTCCCTGAAATTGTCTTCAGGTTTGTCATTAAATGTATAGGTTTCCTTCCGCCATAGGGACCAAGAAATGTTTCTGTTTAAAAGAAGATTCCATTTTCCCAAGCTTTACTGTAATACAGTAAAACATAACAAGAAGGAATGGCACGAGATTTGAAAGAACTTCTATTTTTATAAGGTTTCTGTCTTAGCAGGTATAAAAGTATGCTTTTATATTCATCTAACCTTAATTATTTTCTGTTTAAGAGAGAATTATCTCATACGCAAGTTCTGTTTTTGCATGTTTTACTGTAATGCATCTATACTTTTGCCCTCCAGTGTATTATACAGTGAATATTTTAAATTTTTTAGAGGATACTTGAGAAAATATGTAACCTTTTAAAACAGAATACTGTCTTCAATGGAAAAAATGTATGGTCTCTGGAAAAGGAATACCTTGAAATTATACCTGCTTAGATAGAAACCTGTCTAAAACAGAATTTTTCACTAGTCCCTTGCTGTTTGGTTTTTACAGTTTTATTATCCATGTTTAAGTAAACCAGTTGTTTGTGCAGGAAAGGGGGTGTAGACCCCCTCTCCTTGACTATGCCACTGCCCAAAGCTGCCACCAGTCATAAGCCATCAGAATCCTTTTTGATGCTTTCCAAAGTATATTATTTCTAATAGCTATACTCACCAGTACAATCTGTCAAATTGAACATTTGTAATTCTAGTTACATTTAGAACTGTGGTGCAGCATTGAACATATTGTTGACACAAATGAAACACCATTTGTTGGCAATAAACGTTATTAATATGTCATTCAAATTTTGGTTATCAAAAGAATCCCTTTTTTGCACATTTTTGTGAAAACTATATTGCACTACTGTCTATACTTTTTGAATCATTGAATTTTTGTTTCTTTTGTGACTTTTGGATCACCCTGTATATATTATAAATCTTTGAAATCATAACAGTATATTTTCGAGAAGCTGTAAAAAAATGTATGCAACCTTATTTTATATATATTATTGACTTCTTGTTTCTAATTTTCTTTTTTTTAATAGGAAAGGATCATGTTTGTAAATTTATTGGCTGTGGCAGAAATGTGCGCTTCAATTATCTAGTCATGCAACTCCAAGGTAGTAATTTAGCTGAACTTAAGAGAAGTCAACCTAATTCATCATTTAGTCTTAGCACAACTTTACGTCTTGGCAAGCAGATTCTACATGCTATACAGTTCATTCATTCCTCTGGATATTTGCATAGAGATATAAAGCCAGTATGTTTTTCAATTCCTACTATTAGTTCACACTCTCCCTATATTTATTTATTTATTTATATATCTTGTTCAAATTTTCAATTGTTAATAAAATACTTACTATTCATCCTATCAAGTTGAAATAAATTTTTTTAAACTTGTACTGGATGACAGTTGGTGTTAATACAGTTTTTCAAATATTAATTCATTAATTAAATTTTAATTAATTTTCGTTTTACATGGGAGACAAAATGGCGGCCATTAGTTATTGAAGCATTTAATGCATCTTCATATCTATAAGGGGGGTTACCATAGGGGTGACCCTGTTCTGTTGCCAAATACTGCCAAGTTTGTTGCCAACTTGGCGATATATTGCCAATTTTGCGACCAAAATGAGTTGCCAAAAGGGACGCCAACTTGGCGATATCTCTAATATTTTGCTAAATTCCCATAGACTTCCATTATAAACCTACTTGCTTATAGAAAATCAACAAATTGAGATATTTTAATGCAACAAAAACTAATATTAGCTTAAGGGTCATTCCATGTCAGTTCAGGCAGGCATGTAACCCACCATCACAGATTTTGATGAAACTGCGTGTGTTTGTTCCTTTTATTAAGATATGATTCCCAGTATTTTTTTTTACTCCTTGGTCAAATAGTTTCTGAGAAAAAAATTGTCAAAATTTTGAAAACTGCCATCAGTTGGCATTCTTGACTGCTCGATTTTCAAATGTAGCATGACATAAATATGATCATATTACAATATCTATTCCACAAATCATCTTCAAATAATTTATGCATAATATATAGGGTACGTATTTTATGAAAAAAAATACTGTTACGCTTATATAACATTTTAAGTGTGTCTAAAAAAATGTTTGATCTTTGAAGTCATGATTTTTTTATGAAAAATAATGCATTACCTAAAATAGCATTATTAACAAAAGGCGGTATTTTTATTAAATTTATTTTTTGTGGGAGATATACTTAAAGGTGTCCTTTACCTGATTCTGAAATAAAAGTAGTGGGATTTTGGGTGTTTTTAGTAGTATTTCATATTTAAAAATATTTTGAGGCGTATTTCAAATCAAATCAAGCAGAGTCATTCCATGTCAGTTAGCCTAAGATATTTAATTCACTGTCACAAATTTCAATGAAACTGGGTATGTTTATAGCTCATTTTAAGACAGGATCAAGGAAATTAAAGGTGATTACAAGTAAAATATTTTTTAAGATAAAAAAAATATCTAAATTTTGAAATATTTTTAAAAATGTTTTTAATGGCAGATCTATATTCAAAGACTGCATAAAAAAAAGTCATTTCAATATAAAATCACTAAATAAGTTTCAAATAATGTATATGTGACAAATAATGTAGGCAGATTATTATTTATTGTTGTTTGTCATGTTTAAATGCTAAGAGTGTGTTTAATCTTGCGAATTCTTAAAATCAAGAATTTTGTGAAAAATAATGTGTTAATCAAAAATTTATTATTAACCGAAGGCAGGCTGTTATTACTTTTTTTAATTGTACGTAAAAATATCTTTTCAATAGTTATAAAATAAAAATAGTGAAAATATGAGCAATTTTAACAAAATTTTCATAAAATGTGAATGTTTAATGATAAATATTGAAGCTTTTCATGCTAAGATGTACTAAAATGACTACGATATCGTGTATTTCTACTCTTGCTTAAATATAATACATACAGTAATAAAATAACAAATATTATTTACAGCAATAAAAATTAAATTAAATAGTACCAGTTCCTTTACCAACACTACATTGTTCAACAGCCGACTTAAAATCAACAGCCCGCACTCTTATTGAAAAATACTTTCAACTGTTCAAATAATAAATAAACTGCATTTAAAAATTTTAATATCAACTTATTATCTTAAGACGATAATAATAACTAAACAACATGATGAATTTATAAATCAGCTTTTAATTGAAAAGTCATGAAATGGTCCCTTTAAATATTGTTGTTCGAGTCAATCAAAACAAATTATATAAAAAAAAATAGTAAGCCTAATATGCTGACTGCAATGACACTTCTAACAAAACTAATTAATTCATTACCATCTGAAATCAAACCCGAAAGATCAAAAGAAAAAAAAATCATCTGTAGTGTGAATGTGACATACTCAGTGGTTGTTGAGGTATGTCTTTGTGACATTTTCACCCGTACTTCAATAAAATATAAACATGTAAGCTTTTTTCATTCATCCAAATTAAGTAAAACAATTATAAAATTTTGTTGTCATTACACCAGATGTTAAATTTTTCGTTACATACTATTAGATAAGTTCTTTACTTTTAGACATTATTGACATAATATCATAAAATTTGCTATATGTATTTTCTGTAAGTGTATAAACAATATATATATGCTTTATTAAACATAAATGAATAATTTTTAAATAATTTGTTTGAGAACAGGGATATATATACACACATATATATGTTGAAAATCCATCTTTCAGCAATATTGTGATGAAATAAATCAAATTACCGTAATTTCCGGTGTATAGCCCGAGGATCATACAATCGTGTTTCGACCCAGAAATTTTTAAAAATAAAATGTAACTTTTTAGATCACAGTAAATATTGGTCTTCAAATACTGAATAAAATTTCTGGGTCCAAACTGAATTGTTTGATCTGCGGGCTATACACCCGAAATTACGGTACATATCATTAGAAACTGAATAAAGTTACAAAAGTGCAACTCATTAAGTTTTAAATATTTTTTTAGATATAGTTATTTGAAAGATATAAATATAATGGATTATGCATTTTTTGCATATATTTAAAGTACAATACGTCAAAATTTTCTTCAACAGAGTGAAATTTGTTTTTTTTTTTTTTCAATATTAGCAGCTCAATGCTAAATTTTCAATATTAACAGCCAAATATGAGTTTAAAGATTAGGACTGTCATTTTGAAAATTTCTATTGGGCGGTGAGGAGTTAGTGATTTTTCTCTTTTTTGGAAAGAATAATTGCTCTTCGCCCTAGAAGTTTTACTAAAAAACAATATTGTTTATTTTTTTCCTTAAGAAACATAGAGAATTTATTCCTTAAGAACATAAAAGATAATTTGAAAAATAAAATAAATGTATAAATAAAAATATTTCCAGGGATGATACATTGGATAGGTTTTACATTTGAAAATATTGATAATTTTAAATATGATTTAAATACTACTAAAACCAACCAAAATCCCACTATTTTTATTTCAGATCCAGTTATAATGTAGTATTATGTACAATTTAAAATTAAAAAAATAGTCATAGAAACTCCGCCTCTGATTGATAAAGATTTTTTAATAATTTCATTATTTTTTGTAAAATATTTTTGATTTCAAAGATTATACAATTTTTTAGACACATTTAAATATTTTTTAACATTACAGCAATATTTTTTTCATAATCTACATACTTTATTTACCTTGCTTAAATTATTCGAAGAAGATTTCTTTATTAGTTATTGAAATATGATTTTATATATAAAATGAGGCCTTTGAAAATTGAACAATCATAATGGCAACTCGTGGCATTTTTCCAAAATTTTGATAATTTTTTCTCATATGTTCACTATTTTTATTTTATAACCATTTAAAAGATATTTTTACGTACAATTAAAAAAAAGCAATAACACCCTGGCTTCGGTTAATAATAAATTTTTGATTAACACATTATTTTTGACAAAATTCTTGATTTTAAAAATTCATAAGATAAAAGACACTCTTAGTGTTTAAACATGATAAAAAAGAAGAAATAATAATCAGCCTACATTATTTGTCACATATACATTATTTGAAACCTATTTAGTGATTTTATATTGAAATGACTTTTTTTTTTTGTAATGTAGTCTTTGAATGTCGAACTGTCATTAAAAAAAATTAAAACAATTTTTCAAAATTTTGATATTTTTTATCTTAAAAAATATTTTACTTAGGATCAAGAAAATTAAAGGTGATTACGTCTTAAAATAAGCTATAAACAAACCCAATTTCATTGAAATTTGTGACAGTGATTAAATGGCTTAGGGGAACTGACATGGAATGACTCTGCTTGATTTGATATGAAATGCACCTCAAAATATTTTTAAATAGGAAATACTACCAAAAACACCCAAAATCCCACTATTTTTATTTCAGAATCAGGTAAAGGACACCTTTAAGTATATCTCCCATAAAAAATAAATTTAATAAAAATACCGCCTTTTGTTGATAATGCTTTTTTTGTTAATGCATTATTTTTCCTAAAAAATTCACGACTTCAAAGTTTAAATATTTTTTTAGACACACTTAAAATGTTATAAGCGTAACAATATATTTTTTTCATAAGCTGCATACCCTAAATATTGTGCATAAATTATTTGAAGATGATTTGTTGAGTAGATATTGAAATATGATTATATATATGACATGCTACATTTGAAAACCGAGCTATCAAGAATGCCAACTGACGGCAGTTTTTCAAAATTTTGACAATTTTTTTCTCAGAAACTATTTCACCAAGGAGCAAAAAAAAATTACTGGTGATCATATCTTAATAGTAAGAACAAACACACGCAGTTTCATTAAAATCTGTGATGGTGGGTTACATATTGATATTTTACTGCCTGATTTGACGTGGAATGCCCCTTAAGGGATTATATTAAATTTTTCTTTGATGACCTAAGTAGGAATTTAAAAATAAAATTTTTATATTACTTGTTTATCTATAATTTGGCTATGTAAAAATTTTTATTTTAAGGAAATGGTAATGAATTTATTGTCAGTAATTACAAATAACTCTTAGTTCCCTAACCGAATGTAAATAAGCTGTAAAATAAAAATTAAAATAATGAAGGTATTATGATAATAGTCCTTATTTTAATTAAATGTAGTGAAGTAGCTTTTATTATATGGCCTCTATATTCATAATATGGGTTCAGATCAAAAAGTTCAGGAAGATGTTGAAAGTTTGATGGAAAGTATAATAATACTATTCCATCTTCTCTCTTGTTGGTTAAATCTGTTTGCCAGATATGTTGATTTAGAAACATAAAGCTATAATAATAAAGAAAGAAGTTTTTGTGTATGTGAGTGAGTGTGTCGACGGTGTTCTGAAGAGACCACTGCACGTAGAGCTACAAAATTTGGAGAAAATGTACGTCTATATATGAAGTTTTGCACCTCAAACCCAGATTTTTTTATTAG
Source organism: Maratus speciosus (assembly GCA_963932465.1). NCBI lineage: Eukaryota > Metazoa > Arthropoda > Arachnida > Araneae > Salticidae > Maratus > Maratus speciosus. The sequence continues at coordinate 142,784,482 of OZ010787.1, read as the reverse complement.
ATTTTTTTTTTAAATTTTTTATGCGATTTTTAACTTTTTTAAGTTTTGAGGCGATTATTCCATATAAGTGAGAAGAATATGGTTTGTTTCTTTTAACCCAATGTAGTACATTTTGTTCTCATTTCAAAAAAGTTTATTTGGAATTTGTGCAGCGATTTTTGAATTTTTAGCAAAATTTTTATGCAATTATTGAACAGCATTTAATATATTTCCATTACTATAAAGAGGTTACTGTAGAGGGACACAGTTCTGTCACCAAATGCAGCCAAGTTTGTTTCCCACTTGGCAGTATATTGCCAAATTTGGCGACCAAAATGAGTCGCCAAAAGTGATGCCAACTTGGCGATATCTGTAATATTTCGCCAAATTCCCATACACTTCCATTGTAAACCAATATGGATTACTTGCTTACAGAAAATCAACAAATTGAGATATTTTAATGCAACAAAAACTAATATTAACTTAAGGAATTATATTAATTGGATTTTTCCACATTAGGAAAAAGAATATGGTTTCTTTCTTTTAACCCAATATAGTAAATTTTGTTCTCTTTTCAAAAAAATTTATCCGGAATTCGTACAGCGATTTTTGAATTTTTAGCGAATTTTTTATGCGATTATTGAACAGCATGTAATGCATCTCTATACCTATAAAGTGGGGTTACCAAAGGGGGGATCCAGTTCTTTTGCCAAATAATGCCAAGTTTGTCGCCAACTTGGCGATATATCACCAAATTTGTTGACCAAAATTAGTCGCCAAATATGATGCCAACTTGGCGATATCTCTAATATTTCGCCGAATTCCCATAGACTTCCACTGTAAAACAATAGGGTTTACTTGCTTACAGAAAATCAACAAATTGAGATATTTTAATGCAACAAAAACTAATATTAACTTAAGGGATTATATTAATTATATTTAAGGGAGTTCAAGTAAATTAATTACAAATAAAAGTAACATGATCTAATGCTTAGCATGATTTCCAAAGCATAAATTTTAAGAGAGCCCACAGGTCAAAGGAATTAGATTTGAAACTTTTATCCAATTATAGTAAATTTTGACTTTCGTGATTTTTGAACTTTTTGTGATTTTTAATGCGATTTTTACGTTTCTTCACGATCTGCTGCAATTTTTTGACATTCCATTTTTGACCTAAAGTACATTCTGCCCTCATTTCAATAAAGTTTATTCGGATTTCGTATAGCGATTTTCGAATTTTTCGGGAATTTTGTATGTGATTTTTAGTGTATTTTAGCGATTTGCTACTATTTTTCCACATTAGTGAAAGGAATCAACTTGCAATCTTCGAACACAATGTATAATTTTTTTCTCTCTTTTCAAAATTTGAGAAGCGATTTAAAATTTTTTTGCGTTATCTTATTGTGATTTTCAGAGCTTTTTCATAATTCCTGCTGTTTTTTGACGTACCCGGGCAACGCCGGGCAAGTTTGCTAGTATAATAATAATTTTAAAAAAAACTATGAATTTTAAGCATTGTAAAGTGAATTTTAAGCATTGTAAAGAGGTGGCTAAGACAAGAAATAGATTTAAAATTTTTAGCAAGCTAATTAATTCTCACACCAAAAAGTGACTTCTGCAAATCTAGAGAAAATATTTTATTAATGTTCTTGTAATCAAAATTTTGTAAAATCTAAAATTTTCGGCTAAATCTATTTGCCAGATATGTTGATTTAGAAACATTTAAAAAAAATGAATTTTAAGCATTGTAAAGGGGTGGCTAAGACAAGAAATAGATTTTTAATTTTTCAACAGGATAATTCTCACTCCAAGAAGTGACTTCTACAAATCTAGAGAAAATATTTTATTGATGTGTTCTTGTAATCAAAATTTCACAACAAATTGGATATTAAAACAGTTGCTAAACTTGCTTTTCTTTTATAACTTTAAATCAAACTTCTAATAAGTAGGTGTCTGCATGGTTTTAACTAGAGATGACCAAAAATCCAGTTTTGTTTTTGGCCCAAAATCAGAGTTTCATCGAAAATTTGGCCGAACCAAAACTCGGCCAAAACTATCTGTATTTCAAAAATCTCATTTCTTCCTTCAGAAATTTTCAACGTTACTCATTCATTTGAGCTGTATTGGTTCAAAAGAGACACTCTTTATTTATTGCTGTCAGTCATGACTGACTCGAGACATGAGAGCAAATTATAAAACAAGCAATGTATGTATGACTAAACTTTGAAGATTCTTTTTAAAGCTGCAGACATAACAGTAATAGAGAATTTTTAGTTTGAAACTGCCAAAGTGTTTTGAATGCTTGTGAAAATTCTTGTATGACAAATGATCATTTATAAAAATCATTATAAAAGATAAATCGAGTTATGTGTAAGTTATACTAGCAAGAATGACCAAGCTAAGCTTGGTCAAAGTTAGCTTTGTGTTTATCTCAATATATTACTCCCACTGAATCATTATTGCTATTTTAAATACAATTAGCTTGACCCTGAGCCATAGTGATGCAAAATGACCCACTAATCGAATTTTTTCGAACGTACGACCTAACCCAATGCTCTTCTCAAGGCTGAAAACGATCGAATATAAAATTTAGTGAAAATCGTTAGTCATTTTCTAGATAAAATTAGCTTTACCCACATTGATTAAAAAATGACCCACTAATTGAAATTTATCAAACATGTGACCTATTCCAGTGTTTTTCACGTACTGTGAAATGGTATAATAAAAAAATTGTCAAAACCTTTTGAACATTTTTGAGATACAGTTACCTTGACGCTCACCCATTATGACCCAAAATGACCCACTAATAGAATTTTCTTGAGCATGCAACCTAGCCCAATGGTTTTCTTGTGCCCCAAAACAGTACAATACAAAGTTTTGTCAAAATTGCTTGAGCCGTTTTTTAGATACTGTTAACTTGATCCTGATCCATTAAGACCGAAAATGACCCATTGATTGAATTTTCTTGAGCAGGCACCCTAGCCCAATGGTCTTATGCCTGGAAACGGTCTAATACAAAATTTTGTCAAAATGTTTTGAGTCATTTTTTAGATACAATTAACTTGACCCTGACCCATTGTGACCCAATATGGCCCACTAATCAAATATTTTTGAACATGCGACCTAGCCCAGTCGTCTTTTCGTGCCCGAAAACAATAGAATACAAAATTTAGTCAAAATCGTTGGAACTATTTTCTCGATAAAATTAGCTTCACCCACACTGAGCTAAAAATGGCACATCTAATTTTCCCGAACATGTGACTTAGCCCAAAGGTCTTCTCGTAATCCAAAACTGTAGAATATAGAGTTTAGTGAAAATCGTTAGGGCCATTTTTAGATAAAATTAGCTTGACCCACAGTGACCCCAAAATGACCCTCTAACTGAAATTTCTTGAGCATGTGACCTAGTCCAATAATCTTCTTGTACCCGAAAACGGCTGTATACAAAATTTAGTCAAAATCGATTGAACTGTTTTCTAGATAAAATTAGCTTGACCCACTGTGACCCCAAAATGACCCATTAATTGAATTTTCTCGAACATGTGACTTAGCCCAATGGTCTTCTTGTAATTCAAAAGCATAGAATATAGAGTTTATCAAAATCATTAGAGCCGTTTTTTAGATAAAATTAGCTTGACCTGCAGTGACCCAAAAATTACCCACTAATTGAAATTTCTCAAACGTGTGACCTAGCCCAATAGTCTTCTTGTACCCGAAGACGGTTGTATACAAAATTTAGTCAAAATCGATTGAGCTGTTTTTTAGATATAATTAGTTTGACCCTAACCCAAAAGGTCCCACTAATCGAATTTTCTAGAATATGTGACCCAACCCAATGGTCTTTTTGTGCCCGAAAATGGTAGGGTGCAAAATTCAGTCAAAATCGTTAGAGCCGTTTTTAAGATAAAATTTACATGTTCATGTGAGTAGCATAATACAAATCTTTATCATCAAAATGTTACATGAATATATAAAAAAATTAAATATGGTCTGTAAGTACTGTCATGAAACTAAAATATTATGTTTCATCTGTGTGGTATATTACGATTAAAATATTAGTATTATAAAAATTGTACATGAATATAGAAAACTATTAAATATGTTTTATAAATGTTGTGATCTGATTAAAATGCTATATTTCGTGTGAGTAATTTATTATAATTCAAATTTTATAAAGTTGTTTATAATGTAATATAAATAAAAAGTTACTATACAAATATAAAAAAAAATGTCAAGTAAACATGTTATTTAAACATATGTAACTTAAAAATATTTGTGCAAAATTTTAAACAACTAATAATAATATTCAACAATGTTTAATATATCATATCTATATTTATATCTCTTCTAAAATAATAATAATTATAAATTATAAAATGGTTATTTTTTTATTGTATCTATTTATTGAAATATTTTTTTAATATTAATTTTTCAAATGCAAAATATTAAACAACTGAAAAGATGCGTAATATTGAATTATTATTCATTATTAAATTTTTTCTCCATTATTTAACTACATTTTTAATTAATTTTTGATGAATGCCTATGATTATTGGTTGTCATAAAGTAACAAAATATAAAAGTTGTATTATTATTTATGTTTGTTTTTGTTTGAAACTTGTACACACACATATATATATATATGTTTCTTAGAAATTTGTTTCTATACACTGATAATTAATTAATAATTATGTATGTATTAATTATGTAATTTGGTTTTGGTTTCAAAAACATGTTTCTGTTGATCCTTAGTTTTTAACTTAGTTAACTAAAACATTTAACTTAATATATGTTTGTCTGCTGTGTAATACAGTCAAACCTTGATATCTTGAATCTCACAGGAAGAGAAAAAAAAATAAGACTAATTTTTTAAACATTAAGGTTTCATTAAAAATAAACTTTAGAACAGAAATGCAAAGAAGTTTAAAGTAACAATGCTTAATTTATTTTAAATTTTTAAATAAAAATGAATGTTTTATAAAATGTTAAAGTGCTTATTTTAGTCATGTAAAAGAAATGTGTATTACAACTTAGCATATAAATGTTTTATTAAGTCATGAAAGCATTATGTAATGCCAGTAATCAATGTATTTCAGTTACCACATTTTCAATTCAATCTATATATAAGCACCTTTATCTGCTTTATTTACTATAATTTAAATCTAGTAATTTTAGAAGATTGTCCTCAAGTAGCAATTCACAGTACTTTCAAAAAATAAGAAATGGAAACTTATCTGCTGAATATCAAATCATTCCAGAAATTCCTTACTGAAGGAAGAATTGGATAATTTTCATTTGAATATAAACAAAAAATGCCATAATTGCTAATATTATCTGAAGCTCATTTCTCAAATAACATTACTTGACTAAGAACTTTAGGTATTTGGAGTTCTCACTGTAGCTTATACCGGGTGTCCCAAAAATGACTGATGGATTTTAAAATTCAATAACTTGCAAACAGTGACAGATATTAAAAAAATTCTTGCAGGAGGGTAATGTATGATGTCAGGAGTTTTTTTTTACTGTGATTCTTGAATTTGTAGTTTGAATTTCAAGCAATAGATGGTGCTGAGAGTAATAGGCGCTCAGTCCAGACCCGATTTTTGATACTTCGGGATCCATTCAATACAATTTAATCTCCTTTTTTTCACAGGGAAGAAAAGAGAGGCCGAAAAATCTAGCCTGGATTTAGAAGTTATTGCTTGCAACACCATCTATTTATGTTATTTGTAACTAAAATTGAGAATCGCAGCATAAAAACTCTTGACACCTTACATAACACTCGTGTAAGGAGTTTTTTAATATCTGTTACTGTATGAAAGTTATTGAATTTTAAAATCCTTCAGTCATTTTTGGGACACCCGGTATAAACCAATAGCCTATGCACCCATTGAGAGTTACACTCCATACTATTTAAAGTGCCGTATTTTTGGCCGTATGAGCTGCGGCGCATATGACTTTAAAAGTATAAAATATCGTAAGTGTAGCTCTAACGGTAGGGCGGCAGGTATGATTTTTTTTTTCAGAACGACTTGTGTATTCGCCCGGAGTCCGCCATCTTGTTCATTTGTTGGTCATTTATAACCACTTTATGCTTAATTTTTGAAAATTTAGAGATTAAACATAAACAACAACAAAAATAAATAAATAAATCCAAATTAAGAAATTTAAAATCGGCAATGATCCCAAAGAAATAAGATGGCGAATACGTAAGTTGTTCCAATTTTATTCCCCATAATATCAATATCTTACGACACCTGTTTTTATTATTATTATTATTCTTGCACCATTATTATTTCACCTTTGATCAACTGTCACATGCTCTCGAGTTGGTTCCAAAATATTAGAAAATGTCTCTGAAATCCAGATGTTTGTGTATAATCAGCTTTTGATGGATAATGTATTATGTTATGCAGAAAGAAACTGTGCATGATTTCGAGTCATCACTGGAAAGAATTAGAATACGCAAGAACTCTCCCAGAAGAAGGGAGGAAGCTGACCTCAGCCTACGTCTTGTTCCTATTGGCCGAATACAGTTGTGCCTGCCTCTGATTGCACAATTCTTAAATGTTTCATTTTTGTTCTTAGAAACTTAGAATTATTTTATTATACTATTATTATTCTCCTCTGCGTCTGACGTCTGCATTTTACAAATTTAGATTTTTTTTAAATATTAAAAATGGCTCCCAAGAAGCTAAAAATTTACACTGCTGCATTTAAATGTCAAATCGTCAAATTTGTCGTCTTTAAATGTCAAATAGATTAAAACTGTTTTTTATTTTACTGTTATGTTACTGAGCATTTAGTTCACAATAAAAAATACTTATTTATTAACAAGCAAGATTTTTTACCGATGTTTTACCATTTAAAGTATAGTTGGAAAACTTGCCCCTGACCATTTTTCGTAGGCTGGAAAACTTGCCCCGCATACGGGGCACATTTTCCAACATAACATGATTAGACTTAACTATTTTTTGTGAAAAAGTATATTTAGTTTTTTGAAAAATAATTGAGGAGCAAACATTCAAACCGTGTTTTCTCACAAAAAAATGAAAAATGAGTTGTTATTTTTATGAACTCTGTGTTAAATTGCATAGAAATAAACGGTATTTTTAACCAAAAAAAATTTTTCTGCAATTATAAATCAATTTTAAAACTTGACGTTTCAATGAAAGAGTGTTTCCTCCAAAGCCTGCATTCAGTCAAACAATGATTTCTCTAGTCTGCCAATCACAGTTGTCACTTAATGTGTACTTCTGAAATGTACCATACATATCACAATTGAAATGGAATGTTTCAGAGAAAAATAAGAGAACTGTTAAGGTTAAAGGTTTCCAAAATTACAGATTTCAAGATTTAAGTGAAGAATATTATGTAAATCTTCTTAAAAAGGAAGTTATTGTCGCCCGTTTCTAAAGGGTTGTTTTAGAATCTCTTCCTCTTAGCCACGCCATATCAGTTGAAAAGAAAAAAGATGTTGAAAAACTTTTGAAGGTTATGTATGGTGAACAGCGGCAAAATCAACCTGATGATGTCTTCAAATGGTACAACCACATTATCCATGATTTACCAGCCTGCAATGAAGAAGAGAGGAATGTGTGCGACTGTCTAGATGAAGATATTGGTTTTAAAATTTGAAGTGGATTTCTGGCAAACAAGTATTTATTTAGTAAATATTTAATGAATACTACTAAATACCATAATCTGTCATTTTATTTTATCAATAATCAACTGAATTTTGGTATTTACTCAAATAAAGTAATGCTTTTGTATTATTTGTGAGTTAGAACTTATTTCATTCAAAAAGCGTTTTATCCACTTGTCAAACAATCAAAACATGTTTCCTCCTTTGAATTCAGTCAAAACGTGATTTCTCCAAATATTAAATGCATTTTAATAGTTTGTTTTATGTTTAATATCTTAGGTATGCTTGCAATTCCTTCTAATAACCAGTAATAAAAATACACAATAAAAATTAGAATTAAATACAAGTTACAGTCGGCTCTCGTTAATTCGAAATCGGATAAATCGAATCTTCGCTTAATTCGAACTAAACATGAAGTCCCGAAATTTTCAATGGCATAATAACGCTAAAACTTTCATTTATTCGAACTCATTTTCTCTTGACTTCGTTTAATTCGAACTAACGAGATTCCATTTTTTCATGTTTCCTTACTTTCTCACCGACTTCAGATCTTTGAAATAACTTTCTTTCTTTTATTTTTGTCAGAATTGTTCTGAACTAGTATAATAGTCCCATGCATTTGATATACTCTTTCTTAGTGTGCCCTGTCTGTCCATCAATGACACCTCCGCCCCTTCTTCCATTGTGTTTGTTCCTAATGCCTTCTACAGCATTTGACCCAGTGACATTCCAACAAATTCACAGGGTGGACATCTTTTAAAGATAGGGGAAACCCCTTTTATCACTACATTCTATTTGCAGTGTGGGGATCGAATTTTTTAGTCAATGGTTTTACTTGCTGCTAAAAGTGTTTTTTGAGAAAGTAAAAGATCTTGTTTCTTTAAAATATGGCTCCACGTGGAAGTTATAAATCGTTAACTTTAGAAGCTAAAGTAGAAATTATTAAAAAGGTAGGATGCGGCCGATCTAAGAGAGAAATTGCTGCAGAATATGGAATAAAAATGATACACTCTCTACTTACTTGAAAAATAAAGAATTCATCCTGAAATCATGGGAAAAGGAAAGATTTGCTAAAGGACGAAAACGTATGAGAACAGCAGCCGATGAGGATTTAGAAGAAGCTTTACTGTTATGGACAAAGGATGCATTGGCAAGAAATGTACCTTTGAGTGGACCTATATTGGCAGCTAAAGCGAAAGAACTTGCACTACTCATGGGTATTAAAAATTTCAATTGCAGCGAAGGATGGCTGACACGTTTTAAGCACCGAAATAACATCGTACACAAAACTGTGTGTAGTGAAAGTGGTGCTGTAGACCTCGCTGCTTGCAATGAATTCTGCGAAAAGCTACCCCAACTTATTTCTACTTATGCAATGAAAGACGTGATTAATGCCGATGAAACAGGGTTGTTTTATAGACTTCTTCCTAAAAAGACTTTAACATTTAAAGGTGAAACGTGCGCAAGTGATAAACTTAGAAAAGACGGGATAACTGTGATGGTAGGTGCCAATATGGATGGAAATGAGAAGTTAGAATTGTTAGTTATTGGTAAATAAACTAATCCACGTTGCTTCAAAGGAGTGAAAACACTGCCTGTTGATTATGTGGCAAATGCCAAAGCCTGGATGACGCGTGAAATCTGTACCAGTTAGTTAAAAGAACTGGATAAAAATTTTTCTCGTGAAAACGGAAAAATTCTATTGCTGCTAGATAATGTGCAGAGTCATCGTAAAAGGGTTCTAGACACATTTTATTTTCGGTTGATCTTAAAGAAAGCTACGACATAAAACTACTCGCGACCATCAATGACTTATATGTGGCGTGGGACGCCATACAACATGAAACAATAGCAAAATGCTTTCGACATGCAGGATTTATCCATCCATCTAAAAAGAGTGGTTGTAATGCAAATGGCGAGAACGACAGACCTTTCGAAGAAATAGAATTTCCAAACTTTTCTAAAAGGATCCAGTGTGATATTACATTCGCAGAGTATGTAGCAGCCGATAATAGTTTAGAAGTATCTGGACCCTTAACTGCAGAAGAAATTGTTGAAACAATTCAAGAAAAATGCAATGAGGAGACGGAATCAGATTTTGGCGATTCTGCTACTATGTCCCAAGTGCTTTCCTTACCCACAGAAAAGTCAACTACACAATCAATTGAGTGTTTGCGTACATTTATCCTGATGCAGCCGTCATCGGACAAAGAACTTAACTGTTTGTTACAAATAGAAAATAGAGGCTAAAAAGTCAAAAATGAATAGTAGCAAACAATTGATAATTTTTTTTCATAGAGATGATAAATAAGTGTAAATAATTTCTTAAATGTTCATCTAATTTCAGGTAAGAAAATTATCGTACAATTAAAATGCAATTTTAAATGCAGTTGTTTTATAGTGTATTATTAATTTTTATGTTTTATTTATATTATTTTAATATTATTATTTATGTATTTATATCTTTTAATTTAATATTGAGTCATACTCTAACGATAACAGCCGAAATAAATTAAAAAAATACCATAACATTAATTCCTTTGTAATAGTACCCCTTTAAACATGTTTTCCTCTCATACTTTCCGTAATTCGAACTCTGGATAATTCGAACATTTCTTGTGGTCCCGACGAGTTCAAATTAACGAGAGCTGACTGTATTTTCTAATTTATCAGTTTTTTGTATTTTTTGAAAATTTTTATCTAAAGGAGAAAGCATGGTTTGAATGTTTGCTCCACAATTGTGCCAGTTTGTACAGGAAGGTCTAGGGAATACAATGATATCCTGTGTATATTGAAATAGTTAAAAATAAAAAATAGAAAAATAAAAATCTAAAAAGTTGGAAAACTTGCCCCGGTCTCCCCTATTGTTTTAGATGAAAAATTATATATTTAAATATGAATGAGTCGCTTTACATGTTTATTTTCTACATAAAATATAGAATTGATATCAGAGATATATTTGCAGACAATTTTTTCATAACTGCATTAAATTATAGATCCTTTTTGAGTAGAGTCGGGTTCGGGTTGAAGTGTTTCGGTTTAGGGTCAATAGAAAAATTGTTGTCGAGTCCATGTCAAGTTTTGGGCCAACGTAAATTTTTTGGTAGGTTTCGGATTCACTTTAAGTTTGAACGTTTGGGTTGGGCATAACTGAACTCGCGCAGGAATCTATTTCAGATGAAAAACTACGTATTTGAATATGGATGACTGCCCATGTTTATTTTTCATGATATGTTTATTTTTTATGACATGTTTATTTTTCTACCTAAAAGATAACATTAATATTTTAGATATGATTACAGACTATTTTTCTATAATTACATTATATTTTGGGTCAATTTTCTCTGATTCCCGGTTTTAGGTTGGTATTGGAATTAAATATTTCAGGTTCAATTGGGTTGCGGTAGACGGAATATTTTTGGTTGGGTTTGGTTCATCTTCCAGTTTGGTTTTAAATAAAATTTGCAGGGCTGCAAATTTTATTTATTACCCGGGCAAGACCCTAGTGAGGTGTAACCTTTAACTGGTAGTTATCACAATGACACTTTCACTAACAAATTTAAATAATTTTAAATTAAAATAATTTTTGGTCACTTCATGCGTTTTCGATAGGGATTTGTCAATTGATTTTTTTCAGTTACATCCGACATTAAAATACATGGTCAACCCGGCCTGAACAGGAATCGTGTTTCGAAAAAAATGGGCTACCCACCTTACCTGATGCGGGATTCTTGTTTCTAGGCCTTTGCATTTTCTTAAGGGCGAGGTGGTCCGCAGTGGTTCGACCCATAACCGGAGAACTGTTCCATACTTTGTCGATCACACACTGCTGTGTATGTGCCATATATGTGCACGTAAAATCTGTAATATTGAATGATCTCTTATTGGGAGGATGCTGGGTGGAAGAAGAGTACGAAGCAGAGTTTTTCCTTTCAGGTAATGCTCAAAAGTGTGAAAACTTTCTAATATGGATCCGTTCGCCTATAAAGATTTGGTGACTAGTGAGTGTTTCAAAAATAGCCTTAAGAACTTTTTTTCACTTTATCTACAATATTCTTTGACAAGCTTCGAAAATTTGTTTCGAATAAAAATCGTTTCATCTGTAATTTAAATAGCAGTGTTAGTGTTAGCGATCTGCGCGTTTCGGGATATGCCAAATCCGGAATCAAAAATTTTATGTTTTTCACGTGATTAACCAACATATTCCATCTTTTATTTAAAAAACGAAAAAAAACCCCAAAGAAATGCTTCATTGTTCATTTAGCCCGCTAATAAAGGGGAAAAGTTAACACGACATTACCGTGGGAAAAAACAATTGTGAAGTATAAATGCAATCCTGGTCCGGCCCGAATCTGCAGAAAAAATGGAAGACCTAGTGAGAATGAAGTTCAGGCTTGGACCAACTTTTTAAAAGCTAACATTTAGCCCGAGTCCATACTGGGTTTTCAGATAAAATTAAGCCCGGACAGAGTTAAATAAAAAAAAAACTTTTACCAAGCTCGGACTTCGGGACAGGCCCGGGCCAGCACCCCTTATAGTCAGGTATGACTATAGGGGATGTTGACTGGGCTCGTGGAGACCTCTGATATATATTATGAATTTGTCTCCCCCCCCCCCCCCTGTCGGGGATACTGTGTTCTGGTGCCGTCCCTGGTGAAAAGACGTCTTTTACCTGTGTTTTAGCTTGCGCCGCTAATGGAGAAAAATTAAAACCATTACTGATATTTAGGCGTAAAACTATACCAAACGCAAAATTTCCTTCGGACATCTTAATTCGATGTAATGAAAAAGGCTGGATGTCTGAGGAAATAATATTAGAGTGGCTGGAGGAAGTTTGGCGAAAGAGAAAAAATTCTTTTTTTCAAGCGAGCGGGCTTCTTATTATGGATTCTATGCAAGCGCACTTAGTTGAATCTGTCAAAGTTGCTGCCTGCCAAAAAAGCTTCCCCACGCTAGCGGTAATCCCAGGCGGATTAACTAAAATTCTGCAGCTCCTTGACTTGACTGTAAATAAATCATTTAAGTCAAAAGTGAGAAAGCATTGGGAAACGTGGATGGTTGAGGGGCTTCATTCTTACACAAAATCAGGTAAGATGCACAAAGCTACTTATGAAAACGTTGCATCTTGGGTGTCGCTAGCGTGGAAAAACTTTAGCTCTCAAACTGTTATGGCAGGCTTCAAAGCAGCCAAAGTTTCACAAAATACCACAGCAAGTGCTGGTACCACATCTGATGACAGTAATGAACTAATTACCGATCAAAGCATTTTGGAATTGTTTAATTCGGACAGTGAATATTCAGATTTTGAAGGATTCGACGATGTTTAAAAAGATTATGTTGATACAATCTTGTATTTGTAAATATATTTTTTGTATATTTTAATTGTGGGAATAATAATTTTTCAAATTCTTTATTCTTTTCATATTTTTTGATAATTGGAAGTACTGTTTTATTACTAAACATAATCCAATATATTTTTTAGTAACTTTTATTAATATTTGCAAAAAATTGAAATGAATTTAAACATTAATCTTTTAAAATTATATGCCTACTTATCGTCGATCAATGATAGAAAGTGTTATTATATTAAAAAAGAAACAAATAATAATAAAAAATCAACATTCAAGGAAAAAAAGATTCTATAATTTTTACAGGTAAGTTTAATACTGTATTTTTATCTGTTAGTTATTTCTTCAGTGATGAAAAGCTGTTTTCAGCAGTAGTCTAAAGAGTTAACATACAACTGTGTATTTTTAAAATGTTTTCATATAACTACATGCATCATACTTTTCAGTAATATTTCGTTTGTTTAAATTTTTTTGGCATTTGCATACATTAAATTTAACGTCTCCTTTCTCAAACAGAATACACCACCTCTCACATTTAACCCCTTAATTCTCGCTCCCGTCAATATCACGGGCTGAGGTGTCGTTTGTTATTTCTCGCTCCCATCATATTTCCGGGCTGGAGATTTATTGCTGGAAAAAACTTCTGAAACCAGAAAAATTTAACTGGCATTTCAGTGGGAAGTCTTTGAATATTGCCATTTGGGTTTGGTTTTTGCGCTGACTGTAATATTGGGCTTTGTATTGCATGTTTTGAAATATGTAACACTCAAAAAATTATTAATAATCAAAATTTAATGTATATATATTATTTCAAATATTATTTGTAAAAATGTGTGTAATGATGATAAATAAAGATCTAAGATGTGAAAAATAAAGGTTTTATTCGCATTAATTTATACGGTGTAAAACAAACATTAAGACACAGAATTCTCGCATGATGGCTTTTCTACAAATATGAATTTGTTCTATAACATCTTTTTTTTTCGCCTTAAAAAGAAACTAATTGCATATTTCATTTAGAAACCTTATAATTATTCAATTTCTGTAATAAAATAAATAGGTACTTTTTTGATGATTTTTCCAAATATTAAGCGACCATGAAGGGGTTAAAGAGGGAAAAAAACAGGAACGTCCGGTCATCTTAAATCCGGGCTGCATAACTCTAAATCTAATTTTTTTTTTGTTTTCTGATTCTGTCGATAGATGGCAGCACCAAATACTATTCTTAAATTTTTGTTATTCTAGTTTATATTGGACTCCTATATATTGGCATCTCCTTTTAGCAATAGAGGCCATACCAGACATTTTCTGTATTTCTTTTTTAGAGAGAAGTTTTTTATTCATGATTTTATATGTTTATTGAATGTTCAGTACACTGACATGTTTAAATAAAATCGTAATCATAAGAAATGTTCTGTTTATATTTAATTTTATAAGATTAAATTAAGTCTTATTTTGCTTTTGAATAATTTTATGTTATTTATGATATTTCATGATTATTTATAATTTTTGCTTATAATTTTAAGTTGATATTTCAAGATCTCTAATATCCGGAAAAGTTGCATCTGTACTGATTCCGAATTTTAGGAACTGTACTGTAATAATATTACAGTATTTCATTATATTTCGTTACTAGTTTATTTATTTATTTTCCCTGTGTTTAAGTGAAAATATTTATATAAATTTGGAACAACTTGCAAATTTGCTCGGAGTCGGCCATCTTGGTTCTTTGTTAGCCATTTATAACCACTTTATGCTTAATTTAACAACAAAAATAAATAACAACAAAAATAAATAAATAAATCCAAATAAATTTAAAATCGGCGAGGATCAACAAAGAAACAAGATGGTAGACTCCGCAAGTTTGAAATCTTGGGTGCGGCGCTTACGAGAATTTTTTTTAAAAACACATTTTCATTGATGCGGCACTTATGCTGGGTGCAGCGGATATTCCCAAAAATACGATACAAAAAATCATCCTGAATTAAAAAATCCTCGAGTAATTGGCTCTGATGCATATAATACCCAAAGTTCAAAGAAAGAAGTTTGATAAAAAGTCTTCTTATTCACCAGTGTGATCTTGCTTATTAGATCTTACAACGAAAAAAGTTACTAAGAATAGAAATGCTATGGACTTTACCCACGAATGTCAATAGCCATGTCTCTGTAGGTATATACCCTCAGAAAAAACTGTTTATTGGATGAAGGGAAAGCAGTGTTAAAATGTTCTTCACGCCTATTTGTGTTTTTCATTTGTATACCCATGGCTGACGTCACATGGGTAAAGTCCTTTTCTTGCAAGTGGGTGCTGTAGGAAAAGACAGTAAGTACAAAGCAAGGCTTGTAGCTTGCAGGTTCATGCAGAAAGAAGACTATATTCAGTTTTTTACCTATTATAAGTATGCCTGCTTTACCTTTAAAATTTAATTATTATGTTAAATGAAAATTTCGGTATTTTTGGTTGTCAAATTGTTTTTTTAAATGGAAATTTAAATGAAATTATTTATATGATTATCCAAAGCGGTATGATGACAGTACCATAGGAAATATAAACTTAAAGCTTAAACAAAAGTATGCTTGAAATAACTGGTATATATACACCATGCAGCCTTGGGCACATCTCCAGGCTCATTTTGGATGCTTTGGGCTAGGCTCGAAGTCGTTCTCGCTGTCCACATTGGGAATCGAACTTGAACCTCCTGGTCATTCCAATGTGAACAGCCAGGCTTAGGAGATGAAGGATCATCAATACACTCTGATTGCATATCTGCTTGTTCCACCCCCTCTTCCCACCTCCACCTTTTAACAATCAGAGTTGTGTAATGCAGGCATTTTGAAATAGTGAAACATCACTGATTTTCTGTATGCGAGATCAGTTGGTTTTGTATGTTAGAACATCGGTGGGCTAGTGTATGCAAAATCACTAGTAGATAATGTTAAAACATCAGTTGGTTTTGTATGCGAGATACAGAAAATTTAATAATTGCATATCAGAATTTTCAGCAGGTTGAGTATTGGTTCTGAAAATTATGCAGGCATAATATAACAAGTTATGAAAAATCAGAACCACTATTGAAATAAATTTAATAATAAATTTAAATTGCAATTAAAAATCATAATATTATTTAAATTAACTGTGTGAAATTAAAAATGTTTGTCTTTTTCAAGCTAAAGACATTTCACTAAAGTAGTCACACAACTCGTCATCAATGCTTGTAGGTATGGAACCTTGCTCCATGAAGACTCTATCTTCTTTTCTGAGTCAAGCATAGAAATCGTTCGAGTAGCAGGATTTGTCAAAAACTGCTTCTGGATGCCATGCTGTGCATTCAGAAATGGCTTGTAATTCGTTAAATATTACAAGTCCTGTTATAAAACAGGTTCCATTTTCTGTATAATCGTATGAATAAATCATGCACGAATGCTTTCCAGGTATGAATATAGGCTCCGAGTGATTAGCCTGAGAAGAGAAAAACCCAGCGAGAAGACAACATCATGTATACTCGAAATGCACTGAAGTCGAAGGATTTTGGATGGTTTTGATGTTCCTTTATATACAGGGTGTTATCAAAACACACATTCTAACATTACGCAGGTGCTCAGCAGTTTTTATGCAAGCAAAACAAACACACTATCACTAGATGTTCGATTACGCCTGACTAAGCCGAACTTGATTCCAGAAACACTGAAAACACGCACAATTTACAACTTTCAAGTGCAAGATCTACTTTCAGACAAAGCAAGACTGGGTTTGAAGCCAGGCCTATGTTAATGGTATACAAAATTTCTAAATTTTGTGATTAAGTTAGGTTTGAAAAAAATTAATTCTGGATCTTGCATTTGTGTAAAACATATGAATTCAAAGAAAATATCTATGGCTCTTTACGTTGATGATTTTTTGATTGCAGGTCCAGATGTTCGAGAAATTAATGCTATTGTTGATATGTTATCCAAAGAATTTCAAATGTCAAAATCAGAAAAGGCATCTGCATTATCAGGCATCCAAATGGAATTTACCTCAGATGGGTTGTTCTTACATCAAGACTCCTATATTTTAAGGTTGTTGAAAAAGTGCAAAATGCTTGATTGTAATCATGGTTCTATTCCTATTGAACCTACAGCAATTACTTCTAATTTTGAAAAAGGTAATTGCTTTATTGGGCAGTATCGAGAATTAATTGGTTCCTTACTTTACTTAGCATATGTATCTAGACCTGATATTTTATGTGCAGTTAACTGCTTAAGTCAGATTTGTCTATATATGTTGATGCTGATTGGGGTTCAAATTTAAATAAAAAAAATTTGGTCTGGTTATATTATTATGTTCTGTAATTGTTCTATTTTATGGTGTTTCAATAAACAAAAGTGTATTGCATTGTCAAGTACAGAGGAAGAAATAATTGCCCTGAGTAAAAAAAAAATCAAGATCTTTTATGAATTAAAGGTACTGCCAATGAAATTGTAGGTGCTAAAAATCTTATAGTGTATGAAGATAACTAATCATGTATCAAGTGCATTACAAATAAAAATAATCTTGGGAGAATGAAACATATTAAGTTGAAATTTACTTGTGATGTCAGCAGAAATAATATTAGAATAGAATACATTTCTACTGAAGATCAAATTGCTGACATGTAACAAAAGCAGTTTCTAAAACAAAATTTCATAAACTTTTACAATTATGCAATCTCAAAATTTGAATTTTAGAAATTAGGATGTGATGTGCGATTATGGGCAGGTGTTAGAATGATATAATTGCACATTATATCATTCAGTTTTTATTCCATTACATCATTTTACCAAAGTTAGTTGGTTCTCTTATTAGTAATTTCTATTGGCTGTTTTCTTAAAAAGCCTGATTGGTTCTATTCAAACCCTGTCTAAAAGTTATAAATATGAGGGATTTTCTTTTCATGGTTATTGTGTTCCTGCTTTTCATGTATGATAGAGATGCTTTAAAATGTGATCCATCAGCCTCTTCCATATATCTCCTCAGATTTTCAGTAATTCATAACACAGTTTTTATGAAATTTAGTGCATTGCAGACATGCCTTTTTGTGTTTACACATAGTTAGCATAGGGGATTTCTGCTCCATATATAACCATATTATAGAGTACACTCTGCAAAGTTTGCTAAAAATTTGGAACTTGTGACACAGCATTGATGTTGTTCAGCAATTATCGCCTCGTTACGAATTTGTCAGCATTTGATGTTTCAACCTCCAGTCTTCTCAATCACTGAGTATTTTCTATCAACTGCATTTCCCATACTGGTTTAATGCCATAATGGGGTTTCTTTCTACTATCTCAAAACACAAATTTACTGTGCTGTGTGATACTCTAGGAAATTGAGCCACTTTTTCTACATTGCGCCCTTTGAAACACACAAAAGCAATTGCTCTTTTCTGCCAGTTGGTTATATCTTTATTTCTTCCTATCTTACACCATGCAAGAGCAACAACCATCAAGCAGTTGAACTATCACAAATAATTTATGATATGCCCTTCTCAATTTGCATACAATCATTTTCACAATGCAGTGCTATCAATCACTGCTAAACTTAACCATTATCATTTATTCATAAAGGTTCTAATTTATCCATTATGGGCAGGGCCTGTTTAAGACTTAAAAGTAGGGGAAGCTCGACATCACACAGGGCCCCCCCCCCCCTATTACTCTACCAATCACTTTTTAACACTTTCCAACAAAGTTGAAAAGTGTTTATGACTTTGGTTTGTCTGTCCGTCTGTATGTGCTCTAACTCCCGTAAATATACTTGGATCGTTCTGAAATTTTTGGATGTTAGTGGCCTCTACCATATCACGAACCCTATTGCAAATGAAGTTTGTAGCATGTTTAGTTCATTTACAGAGACAGTCAAAAGTTTTCCATTACATTACGGCCTATGGGAAAAAATCGGTTAAAATGATTTTTAATGATGTTACATGCTTTCAAACATAATAAAATTGATATGCATTTATCAAGTGCACTAAAATATGCATTTTCTGTACAATATGCAGCCCAAAAAATAGTTATTATTCATTTACAGGGCCACACAAAAGAATTCAGTTACATAATGATATAGGGATGGAGGGAATTTTTTCCGGCGTATTTTAATTATGTTAAACTATTACATGTATAATGAAATTGATATATGTTGCTAAGGTTTACTATAACTTATTTCATGGATAATACGAAATGCAGAGCATTTACAAGAACACACAGAAGATTTCAGATACTATATTGTACTCGAAGTACTGTAAAGTAGCGATGATTGCTGGAAATGAATTTTTAATTATGTTATGTGCTTTTATGTTTCACTATATTTATGCATTGTATATGGTGTGTATAAATGCTGTAATTGATATACAGGGCTTCTCAAAAAAATTCGTAATGGTTACTGGGTATGATTGCAAATTGCTTAAATGTGATTTTTAAATGAATTATGCATTTTTACGCTGAACTGCATTTAGCTTACTAAGAAATGTTTGTAGAACATAGATAAAATGATATACAGGGTTATGCAAGGAATTGGATACATGGCCGTCTATAAATGATAATTTCTGGAAATGTGATTCCAGAAGTTTTAAGAGTGTTTTACTATGAATTAATCTTCAGCTAAATAATGCATGTAATAAAGATGCTAGGTTAACTACAGGGTTGTACAAAAGTATACAAGTATGTTTCCATCTATTAGTATAAATTGCTGAAAGAGAAATTTCATCCTGTTATTCCCTTTCTTGCTAAACTAAATTTCCCCATTATATAGTATATATATCAACCTACAGATCAAATACAGGGCTGTTAAAAAAAACTGGAATACATATTTGCTATGGACGATAACTGCTGAAATCAGTTTTTCAAATGTTTTATGCGTTTTCTAAAATGTTTACTTAGTTCACTTATATACCTTATTTCCCTAAATAACGGAGTTTTGTTAAAGCATTCAGGAAGTGTTGGAAAGTCTTTCATAATCTATGCTTAACACAGGACTTTTCTTACTTGTTATTTACTAAATCCATTTTTCGTATGCTTAAATAATTTGAAATTTTATTATGAAAATTTTGAGTAAATAACACTTTTAGTATTAAACTAAAACTAACTACCTATATACATATGAAATGTATTTTATTATATACATAATTATACATAACCAATTAATTTTGTAAATGTCAAATATGGAACTACAGTTGAGAATATTTGAACTTCAAAATATCTTTTATGACTTACAAATTGCAACATAGTAAGAAGAAAAAAAAGTTTAGTAAGGGAAAAGAAATGAATTTTTTACCCTGGTTGATTTTTTTTTTTTCTAAAAATTAACTCTGAAAAGTAAGTTTTGGGGGCCCTTTTTATTTAAGTGGGTAAGCACGGGGTTCACAGGCCTATTCGGTAATCAGGCTCTGAACATGTGTATGTTAGGCAATTGTAAAATTATAATAAAGCTTAAATGTTTCAGTGTAGAAAATAATTATTTTATATCCTTAGAAATATGTCTAATTATACATCTTTAATACTAACTACCTTTATCTATTGATTTAAACAGAAAAGATTTGAAAGTGATTTTATTTAATACACATAATGTATGTGCAAATGAATTTATTTAAAATTTCATTGTGATAAGAATAAAATAATATTCTTTCAAAGATTTTTCATTTTTTCTAAAGTTTAATTCTTAAGTTTTTAAAAGAATTATTTTATATATTTTTTCACTATGTGATCATGACTTTTTCCAACTAATACAAAGTTATCATCATTATTCTTTTTTTTTTTCCTTTTAGTCTAATTTTGCCATGGGTTGCCTTTTGGATAATAAAAGAAAAGTCTATATGCTTGATTTTGGGCTTGCAAGACAATATGTAACTCCCTCTGGTGATGTGCGATCTCCTCGTAGTGCAGCTGGATTTCGCGGAACTGTAAGATATGCGTCATTAAATGCTCATAAAAACAAAGTATGTATACATTATTAAATTTTAAATTGAAGTCTTTCTTTAAATTATTGGGTACTGTACATTTAATCAAAAACAAAACATTGTATTGTCAAGTTTAATTTTTTATATTTATTTTTGTGTGGTTGTTGGAATACTTTTTTTCCTGCGTAATTAAAATAAATTTGGTTACTTTTTTTTATCATTCATTATTTCAATGTTTACAGTAAGGCTTTTCTTGGGCTTGTTATTAAAGCCAGTGATGTCGCTGTACTTGTAAAATCCTGGGTCCCCAGGACCCAGGATTTCCAAAAATCTGGGTCCATTTTTTACAAAAGCGGGTCCCCATCAATAATAATTCATATTTTAAAGGAATAAATGAAACTTGTTTATTTGGAAAAGATAAATGAAATGCATTAATTATTGTTTTAATAATTAAATAATGAATTAAAACCAGTATTATTTGCACTCAAATAAGATATTTTTTTAAAAATGTTAAGAGAAATTTTCTTTACTTTTTTAAAAGTAAAAATGCAACATACAATTTTAATTGTAAAATAATGCTTATTTGAGAGTAGAATATATGAAGTTCCACTAGCAAGTATCACTAATGTTCGTATTTCTTTTAAAAAGGGGCAAGACAGGTTTATTGAAAAAGATATTTTTTCTGAAGAAAAGAATACTTATGTTAAGTAAAGGGGTACTGTACGTTGAATAATAGGTGCTTTCATTGCACTTCCCATTGAATTATTTGTCAGCGTAGATCTGTGTTGGAATCAGACATTTTCTTTGGAAGGGAAATTCACATCTAAATCATAAATAACCATCAAATCATAAATCTTCAAAAGGTGGGAGACATTTCAATGCAATAAGAAGGGGGGGGGGGGAATCACTGGTCCATCCCCTGAAAACATTATCAAAGTATACTGAAATCATGCTGTATTTTTAAGAATCTCATAAAAAAAGAAATTAAATCCCATTTTATGAATGTTCTACCTATAAGTTTGGTTTGCACATCTTTTATGGTGCTTTGGATGCTTTGACTAAATTCGCATTTTTTCCGCGATCCTTTGATGAAATTCGCTATTTTTTCGCGGCCCTTTTACGAAAATTGCGTTTTTTTCCCTCGATATTTAGATGAAATTCGCGCTTTTTCCGCGATCCTTTGACAAAACCGGCTTTTTTTCACGATTTTTTGACGAAATTCGCTATTTTTTTCGCGATCATTTAACGAAATTCGCTATTTTTTCGCGATCATTTAACGAAATACGCTATGAAAATCGCATTTTTTCCGCGATATTTTGATGAAATTTGGGCTATTTTTGGCGATTTTTTGACGAAAATCGGCTTTTTTCCACAATCATTTAACGAAATACGGCATTTTTTCGTGGCCCTTTAACGAAAATCGCGTTTTTCCGCGATATTTTGATGAAATTTGCGCTATTTTTGGCGATCCTTTGACGAAAATCGGCTTTTTTCCACGATTTTTTGACGAAATTACGCGTCCCACGGGACGCGTAAGAGCTACTTTTTTGCGTCCCGGTTCCGATTTTTCGCGTAATTTACGCGCTATAGCACGTCCGCGGCATCGCTGAAAGCGATTAATTTTCTTTTCTTTTTTAGTCATCTTTTCATGAAATCTATTTAAAAGGATCTTGCAAGATAAGCATGCCAAAGTGACTCCTTATGGGAACCTATACTAAAACTTATGATAAGTTATCACCTTCATATACATGTAGAAATTTAATGCACATTGATTTTGATGAATCAATGTACACTATGGTCGGTGTCTAAAAGTAATTAGTCCAGGCAGATTCTTGAGGAAATCTTAATACTTTAATGCTCTTGATTATGTGGGTAAAATATTTACAGATGGGGTATTTACATTTAGATTAAACATGATAATTATAATTGGGTGGCGGCACTCCGCCTTACTCAGGTCCGTGACCCGGTATTCGGTCGAACAGCGACGTTTCAACATGTCTGCTCTCATGAGCAACCAACAGTCAACTCTATCTTTTCACGATAGTTTGTGTAAGTTCAGCAGTTTTTTTCGTTGACTCAGAGGTTGGTGTGGATCATCCCGAGCCTCATCTAAGAATGTGCTAGGCTTTGCAGTGCAGAGTTCAAACTCTGTCACCACAATTCGGCCTACCTGACAGGGCTGGGTCCTCCCAGTCACCCATCTACCTTATATGCCAGACTGGTACTGGACTACTTTTTCCAGAACGTATATTCTACACACAAAAAAAATTCACAAACAATATATAAAACAAAATCAGTCACTAAATACTGCTTTTTAAAAGTTTTCAGTCCTTGACCAATATTTTTAGAGTTAGAAAAATAATAAAGTTTTTCTGCTTGTCACTTAGAAGCAGTTCTTTGCACAGTTTGTTCATAATAGTAAAAAAAAAATATCAATAAGACACAGTTTAAAAAAATTATATAAAAAACACAAAAATCACTTAAAGCTCAAATATTTCGTTTTAGACAGTAGAAATCCAAGGCTTCATGTGATCTGCAGCCGTCGAGGTTGTATTTGGACCCTCATGGTGTCCAACTTTACTTACGTTGTAGCGATCGTTTCTTTTTACTGCAGTAATCTCATAGGGACCAAGAAACTTAGGCTTTAGTTTGGTACCTGCCCAAACTGTGTTTTTTGAATGGCCACCAAATCACCGAGTTTATAGGTGTTGGCCTTTTTTCGCTTTTTGTTATACGTTTTCACGTTTTCCTGTTGTATTTTTAGTATGTTTTGCTTAGCTATTTCTCTATTCGAATTTCTTTCCGATATGAACGAATTTAATTCCTCATCATCTAACAGCGTTTTGATTTGCAGGTCAGTTTTCTGCCGCAGTTTCGTTCCTGTCAGTAGTTCAAAAGGTGTAAATTTTGTACTCCTCGATACGGTACTATTCATGATGCGTTGCACGGGCGCGACAAATTTGTACCATTTAGTGGGGTCTTCTGCATTAAGATTTGCTAAAATTGGGATAAGAATTCTGTGCATTCGCTCTATTTGACCGTTTCCTCTAGGTGTCCCTGTTGTTATGGGAATATGCTCAATGTTCTCTTCCTTACAATATTTCTCAAAATCAGCAGAGGTAAATGCTGGTCCTTTATCGGTAATGATTCGCGATGGATTTCCGAAAATATCATGTTGTCGGGTCAATTTATCGATGACTTCTTTAGCGGCTGTAGTTTTAACGGGGTATAGCCAAACAAATTTAGTAAATGCGTCCACAACAGTAAAAATGTGGTTGTAATTTTTATTTGTAGAAGGCATGGGACCAATGTGATCTATATGATACGTCTCGAGGGGCATATTTTGTTTGGGGATCGGGTTTAATAGACCTTCTCCTTTTTCTTGCTTTTTATTGCAAAGTATACACTCTATGCAGTTGGCAATGACACTTTCAATTTGCTTTCTTAATTGGGGTATAAAATAATTTTCTTTTTAAAATAATTTCAGTTTTAGCCACTGCGTAATGACCTTTGTTATGAACATCGCGTATTATTTCCTTTTGCATATTGGTAGGAATCATCAGAAGTTCTCTATCATTTTCATATTTGTATATGATGTTGTTTCTTATAAAATATTCTGAACTTTCATTTTTTTCAATTAACTTTTTTATCGCTTGTATGTGTTCGTCTTCTTGTTGTGCATTCTTTATTTTTAAAGTTAATTCATCATGCAATCGGGTAACTATTAGTACTGTATTTCTACTTAATGCGTCTACATGTTTCATTTGGGATCCTGATCGGTGGGCAATTTCATAATCAAATTCTTGTAAGAATAGAGTCCATCTGGCTACTTTTGGTGTAATGTCTTTTTTGTCCATTGTCTTTTGAAACGCAGAACAATCTGTCACAATTTTAAATTTCGTGCCTAATAAATAGTTTCAGAATTTTTTAACCGATTCTATTACCGCGAGTGTTTCCAATTCGTAACTCGAATATTTTGCTTGAGTAGGTGTAGTTTTATGGCTCATGTAATGAATAGGATGTAAGTTTTTGTTTTCATCTTCTTGTAGTAGGACACTATCAAAACCTATGGTGCTTGCATCGGTGTGCAATTCTAGTCTAGCGCCTCGTTGGAATGTATGCAATACTGGGGGTTTAACTAGTTTTTCTTTAAGAGTCTCAAAAGCTTGTTTTTCGAGGATTCCAAATTTAAATGTATTTCCCGCTTTTAATAAATCACTTAAAGGTCTCGCTATAGTTGCATAATGTGGGATGTATTTTCTGAAATAAGAAGTTAAACCTAGAAAACTGTGTAATTGTTTAAGGGTGCGGGGTTCAGGAAAATTCTTTACTGCCAAAGTTTTGGCTTCCGAGGGCCTAGTAGTTCCGTTTTCGATAATATAGCCTAAAAGTTCAATTTTCCGTTTAAGGAATTGGCATTTTTCAAAATTAAATTCAAGTCCGTAATCCGATGCAACTTCTAGGATGCGTTTCAGTTTTAAAAGCGCTTCTTCCTCAGTCTTCGCAAGTACTATGACATTGTCTAAGTAAATTAATATTACTTTTTCTTTAATTAACTGTTTAAAAACAGCTTGAATATATCTCTGAAAATTCTGCAGGCCAATCGTTAATCCGAATGGAAGCTTTAAATATTCGTACTGGGAGTTATGCGTGACAATTGCTGTATATTTCCTACTCTCCTCTGCTACGTCTATATGAAAAAAAACATTTTTTAAA
The DNA here is from genome assembly GCA_963932465.1 of Maratus speciosus. NCBI lineage: Eukaryota > Metazoa > Arthropoda > Arachnida > Araneae > Salticidae > Maratus > Maratus speciosus. The sequence goes on along the minus strand of OZ010787.1, from coordinate 142,758,881 downwards.
TCCAATGTAGTAAAAACCTTCGCTTCCTCAATGTTATCTAAAACGTCCTCTATTCTTGGCAAAGGAAAATTATTGCTAATTATTTTTTTATTGAGGGGGTCTATAGTCAACACACAATCTCCAGGAATTATCTTTCTTTTTCGCTAACACAATAGGCGATGCATAATTAGAATTACTCTCCGTTATAATTCCCATTTCCAACCATTCTTGTATTTGTTTGTCTACAAATTCCTGTTCTGGATATGTTAATCTACGTGGTCGTTGCGCAATCGGAATATCATCAGTTAATGTTATATTTACTTTTAACTCTGTGTCCTTAACCTTGTTTGGCTTATAATTAGTGATCAATTTCGTTAACTCTTTCTTTAATAGTGTTGTTTGTAATATGGTTTAGCTCAACTTCCTGAAAATTAATAGAATTAGCTGTCTCAGCTAAATAAATATCTGTGGTTTTCGCTGAGTCTAACTGTGGGATGGAACACTGTTCACTTTCCAACAAACAATTTTTATCAGAGCTTAATTGCATGTTTATTTTTTCACTAAAGTTGCAAGCTCTTTCATTTTGATTAGTTTGCTCCTTTCTCACCAATTCAGCTGTCGCAATCGTTTTTCCTATCGTGGCATTGTTTTGCTTCTCTGACCGCAACATCGCATGAAATCTGGGTGTGACATAGATGACGCGTCTGGTTTTTGTCATGATTATTTCTTGCGGGAAAGCAGTGATGTAATTCACCCTAACTTCCTTCAACTTTCGTTTCCCTGTAATTTGCAATCCTTTTTCTGACATATTGAAATTTACCTGTTTCAAAAAGTTATTTCCTAAAATTATAGAATGGCTCAAATTTTTTACGACGTATAAATCTGCATTCACTGTGTAACCATCTATTTCAATTTTTACGGTCATAAATCCTGTGGGTGTAATTTGACTACCACCAATACCTGATAAAACCAAATCATTTTCATGTAATTTAGGGCTTCCCAGGGCTGTATAAGTATCGTTGCTACACATATTGACGTCACTTCCTGTATCAATTAAAGCATCTATATTTTTCCCTAAAATCCCCACGCTTTTTATTATTTTATCAACCGGATTTGAGTTATTGCTTACGGCAGCATTTGCATTTTTAGGAGAATTATTTGTACACTGGTCAGACCTGTGGCCAGGAATTTTGCACTTCCAGCAGACCGGACTTTCTTTTTTTCGGGAGTAATCCGTAAAATGGTGGGAAAGGTCATTGCAATTGAAACAACGGATTTTTGTATTTAAATTCTTTTGGGGGGTAGGTGTGTAATTTTTCTCATATGGTACGCGACTAATGCCATTTTGATGGAACGGTCTATTATTTTTGCTACCTTGACGTTTTCTAAATTCCGTGCTTGGAGGCTTAATTTCAGTTTTCCGTATGTTAATTCTGGCGGTTTCAAAATCATCCAATTTATTGGTCAAATCTTCTACACTCATAATTTTTGGCAATTTGTCACAAAAGTGTTCCTTCATTTCTAGGGACAATTTTCGCCTAATCTGGTCAATGATTAAAATATTTTTTAACTCTTCGAACGTTGATATGTGTAATCCCAATAACCATTCATTCAGAAAGTTTGCGATTTCAAATGAGAAATCTTTCCATGATGCTGAATTTTGTTTTCTATGTAAAAAGAATTTTTGTCTGAATTGCTCTGGTGCAAGTTTGAAAACGTCTTAAAAGTATTTTCTTTACACAGTCGTAATCACTGGATAGTTCTTCACTTTCACAATTTACTAAACTAACAATATCAAGTGGTAACAGTGCCAACATATATGTAACCCATTCATCTTTTTCTATCCCAAGACGCTTCGCTTGCCGTTCGAAAAGGGTTAAGTAAATGCTAATTTCTTCCTCCTTATTATATCTATTTAACAATTTTAGAACATCGGAACCCTTTCCGGCAATTGTAGATATTGGATTATGCAATTGGGTATTTTGTGTCTTTTCCAATTGTAATTTTCTTAACTCAAAATCGCGATTTTCGATTTCTTTTTGTTGCAACAATTTTTCATTTTCTTCTCTCTCGCTCATGATTCCCGCTAGCAAATTCTTTACTAAATCCTCATTATACCCTTCGGATTTTACAATTAATTCAGTCAGTTGACTTTTATTAGCACCATCTGGAGGATTTAAACCTAACTCGATTACCGCAGTAACCAGATAAAACTTTTTAGACCTTATTAAGTGTGCCATAATTATATTTAACCAATTAACACATAAATAAAATATCTTAATATGAATTAATAATATCTAAGCACCCGATATATCAAATATATCTATATATATAATAATATTAAGTTTTCTAAAATAGACTTACTTTGTACCAAATTTTTCCAAAATATATATATATATATATATATATTTTCTTCACAATATAACAATACAAAAAAAAATAATTATTGAATACCAATTTTATAAAAACTTGCTTCCCTCTAAATATTCTCACAGAATATATATTCCTTTCTTTTCACATAAAAAAAATAACAAGATAAAAAAAAAGATATCGTTAAAACACTTTTCTATGAAAGAAGCAAGAAATAATCATGTATTAGGAATCTAAGATCATGTATATCATTAGGAAGCAAAAAAAAAAAAAACACCTTCCTATATTTCCTCTTCGCAGACACGTTGAATAAATCACTTTCCAAAAAAAAAAAAAAAAAAAAAACTCACTAAAAAAACTTCACTAAAGAAAAATATTCTTTTTCTTCTGGCGTACACAAAAAATCACCGTACACCTTTTATTAACACAATTCAAGCCCTTATGGGGAACAATAAAAAAAACACTTCCCCATTTTATCACAAGAAAAAAAAAAAAGAAAATCTTTCGTCATATAAGACGGGGGAAAACTTTCACTGCTCACTATTTAGGTCAGCGTATATTTTCTTCTCGCAGAGACTCGAAAATTTTGTCACACTTTTTTATCAGCACTCAGAATTCAAGATGTATTCACAAATGATTCATCTCACAGGAACACACTCACTTCTATCCTTCGATGAAATACCCAGTTGAAATTCCGACCCTTCATTAACGGACTTTATCGACGCATAAGAAAACACTTGACTATTTTTATCTTTCCCTCTGCATGAGAATTTTCCCTTTTTTTTCTTTTTTCTCTTTCCATCTATTCACGGAACATTCGACGAAAGAAACTTTTCTTCTTTTCTTTTTCAGAACATCAGAATTTCTTTAGGACATCAGAAAATTTTTCGTACAAGTTCAATCCACACTTTGCATGTAAATCCGGTCGACAGTCCCCAATCTGTAGAAATTTAATGCACATTGATTTTGACGAATCAATGTACACTATGGTCGGTGTCTAGAAGTAATTAGTCCAGGCAGATTCTTGAGGAAATCTTAATACTTTAATGCTCTTGATTATGTGGGTAAAATATTTACAGATGGGGTATTTACATTTAGATTAAACATGATAATTATAATTGGGTGGCGGCACTCCGCCTTACTCAGGTCCGTGACCCGGTATTCGGTCGAACAGCGACGTTTCAACATGTCTGCTCTCACGAGCAACCAACAGTCAACTCTATCTTTTCACGATAGTTTGTGTAAGTTCAGCAGTTTTTTTCGTTGACTCAGAGGTTGGGGTGGATCATCCCGAGCCTCATCTAAGAATGTGCTAGGCTTTGCAGTGCAGAGTTCAAACTCTGTCACCACATACAAACACATTTTATATGTGTTTAGGCTCTGTATGTAAATGTAACTTTGAGATAAAAAGTAAAATATTGCATACAAGAGTATTATTTAAATTTTTAATTTCTTGTAAACTAATCATGTTAGTGAGATAAAACAAACAGCATTTTTTATACATTTTTTTTTTTCATAATTTTCGGTTATTGCATCTATGACAAATATTGATTGAAAAATTAATTTTTTTAATAGGTTTATCTAAGATATAATAAATGAAAAAAAAATGTTATAGTACCTATCAATTTCTATAACATACATGAACTTGAAAAAAAAAGGCATGCAACACTTGGTAAAAAAATTAAATTAAAGTATCTGTCCCTCCCTCTTGTTTAACATAGAACCTATCTCCCTCTTTCTTACAAAATATATTTTTGTCATGCAATTGATATTATTACAAGGAAGGGCAGAGCTAAATAAAAAATTGATACTATTTATTTTTATTGAAGTAAATGATTTAGATATATAATTTAAATTAGCTTTGGAATTTAATCATCACTGTTTTTTATGTATATATATATGTAGCTATAGGAACTTTTCTCACTTCAAATAACATTGCTAATACTTCTAATGAATGTAAAATTTAGTATAAATAATGTAATAAAAAATATCTGATCTAAAGTAAATAATTGACTATAGCACCAACATGTGAACACCAACTTATCGTGTGATTGCCATTTGGAAAGTTGCAACAGTAATGTTAAATACTATTGTGATCAGTACCATGAGCAATGTAATCAATATATACATATATATACATACCACAAACATATGAAATATGTCATATTAAAATTCTGATAAAATTTACTTAAAAGGTGTTAAAATATACATGAAAAGGTCTTTACAGCATAAAAACCGTCAAAGATGTTAAAAACCCCAAGCGATTTAGACTGCACTGTAACAGCCATCATCAGGGAGGAAAAAATCAGAGGAGTGAAAGTTCTTAAACTTTACAATATACTTATAACTACTTAAAAGGTGACGCAAACATATAAAAATATTATTTAATGCAACCATGACATCTTTTGAACTCACACACATTTATTTTCAAAGGGGAAAAGATGACTGACTGAATCGAAATACATTTTAAAAACAAAAACACAATAGTACGTATGCGCAAGCGGAGTTCAGTCCATTTTTCTGCTGAGGGGTGAAAAGATCAGTTCATATTATCAGGAGGTCTTGAAATATTTAGGATATTATACCAAATCGCAGGGATATTATAAGAAAGGCCATTGTTGCAAACATTATCACTTCTAAGTAAAATTTGAACAGATTCATGGATTATTGAAGAGTAATGGTTAGATTTTGAAATGATCATTTTAGCAATAAACATATATAAGATACACAAAATGTAAAAACATTGCTTACAGGTGTCAAGTATGATAAAATCATTAGATCAATAGATCAATAGATCAGGAGTATATATTATACCCTTCAAGAAAGAAAATAGAGATTTTATGTACATAGGTATGATACTGCTAAAATTTCGTGACAGAATTAAGGAACATGAAGCAGATCTGAGATTGAATAGACCCCACACTGCATTATCAAGATTAGCACAAATTCAACCTATAAAAGTAGATTTCAATAGAGCCAAAATTAATTTCCATACAAGTAACCACCAAGAAGCTATCATAAGAGAATCTCTGGAAATAATCTAATAAAGAAATAGTTTGTAACAATATATTATCATATGATATCCATGCAGTCTGGAAAGATTTAATACATAGTTAATAAACCTGTACTTTTCGAAAAAAAAATAGCATTTCTGTTACCCCCCTTATTTTCCAAACCACCCTTGAAATGAAATGGTCTGTTCCGGACATGGCTAGAGACGCGGAGACAGAACAGCTGTTAGTTTTTCACTGAGGATGACCGAGTAAGTGTCGGTCAAAAACGTTATGAATTTTAAATGACTTTAATGTTTTTTAAATGATTTTATCATACTTGATACCTGTAAGCAATGTTTTTACATTTTGTGTATCTTATATATGTTTATTAAAAATCAAGGTGAATTGTGCACTAAATTTTCAACTTTCTATTGGATCATTTTAACTTTTTCAAAGTTTATCTTAAGATTTTCTTTTTCATGCAATCTGGATAAAGCTATACTTGGTTTGTTAAACTTGATATCAGAAAAGTGCTCTTTTAATCTTTCCTTAAATTTTCGAGATGTCATACCAATATAAAATAAACTCTTGTGTTCTTCTGTACTGAATGGGATTATGTATACTCCTGCTTTTTCATAATCAGGAATAGGATCATTTTTACTGTTCTGTTATTTCACTATTCCCGATTATGAAAAAGCAGAAGTATACATAATCCCATCCAGCACAGGAAAACACAAGAGTTTATTTTATATTGGTATGACATCTCAAAAATTTAAGGAACGATGAAAAGAGCACTTTTCTGATATCAAGTTTAACAAACCAAGTACAGTTTTATCCAGATTGCATGAAAAAGAAAATATTAAGATAAACTTAGAAAAAGCTAAAATGATCATTTCAACGTCTAACTATTACTCTTCAATAATCCATGAATTCATTGAAATTTTACTTAGAAGTGATAATGTTTGTAATGACGTCCTTTCTTATAATATTACCGCAATTTGGTATAATATCCTAAATATTTCAAGACCTCCTGATAATATGAACTGATCTTTTCACCCCTCTGCAGAAAAATGGAACTCCGCTTACGCATGCGTACTGTTTTGTTTTTGTTTTTAAAATGTATTTCTATTCAGTCAGTCATCATTTTCCCTTTGAAAATGAATGCGTGTGTGTTCAAAAGATCTCAGGGTTGCATTAAATAATATTTTTATATGTCTGTGTCACCTTTTAAGTAGTTATAAGTATATTGTAAAGTTTATTAATAACAAGGTGAAAATTTCCTTCACACACTAGTGTTCAATACAGTGTTTTGACTCTGGTGAAAGTTCTTTGCTTAAGTAGCAGTAGACGAGTCTGTTTCAAAGGAAGGGAGGAAGAGGGGAGGGGGTGGATGGTGGAAATATGATTATGCTTCAAAATCCCTAGAAATATTTAGTATTCCATATCAGATCTTAGATATGTTGTATGACAGTACATTATTGCAAGTATTCTTTCTTTGAGTTAAAATTTTCAAGGATTTTCTGATTATTGATGTGTAGTAATTTGAAGTATGGGCTATGACTCTTGCTTTACTGAAATCAATGTCAATATCTTGTTTTTGATTTAACCTGGATAGAGCTGTAGAGGGTTTGCTATACTTTGTCTGCAATATGTTCTTTTCATCTGTCTTTAAATTTTCTAGTAATCATTCCCATGTATTTGGGTTCTTTCTGATTTACTTTGTCTGTAAAAGGTATCACATATATGCCTGAAGTTTCATCGTTAGGGATTGGGTCTATTTTTCTTTTTTTTTTTCTATGTCCAAGATCTTTTAACTTGACAGAAGATTTTGCTATTATGTTGATGGTGTATTTCTTTAATGCATAAGTAATTCTTTCAAATAACTGAGGTACATAACTGAAACTGTAAAACTTGAGATTATTTTTATTTTTTATGCCACTTCTAGTTAACTCTCTATGCTGAATATAAAAAATTAATTTATCGATACATTGGGGGAAGAAACCTTTTTCTATTGCAATCTTCTTAATTATGAGTAATTCTGCTTGTAGGTATTCTCCCATACAAAATTCTATGGCTCTATTTATATAAAACTTATAAGCTGCAGATTTGTATTTAAATGGGATATTGCTATGTAGGATATTGTACTATTTGAATGACATGGTTTCCAGTAAATTTTCCTGTTGTACTATTTCTTATTAATTTTACACCTAAAAATGGTAAGGATCACCTTTCTTCGACTTCCAATGTAAACTTTATATTTGAATCTAGGTTATTAGCTCTATTTAAAAACTCATTGAAAGCAGGGATACCATGGTTCCAAATTAAAAATATATTGTCAACATAACGCAGCCAATCTAAGTTTCGGTTCTGCTAATAATCCTGAAATGGGTGAGCCCATCGGGGAAACCCTCAGTTTGCTTATAGCATTTTCTATTAAATTGAAAGACGTTATTACTTGTAATCAAATTAATGCTTGAATTCAATGTTGTTCTTATTTCATCGTTATATGCTGGGTTATTATCTATGAATTACTCTATGAAGATTTCTATTTCTTTTACATTGATTGAGGGTTACAGGGATTTGATGTCCATACTTGCAAGTATACTGCATATCACATATATTTTCATCCTTTATTTTCTCAATAAATTGTCTAGTTGAATTGACTGCAAGATTTGTAGGCAGTAAAATTTCTTTAAGTAGTGGTACGAAAACTTTTTCGATTGTATGTGTTGGAGATAAACATTTGGAAACAATAGGTCTAAGGAGGTAGTTGTCTTTATGATCCTTATAATGACAAGTGTTTAGCTCCAACATATACAATCGACAAAGTTTTCATACCACTACTTAAAGAAATTTTACTGCCAACAAATCTTGTAGTCAAATTCAACTAGAGAATTTATTGAGAAAACATAAAATAAAAATAATCTCAAGTTTGCTGTTTCAATTATGTACCTTAGTTATTTCAAAGTATTAGTTATGCATTAAAGAAATATAATATCAACATAATCACAAAACCTTCTGCCAAGTCAAAAGCTCTTGCACACCAAAAAAAAGAAAAATAGACCTAATCCCTAACGATGAAACTTCAGGCATATATGTGATACCTTTTACAGACAAAGTAAATGAGAAAGAACTCAAATACATAGAATGACTACTAGAAAATTTAAAGACAGACAAAAATAACATATTACAGACATAAAGTATAGCAACCCCTCTACAGCTCTATCCAGGTTAAATCAAAAACAAGATATTGACATTGATTTCAGTAAAGCAAGAGTCATAGCCCACACTTCAAATTACTACACATCAATAATCAGGGTATCCTTGGAAATGTTAACTTGAAGAAAGAATACTTGCAATGATGTAATGTCCTGCAACATATCTGTTATGGAATACTAAAAAGAACACGTTCCTATTCTTTTTATGTCCAAGACTGATGTCTTTGGCTCGCACAACAACCGTACTCTTCTGTTGGATGCAGTGAAAGGGACATACACGACTGGACGCTGGGCGTTAGGGATGAGGTCCTTGAAGCCTTTGTGAGGTTGTTCTGGGGTGCTGTAGAGCCGAGCTTCATGTTTATGGACAATAATGCGAAGCCACTCAGAGCTCACATTGTTATGGTTTTCTTGAAAAAGGGGATATTGGCCGTATGATTTAGCCCTTGAGGTATCCAGACCTTAATCCTATTGAACATGTTTGGGATGGTCTAAGAAGAGCCATTGCACAGCGCAACCCCCCTCCCAGCACCCGCCAGGACTTAAAAGCCACGCTTTTGGAAGTATGGGCTTTGTTTACACAAATATTTATTGACGCCCTCATAAGCAGTATGAGAGCTCATTGTGAGGCTTGTATAGCAGTGCACAATGGTCACATTCCATATTAGGCAGACTTTTCCCAAGATAAATGCTTTATCTTGGATTCCTGATTTAACACTTTTTGATATACCCTGTTTCTTCATTTTCAATTAAAATCTTTTCCATATTGTTATGTTGCTGTATTCTTTCTCCCATTGTAGTATACCTCTGTGCCAAATTTCTGGCAACACAGTGAATAGTTAATCAGTTTTCACAGATTTTAAGTTTGTGACCTTAATTTTGGACATGAGTGTATATTTTATAATACCACAATCATAGCTATGTATGTGTCTTATCTTAAGTTTCAACAGAAGTTGCGATTGCGACCCACTGTAAGTATTTCTTAAGCATCCATGTTAGCTGGTTGGCTGGCTTTTGCTTTAAGTGATATTAAGTGTTGCTTTAACAGTTTTTGTAGAAAGAATGTTGTTTTCATCCATTAACTCAGCTAAATATAACAGGGACTGTAGACAACTGATAAGATTCCATGAATTAAATCTGAAAATGCTCTTCAGTTAATTGAGGACAATTAAAAAGTTCACTTGCCTTCAGCTGTTATGTAGACTTTCTTCAGTTCCAATTCTGTTCTGAAACTTCTTGAGTCAATGTATTTAGTACATTCATACTATACCATTATAGATCAAGGGTTTCACATTGTTTAGAAATATTTAACTGGATAGGGCTTTAATGTTCTTTCATCAATGTTTAAGGACAATAAATCTCAACTAAAAATGGAAGAAGCTAATATGTTATGAAAGGTAATTAAAATCAAGTAAGCAGTCACAGTTGTTCCAGTGCTATTGCCAAAACATGTCAATACTTATATCACTATGTTGATAATAAATACTTACCTAAGATGTTGAAAAAACGATTGTTTTCTGTACAGCAGATACTATAAAACACTTGATTCAAATGGTAAATTAACTGAAAGTATAATACAATACATGGTTCTAGTATAAATGTACCAAATACATTAAGTCAGCATTTTTCTGAATAGAATGGAATCGAAGAAAATCTATACTTCAACAGCTAAATGCATGTAAACTTATTGATTTTCCACTATTAACTGAAGAATAACTTAAGATATTCTTCACGGGATCTTATCAGTTGTCTATGACCATGTCATATTTATCCTAGTTATGGATGAAGACAACAATATTCTACTATGACAGGTTTTGTCATCTCCTAATACGTATATGTAAAAGCAAAAATAAATCAAGTCACATAAACAACAAATTTATCAATTGTATACATATTGATTTCATTTCTCATGACACTGGTTAAAGTAGTATTTGTCATTACTGTTGCAAATGCCTAAATGGTAATTGTATAGTAGAATGCTGTTCATATTTTTAACGATATGGTCTATTATTTAAAACTAGCAGACCTGCCCAGTATAGTTTGGAGCCAGGATAATAACCTTAATTATACATAAAATTACCATTTTCCAGGATTATTTTAAATATATTTTGATGTGCTTTTTTTACTCTTTTTCCACATTTCCGAATAATAATAAAGAAAAGCTCCTGACTGCGAGGTCACATGCATCATTATAGAAGTGTTTTGCTTGTGAGGCAGGACTCCGAAGAAATTGTCTGTCTTCATTCACCAGATGTGGCAGAAGCTTGCCACAAACTGACTTCTATTGATTTTTTTTTTTAAGTCTGTGTGAAAAAATATATTTCATATTTTTATTTTTTTTATTTTTTAAATGATTCCTGATGTTTTCCTCTGTACTTGGATTTAAAATTTATCTTTAGATGATAAAGAAAAAAGTGATGAAAAGTGACAAAAAAATTGTGTAAAATTCAAAAATCACTGGTGCAGACACCAGATAATGTTTTTCGAAAAGAGGACAACATTTACGATAGTGGGCTAACAAATTGAAACCAGATTCCTTTTACTAATGTAAAAAAAATCTCTGCAAATTGCAAAAAGTCAGATAAATAATTTAATAAATCAAAAATCTAAGGCTCAGCTGCACTTAGACCTGTCTTTGTTGATCTAGAACCAAATTTGCAAACCTTTATGTGCGATAAATTTCCCTAACTATTGAAAACAAACAGACACATACACAGACTAAACCTTACTTTTATTAATATAGATATGGACACTATCTATCACAAACTTTACGTCCATCGGAAACATTGGCAAATTTTTTTTTAAATGGAAGATGTTCCTTTCCATGGTTATAAAAAAATAATGACAATGATGATTAAGATTTTAACTGTAATGATATATGTAAAAGATCCAATTCAATAAAAATAACAATGTAATAAATAATATCAATTACTCATTTTATTCTTTATTTAGCTGTATCACTCTTATAAAAATATCAACTGCATGAGAAAAATGCTTTTCACAAGAATGAGGGAGATTTGTTCTATATAAGAGGGGGGGGGGAGGGGGGGGCTTCAACTCATTTAACTAAATGTTACACCAAATTTTTTTTTCAATGAAGTTTACATATTTTTATAGTACTTGATGAGTACTATAACATGCACTTTTTTTGTGTGATTGTATCTTAAATAAAACTATTAAAGAAATAATTTTCTATCTATTTTTGACATATAGTAAACTCTGTCTAAGGTGGAATCGATCAGGACCGAGAAAATTTTCCACAGTAGGCAATATTCCGCCTTAGACAAATTTTACTCTATGTCTAGTGATTCGTAGGGACTTGAAAATCTTTCCGAGTTAGACAGATTTCCGTCTTACACAGAGTCTGCCTTACAGAGAGTTTACTGTACTTGTAATTAATCAAAACTTATGAAAAAATACATAAATATTTATAAAATCTAAGCGAAAAAAGTCCATTTGTTTTGTCTCTCCAACACAATTAGTTTACACAATATTGAAAGTTAGTATACAATATTTTACTTTATAGCTCAAATTCAGGCTGGAGTGTGGAATCTGAACTCACATAAAATATTTTCTTATATTGAGATAATTTATGAAAAGTTTCAGTATTGATTTTCTGTTGGGGGCCACTTTGCTATGCTTATTCTCCAGTGATGTCACTGTACTTGAAAAATCCTCGGTCCCCGGGACCCAGGATTTCCAAAAATCTGAGTCCCTTTTTTACAAAAGCGGGTCCCCATCAATAATAATTCATATTTTAAAGGAATAAATGAAACTTGTGTATTTGGAAAAGATAAAATAAATGCATTAATTATTGTTTTAATATTAATTAAATAATGAATTAAAACCAGTATTATTTGCACTCAAATAAGATATTTTTAAAAAATATTAAGAAAAATTTTCTTTACTTTTTTAAAAGTAAAAATGCAAGATACAGTTTTAATTGTAAAATAATGCTTATTTGAGAGTACAAGATATCAAGTTCCAATAACAAGTGTTACTAATGTTCACATTTCTTTTAAAAAGGGGCAAGCCGGGTTTATTGAACAAGATATTTTTGCTGAGAAAAAGAAAACTTATGTTAAGTAAAGGGGACTTTTTGTTGAATGAATGGGTACTCTCATTACACTTCCCATTGAATTATTTATCAGCATAGATCTCTGTTCGAATCAGACATTTTCCTTGAAAGGGAAATTCACATCTAAATCATAAATAAGCTTCAAATCTTAAATCTTCCAAAGGTGGTAGTATTTTCAATGCAGTAAGAGGTGGGGGGGGGGGGATTTTTCACTGGTCCACCCCCTGAATACATTATCAAAGTATACTGAAATCATGTTGTATTTTTAAGAATCTCGTTAAAAAAAATTAAATGCCATTTTATGAGTGTTCTACCTATAAGTTTGGTTTGCACATCTTTTTTGGTGCTTTGGATGCTTTGACTAAGTTCGCGTTTTTTCCATGATCCTTTGTCAAAATTTGCATTTTTCTGCGATCTTTAGTCAAAATTCACATTTTTTCCTGCGATCCTTTGACGAAATTCGCATTTTTTCCGTGAATCTGTTACGAAAATCGTGTTTTTTTCATGAAACTGTTCCGAAAATCATGTTTTTTCCACGATACTTTGACGAAATTTGCTATTTTTTGTGATCTTTTGTCGAAATACACTCTTTTGTCGCGTCCCTTTTAAGAAAGTCTCGTTTTTCCGTGATATTTTGATGAAATTTGCGCTTTTTTCGTGATATTTTGATGAAATTTGCGCTTTTTTCGTGATATTTTGATGAAATTTGCGCTTTTTTCGTGATTTTTTGATGAAATTTGTATTTTCTCACAATCCTTTGACGAAATAAGCTACTTCTTCGTAGCCCTTTTACGAAAATCGCGTTTTTTCCACAATATTTGATGAAATTTGCGCTTTTCTTTGCGATCCTTTCACGAAAATCGGATTTTTTGACAAAATTCACTATTTTTTCGAGGTTCTTTTGCGAAAATCACGTTTTTACATGATATTTTGATGAAATTTGCATTTTTTGTGATCCTTTGACGAAAATTGGCTTTTTTCCGTGATTTTTTGACGAAATTCGCTATTTTTTCTAGATCCCCTTGACGAAATACGCTATTTTTTCGCAGTTCTTTTTACGAAAATCGCGTTTTTTCCATGATATTTTGATGAAATTTGTGCTTTTTTTTGCGATCCTTTGATGAAAATCGGCTTTTCTCCACAATTTTTTGACGAAATTCGCTATTTTTTCTTGATCTGTTGACGAAATACGCTATTTTTTCATGTTTTTTTTTTTACGAAAATCACACTTTTTCTGCGATATTTTGATGTAATTTCTGCTTTTTTTTTTGAGATCCTTTGACGAAAATAGACTTTTTCCTGCGATTTTTTTACAAAATTACACGTCCCACGGGACGCATAAAAGCTATTTTTTTGCATCCTGTCTCTGATTTTTTGCGTAATTTATGCGCTATAGCGCGTCCGCGGCATCGCTGTTCTCCTACATCCTTTTCAATGTTCTCAAAAGTTATTTATACCATTGACTCTCCCCCTCCTATTTTGTATTTTCAATATTTTGATGATGTAAATATAAGTTCTTCATTAACCAGCATTTGTCATCATATTATATCATAGTTGTGATTGAAATAGTAATATTTGATACATGTTAATTTTAGTTAGCTTCACATAGCAACTACAGTGTAAGTTCCTAGAATAATCTAATAATGAAATTTTCATTTTTGAAAAAAAAAGAGGGTGGGTAGGGGGGAGTAGAAATTTCTAGTTGACTTAGATATATATTTTTAATCTTAAAAATCTTTAGACTACTAAATATTATGTGCTTTTGGGCTGTTTGATATCTGCAATCGATTTATGAGAAGAATATTCAGTTTATTTTTTTCTAGAGGTACTACTGTGAGAAAAGCTTGATATATGCATTACATCTTAAATAAATGCTAATTATGAAACAGCAAAATCATTATTAAATGAATATTTCCTGCAACATAGCCACCAATTCTTTGGATCTTAATGCATGTTATTTTTCTTTGTGTGTATGTACATTGGCCATTTGTTTATCTCTGTCTCTGCCTATTAGTGCCTATAACATGTTTGCTGTTGACCAAATCTGCATGCTAAATAAATAAGAGTTTCACATACTAGTATTATATAATGAGACGTGATCATGTTAAGGTGATAAAAAATGCACTATCTAAAAAATGCTTTTTTATTTTGGATATTTTCTTCCTTTATACATTTTTTTTTCGCAAATGTTTCATCTTAAATTTCTGTATCTCTCTTTCCTTATCTGTAATTTGTTTTTTGAGTCCTTTTTTCTTCCCCCCCCCCCCCCCTCCCCTGAAGTTTTTTCAAAAGTTTGGATTTTTCTCCAGATTTAGTTGGCAGATATTTTATGTACCATGCTATGTAGGCTTGCCAGTAAAAAAAATTGCGCCAAAGTTGCAAACTTGTCACTGAAGCTTATTTATTTCTTTGTCGAATTAAGAAATCAAAATGTTAATGAATCGCAAATTCAGGAGAGCACTAATTAAATCTCATATGCAACTTCAATTCAATAAAGCTTATTCTTTAAAACTTAATGGGTTTATTTATTTACATGGATAAAAATTAGTATTTTATTACTCTCTCTGAGAGTTGCCATACTTGGCTGTTATTGCTCGATTACCGAGACATTCTCAACACCATACATCCAGGACTTGCCAAGACAGTGCTGGTTTTAAGAGTTTGTCCATGTATTCCAACCAGGATACATAGTTGACCTGGTTGGCTTAGAAATATACAAGATTGTCTTGGAATTTCTTATCTGAATATATTATTTTCTATAGAAAGAAAATATAACATTTGAATCTTCAAATAGATACTATTCAAGCAAGTAAAAAACCTCTTCTGAAATTATCAAGGTATAGAACAAGAAAACAAAAAATATTTTGCTTGTTGCTTCAAAAGTAGTTAATTTTTCATAAACATCTATGCTCACCATCAAACATCTAACAAATATCAATTAAATGTGACAAAATTCATGGCTCATGTGTTCAAAACTAAAACAATGATTATTTAAAAAATGAATTAATTGATAAGGTTTTTTCTATCTATTGAAATAGGACTTGTTAAATTTTAAATTACATTAAATTGTTTTCATCCTAAAATGTATGATAATGTATCCAGATAATGTATCTGAAAAATAATTTGCTTGGATTCCATCCAGAATTTTAAACTATTCTGTTTAGTATTCTGTATCATATTCCTAACACTGTTTGTGTTGCTTTGTTACTTGAACATTAGAAGAGGAGGGTTAGTGAAGTGAAAAAAAAATATTTACAAAATGTTAAAAAAATTAAATTTTAGTGGGTTTTTTTTTAATTAAAAAAGTTCAAATTGAATGTATCCCTATGTCCCACTTCCCACCACTTAGGCCTTTCAAAAGTGTTCTAGTTTGAGCTGAAAAAAATTATGACAATTCTATTTGTTGGAACATCATTAGCCTGAGACACTTAATACCATATTTTCTTGAATATAGCTTACATGAAATACCTGGCCGTGACTATAACTTATATTTTTTCTTTAAAATATTCATTAGTGTATTGTTTCAAGTATTATTTTTAAGTGATATTTTATTCTCTCATTTATAGCAACATGCATATATTTGTGTATAACAATTTACATTTTTTTTTTCTTTGTACTGCAATCATACATTCAGGTACAAAAATCAACATTTATTCAAAAGTTATCTTCTGAAAGAGGATTATAATTGTCTAAATTCCATCTTTTATATCTGGCAAGTGTGTTTTTCTGTGGAACTATTGGCCCTATTCTCTCATGTCTAGCAGTAGAGCACTTTTAAATGTGAACTTGTTCATGTAGTTCTCATAATGCAATGGTTGTCTGTAATAAATTGCATAGAAGCAAGTATTGGAGGAGTGACAATTTTCATCTTTAATAGACCTATTTAAAAAAAAAAAAAAGCAGTTGTGTATTTACATTTAGTAATCTATTATTAATATTTTGTAATTCAATATGTCTATCATGGAAATACTGAATTGCATTAATCTGGCTGGCAATAACTAACTAAGGCTTATTTTGGGGGTACAGCTTATATTATGAGCATCCTGAAAAATCATGCCAGGGCTTTTGTTTGATAGGTCTTATTTTTGGAATTATAAGTTAGTTTCTCTCAGCCAACTACTTTTCTCTGAATTAATATTATTCATATCACTTCTGTTACTTTATTGTTCTTAGTTAACATATTTATATTCATTCATGTGTAAAAGTGGAATGAGTGTTAAAAAAAAAAAAAATGCTGAAGTTTTCTTTAGCAGTAATACCAGTGTTTTTTGTTATAATAAATATATCAACATTGAAACTAGTTTTGTTATGCTACTCAACTGAATAAAAAAAACTAACAATATGATGATAAAATATCACATTTTTAGAGAATCCACGAGGCTAAAGTTTGGGATAGTTTTTAAAAAATAAAAGAAATAAATCGTTAGCATGATTTGCCATTATATCCCTGTCCAGAAACGTAAGGACCCTAAACATTGTAAAAGATCATAAATTTGATACAATTCTAAGTAATAATAAACATTATGAAGTATGTATTTTTAATCCGAACAAAACTGTCTTTCGCATGTTTATTAAAATATATAAAATGTAATTTTTAATGGTTATATTTATAAGGACACTGCTTATATGCTAGAAAAGATATAATAATAATAGTTTTAATAAGAAATGTATGCGTCCTTTTTTGTTTTTTTAGACACTCAGACATACGATTCAATATACATGAAACAAGTTTTGACAATTATGAAGTAGATATAGTTGCCCAGGGAATATAAAGAGCTTCAACAAACTTTGTAATGCATAAATATTGCTTGCAATTTAAATTTAAAAAAAAATCATCATTGCATTCTATTTTTTTGTGATTTTCATATCTTGTGATCGAGGTGGTCAATCAAATAACGGAATATTGTTACCAATGAACAACTTTTTCACAGTTTTTATAGCCATGGCATTGATGCATTTTTCCCGTGTGTTGAAAAACAAATGTTTCCTTGTGTAAAAGCAATCATATGCCAAAATGTATGCTTCTAAAATATGAGTGTGTAGTTCTACATTCATACATTAACCCCATCTCTCATATTCGTTGACTTAACTCATAAACTAGCAGAATTTGGTTGTGAAAGTCTTAAAGTATATACAGAATGAGCTGTTATACATGGAGATATTCTTTATTAATGATGCTAAAAAAAGCGGCGCAATCTCCACACTTCACATATATCTAAATTTAACATTAATATTAAAAGAACTAAATATGTTTAACTAACATCTTGTATCAACAGCATCTTAAACTTTATGCTATGTGCTTGCACAGTAAACATACTGGCAGTGTTTGCTTAAAAATAACCATTGCATAAGAGAAACCGGCATACAGTATGACTTTACTGTATTACTATAAAAATAAACTATACATTAGCTTCATATTTTAATAACAGATTCATTTCAAACACATTAACATATAAAACATTTATTTGAAACACAGAAAAATACATTTATATTTTAAAGGAATCTTCCTTTAAATGAAAAATGATAAATATTAAGTTATTTATCAAAAAAGTTCATTTACACTGACATTGCATTAACCCAAAATAAACCTTGAAGTGGTTTTTTTTTTTTCTCTTTTACTTGAAGGATTACATTTAAATACTTTAATTAAATCCCATTAAATTATTTCAAAAATCATTTTACAAAAATTTAAAAGTTTATCTCTTGTGAGCGGTTTAGTGTAAATATCTGCAGGATTAACGTTACTTTTAATATATTGCAATTTAAATATATTATCATACACCAGGTTTCTCAAAAAATGATATTTAATGTCTATATGTTTCGTTCTTGCGTTTTCTATAGGAGAATGTGAGAAGCTGATTGCCGCTTGATTATCACAATAAAGTAAACATTCATTTAAACTTAAATTAAGGCTTTCGTTTTCTAATATGTTTTTTAACCACGTTAATTTTTTTCTACTTCCGTAAGCGTAATGTATTCAGCTTCCATTGTAGATAAGCTGATTGATTTGTGTTTAAATGTCCGCTATGAAATTGGTGTTTCATCTATAAAAGATATATATTCCCCAACTGAAATTCTATTGTCTCTATTAGCAGCAAAATCAGAATCAGAAAAAGATAAAAGTTTTAGAAATTTTATCTTCGAAAGTTCTAATTTATAACATTTAATATATTGCAGATACCCTAAAAGTTTTAGTAAACCACACCAGTATTTAATTCCCGGATTCGCTTGAAATTATGAAAACACGTTTAATGCATACATGATGTCGGGTCTTGTTCTATTTGCTATGAAAGAAAGACATCCTATTAAATTTCGCTAAGATAAACGTGACATTTTGTCGTCTACATCACTAGTTTGAGGAGAGTCTAATTTTAAAAAAAACTTGACCTTTTGAAATAGGAAGAGTACTTTTTGAAAGTTTATATTTTGTAAAGAATTGGTAAATCCTTTCTATATAAGTTTGCTGATGAATAAATAATCTTCCCTCCTTTTCTTCAAATTCTATTCTTAGGAGTTTTCTAGTTTTACCAATCAATTTAAACTATTGTCTCAGCAATTCTAGGATTTCATCTATGTGTTCTTTAGTTTTACCAAATACAATGATATCATCCACGTAAAACATTAGTATGATATTATTTTTAAATGAATATACACAATTGTACCAAGATAGTGTAACAAAATTCATTTTCAACAAAAATTCATCCAGTTCGAAAAACCACTGATGGCCGCTTTGATGCAAACTGTAAATGGCTTTTCTTAATAAACATACTTTATTTTCATTAACCTCGTAACCTTTTGGTTGAATCATTTACATGGTTTAGTCTAAATTAGCATATAAATAAGCATTATTTATATCCAACTGAACATCAGTCCATTTCAACAAACATACATGGTAAAAAAAAAGTCTAAAGTCTAATTACAGAAAAATTTACCACTGGGTTAAACACCTCATCATATGTCTCTCCCTTGATTTGATTGTGGCCTTGAGCAACGAGACAGGCTTTGTACCTTATAATTTCATTTTGTTCATTATATTTTAATGTGTATACCCATTGATTACCCAATATTTTTACATTTTTAGGAAGATCTACTAAAATCCAAACTTTACGTTTGCTCATTATTTTTATTTCCTGCTCCATTGCATTTATCCATTCATGCGCATCCGGTGATTTAATTGCTTGCTTATAGTTTTTAGGAATTTGAATCTCGATTAAATATGCTTCATTTTTACTCTTAAGTTCTGAAACTTTTCCTAGTGTTCTTTCCACTGAAATCATTTTTTTTTTTTTTTTTTTTTGCCAAATTCAATTTTGTACGTATCACAGTAAGACTGTACATGATTGTGCAATCTAAAGTGAGTATTTGTGCCACTTACACCATAACCCTCTGACTGTCTTGGAAAAGGGCAAAATTGTAATGTGGTTTTCTCTGCATTTTGTTTTAAATGCTAAAAAAAAAAAAAAAATGATTCTTTGAACATTTTATAAAAAAACTTAATAACGAATATGAATGCAATCCTTGGAAGTATTAATCATTGTTCAATGTATTAAAAATACATTAAATCAATAGAATTATATTACTTTAAATATTGCTTGTATTGCAGTGAAACCTGGAGCTTAGTGAACATATTAACACAGGCTTGTCAGTGAGGGGGATAATAGATATCAGTTCTACTTTTATCTGATCGTGGAACAGCTTTACAAATCCACTGAATGTCAGTACACAGTGTTAAATTATCAGACTGTGTAGATGTACTTGCGGTAAGATCTAATTTTTCTAGTTTATCAATTAATGTGTCAATTACTGGGTCAATATCCCCATCTGAAAATTCAGGAACAATAAAATTACATATTGGACCCTTTAAAACCTTTTTTCATTTCATCAAATCTAACATTTATGGTTTCTACCAGTTTATTATCATCCTTTAACCAAATGCGATAACCCTTAGTCTGTTGAGCATAACCCAGCATAACTCGCAGTTTAGCTTTCATGCCTAATTTTCTTCTAGTTTGTTTAGGCACACTGACATATGCTAAGCAGCCAAACACTTTTAAGTGAGTTACGGATGGTTTTCTGCCAGAATATAATTTGAATGTGTCTGTTTATTACCTTTACGACAAACCTGGTTCCAAACATACGTGTAACACAACAGGGCTTTCCTGCAAAATTTTTGCGGTACTCCACTTGAATTTAATGTTTTTACTCCATCCATTGCTGTTAAATTATATTTCTCCAAAATTCCATTCTGTTCAGGACTATACGCATTTGTCTTCTCATGTTTTATCTCCTGTTTTTCAAAAAATATCGAATTCCCGATTACAAAATTAAAGTCCTCCATTTGTCCTTACGGCAATAATTTTCTTCCTTAGTAAACATTCGGCTCAAGTTTCATACCTTATGAAAGTTTGAAACACATCAGACTTATTTCATATTGGAAAAACAGTCACTTTACGAGAGTAGTCATCTGTAATACATAAAAAATATCAGTTTCCTTCTTGAGATAAGGCAGGTATCGGCCCGCATAAATCCATATGCAATAACTCTAACGCTTGCTTTGATTTTACGGCCCCCCATCTGTTTAAACGAAACTCTCTTAGATTTTGTTAACTTACAAGCAATGCAATGTTCATCTATCTCTGTCAAAACGAGTAACACCATCATTTTTACTACTATCTACCAAATATTGTTGATTAATATGGCAAAAACGCTTGTGCCGAAGTTCATGTAACTGTGATTTATCTCTATGAGTATTGACAGTATTTGCAGAGTTAACTATGTTAGCCGACTGTAACTGCGTCACATATTTCGAAGGTTTTAAAATATATAAATTATCACGCCGAACTGCAAAAAATACCTCTTGCCAATCAGAATTAGAAACCCCAAAATTTCGTCTTAGATTAGGATTATAAAGTACATTTCTCAATAGAACCTCATATTGTCCATTTAACTTTACAAAAAAATTTATTGTGCCCACTCCTTCAACACCTTGCTTTTCCTTCACAGCAAGTGTCATACGAATATCTGCTACAGGATTTAAATATAGAAATAAATTTTTGTTATTACAGAAATGGGCCATGGCTGCTGTATCTACAACCCATATGTCTTTATAATTGTTGTCAGATAGACTATAATTTGCCTCTTCATGCTTGGAAAAAAATTCCAACAAACTACATTCAAATTCTTTAAATGTATTACCCAATTTTACTTCTACATTATTATTTTCTATTTTAGACCCATGATGAGGGGTTTTCTCCTTACATTTTGAAATTAAATGACCGTATCTTTTACAATAGAAGCAAGGCCCTATTTGCTTAGAATTAACATTATAATTGGATTTCTTAAGTTTAACATTTTTACTGTAAGAATTTTTAAAATTTGATTTACCTTTACAAAAACTACCAGGCACACTTCCCTTTCGGGATCTGCTGGAACTATCTATGTTGTGGTGAAAATCGTCACTTAGGAATGCTGTCTGTGTCTTATCCAAGTCCTGCTTAATCAGCTGTAATCTGTTTGCTTCCAGGATTAGTTCAGACTCAATTTTATCTGGAGTGAATTTCGTGTCTTTCTATCTGTAAATCTGTTGCACTTTACTCTGGCACTCCATTGGCAAATATTGAATCATCTGAAACCCAAGATAAAGATTGTCCAATTGGTGACCAGCATCTCTTAAACGTGATGCTGCCACTTTCACTCTGCACAAGAAAAGTTCAATGTCCTCATCAGATTTATATTTAGTATTGAAGCATCAAGCAGTTTTATCACTCACGCTCTTGTGGCAGGTTCAAAATGTTCTTTTAACACATCCCAAGCTTTAGCTCCATTGGTAGTCTTAGAAATGAGAGGTCTGAGGTCACTACATATATTAAGATAAATGAGAGTATATGAACGTTCTCTTCTCAGTTGTCAGTCAAGTTTCTCTTTGTACATCAACTAAGTCTCATCAAAATCTGCATCGAAAATTTCAATAAAGTCCCAACAACCATACTGCAGAAGTAGAACTTTTACATCAACTTTCCATGTTGACCAGTTGTCCAGAGTTAAAACGGAAACAGACGTAGATATCTCCATGACTTCAAACAGAGGCAGGTTCCTTTTTTACTCTTCAAAACAGTTCAGGTTTTCTGCTTACTTGAGGTCTAGGTTAATAGGCACTGGGCCTGTAACCAAATGATAAACCCATCCTCTCATATTCGTTAACTTAACTCATAAACTCAGAGTTTGGTTGTGAAGGTCTTAAAGTATATAGAGAATGAGCAGTTACACATGGAGACATTCTTTACTAACAATACTAAAAAAGGCACAATCTCCACACTTCACATATCTCAACTCAACATTAATATTAAAAGAACTAAATATGTTTAACTAACATCTTGTACTAACAGCATCTTCAACTTTATAATATGTGCTTGCACGGTAAACATACCGGCAGTGTTTTCTTAAAAATAACCATTGCATAAGAGAAACCAGCTCAAAAAAGACAACATTCGATCTTCGGCCAACGTCTTAAAAGCATTTAAACTTACTATTACTTTTGCATAAATTAAGCGATCCAATAAATTGGAGTTGCCAAAAATCTCTGAAAAATAAAGGAACATCCGTGCGATTGGCCAAATATCAATCACATAAAGTCGTCAAACTGACAACTGACGTTCTATCAATATCTTTGTTATAATGTCATATCGTAGTTTTAGAAGGACAAAGTTACTTTGGTTTCTTGAGCTGAAATACCTTCATAATACAACTTTATTGATATCCAAGTGAAACTGGGAAAACTAAAATATAGTGAGTTTTTTTTCCCTCCTTACATAGAAAGTTGCTTCAGAACTTGTTTAAAACATCTGAAGTTTATAATGAAGGTTAATTTCTTTAAATGCCAACAATTTTTTTTAGAAACAATAACGTGATTAGTCTTTTCTTGAGCTTATAGAGAATCCCAAACCATAACTGATCGTCTTCAATTTTTATGGCTCCCTGCAACATTTCTATTCTTCCACAAATTGTGTCAGTAGTAACATATAATTTCAGGCTTATAAAAAACAGTTTAATTCTGATGGAAGCGTTGCACAGAGCCATCAAAATAAAGGATGATAGCATAGTTTGAGTGCTGTGCTAGCTCAAGATAAGACTAATTAACAATTTCTAAGAAAATCAACTTTTAAGTGTACAGTACACCCGTATTTTAGAAATACACATTTTGGCATATGCAGGGTCCGACAAACCCCGGGTACCAGGTCGCCCGAGCGACTAAAAAATTCCTCTTGGCGACTAACTTTTTTACCTACTTATGAATTTTAATTTTTTCCCTTTAACAAAAAAAATTCTATGTGCAAAAATATTTATTTTTAATAGCACAATTATTTGCAGTGGAAAAAAATACACCATACCGGCACAACAACCTCCCTAATTTTTAAAAAATCAGGGTTTTTGCTAAGCCAAACTAAAATCATGTTGAAAGATCACTGCTTAGATTAGAAATCCTTAAAAATACTCCAGCAGAAAATGAAAGAAAAAATTAAATTGTGTTTCCTTAAGTGGAATGTACCAAAATGTGCAGTTGTCAGATATATCTCACAAAAATGACATGGAGAAATGGTATTTCAAATCAAAATCTCAAAGGCTTTGATTAATTTATGCATATAATTTTTTGTTGGGAATTAAAGGTAGGGATATTAATTTGTCTACTGTTTTAATGTTTAATTTCTGTTTCTATTTAATTTTTACAATGTAAAAGTGGTATCTTAAAATTTTTGCTCAGTTTGATTTTTTTATTGAATAGTTAACTTGTTCACTGCAAAATGACACATAGATCACTCAAAAATAGCCAAATACAATTAGGAATAGCCAAGCGCTCCACTTTGCAGTGAATGCGTTAATGTCAGAGAGATAATTTTTCAAGCTGGCTCCTACGAATTTTCAATTTTTGTCAGTCCCTGGGCATATGGTTTCTTTTAGAAGGGGAAAAAAATTTCCAGCAAGAAAATGCATTGTACCGATCCACAAAAGATACAAAAATGTGACTCAATATGCCATTATTTGATTGGCTACCTCGATTGCACAATATGGACATTATTAAAAAAATGAATGAAGTCAGGGGTGATTGTGTTCCGGGTGTATCCCGGATTTCTGGGTTTTTTTGATCGATTCTTCTGGGTTTGAATTTAAGTTAAGTGGAAAAAACAAATCAAAAAGCTTGAAAGTCAAACTGAAAATGTGATATAAAAAGGGCCAAAGTTAGACATATATTAGTTTTGAAAACAGTTTTGAAGCAACTTTTACATCCCTAAAAATTACTGATAATAAGAAAAATGTGAATTACGGCAATTTGATGTCGGAAAATAATCACTATTTTCGTTAATCGTATGCGGAAAAAATCGCAAATGTCGTCAATTGGTCATTGAAAAAAATTGTGAATCTCGTAAGTCGGTCGTTGAAAAAAAGGAAGGCCAAAAAATGCAAATATCTCGTCAATCAGATGTTGAAAAAAATCATGAATTTTGTTTAGCTGATATGGCAAATAATCGCAAATTTCGTCAATTAGTTACAGAAAATAAATTGAGAATTTCGTCAATCGGTCGTTGAAAAAAACAATCACGAATTTAGTCAATCAGTTGTTGAAAAAATATAGCAAATTTTGTCAATCGATGTTGGAAAAAAATCATCAAATATATCAATCACTCGTCGAATAAAAATTACAAATTTCGCTCATGATTCGCAGAGAAAAAAACCTGCTGTGAAGGCGGTTCAGTGGTTTTGGGTTCATACATGCTATGAAAAAAAAAAACTCTAACACAAAATACAGGAACAAAACTTTATTTTAACTATTAAAATTACTAGAAAGCAAATTAGAATTGCAACGAGGGGACATGGATTTCCTAGCAATAATGGAGAGAGAGAGGCCCCCATTTAAACAAATGCACCGAAGTGCCGATACAGAAAGTTAGTACTTTCTCAGTACATAGTCAGCATAGGAGTGACTCATTTTACAAACAGCTTCGATAACTTGGCGTTACAAATACATCGCCAATTTTACTATTATGATTGTGAATGAAGAGTGAACAAAGGTTTATTGGCGCGCAAAATGATTATACCACACAATCTGGTATTCCTCAAGGCATCAATCAAATGGTTGTTAAATAACTGTCACAAGGCATAATCAAAACAGCGTCAAAGTTCTGAATTGAATAAATTTGTTTATGCTTAATAATGTATTATATGATAAAATGACCGTTACTTGAAAATGTGCAATACTTATAAAAGGCATCTGTATTAGACAAAGAGGAAGTTAAAATTAACTGCAATCATTTTCCGAGACATAAGCTATAAACTTAATTTTATTTATATTTTATTATTACCTCGTAACCGCGAAAGAAAAGGAGCAAATAAGAGTGAAAGAATTCAGCGTGGGCATATACGAATCAAAGTTACTAACAGCTGCGTTTCTCTTTTTGTGATTTATTTAATGACCCACAAGTTATCTGAAAGTAAATTGCTTTTCTGGGAATGACAGATTCCAACCATCTAAAATGAATATTACTACCTTAAATAAACCGAGGACATTGAAAGAAAGAAAAACCTAAAAGATAAATTTCGATACGGAAAATAAGCCCCTAATTAAATTATAAAATTTTAATTCAACGAGGGGGTATAAAAACATGTTTTAAAAGAGAAAACAAAATGATTTTAAATTAATTTAGAAGAGATCGTGATATGTGATAGGATCTCTATCACATATCTCACCGGACAACCCGAAGAAAGCTGTGACGTGTACGTTGCAGCTTTATATCTATGTATACCCTTTGTCCACCTTCGCACTTACATATTATGTACCCTAACACAATAATAGAATAACTTTTTAAAATGATATATGAAGAGGAAACTATCATAACTTGTACCTCAAATTCTTAAAATATAGTTCCCGTAAAATATTTTATACAACAGTAAGTAGACATATTTGCTTGCATTAAAAAAACAATTCAAAGAACTGTATATATATATATATTTTATATGACTGAGCGCTCATATTATTCAAAATAATCTTTTCTAATGAAATATTCCACAAAATAAGAGTGCCACATTTGTTGATGACATAGGATCCTATAATTTTTTTATTCATTGGTGGCATTGTGTTTGTGGTGCTGGTACCAGCTATTTTGTCATATATTGATGAGGAGAAGTATTCACATAAACTGTATTTATCACTTCTCAAAAAAATTGATCTTACTAGAGATCATAATATGCAAGCAAATAAAAAAAAAACAGAACAAAAACACACCAGCAAAAATTAAAATGTAACTTTAAGGATATGTGAATCCCTTTATAAAATTGATGTCCATCTGTATTATCTTAAGTTACATCTCTACTGGTATATGAAAATAAAAATTTGTGCATAACGCACAGGACTACTTGGAAAATGTGCACGCACCACGCGCGAAAAGCATATGTAGCACTAACACAATTTATAATGGCGTCAGCTTAGTGCTTCTGCCCTAGATAAGAAGGGAAATTTTGTTTTAGATTCCAGCATTATAACTAAGTTCCCGTTCATCAAAGATGAAAAATATTATAATTTAGTATTTTATGAATTTTCATACTGCCATCCTGACTCTCTGTGTATTGTATGAACTTTAACTCCTTGCAAAATTAAAAAGTAATAAGAAATTACATACTATTTTATATAGTGTAACAAGATATCTTACTTGATCTGCCACCTTCAAGTAAGAATTATCCAATGAAAGTGTAAAAAAATGTTACATGTAAAAATCAACAAATTCGAAATGTATGTGTAGTTAAATATGTCATGTGATGGATAACTCCTAGAAACTTTTAAAATCTTTGTACAAAGACAAAGTGATGGTGTCATTGATATGTTATGACATTATGCAAACACAAAAAAAAAAATAAACCTGTTAAAATTAAAAAATGGAAGAGTATTTTAATATAGAACATGGTGTAAAATTTAAAATATAGAAAAGTAACAGGAAAAGAAAACGTGTGTATGAAGGGAGGGAAAAGAAACTCCCAACTCATGAACTACTTGAAATAAACACATGAACAAATTGTATAATTCCATATGAACTATATGTACTAATGTCTCAATGAACTAAAATTGTAATGTATTTGCCAACAAAATAAACAGACAGTATGTGTGTAATAACACAAAACACTTGCATACGAGTGAGATTCGATTACATAATTAATGAGTTATCATTAAAATGTAATGAATAAGGGTTAATAAAACAAATGAACTACTTGTAATATGTGTGTAAACTCTGATTAAACTCTAAATCAGCCAGTGTGTACAACACAATGAACTACTTGAAAAAAAAAAATACTGCCGAATAAATCACTAGCAAAGTACAATGTGTAAAAGCAAATGAACAAAAATCTAAATCAACTCATGAACTAGTGTAATGTATGTATAAGAATGTACCAAAATGTATTTAAAATAAGCAACTGTTGTGTAACACAAATATTCAACACATGAACTACTTGTGAGAAAAAGGATAAATGGTTGCCTAAGGGTTAAAATTAAAATTAAGAAGTATCTGATAAAGTTATTACTGTAAAAGTAAACGAAAATGTGCAAAAATGCACAAGTGCTTAGCAGAATGCCTAACTCTACGCTAAAATGTAGAAGTTATGGGAAGCTAAACATGAAAGAGAAAAAAACTAGCAAACAAGCTATCTACCTTATGTCATATGAATGTATATATCCGTCACAAGACACCTGTGAGACTTTTAACTTACAAAAAAAATTTAAAATGTGAAAAAAAAAATGCGAAAGATTTACTTTAATGACTATATGTGAATAGTCTTATCAAGAAAAATAATGTGGATAACTGCTCACATTATGCATTTAAATAAATTTTATTAAAAAAAAACAACTCTTACCGATATCAAATATCATGTCAGTGATAATAAAATTACCTTATGTTATGAATAAAATAGCAACGAGTCACCAGCCGTGCGTAAGCAATGAAATTAAACAGTATATTAACTGTATGTGTAAAAAAAATATACACCCAATTAATTATCTCTTGCATAAAAATTTAAGATGAATATGTAAATAATGTACAATAGTTAAATTATGACATAATTTCTGCAAACTTTAAAATACACCAACAAAAAATATCTTACCTTAAAACAAATCTATCAAAAAAATAACTACAAAGTTGTGAATGCAGTGAAAAAAAAAATGCAATATTAAGCTAGTTACAAATGCTGATAAAAAGAAACCAAAGCATGCACAGATAATTATAAATGTCCCTAAGCATGGTGAGTGTTAATTGAAATAGAACAAAATCAGCTAAATTGAACGAATAAATGTGTGTGTGTGTGAAGTACCAGGCTAAACATGACATCACAACAACCATGTGCATGAGAGGAAAAAAAAAATGTGTGTGATTAATACCTAACAATGCTATCTGCCCATAGCAAGTTAGAAATAAAAGTGTAAACTAGTGTAAAAGTGGTATACATAATCAGCATTAGGAAACAATTACAGGTGAATTTTGGCAACTTAAAAAAAATGCGAACACTACTCCAATTGTAAAATTAATATTAGTGTAACTCCATGGAATATGTAAGGAAACATATCCGATCCCTGACTAAGCTAGCGGCCAACTTGCTTAACCATAGATCGAAATACACACCTCAGACATTTTGCTATCCCATGGAAAATAGCACAATGACTGAAGTATCCCACATAAACCATGACAGAAGTATTAGCAATCAAACTTACACACACAAAAAAAAAAAAAAAAAAAAAAACAATGTATTAATGTGAATGCATGTCATTGAGAAACATACCAAAAAACAACTGTTTAAAACTATACGTCAAACCTATGTTGTGCATCTTATATATTTTGAAAAAGCAAACGAGAGCCAAAAGGGAAAAATATTTTTTTATAACCATGACATGATAACTCGAGCTGTGTAATATGCCTAAAGAAAATGTATGCCAGGATAAACTAAGTTTACTAAATATTTTGCCAAAGTTCACCATCCAAGAAAATATTTATGTGAAAGATAAAATAATCTATTATTTTTTTTTAAAATATGATTACGCCAACTGTATGTAAATTTCTAATCAAGTGCCCACATCTAACTGAGAAAAAAAATGTTATGCTCACATCCTCTATAATTATTTTAAATTGTCACCAATATGCAAATCCAACATATTTCACATTACTCTTAATCAGTGCAAAAAAAATTATAATAAAGTCATAAAACATAAAACTTTCTGCATAAAAAAAAAATATATATTAACTCTAAAAAGAAATTTCAAAAGTGTGTCCCAGATCTAATAGTGTAAAAGGTATTCAAAAGCAAGTCATTTACAATCTAAGATAAATATATCTATAGACTTTTTTTTTATCAATATTTTTAAGAAAGGCTGAATGACAACATCTTAACTAACAATAAAAAAAAATCTAATAATCCCCAGAGAACTACTCATAAAAGACACTATACTGAATAAGTTGCAATATGACGCAACATATTATTTAAATCATACTGTTAACAGACAGCATACGAGCCAGCGTATTTATGTCCAACAAATGATAAAACAACAGAGAAGCAACTTCAAGGCCTGGAGATAAAATAAAAGGAATATATTATCTCTGAAGTGCGTCAATGTGTCAATGCAAGATACTCAGGAAGTTTCTAATATGAATCAAATGCAACAAACTTAAAAAAAATTGTTACCCTTTTTTTTTCTTTTATACCCTAAGAAATGCATCTCAATTATTCATAAATTTTACTTTACACTTCAACTGCCAATCTGTAAGTAACAACTTATATTTTTAAAAGCAGATGAAATATTACCTAACATATTAAATATTCATAACAGAGATAAATACAAATACATCTCTTTTCAATCAAAATAAAAATTAAATTAAAAATAAACACACCTTTCATTAAAAATATGTCATTCATAACTATAATTAAAAGCAACAAAATGTGCAACAGATAAATTAGATAAATTTTAAAAGGCTGTTCTTTGTCAAACAGCGGCAAGGAATGCCAGATATAGTAAATCACAAAAAAATCCATGTCAAACAAGAAAATATTAAAGCATATAAACAAACATAAAATAAAACTGTACTGGAAATTAACTTAAACACCTACCTTTTAAACAATTTGTAAGTTTAAAACACAAACCAATATTAATTTATATATGTATATAGGTGCTATCTTCTGTCTTCTGGTTTTGACCTATTATAATGAGCAGTACTAATAACACTTTGAAATCACCAAATACACGTAAATTTTAAATAATAAGCATGTATAGGTCAACATATATTATATCATGTAAAGAGAGAAATCTGAAAGCGAAAAAAGTAAATTACTGTATTAAAGTTTTAAAAAGAAAAAAGCATTTCTCTGTTCATGCTTTTGAAAGGAATTATATTAAAAAAAATTTGTAAAAAAATATCTGTCTTTATAATCCTTGGTACACAATCTTTTTTTGCGTTGAACAAACCAACACCGGTCGAAACACATTTTTTATATATTTTCTTGCCTAACACCATATTTGATGAGATTTCACAAATAGAATTCTGTATAAATTAAGTTGGTGCAATCGGATCATCGGGCAGAGAAGGGAGCGAATCTCACACACAATGATTGATGATGGATGAATTTGTATCCCATTATGTGCAGAAACATACCAGTTCACATGGCATTGCATTTTAATTGACGATTTCTTTAAAAATTTTGTAGAACACGTCGGCTGCGAAATAAAACCACAACACAGAGGAGCACATAGAGTAGGTGATATAGTGTACCACTGATCGCAAGGGTGAGCGTAGAGACCAGTCAACAGTTTTTAATTACTAGAGCAGCATTTTGAAGAAATATAGGAGCGCGTCACTGACACATCGGTCAGGACAGAACAGCAACTATCATAATATACCGCAAATGGACCTTAGCAGGTAATGGACAATGAATCATAGGTCAGCAGGCAGCTAACATGGCACGGTTCCCAGTGCATAGCGATGGCAAAAGAAAGCAGGAAACCAGGCACAGGCGAATGTTGAAATATGAGTCAGGAGGAGTCCGCAGGCGCTAACATATCCTTTATAGCAGTAAATTACTTTGCAGAAAAAGTCATTTTAACGAGGGCGGGGGTTAAATTTTTTTTTCTCTCTCCAATATGCATGTATTTTTTTTTTTTAAGTTGGAGAAAAAAACCCGGCAGATGTGTCAATATGTGTGAAGGCGGTTCAGTGGTTTTGGGTTCATACATGCTATGAAAAAAAAAAAACTCCAACACAAAATACGGGAACAAAACTTTATTTTAACTATTAAAATTACTAGAAAGCTAATCAGAATTGCAATGAGGGGACATGGATTTCCTAGCAATAATGGAGAGAGAGAGGCCCCCCATTTAAACAAATGCACCGAAGTGCCGATACAGAAAGTTAGTACTTTCTCAGTACATAGTCAGCATAGGAGTGACTCATTTTACAAACAGCTTCTATAACTTGGTGTTACAAATACATCGCCAATTTTACTATTATAATTGTGAATGAAGAGTGAACAAAGGTTTATTGGCGCACAAAATGATTATACCACGCAATCTGGTATTCCTCAAGGCATCAATCAAATGGTTGTTAAATAACTGTCACAAGGCATAATCAAAACAGCGTCAAAGTTCTGAATTGAATAAATTTGTTTATGCTTAATAATGTATTATATGATAAAATGACCGTTACTTGAAAATGTGCAATACTTATAAAAGGCATCTGTATTAGACAAAGAGGAAGTTAAAATTAACTGCAATCATTTTCCGAGACATAAGCTATAAACTTCATTTTATTTATGTTTTATTATTACCTCGTAACCGCGAAAGAAAAGGAGCAAATAAGAGTGAAAGAATTCAGCGTAGGCATATACGAATCAAAGTTACTAACAGCTGCGTTTCTCTTTTTGTGATTTATTTAATGACCCACAAGTTATCTGAAAGTAAATTGCTTTTCTGGGAATGACAGATTCCAACCGTCTAAAATGAATATTACTACCTTAAATAAACCAAGGACATTGAAAGAAAGAAAAACCTAAAAGATAAATTTCGATACGGAAAATAAGCCCCTAATTAAATTATAAAATTTTAATTCAACGAGGGGGTATAAAACCACATTTTAAAAGAGAAAACAAAATGATTTTAAATTAATTTAGAAGAGATCATGATATGTGATAGGATCTCTATCACACCCGCGAATTTCATCAGTGGGTCGTGAAAAATAATTGCTGATTTAGTCAATCGTACTCAGAAAAAATTTGAGAATTTCATCAATTGGCCAGTGAAACAAAATCGTGAATTTCATCAGTCGGCCATTGAAAGAAAATCATGAATTCCATCAGTCAGCTATTGGAAGAAAATCATGAATTTAATCAATCGGTCGTTGAAAGAAAATCATGAAAAAAATCAATTATCAGTCCAAAAATTCGAACATTATAAATTATCGCGAAGTTTGACAAATGGTCGCCGAAAAAAAACAATTTTGTTAATCGTTTGGAGAAAAAAAATCATCAATTTCGGATCATGGAATCATGGATCAAAGGATCATGGAAAAAATGCGAATTTCCTCATAAAATCGCAAGAAAAACACTATTTTTGTCAAATGATGGCAGGAAAATCAGTAATTTTCTCAAAGAATCTCAAAATAAACGCAGATCTCGTCAAAGGATCGGGAAGGGGGGAGCGCGATTGTTTCAAAGGAACACGGAAAAATGCAGTTTTCGTCAAATGATCGCAGAAAAAACAGTAATTTCATCAAAGGATCATGGGAAAAACACAAATTTCTTTAAACGATCATGGGAAAAACATAAATTTCTTTAAAGAATCGTAGAAAAAATGCAAAATTTGCCAAAGGATTGTAGAAAAAGCACATAATTAGAATGGGAGGGACCCCTCCCCCTTCCTGCTGTAATCTTTCAGAAAAGTTGCTGTGAATTTCAGATACATTTTCATTACTCAGTCACCCCTGGTATATTATGCTATCCATTTCAATCTCCGTACAAAAATGTCCAGAAATGCTAATCACATCTTTAATGTGTAATACCCAGGAAGAAAGCAGGAAAAAGAAATTGACCTCATGTAAGAACAAGGCTAAAAAAACAAAATTTCATTTTTTTTACTGAAAACACTTAAAATTTGGATTTCTTTTTCTTTTTCCTCCCACTTAAAAGTAAAATTGGTTGACTTTTTTTTTACTGTTTTCAGATAACCAGGTGTCATATATATGATTTGCATTAAATCTACTAAGGGAGATCCCACTCTTAGCACATAATTTGTACTTGTTTCATGAGTACTTGGAATAAATTTATTTACTGGTTATAGAATTAGAACTTATTTAGCAAGACAAATTCCACTCTTTATTTGATGAAGTCATTCAGCTTTCAGTGAAATTAATGTAAGTTTATCAAATTAGGTTTTTTTTTTTTTTTTTCCAATTGTATATTTCAAACAGTAGCAGCATCAGTTATGTAATTTATTTTGGTATATTTTGCATCGATAATTTTCAGGGTTTTTCACTTTGTATCAATTAATTTTCAGGGTTTTTCATTCTGGTTCACAATAATGCCTGTGAAGTACAATGCTGAACTTTATTTATGTAAATGAAAAGCAGTATTCATGTATTACAGAACTATGGGGAAACTATTTACAATGCCTAGGCAGTTATATTCACAACATAATTATTAAAACTTATACCAAACATGTCAAATCATATGCCCGAGTGTCTCCAAAATAAAGGAGGTTGCATTTCTTATTAAAATTATATCTATTCAAAATTATAAGCACTGTTTTTGTAATTATGATCATTAAGCAATTGTAGTATTTTGTATTTGAATATATATATATATATATATATTATTCTTTTTTATATAAATGAGTAAGATGTTCTCTCTGCATTATAAATACATATTATATAATATTTATTAATACAGTAGCGAGCCAGAAATCTGTACTGTTTGGGAGAAGGCGTTGTGCGGATTTCAAAATGTTGTAGATTTTAGGTCATAAAAAGAACAATAATTAATAAAAGTTTAAAAAAACAGATAGGACAAATAAAATAAAATAACATTAATAGCAACACACTTTCATATTGATTGTTTAATTATAAATGAAAATTTTAATAAACAACAACAATAAAATAGAATATCTGAAAACAATATAAACAAAACAACTTATTTTTTAAACTTTGAAAATATTTGTTCAATTGTAGTCTGTTTCAAAACTTTAGTTTGTTCTAGTTTAAGTTATTTTTGCAGGTTATAGATAGTCATTAGTTCCTGCTCAGTTACACAATTTTGTTTTAAACCCTCATCAAACTGAATTTTCTCAGAATTATCCAAGTCATCATCATCATTAGAATTGCTTTTGGCTGGATTCAAAACAATATTTTCAGATATTTCACCAGAAAAAAATATTGAAAAACAACTTAAATGATGAATAAAAATGTCTCGCATGTGATTAGATACAGATAATCAGATAGCAGAGTCAATGTTACTGAAATTCCCAAATATATTTCTCAAACAAATCAACACACATGTGCATACTCAGTCTTCTCTTCTCTTCAGTCCCAATTTTCGCTGCATTCTTTGTAAACAGAGATGAAAGCGACCTGAATCAATCATTCGCTTTGGAATGACATCATCATTTTCTCCCAACTTCATTCTTTTAGTGCCATGGAGGAAAGATGTTTACATTTGCAAACCTGTGTGGATTTCGGACTCTGGTGGATTTTAGGTCGGCAGATTTGTGGCACTCTACTGTACTTAGAATTGTACAACGCATATGATTCTTTACAATGTGTTATAATTTTAGCCAGATGTGTATTGTGTATTCTTTTAAAGTATGTGACTAAATTCACATTTTCTAAATGTCTAAAATGTCATTATTTATTTGTAAATAACTAAAATTATGATTTAAGAATCTTTTCATGTAATGAGTGTTTTTGAATGTGTTTTCTCCCTATATATATTATTGCAAATAGCATTTCTTTGTACAAAATAATTTTACAGAAAAAAAGGGAGGAGCGGCATACTTATTAATTTTATGTTTTTGTTATAAGTAATTATTTTAATTTTTCACCCTGTATAGGAGCTGGGGCGTCATGATGATCTTTGGTCATTATTTTATATGTTAGTTGAGTTTGTCAGCGGGCAGTTACCATGGAAGAAATTTAAAGACCGTAGACAAGTAAGTTAATTTTTGCAGCTGGTACTTCATAGTACTAGGAAATATACATGTACATTTTTTTTCATTTAAAATGTCAGTGATGCAACTAGATTTTTCTAATCTGAGTTGTTTTTTACGAAAAGGAATTCCTCATTTAAGCACTAAGATAATTTCAACATTAGAAATTACCATAATTTCGCACGTACACGCCGCACCCACCATAAGCGCCGCACCTCTGAAAATACATTAAATTAAAAAAAAATTTGTCAGAAGCGCCGCACTGTAAAAAAATTGTTTTAAAAAACGAAATAGCTGCGTAAGCGGCAAGGCAAAAAAGTATTAGCAAAATCTGATTAAAATTAACAAAAAATATTGATAAAATCTTAGAAGAAATATGATTCATGTAATGTTTGCAATTCCTAAATATCGACGCATTTTAATTTATCTCCTAATTTTTGTCCTAGATTCCCATGCTACGTTTTTTTCACCCGCTTCCTTTTTTCAACATGCAAATCGCCGATTCTGCATTTGTTTTGATTTGCTAGTTGCTCAGTTGAGTTGTTTGATTGTAGCGCTATTTATCTTTGACATTCGGCAATAAATTCATTGCGATCGCACCTGTGATTAATGCGATTTACTTCATACCAAAATTT
This sequence comes from Maratus speciosus, assembly GCA_963932465.1. NCBI lineage: Eukaryota > Metazoa > Arthropoda > Arachnida > Araneae > Salticidae > Maratus > Maratus speciosus. The sequence goes on along the minus strand of OZ010787.1, from coordinate 142,722,399 downwards.
ATTTTAAGTCAATTAAACTTTAAAAACTCCTTTTTAAGACATACTTTGCATTTTTATAGGTCTTTTAAAGTTTTTGTAAGATTTTATAAAACTTAATTTTTTTAAATTCAAAAGTAAGTTATCGTCTGGGTGATGCAAATCGCATAATGCTTCCTGTATTCATAAGTTTAGTTGGTTGAATTTGACAACAGCCAATGATTGTTTACTTCTGTGTAAATGCGCGACGCTGTGTAGCAAGAAATAAGATATTCAAAATATTACATTCGTCTTTTAACGTTTATAAATCTTATATTGAATGTTTATAAATGCTTTTCCAAAAATAGGCAAAAGCTTGGCGTAAGATAAAAAGAAGATTTTAAAATGTGAAATTGGCGTATACGCCGCATCAGCGTAAGCGCCGCTCCCAGCATTTTTAAAACTTTTTTTTACGTGTGCGCCGCGGCGCTTACGCGCGAAATTACGGTAATGAAAAATCTGCTGTTTCTACAGTTATCAAAAATTTTCTAACTTCTTGGAAGAAATCCTTAAACATCACAAATTCTTTTATGCATCTTTTCTCCATTTGTTTTGTATAAATGATGTATTACAGTTCATTTGTTGAATCACTATACGTACTTTCATAAATTTATACATGTTTGTTTCTCTGAAAATGTCTTTGATGTGTTAAATCAGTCAATTCAATTTTTAAAAAATGCTCTTGTAAACATAAATAAGACATAAGTTTTCTTTCATTTATAGTTATTATTAGAGATGTAAATTTTCCAGAAAAATTGAAGTGGCAGAAAGTTTTTTTTTCGGAAAAAATTGGAAAAATTGATTTTTTACAAATGTTTCTGCCAAATAAATTATATTTTCTTAGCAAATATTAAATAATGCATTTTTTTTTCATTTATCTGCACTAAAAGAAAATTATTTTCACTACATGACAAAAGAAAAAAAACAAAAAACAGCCTGCTTTTTAAAGTTTAGTTTTTCAGTCTCAGAATTTTCATAGTAGCATTCACATTTTATTTAACGCTATTGTTTATTATATCATGTCTCTGTTGAAATGATTTTTCAGTTACATTTGTTTAATTACCAACTGAACTAATGTAAAAACCGCAGCCAATTTGGTAATCAGATATATTAGACATTCCATTTACATAGTATTGATTTTTTAAGTACGTAAATGATGATAGTTTAATCAAACAAATTGTTGCAGTTCTATCATTATTATAAATAACAGTATTCAAACCTTTCCATTGTTTAAAAAATGTATATTTTTACAATATTACATTTTTCTTTCTACAGAACTTCCATTCCCTATAAAAAATATATTTAGTTTTGGTATAGCTTTCCAGTCTAAACTCAAACCAAATATAAAAAGTCCTTCCGGCCAGTGCCAGGAGGAAGAGGTAGCTTTCATATTCCTTATTTGAAAAAAGCCAACTTATATTATTCAAACACACGAAGCTCAATTAAGTGGAAACCGAATGTAGGAGATTCAATACTAATTTTTATCAATACTAAATCATTATGAATGAGAATTTCGCGAAATTAGTCAGCTTTATCCAAGCTGCTTTTATTTAAAGTCACTTATATTTGGCTGCCAAATTCGGCGATTTCTTAAAGTGCCTGCCATTTTAAGACAACATGGTAGATGAGGCTAACCAGTGAACTTGGTCGAGACCTTAGTAATTGCTGTGCACATGCTGACTCATATCGGAATCGGTTGATATATACGAGTGCTGTCGCAGGCAAAAGATCAGATTTTTCAAAATGTCACCCACGTTAGGAATTGAAACTACTATATCTGAGCCATTTTTTAAGATAAAGGCACACAAAAAATGCTCCTGAATCCTTATATCAAGGTCAAATACTTAAGAAAGAAACCTTTTTCAATTTCTAATTTTTTTGCACCTCACTTTAAATATAATTTTTTTTAATTTAATGGCCGCCATTTTGAAACAAGATGGCTGATGAAGCTGGCCAGCGAACTTGGTCGAGATATTGATGTATACTATCCACATGCCTTCTTCCATCGAAATAGGCGAATACGTGTGGTATCGCGTGACAAATACAAGATCGTTTCAAAGTGTTAGTCATGCTAGAAATGCAAAGTGCTATAATTCAACCACTTTTTAAGATATAAACAAAAGAACAAATTTTCAGAAACAAAAACTGCTCCGAATCTTTGTATCAAGGCCAAACACATAAAAAAAATCTTTTTCATTTTCCAATTTTTTAATACCTCATTTTAAATTTTAAAATACATTTAAAAAAAAAAATCGCAACCCTTTTGAAACAAGATGGCGAATGAATCTGGCCAACGAACTCGGTTGAGACATTGGTATGCACTATGTACAGACCAAGTAATATCCAAATCGGTTCATAAATACGCCTGTTATCGAAAGACAAAAATCAGGCCGTTTTAAAATGTCAGCCACAATAGAAATTCAAAATGTTATAACTCAGCCATTTTTTTAGATATAGACGAAACAAAACCTGTTCCGGAATCTTTGTATTAAGGTCAAACACATACGAAAAAATCTTTTTCATTTTCCAATTTTGTGGCATCTCATTTTAAATTAAAATTTTTTTAAATGGCCACCATTTTGAAACAAGATGGCAGATGAAGCTGGCCAACGAACTCGGTTGAGTTATTTGTATGTACTATGTACACACCAAGGTACATCTAAATCGGTTCATAAATAGGTCTGTTATCACGTGGCAAAAATCAGGGCATTTCAAAATGTCAGCCACGATAGAAATTCAAAATACTATAACTCAGCCATTTTTTAAGATATAAACGAAACAAAAACTGCTCCCGAATCTTTTTATCAAGGTCAAACACATAAGAAAAAAATATTTTTTCAATTTTTAATTTTTTGGTACCACATTTCCAATTTAAATTTTTCTTAAAATTTTAAATGGTCGCCATTTTTAAAGAAAATGGCAGATGAAGCTGGCCAACAAACTCAGTCGAGACATTGGTCTTTACTATGTATAAACGAAATTACATCCAAATCGGTTCATAAATACGCCTTTTATCGCGTGACAAAATTCAGGACGTTTCAAAATGTCAGCTTCGCTAGAAATTCAAAATGCTATAACTCAGCCATTTTTTAAGATATAGACGAAACAAAAACTGCTACGGAGTCTTTGTATAAAGGTCAAATACATAAGAAAAAAATATTTTTCCATTTTCAATTTTTTGGTACCACATTTCAAGTTTTAAATTTTTTTAAAAATTTTAAATGGCTGCCATTTTGAAACAAAATGGCGGATGAAGCTGGCCAACAAACTCGGTCGAGACATTGGTATGTACTATGTACACACCGAATTACATCCAAATCGGTTCATAAATACGAGAGTTACAGTATGACATACGTCAGATATATATATATATTGATATATATATATATATATATATATATATTGATATATATATATATATATATATATATTGATATATATATATATATATATATATATATCAATTTTGAATGGAGGGTGGTTTCGGTGTCTGGGGGTCATGATCGATGAAAATATACCAAAATTTTTTGAAATCGCTTTCCTCCGAACGGCTGCAATAGGTAGCTTTTTGTAAAGAAAGCTACCTAAAAGTTTTGATTTAGGTTTACAGTCTAAACTCAAACCAAAACTAAGTTTTAGTTTGGATTACACAGGTCTGCAACCAAAAATAAGCATAAGATTTATTGACTGTTAGGACTGTTATTGACTGAAGTTTTACTCACTGGAAACTGGAGAGAGAAAAAAATCCATCACATCAAGTTTTTTCGCAAAAATGATGTTCTTAGTTTAATTAAGCGTAAAATTTCTCTTTTTTAGCCTGAAATCTGGTATCCTATTCTTGAGTGAAAAACCATATCCAATAAATGTTTCCATATGCTAATTTCATATTTCTACAAGTGCCACTCAAGAGATATGAAACACAGTACTACAAATAGAAAATGCGAGGAATTTGAGGAACAAACAGAAGCAGTTGCACACAGACATAAGCTGTTACTATGATTCATACAAGTACTGAAATGCAAAGTGTAGTCAAGAGGGAAAGTATGATTTGGAATATAGTAGTTGCTTGTAATAAAATATTGATTTTTTTCATTGCAGTTGTGCTCTTCTAATGTAAACTCCCCATGTTTTGCAATAATACTGCATGTGATGAAGGGAAATGGGGGTCATTTTTAGATTCAGCGCCCTAAAAAAAACACTCAATTAACCAAAAATATCCCATGCAGCTGAATTTTTTTTTTCTGCAGACCTGTGTTATAAAACTAAACCAAAACTTTTCATATGTACTTTCCACACATTTAGTTCAGACAGACAGTGTTAGAGCAGTGCAGAATCAGCTAATTCAGATTCTGACTCAGAATGAAGACTTTAAGGCTGTTCTCAAATCCAAACGGTCAACTTTCTGACGTAAGTTTTAATTCATTTTTGTTCGGAAACACATGAAATTAGAAGGTGTTATCCAGAAACTATGTCATCGAACTGTTTTTTTCCGTTTTCTTATAGATGCAAAAGATCGTTTAGAAAATATTGTCAAAGTTGGCATTTTGAACCGAACTTCCAAACGAAAGAAGAAAATCCAGTCAGTAAGGGGAGAAAAATGCCGTGTCACGTGATCAAAATCAATAACCCAATAGGTAATCGATTCATCAAAAAATGGAATACACAGTTCAATTCCAAATCGCTTCCATGGTCAGGCTTTCCAAATCTTTCCATTTAAAAATGAATTTGTAAATGTGTAAAAACGTTTTGCACTTGTTGAGAACAGCCTTAATAAATTAACTGTAAATTTTGTAATAAGTTTGAAAAAATGGAAACTAAAAAATTTGTTTTTCTTCTCTTTAATATTTTTTTTTAACGTTATAAAAACAGATGGTATTTTTTAATAAGTATAAAATCTTCCTTCAACAAAATTTCGTACAGGAAGTTGTTTATATTTTCTTTGAAAAGTTTATTTAATCTACATTTATATATAAAAAAAATATGTATAGTCCCAGTGGCAGAAAGTTTTGTAGCTGTCTGCGACAAGCATTTAAAATTTCATAATCTGTCTGCAAATTTTGCATGTCATTTTAATGAATAAATTAAACTAGGAATTTTTATCATTCTATTTAAAACATAGTAAGCATGATGCATTCTCATTAATTTTGCTTATAACTTTTCATCATCTAACTTCTTGTAGAATTTCTAAAGCGTGAAGTATAAGCAGAACCACACATAGGCAATAACGATGCTTTTAAAAACCTTCGGAAGCTTCAGAGGCCTCAAGTGCAAAAAGCACTGAGTTTTTTCTAAAACACTTGAATGATTTTTTTTCCCAATCCTTTGGCAAAATTAGTGTTTTTTCGTGCACTTCTGATGAAATTCGCATTTTCCTCCCGACCCTTTGGCAGATTTTGTATTTTTTTCGCAATCTCTTGACAAAATTCGCATTTTTTTTTCTGCGGCCTTTTGAGGAAATTATTTTTTTGTAATTCTTTGGTGATGTTCACATTTTTTTCAAGGCTTTTTGACGAATTTCTTGTTTTTGCCGCAATTTTATGACGTAATTTGAGGTTTTTTTTGTGGTCCCTTGACAAAATTCGAATTTTTCTTTTCTGCGTCCTTTTGAGGAAATTATTTTTTTTTTTTGTAATTCTTCGGTGAAATACATGTTTTTTCCATGGCTTTTTGACAAATTTCGTGTTTTCCCCGCAATTTTTGGATGAAATTTGCAGAGTTGTTTTTTTTTTGTAATCTTTTGACAATATTTGCGTTTTTTCCACAATCTTATGACAAAATTTGCATTTGTTCTGCGATTCTTTGACAAAATTCATACTTTTCCGCAATCCTTTGATGAAATTTGCGTTTCTTCATGTTCCTCTGATGTAATTCGCATTTTCCGCGATCTTTTGATGAAATTTGCGTTGTGTCCATGATCCTTTGATGAAATTTGCATTTTGTTCACGATCCTTTGACGAAATTTGCGTTTGTTTCATGATCCCTTGATGAAATTCGCGTTTATTTCATGATCCTTTGCCGAAATTCGCGCTTTTTATGCGACCTTTTGCCAAAATTCGTGCTTTTCACGCAATCTTTTGCCAAAACTTGCACTTTTATTGCAATCTTTTGCCAAAATTCATGCATTTTATGCGATTTTTTTGCCGAAATTTGCGGTTTTTGGTCAAAATTTATGCATTTTACCCGATCTTTTGCCGAAATTAAAGCTTTTAACATGATCTTTTGCCAAAATTCGTGCTTTTCACCCAATCTTTTGCCGAAACTTGCACTTTTATTGCGATCTTTTGCCAAAATTCACGCATTTTATGTGATTTTTTTGCCAAAATTCGTGGTTTTTGGTCAAAATTTACGCGTTTTACCCGATCTTTTGCCGAAATTAAAGCTTTTAACGTGATTTTTTGCCAAAATGAAAGCTTTTAACGCGATCTTTTGCCGAAATTAAAGCTTTTAACGCAATCTTTTGCTGAAATTCGCGCATTTTACATGATTTTTTTGCCAAAATTCACGTTTTTTATCCGATCTTTTACCAAAATTAAAGCTTTTAACGCGATCTTTTGCTGAAATTCACACTTTTTACGCGATCTTTTGCCGAAATTCATGCTATTAACACGATCTTTTGCCGAAATTTGCGGTTTTTACGCAATTTTTTGCCAACATTCACGTTTTTTACCCGATTTTTTTGCCAAAATTCATGCTTTTTATCCAATCTTTTGCCGAAATTCGCGCTATTAAGATGATCTTTTGCCGAAATTCATGCTTTTTACGTGATCTTTTGCTGAAATTCACGCTTTTTATGCGATCTTTTGCCAAAATTCATGCTTTTACCTGATCTTTTGCCGCTTTTAACGCAATCTTTTGCCAAAATTAGCACTTTTTACGCGATCTTTTGCCAAAATTTACACTTCTTACGCGATCTTTTGCTGAAATTCATGCTTTTTATACAATATTTTGCCAAAATTCGTATTTTTTTCGTGGAGAAAATTTGTCCAAAAGTTGCGGACAATTTTTTTAAATTGATTTCATTAGTGCAGACAATAATTGTCCATAAAAGATTTTTTCTGTCCGTGACTATGTCGCCATGTCGCGGTGTTTCTGCCACTGGGTGTATAGTTAGATAAGTCTGAGAATCTATATTCAGACCTGCCAACCTTTGAAAATGAGAAATCGTAGCACATAAAATTCAAATTAATCTGGAAGTTGGTTGGTTGTTTTTTCGTGTTTTGCGGCTATTTTTTTACATTCATAAAAAGAATAAGGTTTGTCTTCAATTCACTATAGTAAATTTTTTCTTCTGAAAATTATTATATGATTTGTACAGCTTCTTCCCTTTTTTGCAGCTTTTTCAACATTTGTAAAAGGAGCCCAGTGCAGTGCATTTTGACGAAATTCGCGATTTGTATTCTACGATCATTTCACGACATTCACAATTTTTTTCTACAATCGTAATTCACTTTTTCTATTACGATTCTTTTTTAAAATCCTCGAATAAATGAATTTTTACCTGAAACTTTGACGAAATTTGCATTTTTTACCGCAATCCTTTGAACGATTTTTATACGATCCTTTGGCGAAATTAGTGTTTTCTTTCTGCAATCTCCACTTTCCACAAAAAAATCGTAGTTTGAGAATGATTTTTGTAGCATCGTAGTTTATAGATCCAAATTGTACCAACTACGATTTTTTCGTAGCAGTTGGCAGGTCTGCAAAAAAATTTAGGAAAAGAGTTTGAACAGAGTAATTAATGTCAAATGCATGCTGTTATTATTATTATTTTTAATTAGTTAAATATTCTTATTAATTACTGAATACATGATTAACTGCAGCTATGGCATTAAGAATAAATGCATGCTTGAAATTTTTCGTTAATTTTTCAGTTTTACCATTTCCTTTAATTGGCATATTATTGACATAATTTTGCACATGAATTCATTTTTAACAAGAAGTTGCATTTAATTATTTTACCTACCAGTCATATATCTAGATTTTTTTCATGTAATCCTGTTTTTGTGAACTTTTGTATATACTTGTACAAAATGTAATCAGAATTTGTGAATTAGAAATTACCGTTATATTTAGGTCCCTATTTTGACATTTTGTAATAAAGTTCTTCATACATATACATACAACTTGATAAGATTCAGCTGTTATATGGCATGAGATTTTTTTCTTCAATCATTGCATTTGTGAAAGATTCAATTTGGAGATAATTTTTTTTTTTTTGAAATGCTATTTTTAAGAGAAATTTTGCGAAGAGTCTTGTGTTTCAAAGTAAAAAAAAAAATGAAGGATTCTTCAAAAGATCTTTTCAAGTCTTCTTTCAGATCAGATTTCTCACATTAATGTTTTCGTGTGAGACATTTAACATAAAAATAAATAAAATTTTAATTTAAATAAAATAAATTATAAAATAAATTTAAATAAAAATTATAATTTAAATAAAATAAAAAGTATCAGAATGTAGCTATTACAAAATTCTGAATAAATTTTTTTATAAATGAAATTTCAATTTTTCTAGTTTGGAAAAATTATTGTTTACATGTGTTTATCACAGACTTCTAATATAAATAGACTCCCAATTCCATTGTTCTTTCAGGAAGGTTTTGACTCCAACATCTTTTGCTTTCATCGCCAAAAGGGTGCTGTATTTTGGCGGTAATCCCTTTATTGGCAAAGCAAAAGTACTGCCAACTCAAGACAAACGCAGACGATGTTTCGGCGGGAATCTGGAGAGAGATTATGAGGAGAAAAACCGGTTTGGCACGCTAAATCTACCTTCCATCACGTGATGGAGGGCAGAGATGTAGGAGTCAAGATAAGGTTGCCGATTTGGAGTCTACTTATATTAGAAGTCTGTGGTGTTTACATGTTTGTTGTTTACATGTGTAGTTGTACAATTTTGGTTGTTTGAAAAGTGTGGAAGAAATTTAAGATTTTTGTGTTTAAAATTCCACCAAACTTTCTATTTTAAAAGTAAAAGCTAAAAGATGTCATATTTTGTGAACAAGCATTTCAAGTTTGATGAGAAGAAAAATGCATTTTGTCAGATCTTTAATGAAGGTAAAGGAAGAAAGAATTTGTGAGCAAAAAATTAAATGTGTAAATTAAAACCTACAACTCAAAAGTGCAGAGCTGAGTTGGAGCGGTTGCTGGAGTCAGAGCCACAGTATTTTATCTCAGAGTGGAGCTGGAGCATCAAAAATTGTTCAGCTCCGAGTCACTGCATAACAGACATGGATAAACTGTCTACGCATTCTTCTTCAGGGATTTCAGTGAGGTCAATATTTGTGTTTTTGTTGCTTTTTTCCAACAATTTTGGATCGTGGATACTGTTACAGAATTCCAACTTCCAGAAACCCTATTGCATGAATATTTTTCATCAACTGCATATGGATTTGTGAGCTTGTTATCCAGATTGTAAACAACAGTCTGAGCTAATCTTTTCAATAGTATCCCTTGAAACACTTGATGATGCCTAAATCCAACGGCTTCAGGATCGATGTGCAGTTTGGTGAATACTTTTTATGTTTTTCAAACCTGGGGGAGTGTTGTGAAGTGTGCAGTTGTCAACTATGAGAGCAACATTTTTTTCTTCTTTATCTTTTTATCAACCTCAAGCAGCCAGTTGTTGAAGATTTCCTCTGACATCCAAGCTTTCTTATTTGCCTTGTAGGCTTATTTGCTCAACTGGTAAACTTTTGACATTTTTAAAGCACCTTGGCTTCACGTAATTTCCAATGATTAATGGCTTCGATTTATTGGTTCCTGTACTGTCTGAATACAGCAGTACTGTCAGCCTCTGCTTCAATTTCTTCCCATCTTTACAGTTTTCTCCTTTAAAAGACATTGTTTTGTCTGGTATCAGCTGATAAAAGAAACCAGTTTCATCTGCATTGTGCACATATCAGAAGAATATATTTTTTTCTATCTTCTCTCTGTTTCCAGGATAAGGCATCCTTAAGGCTCCTTTTCACTGACAATTTTTTTCCAACTTGAGCTCTTCATGTGAGAATTCTATCCCCCCCTTTCTAAACACGCCTATGCTTTTCTACAGCTGTCAACGCAGTTAGGGTCAAGCGAGGGGTCAAACAAGGTGTCCAAGAAGAGGGAAAACTGCTTGAGGGCAGTCTTGGATGGAAAGAAATAGGTGAGAGAGGTTCTTTTACAAAAATAAAATAAAATAAAATAAAATAAAAGCGAGCTTTCTTTTGAGTTTGTTGCAAAAGGACAAGATTCAGAAAAAATAGTTTCACAGGTCGGACAGCCAAAGAGAGGTCCAGGGCTTGATATTCTTCCCTCCCCCCGCCCCACCCTCTTCTTATACCGTTATTTAAAAAAAAATAAACATTTTCGAAGTCTTATAAAACATATGATTGATTATATAAGTACGCACTCACACATTTAGAAATAATCTTATCCTATTTTAAAAGTTCAAAATATTGATTATAAAGATTAGAAGGTTAAAATAGGCTTGAATTTTCAGCGATATGAAAATTCCCTAAAACAAAATTCGGGGTCACTAAAATCAGGAGTGTCAGTATCCAATTTGCCAAAAGCATAATCAGTCCGTAGATGAACCTGAATTCTTATGCCAAAATTAATTCCACTGTAAGCAATTTAGATCTTTGTTGTTTTCCTATATTGGTCTTATAAATTCTCAACAAATCTTTTAGTTGTTTAGGTATTATATTAAGGATAGACCGAAATAGGTATTTAAAACCGAAACAGAATTTTGGTAATCTTCCTATTTTCGGCCGAAAACGAAAATGTCTAAAATTTTTTTTGAGTAATTAATACATACATAAATATTCATAATTATTAATTAATTATAAGTGAGGCCCAAGTTGACTTTCTGTGAATTTGACCAAAACTTTTTATTTTCTTACAAAATAAAATAAAATGTAATTAATTCGTCAACAACACAGAATTATTTTCGAATTATGTGAATTACATATAATTAGAAAATGTTTTAGGTATACATACCTCGATTTATCTTTTGTAATGATTTTTTTAATGATCATCTGTTATACTAGAACTTTCTCAAAGAGTATTCAAAACACTTCTGTACTTTCTAAAAATTTTCTATTACTGGTAAGTCTGCATCTTTTAATGAGAAAATGAAAGGCGTCTTCAAAATTTAGTTATATAAACATTACTTACATTGTAATTTGTACTCACGTCTTGAGTCAGTCATGACTGACAATTATAATCAGTGAAGTTTATAGAAATAAACAAAGCTTATCTCATTTAAGCCAATATAGCTCAAATCTCTGAGTAATGTCGACTTTCGGTCCAGCCGAATTTTTGGCAACATTTTCGCCAAAAACACATTTTCGGCGAAACTCTGATTTTGTGACAAAAACGAAATCTATTTTTCTGTCGATCTCTAATTATTATTATTATTGTTATCATAAATATAAAATATAAAAATACTAGCAATATAAGCATATACCGTATTTTATGGAAGAAACGCCGCACTCCTCAAATTGGCCTGAATAAACTTAAAAATATCGTAATCGCCGCACCTGTTGTAAACGCCGCATCCGTCGGAGTGCTACTTTTGTCGACAGCAGGGCCGGTTTAAGCTTCTCTGGGGCCCGGGGCTACTGAAAATTTTGCCCCCCCCTTCCCTGCTACTGAAAATTCCCCCCCCCCCCCCCCCCTCAAACACAAACTTTAAAAATTGATCGTTACTCAAACATTTTTTTTTGGTATGTTTAATGGTGCTTTTAATTATTTTATTTAACCACATATGTCCCTAATTATGAAAGAATGGAAAATCATCTTTTAAAGTATTTTTCTGATTTTTTAAAAATTCATTAGAAGATTTACACAATCAATAAATTTTAGAAGGATATTGCCAAATAAAATTAATGAATGAAATATTTATTTATAGGGATTTTGTAGAATATTTCTAACTTCTCTCAATTTTTTTATATAAAAATTTTTTAAGTGTTTTTTAGAATTAGGAAATGTACAAATATAATGCCCTTACAATAGAAATATAAAAATATTTAAGAACTGGAACCATCCACTTCCAACCTTTAGCCATCAAGAAAGCTAAACAGATGCGAATGAAAGATAAATCATCCATTTAAAAACACCTTTTTTTAGGCATCATCTTTTGGAACAACATAAAGTAAAGTATTTGTAACTCATTGTAATTGCATTACTGCTAATCGATGTAGTAACCCTTTATGTCCCAAATTATGAATTCATGAAATTTTCATCTTCTAAAGCATTTTTCGTGAATTTTTTAAACTGCATTAGGATATTTATACAATCATCTAATATATTTTTGAAGGATTTTGCCAATTAAAATTAATTAATTAAATTTGATATCAAAGGGATTTTGTGCAATATTTATAGCTCCACTCAAATCTTTTATTTAATGTTTTTTTTTTTTTTTTAGTATTTTGTAGAATTAGAAAATGTACAAACATAATGTTTTTACAATAGAAATATTTCCGAACTGAAACTACCCCCCCCCCCCCTCAATCTTTCAACGTCAAGAAAACTCAAAAAATGCTAAGGCAAAAGAAATCATCCTTTTATTTATTTATTTATTTTTTTTTTTTTTTTTTTTTTTTTGTGAAACCAATAATGCTTTTGGAAGAAGATAAAGTAAAGTATCTATAACTCATTCTAAACTGTAATACTACTAATCGGTGTATTAAATGAATTTTATAGCAAGTTATTTTAATGGTACATTAAAGTACCGTCGGGACATAAAGGGTTAAGAGCGATTCCAAATAGTTGCAACCAGTAAGGAGATGAAGTATTGGTTTTTAAAGGGATGCATTTACTTTGTCGAATCGCTCTAAAATATCATGCCAAAGTGTACACATTAATACCCATTCAAATTTATAAAACTTTTTTAATTAGGGATTTTGCTTCCTTTCTAGTATCAAGTTTCTCTTCACAGTTCGTACTTATGCATTCTAAAACACACTAAATATTGTCATAATTGAAATATAGCTCTTTTACTGATTTGTAACGGCAGCACCACCTTGTTCTGCACTAACTTTTTAGGTGTACGAGTTCCTCATTGAGATCTGGTTCTGTGAGAGTGGTGCCCATTTACCTCACTGTAAAAAAAATTCCGCAACGTTCCTGGGAAAAAATGGGCAGCTGAGTTGCCCATTATTTCCAAGAAACATTTCTTGAAAATGACTGGAACTTTACTGTATATGTTAAAAACTTTCTACAGAAATGCCAGTAAGTTTCCTGCGAAATACCAGGAATATTTCTGTTGACAGCAAAACATTACTGACATTTCACAGCATGCGGGATCCGCAGACGATTTTTACATTTCCAGTTGACAATTTTCGCTTTATTATCATTATTTGTTAGAACGAAAAAATATTTTGAAATTGACATCAAAATTATTATTTATAATTTACACGAAAAATTAAATTTTCAGTTAAAATTCAATAAAGTAAATATATATATGATATATTGTTTCTGAGCTTTGCTTAAAGTATAAAAATATATAAATGTAAGTAATAATTAGAAAAAAAAATCTAGACATAAAATATTTTGTATTTTCGTCAGTAATTATGTTAGTTTACAAGTTAGATAAAATACATATAAATTTTCATGAAAAAAAAAAAAAACCTAAACGTAATTGTATATTTTTTCCGAAAATAAAAAAAAATTCAAATTTGCAGCAATTCAAAGTGTCAAATATATATCAAATTTAAATCAAATTGTAATAAAGTGTTAAAATATAAAATTAATTAAAAAAGCAAAAAAAAAAGTCGAGGTAGCATCGAACTCGGGCCGTACGGGTGGCGTGCGAGCCTTCTGCGTCCACACCACAAAAGACACGTTGAGAGCTGCAAACTAATGGGTATTTGAAACGTATGCTAAACCTCGGCATCTAATTTCTGAAAATCTAAGGCCCATTTGAAGAAATCCTTTCACAAGAATAATTAGAGATAAGAAATCTAAAACATACTTTAAATTAATCAAAATCGGTGAGAATCATGTTTGATGGTCCCCTGGTTAATGGAGATCCAAATAATAGGTGTATTTTTTTTACATGGTCTGCTCGTTAAACATTCCACAGACAAGTACGAGAGATAATCTCTTAGCGATGTCACAGAGGTATTGTATTTTCATCTGAATTGTCTTGACAATAGAGACGTAAAGGATTATGTCGTCTATTGATTTATTTGCATTCCATATTGATTTTTTTACATTCATTTAAGGAATTTGTTTTCGACACTCGCACACGAGCAACGGATTATAGCAAAAAAATAATAAATGGCGGCCGCAGCGTTTTGCTATTTCCAACTTTTGTTCAGGAACGTTTCAGATAAGAAAACCAGAATTTCACAGGAAAGAGCTAAATTATTCTGAAAACCTGAGAAAAGGCGAAACGTTCCTGGATTTTACATGGAACATTACCATTTTTTTTTTTTACAGTGCTGGCGGACTAGAGAAATACAAGTATAATTTTTGCAAATATGAAAATAATTATTTAATATCCAAATTTACTTTTCTAAGTTCAATCTAAATGTTGACAATGAACTAAAAGTTCTAAATGTTTATGCGGAAAGTTTTTAGTTCTCGGCTGAAATAAGTCAATTTTTGTACAAAATATGAGAAATTTTATTAATAAATTCTTTGTAATCAAACTTCCGCAATCAGGTAATCTTTTCAAATGTGAACAAATTAGCGTATTTTTAGCGGAGTCTACATGGCAGTTGGCGAGCGTAGCTTGTAGTGGGCAAACCGCCAAATTGTGTTAGAAAATGTAATTGTGAGATACATTTTTATTATGAAAAAAACAATTTTTCCTGATTTAAAAAAAAATCAACACTTCAGACTTTTTATAAAATTTACTTTTCCAGTTTAATCCATATCTTGACAATGAATTAAAAGTTCTAAATATGTATGCCAAAATTTTTCAATTTTAATGAGATAAGTCAATTTTGTGCAAAATATGATAAATCTATTCTCAAATACAAAAAAACTACTTTCTGACGCATTCTTAAATTCATTTTTGTTCAGAAACGCATAAAATTGTCAGGTGTTCTTATTCAGAAACTATGTAATCGAATGGCGTTTTCCATTTTTTGTTAAAGCAGAAGATCTTTCAGAAAATACGGCCCTTAATCCGGCCCTGGTCGACAACGTCACATTGTCACATTGACCTAACTATAATCAAAGTTTTCTGAACAGTGTAGGATGCCTCGTTTTTAATATCTTAAGATGTCTGAAGTTTTATTTAAAATATTTAAATCAGATTTTAAATATTTTTATGAATTTTTAAATTAAGGAAACTCAGTTGCTATTTTTAAAAAATCGTAAACGCCGCACTTGGAAAAAAAACGAACTTTTAATCTCGTAAATGACGCGGCGTTTCTTCCATAAAATACGGTACTAGCATATAACGTATACTAGCATATAAAGTATACTATCATACAAAGCTATATAATACTAGCATATAAAGATTATATAAAGATTATTATTAATATAATATTATGTAAAATTTCACAGGAAAGTTTCTTTATTGTATATATTTATGTACAAAGGCTGAAATACATGTTATTTAATTATATATGTCGTAGGCTAATTGAGAAATCACGCTCTTAGCAAAGAGCCTAGGCTGTTTGCAAAGAGCCGGACTAATTGGAGAATTATCTCTCTTTTTCTAATTAGCCTGATATTTTTCAGGCTTATTGCAAAGAGCCTGGAGAGCCTTAGGCTAATTGAAAACTGACCTCTTGTTACTCAATCAGCCTGGTATTTTTCAGGCTTATTGAAAAGAGCCTAGAAAGCGTTAGGCTAAATTAAAAATAACCAATTATTTCCCAATCAGGATAACTTTTTTAGGCTTATTAACCCATAACCCAACCCGAACACGAAAAAAAATTACAACAGACCGTACTCCTATCCGAGCAAGACAAAATAATTTCCGTCGACACGCAACTCGGCCCAAACCTGAAAGTTCCATTTAAAAAAACCTGAAATCTGACCCGAAACAACCGTGATATTGCAAAGAACCATAACACGATCCGATCAAGAGAAAATAATTGCCGGGTTCAGATTTGGTTCATGTCAGATTTCGAGGTTTTTCTAACGGAATTTTTAAGTTCGGGTCGGGCTGTGTGTCCACGGAAATTATTTTGTCTTGCTCGGATTTGGGTTATGGTTTTTGAGGATATTTTTGCCGGATTCAGATTTGATTCGAATAAGATTTCAGGTTTTTTTCAAATGGAATTTTTAGATTCGGGACGGGTTTATGTCCATGGAAATTATTTTGTCTTGCTCGGATCGGGTTATGATTCTTTGGAATATTTTTATAGGTTTCAGATCTCATTCGGGCTATACTTCGGGGGGGGGGGGGGGGGGGGGGGGGGGGGGGGAGGGTAAACAAAATTTTTAGGTTCGGGTCAGGTTACGTGTCCAGAGAAGTTATTTTGGCTTGCTCGGAATGGGTTATGGTTCTTTGGAATATTTTTTGCCGGGTTCAGATTTGGTTCGTGTCACATTTCGGGTTTCTTCTAATAGAATTTTTAGGTTAGTCGGGTTGCGTCTCCACGGAAATTATTTTGTCTTGCTCGGATCAAGTTATGGTTCTTTAGAATGTTTTTGTCAGTTATCGTATTTGGTTTCGGTGAGATTTCGGTTTTTTTTTTTTTTTTTTTTTTAATAGAACTTTCACGTTCTGCTCGGGTTTGTGTATCGACTGAAATTATTTTGTCTTGCTCGGATCGGGAGTGCGGTCTGTTGCATTTTTTTTTTTTTTTTTTTTTTCGCGTTCGGGTGCCGTTATGGGTTAATAAGCCTAAAAATATCATGCTGATTGAGAAATAAATAGTAATTTTTCAGTTAGTCTAACGCTGTCTGGTCTTTTTTGCAATAAGCCTGAAAAACGCCAGGCTGATTGAGAAACAAGTGGCCAGTTTTCAATTAGCCTAATGCTCTCTAGGCTCTTTGCAATAAGCCTGAAAACTATCAGGCTAATTGGAAAAAGGGAGATGATTCTCCAATTAGCCCGGCTCTTTGCAAAGAGCCTGATTTCTCAATTAGCCTACGAAATATACAACAGATTCCCTTCTTTATTAAAAATTTCAAAGACGACTAGCGACCGAAAGCTTTAAAGGTCGGTAATATTTTTATTATTGGTGTAACAATTCAAAATTAATATACTTTTTTCAAAATCCATTAAAACAATGTCGCGATTGTCCCCAATTTTACTACTTTGCAACATTAGGTATAAAATTTTAATATTTTCGTTAAAATTATATTCGTTGAAATTAAAGCTTCTTTCTCTTTTAATATTCACGTGTAAATATCATTCATTTGAAAGGATTTGGCAATATTATTAATTGGATTTTTTAAATAAGACATAATTTCTACCGCTTAATGCTTTTCTCGCGTAATAATTTAATTAATTTCAAGTTTTCTTGTATTGGATACATTTTTAAAGAGGCAAAAATATTTATAAATAATAATTGGTAATAAGTATGTTAAAAAGTTTTACTTATATTTAAAATTCTAGTATTTATCGCATTGATATATAATCAGCAAATCAAATGAGAAAATATTCTAATAAATTATCAACAGAATACTAATAATTGATTGTAAGGCAATAATTAAGAACGTCTCATGAAATTCTGTTGAATAAGAAAAATGTAATACAGCAAAACTATGCAATCGACCGTTTAAATATTTTTTTTAAGACAGAAAAACAAAATTTAAAAATATTAATTATTTTAATTTTTCAAAATTTCGTTCAAATCGTTCATAAAATGTCTTTAATCCTTTATCTTCTGACGGTTATAAGTATCATTAAAATAACTTGTTATAAAATTCATTTAATGCATCGATTAGTAGTAATACAGTTTAGAATGAGTTATAGATATGCATTACTTTAGTTGGTTACTAAAGCATTATATGTTACACAAAACAAAAGAATTTTAAAAGGATGATTTCTTTTTCCTTTGCATTTTTTCAGCTTACTTGGCGTTTGGGGGGGGGGGGGGGGGGGAGGGGGATTTTTCAATTCGGAAATATTTCTATATTTCTATTGTAAGAACATTTTATTTGTACATTTCTTAATAATTCCCTAATAATTTGTACATTACCTTTTCCCTTTTTTTTTTCTTTTCTCGTTAAAAATTATCCCAGTTGTAGTTAAATAGCATATTGAATTGTTATTCATTCAAACAAGTTTCATTTTGAATTTTTTTATTTTATTATTCAGGATGATTTATAATCTTATAAACTTTGTATTTAAGCATTTAAATGAATTCTAGACAGAAAATAAGTTTAAACGATTTTAAATAGAAATGATAAATTAATGAAATAATGAAAATGATTACTATAAATCTGTTAAATGCATTTTTTAGACATTCTGAATAAGGTATAAATTGCATAGGAGTTTTTTTTTTTTTTTTTTTTCTTGCAAATGCAAATAATGTATTTTTCTGAAAAAACAAAAGCAAAAACAAAACATTAAAATTCACTTGTTTCCTTGAAACCTAATAAAATCTGAAATTTTCCATGCATGAAAAAAGGAAAAGTTTTTATAAGTATGTCAAAAAAAAAAAAAAAAAAAAAGAAAAGAAAAGAAAAAAGCACAAAAAATTTAACTGTATGTATGTATAGTGTTTGATGCAGTTTTATTTCCGAAAAATTATATGTAATTCAATAAAAAGACATTGAAGCAAAAAAAAAACAGGTGTTTTACTGCCCTTGAAATACAACTGAAACAAAATAGCTCTTTCTCTTTATAAAAATAATCAGGAAAGCCCAGAAAACTATACCAGACTTCCTCCTTCCAATTCACTTGATTGTGGGTATCTGTTGAACCCCCCTTGTGACAGTCTGCATGTCAAAGGTCAAACTCTGCTCCCTCCTGCATTGATTTATGTTTTAGTGGGGGAATGAAATTTTTAACATTTTTGTCTAATATCTCAAGTTTAAATAGACCTAAACGAAAAATTTTAATTTGTATGAACAGATAAAAATACAGGCTTTCTTGTGTTGTTTTCAAAATTTTAAAACTCCAAATAGAATTGAAGTTATTTAATGTTATTTACCTTTCGCTTACTTCTTAAGACTTTAGCATTAAATTAAAAAATAAGTATACATTTTAAAATTATTTTGTCAACGAAGACAGAAAGCGACATCTTTTAAGAAGTGCATACAGAAAAAATGAGTTAAAAATATTAATTTTCTGACGAGATATTAGACAAATAAAGAGGCATTAAATGGCCATTGGTTTAACATTGACGAGGGAAATCTAAAATCTGAGTGATAAGGGGCCTTAATTTGTGATTGTTTTAAAAACTATCCTGTGACATTTAAAAACAATCCCTAGAAAGAGGCATCACCCCTTCTTCAATCCTTCTTCTAAAACAAGTTGGACAACGGTCACTTGTACAGACTTGTGCTCTCAATATGCAGCAAACAGACATCCCTCACCCCTGATCCCCCTACTACAAAAAGGTCAAAACAAGAAAAGAATCAACACCTGGACACGGAGGCAAATACCAATTTTTTCTTATCTCACACTCTGGGCGATGGGTGGTCGTTTTTGAAGAAAACAAAATCTGGTTATATATATTACAGTAGACTCCCTAAAATCTGCACATCATTGCAGATCTAAACAATGAAACTTTCATTTCAGATGTAGGGACACAATTAGGCTTTTTTAAATTTTTATATCAATTCTGTACGTATTTTATTATGTAATTCTTGTTAATATTACTGAACTCATGCTTTTTCATGAAGGAAGTATAAATTTCTGAGAAAATTCAAGATATTGCTGATATCACTAGTAATCGCATTCTGTTTACCAAATATATTTATGTATTAATCCTGCTTTTTTGGTTATTAATTCTGGCTAAACCTGAAATAAAATTTCCTTATTTTATGGTTTTGATGTGAATTAGTAGGGTACTTTTACGAGGCAAGTTTCATTGAATAATTTAGGGAAAATGTATCTCATCTTTATTATGCACATTAACCTATACATTATTATTTACTGGGCCTTTACTTTTAATATTTTAATCATTTAAAAAGTTATCTAAATTTTTATTATTTTTGTGTATTACTTTACTTATTTTAACATTTTACTACATTGTAAGTATTTATTACAATCCTGATTGCATTGTTACATTCAAATTACTATTTTATAAAATGTAAACACAGCAATGACCAGAAATCCACAAAATTCTAAAATCTGCACAACTGTTGGTCCCACTCTGTGCGGATTTGAAGGAGTCTACTGTATCAGCTTTCTAAAAAGGAAAAGTTATCGTTGTCAACAGGTGCAGCTAAAAAGTGATTAATGCTATACACATGTTCAAAATACATTAAGTATATCTTTTCACCATGACCAAAGGGAAATATCCTTATAGACAGGTTTATCGATATAGAGTATATCACTATACGCAGGTATCCACATGTATATCCTGTATCCATATTTTTGCTTTAAAGGTTTACGCAGCCTTTAAAACCATTATATTTATAACCAATAAAATCTTCAAAGAAACAAGAACTTTTTTTAAATGTTGAAGGGCCCAATGTGAAAACAAGAAAAAGTCTTCTTACAAGTGCTTTTTACCTCTAAATATCAGTATTTTTTCACAAATTTTTTAGACAGGCTACAAAAGTATTATATTTTAAACTTATAAAAATTTGGAAGAATTTAGACTTACAGCTATTTTTAAAAAACATCAAATGTAGTGGAGAGTGGTAATGAATGGGCCAATTTTTGGTTTTTAATTTTTGTAATTTTTTCTAATAATTTTTTTGCCTCAGAATTGGCTCTTTAGTTACTTTACTTATTTTGTTATATAAAAAAGTCATAAAAATTGGATTAGAAAATGTCTATAATGAATGATAATAGAAAATAAAAATATAGAAATTTGGCCCATTCATCCCCACCCATGGGGCTGAATGGGCCATTGAATGTAATGAATAAGCCACTAAATGAATTCAATGAAAAAATGTGGAATTAATCTTTTATTCACCAAGTATGACAAAATGAATGGTACTTGATATGATTTGATCAAAGCATACTGAAATAGTAAGTAATACACAATGCTTATCAAAATTTATGAGCATCAAAAGTGATATTATTAAATCACATAATGGTAGCAGAAAAATGACAAAATAATGAGATTATAAGAAAGAAAGAACATAAAATATACATAAAAATAATAGATAATACACATTATGATTTAACAAAATTTATATTTTTCAAAATTAATATTAAACGACATGGTTGTAACAGGGTTGAACCTGCCTATTAATTGACTATTTAGTGTAAATTTCTGGTATTATTTATTCTAACCATCAGATTCAGAATATAAACAATTATTCTAGTTTTATATCAAATGGAAAAATACTGGTAGGTGTGGTCAACAACTGGGCAATTCACCTTAATCATTTATACAATTTAACTTATGTTTCTAATAAATAACTGATATTTTTTAGGGTGAAAATGTGAAAATTATTTTTTAGACATCACTATAAACCTATTCTAACTAGACAGTAATTTAATCTAAATCCATTACAGCCAGTTATGCTTTCATATTAAAGAAAAAATCAGAAAAAAGAAAGAAAAATCATATTTTCATGATCAGGGCAAAAGTGGCCCATTCATGACCATGATATAGTGGCCCATTCAGCCCCACCTATACTTCTGGAATATATTCAGTTTTTTTTAGTACATTAAATTCAAATAACATCTAAATACATCCTAAAATTAGTTTATAGATATGCAAAGACTTGCTTATACACATATCTGTAATGAAATAAGATACTTTTTAGCTTATTTATTTTACTGAAAAGGGAAAAAATTTACTTTTCAATCAGATTCTTGATCATCCTTCTCTAGTGAGAAAATGGCTTCTCCCAAACAATGGAAAATTTGATGAGTTTGGTAGAACAAATAGCTTCATCTATTGGTAGCATCTAAAATAATTTTATACAATTACTTTTTCATATTTTGTTAATGGCCCATTCATTACCACTCTCTCCTACATGAAGACCTCCCTCAATCGCTTTTTTTTTAAGTTTTCTTACAAGTGCTTTTTTACCTCTAAATATCAGTATTTTTTCACAAATTTTTTGTGCAGGCTACAAAAGTATTATATTTTTAATTTATAAAAATTTTGAAAAATTTGGACTAATAGCTATTTTTTAAAATCATCAAATGTACATAAAGACCTCCCTCCATCACTTTTTTTTTTTTTGTAATACTGGAGTTCCCAATCTACTTAGCCTTCATGTGCAACCAAACCTAACCATGTTTTTATTAAGACATAATTAATATAGTGGCTGCTGATGCATTAAAAGAATGCACTGTATAATATCTGTTTTCATTTTTAAATATTGCTTTTAATTTTCCATTTTATTAATGATTGATAGCTCTGTTTATAAATAATGATGTGTGTCAAATAAGAATTGCATGTTTAAACCAACTTTTTTTTTATCTGTGTTCCTGAAAAATATTTTGTACAAACTAATATAAGTAAAATTCGGTTAAATCCTTAAATTTCTGGTAAAAGCTTGCAAAAAAACAAAAAATTATAAAAAACAATAATATACTACACCAAATATTACTGCATTGTGGGACTTATCTTAAAACAAGAAATTTAATTGCATATGTTTGTTCAGCACATGTATTAAATTACCAATGATATTCATTTATCTGTAATTGAGCTGCAGCTAAATTATTAAACATATTTTCATAACAACCAATTTTACCAATGAGTGCTTTTGGTCAGAGACAAATGCTGTAAAATTACTTCCTTGTGGTACTCAATCGAAAACTGTCAGGTACAGTAAAATTTATATTAAAAGCTGCTTTTTTTTACTTAAAATTTGTGAAGAGAATAGACAGATGAGTAATAATTTATTAGCAAAAATTAAAAAAAAAAAAGACTCCAACTGTGAAAAAAAAGAAAAAGGCACAAAGATTCCATTTTTATGATATAATTAAAATATTTCAACATTTAGAACTATAAGATTTCGTGTAGGATTTATTCCTAATTTTTTCTTTAATTTGTTCCTTATTCACTTATTAACATTTTATTATGATTGGCAATGAATAATTGTGAAACTTTCATAACTTAAATCAATGCACACTTTTTAGCAGAACAACCATTGATAAGAGTTTCAGAGATATCCATTTATTCCAGGAAATATCAGATATATAACCTACCTTCTCATCTATGATACCAAGGTGGGGAAGATATGCATTTGGGAACCACATTTGTTAAAATCTATTCACCCATTCAGTTTTATCAGGATAAAAATAATCTTACCTTGTCCATTGTCAAAACCATTATCTCCTTTCCTGCATGAAGTTGAATAGATATTGATAAAAAGACATGTCTAGCTTTGAAAAGAAGGAATTCTTTTATAGAATGTCTGAATTTCAACAGCTGCAGTCAATTACTATTGCATTAGATAAAATCCAACAAAATAACTATAGCATTTGCTGTTATACACATGTTTGGAAAATTATTTTTAAAAACTAGTCAAGAAGATATGTAAATAAATAATACAGCTCCCATAAGCTTAATACAAAATGGATCAACCTGCACATTTAACATATGTTGGATCCATGACAGAAAAAGGAGAAGGTCCAGAATTACCACAGCTGCTAAGTCTGGCCTTTGCATTCAAAGCAGCTCTATGCCAAAAATTTTTTTAAAGATCATAAATTTTTGTTTAGACAGTGATGGAACAGCTGCGCCAAATCGATAATGCTGCGCATTTCTGCGCCAAAACGATCATTTTTCAACAAAATTGCACCCAACTGTGCCAATTCAATAATTCTTGAGCCAAATCGATCATTTCCCACCCGAATTTCGCCAAAAGATTGCAAAAAACATGCGAATTTGGTCAAAAGATCGTGAAAAACACACGATGTTTCTCAAATGATTACAAAAAAGTGAATTTTAACGAAGGATCGCTAATTTCATCAAAAAACGAACAAAACGCGGTCAAAAGATCGCGAAAAAACGTGATTTCGTTAAAAGATCGCGAATAAAACTCAAATTTCGCCAGAAGGTCATGAAAAGACACAAATTTTGTCAAAAGATCGGGAAAAACACATGAATTTCGTCAAAAGATCGCGAAAAACACGCGAATTTCGTCAAAAGATTGCAAGAGAAACGTGAATTTTGTCTAAAGATCACTAATTTCGTCAAAAAACAAACAAAACACGGTCAAAATATCGTGAAAAAAGGCCAATTTATTTTAAAAATAGAGAAAAAAACCCGCAAATTTCATCAAAAGGTCTCAAATTTCGTCAAAAGATCGCGAAAAACATGCGAATTTGTTTCAAAAGATCGTGAATAACATGCGAATTTCGTCAAATGATCACGAAAAAAACGTGAATTTTATCAAAGGAGCACTAACTTCGTCAAAACACGGTCAAAAAATCGCGAAAAAATGCTACTTTCGTTAAAATATCGTGAAAAAAAAACGCAAATTTCATCAAAAGGTCGCAAAAAAAAAAAACGCAAATTTTGTCAAAAGATCGCGAAAAAACGTGAATTTTGTCAAAAGATCGCGAAAAAACGTGAATTTTGTCAAAGGATCGCGAGAAAAACGTGAATTTTGTCAAACGATCACTAATTTCGCCAAAAAACGAACAAAACAGGGTCAAAAGATCGTGAGAAAACTCTTTTTCGTTAAAATATCGCGAAAAAAACACCCACAAATTTCATCATCGCGAATAAAACGCAAATTTCATCAAAAGATCGTGAAAAACACACGAATTTCGTCAAAGGATCACAAAAAAAGTGTGAATTTTGCCAAAGGCTAGCTAACTTTGTCAAAAACGAACAAAACACTGTCAAAAGATTGTGAAAAAATGCTACTTTCGTTAAAATATCGCTAAAAAAACGCAAATTTCATCAAAAGGTTGCAAAAAACACGTAAATTTTGTGAAAAGATCGCTAATTTTGTCAAAAAATGAACAAAACGGGGTCAAAAGATTGTGAAAAAAATGCAAATTTCATTAAAAGATCGTGGGAAAAAACCCACAAATTTCATCAAAAGGTCGCAAAAAACTGCAAATTTTGTTAAAAGTTTGCGGAAAACCACAAATTTCTTCAAAAGATTTCGAAAAATGTGCTAAATTTGTCAAAAGATAGCGAAAAACATGCTACATTCATCAAAAGATAGCGAAAAACATGCTGATTTCAACAAAGGGTCTGAATAACACGCAAAAAATACGCGAATTTTGTCAAAGGATTTCAAAAAAATGAGAATTTTGTGAAAGAGTCGCGGAAAAAACGCGACTTTCGTCAAAGAATTGCAGAAAAAACATGAATTTCGTCAAAGAATACCAAAATGATGTTTTGATGCTCCAAAGTAGTTTTCTGCTCCAAAATGTGCATTTTTGTTGCTCTAAAATAGTTATTTTCTGCTCCAAAATGGCTTTTTACTGCTCCAAAATGAGGTTGATGCTGTTCCGTCACTGTTTAGAGGTCAAAAATGTATTTTAGTCTCATTGAGGGCCTCATAAGAAATGGGTCAAGATATAGAACGTTTCTCAGATCTAATTTCCTTTTTTAAAAATTCTCTTGGGAAGCCTTTCTATATTTTCGAGGCTCGGGTATTTAGCAACAACCACATCCTCCCATAGGGTGCTCCCAGGAAGCAGGAAAAAATGCCTTTTTGATAAAGCAAAGATATCCCAAAAATTCATTCATGCTCTTAATATTTCAATCATGCGAAAACACCCGTTCGCCAATGTTAATCCAATGGGAGAAATTTTTAAAGATATCTCATTTGCATTTGAATATTTTTAATTTTTTTTTTTTTTTTTTTTTTTTTTTTCTTCCATTGGATAGCTGATGTTGATCTTTAAAAAGGAAGTTTTTCACTTTTTCAATTTTGTTTACAGGTATTTTTATGAGAATGCTTTCACTTTTGAAACCGGTTCTGAAAAAAGTGAAGGTGTCCTAATTAAAATACCTGTAAACAAAATTTAAAAAGTGCAAAATAGCCTTTGTACAGATCTACCTTAGCTATCCAATGCAAAAGTATTCAAATGCAAACGAGATATCTTTAAAAAAAAATTTCATTGGATTAACATTAGTGCATGGGTGTTTTCATGTGACTAAAGTAGCATTTCATGCGACTAAAGCAAAAAAAGTCACCTTTTCAGAGGTATTTATTTTTTTAACATACCATTATAAGTGAAATAACACTATATTAATGAAGGGAGAGATATAAAAATACTATTTTATAATCATTCAATTTAATTATCATAATTTAGTAATTATTTACCATATTCTCTGACATATTTCTGAATAGTAATTGTGTCACATTGTTTAAACAAGAATTTTTGTCATAAGTCTTCTAATGCAGGGGAATACAGTCATTTAAAAAACATCATCCTAATTTAATAATCATTCATTTTTTAAATGATCATAATTTAATGTATTTAGAAAAGTTCAGCAACATTTGCCAGCAAAGGCATCTACTGCTAATGATGAAAGAATGTACTCATTATTTGGGCTTGTACAATTTAAATTGAGAAATATAATGGAGTTGGACAAATCAACAAAGTTGTTTGCAACAACTGGCTTAATTATTTTTATTTCATAACAGTGATAATTTAAAAAATTTAATGTATGTTTTAACAAAATAAGGATATTTTTAATTTTCAAATTTATCTGTCCTATTTCTTTTTTTCTTGGTATTAACATAATAAATGCAACCTATACAAGTGCCTAAATGCAGTAATATTTAAATTACTCTATTTTACAGAACAAAGTAATTTGTATTATTTATAAACAACAACAACAAAAAAAATACATTTATTATTCATGAATAAAAAAAATAACAGCAATTTATTTTTAATATGTGATTTCACTTTAAAAAGTCATTTAAACCAATTAAACCCATTTTAAATTTAAAAGAACTTGGTAAAGAATAACTTAACTAAAAGACTTAACTAACTTAACTAAAAGACTTAATAACTTAACTAACTTGGTAAAACTAAAAGAACCCTGTACTTTTTAAAAAATCTTTTTTTTTTATGCAACTCCATATCAAATTAGAGTTAAGAAATAATGTTTTAAATTTGTTTAAGAAACTCTCTGCCATTTAAAAATATTTTGAATAGTTTGTGGTTTATTTTAAAATACAGTATAGAACCGTTTATCCAGAATGGTAGGAGCCAGATGTATTCTGGATAACTAGTTTTCTGGATAACAGGATGGAAATTAAAGAAACATTCATTTGATCAAATTTGTAGAATACATGTGGTTGTGACATTGTTTAGGATTTCAAATAAATTATTAGATTACTCAGATTAAGAGCAAAATTCAAACAAGACGAAAGATTAATCAGAGATTTTAAAGAACCCAATTCATGGGAATCCCCTGTAAACAATTCTGCATAAAAATCAAAATGCCCAATATCTAACCAAATATGCTTCTATTTGAAAGCTTAAATGTTGGCAGCAAGTTAAAATGTATGTGGTAATGATTCAAGCAGTGCACGTGTCAAACTGACACTGTATGGCCTTTTTTACTGGAAAAATTCTGAAATCAGTCAATTGGAAAATATCATTCGGATAACTGGTTCTCTGGTTAATTGGTTTCTGGATGAACAGTTCCATACTGTAAATTTAATAGCATTTAATGAAATAATAATAATAATAAATACTATTTTTTCTTTTCTAAAAGGTTGAAGAAATGAAGGAAAAGTTTGATCACCGTTTACTTATAAAGCAATTCCCAAGTGATTTTGTTGTCTTACTTGATCATTTGTCAGAGCTTACTTATTTTGATGAGCCAAATTATGCATTACTGGATGCTGTATTTGATCACTGTATGAACAGAAGAGCCATAAAAGATTCAGATCCATATGATTGGGAAAGAAGTGAATCAGGAGACTCTCTAGATAATACAAATCAGCAATCTACTGTCACTCTTTCATCTGCAAACACGTATGTTTAAATTTTACTTTTAAAATTAATTTCTCAAAGCAGTTTTATTTTTTATCTCCATTTTATTGTTCAATTTTTGTAAAAGAAATTAAAATATTAAATCAAGGAACTTTAATGAGAAGAAACGAAGGCTAGGTGAAGTCGTAACTACACCATCTATTGTGAAAATTGTACAAATAAGGATATTCAACAAAATGGCTGTACTGAAAAAAAGTTATCTTAAGGGGCAATAATCACATATGCCAAACAAGAGGCCAAAAGGTTGCAACATACAACTCTTTAAACTTTGAATGACGCTTCTGTTCCGAAAAAGTGAAAGGACCAAAAAGTATTGTAGTTTTGATGAAGCGAGAAAGTGAAATAAATTGGATCGATTTATGAAATCATATAGAAAATTTAAGACCAAAAAAAAAAAAAAAAAATTAATAAAATAATTTTTAAAGCAATTTACTAATTCAGGGGTGCCCTACTTATACGTCTCTCACTTGTGCAGTTTTATTTATTTATATATTTAGTCATTTATTAAAAGTTTTCTAGTTAGGGAGGATTTATTTATTCCCATGTTTTCTAATGATTAAACTTTTCATGAAATAAAATTTACTGGCACAACAGAAATAATTATTTTATTTCATTTTTACACCCCTTCTCCCTCTCTTGAATATTAAAAACTAGGAAATAATTCTGAAATTATTATTATTTTTAATATTCTAGTCTAACTCAGCTATGTGCCCTTTCCATATTTTTTACCCAACTGCCAAAAAGGGTTATGTGTTTCACGCAGTATGTGGATATCTTTATACCCTTGAAACATCCCATCGGCTGAATGGATTTTAATGAATGATGTCTCTATCGATTTGTCTTAAGGCTGTTCTTAACTGCTCTGCTCAATAAGTACAAAACGTTTGACATATTTACAAATTCATTTTTTGGCAGAAAGATATAAAATTGGAAAGCCTGGCTATGGAATCGATTTGGAATTGAGCTTTTTTTTCCATTTTTTGATCAACCAATTACCTATTGAGTTATAAGCGAATTCGATCATGTGAGAAACACGGTTTTTGCCCTTCACGGACTGGTTTTCTGCTTTCTTCGGGAACTTCAGTTCAAAACATCAACTTTGACACTATTTTCTGAAAAATCTATTGTGTTTGCAAAAAAAACGGGAAAAAAATAGCTCGATTAAATAGTTTCTGAACAACAACACCAGCTACTTTCATGCATTTCCAAATAAAAATAAATTAAAACTTATGTCAGAAAGTTTCCCTTTTGGATTTGAGAACACCCTTAATGGTCCGATGGTTATAGGCTGGGTTTTGTTTTTATAAATTCAAAATGGCGGTAGAGACCATATGCACCGTATTGAGAAGCATATCATTGGATAGGTCTTTCAAAATGAAGATGATGTTTCATTGACTATTTTACAGTCAGAAGCTCTGTTTAAATATTACACAACCTGGAAGTTGTGTAGGTAGGATCTCTAGCTTTACTGTAACTCTAATCATCATACACATCTATAGGTTTCATCAAAACAGTGCTTATAGATAGAAACTATCAATTAAACGTAACTTAAAAGTCATCAATACAAGTAAATAAAAGAAATTGGTAAGTAATATAAAAAAAAAATAGTTTTACATTGATGAGAAATAATTAATTAGTTCGTTTTTTACGCAGTCGGGTTTTTTGATTTTTTAAATTTAATTTTTACTTGTTTCTTAATAATTTCTTAATATTGTTAGATGCAAGATATATGTTTAATGGTGATACATCTAGCCGAGAGTTTAATTTTAGATTATTTTCATTTGTCATTAGATTATTCTTTATCATTAATGATGGAAATAATAATCATTATTTCCATTGCATTAATTTTCACTATTTTGACATTTATTTAAATTATTTTTAAATGATCTTAATTTTAAAAGATGTATTAGCAAAATGTTTTATTATATTGTTGTATATTTTTTCCATTTATTTAAATTATTTTAAAATGATCTTAATTTTAAAAATGTATTAGCAAAATGTTTTATTATATTGTTTATATTTTTTCCATTTATTTAAATTATTTTAAAATGATTTAGTTAAAAAAATACAGATACTTAATTATGTTAAATATTATTTAATACTATTACAGTTTTATTATTTTCTTTGCACCACATTAAACATTAATCAACTAAAATTAATTTTAAATTATATGTTTTTCTTAAACAGGTTTTTTTAGTTCGAACTAGATTAATCAAAATAATACAATATTTTGCAAAATTAAAACTGTTTATAAAACATGTGACTTTAATTGCTTGTTATTTGAAAAGTAAGGTCACACAAATTGATGATAATGAAACAAAAGATATTTAAAAATATTAAAGAATTTTATTGGAATGTATAAATTGTTTGTAAGGTTTAAAAACAAAAAGTTGCCAATATATTGAAAGTTTATTTTTTTTGTCAAATGGAATGATTGAGAGAATAGTTATTAAATGAAAAATATTACCCTAAAATATTCTGAAATTAACCTTTTTATTTGATTTTGCTTGTTCCCAACAGTGTAATGAAATGTACTATATAATATCTATCTCTATCTCCTCTATCTCTAAAAACATCCAACCTGTTTTAAATCAAAACTTTTATTAAGCTTTTGTGAAAAAGAAAAGCGGACGGAGGGAGGGAAAGGAAAAGAAGAGTATTTCTTTTAATAATATTCATAATTGTTGTAATATTTGTAGGTTAATATAAAAATAATTATACATTTTTCAGTACCAGTTCTAAAAAAAAAAAAAAAAAAAAAAGAAAGTATATTTCTGCTGTGTAACAATACCCTGTTCATTCTTTACCTTGTTTATCAAACCTCATTGCTGAATGGATAAGATCCCAGACTCAAAACAGGGAAAAAGATAAACAACAAGTTGAGGGTTCTATCCTCGGCGAAGGAAGTGAGGTTCCGTGTCACTTAATGATCTTTTTTGTTTTACTTTTTTAATTTCGTATTTATACTAATAATTTTCTTTTAATTGTAAGATATTGTGTGTATATATCATCTAATTTTATTTATTTATTTATTTTTG
Source organism: Maratus speciosus (assembly GCA_963932465.1). Taxonomy (NCBI): domain Eukaryota; kingdom Metazoa; phylum Arthropoda; class Arachnida; order Araneae; family Salticidae; genus Maratus; species Maratus speciosus. The sequence goes on along the minus strand of OZ010787.1, from coordinate 142,691,385 downwards.
TATTTTGCAGCACAAAATGCACTTTTGCTTCTAATTTCTTAACTAAGGAACATATCTATTCCAGTCGGGAAAAAAAAATTACAGCATTAATGATAATTTTTTCAACCTGATTTAGAAATATACATTTATCTTTTCTAAATATAATGAAAAAAAACCACCTTTTTAATTCAAGCAGTTATTTCTAATCCAAAAAAAGGAAAGAAAAAAATAGATAAATAACAGGAACATATTCTACAGTGAAGCATAAATGTATGATTCTGCCGACCAGTACTTTTTGTTCAACTAGAATGGGTGACTTAGTGTTAATAAATTAAATCCAAGTATCCTGGCGAACTCACCAAGAAATTTACCCCATAGTGCAACTTTGCTGTACTGCATCATTTTTGTTGAATGTTACATTATGTCTACGGAAGCTTCGCTTCTTTTTACTCTACATTCTTTGGTTAAACTATCTCTAAATCTGTTAGGGAGTATGATATGAGCAGTTATGATGATTTTGTATTCCTCCATTCATTTATAAACAATTGTAATATTCATGACTAATGCTTTGATTATTATGAATTTATCTGAAAATGACAAAGAGTTCATAACTGTTTAAAAAATTCAACTTTTTAAGCATAATTAACTATTTTAATATATCCACATAAATGACGATCAATACCTGAATAAATGTGAAAGTCTGATTGCATCTAAAGACAAATTTATTGTAGAAAGTCTGTTATTTATTTCAAAAATGGATTGCATGAAAGACAGATAAAAGCTGTACTGACTGATAAAGAGTTATATAGCTTATTTTATATTTTACAATTCGCAAAAATTAATAAAATCAGATTTTTCTTATCTACCTATAACCCTAGCAAGTATTACAAACTCTTTGTGTATTCATGACTAAATATGTCTATAGACTATTCAATAAGTTTTTTTAAAAAAAGTACACCCAAGAAGGGTTTTTCACGTATTAACATTACTCACATAGAGAAATAGAACCCATTAGACATCTAATTTTTAATAATAAATATTACATATTTTTTGTACTTTGTGAGGATTAGTGTAATGATCTGTTTTTCGAATGTCTATAAATAAAATGTTACTTAAGGAGTCGAAGTTAATATATCTCAGTTTAGATTTAAAGCAACTTATTATTATTAATTTTTTTAATTTGGAAACAAACATTTGCGTTGATGTTCACACTGAAGCTTTACATTTATTCCATATAAAACTGATGAACTGTTTTTACGAATGAAACAAATTAAAAGTTCTAAATGATATAATAATAAATAATTTTATAATAGTATTAATGTAGCTTGATAAAACACAGGATTACTATTTTTTTTTTCGTTTATTTATGGTTCAACTAAATAAATGCTTAAATTGAATTTTATGTTAGATTCTTGTTTCATTAACAAATATCTCAATGCGATCCAATCATTATAACATTGAACATTTTATTATCATAATAAATAAATCTGTATCTGATAATTGCTTTAATAAACTTTAAAAAATATATCAAGAATTTTTTTTTCATTTTTTCTTTTTATTAGAAAATTTTAATTGCATGTAAAATTTATATACTGAATTATTAAAACTTAAAATTTTTGTCATGGTGAAATTATGTAATTTCAAAGCTGATATAAATTTTAAGAATTTTTTGATTCAAATTAGGGCTAACCTGTTATCTAATATTTAAAATAAAACTTTTTCTTTTTGACTTTGTTTTTATTTAAAATTTAAGTGGCATGTTATAAGGTATATTTATTAAGGTAATATATGTGAGACTTAAGATTTTTTTTAAGTAGTAAAAAATATTCTTTTCCCAACTTAAGGCTGTTCTCAACTGTTCTTCTCAACAAGCGCAAAACATTTTGACACATTTACAAATTTATTTTTTATTGGTAAGATATAGAATTGGAAAGTCTGACCATGGAAGCAATTTGGAATTGAGCTGTGTTTTCCATTTTTTTATACATAAATTACCTGTTGAGTTATAAGCGATTTTGATCACATGACAAACACGTTTTTCATCCTTTCTTGAGTGGGTTTTCTCCTTTCGCACTGTAATTTGTTTTAAAATGCCCACTTTGACACTATTTTCTGAAAGATCTATTGAGTTTGCAAAAAAAAAAAACGGAAAAAACAGCTCGATAACATAGTTTCTGAACAACACCTACTAGTTTCATGCATTTCTGATCAAAAATAAATTAAAACTTATGTCAGAAAATTGCCCTTTAAGATTTGAGAACAACCTTAATGTAACCTCTGTATGTTATTTCTTCATCTAACCTCCATAATTTACGTTACACTCTCTCTCTCACACACACATACATATATTCCATAACAATAGATTCTAATTGGAGAAAAATCTTTGATGTATGATTATGCTCTACTTGGATTTTGTTTGACAGTAGAATGCAGTTGCACAGTGCTTATTTGCATTAGTTAGTGTGTCTTAAAAAAATGAGGAAAAATTTTACAATTCCTCATCAGTTTTTGCGTAGAGATTAAAAATGAGTGATGGTTATTCATTGGAATTTTTGTTTAGTACAGCATTTCTCAAGCTGTGGTCTGCAGACCACCAGTGGTCCTTGAGCCCTGCCCTTGTGATCGTCACAAATTTCCAAGAATAACAAAAAAAAAGAAATTCAGATTGTGTATCACAACACACTATAGCTGAAATTTTTTAAGTTTGTAAATTACGCATGGCATGAGTACATGACATCTGCCATTACACATACACATGGCAGGTGTTCCGCAGACTATTCTGACATTTAAAAGTGGCCCTCACATTTGAAAAAGTTTGAGAAACTTTGGTTTACTATATTTCCTGATTTCTGAAAATATTTAAAGACCCTACAGTCTGTCTTTTGTGATTTAGTTTTAATTTAAATATTTACTAGAATTTCTGCGTTAAACATACAATTTAACAATAAATTTAATTAAATAGTAAAATATTCTAACCAGAACACATTCTTTCTTCTTGATGTAATTATCAGGGTTTCTTAAGTATGGTTAAAAACACCTTGAAAAAATGCATATTTATAATCGTAAAATGTTAAAGAGAAAATTACAAAAAAAAAAAAAAAAGATCTTGAATGTCCAGAGGAATAATTTCGCTTTAGAGAAGGTGTCGGATAAATCATGTAATTTTTATTTATAGAAGATTCAACTGTTTGAAATATATGCACATTAATCTTCATATTTCTTTTTCCATGTGTATTTATGGTATATTATATAATACAAGCAATTGTGTGTGTGAATTTTATCTAAAAAAAACCTCTAATGATTTAGACTAAATTTTGTGTCCTACCATTTTGGGTTATGAGACGATCATTGGGCTAGGTCGCATGTTCGAGAAAATTCGATTTGTAGGTCATTTTGGTGTCTCTACTGACCAATGCATTGCAGTGAGAATGAAGTTTGAACAGTTATTAAGTAGTACAGTTGGCAGTAAACAAACTCGCAAAGTTGTCAATATTTCACCAAATTTGGTAAAATATTGATGAGATTTGTGAGGGGAAATTGACTTTCAAGATTATCAATGTCAAAACACATGCTATCTGCCAAATGAAAGAATGTCGCCAAATTTGGTGATAGTTGGTGACATTTGGTAAAAAAAATAGTTTTCAGAATCTGAAGGAAATTTCTAGAAATTCCCAGTAGGAGCCAAGATATATGATTCAACCAAGCAAAGTCTATTTGACTAAATGATTTTCTCTAAATTTTGTCTCCTATGATTTTGGGGTAGGAGAAGACCATTGGCTAGATCACTTGTTCGAGAAAATTCAATTAGGGGATCATTTTGGGTTCAGTATGGGTCAATGCTTGTCATGCAATGAAGGTTGAAACAGTTATTAAGTTGTTGAATAGTTGACAGTAAAGGAATTTGAAAAGTTGACAACATTTCTCCAAATTTGGTGAAATATTGGTGACACTGGTGAGATTTAGTGGGAAAATTCACTTTCTAGGTTACCAATACCAAAACCTGGTGCCAAATGACAGAATGTTGCCAAGTTTGCAACTTTTCGCCAAATTTTGGCAAAAAAAAATCGATTTTATTATCTGAAGGAATCGCCTAGAACCTTCCTATAGGAGCCAAGATACATAATTCAACCAAACAGAGTCCATAGAATGTTTTTAATGTAAACTGAGCGTAGCTTGGTCTTTCCATCTGGTGATGTCAATAAAAGATAAAATAAATGAAGTATATAATATGTTTTCGAAAAATGTTTATCAGTAAAACCTGCCTCAAATTTTCATTTAAAAGTAATTTTGCTCTAATTGTCAGTTATGATGCATTATGCTTTATTCTAAAATATAATAATTTCAAATTAACCTGTTCATTTTGGCTGGTTCAGTACAGTAGTACCCAAAACATTTTCTTGACCAAATCACGGCTTTGCTGCAACTTCTGTACCATAGCTCTCTATCCCTTCCTGAAAACCAGTGTCATCAATCACTTAACATTTACCAACCAATCTCTATTGTTGGTCACTGAAACACCTCCCTACTTACACAAAGATGCAAACTTTTTTCCTTTGGCAATAGGAATATATAACTATTTACTTGTTGGTGATTTATTGGATCTTTCTTTTATGTGTCACTGTTCAACTTTCTTATTTCTTTCTCATTTCCTTTCAGTTTTGACTAGTGTCTGACTGCATTTTTTTTTTTTTTACCATGGCTCTAAGAAGATTTAAGGTTTTTTCTTAGAGTGAGATTGAAAAACTCATGAATGATTTCTGAAAATTATGCTGGTAGCGATTCAGACTGCAAAAATTATAGTGATATGTCATTGAATTGTCAAGTTGATGAAAGCAGTAATGCAGTTATAAACAATGACCCCCCCCCCCCCAAAGGATATTTGAATCGAAAGTTCCTGAAGAGCAAGATTTGATAAATATTCTAGATTTCACAGGAAAGCATGGAATAAAAATAGATATGGATATGGAAGGACAAGATCTGTATGACTCTTTTAAAGTTTTATTTTCTAAAGAAATCTTGGAATTAATATATGTAGAAACAAACAGATGTGCAGAACATTTATTATAACTGAGCCCCAACGATTCTGACGAAAGGAAGCATTTACCTGAGTGGGTAAAATCAACTCCTTGTGAGATTGAGGAATTTCTACGTACAATTTTGTTCATGGTACTTATAGAAAAGGACTCCAAGATTATTGGTCAACAAATGAACTTATTGAAACACCAATTTTTCAGAAAATAATGCCTAGAGACTGATATTTTGCAAATTTGAAGTTTCTATATTTCTCAAACAATAATGCAAAACTTAAGATTCCCCAGAATATGATAGACTTTGAAAGATAATAAAGTTATTTGAAATGCTGAATGAAACATTTAAAAAAGTATATGACCCAGTAGTGCACTTTCCCTGGATGAGATTATAAAATTTAAGGGTCGCGTTGCTTTTATGCAATGTATGCCTAGAAAAAGAAAGCAATGGGGAATAAAGCTATACAAAATTGCTTACAAAACTGGATATACATATGACATGCGGGTATATTTAGGAAAAGATAAAACTGAAAATGTTTCAGCATTGTACAATGGTGTAAAGGCAATGACAGAATGTGTAAAGGGCCATAAATTGTATATGGATATTTTTTCTTCTTCCCCTGATTTGTTTCATGATCTATTGAATATGAAACAGATTAATTCATGTGGAACTGTTCAGTTTAATAATAAAAAAATTCCCAAAGACTATGTCAGGTCAATATAAAAGAAAGAGAGATTTGCATAGACAAGGCCTGACTGCACTTCGGTGAAAGGATAAGAGAGATGTCTAAAGTAGTATGCCTCAGCATTCAAAACAACAAAATTCAAGTTATTCTAATGACATGAAAAAGCGCCTCCATTCATAGCTGATTACTTTGAGAACATAGGATGCGTAGACCTAAGTGACTGGATGACAACAAATTACTCTTTCCAAACTAAAGCTGTTAAGTGGACGAAAAAACTATTTTTTCATTTATTTGACATGTCAGGTAGATTTCCAATTATCTTTAATCTGAAGTCTAATTAAAAAAACTGAAGTTGAAAATCCCAAGACTACTATACTACATCAACACCAATTGAACACTGGCCACTAAATGAAAAAAAAAGAGAAGGTGTGTCGTTTGCTACAAAAATGGCTTGCAAAGGCAGTCAACAGTTGTTTGTAAAACATGTGATGTTGCTCTATACAGGGTTGGCAAGTTTCTTCCACAGTGGAAAAAACCGCGAAAAAAAACATGGAAGAAACCGGCCAGAAGAAATAGGTTTCTTCCAAGTGGAAGAAATGGAAGAAACTGTTATTGTTTAAGAATTTACCATATAACTTTCAATTTTGTAAGATACAATAAATGCATTCTTCCTATAACCTTAGGTAAATTAATTCCATTAGATCTATACAGATTTAATTATTTATATATACTAAATTAATAATTAGGAGAGACTGGGGTACAGTGGTCCACTTTTGCAGTTAACATTTTTTTTCTCTTTAACGGAGAGACCAATCTACCTGAAAATATTTTTGAATATTCTTTAAACCTTTCTACATACCTCATAATTTTCACAGAACATAGTTCCAATACATTTTTCAATATATATATATATATACACACATAAATTGGACCAATGTGCCTCGGAAGCGGGATACACTGGTTCACCCACTGGGGCACAGTGGTCAACTATTAGTTATTGTTTAAAAACAATATAAATCTATTTATAATTAATCTAATTCTTTTTTTATTTCCCCATTACCTCCAAAATAATATAGTAATTCAAATTTGCAAGTAGCATTTTGAAACATAAAACTAAAGAATTATCAAAAAAATTATTATATTTTGAAAATAACAATATAAGATACAGGAGTGATTGCAAATAAGTTATTAAGTACAAAAAAATCCTCAAGCGTTAAGACAAACATGATGATGAAAAATTTATTAGAAGCTCAAAATTGTCAGGATAAAATAGTTCATTATGAGCTAACCATGTGCTCTGAAACTATAAATAACCAATCCAGTGAGGTCATCTATTACTTATTAAGCTACAGTTATATTTTTCAAAGGGCAGTAAATACAAAACAAAATATTTCTTACTATGTTAACTCTACAATGCATGATTTTCATTTCTCTTCTTCTCCCCCCCCCCCCAAAAAAAAAAAACTGCTATATTGATCAAGAAAACTTATTTTAAAAATCACACGTGAACTGTTATCCATAATTTAGGAGAAAACTAAAGTGTCATATGGCTACATTATAATCTGAACAACATATAACATGAAATTTAAAGTGTGCCAGATGGCTACTCTATGCATTGTAGGGTTAAATAAATTGTCATTTGTCTTTGTTTACTTTATTTTTTAGTCTAATAACTATTTTAAAACAATATTTCTTTATAGAGAATAAGCAATTATTAAATATTTGGAAAATTCTTCAATACAGGAGCAGTATTGATTGCGGACCACTGTACCCCAGCAGTGGCGGTCCACTGTGCCCCACGTTGAAGTTCTATACATACTCATAAAAAATTATTTGAAGTTTTTTTTAAGCATATAAACTTTTAAATTAAATAAAGACCAGTGTTTTACCTTTTCAAAAAAGTTGTTTTATCTTATTTATCCATAACCTTTAATTACTCAATAAAGAAAAGTATGATGATGAAAAATTTTACTTTTAGGAGCTCAAAACAACCAGTCAGGATAAGAGTTCATTCTGAGCTAACGATGTATTCTGAACACTATAAGTAATCAATCCAGTTCTCTTTTCAATTAGCCTAAAAGAAAAGCTTTAAAAATATGTAAAATATAAGGGGTGGTCCATTGTGTACTTAGGTGCACTGTACCCTGCTCTCCCCTACATCAGTTTTTTAGGCAAGACCATCTGTCTAAAGATCTTCAGCCATTGAATAAAAGAATATGAATAAAAGAATCAATGAATAAAAGAAATTTTATCCAAAATACACAAAATCTTTTAAATATTATCCATTACAATTTAACCAGCATATTTTTTAAATTTTTGAAACTAGTTGAAATTGTACAGATCTTTTGCCAACAGTAGAATGGAAAGTCATTTAAATAAAAGACAGTGCTTTTAATTTACATCAATTTTATTAAAGTAAGTCATATGCAATAATTACTATATTAAAAAAATTCATTTAAAATCCTCACTTTCCTTACTCCAATGCAGCATAGTATAACAAAAAACTTTTTTAGCAGTAGGATACTGCAATCAGTTTCCCAACTTAAAATGGATGAAAGCAAAGGATGAAAAAAATTCTTTCAATTTCTACAGAACTTCAGGAGAGTTTAAGAGCATTTCGAGATATCCATAGATACTTTTAGAACCTTAGTCTTTTAAAATCAGCATTGAGATATGCATGCTAGATGCTAATTATAAATTTGTTTATTTACTGTGTTGCACAGTTTAAAATGATGTATTTTTGTATGAAAATAATGTTACTTTTATATGAAAAATAAAAATCTTGTAGGTAGTTTTTTTTTTATATAAATAGTATAATTAATTTTAAAAAAAATCTCTTTACCTATAAAGTTGTAAAATCCATCACCAATAAATGTTTGCTGAATCAGAAGTTTGTTATTAAAAAATAACTTATTTTTCCAAAAAGAATATTTTTAATATTAATTAAATTTTTCAATTTAGATTTCATATAATTATACATTGAGTTTAATTCTTTTACATAGTTAATATACTTTAATTTTGAGCGTCTGTTTTGTTTTCTTCCGATTTCTTCCATTTCTTCCAGTTTCTTCCACTGTCTTGGAAGAAACTGGTTTCTTTCGAAAGAAACCCAACCCTGCGTCTATGTGTTGATAAAAATTGCTTTTCAGAGTATCATGCATCACCTGTCTTTAAGAAATGTAATGACATTGTTGCTCTCATCAGACATTTCAGAAGTTTTAATAAAAGGAAAAAAACAGAAAAGAAAAAGAAAGAAACTGCATAAAAACAAATCATCATGGCACCCATAAGAGCACACACGCATTTAAATATGTGACCATAAAGTGAAACGCCATATGTTTGACTGACATATAGAGATAAATTCTGAGCAAATTTACCATGGAAAAAGTAACAAGATAGAATTTCTGAAAAAATATTGTGATGAGCAACCCAAGCCCTCCTTCTCCTTCTTCAATCATATAGCCTATTGCTTTTTCCTGCTCTTTTATGATCTTTTCACACTGGCAAGCCTCGTAAATCAGCTTCAAATGCCATATTCGACAATATTCTTTGAAAGATACTTTGCCTTTATTGGAAAAAAGGAAACACTATTCGATTCTTCGGTAACTGAATAAAAATTTCTGCAAATTGAACACATTTATGAAAGAAACTCACTTGATAAATATATAAAAGAGTAACGAGATAGAATTTCAGGAAAAAGAAAGAATTAAGCAACTACCCCTCCCCTTTCCCCTTCATCAATCATATAGCTTTTTCATTTTCCTGCTCTTATACAGGGGTGATTGTGTTCAGGGGTTTATGAGATCGTTATGTTTAGTGGAAAAGTCGGAAATTAAAAAATATCGTGAATTTCGACAAATGGTCACCGAAAAAAATCAATTCCTTAATCGTTCTCTGTAAAAAATCGACAATTTCGTCAAAGGATTGCGAAAAAAAAAAAACGTGAATTTCGTCAAAGAATCTCGAAATAAACACATTTCGTCAAATGATGGCAAAATAAACAGAAAATTCGTCAAAGGATCGCGAAAAAACAAGATTTTCGTCAAAAGATTGCAGGAAAAATGCAATTTTTTTGTTAAAAGATCACGTGAAAACTGAAATATCGTCAAAAGATCACTGGAAAAACGCAAATTTCGTTAAAGGGTCACGGAAAAAAACATTAATTTCTTTAAAGAATCGTGGAAAAAACGTGAATTTCATCAAAGGACCGCAGAAAAAACACATAATTTTAACCGGAAATGATATTCCCCATCCCGGAATCGCGGGGAAAACTCTATTTTCGTCAAAGGATCGTGAGAAAAACGGGAATATCGTCAAAGGATCACGAAAAAAGCACAAATTTCGTTAAAAGAATCGCAGAAAAAACATGAATTTCTTTAAAGAATCGCGAAAAAATGCAAATTTCACCAAAGGATCAGGGAAAAAACGGGAATTTTGTCAAAGAATCTCGAAATAAAACAAATTTTTGCCTAATATGATTGCAAAATAAATACAAATTTCGTCAAAGGATCACAAAAAAAAGCATAAAATTCGCAAAGGATCGCGAAAAAAACAAGATTTTTGTCAAAAAATCACAGGAAAAAGTGCGATTTTCCTCCAAAGATCGCAGAAAAATGGAAATCTCGTCAAAGAATTGCATTAAAACGCAAATTTTATTAAAGGATCACGAAAAAAAAAACCCAATTTCTTTAAAGAATCACAAAAAAAATGTGAATTTCGTCAAACGATCGCAGGAAAAGCGCATAATTAAAACCGCGAGGGATTTTCCCCCTCCGGAATTACGGGAAAAACGAGATTTTTCGTTAAGGGATCGCTGGAAAAACAGATATCATCAAAGGGTCGCTGGAAAAACAGAAATATCATCAAAGGGTTGCTGGAAAAATGGAAATATCGTCAAAGAACTGTTGGAAAAACGGAAATATCGTCAAAGGATCGCTGAAAAAAACGCAAATTTTGTTAAAGGATCACAGGGAAAAAACATGAATTTCTTTAAAGAATCGCGAAAAAACAAATTTCGCTGAAAGATCACGAATTTCGGGAAAGGGTCGCATAAAAAAACACAGAACCAGGAGTGATTCCCTCCCCTTCCTCTACTGTAACCTTTCAGAATCATCCCTGGTATTGTGTCATCCAACTCAATCTCAGTACAAATATGTTCAGAATTGCATATCTGTAATGTGTAATACCCAGGAAGAAAGCAGGATAAGAAATTTACCTTGTGTGCAAAGCTAAAAAAACAAAGAAAATTTCTATTTTTATTTATTCATTTTTTTTTCTTTTTTTCTCCAATCCTTATCCACTTAGAAGTAAAACTGGATTGGTTTTGACATTTTTTTACTATTTTCAAATAACTAGGTGTATTGACTTGTAAATATTAAGAAACCCACTCTTAACACATAATTTGTACTTGTTTCATGAGTATTTGGAATAAATTTATTTACTGATTATAGAATTCGAACTTTGCATAGTTAGCAAGATAAACTGCACTCTCCATTTGATGAAGTTATTTAGCTTTCAGTGAAATTAATGTAAGTTTATCAAATTATGCGTTTCTGCAATTGTATATTTCAAACAGCAGAAATATGTCATTTGATTGTCATGATGTTGCAGCATCAGTTGTTATGTAAATTGATTATTGGTATATTTTGCATCGATAATTTTCAGGGTTTTTCACTTTGTATCAATTAATTTTCAGGTTTTTTCACTTTGTATCAATTAATTTTCAGGGTTTTTCACTCTGAGTCACAATTACCCCTGCTTATATGACAACCTCTTCCTGCTGTTCAGCATCATAAATTGGCTTAAAATGCCATATTTGACAATATTGTTTGAAAGATACTTTGCCTTTATTAGAAAAAACAAAACTATACTTTGCCTTTATTAGAAAAAACAAAATGTTATTAGATTCCTTTGTATCAGAATAGAAATTCCTTCAAATTGAATGCATTTATGGAAAAAATACACTATGTAAATATCTAATATAGTAACAAGATAGAATTTTCGAAAAAAATAGAGAGATAAACAACCTCTCCCCCTCCCCTACTGCAATCATATATCGTTTTAAGTTTTTCTTGAAATGTTGATTATGCTGTCTTATGATGACCGTTTCCCACTGCCGAGTCTCAGAAATAAAGTAAGATCAAACTGAATAGTAAAAAATAATGCTAATGTGACTACCATAAACAATAGCTGCTAGTTTGTGTGTATGCTTGGAAGAAATGCTTTGGTTTGATGCGGTGAGCTGCATCCTTTTTGACGTGTGCTGTTGTGTGTCTGACCCAGCAGGTCTTTGCACTCTCAGAATGGCAATTCATTTTTACACTTGTTCTACAATACCCATGAATTAGAATACTATACTGAGCAAAAAGCATTTTTGTAGGCATTTTCCATAGATGGAAACTGTGAGCCGAAATTTTTTTCTTTCTAGTATCATTTAGTTAAATGTGTGACATAATGGTAGTGTGTTCTTTATTTGCGTTACGTGTTTGAATAATATGAGAAATATTAATACTTTTTATAGTCTTCTTTTATAAGTAAAGATCTTGTAAACCTGCGAAGGCAGGTTTAAAGGTGTTGTGAAGTAATGTCAAAACATCAAAAGTCTTTTCTGTGAAACGAATAATCTGATTTTTATTTTTTTTTAGTTCATTAAATTCATGCAAATTCCAGTTTTCTTTATATTTATAAGAATATATTTTTGAGGGGAATTTCCTAATTCAGCTGTGTTGTGTATTATATGGTATATGTAAAAGTTTTTAAAAATGAAAAAACACCATTTGAAAGTACATTTCCCTTTTCAATATTATGGAGACATAAATAAAGCTTTAATGTAACTGGTATTGTCATGTCTGGTATTTTTTATACTTTTTTTTATTAATATAAGCAATGTTTGTAAAATTGTTCCATTTGAATATTAATTGTTTTTCTTTTTTTTTTCTAGGTCTTTGCCTTCAGCTGAGGTAAGAGTCTTGTATCTCTTTTTATTTTAGTTGTTTGTAGTTTTATATTCAATCATTCATATCTGCACTCCATTAATATCTGTATACTTACTAAAATCATGGGATAAATTTAAAAATAATTTAAAGAAATAATCTTAAATTAATGTGGTATTATTTGTTTATATTCAGCAATGTCAGTGCATATTTTCATCAGTTTTATAAATGAATAAAATTCATAGTATCATGAGAATACAGGGTGTCCCAAAAGTCTCTGTGCAACTTAACCTATGTACTTTTAATATAATGTGTGTTAATGAGATTTTATTGCATAGTTTAAGTAACAGTTGTTTCTAATATCCTATGTTTATTTGAGAACATTTGCATCAATATTGATAGCTATTTAAGGGTCTAAGACAAAATACAGACTATGGAAGTTAATCTTTTCTGGAAATATCTTTATTTACATAACCTATATCATGCATTAAAGTTATCTTACATTGTGCTACATCATAGGGGAGAAAATGCATGAAAATCACATTGAAGCAAAATGTGAGTAGAATTTAAATTTCCTATACTTCCTCTAAGTTGGGATATATGTCTTGAAAAATATAATAATAATGAGTTCATTCAATTTGTTTTTAGTTTAACAGAAACTATACTGTGTTGTTTACATACATAGCTTGTCTGTCCTAAAAAAAAGAAAATGTTAAACGAAATAAAAGCTGTAAAATTAAATTGTTACCTGACTGTGTCAGTCATGTTAAAAATATAATGGAAAGTTTATTGAAAAATCATATATTAAAACACAAAGGTAAATTTTAAAACAGAAATGGATAGATTCTGCACATGTAAAAAATTAAATTCAAAACATATTCAGTTTTAGAGTAAAGTTGAACAAGGTCAGGATATTGAGTGGTCTTAGGTGCTGGATTTAAGGGGACAGTTTACCATTTCAACAATTTTGTTTATTTTTTAAAATATGGTTCAATCTGACTGCATTTCAATGTTCAACTTAGTACATTTTGAAAAAAAAAATTACTGTATATTTAATTAAAGTTATTAAAAAATTTGAATTTTTTTAAATCCCTTACTACTTTTTTAAATTTTGATATTTTTGCCCAATTTTTTTTAAAGATTTTCAAATGTGTATTACACAAGACTGTACATGGATTTTTAGATACAACTAATATTACATTTAATATAACTTTTTTACTGATATATATAGTGTAAAACTATGAAATCTAACACACCTTGATATATATATTTTTTTTAACAACAAAATAACCTGAAGGCTAATTCTATGTGCAGATTTATCACACATATATTAAAGAACATGTGCAAAAAAGTGTCTATTTCAAATACAAAAAAGCCTTAGCATTTTTAAAACCTGAAAGTGAAGAAAATATGAACATGGAAAAAACTCCTTTTAAAGTTGTAATTTGCGTGGGTAATTACACTGATTGTATTAACAAAATTTACAGTATCTTGCAATATAATTTCAGTATGAGTAAAAATGAGGTGTCAAAATATTCATAATTAAACAGGCTTTTATTTAATATTTAAAACAAAAATCTTTTTTTGTATCAATTTTGAGGTAAACTTGTCTCCTTAAGCTGTGGTTCATGGAAAAGAGTGTCGGTTTGATCTCCACTCCTGACAAGTAAAAATACTATAGTCTGTGGCTGCAAATTTAGATTTTTATAGCTGATTCGATTAGTCTCACCGAGCTTAGTAATTTTATACCTTGCATATCAGCTATTGAGTTTCGATAATGACAGGGAGGCGGTCAAAGTTCAAAATTTTGTTCATTGGAAAACAGATGCCTTCAAAGAAATAAGTGTGATTTAAGTTTTCTAATTGTTTTTACAGTGCCATACATTGCCAATGACTACTATAAGATTATATTATTGATGCTATTATAAGAAAATAAAGGCGAAAACTACATCACCCCTTCAGACTACTGTTTTAACTCTTTGCATTCGTATGTCCAGTCTGACTGGGCATCACTTTTCATTGCAAAATTTGTTTTTGGAACCAGTAATAAAGGAAAATAAAATTTGCCTTAATTAATTAAAGCATTTTTGAAATTGTGTACTTGAAGGAAACTTCTTTTAAAAAAGTGGTGTCAACCGAACAACATTTGTGTAAGAGACGCCCAGGTTGAAAGTGTTAAAATTCAAGAAGGAATGCATTGTCGAGTCAGCTGAAAAAGTCATTGCTCATTGTGCGCACTGTGAGAAATATTTTTGTTTTACTTACTTCTTTGGAATGAACAGTGTGTCAAAAATTGACTATCATCAATGCATGTCAGTGTAAGAACCATAAATAAATTTAAATCTTACTTATTTATTTGATGGCAACTGGTTTTCAATGAACGAAATTTTAAACTTTGACCCAGTCTCCTGTCATTATTAGAACTCAATAGCCAATATGCGAGGTAGCAAATTACTTATCTTGATGAGACGAATCGAATAAGCTATAAAAATCGAAATTTGCCGCCACAGACTAATAGTGCCTTTACTTGTGAGAGAATGATTTCTGTAGTATTTTTGCTGATAATTCATTTCAATAATGTCATATTTTATTTCAAGTTATACAATTTGTATTTTTGTTATTTGAATGCTTTATAATAATTATTAAATAAAATTTAACATTTAACAATATTTTTTTACCGTATATACTCGCGTATAAGTCGACCCCCTAACTTTCGAATGCAAATTCTGGAAAAAATCAAAAACCCGCGTATAAGTCGACCCCCTAACTGCTTGCATTTTGCACAAAATCAAACCAAAGATTTCACTTGCCAAAGCAAAAAGGTAGTAAGTTAACAAAAACAAATCGTTGAATTTTTTAAAAATGATAAATTATTATTATTTGTATATTTTGTATATTATTTTTCTATTCATACACATAAAATGCCATATTTTTGCAGTATTCGAAGTTTTTGTTTTTGCTTTAACTGACTCGCGTATAAGTCGACCTCCCAAATTTGCTTACCGAAAATTGTCAGAAATTCCTCGACTTATACGCGAGTATATACGGTAATTACTAATTTTGCATTAAAAATATTTTCATTAAAAGATTTTGCCTATAATTATCAATTAAATGAATTTGTTGGACCATTTTCAAGAAGATATATTCTAAAAAAAAGTATGTGATAATTTTCCATAATACAAAGAAGAAAAACAGAAAGGAAGAAAAATATTAATTTACGAACTATAAAAAAACTATCTTAACATATGTGGTTTAATAATTAAATAATGTATGAAAATGTAAAATAAAATTCAAGTAATTGAAAGATATATATTATAAATTGTTTGCTGCAAACAGCTATTTTATGTTCAAGATTTTAGAGTCAGACTGATAAAAATAAAATTAATGAAAAATGTTAAAAGTTGCATAATTAAAAAATCTTTTAAAGTACAATAAATATTGACATATGTAACAATAAATATTGAAAAAATAACAATATTTATTGTTATTTTTTCAAAAAATTAAGACTGTATTAAATAAAAATAAATGCTCTGTCCATTCAATTAATATATTTAGTTAAACTCCTGCTAAAAAGCAAGCATAATAGTTTTTTAATTAGAAGCTTAAAATTCTTTTACCTCATTAATTGAGTAGGTAGGACTGACAGTACTATAAGCAATACAACACAGCAATTCATCAGGTTTTCTATACTTAATTTTTAAAAAAACTAAAATTTTTTACTATCAAATTGTCCGACTACTCGTGTTGGTTCTTAGTTTATTTTTTACTTTTTTACTTTATTTCCCAGGCTCGTGAGTCGGATGTGTAAAATAAATAAGTTCTGAGAACATTGGGGCTGACATACTAATTTATTAATTAATCAAATGATAAAGCATTAACATCATGCCTAGAGTAAATTTTCCCTAGGTATATAAATATTAATAATAAGCAATACATAGAACATTGGTATAAATTATAGCTTGAACTTTCATAGGGACTCTAAGGATGCCTGACTCATGTTTGTTTACAAAATACAACTTCACTATAAGTTATTGATTGCCCGAAAGAACGATAGATTAATCCCACTCACCTCTTAATTCCTGAGAAGCATCGCTTATTCCTTCCATTATCCATGTTTTGCACCATCACATCACTAAAACTATTTATTTACACCATGCGGCCGCTTATGAGCAAACCCGCATTGTTTTACATAAGCCGGGAGAATACAAAGATTTCTCCCTTCTTAAAGGGCACAAGTTAGTTTCTCTCAGATCTAAAACTTCATCTCCCGGAAAGGGATGTTTCTTCTCCAAAATCTAAATTCCTTCTCTTACTCTCTCACCCTCCTCAATTCCTATCTTCCTTATTTTTTGTAAGCTTAAACCCCTCCTAAAAATCATTTCATCCTATCAAAATTTCTAAGGGGCGAGATTTTTCTTAATCAAACCACTGACGCTTAGGTGGTTTTGAAAGACTTTCTTTTAATATATCAAATGAATTTTGCGCCTCATCAGACCAACGGAATTTGGAATTCTTTCTCGTTAAGTTAGTTAAAGGGGCTGATATCTGTGAAAAATTTCTAATGAATTTTCTATAGTAGCCAACTAGTCCGATAAATCTTCATATTTTTCTGACAGTGTTTGGGACAGGGAATTGTTTTATTTTAACATTATGTTCAATTGGACGAATTCCTTGTTCATTTAAACGATGCCCTAAAAATTCAATTTCTGGTAGACAAAAGGAACATTTTTCTGGATTTATTGTTATTCCAAAACTTCGAAATCTCTCGAAAAGTTGTCTTAATTTATCTATCATTTGGTCTACATCTTGAGAACCGATTGCATAATCATCAATAAAATTTGAAATTTTTAGCGCAGATAATGGGGCTAGTATTTGATCAGCTAATTGACACATGGTCCCACTCGAAGCATTTAATCCTTGCGGTGTACATACATACCGAAAGTTGCCTTTAGGACTGCTAAACGTAGTAAAATCCCTATCTTCTGGTTTCAAAGGAATTTGCCAAAAACTGGAATTGAGATCTAAAGTGGTGAAAATTTTATTACCTCTTAATTTATCTAACAGATGTTGTGGAACTGGTAATTTATATCTCGGATATTTGAGATTTGCATTAAGATCTCTGAAATCGGTAACCAAACGAAATTTTTGTTTGCGTGGATCTCCTGATGGATTTTTCTTTTTAATTATTAGCAAAGGGAAACTAATATGTGAATTTGATCGTTCTATGATATGAGCTTCCTCTAATTCCGTTAATTGACGAATAACTTCATCTTTTAGAGCGTGTGGTACTCGATTTGGTCTCACTGAACTTAATTTATCCACATCAACTGTTAAGTTAGGTTGAATTGCCTCAGTTCTACCAATTGTAAATAAACGTTTGCTAAAAATATCAGCGTACTCCATTAATAAATTTGATAATTTAGCCTTTGTTTCTGCGTCGAGATGTGACAAATCAAAATCAGTTATTTTTAATTCCTCGCGTCTGAGTTTTTTAATAATTTCTATATCTCTACTATCAAATTCTGTGCTTATTGAACCAACACGCGTGTTTTTATTAAAAGGGATTGGTGTCGATGATAAATTAGCAACTTTTACGGATAATCGCCTGTCATTGTTTATGGTGCATAAATTGTTAGCAAATTTAATATTTGGGTTTCTTAAACATGAAAAGAATTTAACTACTTCTCCTTTGCCTGTTGTTCGATCTAAGAATAATTCAATTTCTCTTGATTCTCCTGGTTCCAAAGTGACTTTCTGATTTAGATATGCATAAATCGTAGTATTAGCGATTATAGGATCTGACCGTGCATCGCGAATTCGTGAAATAGAATTTCCGGATTTTAAGATATCGTTAATAAATGAAATTTCATACTCTCTTGATTTAAGTAAATCGTAACCTATAATTGAGTTGTAGTAATTAGATAAAGTGTGTTTGACGATATAAAATTTGTGGAAAAAATGTCTATTTCCTATTTGAATTGGCAAGGAAACGCAGTTCGTAATTGTTAAATTGTCACCAGTTATGGATTTAATTTGAGCATCTATTTGTAAATATTTAATGCGTTTATCTTCTTTGAATGTTTGGAAGGCTTTTTCTTCTAGGAGACATATACTTGAGCCAGTATCTATAAGACTTATGACTGTATTTCCTGCCAGTTTAATTTCTGTAACCGGTAACGTATGTCTCGAATTAAAATTTTTGTCTATTAATTGCGTATTTACATTTTCTTTGCGATATTTTCTTGGTCCTGTATCGTTTAGGGGACCGTCTGTTTGTGGACCAATTTCGACGCGACGTCCCCTCAAGCATTTTCCGAATTCTGATGATCTCCATATCGTCTTGACTGATGTGAGTTTTCGGATCTCCCCCTGAAAGTGTTGCGCGAGTTTCTTTGAAATTGATATCCCCTTCCGTGATAATTCCCTCTGTTTGATGGATTGTAATAACAGTCGTCTGACCTGTGTGATATTTTGGAGCAGAAGTTGCACGGAGTGGAATTTCTCGAATTAAAATTTCCGCTCTGTCTACTATAGCTATAATGATTATTGTAATTTGAATTATTTTTGTAAGGAGGTCTCATATTATATTCAGCATGGGTTTGTCGAGGTCTTTCATATTTTTGGGAATTTTGTGGTTGAAGCTTTAAATTCTCAATTTCTTTACTTAATGAATTCACCATTTCCCTCGTTTGGAATGCATGTGCTTCAATTAATGTTTTGATTTGATCCGTAGTTGCATCCTTATTAATGTTATTTATTGTAGGATCGGAACCCGTATCAAAAGAGGATAATTCGTTAGCTTGGAGCATTTGTACAAAGTTTACCGCCTCCTCGAAACTTTTCGGATCTTTGAGTATTACGGATTGTTTATAATTTGCCGAAAGCCCCTCTATGAATTTCGCTAATTTACTTTGTTCAAAAATAGCCTTAATTCCATCATTGGCTAAATCCGGGGTATTAAAGAAGTGTTGAGTGGCAACTGCGACTCTGGCTGCATAAACTTTTACTAGTTCACGGGGCAGCATTTTGCAATTAGCAAATTGTCTCTGTCTAGCTGCCAAACTAAATTGTGTATCAATTTAGGCTAGAAACTTTTTCTTAAATTGTTCATAATCCTTTTCATGGTTCAAATCAGGAGAATTAATGACGTTCGTGAGTGCGTCGCCACGTAAACGTGAACGTAAAATCAGTAGTTTTTCTTTATTTGAACATTTTGCAATGTTAGTTGTTTCCTCCAGAGTTTCGATAAAGAATTTTGGCGTTATGGCCGTCATATTATCAAACTGAGGTATTAAAGTCTGAAAGCCAGCAAGTTTTCGTATTTTCGCGTCCGCCTGCACGCCATTATCTTCGCTGTCAGACATTTTACAAATTTATAAATGTATTTAGCTGAAGAAGAAAAAAAACTGAACTACCGCTAGTGAAAATCGAAAATAAAATAATATAAGAAGTATTTCTTATCGAAATAATTAAAATAAAATAATATCTAACACCAAAATATCAATAAATCATAAAATCTAGAAATAAATACATGAAGCACTAATATAGTAAGAGAAAACAATAAAATAACACATATAATAAAGTAAATTGAAATAATGAAAGAAAGAAGCAATGTTTTGATCAATACTGATATTTGGGTATATTTTCTTTCTTTCTTAAAAACAATTAAGGTGTACTGTAATAATTCCCTTCCGTTTTAAGTACATCACAGTCACAAATCGTTTCCCTTTTTAGTATCAACGATTAGATTAATTGTTTCATCTCTGCTATGTCCCACAGACATTGATACAACACTACCATCCCAAATACTAAAATACCTGTATAAATATACGTTATACAAAATAAAAGAATAACAACCCCTTATAATAATCTCATCCTAATGCTTTGAGAGTTGATCATTTTATTTTATTTTTACTTTTGAAATTTTAAACGACCTTAATTGGATAAATGGGTCTTAAATTATATTAAATTAAATATTATATTTATTTATATCCTCTTAATAGATTAAATATACAACGATTACGTATTTAAAAATTAATATTTTTAATTACTTATTTTATTTAAGTTATTAATATCAGTTATAGGCATCCTTGTTTATATTAGATAATTTACGTAGGCCGGAGTAAATTTATTAATACCTGGAAAGGTATTAAAAGGGTCACGGTAAACCATTGTCCGACTTCTCTTGTTGGTTCTTTAGTTTGGTTTTTACTTTTTTATTTTATTTTTACTTTTGAAATTTTAAACGACCTTAATTGGATAAATGGGTCTTAAATTATATTAAATTAAATATTATATTTATTTATATCCTCTTAATAGATTAAATATACAACGATTACGTATTTAAAAATTAATATTTTTAATTACTTATTTTATTTAAGTTATTAATATCGGTTATAGGCATCCTTGTTTATATTAGATAATTTACGTAGGCCGGAGTAAATTTATTAATACCTGGAAAGGTATTAAAAGGGTCACGGTAAACCATTGTCCGACTTCTCTTGTTGGTTCTTTAGTTTGGTTTTTACTTTTTTACTTTATTTCCCAGGCTCGTGAGTCGGATGTGTAAAATAAATAAGTTCTGAGAACATTGGGGATGACATACTAATTTATTAATTAATCAAATGATAAAGCATTAACTTCATGCCTAGAGTAAATTTTCCCTAGGTATATAAATATTAATAATAAGCAATACATAGAACATTGGTATAAATTATAGCTTGAACTTTCATAGGGACTCTAAGGATGCCTGACTCATGTTTGTTTACAAAATACAACTTCACTATAAGTTATTGATTGCCCGAAAGAACGATAGATTAATCCCACTCACCTCTTAATTCCTGAGAAGCATCGCTTATTCCTTCCATTATCCATGTTTTGCACCATCACATCACTAAAACTATTTATTTACACCATGCGGCCGCTTATGAGCAAACCCGCATTGTTTTACATAAGCCGGGAGAATACAAAGATTTCTCCCTTCTTAAAGGGCACAAGTTAGTTTCTCTCAGATCTAAAACTTCATCTCCCAGAAAGGGATGTTTCTTCTCCAAAATCTAAATTCCTCCTCTTACTCTCTCACCCTCCTCAATTCCTATCTTCCTTATTTTTTGTAAGCTTAAACCCCTCCTAAAAATCATTTCATCCTATCAAAATTTCTAAGGGGCGAGATTTTTCTTAATCAAACCACTGATGCTTGTATAACATTATAATATTATAGTAACGCTAACGCGACATGTGGTCTCGGACTCCCTTAATACCTTAATCCCTTTTTATGGCGTAATCTGAAACCCATGTTACTAACAAGAGACATTTTTATAGCTGCTCACAAAATTATGCTCATTTGCAAATCCCTCAGCGGACATATTTATTAGACTGTTGATGAAAACATCGCCAGATGGGAAAACTTCAATACCCTTATCTTGAAACTCTATCTCTTCAAGTCTAGCTTGTGAACGTTTTAGACAAGATTATTGCTCGACCGAACTGCAGCTCTTTCGCATTCTAGAAATTCCGTCTTCTCGGACCCCACGCAATACATGCAAACCTAAAACATATGCTGGTAGTCCAATTTTCGTGTTCTGTTTTATATTTATTCCTTTTCCCCCACCTAACACGTGAATATGTCAGGGTTATCCCGACAATGATATTTGCAAATCCCTCAGCGGACATATTTATTAGACTGTTGATGAAAACATCGCCAGATGGGAAAACTTCAATACCCTTATCTTGAAACTCTATCTCTTCAAGTCTAGCTTGTGAATGTTTTAGACAAGATTATTGCTCGACCGAACTGCAGCTCTTTCGCATTCTAGAAATTCCGTCTTCTCGGACCCCACGCAATACATGCAAACCTAAAACATATGCTGGTAGTCCAATTTTCGTGTTCTGTTTTATATTTATTTCTTTTCCCCCACCTAACACGTGAATATGTCGGGGTTATCCTGACAAAATTTTGTTGGGTACTCTTTGGTTAGGGATGCCACTATTCAGCAGATTTTCACTGTCCTTGTTTTTTTTGTTTTTTTTATCGATCAGCAGTTTCTGTGGAGTCGTAAACAAATAATAATAATAATTGCATTGATCTGCACTGCGAAAAAATCCGAGAATTTTGTCAAATGATCCATGTATAAAATCACGAACTTTGGTCAATCACTCGAGCAAAAAAAAAAAAAAAAAAAAGTGACTTTTGTCAAACGGTTACAAAGAAAATGTCATGAATTTCATCAATCATAAATTTTATGAATTAGTCTCGGAAAAAAAACTTCTTGTAATTCATCAAACAATTGCAGAAACAAATTGTGTATTTCGTCAAACAATCGAGGAATAAATTGTGAATTTTGTCGGTCAGTTGAGGAAAATATCACAAATTTCATCAAGATATGTCACATTAAAAAATCTCAAATTTCATCAAATAATTGCAGAAGTTAATTGTAAATTTTGTCAAATGACTGCAGAATAAAATCACATATTTCAGCGAACAATAATTGAATAAGGTTGGAAATTTCATCAAGCGATCATGGAATAAAATCACAATTCTCAATCAGTCACGGGAAAAATCACAAATTTTGTCAATTTGTCTCAGAAAAAAATTGCAGATTTCATTGAGGTCACTTAAAAAAAAAAATTCATCAAACATGTGCAGATATCAATTCTGAATTTTGTCAAACAATCACAAAATAAAATCACAGATTTCATTAAGAGGTCATGAAAAAAATCATAATTTTGAACAAAGTTATGGTGTTCTGTACATATGAAAATGATAGTTAACTGTTTAATATTTGTTATTTGCTTCTAATTAGAATACATGAAGACCAAACTCTACATTTGAGTGAAAGAATGTTAATTAATGTTGAGTCTAAGCCAAATTGCAGGGCACAATGCTCAGCGGCTCTTTTTAAATACTGTATGCGCACAGCAGCCCTTTTTAATTATTTTATACACTCAGTGAGCAAGAAAAAACGTAGAATTCGGCAGTCAGTAGAAATACAATATCATGAAATTTGACAGTTGGTAGAAATAAAATATTGCCAAATTCATCAATCGATTGCGGTATAAAAAGAATCCTTATTTATTCATTGGAAAAAATCATGGATTTCATCAGTCAGTCATTAGAAAAAAATCTCAAATTTTCAGTTGGTTGGGGGAAAAAACCCATAATTTTCTCCAATCAGCTGCAAGAAAACCCCCGCAAAATTTGTCAATTGGTAGAAGGGGAAAATCGCAAAATTCGTTAATAACACAATACAGTTCACAAAATTTATGCTTAAATGTTGTGAAAATGTCACAAATTTTACTTTCACGCCTAATTTCCTCTTTTTTGTTATTTTCTGAATGGCATCCCTGTGTCTAGTACATATAAATAATCCACACATGAAACATTGGTAAAATTTATCTCTTAAATTTTAAATATGAAGGATTAGATATTATCTGCTGAGTTACAGAAAGAATCAGTCTATGCCTTATATTTTACTAGATACACACTTAATTGGTCAAGATTTAGAGAAAGATTATGCAGATTATTAATAATGAAATATTTCACAAGTCCTTTGGCAAATGTTTGATTATGTTATAGGCTTGTAAACATACATGAAAAATATCTTGAAGTTGAGAGACCAGCTTGTTGGGAAAGGCTAAATGTGCAAGATGAGTATATAAGGCATTTGTGATTTATTTATAGATCCTGTCCTTACACGTTAAGTTCTTCACATAGATCATTTTATTTTTCTTAGTCTAAAAAAAGGAATGGATTTAGAAAAGAAATATCTATCAAGTTTATTTTAAAATAATAATTTTACATATTTCTGAATGTAGATGTCTATACCAATATATACAGTGTGTCCACGTATAACCTGACCGACCTTTATTTTCGCAACCGTTGGTCTTAGATGCATACTTCCAATTGCAAAAATGGTTTAAATAAGGTAAAGAATTATTTTTAAAGTGATTTGGGTCAAGAAAAATATTCCTTAAAAAATTACAAAATTTAAATTTTTATACGCCCCCCCCCCCCCCCCCCCCCCCGGTCCTATAAGTGATACTTAGTAAAAATTTACTGTGACACTAACAAGTAAGACAAAAAAAGTCCCATTCATCTAACATTAAAATTGACCGAGTTATGAAACTTTGAAATGCATGACTTATATCACTTTTTTGCAACTCAAAACAGATGATTCCTGCTATGCTTTCAGGGGTCGTACATAAAGTACTTAAACTTATTTCAAGGTATCTGCGCTTTGAAAGAAATCGTATACCTATTACGATGCAGTTAACTTTTATTAGTTAAGTTTCAGATTAGTTAAAATAATTGTATTTTAACATATGTTTTATTTTGTAAGGATTTGAGACTATTATTTCTTTTAACAAAAATTATGTTATTTTCAAATGGTTTCATTTAACTTGCAACGATCGTCTTTCCAGTTTCAAATTTTTATTCAAACTTTAACTCAATTTCAAATGTTGGATCGAAGTTAAATTTTACATACTGACTTAAAGCTGATGACAATGTAATATTATTATGATTTTCGACGCTTACCATTTCATACATACTTATATTAGAGGATAACACAAAAAAATTTGGATAGATTACCGTCAACAAGTTTAAGAAAGAGTTTTAGATTAGATAACATAAACCTGCGATGGTTGTGTTTTTAACTTTTATAATTACGTTTTTATGTATTTTTAACGCTGAATAAAAATAGTACCTTCACTTTTAACCACCATGTCAGTAGGACTGGGCGATGCATCGATACATCGCGTGATATCGATTTAAATCATAAATCGTCAAACCGATTTCCCGATCTTTCGTTTAGTGATGTACCGCGTCCATACGATGCATCACGCCAGTACGATGACGAATGAGGCCGATGCATAAGTCCGGTTTCACCTCCGATCTTCGAACGCTTGCATGATGCATCTCTAATACGGAGATTGCATGGATGATGAGTGAGATCGGTGGGTAAGACCGGTTTTTCCCACGATCTTCAAACACTCGCTTGAAGCAGCACTAATATGGAGATCGCATCGATGATGAGCAAGACCAGTTTCTTCTACGATCTCCGAAGTAGATCGTAGACAACGCACACGCGACTTGTCTCTTAAATGGAGATCGCGATCGAATCTTTCATTTAGGCATCGGGATTATCCAAAATCGATACCAATTACAAATCCCCACATTCTTGATTACAAGTCTTTTATGATCGGCGAGCAACATTACGATCACGATGTACATATGAGAAAAATCGGCGATGTGATATGTCAAGTATACATTTTCGCACTGAATTAGTTATTCCAAAACCTATTGTAGTCAATTAATATAATAATTAAATAACAATTTACACTGTTAGTTTTAGTAAAAAATACTTCATAATTTTCTAAATCTTTAGTAAGGAACTTTTATTTTAGTTTATTTTTCAATGGCATTGCAACTTATTTGGGGGAACATTGTAATTATTGTATTATTCTTAATTATTTATTTAAAAACACTTCATATTACTTTTAATCAATTGAGACCGAATTTGCTTTTATTAATCTAGCTAAAAATGTATTTTATTATCATCAAAATTAGGAATGAGCCTTCTATCAAATATTTAAAATTGCTTTTTAAAAATGTAATTTTTTTTTTTTTTCTTTAAGATCCTACATATCTTTGCTTACTTTGAAATAAATACTTCAAGATTTGTAAATAATCTGGTTCAGAATATTACTTTAATTCTTTATATTATTTTTGAGAAATTAAGTTTTAATGTTCTTGTAAATTACAGCCCTCTAATAATTATCTGCGGTACATCGGCGTGTTTGTTTTATAATACAAATTTGAAATGTCATTTAAGTGTGACAGGTATTCATTATCTTTTGACATTTTTCAAAGGGCGCCACGCCAAACCCCTCTTCCCCGTATCTTCTTTCTACCTGTTTATTTTAAGGGTTTTTTTTCCCAGCAAAAGCATGCTGACTTTGGAAAACAGATGTTTTGTTGCTCTGTATGACTCGCATACAAAGTCCTAATATGTCATACTCGTACAAAAAATAGATAAAGCAATGCATTCTGCATTGCATTTTCTGTTTGAAAATCATTCCAGAACGACGACACGTGTTTTCTAAATTCATCTGGGTTTTTTTTTTTTTAGTTTATGCCTTTAATGCAACCTAAATGGCCATTAAAGGAAGATGTTAATAAAAAATGAATGATTATCCTGCAAAAAGAAAATTGATGTGTTTATCGAATTAAAATCGAAAACTTCTTATTTTAAATAAATACTTTTTTATTTAATTCTATGCAGCCGCAAAAGAAAACATTATCAATGGATGGAAAGCTTATCTGATTATCTTTTAGCGTCAGACTTCTCCGAGCTAAATAAACAAACCGCAGATCACACTTTTTTTCCTTTCCAGTTCTAAGAGTTAAGAGTGGATATTTTTGTGGGTACTATAATTTTCTTATTACTTATTATATTTTAATAAAAATTTACTACGTAGCCCAATTCATTATTATTACAACTTGCTAAAAATTTGAAAGAAATCGGCCAATTAGCAACAAAGATAGCAATTATTTTTTTTAATCATTATTTCTATTTGCTGCTCTTTTTCTTTTTTGACGCGAAATTTTCTGACACTTACACGAAAGGCTTTTTATACTTAAAGGGAATTAAATTTTCAGACCTTGACTATTGAAAAAATTTATAATTGCAAAACGTGTTCCTTTTTTCGATAAATATTTTAGATCTTGGATTTAAAATATCTACAGACCGTGAAAAAACTAGAAATCGCATAAAAAAATTCACGAGATTAAAATATACGCAAAAAATCGCATAAAAATTAAATCATTGGAACAAAAAGGTAAACTAAAACTTGAAACAGGATTCCTTTTACAAATATAAAAAAAGTTGCACGAAATGGAAAAAAATCGCTGTATTAATATTCTATTGAAAATAGGGCAAAATTTATTATATTAGGCTAAAAGATTACAACCTTTTATGAACGTCAAAAAATCCCAGCAAATCCCGAAAAAACCTAAAAATCGCATAAAAAACCGAATTTATTAAATGGAGGTAAATGATTGAAACTGAATTACTTTTACTAATGTAGAAAAATTGCATGTGAAATGCGAAAAAAAACCCCGCTCAAATTATCGGGAAAAAAGAAAAAAAATAGTTAAAAATTAAAAAATCGCATATTGCAAAATTTACTATAGATTAAAATCGGATTTCTGTGTTACGAATTTCGAAAAATTCTGTGAAATGCAAGGGAAACCGTGCAAAACCTGCCAAAATTCGAAAATGGTTGTACGAATTCAGATTAAATTTTATTGAAAAGAGGTCAAAAAGTTTATTAAATTGAACTAAAAGTTCGAAACTGGTTTCCTTTATGTGGAAAAAATGCTGTAAAACATGAAAAAATGAATTAAAAATTAGATTTAAAAAAAAAAAGAATGAATTTAATAACGAGATTAAAATATCCAAAAATCGACTTTGAAATGCTTAACTTCCTGCCTACAGGTTAAAACGGGTGATTCTGAGTAAAAAGAAAAATTTCTGAAATTCATAGGAAATTTTCTGAAAGGCTACAACGGGGTGGGGGGGGGGGGACTCCCGCCACTATGTGTTTTTTTTCTGCACTCCTTTGACTACAATTGCGATTTTTTCACGCTCTTTAGACAAAATTTGCCACTTTTCACGATCTTTCGACGAAATTTGTCTTTTTTTTCGCGATCTTACGACGAAATTTGTCGTTTTTTCGCGATCTTACGACGAAATTTGCTGTTTTTTGCGATCTTATGACGGAATTGGTCGTTTTATCGCGATCTTATGATGAAATTGGTTGTTTTATCGCGATCTTATGACGAAATTTGTCGGTTTTTCGCGATCTTATGACGAAATTACTTGTTTTTTTGCAATCCTTTGACGAAATTTGTGTTTTTTTTTTCGTGATTATCTGACGAAATTCACAAATTTTCTTGGAAAGACTGACGAAATTGATTTTTCCGGTGACCGTTTGTCGAAATTTGCGATATATTTTATGTCCGAATTTTCAGAAATGTCTGCCTCAATTTTTCGGAAAATTCAGAACAGAATCACCCCTGGTCTGAAAACATATGACTTCCTCCCTTTGCAATCCTTTGACGAAATTCGCATTTTTTCGTGATTTTTTTTGACAAAATTGCATTTTTAAGTGATCTTTTGAAAAAATTCATATTTTTCCGCAATCTTTACATGGAATCCGCATTTTTTCCGCGATCCTTTGACGATATTTGTGTTTTTTCGAGATCCTTTGACGAAATTCGTAAAATATAAATATCTTTAATTATAAATCTGGTGCTTTAGGGAAGAACTGCTTTAAAAAACAAAGCAAAGAAAGTCAATTTGCTTATCATTTAACACTTTCAGGCCCGGAATTTATAAACGGATAAAATAATGGACTGACACCAGAATTTATAAAGGAATTTATTAGAAAATATAAACTTGCTTATTTTTACGCACATTATAAAAAGAAAATTTTAATTAAATATTCTTGGTGCCGTTTGTCAGTTTTGGAAAGTGTCCTTTTTTAAGGACACCGCCCTCGAAAGGGTTAAGCTGAGTAATGAGCACATACAAGGAGAAATATCCCTATTTCTCCTATTTTCTAATTTTTAAAATATTTTCTTAACTTTCATGATGTAAAAAATATTTCTTAATTGATTTTAAAAAATTAAACATTTAAAGAAAATCATAATATTTTAATAAAACAATGTCTTATGATAATATTATTACCCCCCCCCCCCCATTCCACCTGTGCCAAAAAATCTGCTGAAAATAGTAACACATAAGTATATGGAATTAATATGTAAGCCTAAAATATGTAAAATCAAT
Source organism: Maratus speciosus (assembly GCA_963932465.1). Lineage (NCBI taxonomy): Eukaryota > Metazoa > Arthropoda > Arachnida > Araneae > Salticidae > Maratus > Maratus speciosus. The sequence goes on along the minus strand of OZ010787.1, from coordinate 142,661,911 downwards.
TTGTTAATTAAAGTATTTATTATACAAATTTTAATTAAAATTTGTTGTACATAAACCTCTACTTATAAAAAAAAAGTTTTTTTCAAAGCATAAAACGAGCTTAAGTATGTAAAACTGTTAAATTTTATATTAAAATTGCAACAATGTTTGCAATACCTAGAGGCTGATATCGTGATGTATTGTGATATCGCGATTTAACCTCAATGATACATCGTGATGTAGAAATCCTAATATCGCCCAGTCCTACATGTCAGGATTTTTCGCAAATCGTAAATTTCAAGGTTAAAAAATAGCGGAAAATCTGATACTAATAAAATAGGTGTAAGACTTTTTTATTCAGTTTAATTTTAATTTTTTGATATAATTTATTCAATTTTTTGGCTTATACCTGGTTTCTTACAGCTAAACAGTTCAGGGGTCCTATGAGGTATGGAGGGGAGGGGAGATCAATTTTAACTTTGAGCTTTTTAACTTTGAAATTAGCTTTTTGAGAAAAATCCTGACATGATGGTTTAAAATGAAGGTTATTTTCGGATTCAGCGCTAAAAAATACATAAGAATGAATTTACAAAACCTAAAAAACATAGCACAGCTCAAAATTTGAAAGACAGTGTAATCTAACAGCATTTTAAAATATGTATCATTTTATAAAGAATTGAGGCTGTTGTTTTTCCTCCTTTTACTTAACAAAAATTTTGTTATTTGTATCCTCTTATATGTTCAGTACAAATTGTATATTTTGCAGTAATATGTCAGAATGATTAAAGATTTCATATTTATATTGCAATGCTAATTTTACTCTCAACCAGTTCTTTAATATATCTTACGAAGTTATATTTCTACTAAATTTGTGAATGGCCCCTAATTTGCAGCAAAAAATATGCTCCAACTTTAAACAGCTATTACTCGGTCAATTTTAATCGTAGAAAAACAGGACTTTTTTTGCCTTAATTATCAGAGTAACAGGAAAATTTTACTAAATATAACTTATAAGGCCGGGGGACCGTATAAAAATTTAGATTCTGTAATTCTTCACTAAATTGTTTTTTCACTTCAAACTTTTTTATCCTAACTCTGCACCTAATTTTGACCACTTTTGTAATTGGAAGTATGCATCTAGGACCAACGGTTGCGAAAATAAAGGTCGGGCAGGTTATACATGGACACACTGTACATATATATATGTTTTGTTAAAAATCCATATTTATGTAGATGTACACCCAAATTCTAAACTTTGTTATTATTTTTATTATATAGATCTTAGAAGCATACAAGAAGAATTTTGGGGATGAATTCTTAAAAAGACTCAACAAAGCCCGTATATCGCATAATCAAGTTGATGTGCTTGTTAAAAAGAATACAGAAAATAATGTAAATACAATGAAAAATGGTATAGTTTGTAAGCCAATTCAGACTGCTGTAAATGGTGTCTCTCCTGACATAGAAAAGTCTAAAGTAACACCTAAAGTTCCTAAAGTAGAAATCAATAATCATGGTGTAGAAAAGTCTTTATTTAATGACATTAATAATCATGAAAAAGACCCTGTTGAACCAAATAACTTGGAATTAAAAGTGCCAATACCTAAAGACTATCAAAAACCTCGTCTTACTTCTGGATCTAAATCACGTCATAGAGACATAACCACCACTCAATTTGCTGTAGCTGATGATGATAATGTTTCTGCTGTTCAACAAATTACAAAAGGTGGTGGTCCAGCTCTAACTTTAGTCTCCAAGTGGCAGTATTCGTTTGATGACAGTGAAGAACTAAACCCAGATCTTGAAAATAATAGTAATTTGCTGACTGCAGATCTTCATTTGAAGAATGGGGGTGTTAAATTGAACAGTTTCTCTAAAAGCAATGACAATAGGTTTGTTTGTTTTAATTCTAAAGAACAGTGGAAATCAGCCCATAAAGAAGCTTATAAAGCTATGGAAATGCATGGTAAAAGGCGACGACCTGTGAGGCGTTCGATATCTCAACCAGCCAAGATTCCTCCTAATTTAACTGTAAGAAATATAACATATGATGATAGAAAACCAAAACTTTTATATATTGGAGTTCCAATCACTGGACATGCACCTGAAGGTTTACCACGGTGTTGGAGTTGTCCCACTATATCACTTCATATCCGATCTCATTTAAAACCTCCACTAAAACAGCAGGCATCATTTGATGAGAATGTATATGAAGTTGATGTCATGCGCAATGTGGCAGCAAAACAAAAGTTAAACGAAGAAATTGCTCCCTGTTCTGATGAAAGAACTTCTTCATTACCTTATCTGAATGTGGCTGGTACACAGGCTAAAGAAAAACCAATTCAATTCATTTCACATAATGAATCAAAAATACATGAAAAGTCATCAGATACTGCAATTAAAAGCCTAGTACCTGAAATAAATGGGTCTATGAATGAAGGAAAATCTCCAATAGAATTTACTGAGTCAAATACCCAATGTTTTAAACCTTTGAAAAAATCAAGCTCTCAGAAAGGCATTTTAAAGAAGAATTCATTTGATAAATCTTCCTTTCAATATTCAAATGAAAATAAACTTCAGAAAAGCCTTTCTGGTCCGTATGAAAAATGGTATAAAGAACTCGCTTGTAAACAAACTGAAGAATTTATATCGACAAAAGACTTTCCTTTTGATAAAATCAATTTGTGTAAGTTAAATGGAAATGTTCAAAATACAGATAGTCTAAACGATTATTGTTTTATTCAAAGAACTGATCACAAAAATTCTGTTGATGTGATAGAAAAGAAAGATTTAATAAATGGCAATTCAGTAAATTTTTCCAAAATGAAAAATGGAAATGATGCTATAAATAAAATTAAATCTGTATCATTGAACACTGCAACTACTAAATGTTATCCTTCAAACAATATTGTCACATTTAGTCCTAAAAATAAAGATATCAAGGATGTTACTGATGAAGGTGTCACTAAGAAAAGTTTTATAGCCTTAGGGAAATGTAACAGTGCAAAAGATTTAAAATTTTATATCAATGGAATTGGTGATAATACGAACTCTAATTCATCAATTCCTCAAAGTCAGATTAGTCGATTTAATCATGCTAGACGCTCACTCACTTCTGTTGAATCAGTATGCATATTTGATAAAAAGAATGCATCAGAAAATTTAGACGACTACCAGCCATCAAGAATTCCTGTGCGTTTTACCAGCCAAAAGAATTTAGATATAAATAACATAGTTTATCAAAATAAATCAATTTCTTCAGCTGAAAAGTCAAATCAAAAATCTGTAATTTCTTCAGATAAAAGGCGTCCAAGGTCTTTGATTATTTGGCAGAATACTAACATTAGTTTGGGAGACAGAGATAATGAAAATTGTTTGCCTGAGAATTGTAACATTATTGGTGATAGAAATGATTATAATGTAATTCCAGTTACATCTGACCAGAATAATCCCACTGTAGATTCTACTAGTACTAATAACATTCTAAACACTGATGAAAAGACTATTGTTCCTAGAAGAAGACGAGCGAATCCTGAGTGTAAATATGTAAAAGACGAAAGTGAATTAAAACTTAATTTTGTCAGGAGACGACAGCGTCCAACTTCAATTTCAAGTTTGTCACGCATACCTCGTCCGTGCCATAATAAACCTGATCGAAATAGTAGTTTCTTTGGCAACTCTACTGACAGTGTACATTCCGTGTGCCACAAATCAGCTCTTACTGATGCTGATAATGGACTTAATTTGCAGAGAGTTTCTTCTATGCCTTCAGTTCCATTACTTTCTGAAAAACATCTTCCTATTTACTTCCAGGAACAGAAAGTAAAAGAGGAACAATTTAGTGAACACACTGCCATTAGTAATATACCTGTACCCCCACCTGGTGATCCACCTCCTAATCACTGTTTACCTTCCAGGTTTGTAGCTGCATTCTAATATTTCATAAATTGATTTTATATATAATGATTATTGATTTTATCCTGCATTAATTTCTGCCAAATTTTATTGTTCCTGATCTTTTTTTTTCTGTTTCTTTATTATATTTACATATTTGTTTGATACTTCTGTTTTACTAAATTTGTTGGCAGCATATTTGAGTTCATAACTTTTTATTCTAATTATGCTATCAGTTTCTAAGAGTTATTGTAATCATTTATGCCTTTATGCTAATCCACATGTATGTTAATGAATATGTTCACTTTTATGCACATGTTTGTATGTTTGCACTTCAGCTTATACAAATATGTTTAACGAATTATTTTAAAAACATTTATTATTTTTATTTGTACAAAACTGCTTTAATGTTTATCTGTAAAGTTACTTTTCTTTACTTATTTTGTTTTTGTTAAACATTCAAGTATGTAAATTATTTTATTATATGTTGGTGTGGATATAGATTTGTTAATATTTAGTCCTTGTGATATTTTTGTGCCATCATTTCCTACTGTTTAAGTTGATTTTGTTTTGTTTGTTTAGTTATTTTTCTTTTGGAGAAACAAAAGCTTTTTAGAGTATAAAACCTCTATGTGGCTAACATTATTTAAGAATAGTGGTGTGATCATATAAGATTGATTTTTGATTGCAATTAATTAATAGGGTAAATGTGTAATAAATTTTAAGATACAGAGACCTGGGTATCCTATTGATTTATTCATTAGGATTCTCTGTATTTAATTTATAATATAAATATATTTCATTACAAAATAAAACTGTTTACTGTTTTAGTCACAGAGGGTGTTATCTTTTTTTAAATATAATATTCAGAACATTTATTATTGTTGTTTTCAAAATCTTTATCTTTAAAATATCCATAGTAGTATTAACCCATTTGTGCCTGAATTTTGGTTTTCTCAAATGCTTTGGTAAAATCACTTTAAAAATGAACTGGAAAAATACTAAAAAAAATTACACTTAAATTTTTTTGTATTTATTTAATAAAACGTTAAACTACAAATGAGTATTTCTAGTAGAATAATATGCATAATTATATGTTTTGTCTATATTTATATTTAAAATGTTTTTAAATTGTACATTATGCACTATAATTAGTATTTTTATGAACCATAAAAAAAATACAATTATTTCTTTACAGTGACTAATAACGTTATAACTATTATTAATAATAAAATAAGAATAATTGTATTGCTGACTTAAAAACAATTTATTTCATTAATATCTTCAAAAGGAGATTGCATAAATAACTGTCTCCTAAATGTCCACCAAAAATATGTGCCCATTTGGGCCTAGAATCCTATATTTTGGATGTTACAAAAATGCATAAAAAGTAGGCTTGAACATTTAATTTTGCAATTTAAAAAAATACGTATTTAAAAAAAGTCTACAAGCTAAGATTATGACTTGCGATTTTGGATCCTTCATAGAAAAAATACAAATAAACTTACTTTTTACATTTCGCCATCTTGGAAAATTAAAAATTTATAAACACCGAAAAAAGCCTTCATTTAAACAAATAAATATCCACCTTATGCTGTCATCTCTTGGTAATAGATAAAGACATTTATAAATAATTATTTCATACAATTTTCATGTTATAAAGGAGAAGAAAAATATACTTATTCATGAAAATTTGAAGCATCCCAAAAATGGGACGCTAGGCACAAATGGGTGAAACCATAAGGTTTTTGTAAAAATCTTATAAAATATCATGTAACCCATTATCCTAACACGAAGTAGCTTAATGAAAATGGCTTATAATTCAGAAAAAAATAAATTCTTTCTTCAGTGAAGGTTTTTTGTTTCTGAAATTTTATAAAAAAAATCAGTGTTTCCATATTTTTTCTGCTTGTTTATTCCTTGCTTATTTTTTATTTATAAAAATTAAGAAGTGATTTTCTAATGTTGAATATACAGTGTTTAATTTTTAGTGCTCGAAATTTTTCCCTTCTTAGTTATACTGAAACATTTGTAAAATGCTAATTCAAATCTACCCAATAAATGCATTTAAATATATGTATTGAATGATTGATAAGAATATTTATTTTCATAGGTGTGGGAATATAAATATTAAAATAATCACTTAGTTGTGTCTGCTCTCCTTTAAGGCATTATGTAGTCTTATTTATTTGTGAGAAATATCCAATATCTGAAATCATTAGCAAAAAATTATTAGTGCAACCTTTTATTTTATAATCTAATTGCTATCAGTGAAAATCAGATTTTTTCTCCATACTTAATATTATTATAAGGTTTTACACGAGTTTCTGATACCAGCATTGTGTTATATGATTATGATAAAATGGAAAATAAAAGTAAAATTTTCTAAAATCTGTCTTTTGTTTATCATTTTTATCTGTTTTCTCCTTCTTTTTTAATACAGTGGTTTACCCATTTGGTATAGATATACAGTGACTATGCAAAAGTGTTTATGTGATGATTAAAAACAGTAATTATAAATTCTAACTCTGATATGCATAACATTTATTTTTTAGCTTTTGTCTATCCTAGTGCTTAATGCATTTAGAAGATAAAAATATTTTAATCACTTGCATCTATCCCTCAGAAGGATTATCATTGATTGATAGTAAACTTTTTCTTTTGCTCAAAAAAAAACTATTTAATAGAATATATTAAGCCAGTTACAGTAATTTCTATTTTAAGGAACTGCACTTGTGTGCCATAATTTGATTTAAAATAAACAGCACATACCAATATAAAGCATAAATAACATTAGTTCTGTTTTGTTCTGAATATTTCATAAAATTGACTAATCAATGGATATGAGCAGCAGTTACGATATTAAAATTAGTATCAAAATACTCATTGTACTAGAAAAAATATAAAGAAATGTTAATCTTGAGTATTTTGCTAAATCTGGTATTTTTATATTTTGGGAGAGAGAAAAAGGTGTTTATTACGGATTACTTATGTTTTGTAAAAGCTTTTCTCTGATACAGCAGTGGAAGATTTATAAGAGAATCTTATTGGCAGAAACACTCAAATCTGTAACTTGTTGTTTTGAACCAGAATAACTGGAACTGTTATGTTACATACATATGCATGAATATGCATAACTGTTGAATATGCATAACTGTTACATACATATGCATGAAAATTATTTCAGCATTATGACTCAATCTAACTCAAAAACATATTACAGTTTAATGGCAGCCTTATTTGAATCTTGCATAATAATTGTTGTACTTAATAAAACTTTCCTTATTGTAACTTTTTTATTAAAAGTTTCCTTTTAATTTTTTCTGTCATAATTTAAAAATTATATTTGTGTCTGGTAAATTCATTATTATTATTAATACGTTTGAATCTTATTTTCAAATACTCTCATTGACTGTGTGATGTTTATTTTTTTGCCTTTTTCATGGCCTAATTCATTATAAAAAGCTATGGAAGCTTTTTCTACCTATGAAGCAGTACTTGCTATAAATTTTACTTGATATACTGTTATTCAAATTCCCTCATGTTAATTTTCATCTAGCTGGGCAAATTATTAATTTTTAAATCGGTGTACTTTGTGTGAATTCAATCTGTTCTTAGCTTTTTCAGGTATAGTTGTATATAATTTGTTTCTTTTGTGTTTATGTGCATTACAGAAATTTTTTAAAAAAAATGTGATACACTGAAACTTGATAAATTACATACCTGAATTGTTTTATTTCTGTTTATGCTTAAAAGAATAATCATTACTTCTATTTCTAGGCTGCAAAAGATCAGTAGATGGATTTTTCTTATCTGATTTAATTGTCAGTTCAATCATTTTCAAATCATTTACTTAATTTTAATGTATTAACTGTTAATAGAAAGCTGTTTCTTGCATAACATGTAATTGTTGATATTGCATCGTATTCACTAATCCCATTTTCTTATGATTCATTAATAAGATATTTGTTTTTGTACTATTTTTTTGTTAAAAGCTAATTTTCATACAGCTGTTCTAACTGTTGTTTGAATGTTCCAATCTCCTTTCAAATAACATATTTTTTATCACTAAATACAGTAGAACCTCAATTAACCGAGCTTAGATTAATCAAGGTTTCTGTTAACCAAGCGGTAATAACAAAGTCTGGTTTTTTTGTGTGTGTGCGTGAATGAGCCTTGAAAAAGACCACTCTTTTAGTTCACTGTCCGTGCTACAGGCTCTTCTGCCCTCAAAAGCACTCAAGTTCCAAGAAACATTGCACCCTGAGAAGTCAACAGCGAACAATGTTTTGTTTCCAGTGGCCGTGTGGCCCTATTGAACACCAGGTACAATATGTTACTGGGCAATTACACTTCCTCCCTTTTTTACTTTAACTTTTGGACTTTTCAACGAATTTTTTCATGGACTTTTTCAATGAAAGGTAAGACTTTTTTTTAAAATGTAAATTTAACAAATGAATCTAATTTTAAAAAAATGTTTTCTTGAGATTTGTTTTATTTTTAAAAATGAGTCTTTCAATGTTTAACTTAGTATAGTTAAAAAAATTTCTTTTTGTTTTTTAAAATTTACTGCTAGTAGTTGATTTCCATTTTTAATTTGTTGAGCTGTGAAACATAACTTTATATATGTTTATTTTTATCATTTAAAAAACATTCTATTGTTTTTTATTCTAAAAGATATTAAATTCGTGAGCACAGTGAGCTTTATACGCAGTTTCTATTAACCGAGATTTACGTTATCTGAGGTACTAGCGGTCCTAATTAGCTCGGATAATCGAGGTTGTACTGTATATTCAAAATGTGTTTACCATTCACAGTCATATTTTTTATTAATAAAACATAAATTCTGACAGCATTATTAAGGAAAAAATTAGTAATCCCTGCAATTTAGTGGTAGAAATTCTGTAGGTTTTTCAACTTTGTTAATATCAACTGATAAAAAAATAAACTGTTAATTTTAAAAATGCTACAATAATCATTAGTTTTTTTTTTTTTTTTTAACCTTAAGCAAATATCATAAGATTTCAATGTTTTATGAGGCTGTGTGTAAATATGTTCCTCTACATGTCCAGTTTGTAGCATTTTCAACATGAAAAAATAGATAACTGGAAGAAAAATAAGAAATAAAATATTGAACATAAAAAAATGAATTTAAGTATGCTTCTGAATTTTTATTAAGTATCAGAAATCTAGATGATATTTTATATTGTCTATTTATCACTGCATGTTATCTTCTAAATGTCCCTTAAGCTAAATGTACAGTGGCGGTCAAAAGTTTCCGGCCAGTTAGTTTTTTTGATTTGTTTGACAGAACGTTTTAGCAAAGAAGTTCAATTGCTCCAAAAGTTAGGAATAAGCAAATTACCTCTGACCACGTGATCATTTTGATTGGTTACTTAAGATACTTGATGCAAAGAGGAGGAATTCAAAATTCACGCGTGCAAAAGTTTCCGGCCATTCATCATTCATTAGTTTTTGCTATCGCTAAAGTGTTTTTTTGGCCATGTTTGTTAATTAATCAAGGTGAATAATGTATTTGAAATTCAAAAATGGAAAGTTTAACAATTTATTGTTCCTAAATGAGGTATTTGTTTGTCGCTAAAGGGACAATCCTCTCGTGAGATTGCGGCAAATTTGTCGATCGGAAAATTTGCTGTAAACGATATTTTAAAAAAATATAAAGATGGTCATGGCCTTCAGAACTTGCCACAGTCCGGGGAACCCCGGAAAATGACTATTCTTGTGGACAGAATTATCAGAAGAAAAGCAGTTGATGACCCGCGTTAAAATGTCACTGCAATTCCATGCCATTTATGGTGTTAAAAGTGATTTATGGTGTTATGGTTATTGCTGAAACAAGTCTATCTACAGTCTTAAGACGCTTATGTAACGTAGAACTTTATGGAACAGTCGGTGTTAAAAAACCTTTCATAAGTAAAAAAAATTCAGAGGGCCCGACTGGCGTTTGCCACGGAATACAAAGACTGGACAAGTGAAAACTGGAAAAAAGTACTATTTTCAGATGAATCGACATTCAATCTTTTTGTGAGTGATAAAAACCATTACAATCGACACCCTAAAAACAAAAGTTAAGGTGCGAGATATATTATTCCTAGAATGAAGCACGGCGGAGGACACGTTATGCTGTGGGAAGCATTTTCTGGAAAATGCGCCTGTCCGTTATTTGAAATCTGCGGCAAGATGAATAGTGCAATGCATAAGGATATCTTGAAAGATCATTTGCTGCCTTATTGGAGGAAAAATTGTGGTTGCAACTATTTGTTTCATCATGATAACGACCAAAAGCATACATCCAAGCTCGTCAAGCAGTGGCTTTCGCACAAAAAAACTTTGCTTTTGAAATGGACAGCCCAATCATCAGATCTGAATATAATAGAAAATCTTTGAAACTAACTTGAAAACGTGTGTGGAATTATAAATATTCCAATTTAGCAGCATTTTCACAAAAATTGCAAGAACCGTGGACAAAACTTAACATTGATGATCTACAACTGTTCATTGAATCGATGCCACGTTGCTGCGCCGTAGTACTTATTGCTAAATGTATGAATACAAAATACTAATTGTAAATGTTTTTGATCACTGTTATTTTCTTTTATAACACGATTTTTTTCCAAACTTGCCAAGGTGGCCGGAAACTTTTGAGAACATGCAATTAATTTTGTCAATTAAATTTATTAATATTTAATTTTTATTCCATAAGTAAGTTCTTAACTGTTATGCCAATAAAGTGTATAAGTATCACTTTGAGATCCCACTTCATATGGGTATACTTACAAATTAACCAAAAAATTTAGTCTGGCCGGAAACTTTTGACCACCACTGTAAAAAGCTTCTATTTTTATATTATCCATTTCCGTTATCAAAATATCTTTCAGCAGTAGAATTGATAAAAAAAATAGTCACTGATCCCAAGGACCAGTAAACATCAGAGTTTACTTGTCCGTTGACATCGTCACTGGCCTGCTACATAAAATTCTATTAAGTATTTTCAACCCTTTGAGTGACACCCCTCTCCTCCTCCTCCTAGAATACAAAACTTCCCTTCAGTTTACCAAAATTTTCGGCATAATAAAATGTAAAATTATAATTTGCTAAAAATTAAATAAACAGTACATAAACAAAAACTATCAAATTATTAATTATGTATTTTATTTCTGATTATTTATTTCAACTGACTGTAAGTTTTAATGCAGTTTTTTATTTATTTATTATTTTAAATAAAATAAAATTCTGTGGTTTGTGTTTGGTTGCAGTTTTCTCAGTGACAGGAATATTTACATTTACCTGTCAGAGAGGGAAAAAAGTTACTGGTCCTGCGGACCACTAAATTTTTTAAATTAGTGGTCCAATTGAATTTTTAGTGGTTTCGGATCAGCAGACCACCAAGGGTTTCGAACGCTGTCTTTGCAATAGATTTTAATAACGTCAATTTGTCATTTTCATAGGGTTTTTTTCTTTTAAAAAAATCTTTTCATTGGGAATTTAGAACAATTATTCAGTTGCTGTTTTTTTATTATATTAATTATGTACTCAAGAAATTATTCAAGAATCGGGCATTATTTTTTAAAATTTCATTGAAAGGTAAATAAGATCAATAATTATAATATATTAATAATAAATTATTAATATAATATAAATTATTTACAAAATATTATATTAATTATAATATATAATATTAATAAAGGTAAGTAAGCCCTATCATGAAGTGTATTACTCAAAGATTCTGTTAGCTGATTAAAGTAGTTTTTAATTGCAGTTTTACTATCTTTATGAAATGGGAATAACATGATAATGCATGCATTTCTTTATTTTTAACTTAATTTTTATACTAAAAAGGTACAGTATTTTTAAGTACAAAATCTTAGTGTAAGACTTAGAAATGTCAGAGAATGTCAAATAAAGCATTTTAAAAAATTGATTAACTTGTGTGCCCAAGATAGAGAATTGTTTAGTATTTTATCCATTGTTCTGAAGGGGAGAGAATGAAGCAGACTAGATTCCGTGAAAGGACATCTTTTTTTGTATGTGTGGTGATTTGTATCTTGACAATTATCTATTTTCTGTTTTTGTTTAAGAATAAGACAGAAATAAAGTTATTAAATTATAAGTCAAGGGCTAATTGATGGCTTTACATTTTATCGTTTTTAATTCTAGTTTCTGATTTTTTTAAGTTAAAGTTATTATCAAATTTGTATGTACACCAGAATTAATCACAAGGTACAGTAGAACTCCAGTTATACATTTTGCTCAGGACCGGACAACAAAACATAGAATTCAGTAAAAATATAACTCAACTAATGGTCCACCGGAACCATTTTAAAAAATATATCATGAAAATTTACCTTTTATATTGAAACCTGAAGTTTGTATGTATTACTGCACCCATAAGATAAATTCGCGGAAATGTAAGAGAGTAAAAAACAAAGGTACTTAAGAAAAGTACACATGAAGTTATTTTATCATAACAGCTTTATTAAAAAATTTTTCACATGTAGAGTAGTACTCAAAAGAAATCACCAGAATCGCTTTGGCATGTAAATAATTTATCAAAAGACATTTCAGCAGTTTCCTAAATTTTATTGAAGTAATCACTAATCTTCTATTGTTTCTTTTCTCCAGAACCGACACTGAACTGTAAACTTTTCATTTCTGTTAACCCTTCACTGCACGATTTTTTCTATTATGAAAAAAAAATTATTTGAAATTATATATCGGTAGGAAAAATAGTAAAATTAATGGAAAAAATAGCAAAAAAAACTAAATTTCAAATTTTCAGCTAAAATTTGATATTTTATGGCATGTACCCTATATACACAAGTAGGATTTTAAAATATTGTATTGCTATATTTATAACTAAATGAGCTTAAATTAATTAATTTTATCTGCTTAACACTCTGCAATTGTTTTATATTAATATTTTTAAGTAGTCAGTAAAAATGATTACATTAAATTTTATCTTAATAGCTTGATAGAATTTTTTTTTTTTTTTTTTTTTTTTTTTTTCCCAAAGAACAAATTCTAATTTTTTGTCAAATGCAGCCATCTGATATGGACAATAAGTGTTATTCCATTCTTTGAACTGTTCTTGATCAAGGATGGAGATCATATTGGCCAAATTCATGGAACATAACTAGAATTACAGCATTTTTAGGTATGTGTCAGATGTGGCACGTGGTGCAGTGAAGGGTTAATAATGCAGTCATTTTATAGTTATTGCTTGTACTCCTGACAAACTGCTTTACTGTGTCAAAAGCCCTCAGAGCAGCTCCGCATCGAATGATTGTTCTGAGTGGGATGGTCACAATCAGGTCAGTCGGCAAAGACGGAAGGCAAGGTGTAGCAAAAATTTTGAAATTATTTTCAGCAAAACGTAAAAGCAGGGGTCTGTCCTAGCTTTTCCCTCAGGGTCCTGTTTCTGTGAAATTGTGAAGAGCTTTTTTATATTTGTGAAAAATCTAGTCCTAATTTTCTGAATTTGAAATGACCGTTATATTCAGTTTCATTTTTATATATTTTTAAGAAGATATATATATGTAAAATACATATATTTTCTTTATATAAAAGTGACAGGTTAGATCTTAGTTTTAAATGATTAAATTTGTGTCTGGCCTGATCGGGAGAACGTCGTTAGACACCGTCAAGTGAAGACGTGTGCTAGTTGAGCTCCCGTAAGTGGGAGTAGCTTAGTGTTGTCGTGATTTCGGATTGGTTGTGTGCTAGTGACATATTGACGACATATCTGATGTGCTACTTCCTTGGGCAGCTAATCCCAGAGGTTCTCAGAGAAGGGGTCTTCTAACTGGTAATATGTTTTCACTTTTTTCCCGTAAGGGTTTTAATGATGTCAGAACTTTGTCATCAGATGAGATTGAGTCTGTGGCCTGGAAGGTCCATGCAGACTATAGCTCTGAGAAGTGTAGAGAGCTTTCCCTAAAAAAAACTATTGCTCAGCATAAACGTAGTGGTGAACCTTTTGAAGCTGAAGCCATGCAGCTGCAAACTTGCATAGATCTTCAAAATGTCCTATGGGCGGACATTATGACCATTCAGTCCAACACTTGTTTATACCTGTTGATTTACCAGTATGGCAAATCTAGTGAGATTAAAAAAGATACTCCAATTTCGGATAATGCCCAGTCCGTTGAGGCACCGGCTGACTCAAATTTGGAGAGGGAGGTGGCGCCATCTTCCGTTTCGGATACTAACCTAACTCCTTCTGCGAATAAGAGAAGGCTGGAGTCTTTAGCGAACTCTGAAAATCCTAGCCCCCCTGATGAGGCAAATTTCCAACTTGTTGCTCCAAAAAAGAGCAAAAAAAAAAAAGAGAACTCGGATAGTTCTAGTAACATGGAAGTAACTGAAACTAGTGTAAAGGTTAAAAAAGCCAGGATGCCACCCATCAAAATTGTCCCACCTGAGAGGTGGTCTTCTCTTTTGGATAACCTTAAAAGAATAGCACCCTCGACCCGTTCTAAGGCTAAGGGGAATTACCTTAGTTTAACCTTTGATAATGTGGAAGACTATAGAACTGTACAAGCTTTTCTAATTAAAATTAGTGTTCAATTTCACAGTTACGTTCTCGAGGATGCAAAACCACTCAGAGTGGTTCTTCGGGGTTACCCGTTAACACCTCTGTCCCGGAAATTCAAGAGATCCTGGAAATTGATTTCCCGGGCATCACGGTGAGCCAGATGTATAGGGGTCCCGTGAGTAATAAGAAATACATGCCCTTATTTTTCTGTTTGATCCCACAGCAAGAAGGTGTTGACAGCGTCTTTGAAATCACTGAATTATTACAAACTGAGGTTAGTTTCGAGAAGTATCGGGGGCGAAAGGGTCCATCACAGTGTCACAACTGTCAGGTGTTTTTTCACTCATCCCTTTCGTGTAACCTACCTCCAGTGTGCCTTAAGTGGTCCAGAGGTCACATTACAAAGGAATGTATGAAAAGCTTCAATGAACCCTGTCGGTGTTGCCACTGCAGATCTGATCTCCCCACTAATTATCATAACTGCTATAAGTTTCCAAAAACTACCCCCCATTGTTGCAAGGTCTGCAAGGGTTGCAAAACATTGTCTGCAAGGCTTTTTCAGAATCCCTTCTGGCACTCCACCTGGCATCCACGGAGATTGACCAGATTTTTATCTTGTATTCTAAAATTGTAAATATTTCCAAAATTGGTTAGGTGTCGCCATCAAAAAGATGTGCGCTTCCCCATTTTTAGTTCTTTTCTTTTCCCCCATCATGTTCCCAGCTAATAGTAATTTGGACTCTTTCTCCATTGGTATATTTAATGCCAATGGGCTAAAAAGACAGGAAACTGAATTTCAAGCTTGAGTTTACAGTAACAATTTAGACATCGTTTTGGGCAGCGAGACCCATTTTTCCCAGGGAAATGCACCAAGGTTGCCAACTACGAGTTATTCAATGTAGACAGGGCTTGTAGGGGCAATAAGAGCCCCAGTTGGGGTGGCACTGCTATTTATGTAAAAAGTGGGTTTAATGTGATTTTCATCAATATTCCCCCCTCTAAATTCCATCGAAGTTACGCCTGTTGTTCTGGACTTCCCCAATATTCCAAATCTTCTCATAGCAGCCGTTTATGTACCTCCTTTAACTGATAGAAACCTGCTGGAGCAAGATTATTCCCGGCTCACTAATAATTTTCCAAATTTTATTCTTGCAGGTGAATTTAATGCTACTCATCCCTCTTGGCACTGTAGATCTACAAATGGGTTTGGTTGCAAACTCAGGAGGTGGGTGGATCAAAATTTTGCGCAAATTATAGTGCCCCCCGCACCCACTTTTCCACTTTCTAATAATCTTGATCTTGCAATCACCCGCAATTTCCCTTATCCTTACAGCAGTCAAACACTGAATGATTTAAATTCAGATCATTTGCCAGAATCCTTCGGTATCGAGTTGACTCATACAACCTAGATTTAGGCCGGCTTCTTTGCACAAGGTGGGAGGATTTCACCTTCCTGCTCGAGCAGTGGGAAACTCCATCAGTCAACTCGGTGACATTCTCAGAGAAGTGTATGAACAGTGTTCTCAACCGAGAACCACTACTGTTGACACTCTCCGTCTACCGTTGGAGATCAGACAATTGATTACTGAATGAAATCGTGCTCACAGGATATGGCAGGTCTATCGTACTCAATATTTTAGGAGCCATTTAAATCAACTGCACAGGAGAGTCAAGGCTGCTATCTCCAAGTTTAGAAATGAACGCTGGAACACTTTTGTTGAATCACTTTCAACAGAAGACAACACAATTTGGAAGGCTGCTTCCTGCATTCGTAGGACACGAATACACATTCCAGCTATTACTAGCCCTAATAACCCTAATGGCATGGCCTATACAAACACTCAAAAGGCTGAAGCTATCGCTGAAAGTCTTAGAAGTCAGTTTGCAGCTAATTCTGGAATGGACAACCCATGGGTTGCCACTGTGTTGGAGACCACAGTTCAAAATTTTTTAAACGCAGACACACCAAACACACTACCACCGGCCACACCTTCTGAGGTTCGGGAGTATATCTCAGGCTTAAAAAAGAATAAGTCTCCGGGTGAGGACCGCATCTCTAATAATATGTTAATTAACTTACCTCATAATTTCATTCTTTATATTGTAATTCTTATTAACTGCATGATGAATCTTAAAATTTTTCCTGATTGCTGGAAGAGGGCCATTGTTGTCCCCCTATCCAAAAGTGGGGTGGCAGATAAACATGACCCTTCTAGCTTTCGACCTATATCTTTATTATCTTGTCTATCTAAAGTTTATGAGTATGTTCTTGTCAACCGCCTTAAGGAGTTCTTAAATTCTAATGACGTGCTTATACCAGAGCAATTCGGTTTTTGGGCGCGTCATTCAACAACTCACCAGTTGTGGAGAGTTTTTGAACTTCTTCACGATGGCATTAGATCAGGTGGCATGACAGGAGCAATCTTTCTCGATGTGCAGAAGGCCTTTGATAAGGTCTGGCACATCGCTCTTATTTTTAAACTTATTGTGCTCGGAGTACTAGGCCAATTAATTAAAATCTATAATGACTACTTTCAACTTAGATCCTTCGTCGTTCGAGTGGGAAGTTCTTACTCTAACCCTCAACCTATTTCTAGCTCTGTGCCGCAAGGCTCCCTGAGCGGTCCCACCCTCTTCAACATTTACGTCAACGATATTCCTAAAGAGCCTGATATCGACTTAGCAATTTTTGCAGACGATGCCGCCATGCTTAAACAACATAAACATGCACAAACAGTGTTCTCTAGACTTCAAAATTATTTGGATATACTTTCGGTCTGGTTAAGAAAATGGAAAATTAAAGTGAACAGTACCAAAAGTGCCGAAATCTTCTTCACCAATCAACGTTTTACCCCAGATGCTAATCTTAATTTTAAATTGAATAATGAAAATATCCCCTGGAAGACTGATTATAAATACTTAGGCTTTCACCTAGATTCCAAATTGTCATGGTGCAAGCACATCACAGAAACTTTGGGACGTGCGAACTGCGCCATGGCCTCCCTTAAACCCCTTTTGGTTTGGAATAGCCCCCTGTCAATCAAATATAAATTGTTACTGTACAAATCAATGATTAGACCAATCATTACTTATGGGTCAGCAGTGTATGGTAGTGCCTCAAAATTTCAACTTAATAGAATTCAACTTTTTCAAAATAAACTCCTGCGTAGGTTTACTAAGGCGACCCGCTATGTTCGAAATGACGTCATGCATCGTGACCTCAAAATCAAACCTGTATTTGCAGAAATCAAAAAACTTACGTTGAAGTTTCACAGGTCAACCCCAGCCATGAGGAATCCTGCGTTAGATGCCATCTGTCATTATGATGCAAGAGTGGGGAGGAACCGGAAATGGCCTCTCGCAATACTCACTCGAGACGATGACTTCGTCCCATGCTCAAAAACTTCTAGAAGAAATCCTTCAGGAGTTACCTAAATGCAGAATTCCCCGGGAAAATTTCATCTTTTCCCTAGATAGAAATTTTCATCTAGAATTGGACGTCATGCAGCTTACTGTTTATTGTCAACAGCCGCAAACTTCAACTTTCCTAATTTAATTATTGTATTTTATTAGTAATTCTTATCTTTATTTATTTGGAGCTTCCTTTCCTTAAATTTTATTAAGTGTTTATGGGTGCTCTTTACTTTACAAAATTTTAGATTGTTACGAACAGTTTCGTTACTTCAACCCAGGGAGAGGTTAGGCTCGCCTACCTTATTTCCGACCGTCCTTGGTGTGTTTGCTCACTGCACCCAGCTATTTATACCTTATTCTTCCCATTTTGGTTCATTTGACCGGCGGTGCTCAGGCATCCCGGTCACGTAATTCATGACCCAGTTTTATAGTTAATTTTGAAGTTACTTGCCTATTTTTTAGCTTTTAATTTTAATCTTAACTTGTCCCCATTTTCGATCACTGTCAATGCCAAAATGCAATTTGCAATAGCGGTGTTCTCTCGATGTCTAGTACCACAAAGCCTTTTTCAAGGCTAAACAGTTTGTGCGAAAGCCGGGAGATCCGTGACCTGTAATGCACACTAGGCTTGACATCTAAATTAGTGAGCTATGTGGCCCCTTTGTTTTTTATAAGTTTTTAGAGTTAGATAGGTTTGGCTACCTTATGCTATAGCTTTCCTGTGCTTGTTGGTACCCTACTACCTTTGCATTCTTCGTTTTTTGCCCACGCCAGTCGGTGAAGTGACATTAAAGTATAGGGCAACCAAAAAATTCTTGGATGCCTTATGCGCCCCTTTTTCTGGAGGTTATATTTAACCTCGTGCTTCCAATTCTGGAATGGCCCTCGGGACTCCACCAGAGCTTCCAAATTATACTTTTAGGCTGTGCATTGTTTCAAAATTCATCCTTAGTTCTTTTTCATATTTAGTTGGAGGTTATGCGCGGTGGCGTTACACGCAGCGTTGGCACTCCTTAAGCACCGCAATGTCAAAGGTTCAATTTAGAGCTGGAAAAATTTTGTAAAGGGTCTATTATTAAGACAAAGAATTTTGTGAAGGGTCCTTTAAAGGACCCAATTTCTTCCTAAACAGATCCCTGAAAAGTGACACAAAATTTCATTGGGAAACACGCAAAAACCTAACGTATAACTGAGGGAAACATATAACTCAAAAACATATAGCTCAGCTAATTTTTAATGCCAAACAACCGGGACCACTGAGTTGAAACGTATAACTGAGGGAAACGCACAACTCAGGTAACATATAAGGGGAGTTCCACTGTATATATATATTCTTTAAGAATTATTTAATAAGAAAAAATTTGTTCCTTTCAGCAGAATTTTTTTTTTTTCTGTGGAAAGATTTAATGTTTTTTTTCTGTTATTTTTTTAAATAGGCATTAAGAAAATGTTTGCCAACTTGAATGAAGTGAACTTGAAATAGTTTGCATACTATTATAATAATCATAAATTATTTTTATTAAAGTTTGAAGTGTAAATGACAGTTTTTGTAGATAATTAAAATAAAAATGTATTATTGGTTTTTATTCTGTAACCCTTCCAGAGCAGGCATGCTGTAAATTTTATTTTTTAGTACCAATACTTCTGAATAGTAATCTCTGCTTTTTCTAATTCAGAAATTTTATAGATTAAACAACACAAAAATTATTTAAAAAAAATAGTGCTACTCTAAAATAAAAACTGTATGCATCCTGTATGAAGCATATACGTGACACCTAGCCTGAAGGTGTTATTAGAAGTTAATATTATAATTATAAATAACTAAACCTATAAAGTAAAATATTTACTTTTAATAACTCATCTAGTAACTATCTCCATATTATTAGTGCAAAATATTATTGAAAGATTACTGTTGAATGTTTTGGATGCGTAACAATGAATATGATGCTGTCATGATGATTTTACTTTAATTGAGTGTATCATCCTTCATGGAATATTCAAAGATACTTGTTGTCAGTGGAACAGAACTTCCTGTAATTACCTAAATTAAAAAATGTTTAAAATTAAGAGGTTGAACCATGGAGCAACAATAGTTTAAGAAGAGTGCAGATTCCATTGTTCTGAAGGGGAGAGAGTGAAGTAGACACGATTCCATAAAAGGACATCTTTTTTTTTTTTTTGTTTGGTGGTGATCTCTATTTTGACAACTATCTGTTTTCATTCTCACAATAAAAGAAAAACTAGCCAGAGCCCGTCAAAATTCACATGAAATGCAAAAAAAAATTAAAAATTGCTGCACGAATTCCAAATAAAATGTATTGAAAAGAAAATAAAATTTACTATATTCGGCTGGAAAATTTAAACTGGATTCTTTTTACTAATGGGGAAAAATCACACAGAGTCATGAAAAAATGCTAAAAATAGCATCAAAAATTTAAAAAAATAGTACAAGAAGTAATTTTCTATATTGGACTAAAAGACTAAAACAGCATTCCTTTTACTAATGTTGAAAAATCCTGTGCAAACAAACCCCTAAAATCTCATAAAAATTTCACGGAAAATTCAAAAATCTCATATGAATTACGAATACTCATATGGACTAAAAGTTTAACATAGGATTTATTTTTAACAACGTGGAAAAACCACCGCAAAATACAAAAAAAAGAAAAAAAAATCCATTAAATCGTATGGAGTTCCCTAAAACTTCAAAAATCGCAGGTGACAAAATTTAGTACAGTGGGCTAAAACGGAACCGGAATTCTTTCACGAATATAAAAAAATCAATGCAGAACATGAAAAAACAAAAGAATTAGTAACATCAACTCGTGAAAATTTATAACCCCAAACAATGATAAACAGCTAAATCTGGCAATACAAGGATCTACTTCAGGAATAAACAAATAATATAAATTAAATCTGAAAAGGAATTTCTGCAAGCCAAAATCATTGCTATATCTCCCAGTATGAGAATCCTACTAGCATCTACGTGAGTAAACAGGCTGATTTAGTATGATGCCCATCAACAAGTTAGCTTTACCCAAAGACTAGATTGAGATATTTTGCTGCTCTAATTTTTGATTCAAAGTTTCAAAAATGACCAGGTTTCAGTGCATTGTAGGCATCGTACCCCTCTCCCATTTAATGAATGTTGCTTCTAATAAAATCTCTTTATTAATATATGATTATTTAGTAAGATAATTCAAAATATTTTAAGATTTCTGTTTGAAAAGCTTCAATTTGGCAAAATCATTGCACGAATCACATTAATTTCAGATATAAAAGTTGATAAATTTTAAAGGATATAACTAAATATTTTAGAAATACAGGTATTCCTTACTTAGTCCTGTAAACTTTTTTTAGATACCCTCTCGATCAGTATGCAAGGCACAAAGTGGGCAATCCTTTTTTACCAGCAAGATGCCATCAAATTTTTGAAAATGGCAAAATAAAAAATAACATTAAAAGAATTATTCTAAGAATCTTTTCAAATTTCTCAGACAGCATTTGATAGATATAGACCCACTCATCACAGGGTGTATGCAAGTGCACTGAGTGTTAGAAATTTCAAATTTTCTGTTAACGTAAGATGTATTTGAAAAAGAAGAAAACTATGCAATTGGCAATTGATTAGTTTTTGCTGAAATAAATTAAAATGTATGTAAGTTTGAAATAATCATATTGTATTACAATAAGTTTTAAATCAAGATATGTAAATTAATATAAATTAACCTAATGGTAAGTAAGCTAACATAAATAAACTAAAGAATTGTAATAATGCAGAATTAAAATTGACCTTTCAATATTTCACAAATTTTACTTACTACATTAGCTCACATGTTTATGTTAATGAAAATTCATAAAACTTACATAAATTTTTCAAGTTTCAAATCAAGCTGTGATATGTATTTTCTATCTATAGTACATCAAAAACAATATCATAGTGCATTATTATATTGTCTATATATATTAGGTTTTTGAGAACGTTGGATGTGGATTTCATGCAGTTTTTCCAATTCAATGTATGTTTTGATTAGTGCTGTAATGTTGCAGGATTAATTAACCTCGCTTATCAAGGGAAACTTGTACAGATAAAAATTTTTTAGGATAATGCATTTTGCAAAACTTGCTTATTTTTTAGGTTATTCTCAAATCCAAACTGGATAATTTCTGACACATTTTTGAACTCATTTTTATTCTTAAATGCATTAAATTTTGCAGGGATTCTTATTAAAATAACAAATTGAACAGTACATCTCAGTTTTCTTAAAGTCAAAGAATCTTTCAGAAAATGCCCTCAAAGTTGACCATTTATGATGATTCTTTACTCACTATAGTGGGCAAAAAGTTATCATCAGTGATGAATTCAGAGGGGCATCCCACCTTATATTTGTTTGCTAGCTACTAATGACAATATGAAATTAATTACCAGATCTTATCATCTTCAGCGTAGTAAAAATTTCTATGTATATTGGGGGTTCAGATAAATAGGAAATCACATTATATAAATAAAGGGTATCCGCTCTCAACTGTGTCCAATGGCTAATTCCTAAACCGTTAACCATAGACATATAGTTCCAATTACAAAAATGTTTTAAATCAGGTAAAGAAATATTTTAAAAGCGATTTGGGTCAATAAAAACATTTCTTTAAAAATTACGAAATTTAAATATTTATACTGTCCCCCAGTCCTATAAGTTATCTTTAGTAAAATTTTCCTTTTACACTGACAAGTAATACAAAAAAAGTCCCGTTATTGTACGATTAAAATTGGCCGAGTAATAGCTGTTTAAAGTTGGAGCATATTTTTTGCTGCAAATTGGGGGTCATTCACAGATTTAGTCAAAATATAATTTCGTCAGATATATTAAAAAAAATGGTTGAGAGTAAAATTAGCATTGCAATATAAATTTGAAATCTTTAATCATTCTGACATATTAAGGCAAAATATACAATTTGTAATAAACATTTAAGAAGAAAGAAAAAACAGAATTTTTGTTAAATAAAATGATGCTAAATTAACAGCCTCAATTCTTTATATTATAAAATATTAGATTGAACTAGTCTGCAAAAGTTGGGTCATGTCATGTTTTTTAGCTTTTGATAATTGATTCTTATGTATTCTGTACCGCTGAATCTGAAATTGACCTTCATTTTTAACCATCACATCAGGAGTTTTCGCAAATTTCAAAGATAAAAAGTTCAAAGTTGAACCTCCTCCCCCATCTCATCGGACCACTCAGCTGTTTAGCTGTAAAAATCCCAGGATAAGCAAAAATATTGAATAAAATAAAATAAAATGAAAGTTTTACATATGTTTTATAGTATGAGATTTTCGCTATATTTTAACTTGCACATTTACGATGTGGAAAAAAAATCTAACGTGATGGTTAAAAAGGAAGGTCATTTTCAGATTTAGTGCTAAAAAGTACGTAAAAATCAATTATCAAAAGTTAAAAAACACAGCCATCTCCTCTACTTTATAGTATCCGATATTTGTTATTCTTTAACTTTTACAATTTATGATTTGCGAAATATCCTGACATGATGTTTAAAAATTAAGATAATTTTTGGATTCAGTGCTAAAATATACATAAAAGTTAAAAAAAAAAAAAAAAACCAACAATTGCAATTTTGTATTATCTAATCTAGAACTTTTTCTTAAACTTCTTGGCGGTAATCTATCCAAAATTTTTTGTGTTATCCTATAAAATAAGTATAAATAGTAACCACTGGAAATCATAATAATATTAGATTGTTATCTGATTTACGCCAGTATATAATGTAATCTCGATCGGATATTTGAAAGTGAGTTAAAGTTTGAGTACAAATTTTGAACTGGAAAAACCTACATATGATCGTTGAAGTAACATAAAAACTTATAAAAAGAACATAATTTTTGTTAAAAGAAATCATAAAAGAAAGTCTCAAATCCTGACAAAATAAAACATATGTTATTTTAGCCAATCTGAAACTTGATAAATGTTAACTTAATCGTAATACATGTACGATTTTTTCAAAGCACAGATACACATGAAATGAGATCTTTGAATACTTTAAGTACTTAGTATGTGATCCCTTAAAGCCAAGCCAAACACATTTGTTTTCAGAGCAGAAAAGTGGCATAAGTCATGCATTTTTAAAGTTTCATAACTCGCTCAATTTTAGTGTTATATGAATAGGACTTTTTTTTTCTTACTTGTCAGTGTAATAGGAAAATTTTACTGACTGGGGACTGGGGGACCATATAAAAATTTAAATTTTGTAATTGTTTGAGAAATGTCTTTATTGACCCAAATCGCTTTTAAAATATTTCTTTACCTGATTTAAAACATTTTTGTAATTGGAACTATGTCTATGACTAACGGTTTAGGAATTAGCCATTGGACACCGTTGAGAGCGGACACACTGTATATCACTAAATAAGCATAATTGAAGCATATTTTTGTAATAATTTACTTTTTTTCCAGCTAAACACTTTTCATGTATCAGAAAAAAAGTTCACTTAAAAGAAATTAATCATTGTAAAAAGCTCTTATGAACCACAGAAATAGGCTTTGAGGGCCGCATGTGGTTCATCAGTTGAAAACCTATGATCTAGATGCTTCAATACTTAGATTTCTGATTTGCAGCATTTTAGTAGCTGAAATGTACAGTTTTTTAAAAATATTAAACTCTTAAAAGAACTGTTTAAAATGCAGTTAAGGTGAAAATATAAAGGTGCTGCCAAGCTCAAAATGAATACAAAAGAAATAACAGTTTTGTCAGGAATTCGATAGGCAGTTTTGCAGGAAAAACGGGCTTGGCATGCTTTGGATCCCACCATCACGTGATGGTGAAAGGGGGTCATATCGGCTTCAGGGAAAGTTTGCAATTCTTAGTATATTGTATTTCTAATCTGTATTCAAATTTTATCTCTAGGATGTTTAATTAAGTTATTCTGTCAACTAAGTTAGTCATGCCAGCAAAGAAGTTATTAAAAATATATACTGTATATATTTATATACGGTCATAATTTGTACTGCAAAAAGTCTGACAAGAGAGTTTTAACATGGAGTTGTTGTCATCATGGAATTGCTGATTCTTTAAAAATATATCTCCCACCGGCAATGGGTACATGCTGATAGCTATGATATTTATCAATAATTAATATTATTTTTATAGAGTTAGAAAACAGCCAGAGTAATTTTTTTTTTTTTTACTTGGTATTAGTACATGAATCTGTCCAAAAAATCAAATGTCATGAGGCAGATAAAATATATTACATGGAACATATTCTTTTATTTAAATATATATATATATACGATAAATTCCTTAGAATATTTTTTAAAAAATCATGTGTATGTACTTTTTCAGAAAAGTCTTTTTACTTTAATATTCTTTTTAAAAAATTATATAAAAAATATTTTATTTTTTATTGAAAGTAATCTAAATAATAGTAATGTTTGAAAGTAATCTAAGAAGTAAAATAAAAAAATTATACTGAAAATATTTCATTTGTTTAAATTACTAAGTCTGCATAATTTCAAATCTAAAATATATTATAAGATCCATATCTTAGAAGTGGTATTGAATTCAGACATTTTTTCACTGGATGGGATTTCTGCAGCTTTGGGAGGGAGGGATTTGCACTTCTAGGTTATAATACTGAAGCACAAAATACCAAAACCTCCATGAAGAAGGGACATTTTGATGTTCCAGGTAGGAAGAGGAAGTGTCCTCCACAGGCCAATCCCTGAATTCATCACTGCATAGAAGTATATTTAATATAAAGATAAAAGATTCCGGTATATGATTGTAACATTAACTGTATTTAGGTGAAAAATATCCCACTATGGTCATTTAGAGTATTGTATTTTTATTCAAAATGAGGTTTTCAAATTGATTGAGGAGTTTAATTTTTCTTATTTTGGTAAGTTATTTATCATTTTACATTGCTTCAAGTCGCCCGATGGCGTGGTCAGTAAGCGGAGGCTGCTGTCACCCCGAGGGCCTGGGTTCGAGTCCCTGGGTAAGACATGGATGTAATTGTGAATGTCTTATTGTAGTTATATAATATATGTAATGGAAAATAAAAATTGTTGTAACTTGTTGTTGTTTCTGTATAATAAGGATCACTCGAGGCGACAGCCATTGTAGCTATAGGCCCCAAAGCATTCTCCACTTCGGTGGACGTCAAATGTCAAATATTGCTTCAATCACTATTTTTTTTCAATATAGTATTTTAAATTAATCATAATGTCTTCTTTATCCTAACTAATAAAAACTTCTAAATACAGTAGACTCTTTCAAATCTGCAACCCTAAAATCTGCACATCATCGCAGATGTAAACAATGAAACCTTTAGTTCAGGTGTAGGGGCAAAATTAGAAAAAAAATTAGTTTTATATTATTCTGTATGTATTTTAATATGTAATTCACAATAATATGACTGAACTTGTAGTTTTTGATAAAGGAAGTATAAATTTTATTTCTGAAAAAAAAAAATCAAGATATTGATGATATCACTGGTAATTGCAAGCTTTTCATCAAATACAGGGTCATTCATAATTCCCTCCGGGGTTTCGAAACGTTATAGTAAAAAAACAAAGACGAATATGAAAAAAAGAAACATATGAAATTATTCTGAAACTATTCAAGTTTTGCTTACATACATTACAGGTGTTCTATGTGTGAACCCTTGGTCACACGGCATACATCAATGCGATAGTCCAGTTCCTGCCATACTCTACTCAACATGGTACTGTCTATGTTATTGATAGCACGTGTTATCCTTTCACGCAGGTCAGCTAAATCACGTGGCATAGGTTGTACAAAAACCTGGTCTTTCACATACCCCCACAAGAAAAAGTCACACGGTGTTAAATCCGGTGACCGTGGAGGCCACTTTAGAAGAGGTACGTCGTCTTCAGAAGCTCGTCCAATCCATCGATGAGGTAAGTGTGTGTTCAGGTATTCACGCACATCACACAAAAAATGGAGAGGAGCACCGTCTTGTTGAAATACGAAATCATCCTCATGTTCCTCTAACTGCGGCATTAGCCACAGGTGCAACATATCCAGGTACACTACACCGGTAATGGTCTTATCTGTAAAAAAGAATGGCCCATAAACACGTGAGGAGGACATAGCGCAAAACACGTTAACTTTTGGGGAATCCCGATAGTGTTCCACTACAGAATGGGGATTTCCAGTGCCCCAAATGCGTACGTTGTGGCGGTTGACAGTGCCACACATGTGAAATGTGCTTTCATCACTAAAAATCAATTTCGACATTAGTGTTTCACGTTCATGGACATCAATGCAAAACGTGAAATGAGAAATGCAATCTGCTGGAGTCAACGCTTGCACCAGTCCCAATCTGTACGGCTTCAAACAAAGACGTTTTCGCAGAATTCGCCACACTGTTGGTTGAGAGATCCCCAATTCTCGGCTTCCGCTAGCGGTTGATTTCGTCGGGCTCCATAAAAACGTTTCCCGTACACGATTTACGGTGTCCGCAGATGGACCAGGCCGATTACTTCGTTTCCTGTCACATAGGCATCCCGTTTCTTTAAATTTCCGGTACCACACATGAATTGTTTTGTCAGTTGGTCCCTGTTTTCGATATTTATTACGAAAGGCCCATTGAACTGACACCACAGGATTCAGATTTTGCAAACTCCAACACACAAAAAGCTTTCTCTTCGCCTGTAAACGCCATTTTTCTTTACTACAACTGACTTCAATACAGATGTTACTGCCATCTACCGGAAACTAATTAAATTAAAACTTGAATAGTTTTGGAATAATTTCATATGTTTCTTTTTTTCATATTCGTCTTCGTTTTTTTACTATAATGTTTCGAAACCCCGGAGGGAATTATGAATGACCCTTTATATTTATGTATTAATCAAGCGTTTTTGGTTATTAAGACTAGCTAAGCCTGAAATAAAACTTCCTTACTTTATGATTTTGATGTGAATTAATATGTATCTTATCTTTGTTATACATATTTAATTATACATTATTATTATTTACTTGACCTTTACTTTTAATATTTAATCATTTTTAATATTTCACTATATTGCAAGCATTCATTATAATTTTGATTGCATTATTACATTTAAATTACTGTTTAAAAAATGTAAACAAAACAATGACCAAAAATCTACGAAATTCTAAAATCCACACAACCTCTGGTCCCAATCTGTGGATTTGAGAGTCTACTGTATAGCCTATTTTTATGGTTAACTACATACAGGAAGATTATTTGTTTCTATCTTTCCATATCTGTTCTGATGTATTTTAAGCTCTAGTTTTTTAAATCAACAGTTGAATGAACTTATGTGACAAACAAATTTTTTATTAAAAAGAAGAAAAAAATGCATAGTTTATACATGAACGGAGATGTCAATAATTATGGATTCTTCATAATTGTTAGGATTTCTTTCCTCTAAATTCAGAAGTATGCCCCCATTTGTACCTAAAACAGCTGATCATCTTGCATTAATTACTGTCAAAATTACTGAAAATGTCAAAGTGATTACTGAAAATCTTGGCTGTTATTGAAAAAAAATTTCAGAGGTTAGTATCTCTGCAATAAGATTAAAACTTTATGGAATTTTTTCATATTGTCATTCTGTATATTTCTTATATGCCGTATTTTGTCACTCTTTTCACCATAAAGTTAATAGAATGTTATTAATTTTTGTTTATTTCTCCTCTTCTTTGATATTGGCTGTAATTACACTGTATAATAATTTTATATTACTTCTCTACTCATGCATGTTATTCTTATTCAACATGTGATATGAGGCAGACCCCACACCAAGGTGACAAAAGCAACATGACGTATGTCTTAAGAGAAGAAACAAGTTTCTTTATTTCAACCTGTTTTGTCTCCTAAGACTTACATTGTACTGCTTATGTAGTCTTAGTGTACAACCGGATTTACACTGAGGATTCCCACCCCACCTCCCCCCCAAAAAACCCTTTTTGTAATTATCAGGTTTGAAGAATCAAAAAACAGTTATTCCTTTTTTTTTTATTATTAATTTTGGAAATTATCTATCACAATTCTGCATGCCCTGCATTTCCCTGTATATAAACAGCTTGTGATGCTTTAATAACACTGAACAAGTAATCTATTATTTAGTTACTTTACTGTAACAATATTAGTAACATTCTTCATATTATGGTGCATGCCATAAATAGATTAACGAATTGAATAAATAACATTCATGATGTAAATTGAAGAATAAAACAATGAGAGACACTATCGATATATTTTGTAAAAAAAAATCACACACTACTGACTCTTCCATTAGAGTCAAACTATTGACTCAATGCAGTCAAATGGTGATACATTTTTATTTCTGTTTGTTATAGCCTTTCTTCACATCTTAAAAAAAATCTCCCTTCCTATTTTTTTTTTCTGAAGAAGTGTATCATGCATAAGTGATCTGTGATGCTGTTTATACTTAATAGCAAATTCGCTGATGAATTACATTTTCATGTCATTTTTCTCTTTTTCAGAAGAATCAGGTACAGAGTGCCTCGGGAAAGTGAAAAACAGCCAAATTATTTTATATTTGACTTTTGTGTGTCAAAGTTGCCATAATATTATGTTTATACCAGTTGTTTTGTAAATAAAACATATTTTATTCAGTTGGCCTAATACACTTGTCTAAAGTATATTTGTTATATACACTTTTATATCTTATTTTGAATAGTATGTGCGTTTGAAGTGCTGTCTGTTGGTGAAAATATAATACAAATACTTTCTAGTGCAAATCAAGTAGTTTAGAATAAGTTTTGAGATTTACAGGTTTACTATAAAAAGGGGGGTGGGGGGAGCAACAATGCAATCATCCCTTGTTTTTGTAGTTAGGCCTCCAGTGCGATGAAAAATAAGTAATGAAATTTGTTCTCTTTACAAATTGAATTAATGAAGTTATGTATTTTATTTAGGTCAGTTGTACATGAAGAATTGTTAAATGCACATGTTTTATAAAGTTTAGAGAAATTTTCTGGGAATTCTCATTTTTTCAATATCATTAATGGAAAGGTGTTAAAAAGAATAATATCATGCTTAAATAAATGCATATGATGCAAATGTACAATCTTAAAAAATAATTTTTAATAAATAGTTTTTATTTAATCTTTTAAAAAGAAAATTAGAGCCATGCTATCTATTTTTTTATTACCTGGGACCCTTTATGAAACCTTAGCTATTTGATGCTGCATGCTACAGTATTTATGCATGATACAGTCAGGGATCTTTATAATGCACACCTTGGGATGAGAGGCTGTGCATTATATAGATACCTTATCTCAGAAATTGTTAAACTTACTTTGTAAACACCGTTAATAAATGGTATAAAATTATATCAATGTATTTACACATTAAACTAAAAAGGCAACTAAATAACATTTATTACATGTAAGAATAATTTTTTAAATAAATTAATAAAAAATAACATTTTAAAAATAAATTGTCAATCTTTGCTTGTTTGAGAACTTTTGATTTTTGAGCATTCAATTTCTGCTATAGTCTATGAATAGTTAATATCTCTTGCTCTGTAACACTTTCTTGAGATTCCAAAAAATTCAGATACTGTTCTCCTAAAAAAATCCCTTCACATACTGTTACTTTTTTTGAAGTCATTTCAGCATCTGATTCATTTCCAGAAGAGTTTTCTTCTGGCCCCAAAACTGAAGAAATGATCTCAAAATCGATGAGATGATGATTTTTTTGTATTCCTCAAAAATTCCAAAATATTTTCTTTGTCCAGTTCAGACTGTGCATTCTTTGCATACTGGAGGAGTTCAGCAGCTTTAATTTTTGCAAGTGATGGCCTGAACCCACCAAATTCTTCATCATCATCATCCATTCCAAGGAAAAGGGATTCATGCCATATTTTGTGCCATGCATTAATTAAAGTTTCTTAGGATACTGAATCCCATGCTTCCCTCAGCATGTACAAACAATCTTTGATTGTGAATTGTTTTTTAAATTCAGCAGTCATGTTTGGGCCAGAATCAAAATTCAGGAGCCTAGCAAGAAAGGCACTTTTATAGATGCATTTATTACTCCCTGATCCATAGGCTGGATCAGAGATGGGCATTTAGGGGCAAAAAAAATTGTTTTTGCATTGGGTGCAACAAGTTCTGGATGTACGGCACAATTATCCAGCAGCAATAAAATTTTAGCATCTTTGGGTAAACCAACTGTACTGTAATGGTCTCTGACTTCTTTTAGAAAATTACTATTGAACCACTCAGTACATAACTCCTGAGTGATCCAAGCTCTCTTATTGCTTTTGTATGTTACAGGATTTTTTTTTACTCAACATAAACAATGAGGCTGGGCACTTTTACCCACAACAAGAAGTTTCAACTTGTGGGTACCTGCAGCATTACTGCAAACAACTACCATTATTCTTCTTTTGTCATCTCTTTCACACTAGATGGTTCAGTCTCTTGTTGACTGACAAAAGTTTTCCGTGGCAAATTGTACCAGAAAAGTCTAGCTTCATCGATATTGTAGATCTGTTCTGCAGGCAGGTTTTCTTTTTGCACGATTCTTCTGAATTCATCAATGAACTCTTCTGCTGTGATTTTGTCTGCCGATATCTTTTCTCCGCAAGCTTTAATGTTTCTTATACCATGTCGATTTTTAAATTTTGTCAGCCAACCTTTTGAATAATCACAGGATTCTTCAACTTTAAGTTCTTTGTGCAATTCTTTCGCTTTTTGACACAGAACTGGTCCAGTAATTGGAATATTTTCCAAGCGTCTTTGTTTGAACCATTCAAACAGAACTGCATCCAACTGATCTGATTTAGCTTCCCTTATTCTTTTATGATTTGAGATTCCTTTACTGCTATCCGAATTTGCATAAAATTTCAATATCTTTTCTCTATTTTTTTTATATCGTATACAGATCGACAACTGATACCAAAAGTTCTTGCTATACATTTTGCCAACAAACCTTTATCAAATTCTTTGAGAATTTCAACTTTCTACAAAATCATTAAAATAACACGTTTCTTACTAGTATCTCTAGATGATTCACCGAATTTTTCTTCCATCTTTTTCTGAAAATTAAAAAAGTCTTAAAAACAAGTTATGTAAAAACGATTAAAAGAATACCCAGTTCTGTGATTAAAATATAAACTAGCTCTTGCCAGTGACGGTATCACTCATTGGTTAAAAAAATAACGTCATCACGGTCCTCACTTGAAAACGCGTATGTGCAGCCAGTATTGTAGTCGAGGGGATGCGGGGGGACGGCATCCCCTCACTTTTTTATTTTATCTCAAGCGTCCCCTTACTTTATATTTTCAAGGGGGACGCTAGAGACACGGCAGGACGCAGACTTTCCAAACTTATTAATTTTTTTATGAACACACCAATAAATTAACAATTTTAGAAATAAGGTATTGATTTTTAATACTTTTCAGCAAAGTTGAAAAGTGTTTACTGTTCTCCTATTCGCATTTTAACTTCCATAAGTTTGCTTGAATTGCGGCAAAATCTTATGTATATTTCTTAGGTTAGGCACAGTGTAGTATATCATTATTGTAAATGATGTGTATAGCAACAGTATTTCGTTTATGCGACAACAAGAAGAGAGCTCTTTCATATTATGCTTTCTTGGCAGAAATTGTTTGAAATAGACAATAAAGAAGTTATAATGTTTTAAATATAATGAAAAGGACATTTGAAATTCGTTACAACATGTTCCCTATTGGAATAGGCCATGGGACGAAGCATCAAAAAGTAGCTAAAAACCAGTTTCCGTTTGCCAACTCCGGCAACTAAGAAATTTTGCATGTAATACAATTATACAGTACTTATTAACTAAAAACCGCAAAGTTCACCAAAAAAATATTTGCACATTAATTTTTTATACCAAATTAAAGTAGTACCCTAAAGCTGACATTATAAAGCCAATGTTCAGTGTTTTTGGCTAGTATAATCACTTTTAAATAAGAATGAAGATAAAATTTATTGAATTGTCATCATTTACTAATAAATATTAAATATTGGCAATAAAATATTACCTTTAATATTAGTACTATATTTATTTGCTGCTTAAGAAGTTGAATATTTCTTAATATATTTTACACAAATGTAGCTTAATTAATAAGTTAAATGAAACTTAAAAGTAAAAATAACAGAATTAAAATAGATTTTCTTTCAGAATGTATATTTTAATGCCTAATGAAGTAATAAATAAAAAATTTAAGGATTTGCCCTCATAATTCGACATTTATATCAACTGTTGAAAAGAGCAATTTTGACTCTGAAACTTGACATTCCCTTTAACTGTCAAACTTTTGAAGTAAAAACATTTCTAATACAACTAACAATTTTTTTCCAATATTTCTAATTAAAAAATAAAAGGTTTAAGTAACACAAGGATCTTTTTAACATATTATTAAATAACATAATAACAGTAAAGAGATTTTTATGTAATGCACTTACCTCTTAATTTCTAGAATTCAATTCAGAAATTCAGCTTCAGAATTTAGAAGAAAAATTAGGCAAACAATATCTAAAAAATTTTAGAAAATTGGTAGTCCTTAAATGCTTGTTTTAAATAAAAACTTTACTTTATGCATATTTTATGTATAATACAATTTATTTTGGTACATTTTTTAGAAAAAATCATCTATATTATGCAAACTATCAATACCTTCTATGTCTGAATCAACTTCAACAGTATTACTGCAAAATTCATTTTGTTCATTGGAATTTTCACAATTAGTACATGAACCTAATTCGAGGCAAGAAATTCCCTTTGATTTGAATGAGCATTTACTGTTTAAACAAGCGGTCTTTTGGCATATGCACAAAATGTTTTTTAGTAAACTATCTGGCACATAAGGAATTGTGTTCCAACAAATGCTTATATTTTCCCCATTAATGATCCATCCATGATTAGCAGGATTAGAGATACTCATTATGTTCTGGAAACACCGACGATAAA
Organism: Maratus speciosus; assembly: GCA_963932465.1. Classification (NCBI taxonomy): domain Eukaryota; kingdom Metazoa; phylum Arthropoda; class Arachnida; order Araneae; family Salticidae; genus Maratus; species Maratus speciosus. Next base: position 142,628,093 of record OZ010787.1, on the reverse strand, counting down.
TTAAAAACTTCCATTTGAGTAATGTGTGTCTTGCATCATTTACTGAGGTTTTAGTAGGTTGGCCAAAAAGTTCGGAAACAAATAGTTCAAGAGTTCGAATAAGACCACTTGATAAAGTCCAAGAAGTTCCTAACTCATTAAATGCATCAATATAAACAATCTTACTTTTCATTATATTCAATGCTTTAATTTTGCCCTTGCCTTTAAAGGCACTAAAACTGCCGCAACCTGTGAAAGTGTGAAGGCCTATTAAATTGTCACAAATATCTGGACCTAAAATAGTAGCAATAGATGAAACATTATGAAATTCTAAATTATTCGCAGTACCTAGAAGCAAATATAATTCTGTTGTTAAATATCTACTCATACAAATGTGAGAGGATGAAAACATCTCTGTCCGGGCTTTTAATAATAACATGTTTGAAATATATCGAAGCATTTATTGCATGCAACAGCATTCTTGCATCAGCGTCCTCATGATCAGAATGCATTTCGGGCATATATCTTACTATCAGATGACTATCTTCACCGCTTATCATATGACACTTTATTCCATGTGTAACAATCAGTGATACACTTTTCAGCATTGTGGGATCTATTGAGGACCATTCCTTAAAAAGAAATTGAACCAAAGCTGCCTTATTTGACCCATTTGCTGGAAATTTGGTAAAGTGATTAGGGTTTTTTCAGCTGATCTTCCTATTTTAATAACAGTTTCACCTCCTGTAACCTCCTTTGCCGCTCGCTGCATTTAATGCTGATATTAGGATATGTGTCAGTTACAAAGTGAATTACTTTAGATTTGTAGCTAACACCCATATTAATAATATATTTTAGTACTTGTAAAGCAAAGTATTTAGAATATTCTTCATTTCTTGCAAAACTGCCATAACGTTCAAAATCAAGGCATTATTTTCAGGGATCTCACTTAGAATTTGATACTGATCCTCTGATTTCAGCAAAGAATGCTTCAATGCTGCATTATTTGTTTTTACGATAGAACCATCAGGGTTTGTTATAGAGGGGGGGATAGGCAGTTAAATTATATGACATTACATCTTCTGTATCAGGTGATAATGCTTGCCCCATTAGAATTATGTGAGCAAGAATGTTGCTTGTATCTTTCAAGATCCCAGTTTCCAATTTAGTTTTTGGATTAAGTTTCCTGTTAGTATCAGAAAAATTTAGCAACTTTTTTTTTTTGAGAAATTTTCGAATAAATGTTTAATGTTACTTAATGTTATGTTAAAAAGAGCCTTGTGTTACTTAAACCTTTTATTTTTTAATTAGAAGTATTCGAAAAAAATTGTTAGTTGTATTAGAAATGTTTTTACCTCAAAAGTTTAATTGTTAAAGGGAATGTCAAGTTTAAGAGTCAAAATTGCTCTTTTCAACATTTGATATAGGTGTCGACATATGAGGGCAAATCCTTAAATTTTATATTTATTACTTCATTAGGTGTTAAAACATACATTCTCAAAGAATGGAGTATTTAGGTCTATTGTTTTTGCTTTCATGTTTCATTCAACCTGTTATTTAAGCTACATTCGTGTAAAATATATCCAGAAATATTCAACTTCTTAAGCAGCAAATATTAAATTTAATACTAATATTAAAGATAATATTTTATTGTCAGTGTTTAATATTTATTAGTAAATGATGACAATTCAATAAATTTTATCTTCATTCTTATTTAAAAGGGATTATACTAGCCAAAACACTGAGCATTAGCTTTATAATGTCAGCTTTAGGGTGCTACTTTAAATTGAAATGAAAAATTAATGTGCAAATATTTTTTGGTGAACTTTGCGTTTTTGAGTTAATAAGTATAGTATAATTGTATTATATGCAAAATTTCTCAGTTGCCGAAGTTGGTAAACGGACTTGAACAATTTCGCCACTCGTCCCATGGTCTAGAAATAGCATTTATCGTTCGTTTACAGGGACATTAAAAAATATTTACAAACACCATGATCAATTAACGATAATTGTTTTATTTGAAATGCATGCAAAACTATGGGACACTATACTATGGAAAACGGTGTGTAAAACATTTATAAAGCTTTTGCAAGGCCAAATAAAAGAATCCATCACATTGTCATCTATGGGTTCAGTTAATTAAACGTATTTTCGATTATATTATCAGGGACCCCCAACACATTTTAGTCCTCCAAAAGTGGGAAAGGAGCCATTTTTATTTAAAAGGGGGACTTCAAGGGACCATTTGTATTAAAAAGGGGTAGTAAAAGGGGTCATTCGTCTAAAAATACTACATAGAAATTTCCTAAATATGCGAGCAATTTTTTAAAAAATGTCCCAGGAAATGTGTTAATTGGTTATTTTTATAAAGATGGTCATTAAGCAATGTACTCAGCTTCATTTAAACATAGTTGAATATTCTACTGCAAGAAGATAGTGTTCAATATTCAGCACTCATCTTCATAATTATATTTAAAGATGCATGAACCTTTAATTCAAATTGTTGAGTATTAAAATTTAAAACTAGTTTTACATATATATTGTTAATTATTAACCTTAAACATAAAATTTAGTTCCTTCCTGCACAAAAACTGAGATAAGCTATGATGTTTATTAGAAAAAGCATAGTACAGCAACGCCTCCTGGAGAGTGATCAAAACAATATTGAATCAACAGTTATTCATAATCAACTTACATATTAAATTTGGTGATATTCCTTCCCAAACATGCCGGCTATCACGAAAATCGTTAAAAATGCGACACATTAGCACCACCTGTTATGTCAAGGGTTAAGTGAATGTAGAATTTGGTGAAATTTCACACCAGAGATGCTTTTTAGTTTTTTGAATAAAGTAACTACGTAATTTGTATGATATACAGGGATAGATTTCAAAAAATTGTCAAATCAAATTCAGGTCAACCTAAATCATGTAAATCCATCAAACAGAATCCTATACATTCTTCTGATAAAAATATATTTAAGAAGTATAAAAAAAACAAGAAGAAATTTTAATTACGATTTCCTTAATAGAGGGATATCCTTCTACATCAAAGTAAAAAACAATACTAAATCTGCAATAATAAAGACAGGAGTTTCTATTTTAGCGTATTATGTGATGCGCATATGATCGTTAACTTATATATATGACCACTCAAAATAATTCGAATAAATACATTACCCTTTATAAGAAATTATTACTTGATGTGCGTTTAAACCGAACGAAATTTTATTTTTGATAAAAAATACTACACATGCTTTTCTATAACACACCATTGCTCTAAAATTAATTTTACAAGCATTTGTGAATAATTAATATATTGGCTGGTATACATGGTGTACCGTAAAGATTTACAAGATCTTTAATTTTTTACCTTTTAGAGATAAGTAATATTAATTATAAAAATGCTTAAAATAAGCTAATAAAATAATATTGAAATATTATAACAATGAAATAATATTCTCATTAATAATAATAATAAAAAAAAAATGCATACAATTTTTTTAAAACTTTTATACGACTCTTCTATTCAAAATTTGTCAGTTAGAAACATTTTATTTTTGCTGCAACAAAATCATTAAAAAAACTACTTACCTAATCTTTAAAATAAATTTAAAAATGAAGAAAAAAAGCTGACCTTTTCGAACCATTTAAATATTATTTCACCAGTGAAAACATGAAGTGTATATATAATAGAAATAGCATTTTCAGAACAAAATTAAATAATAACAAGTATAAAAAGAAAAAATATTTAAATAAAAACCTACACGGGCAACTATTGTAAAGAAATGATGTAGTTTTAAAACATCGAAACATAATTTTAAAAAAATAACTGACTACGCATACTCTGTTTTCTGCCAGCTCCAGTAACTGGAGCTCTTCTGAAAACGCACTTGTAAACATTTTAAATTTCTTTGTCACTAATATTGTTGAGGGCATCGGTTATCTTTTATTTAAGGTCAACTGAATATGCTTATTACCGTCCGTTACCTATTTCTTGTAATATCACATAGCTTTTCGAATTTATTATTGTAGTCGTCCCTCTTCTCACCTACATATTCCCTACCTACCTTTAAACGTTTTTGCATCTTACATTGCCTACTTATCTTCAACAAGTAGAAAAGTAAATCGTGTTTAAATTTTTTCGAATGCACTGTACAGGCCGACCTTAATTAAAACTAGAAGACGTCTAAGAGATTGCCAGGTTTTGGTAGCAACTTTCTATATTTTTAGTTACAAAATCTAGCACTTTTAATTTATAATTGCAATTTAATTTTTATGAATAATCTGTTTAATTTTATAATGCTAATCATTAACGGCCCATCCTTATCCAAGTTAAAATTACTCAAAATTTGGAAAATGGAAAATCATAGAATGGCTACTGACACAAAATCTAGAAAAGTATAAAGAGTTGAGAACTTTTGTGAGAGCAAATTTTTGAAAAGTTCTCCAAGAGAAGAAAAGTAATGTATATTATTAAACTGTGATAAAAGTAAATATAATGCTGTTTTTTTACACCGATTTTTCACTTTTATTTAAATGTTTAATAAATAAAAGAAATTAATTTGAAACACTTTTTTTTATTAACTTCAAAATTAGTTGTTTAATTGGGAAAGTGCTCCTTAAATAACTCATCTGGTACAAATACGTGTTATTTGCTATCGAAACTCTACTTCAAAAAGCTATCTTTAAAATTTTTCTGCTCAACTCTTCAAGCACTTTACAGAATGCCACCAATTCAAATAAATTTATAAATATAGAGTACATTTTATTCCTGTTAATAATGTGGTAACATTCATTGCGCTGATTCACACATTCGGATTTCAATCCTATTTCATTCTTTCAATCAGAATATCTACGCATTAAAAATAACTTCTATGCCAAATTTAAAGTTTCTACCCTGATAGTTTCAGAAGAATGACAATTTTTGGTTTTCAGCTCATTTCATCACTTAAAATTTCGAAATTTTTAAAAGCGGTTCTTCGTGACCATCTACATGTTAATAATTACCACTATATTTATTTAAGTTTCTTGTAAAAAACAGCTTCAAATAAATCGTGATGAGACGATTTTAGAGGATTTTTTCATCAATTCACCCTTTTAAAATTTGAATTTTAAAAAAAGGTTTAAGCGAGCATAAGTCCTGAAAATACATAAGTGCCATGTTTTAAGTTTCTTTAGAAATCGTGATGAAACTGAAATTTTAGAATGCGCTTTCTGCATTTCACACCATTAAAATTCTAATTTAAAAAAAAAGAATTATTGTTTTTACACATTAGAAGTAATCTTAGTTACTAATTTAAAGTTTCTGTCTCAAGCTTTTTTTTACAGAACTAGGGGGCTCTGCCCCCTATGAGCTACTCTCGCCAACCCCCTTTCAGACACCACAGACTCAAAAAGCACGCTAATTTGATCGGTTTTAAAAAGATTTCGGAAGATTAAATTGTAATTTAAAAAACAGTGGCGATCTCCCTATAAACGGGTTTCTATTCATTTCTCTTTGATTGGGAAAGTTTAAGGCCAAAACAGCTGCTGATAAAAGATACAATGGCTGTTTCTGTCTTTGATTAAATAAAATCAGTTAAATATTTCAAAATAAGCTAATATAAAATGAATTAAGTAAACAGAGTCTTTGTCTCCCGGTATTTTTTATCAAAGTGAAAAGAAAGTTTTTTAAAATAAGACATTTTAAATATATCGTTTTTAATCTGATGTCATTTTCACCAAACTTTTCTTTCTCTTTTTAATATTCACGTGAAAATACTTTTGTTAGAAATGAAATATTATTTGCGCTGTCCTAGCAAAAATAGATGAAAAGATCATCTCAAAATATCAAATAAATGTCTCGTGCAATTTTTAAATTTAAACTGTTTTGCAATATTATTTTTTGTTCATTTTACGTAATAAGTGTCATGTGACGTAAGTGTGATGTAGTTTCTCCTATTTAAGACTTCTAACACATGTTAATGAATTTATTATTTTGCAATATTCTTTCTCTTTTAAAATTCACGTGTAAATATAGTTTTTATGACGTAATTTTCAATGAGTTCCTGCTTTTTATATTTTCTGTTTATAATAGTCACGTGTAAATAAATTTTTAATTTGAAACCAACATTATTGTTTGCGCTGTTTATACAGTTGGCAACAGTTTAAATTAATACTGTTTTCTAAAATATGTAAAAAATATATCTCAAAATTCTGAAATTTTAAATTTAAAATAGAAATAAAACCTCAAAAAATGAGTCAAATTAAAAAAAATAAATGCAGTCTGCACACCGGGAAATTCTAACGCATAAAATGATCTAAAAATGATTAAATTCACATGCATAGTTCTTGCTCCTATAAAACTTTTTTAATGGAACGATTTTGTCTAACTTTAGCATTAAATATCTCTTAAAATAATTCTTTGATTTGAAAACTGTCTGCATCAGCGTGTTTATCAAACATTTCTCTATAATACCACTGATTTTCATATTTTTGTATACAATATTTTTCTTAATATTAACGAAGAAAGACATGCGGTTACAAAGAATTCAAAACCGGCGGCAGCGGTGGCAACAGCATTAGTTACTTTTTTTTAGAATAGAGAGAATCTTGATAAAGCGCAATTTTCAGAAATGTTCTGTAGAAGGATATATATCTATTTTCCCTCTTTAAAATTCATATTTAAAAAAAAAATCCGATTTGTGCCATTTTTGAGTACGAAACATATTCTTCGGGCCAATAAAGAGCATTATTTATCGATTATCTTCGGCCTTGGTCACATTTTTTTTGATAATTTTTTTCACATAAACTGTACTTATTTGTTACTTCTGGCCAAAAAATGGTTTAAAAATTGTCTAGATGTGAAAAACCTTTTGATCTTCTCCTATTCTAGAGTTTGGACAATGGCATATAGTCTCAGAGCATTAAATAGTCTATTCATTATGTATAATATACTTGCAAAATTTGAGTCCGGTCGAAAACATCGTTTGGATGCTATCATGTTGAAACACGTACACATGTTGACTTATGGGGAGGAAAAAAAGACTTTGGCAGTCTGGAAGGAAATACCAACATACACACATGTACACGCACATGCATAGAGAATTGCTGTAAAAATAGGCAAAATGGATACAGGGGGCTTCAAAAAGTAAAGATGTACCAAAATTTCATAGTCTTATTTTTCTTTGCCATGATTACAATATATTCCTTACACTATACCTGAGCATAAAGTATAAATGCAATAATTTTCAATGCTTTCTGTGGAAAACAGTTATTTTATAACTATTTCCAAAATAAATAATGCAAACCAAATTCTAATGAAAATTGCGTTACTTTGATTAGTGTTACTGAATTACAAATTCTATTTCAAAAATTTTCAGTCACAAAATAAGGTATTAAATTTTTGTATTCTATAGCAAGCTATTTAATGTCCAACAGATAAAGAAACTTTTATTAAATTAATTTAAATTTAACTTAAATTTAATTTAAAATTTATATTTAATTTTTCAATTACTTTTCTCTGTAATTGAAAGTGAAAAGTAAGATTCAAAAGAAAGTTTGCCCTACGGGTGATAAACACCTTAATGTTCGAAACTAGGAGCGTCCCCCACTTTTTTCCAGGACTACACCACTGTGTGCAGCCGTTTTTAAAATCAGTTTGGAATGATATTTTTCTTTGGAGGTTTTTTTTTTTAATTTCAAAAGAAACAATTCATTTACATCTGTTTTAAAAGACATAAAATGCTACTAAAAAAATTAAATTGCAACTGTTAGGCTGCATATCGCTCTTGCATTCACTCAAAGCGGTGATACAACTAAGCTTATCCATGCTGTGGCTGATTCGATCGATGTCAAAAGCAGTGGTGGATCTTTTTTTTATTGATTTATTTTATTTTTAGAAAAATTATTTACTTCTGAAAATAATAAATGCTATCAATAAACTAATCTTAAATACATCTTAAGTGATCTTAATACATCGAAATAAGAGCAAACGTTTCAAATTTAGTTTTCAAAAACAGGCAGTGATGCATGCAAAAATGTGCAGTGATGGAAGTAGGAATTCCTTAATTGCAAAATTCATTGTTTACATCTGAGAAGTTGTGTGGTTTATGGAGAATTGTGGTTTATAGATACGCGGTTTAAGGATCCCCAGCTGTAGATTCATGAACTTTGAGGAAGGAATGTACATAATGTTATGTTCCTTTTTCTTTTACCTTTTTTAGTTTACTTTTAACTGTTTATTAATTATGTTTTATATATTATATAATATCTTATATATAAAGGAATATTTGCATAGGTAAATATTAATTCTTTGGTTATTATTATTTTTATATCGGATAAGTTTGTAGTGATTCTTTTCTTTTCAAACTCTTATATTAAATCATCGAATCACATCACTAATTTTACATAACAGAATTTAAATACAACTGAAATTATATTACATGAATTCAGATAATTATTTCTTGAAGTTAAAATACACATCAACACGCTACACTCACAATTATAACACTTTTTTAACATTTACATACTTTATTTTACTAAAATTTACACTTTAAATCTTGAGATTAATAATTTAAATTCTTTGTTATTTCATTTCCAATATATAACAATTCTTACAAGAACTAATAGCATGATTAAGAATTACATTAGCACATTGACTGCAGTTTCTTTTGACTTGTGTCAATGACCTGTGCTGGATTGTATTTTTTTTTTCTTTCTTTTTGCACACAATTTATTTATATTGTGGGGTATTTTCCCAAGTTTTGCACCCTTTTGGGGAAAATTTTTAACTTTATTATTAATTAGGCATCTAATAAAATAAACTAGAACAAAATTGTTTCAGTTTTAGTGCAAATATGCAAAAATATTGAAAAATAACAGTAATTCCAGGGCGGTGGCAAATACACATTCTTGAACACTTCTATGCATATGAATCAGTCCAATATGTTTAAACTATCCTGGATGAGTGAGGATTGACTTAAAAATAGTAATAGTCATGTCGACACACACATCGGGGGAATATGGAGGTGATGTCGACAAAATAATTTTTTTTTTTTTTTTTTACTTTCATTTAATCTCTTAATCCAACGATCTTAGGATAAAATGGATTTTACCAGGTGATGAGCAACTTACACTTGCTTCTATTATTAACAACTTATCTAAAGTCATATTATAAAAGTCTAACATACTGAGTCGCACAATGCCCATGCCACACAATAAATGTCCACGAATGCTCATATGCTGAGAATCTCCCATTTCAGAATGCATTACAACTCATCGGCATCATAAAAATACTACTTCAAGAAGGGCTCACTAGAGGCAGTCTTTGTATACTGTTGAACCAAAGGGTCGCCATGCACATTGACATTGTAAAATTGTAACTTCAAGATGGAACAGTTTGGCCAGGTAGGAGTCTTACCAGAATGGCTTTAGCTTGACAAGCCCTGCCCATTCAAGGAGGAACGACTAGGGGCAATCTTTATATTCTGTAAGACTGCCAGGTAAACATACTCCTCGGGATCAGCATAACTACATCACATACAATAAATGTCCATGAATGCTCACACATTGAGAATTTCCAGTTTCAAAACACATTACAACTCTCACAATGTCAGGTAGGAGCACTTAAGAATCAGCCTGGACTGACGAACCAAAGGGTCACCATGTACTTTGACAGTATTAAAAATGTAACTTCAAGAAAGGCTCACAAGAGCAATCTTTAATGTGCTTCTCGGGATCAGCATCACATAAAAGGTGCCGACAGTCATTTGATGATATTTCTAGGCAATCTTTATACTTTGTAGAATGTCCAGGTAAATGTGCTTCTTGGGATCAGCATCACTGCAGCACATAAAAGGGAACAACAGTCATTTGATGATATCTTGCTACGGGCCTCGTCAAACACATCTGGAGACGAATGCCCTAATCAGCAACAAAAGCCCTCCATGTGAGTCACAACACCCCTTGTACAATGGGTGATCAAATGAAAAGGTACGAAATGACATGGTGGGTACAAATGTAGACTTTATTCAAAATATTACCATAGGCCTGACCACAATGATCCCTCTGATGAACAAGCTGCAGGATTCTTTGTTCCCAGAATTCCTGTGGCCGTGACGAGACCCAGTCCTTCACAGCGTCCTTGAGTATGTCGTCCGAGTTGAAACGCTTCCCTTTCAGGTGTTTCTTCAGTGGACCAAACACATGGAAATCGCAGGGCGACATGTCCAGACTCTAGGGCGGATGGTACAATGTCTGCCACTTGAACTTGGCCAGTTCCATGTGTGTGACTCTGGAGACGTGTGGATGCGCGTTATCATGGAGCAGAACCACACCTTCCATGAGCAGACCCGGTCTTTTGTTCTTGATGGACCTGCGTAGGCGTCAGAGTGTCTCACAGTACACATCGGAGTTAATGGTTTTTCTGTGCTCGAGGAATTCCACAAGTAGCGGACCTTGAACATCAAAAAAGACGGTGAGCAACACCTTACCTGCTGGCTTTGAACTTTTTAGGGGGAAATGATGATGCATGCTTCCACTGCTTGCTGTCCCACTTTATCTCTGGCTCGTAGTGATGGCACCAGGTCTAATCACCTGTGACGATCCGTTCCATGAAAGCGGGGTCTTCCTGATACTGAAACAGATGTTGCAATGCTAGCCCTTTACGCAGTTCCTTTTGCGGATCAGTGAGCTGCTTCGGAACCCAAGCGGCACACACCTTCAGATATCGCAACCTGTCGTGAACAATTGTCCACACAGTTCCATGGCTGACATCCACCTTCACCGCCAACATTCGTAATGTGACACGCCGATCACTTCTCACTAGGTCGTCCACCTTGTCGATGAGATCGCCCGTGATGACAGTGTATGCCTGGCCTGGTCTCGGGTCATCACCCAGACTCTCATGGCCTGTACGAAAATGGGCACTCCATTTTCTAACAGACTTGTCAGAGACACATTTCTCCCTGTAAACTGTCACCATCCGGCGATGAATAGCTGCCGGTTTCTCACCTTCCACTGTCAGAAATCGGATAACGCCATCCTGTCCTCATACGGACTGCCGCATCATTTGGACTCCGCTTTTGATAAGAGCCTCTGCTCTCTACTGTGCATGCGGGCGCCCATGCATTCTCTGATCCCAGTCAGAGACTCCAATCACATCCCGAGATGTCTCACTACGTTCTCCCATGGCAGAATATGCAAATAGTTAACTGTTATGTTTTTACGTCGTTTCGTACCTTTTCATTTGATCACCCCTTGTAGAAGATCAAGAGCGATATATTTTCCATCCATTCAGATCTGAGTCAAGAGAGAGAATCTGAAGGTATAATCCAAGATCTTAACCTTTCTTTATTTTTTTGCTGTCCAAAAATTCAGAAGGGACAGCTCTAAATGCTAACATCACTCCCTCTCCAACCAGAGAACGCCTAAGGAACTATTAGCTAAAAGTTCTTCTACGTCATAATAAAATTTTAATTTTTAAGTAACGCTAACACCCCTTGACATTTTTATTATCGACTGGGATTAACATGGACACTCCTTTGCAAATTTATTGTTTCAAATGAGATCTGGTGAGGATTACTAATGTCAATGCCTAATCCCTGTAGCACCATTTGATTGTTTAAAAAGGCAAAAGTTTTGTCGCAAACTCCAAGATCTGAAATACAATCTGCCCACCCCCATAGCATAAAGGAAACATGCCGACATCCCACACTTTAAAACCACCCCAAAACACATTCTTGTTTCTTCCTTCAGCCAGTATCAATAAACAAGGCCCCATCTGCTTTTTAAAACTCAACACTTTTAGAAATAAGTATAAATAAATAGATTACAGTTGAAAGCAACTTTATAATTATTCCTTCTTTTTATGTAAATTTTTTAATTGTTTCCTACCCCTGAAATTACACCATAACAATAAGTATGGGTGGCAGGGTGTAGAAAATAATTATTGATGGACTGTGAGTTGAATCTTTGCAGAGCAACAAAGAGTTTCAGGAGGCCCTGGTTGGGATTTGAATTCTTGAGCATGGTATTTAAAAATGAATTTGTTGAATAATTACTTTTTAAAAAAAAGCAATGTATACACTGCTCAAAAAAATTAGGGGAGCAAGCAAAAAAGTGAAGAGAACAGTGCAAGACAGTATGGGCATGTATGGGCATAAAATGGATAGTACACGTGTATCAACGCGCAATACAGAAAAAAAGACACAAAAAAATTGTAAGGCAGCTTTTATTCTTTGAAAATATGGTTTTAGAGCAACAATTTGGTCTCATGTAAATGATAAAAATAGTATTGTTTAGAAATGATGCAAGATTTTTCATATGGCGTGTGGTCTCCTCGAACAGCTAAGACTGCTGCACACCTGTTTTCCATGGATGTGATGAGGTTATTGATAAGACTTGGGAGAATACTGCTCCACTGTTCAAGAATTGCAATCTCCAAGTCCCAGACAGTAAAAGGAGGCCTTCATCTTGCAGCAATGCGTCGTCTGAGTATGTCCCAAATGTGCTCGATCAGATTTTGGTCGGGGGAGCATGGTGGTCATTCCATACGCTGAATTGTTTTAGCTTCAAGCATGTTTTCCACCAGACGAACTGTATGATGTCTGGCATTATCATGCATGGAAAAAAAGAAATCACTAATTGCTGCAACATAAAATATGACATGAGGTCTCAGTATCTCGTCTGTATAACTTCGGACCGTCAAAGTGCCATTCAGAATGATATGCAGGCCCTTATGCCCACCTATGCTGATTCCAGCCCATAGCATTAACCCACCTCGTCTGTAATGTGATATTTCAAGAACAAATGTGGGATTATTTTGAGTGCTTCTTTCTCTCCATGCCAAAACACATCAGATGTCACATCCAGACTGAATCAGAACTCGTCTGTAAACAAAATTCGACTCCAACAATGTTGCCTCCAAACTCAATGTTCAGTTGCCTACCTTCTTTGGGCTGCATAGTTGCTTGAGATCAACGGATTACAGACTATTGGCTTACGTACATAGAGACCACCCTGATGAAACCTATTTTGGACTGTTTGGCTGGACACCCTTCGTCCTGTGGCCAAGAACAACTGTGTTTGCAGCAGAGTAGCATTGCCCATTCCGTCTCGACGAGCTGTTAACATGATATATCGATCATCAGTTTCTGTGGTAGCACATGGCCGACCTTGCCCTTGTCGATGTCTACCATTCCATGTGTCTTGGAATCGATTTCACGGCCTTGCATTGACACTTCTTGCGACCCCCAACAGCGTCTGCTACACTTCGTTGTGTTACCCCAAATTCAACTGTCCCGATAACATACCAAGCCATCGTTTTCGTTAAATCACATTATTGTGACATTTTCAAGTCACCTTTTCTCAAAACACAAGCTGAGCAATTGAATTTTATAACTAAGACAGTAAAACATACGTTTCTGCAAATTCCCGATTTCTACACTTATCTCCATTTTCTACTTTTTAACATCATAAACTTTAATTTGCATGTAAAGTTTTTTTTATATGTTTTCTACTATGCCTTTAAATTATGGATGTTTTATTTTACGTTACTTATCTGTGTAAATATTTTTAAAACCATGTGCTCCCCTAATTGTTTTGAGCAGTAACATCATTACATTATATTAAAGGAAATATCCTGCATGGTCAAAAGTTCTCTGTTTATTTTCCAATATAAATAGAAGCTCAATGCCATTCTGCCATTAAATGACAAATAATAAAATGCTTAAAAGGAAAAAGTCCTTCCGGCCAGTGCCGGGAGGAAGAGGTAGCTTTCATAATCCTTATTTTAAAAAAGCCAACTTATATCATGCAAACACACGAAGCTCAATTTAGTGGAAACCGAATATAGGAGATTCAATACTAATTTTTATCAATATAATGAATGAGAATTTCGCGAAATTAGTCAGCTTTATCCAAGCTGCTTTTATTTAAAGTAACTTATATTTGGCTGCCAAATTCGGTGATTTCTTAAAGTGCCTGTCATTTTAAGACAACATGGTGGATGAGGCTAAGCAGTGAACTTGGTCGAGACCTTAGTAATTGCTGTGCTCATGCTCACTCACATCGGAATCGGTTAATATATAGGAGTGCTGTCGCATGCAAAAAATCAGATTTTTCAAAATGTCACCCACAATAGAAATTGAAACTGCTATATCTGAGCCATTTTTTAAGGTAAAGACAAACAAAAAATGCTCCTGAATCCTTATATTAAGATCAAATACTTAAGAAAGAAACCTTTTTCAATTTCTAATTTTTTTGCACCTCACTTTAAATATATATATATTTTTTAATTTAATGGCCGCCATTTTGAAACAAGATGGCTGATGAATCTGGCCAGCAAATTTGGTCGAGGTGTTGATGTATACTATCCACATGCCTTCTTACATCGAAATAGGCGAATACGTGTGGTATTGCGAGACAAATACGAGATCGTTTCAAAATGTTAGCCATGCTAGAAATTCAAAGAGCTATAAATCAACCATTTTTTAAGATATCAACAAAAGAACAAATTTTCAGAAACAAAAACTGCTCCGGAATCTTTGTATCAAGACCAAACACATAAAAAAAATCTTTTTCATTTTCCAATTTTTTAATACCTCATTTTGAATTTTAAATTTAATTTTTTTAAATGGCAACCCTTTTGAAACAAGATGGCGAATGAAGCTGGCCAACGAACTCAGTCGAGACATTGGTATGTACTATGTACAGACCAAGTTACATCCAAATAGGTTCATAAATACGCCTGTTATCGCGTGACAAAAATCAGGTCGTTTTAAAATGTCAGCCACAAGAGAAATTCAAAATGCTATTATTCAGCCATTTTTTTTTTAGATATAGACGAAAGAAAAACTGTTCTGGAATCTTTGTATTAAGGTCAAACACATACAAAAAAAATCTTTTTCATTTTCCAATTTTTTGGTATCTCATTTAAATTTTTTTATTTTTTTAAATGGCCGCCATTTTGAAACAAGATGGCGGATGAAGCTGGCCAACGAACTCGGTCGAGATATTTGTATGTACTATGTACACACCAAGGTACATCCAAGTCGGTTCATAAATACGCCTGTTATTACGTGAGAAAAATCAGGACGTTTCAAAATGTCAGCCACGCTAGAAATTCAAAATGCTATAACTCAGCCATTTCTTAAGATATAGACGAAACAAAAACTGCTCCCGAATCTTTTTATCAAGGTCAAACACATAAGAAGAAAATATTTTTTCTATTTTCAATTTTTGATACCACATTTCAAATTTAAATTTTTCTTAAAAATTTAAATGGCGGGTGAAGCTGGCCAATGAACCCGGTCGAGACATTGGTATGTACTATGTATAAACGAAGTTACATCCAAATCGGTTCATAAATACGCCTTTTATCGCGTGACAAAATTCAGGACGTTTCAAAATGTCAGCCACGCTAGAAATTCAAAATGCTATAACTCAGCCATTTTTTAAGATATAGACGAAACAAAAACTGCTCCGAAATCTTTGTATAAAGGTCAAATACATAAGAAAAAAATATTTTTCCATTTTTAATTTTTTGGTACCACATTTCAATTTTTACATTTTTAAAAAAATTTTAAATGGCCGCCATTTTGAAACAAAATGGCGGATGAAGCTGGCCAACGAACTCGGTCGAGAGATTGGTATGTACTATGTACACACCGAATTACATCCAAATCGGTTCATAAATACGCCTTTTATCGCGTGACAAAATTCAGGACGTTTCAAAATGTCAGCCACGCTAGAAATTCAAAATGCTATAACTCAGCCATTTTTTAAGATATAGACGAAACAAAAACTGCTCCGGAATCTTTGTATAAAGGTCAAATACATAAGAAAAAAATATTTTTCCATTTTTAATTTTTTGGTACCACATTTCAAGTTTTAAATTTTTTTAAAAATTTTAAATGGCCGCCATTTTGAAACAAAACGGCGGATGAAGCTGGCCAACGAACTCGGTCGAGACATTGGTATGTACTATGTACACACCGAATTACATCGAAATTGGTTCATAATTACGGGAGTTACAGTGTGACATAGGTCAGATATATATATATATATATATATATATATATCAATTTTGAACGGAGGGTGGTTTCAGGGTCTGGGGGTCATGATCGATGAAAATATACCAAAATTTTTTGAAATCGCTTTCCTCCGAACGGCTGCAATAGGTAGCTTTTTTTTAAAGAAAGCTACCTAAAAGCTGGGAGAAAAATGCAAAAATGCATTGAAAACATAATCCTTAGTGTTTGCTACATGTGCTTGTGAAATTGTGGAGAGATGTAGTACTTTTTAATCGTTTATCGATTTGAAACAAAAATGAAATGCAAAGGATTTTTTTTTTTTTTTGCAGATGGAGGAGGGGGAGGTACTATTTATAAAATGTCCATTAAGTAAATTAGTTGAAAGAAGTTTTAATTTGAAAAATTAGTTAACAACAGATATTTTACAAAAAATTAATAACAGAGCAGCAAGAAATAAAACAAATGTTAGGTTGTAAATTTGTTTGACAATCATTAGAACTGCAAAAAGTATCCTCACGTTTAACTATTTTAACCCCCTCACTCCCAGATGGAATAACTCAAAGGAGCATGTATCCATTAGTATATACACTGGGAGTGGAGATGATTAAAGTTTTAAATAACGAAAATTTTATTTCAGAATAAATACATATACTACCAACAAGTTGCATTTCATTTGTGTGAGCAGTTTGTACAGTAGTGCTGCACAGTTCACAGGATTACAAATGTTCAATTTGACGAATCTCTATGAGAACATCTATATACAGGGTGTTCGGACACCACCAGAAAAACTGTGCAATTTGAGAATTATTGCTCTGAGTATGTAAAAGTTGTCCAAAGAAACCATACTCCGACAATGTATAATTTTCAAGAAAGAAAGAAAGTATGAGGTCGCATACTCCTTAGCAGTTTGTAATGCATTTACTGTGAAAGATAAAATAGATATTGCAATACTCACAGAATACATAATCACTATGCAAATAGTTTCAAGCTGTTGCCTTTTAAAGTGAGCTGAGCCATGGCTGTTCATTTCCGTATTAGTCACATGCCTACCGTCCATCTCATTTTAAATTGTTCCCCTTTTCCAAGTCTATAGGATACAAATTTTTATTTTTTAAATCTTTTATTTTGTTAAAATCTTTGTTTCTCATTCGTTTTGCAGTTTCGAGAGGTTCAAAGCTTTTTTTTGTGCTGCGGATGCGAGTGATTTTTTTTATTTCATATTTTTCTCGAAACTATGTATTTTTTTAAAGGTATATTTATTTATAGGCCCTTTAGTTATTTTTTATATACTCATGTACTTGTATTTCTCCAATAACCTAGTCTTTTCTTTAATTTATAGCTTTAAAGGGAAATTTTGTTTTTAACATTTGAATTTTGTTCTTCCTTTTCCTTAGCAAAAGTTAATTAATACACAACGTGTAAGATGTAAGTACATCAGAATTCTTAAAGCACAATTAAGGTCTTTGAAAAAAGAAAAAAAAAATATGAAATCAGTACCATATAAAATTTGTTCTTTCAGATTAACTCTTCACCATGATATGTAAATAAAGGAGATCATGCCATGATCTCCTTTATTTACATTCCAAAATGAATGGCACATTTTAAAGAATGGTGGATTTTTTTATGTATAGCTAAGTCCCTGAAACATATTTCAGTAATGACTGAATGTGAAATAGTCCATAACTCTTGTCATAATACTAAATTATCTTTTAGCTTGTGCCACTCTTACTTGCAAAGTACAAATTAAATGCAGGGTAATAACTAAAATTTTAAACAGTAGCTTCATATTTCTTATTTGGTTTAATAAATTGAAGAAAGATTGTTTCATCTATATTTTCCAAGTTTATAGCTTTAACCCTTTCAGGGACAAAGTACTTTTATTCGTAAAATACTGAAATGTCTGAGTGACACTAGAATTTATAAACAAATTTATTTGAAAATAAGTAAAAGCTGGTCTTCACGTATTTAATTAAAAAAAAAAAATTCTTTCCAAAATTCTGGTGCCAATGTGGCATTTCGGGATTTACAATTAAGTGGTCCAAAAAGGAACCACCGCCCTTCAATGGGTTAACCCTTTCGCTCCCAAATGGAATTAACTTTACGTAGCATGTATTCACTAGGGGATACATCAAAATGAAAGGGTTAAGATTCATCGCATTTGTTTTGATCAGTATATTCTTCATATTTCACCTATCTGTGTTTTAAACCCTTCATCATATTTGTTTATAAGTACCCTTAAAAAGTTTAATTTTAGAGTGAATGCCCTTCATAATATTAAATTGTCATTTTATTCTACCTCTTACATTGTCTGGTATAACTTTGTAATTTCTTGACAGCAAGGAGGCATTTTAATAACATATATGGATTTATTTACATACACAGTGCAAGCTAGAGATGGCCAAAGAGTCGACTCCTCCTAAGTGAGTCGAACAGTTGACTCTTTGCTAGTAAGCTACCTCAAATATTGAGAGTCGAACTTACTCAGTATGGGATTTGGACTCGAACTTAGAAAGTCGGTTGTTGGGACCAGTGCAACACAGTGTTGGATTTTGAGAGTCAGGAGCAGAAAACTCAGGTTCGGATTTCAACTCTGATATTTTGACACACCAACAACGTATTGGACTTTCAACTCATTGGGGAACATCCCCAAGTGTTAGTTCTGGAATTTGATTAGAGTAGTATCGTCCGAACGCTCTTGTTTTGAGAATCAAGAAAAATGTAGGAACTATACTCCCGTATGTAATAGTTCGCGAGATATGGGCCCTTTTCTGTTTCGGAAGAAAAGAAATAAAGAAGGGAAAAACAGTATAAGATTCCTTATAAAGCAATCGAAGGCAGGACTTTTGTCTTATAGTACATAAATCATGATACTGGTTTTCGCGGTAGTGTTTCATGAAAGTATGGTAATTAGAATGCTATCCTAGTACTAGGCAGATGAAGTGGCCAAACAGATGAAAATTTAAGCATCGAAAGCTAGGTTCTGCTAATATAGCCAGTCTTTCTTCCATCTGAATCGACAAATTACCTTTAGCCACTGTATGTTTACTTTTTCCAAGACTAAAAGTACTTAGTAAAGAAAAAAGGCGAATATTCAAAAACCCATTGAAGTATTTTCTGTGATGTTAACACTATTACTATATAGAAAGCCCACTAAAGATACATCATTTGGCCTATAACCAGTTCTCTTCATCTACTTTCAATGCACTGTGTGAGTATGCTTTCAAAAAGGCTTTAATTCAAAACACGGATCCAGTCTTCCCGTCAGTAAAACATACAGTAGAACCCCAATTTAACGAATCGTTCGGGATTAGCAGCTTTGTTCGCTAGATCTAAATTATTCATTTAATCAGGATCATCAAAAGAATTATTTATACAACAGAACAAGTTAAAAAATAGCTATAAGTAAGAGACCAATGCTCACACCTTAATAATGATATTAAAAATTGTTGCTTTAAGAAAATACACTGTATGAAAATTTATTCTTTTTTTATATACTACGATAAATCACAAGCATTGTAATTAAGGAAAAATCTCATTTATTCAAATTTTATACATAAATTATAAGCTATCTTTTATAGGTGTTTGCTGTGTTTCGATTTCGTATCCCAATCCCAAACTTTTTTATTGATTTTCCTGAAGCTGTGAAAACAGTGTCATGAACATCATGAGTCATCAAATACCGTTTCCAAGTATCCAAACTGCTAGCTGCTTCTCTGAATGTTTTATGCTTCATCTCTTTTTCATCTTCATCCGATCCACTACTGCTGCTATTAATAACCTCACTGTAATGTACATTTTCGCATGCAGATATCTCTGTATGACAAGATACATATTCAGAAAATTGACATTCAGATACATTGAATTTTTTTTTAATAAATATTTGAAAATTTCTTCAATTTTTCATTTTCTTGACGTCTTGTCTTTTTTTTAAGTTATTCGTTAAATGAGGATTATAAATTTCTTAAATCGAAGTATTTTTGTTCTATTTTCGTCGGAACGATAAAAAAATTCGCTAAATCCAGGAATTCTTTAAATCCGATTCGTTAAATAGGGTGTCGATTCTACATGGTACCTATATAAACATACATGTGCACTCTTACTAAACACACCTGCGCTGACTGTCAAACAATAATTGTCGTTCATCGTTTGGACCTGGTGTTGGAAAAACTTGTGTTTTCAACACTTTTGGGTAGAAAAACACTGTCATGGTTAATTATAAGACAAAGTTCCTGCCTTCGATAGCTTTTGAAGGAATCTCATGCTGTTTTCCCCTTCTTTATTTCTCTTCTTTCGAAACCGGAAAGGGCCCATATTTCGCAAATTATTTGTTTCGGGAGTATAGTTCCCATACTTTTCTTGATCCTCGTGACAAGAGCTTTCGAACGATACCCCTCTCGTCAAAATCCAGAACTGGCAGTTGACGATGTTCCCTAGACAGTATCGAATTTCAACCCAACAAACTTCATCTTTGAATTTGAATCCACGCTGTTTAGTGAAGTTAGATGTTGTTTAGTTAAGAGCCAATGTCTGATATTTGTAAAAGGGAAAAGTAATGTATGTTACATGTAGGATAGGAAGATGATTGTATGAATGAAAGGGGAGAGGGGTTGCATGAATGATTAATTGAATTTTTTGGTATGCTGAAGCTGGACACTGGATAGGCGATCAAGCAGTCTTTGGATCTTTCTGAGAAAGAGAAAGTAGGGTTGAGTAGTAAAATGATTTCAATGGACTTTACCCATGTGGCGTCAGCTGCGGGTAAACAGGCAAAAAACACCAATAGGCGAGAGGAACATTTTAACACTGCTCCCCCTTCGTCCAATAAACAGTCTTTTTTCAGAGGGTTTTTCCCCGCAGAGGATGGCTGTTGCCATTCATGGGTAAAGTCCACTGCTTTTGTCTCCTATAACGTAGAAAAAACTCAGGAGAAAGATAAATTTTACTTTAATTACAAGCTATTAAAAATATGCTCTGTTACTGAATTTATTTTATAACCGATGTGTTTTAGATAAAAATAGATGTCCTTTATTTGATTTGTGTAGATCATGGAAGAAGGAATACATGGAAGGGAAACAAACCCCTTTCCCATTAGAAGCAGGGAGAGACTCGATGCCACCGGATTTCTTTGAGGGTCCCTCATTACCCAGAATTCCCTGAGAGAATGGCAATAGTTTGGTGCACTTATCGCTTATTTGGCCCTTCTTACACTCGACATTTTGTTCTTTTTAACGTTTCATCACAGAGTTAAAAAGAACGTGATATTGTGTTTACAGTAGAATAGATTATTTGACGTAGCGGGAAACGAACGTTTGATAACTATCCTTAACTATATAGAATTAAGACTTCAGCTGCTTTTATATTTCACTAGATATTTCCAACAGATCTAATTTATTTTAAATAACTCATCCAAAGTAAACTTTGGAGAATCAGTTTAAATTTGACACATATTTTTTAACTTTATTATTAAAAAGCTTATATACAAAATACAGCAACTTATAAAAATAAACGCAGACGTCTCTCTCTCCCCCCCCCCCCCCCCCCCAGTTTTAATAAAGTTTACCAGATTTATTTACGAAATTTTTAAATATATTCAGTTGTACATTGAACCCCAGTTATAAATAGGTCACCTTAAATTGTGCTTCTATAACATTTATGCGAAATAACTAAAAAAACAATTTCAAAGATGTAGTAAGTACTTTAATTTGAATGAATATTCTGTTACAAGATTTGCATATATCTTTGCACTTTTTGACCATTGAAAACACAAAATCTCAAATCTTCCGTGGGGGACATCTCATTGCTCCAGGAGGGAATGTCACCCCCGGGCCACCCCCTGAAATCAATACTGAGCTCATCCCCTTTTTTTGTGGGGAGGGGGCACAGCAATTTAGAAAGGAGGACTTGAATAGACAAATATCCAGTTATTAAATTTTCCAGATCCCCCCCCCCCCCTCCCTCTCTCTTACATGCTTCCAATATTTTTGAAAATCAATTCAGAGAATTGATTTATTTAGTCTTTTAATTCAGAGAATGTCCAAAATTTCTTCAACTCTTTAATTCCTGTGTTAGGTTATTTTAATAAGCATTTAATGTTTTTTGCTGTTAAATTTCTGTTTTAAAAATTGTTTTGAAGGGAAATTCTGAAAAAAAAAAAATCTTAGTTTAGCGTATGTTTCTTTTTTTTTTTTTTTTTTTTTTTTTTTTTGTAGACCATTTTTATTAAACCTGATATAGGCTGCACAAGCACATCTGTTCCAAAAATTGGTTATTTCTCAATTCCATTCTGCAGCTTTGATGTCCAGAATCACTTTCCTGACTGCATTTATTTACTTATGTTAATGCAGCTTAAAACTTTCTGATACATTCATAGACTCAAAAACAAAATAGCATGAAACTAGTATGTTCAATATAAATGATTTGTGATCAAATAGATTTTTATTATTTTTAGATATCTCAAATTATTACTCATTGCTGCCTTATAAAGAATTATTTCTTCATTTTTGCATCTGGAAATCCAATTCAAAATAACAAGTGCAACTAGATTTCATTGTTTTTAAATAAGAACAGCTACTGAGTTTACGTAGATATGAAAAAAAAAAATGTATTCAGTAAATATCCAATTAAATTAGGTTTTAATTAAATCATAATGCTACAGCTACAGGGCTGCCACATGCGACTAGTTTTTAATTCTAACTGGCACCACTTTCTCAAAACAAAAATCATTAACACACACTTTGACAACATTTGCAAGAGAAGTATACTTCAAAATTTATATTAGAAAAATACTGATGCAAGCCTGTGGCAGCCCTGCAGTTAGTACTAGCTTGTAGTGTATGTACATAATGTGTTTAGTTTTAATTCATGGAGAGTAGTAAAATTTCGGAAAAACTTAAGGAATATTACATTTTACAAAATCTTAGAGGCAGTTAAAGATATTTTTAATATATATTACACATTTATTTAAAAATTATACAGTTATATTACATTAAGATACTTTTCTTTCAAAAGAGAAACTTTAATATACATTCAATTTTTCAAGAAACTAATAAATTATTACATTTTTCGTTCTTTGGAAATTAATTTTTTGTTCTTAATCTCATGAATTTTGGTAGTCTTCTTACTGAGGAATTATGCAATCAAACTATTTTTCCCTTTTTTTTGGAGATGGCGAGAAAATGCTGTCAAAATAGACATTTTTGTACCAAATATCCAGGCGCAATAGCACAGAAAAAGAAAGATGCAATTTATTTATCAAAAAATGAATTAAACTATTCAATAATAAATTCATTTAATAATCATGCATAAAAGTGTCACACCATTATGTTTACAAATGTGCACGAGAGCAAGTCTTCAGCCTTGGAGATTTTTGACCAATGGTAAATTATACTTTATATAGTGAAATAATAGCAATATTATTAGAAAAAACATTCCACATTCTTTTATTTTAAAAGATCAATTTTTAGCTACAATGCAAGACAAATTTAAATTTGCTGCACTATCCTCTTTCAGCAACACCTAATAGTCTTTGCTTGGATGAACTTCTTGCACCTATGTAACTGCGCGAGACTGTTTGATATTGTTGAGTAGAGAAAAAAAAAATAGTTTGAGAACCACTTAAGCAACAGATCAGATGAATTAAAAGAGTACACTTTAATGTTTGCATGTTGAGCAATTATTTAGAAAATTCATTTAAAAATATCCTAATTAATTCAATGAAATTAGGAAACATCAGAAATATATATATATATGTATTTTTAAAGAATTACATGAAATAAATAAAAGAAAACAAAATAATAATACAAAATACTTTATTGGATATATAATTATAAAAGAAATGTAACTTTGCACAGAAAAATTGAGTTTTGCATTTTCACAGCAACAATAAATTTAAACAAATGATTAGACGATTTAAAATATTTTCTTAAAAATTACATAAACAACTTTCGTTTCTTTTCTACTATAAAAAACTATAAAAAAAGACAAATCAGAATTTGATAGCAAAAGTTCAGTGTACTCCAGATATCCAAATTCTTAGAAGCGTAGTGGTCAGCGCATCTGACTGCCATGCAACAGGTTTGACTCTGGGTTGGTCAAGGTTCACTCAGTCTTTCATCCTTTCTGGGTCGATAACATGAGTACCAAGCATGCCTGTGAACTAAACACTGGGAGCTCCGCATTAGGCTGGCCACCTGACTGGGATATATGCTGTATACTTCAGGACCCATGCTCAAGAAAACAGGGTTGGGCACTGTAAGCCAGGAACTTTAACAGATAATTCAAGAAATTTAGTTTTTTAAATCAAGACCTTAAGGGGAAAAAAAATGTTAAAAATATTTTATTACTTAATTCAGTAGCAGTTAACCTTTTGACCACTGTGGATACATAAAATTTTTGTTTCAGAGTGTTTTCATGTCTCAGATAAGAAAAATGTAAATATCAATAACTTAATACTTAAATTATACAATTTGAAATGTTTCCAAAATAATTTTTAAATCAGTATGTTTATTAAAATACATTACTGGAATATACAATACACTCAAAAATGCACAGCTCATGATTAAGGACTTCACAGATTTTTGAATTTTTCAGATTTTAAACTTTCTGTTTTGCATTTTAAAATGCCATATATCTTTATGAAGTAATTGTTAATAAAAAAAATATTATGAAAAATTTCACCAATAGAAATAAAGTAACATATTAATAAAAATAAAATAATTTATTAAAAAGTTACCAAATTACTTATCTTAATTATATTGCTAGTTATTATTTAAACGTTTAATCAATAGTTGTTTAAGAGTAATATTCCTTAAAATATCAAAATTTACATAGAACTTTTTCAGTGGTGAAAAGGTTAAATTTCTTTTAAAGCAACTATTTACTGAAAATGATGCTAGAAAGCTCAGAGATTTAAGAGCTTTTTTTATTCATATCTATTTACTAGCAGCATTTGATTACATTAAATAAAGTATACCTACTAACCATAAGATCTAACCTTTTATGTTACAACTTTAATTTCATAAATGATATGCTTGTATAACAAATGTCATTTTAAACATAAACAAAAAAACATACAAATTTAAGCCATTTAAATGGAATTTGAAGAGAAAATTTGAATCTTGTGTATAAATAAATATTTTGAAGGGAAAGGGGATGAAAATTTTAACTTTAGGTTAGTATTTTCCAATTGAATTATGATATTACTTGCCATAAAAATACTTTTTGCATACAGAAAGGCATTATATTCACAATAGAATTTCTGGATAACTTTTTTTTTTTTTTTTTTTTTTTTCACAAATTAAAAATTTTAAATTCATTATTTCAGCATTGAACATATGCAGTTAATGGAGATGCATACGAAAGCTTATTTTCAGAAGCTGACATAGAAACATTATCTATTAATAATTTTACTAAAAATTTGTATTAATTGCAGAGTTAATCAGGGCCAAAACTAGGAGGTGCAGCACCAGAATGAAAGGCAAAAGGGGTGCCAAATGAAAATTTTTTTGTCCGTTTCATACATATATATATATATATATATAAAGAAACTCACAAGCTAAAGTTAAATCGATGGGAGTATTCTTTTCAAATTTGTCGCTTGTATTTTATGCAACCAAAATCGAAAAAGTTAACACTAGCCTGATTAGAATTCAACATCAGCTATTTATATCAGGGACTAACTGAATCTAAAGTTTTATTAAATTCCGTTCATCAGTTCTTGAGTTAGAGCACCCACAAAATTTGTGCCACATACACACATTTTGTAAAAACATATTTTGGTATATCCGACCCCTAAAATGCATAAATTTATTGAAAACAGGAATTCAAAAATTTTCACAAATCCAATACTTTCTTCTTGTAAAGATAGAAGAAAGTAAAAACTCATTTAAAACTATAAATATGCAAGCGAGAAATTTGAAAAAGAACGCTCCTTTAACATTTGTGTTCCACTTTCTTCACGTGACTAGAGTAGGATCTTAACACTCAAGCTAATGTTAATCCTATGGTAAAGTTGTTTATATATTTCTTGCTCATATTTTAATTACTATTAAATGATCTTTATTTCTTAATGATTTTTTTGCACATAGGGTACCTCAGGTTGATAACATTTATTGTGCAGGGGGGGGGGATGGGATACACTTTTGCACTGGTCGCAAAAAAGGCTAGCTTCGGACTTGGAGTTAATAAAGAGTGACTTTTTTTTTAAAAGTTACATTTATATATACATCAGTTATGGATATAGCATATCTATAACAAAGTGATACGAAGGGTTAACCCTTTAGTGTGCAGCTTTACATAGATGCAAACAAGTGTTTTGAATTTAAAAGATTTTTTTTTTATTTGTATATACCTAATTCACACCATAAAATTAAAATAGCAATATCTGCTTTAATTAATAACAGACATTCCGTATTTAAATAAAACAAAATTAACCATTGAAACTTTTTGGTGTAAAGTCAGATTCGCTGTACTATGTAATTTCCGGAACGTATTTTATTTTCGGAATTAAAGAGTTAAAGGTTAAGTTTTATAAAATAAGGTATTTGGAAACATACTTCTTAAAATATTTACTAATTTGCAATATTTTAGCGTAAAACAGCCAGACGACAGTAGTTTTTACTTGTATTGCAGATGTGCAACGGAAGAAAAGTTTGATGTATCATATAAAAAATGTATCTGGCTAACACTCTGCCCTTTTAGTTTCTAGAGTGAACACTATTTAAACTCTATTGTTAAGCTTTAAAAAAATACATTGCTACATTATATCACCGCAAACGTTCGTGTAAAGTTCTATATCAACAAGCGTATTAGCTAAAATATTCTTTTTTTGTTTGACAGAATGTTAATTCTCCGCTTACCAGACAGGTAAATTCAAAAGGATTTTTCCCATGGAAAATACTGAAAACTAGTAATATTTTGGAATCCAATATACTTTACATAGTATATTTATAGTCTGGTAGGGTAGGAGTCAATTTGTATTACAGAGTTAAACAAGCATGTTTAATTCTTTACAATATTTAACTTATTAATTAAAAATAATAGAATGAAAAAAAATTGTATATCAAAATATAGTAACAGAAAGAAATACTTCAAGACATACCTGAGGAGCTAGTGTCATTGTAATGAAAATCAAAAGATGTAAAGACATGCATATACTTACAAAAATTTTAGTATCATCAGTCATTATAAATTATACTTTAGTAAGTAGAATCAACAGGCAGCAAGAGACGAGAAAATTTGGCCAGAACAATGTCACTGAGGAATGCGAAATGTAAAAAACACTCAACATGCACTCAATGACACAATTTTGGCCACAAGAAGTGGTAGAAGACTTGTTAAGATTATAGGAATAAGATTCTGAAAAGAAATAATAAATACTTAAAACTAACCATGAAAAGTTTTAAACATATTTAGAATAAAAGATTATGAACACATGCTAAAGAAATATTCATAGATATTCATCAAGATACTACACATGCATTTATAAGAATTTAATTACACCTATACATACAATTATATATTACTTTAAAATCACAATTAAATACCATTTTAAATAAAGGAAAACATTAATAGCCTCCTTCGAAAGGAACATTCCTTTAAAAACTCTGGTAGTGCGCATAGCAAAGTAAGCCATTCTGATACAATTATATGTAAAGAGATTAGATAAAAATAAATTGCATAAGATATATTCACTTAGGAGATATGGAAACAAAAAACTTAATGAATTTTCAGAAAAACAGAAGGATTTAAGGGTGTATTCGAAAAAATATTTTTCCACCCTCAACAGCTCGAAATTTTCTGAGACATTTTCAGACTCATTTTTAAAAGTAAAAACATGAAACTTGCTGGGGTGATTTCTGAAGACATGTTTAACATGCCGTGTGATTTCATTTTCAGCTCAATTAATTAGAATTTGATTTTTAAACAATTATTTTCTCAGTATGACTATTTTTTTCATTCCCAGATCGCCCGCTTCGGAAAATTCGGTTCAAACGCCAACTTTGACAGCGTTTTTTACAGTATTTTCTGCATTTATCAAAAAGTTAAGAAGCACGGCACATTATATAGTTTCTAAATAAGAGAATTTCCCAGTTTGATGCATTTGAGAGCAAAAATGAATTTTAAAATGAATCAGAAAATCAGCAGTTTGGATCGGAATACACCCTTAAAGCGTCAGAAAATAAAACTTGAAGGGGAGGGCTTATACATGCCCCTTTTTCAAAAAAGGAAAATTTTGCATATATGAGGGGGGGGGGTGTATATTCAGAGAGTGGCTTACTTTCGATACTTTATGGTAACTAAAAAAATTGTCATTATTTGAATGGAGAAAGCTTGAGCCATATGACTCTTTCCTTTTTCTTTAATAATCTAGATTATAAAATCTGAAAGGGAGAATTACGAAAAAATAATGAAAGTTGGATATTTATTATCTGTTTAATATGCCAAAAACTTTGGAAGATGTCCATTGCTGGCACATTTACTCTATATATCTTTTTAACTACAAAATATAATAAATCAAATTACAATTGCTTCAAATTCGAGTTTTTCTTCTCAATTAAACTCTATTGTTAAGTTTTAAAAAATACATTGCTACATTATATCACTGCAAACGTTCGTGTAAAGTTCTATCAACAAGCATATTAGCTAAAAAATTCTTTAAAAAGTGATATAGAGAAAAAACAATTACAGTTACACCTAATAATTTTTAAACTATGCTGTTTAATTAAAAAACACTTTAAAAGACATAAAAATAAATCTAAATTATTATTCTACTCATTCAGTATTACATTCATTTCAAAAACATGATAGATTAGAAAGAAAATTTTACGAAAGATCAGTCTGATAAAATCTAATAAATAAACAAACTTACTTATGAAATGTTATTCCTTTTTCCTTCTTCTTTTTATAACTGCCGCATTCTTTAAATGGGCAAGAGGCAAGACATCTTTCAAAAATTATAATTTAAAAATAAAAAATAAAGAAAAAGGAGAATCTTGTTGACAGCAAAAATATTTGGCAGGTGCAATGGCAGAATCACAGCGAGAGATAAAGGAAATGCCAAGTTATCGCCAATGTCAGCAGGGTTGCAAGGCAGTTTTAATCCTTCTATCTAGTTCCAACTTCTTTGGTGTATATATAGGTATTCTAATTCATTTTTATAATTATAAATATTTTAACTTTAAAATTGGTGTTATATATATATAATTTTTTTAAAGTTTAATCAATGGATTTTTTTTTTTAATGTTCCTTATTTGAAACACCAGATATGGAGAATATTTTCAGAATTCTGCTTCTCTGTTCTTTTCCTGAAATCGTAAGATTGGGGGGGGGGGGGGGAGAGAAAACGTATCTGGGGATCTAGGATGGTTTTAGAAATGAAATTTCGAAAGGTGTTGAATAGCAGAATATAAACATCAGATACGAAGTTTTTTTTTTTTTTTTTTAATTAGGCCGCTTTGCCACTCAGTGTATGTGTGTGTGTGTGTGTGGGGGGGGGGGGGGGGGGCTGTACCAAAACGCATCTAGAATTTCTCGTGGCTTTCGTGATAAAATTTTCCAAGGTGCTGAGTGTCAGAATATAAACATAAGATATGGATGAATTTTTAGAAAATCTGTTAACGTGCCCTCCGCTCAGTGGGAAGTAAAAAAAAGAATGGTGTTAGAGATTAAATTTTTAAAGATGATGAATTGCAGAATATAAACATATGATATGGAGATATTTTTTAATCTTCAATCTTCTGCTCCCTTTCCTCCCCTCCCACGTTTGGTGTGCGTGTGGGGGAGGGGGGAACAATACATCATGGCTGAACAATACATCATGAAATTTTGAAAGATGCCAAGTGTCAGAATATAAACATCATATACAGATAGATGATTTATTTTAATTCGGCCTTCTTGCTCGCCAGGAAAAGGGAGGGGGGATAATAACGTATCTCACAAGGTAGGTCTCCATACGTGCATACTCCGAAAAATCTGAAGAAAGTTCTGAATGTTCTTCTCATGAGGATATATATGCTTAAAAAATTTTCGGCGGAACCGCTATAGAGTGACCGTAAAAAAGTAAGGAAAATTTCGTTATTTTGCGAAATATGACCGGTTGACGATGGAATAAAATTTCAAAAAATACTTTTTTATGTCAAATACTCTTTGGGGAAAAAATGGTTCATATTGAACTTGTTTAAATAAATTTAATTTAAATAACTTTAGTTTTGTCTGTTTTAATTTGTTTTAACTATAGTTTTGTCATATATATATTTATATGTATTTATAAGGAAATTTAACGATTTAAAACAAAATTGTTTCAAGCTCAAAATTAAGTCCAATGTCGATTCAATTTTGTTGCTATGGAAACAACGACTTGCTCATATTGAAATGTATAACTGTAGCATTCTTCATCTGGCCTTTATTTTTGAATACGCTTAAATATTTGAAAATATTTTTTTCAATATGAAAATATTTTTTTTTTCAATATGAAAATATGTTTTATATATGAAAATATTTTGTCAGCGATAAAATTAAATAACTGCAGCAACAAGCAACATATACCGGGTGTCCCAAAAATGATTGATGGATTTTAAAATTCAATAACTTGCAAACGGTGACAGATATTAAAAAAATTCGGTACTTTTCGGTTAGCCGGGCGCCAGTGTTATAGGTACGGTCGTGGGGAAAAAACACCCCCTACTAACTCCTCAACAAATGGACCTTATGCACTTGACCTGAGGTGTCGAGGCTAAAATTCGTCTGCTGGCGGTGTTTAGCATAGCAGTCTATGGAGTGTGAGTTATTAATGCTTGTTTGTTAAAAATACAGCAAAAACATTCTTTGATGTGGCAGCATATACTTAATATATTGTATTCAAAATGTTGTTCTGTATGCGAGAAAATTCCCTAAGTTTGCAAATTTTCAGTTAAAATGTATGCACTCAACCTGGGTCAAGGCTAAAGTCGTCTGCTAGCGATGTTTGCGCCTACGCATACTGGTATAAGGAAAGGGCATGTTTACAAACAAACACTTCCGTCAACCATTCTACCAACTACATTTTTGTCATAACGATCATTGTAGGAATAGCCTTGGCGATGTAGGCCAATCATATCAGAGACCTGTTAAACGTAGACCTATCAAATTTCCCTAGCTCATGTGTACAGGTAGGAGTCATAATGAATGAACAGGTTTTTCTTGTTGACCAACAATAATTCAACCAACAGTGACGTCAGCTGCCCTTTCCTTATTCTGCCGGTGCAGTAACTAGAAAAACAGATCATCCATAGACTTCTAATATAACTGGACACAGAAATGGCGACCTTTTCTTGAGGCACATATCATGCTTCCCACCATCACGTGATGATGGGGAGAATGCACGCCAAACATGTGGGCCTACAGTTGATTATCTGATTGAAACCCATAACTTTGCTGCCATCTGGTGTGAGAAAGGGAAAAATGTAAATTGGAACTGGATTATTAACAATAATGTTTGGTGCTGCCATCTTTACCCCCAAAAAATGAATGAAATTGATTGAAGAAATAAAGAAATGACATAGATTAACATTTAGTTAAAGTAGAATGAAAATATAGGAATAAACTTGATAATTACTGAGTAAATACAAAAATAAAATAAAGAATAGGAAAAAATTAATAAAAAATAAAATAAAGAATTATATGAAAATAAATAAAAAAGGGCAATTGATTAAATTAACTAATTTGCAGACTAAATATTAAAATATAAAAAATGAGAATATAAATAAAATTTTAAAAACAGTGAGGAATATTTTGAGATAGTAAAATATAGCCTTGTATTATGTAACTAAATGTGAAAATTTAAAAAACAATGAGGAATATTGAGATAGTGAAATATATCCTTGTATTATGAAGCAATATGTGAAAATTGTTGCGAAATTTATGTTGTTAAATGCATGATACCCCGTGTTTATTTATTTATTTATTATTTTATATATATATATATCCATACAATATATAAGCATATATACGTACACATATACAGGCTCACACATATATAAACATATAAGGTTTTAAACTTTTTTTAGCATTTCCGACCTCAACCCTCCGTAATGGTATTTTTATATGTTTTTTTTTTTATTTGAATAGTGTATAATGTATGGGAGAAACATACGCACACACACATACTTTTTTATATTATATATAAATATACATATACATATATATGTTGTGTATGTTTTTATAATTTTTTCAGCAATCCACAACCCACCCTCCATAATAGCATTGCTGCAAATGTGCATGTTATTAAGTATGTTATTTTTAGTTTAGTCTTACAACCTTATTATTCTAGCATTTCTAATGGTACTCTTTTTATCAAGTAAAAGGTAATTTTAGCTTGGTAATTATTATAGCTTAGTTTTAGCTGTTCAATTTCACTTTGCTCATTTTAATACACATATGTATATATACATATATGTATGTATATATATACGTATGTGTAACACTGGCACCCGGCTAACCGAAAAGTACCAAAAATGCTTGCAGGAGTGTTATGTAAGATGTCAGGAGTTTTTATGCTGCGATTCTCAATTTTAGTTACAAATAGCATCGATTGATGGCGTCGCAAGCAATAACCGTTAAATCCAGGCTCGATTTTTCGGCCTCTCTGTTCTTTCATGCGAAAAAAAGGAGATTAAATTGTATTGAATGGATCCCGAAGTACCAAAAATCGGGTCTGGACTGAGCACCTATTGCTTTCAGCGCCATCTATTGCTTGAAATTCGAACTAAAATCAAGAATCACAGTAAAAAATATCCTGACATCAAACATAACCCTCCTGCAAGAATTTTTTAAATATCTGTCACCGTTTGCAAGTTATTGAATTTTAAAATCCATCAGTCATTTTGGTTTTAAATCAAATATTACAACCCCCCTATATGTAGCCCTTCTTTATACGTCATAAACCATCAGCAAATAATTGTGGGTATTTTTATTGCATTAGTAATCAGCCATTTTTTATTTGGTTGCGGTCAAATAACCGTTTTTGCTATTTTTTTGTTAATCGATGACAACATTTTTAAAAGACTAGTATTAATTTATTTTTTATTATTTTCTAAAATTATAAGACAGTACTATTAAAAAGTTTAATGAACTAATGTTTTTCAGTATAGAAATTAAATAAGTGTGTTTGTATTAATTAGTTTTAATGTGGCCGATTATTGGGTATTATATTTACTTACATGTTCAGTAATCGGCCACCACGGTTGACTACTGGCTAAAAGTCCATTTCACTTTTTTGAGTCCAATTTTAATAATCTGGCTTTTTTCGTAATTTGATTTTCGCAATTTGAGATTTATACAACCTTTTACTTGCATTTTATTTGATGCACACAAAATATAAGGTGTCCTGGGGTAATAATGCCACGTTAACGTTCTACCAATTGTTACGGCTTAGTTTTAGATTTTTTTCCCCAAAACAAATATAGGATTTGAAACAGTAATTTATTGATTATATATACAAGAAAGACTATTTTAGCAGATATCTATTCATAAAATGTAAGTAGCGTGATTTCTCAACCAATGTTATTTGGCATTATTACCCACCTGGTGGGTAATAACAACATTCAAACAAAACTATAAAATAAGAGGGAATAATGTCATGTAAATTGTCTACTTCTAAAGATACAAACTCTACAACTTTAGAAATTGACAAATTTGCTTTTACTTACCATTAATTGTGATATCAGGATGCAATAATAATCATATGATATTTTATTCTTCTGACACGATTTCTTCTGACACTACAAATTTCTCTTTATCTTTTTTTAGTTTTCAACAATGACAATAATGGCCTCTCGTGTATAAAATCAAACAAATAATAATAAAAAAAATGTATTTCTGCTACTGAAAAGAATCAACCCATGTAATAACACTAGTGGATGGCGTTATTACCCCGGTATGCATTTTGCGCAGCATATTTTAAACTACAAGCTACCTCGCGAATACATCCAAAATCTCCCACAACATTTTGAAAGTACATGAAATACATTACAAATTTATGTAATAAACAAAGTATTTCCTAACAAATATATCACTCACCCCCAAGAAAAGAGACACATCTCGACAAAAGTAAATTTCACAGGTGAGGGAAAAGAAATAGAATTTCTTTTGATAAAAGAATAAAAGATTTGCATGATTTTACTGTAACATGAAATTATAGCACTAGCTCTGCATGCAGAAATAAAAAAGTGCATAAATGCATAAAACTCTTAAGAATAAAGACGTAAGGATAAGGTTTGGAGGGTTGCGTAATTTTAACTCTCCGCACAATCCACCCCTCTTCTGTGGTCACAAATGGACATATAGTGTAATAATGTGATTTTTCGTATAACTGCACTTTCGAAATTTTTAATGTAGCTAGACACACCTACGACGGACATATTAGTGGAATAAAACGCAAAATGAATTTTTGCGAGATGTGTCACTTTTCTTACGGGTGACACGGGTTTCTGACGGGATAGTCTTCACATGACAGAACTTACCTAGCAAATTTTGGATCGGACGTTGACTCTTTCGACCTTATTCCAGCGATAAGGGCTATAAATGTAACAAATTAACTTTTAGCTGTTGTTTGTGATTCAGATGACTCAGAGCCTTTGAGCGCAGAAGCTAAAATGCCATTTCCCGTAGCCTAATATTAGCACTTGGCGTTATTACTCACACTGGCGTTTATACCCCAGGACACCTGATATAAAATGCAAATGGGAATTTCGTTCCGTCCGCTTTAGTTTTGCTGAATAGATTTCCGATGGAATTTGCATCGTTAGTTAGATATTTTTTCAGGAAAGGTTTTAGTGTATTGTATACCATTCTAAGTTGCTTAGTTATATCATCACGGGGGAAAGTTCTATAATCAGGTGAACTCGATTATGAAGTATTAGCATTTAAAAAAACACTAGACGATTTTGATGAGATTTTCTTTGTTAATTAGATAATGTTTTAAAGATGTTTTAGTATATTGCATTATATCATTCTACCGTTATTTACACACATATGTAAACTGTGGATTTAACCTTGTATTTACAAGGTTAAATTCACCGATATATTTCATTTGGGAAAATCGACCAGCGTGAAGCCTTCTAATATACTAATGTTATAAAGAAGAAACGTTTGTTTGTTTCTTTTATAAGAGGAAATCTTTGGAAATATCGAGTCACTTTTAAAAGTAAAAGTTAAAAAAAGATGGTGGCAGTCTCTGCAAAAACAAAACACGTTCTAAAAATCCCTTTTTTGTAATACTGAGGGTGTTACATATGTAAAACTTGACATGGAGTTTTTCAAAGAGATAATTTTTAATGCCGACTGAAAATGGTTTCTAAAAAAAGCGAAGTATAAAAGGCTGAAATGAGTAGGAAAGATTCTAAAAACGTTGAAAATTATGATTAAAATCAAAACGTTAAGGATAAAGACTTGAAATATTAAATGACAGTTATTTATAAAACGTAAATGTTTGCGCATAGTAGTTATGATAAATTTGAAATTTTAAAAGATAAATTAATCAAAAAACGTTATACTTGTTAGGCATAGAAGTAAAAGCAAGTAATTTAAATTTTGGATTGAAACTCGGCATAGCTGTTACTTACTCGCACAGAAGAGGTTAATTCAATATGGAAAATTTAAAGTGTGAAATGTGTTGAAAGCATACTTAAAACGATGATTTATTTGGGAATTGCGAGGGCTATTTCTAGAAACTTGAAATTTTACATGTGTTTTACTTTTAAGACATAAATGCTCTCACACAGTAGGTTATAAGATAAACGAAACTTAAAGGGGTGAAATGTTTCTCACAATCATCTAACGGGTTATTTAGATGAAATTTCAACAAATTGCGTTTTCATGAATAATATTTAAACTTTCTGCGGAAATATAACTTCTTCCTAATTTTAATATCCACACAAATATCATTTGCAATATTTCAATAACCACAAAGCACGGATTGTGACAACTTTTCAATAATATAAAACAAACTTATTATCTGGTTGATTAACTCAATAGTCAGGAATAATATTAATTAGAGGCTAACTATTGTGTTTTTAAATCCCATCTTCTGCTTCTATAGAACTTAAAAAAATGAAGATAACATTGTTCATTTTCAACGGAACTGTCACTATAAAATATACATTACACAGAATATCAATAATCGATGTCTATGACATGTTAAAATTTCCCATCGAAACTCGATCTGTTAGTACCGCCAGAATGACGAATTGATGCTCTATTCGGATCGGATCGTTTCAAGCTATCACGAAGCAGATAGTAATATTTTTACTGTACTAATCTAAATATGCAACATATTAAAATTTCATTCCGAAATTCGATGATGCGATAGTACAACTAAAAGGAAGAACTGGCATTCTCGGAATATGACAACGGATTGTGACAACTTTTCAATAATATAAAATAAACTTATTATCTGGTTGATTAACTCAATAGTCAGGAATAATATTAATTAGAGGCTAACTATTGTGTTTTTAAATCCCATCTTCTGATTTTGACGATCTTAATCATCTTAAAACGATGATTTATTTGGGAATTGCGAGGGCTATTGCTAGAAACTTGAAATTTTACATGTGTTTTACTTTTAAGACATAAATGCTCTCACACAGTAGGTTATAAGATAAACGAAATTTAAAGGGGTGAAATGTTTCTCACAATCATCTAACGGGTTATTTAGATGAAATTTCAACAAATTGCGTTTTCATGAATAATATTTAAACTTTCTGCGGAAATATATTTCTTCCTAATTTTAATATCCACACAAATATCATTTGCAATATTTCAATAACCACAAAGCACGGATTGTGACAACTTTTCAATAATATAAAATAAACTTATTATCTGGTTGATTAACTCAATAGTCAGGGATAATATTATTTAGAGGCTAACTATTGTGTTTTTAAATCCCATCATCTCGAAACCCGATGACAAGGTGTAGAACCCAGTTTTGCTCATATCTCATCAAGATATCACGAAATCGACTGAAGCATTTCTATTATACTAACCTGTAGATTTAATCATTAACATTTTATTCTCAAAATTGAAAACGAAATAGTACCGCCAAAATAATGATTTGGCGACCCGTTATGCTTGTATAGTGCTCACATACCACGAACAGATTGAAATACTTAAATCTTTTTAATCGAAAGAGATATATTAAAAATTCATTTTGAAATTCGATGACCAGATAATACCGCCAAAATAAGAATTGGTGCCTCATTCTGCTTATATCGTTTAAAGATATTACGAGGCAGACTGTAATATTTGTAATGTACTATTCGTGATATGCAACTTATTAAAATTACATTCCGATACTCGATGACGAGATTGTGCCGCGAAAATGAAGAATTGGCGTCACGTTCTGCTCATATCTAACCACGAAATCCCAAGGCAAACTGAAATATTTGTATTGTACTAGACGAGATATGCAATATATTAAAATTTCATCTCGAAATCCGATGACAAGGTTTAACGCTAAAATGACGATATGGAGCTCCCTGCTGCTAATATCATACCAAGATATGCATCGACAGATCAGTCGTTTGTGTTCTATTAACAATCTTGTTCTACATCATAATTTCATTTTGAAACAAAATGACGTAATAATTTTTTCTCTGCCCGCCGCCCAGTCTAAGATGGCTAAACACAAAATGTGAAAGGCTGACTACTATATAATATATAGACTATATATAGATAATTTGGTCTTTTAAATTTACTTTCCATAAGAAACAAGAATGAAAAATCATGCATCAAGAATAGATTACAAAAGCACTTCCCATGACTTGTAGAATTCTTTAATGGAATTTATCTTCTCAATACTGTAAAAAAAGTAAACATTTTAGAAAAAGCATAATATTTTTGAAAACCAGATTACGGTCCCGAACCGGAATAGTAGTTCGATTCTTTTGTGCAAACCTGTATTTAATCTAAAGATTTGTATGTTATTCTATACATAGTACGATAAAACTTAGTATAGTAAGAAAATCCATAACATTAAAAATTCGCCTTTAGCAATTTCTACCACTATACGGAAATATACTTGAATTATTTTGTACAGCCCTGTATATTACCAACAGATTTTTATATGCCGCACACATCAAAAAAATTTTGATTTTAAAATTTTTATCAGTATTAAAATTTTATCAGTATTTAAAATTTTTGATTTAAATCTTTGATTTATATTTTTGCTAAAATTTAATTCAGGCTAAAACGTGTTTAAAACTACTGAAATCATACTTCCACACATTATTATCCCTGGACGGTCATGTATTCAGTTCTTTACGTGGCCCTGTATATGATTTTATTTATATTATACAAACATCTCTTAGTATACTAAATATAGTTCAGCTTTTAAGAGCATAACTCAATTAAAAGCCTCTTTTAAGCCATTCACGCTGATACTCCGCAAAGCTTACAAACTCTTTTGTGTAGCTTTGTATATATGATCTATATCAGTTATACACACCGCATACTAAGCAAAGATTTAATTAAATTTAAAAACGCATGTCATAAACGAAATCACACTTCCAGCAATTATCGCTAATAGAAAGATACAGTACTGTATCCGAATTTTTTGTGTGTCCCTGTAAATGAACGATAAATGCTATGCATATCATGTTATACAGCAAGTATTTTGTAGTAAGCCTCAGTAATGTAGTATATCAATTTTATTCTATTTGAAATAGTATAACAGAACTAAAATACGC
Organism: Maratus speciosus; assembly: GCA_963932465.1. Taxonomy (NCBI): domain Eukaryota; kingdom Metazoa; phylum Arthropoda; class Arachnida; order Araneae; family Salticidae; genus Maratus; species Maratus speciosus. The sequence continues at coordinate 142,589,381 of OZ010787.1, read as the reverse complement.
TGCAAACCGCTTATCCCCTGACACTATTATGTAAAGGAATTCTTTTGCGGGGCCCTATAAATGAATAATAACTTCTTTGGACCCCATATTGTCCAGAATACGTAGCTAAATGCACTTCATAAATGCATATCAATTTCATTATGTTTGAAATGACCAACATCATTAAAACAAACTTGAAGCAATTTTTTCTCATTGAGCGTAATGCATCGGAATACTTTTGACTGTCCCTGTAGATGAACTATAAATTCTACACACTTTATTTTCTATAGCGATCGTGCTATTGTTAACGTTAAAAACATACTAAAAATTCAAGGAGATTCGATTATATTTACGAGTGTTAGAATTCGGACAGTCTGAAGACAATCCAAATTCACAAGCACTTTTAAACTAGTATGTTGGAAAGTGTTAAATATTATTATAATATTTTAAATTATTACTGCAACATTATAAGAAAAGAATAAATTAACACATTTTGTCATTAAAATGTTCTGTTATTACATAATTAAAATTTTCTGTTATTGTTCTTGTTATTTATAACATTCTGTTTATAAAAGTTATACTTTAAGTTATTTAAATAAAAAAGCATTTAAGTGGCCGACAACTGGTCCAGTGATGGCCGAACACTAGAATTGAGTGGCCGACTACTGGACCTTTGCTACTTTTAAGTTTAACTTTTTATAAATAAAAACGATATTCATTTTTTTTTAAACAATTGCTGAAACAGTAAAAGAAAAGTATACATTAACATGTGTCACTATTAAAAATGTTGTATTGCTTTTTAAAATTACGCTTTGAGCTATATACTAAAAGAAAGTGCTTAAGTAGCCGACTATTGGTGCTTTTACCCTATATAAATTTTTGAACTGGGGGTGGTTTTGGGGCTCAAAGGGTTATGATCGGCGTAGATCTGCAAAAATTTTTCAGAAATTCCAACATGGGGAAGGGGGGATTCATTAGGTAGTATTTCTTACCAAATCTACCTAAAATTCAGCTTCAAACATGTAATTTTTTTATGCTCTTTTGGCTAAAAAGGTCATTGCCAGAAGTAAAAGTTCTTTGTCTACATATCGACACAGTCAACAACAGTTGAAAAAAAAAAATGTTTTACACGTGTTTTTACTGAAAATATCCAAATTATTAATCTTTAAATTTCGTGAAATTTTTTTTAAGGTCATTTGCTTTCTCCGAAATTCTGAAAAAGGCTCTTCGATTCCTTCGTAAGTTATTTAAAAAAAAAATGTAAAAAATGAACATACACTGGTGTCCAAAATTAAGGACTAGTCACAAAATGCTAATTTTCAAGTACGCGAATACTCAAAAGGAAATAATATAATTCGAATAATTACTATCTCTACAGCACAGCTAGTTCATATAACATCTCATTCATGTCACACATGGTCACAAGTGTCACAGTCACTACGGTGAAGCAAAAAAATAGGAAATTCCATACATCTCATTATGAGTCTCAAATGATCACTATATATGTGACTCCACTGAGACGTCACTGTGACTGCTGCTTTGTGACGAGTCACAATGTGACTTTACAATGCAGTTACATTGTGACTCTCATGTGACTGTCATCTGTAGACTCAATTTCAAAGTAATCGTGAACGCTGCATTGGGATAACTTACCAAATAATGTCACATTAAAGTCACGTGATGACTTTCAGGTGACAGAGAGACTACTGTGAAGTCACCATTGTGCTCTTTTGTGAAAATTCACCATGTGACTTTAATGTGATATTATTTGGTGACTTATCATAATGCAACGTTCATGATGACTTTCAAATTGAGTCTAAAATGACAGTCACACGAGAGTTACAATGTAACTACATGGTAAAATCACCTGGTGACTCGTCACAAAGCAGCAGTCACATTGACGTCTCAGTGGAGTCACATATAGTGATCATTTGAGACTCATAATGAGACGTGTGGAAAATCCTATTTTTTATTTCACCGTAGTGACTGTGACACTTGTGACCGCTTGTGACATGAATGAGATGCTATATGGACTAGCTGTGCTGTAGGGATGGTAATTATTTGTATTATATTATTTCTTTTTGAGTATTCGCTTACTTAAAAATTAGCATTTTGTGACTGGTTCTTAATTTTGGACACCAGTGTATTTGCGAATGAAAGTTACCTCGTAAATGTATCAGAATTTTGCGATTTTGATTTTCAGATCAAATTAAGAACAGTATCTGACAAGTACAGTTTTGTTTTAAATATTTAGATATCGAATTGTATTTAAATTTTAATGTTTCATAAATAATGTTAAATGTCAGTTTTTCAATTTATGCTGGGATTGAAACAGAGCCAGTTTATAGCAACAATTTTGAAAGATTCATTTGTTTGCAGATGAGATGCGAATCACGCTCCATTTTGTAAAGAAAAAGCTGCTTAAAAAATGTGAAAATTTCCAGCATCATGACAGCTATTCCAATATCATAATTGACATTTTTCCTTGTTTAAAACAAATCAATTTTCTAATGCACTAAGCACGCATTCTAAGTTTTCTTTCTACAAATTCGTAGAATTTTCATACTAGTTTTTGATGCGTGCATAAAATATATTTAAATTTAAAATTAAGTTTTCTCAAATTTACAAAGACGAATTCAGAAAATCTTCTTGTTTATTTGTATGTAAAACTTCAACATTTACATGTTTACAAAATATATTTTTTATTTCTTTATGAGTAGTTTTTCTTTAATCAGAAAGTTCTTAACTTTTTTTTTTAAAGAAAAAGTCACCAAATAGTGTGATAAGGTAGCGAATATGTAGTTAAGACTTTTCCTGAGATTATCTTCACCCTTCACCTATTCTTATCTATTTTGACGGTACCTATTGAATTCAGCATAAAAAAGGAGGTGGATCCAGGCGTCGTAACGTCATGCCACCCTTTTCCTCGCTAAAAGCAAACGATTTTAATGCGTCTGGAATTTGCTTGTTAATTTGATTTTTAGGCTAATGTCAGACGAACGTCTATTTGCACGCTTTTTGTTTCAACAGGAAAAAGGAACACCCCCGCCAACAGGGGTTTCTTTTTCATGTTGAAACAAAAAGCGTGCAAATAGACGTTCGCCTGACATTAACCTAAAAATCAAATTAACAAGCAAATTCCAGACGCATTAAAATCGTTTGCTTTTGACGAGGAAAAGTACTGCTCGCTAAATGGCGTGTCGCTTTCGTCTTTTCGCGCCAAATATGAAAAAGTATTTTATTTGTTTTGCAGACTTTCCACTGGAATTCCGCCGCTAAATTTGACTGATCCTTTATTACACACATAAGTAATTTAATTAGTATTTTTTTCAAAATGTTCTGAGTATGCCCAGTAAGGATACCTTCTTTATCAGTATCTATCATGGTTTTAGAGATGAAATTTGGGAAGTGTAAAAATGTTGGGAAAGACTTGCAAAATGTGAACAACAGATACGAAGGATTTTTTCGATATTCTGCAATCTGCATACTTGATTCCCCTGCAACTTCTTCCAGTGTGGAGAAGGGAAATATCTTTTTATTATTTATAATTTTTTCATCTACCATTTTTATATATTCATTAAATCATTCCCATTCATAAGGGCAAATATTCAGCAGATCAAGCAGATTTTTTAATTTTTCTATAAAAATTATGCATATTTTAAAAAATAAAAGACAGCCACCAATTGGTGTTTATAGCTAATTTTCAGGTAATGACAAGCATAAGAAAAAGATAACACCAGAAAATAATCGACAAAAATGTAATATACTATATTACATTTATTGGAAAATAAGAGATATTAGAATTTTTACTGCTTCACTGAGAATATTTGAATTTTTTTTTGGAATTTGGGAAAGATATTCATCCCGCATACTTGAAACATGTAAGAAAAATCCACGATGACGATCAGATGATTTTTTTCTTCTCCCTTTCTTCTTCTTTTTTTTTTTTGAACACCTTTTAATTTTATTTACGGAATGTTACACGAGTCCTTCCTATTCGAATCACTGTTTTAAAATAAAATGTTCTGTATTGAGTTTACGTTATATGTGAGAAAAGTCGTTGCTTATATTGAAAAGTACATGTTTGCTGGTTTTTATTAGTTATAATAAATATCGCTTTGTGATAAATGTTATTTTCGATTTCTTTCCAACCAACCAACCCTACTTCCACAGGTGAGTCGAGTCCACTCTGACTCCGCAAACTGAGTCGGTTCATTCTATATACTTTATATATATATATAAACTTATACTATAATGCGATCAAAAATTGTGTGTGTATATATGTGTGTGTGTGTGTATATGTGTGTGTGCGTATGTAAATTTTATCTTAAAAACGACTCTAACGATTTTGACAAAATTTTGTATTTTACCATTTTCGGGCATGATAAGACCATTGGGCTAGGTCACGTGTTCGAGAAAATTCGATTAGTGGGTCATTTTGGGTCGTAATGGGTCAAGATCAAGCTAATTATATCTAAAAAACGGCTCAATCGATTTTGACCAAATTTCACATCCAACCGTTTTTCGACACGAAGAAACTTTTGGGATAGGTCACATGTTCGAAAAACTTCGATTAGTGGGTCATTTTTGGGTCACTATGGGTCAAGCCAATTTTATCTAAAAAACGGCTCTAACGATTTTCACTAAACTCTATATTCTACGGTTTTGGATTACGAGAAAACTATTGGGTTAAGTCGCATGTTCGAGAAAATTCGATTAGTGGGTCATTTTTTGGTCACCGTGGGTCAAGCTAAGTTTATCTATATAACTTCTTTAACGATTTTGACGAAATTTTGCACCCTACTGTTTTCGGACACGAAAAGACCATTGGGATGGGTCTGGTGTTCGAGAAAATTCCATTAGTGGGTCATTTAGGGTCATAATGGGTCAGGGTCAAGTTAATTATATCTAGAGAACAGCTCAATCGATTTTGACTAAATTTTGTATCTAGCCATTTTAGGGCACGAAAAGATTTGTGAGATGGGTCTCGTGTTCGAGAAAATTCGATTAGTGGGTCATTTTGGGTCATAATGGGTCAGGGTCAAACTAATTATATCTAGAGAACGGTTCAATCGATTTTGACGAAATTTTGTATTTTAAAATTTTCGGGCATGATAAGCCTTAGTCACGTGTTCGAGAAAATTCGATTAGTGGGTCATTTTGGGTCGTAATGGGTCAAGGTCAAGCTAATTATATCTAAAAAACGCCTCAATCGATTTTGACCAAATTTCACATCCAACCGTTTTTCGACACGAAGAAACTATTGGGCTAGGTCACATGTTCGAGAAACTTCGATTAGTGGGTCATTTTCGAGTCACTATGGGTCAAGCCAATTTTATCTAAAAAACGGCCCTAACGATTTTCACTAAACTCTATATACTACAGTTTTGAATTACGAGAAAACTATTGGGCTAAGTCACATGTTCGAGAAAATTCGATTAGTGGGTCATTTTTGGGTCACCGTGGGTCAAGCTAAGTTTATCTAGATAACTTCTTTAACGATTTTGACGAAATTTTGCACCCTACTGTTTTCGGGCACGAAAAGACCATTGGGATGGGTCTCGTGTTCGAGAAAATTCTATTAGTGGGTCATTTTTGGTCATAATGGGTCAGGGTCAAGCTAATTATAGCTAAAGAACGGCTCAATCGATTTTAACTAAATTTTGTACCTAACCATTTTCGGGCACGAAAAGACCATTGGGATGGATCACGTGTTCGAGAAAATTCGATTAGTGGGTCATTTTTGGGTCACTGTGGGTCAAGCTATTTTTATCTAAAAAACGGCTCTAACGAGTTTCACTAAACTCTATATTCTACAGTTTTGGATTACGAGAAGACCATTGAGCTAAGTCACACGTTGGAGGAAATTCGTTTAGTGGGTCATTTTTGGGTCACAGTGGGTCAAGCTAAGTTTATCTAGATAACGGCTCTAACGATTTTGACGAAATTTTGCACCCTACTGTTTTCGGGCACGAAAAGACAATTTGGATTCATCTCGCGTTCGAGAAAATTTGATTAGTGGGTCATTTTGGGTCATAATGAGTCAGGGTCAAGCTAATTATATCTAGAGAACGGCTCAATCGATTTTGACTAAATTTTGTATCTAACCATTTTCGGGCAACAAAAAACCATTGGGATGGGTTACGTGATCAAGAAAATTCGATTAGTGGGTCATTTTTGGGTTATCGTGGGTCCAGCTAAGTTTATCTAGATAACGGCATTACGATTTGACAAAATTCTCTAATCTATCGTTTTCGGGCACGAAAAGACCATTGGGATGGGTCACGTGTTCGAGAAAATTCGATTAGTGGGTCATTATGGGTCAGGGTCAAGCTAATTATATCTGAAAAACAGCTCAAGACATTTTGACAAAATTTTTTAATATACTGCCGTTTCTGGTCATGAGAGGACCGTGGGGCTAAGTCACATGTTCGAGAAAATTCAATTAGTGTGTCATTTTGGGTCACAATGGGCCAGGGTCAAGCCAATTGAATCTAAAAACATGCTCAAAAGATTTTGACCAAATTTTATATTACGTATACCGTTTCTGGGCATGAGAAGAGAATTTGGCTAAGTCACATGTTCGAGAAAATTCGATTAGTGGGTCATTTTGGGTCACAATGGGTCAGAATCCAGCTAATTGTATCTAAAAAACGGCTTAAACGATTTTGACTGAATTTTGTATTCTATCGTTTTCGGGCTGGAGAAGACCATTGGGCTAGGTCGCATGTTCAAGAAAATTAGATTAGGGGGTCATTTTGAATCACAATGGATCAGGGTCAAGCTAATTGTATTTAAAAAGCGCTTCAAAACATTTTGACATAATTTTGTATAATACCGTTTTCGGGCATATAAGAGCATTGGGCAGGGTCGCACGTTCAAGAAAATTCAATCAATGGGTGATTTTGGTCCTAATGGATCAGGATTAAGCTAACTGTGTCTAAAAAACTGCTCAAAATATTTTGACAAAACTTTGTACTACACCGTTTCTGGACAAGATAAAACCATTTGGCTGGGTCGCATGGTCAAGAAAATTCTATTAGTGGGTCATTTTGGTGATAATGGGTCGGGGTCAAGCTAACGGCATCTCAAAAATGTTCAAACAATTTTGGCAATTTTTTTTTGTTATACCGTTTCAGAGTACAAAAAGACCATTGAAATAGCTCACATCTGTCGATGAATTTCGGTTAGTGGTTTTTTGAATCAACGTGGATCAAGCTTTTTTTACCTAGAAAACGACTAACGATTTTCACTAAATTTTGTATTCCATCGTTTTCAGGCTCGAGAAGAACATTGTGATAGGTTGCATGTTCGAAAAAATTCGATTAGTGGGTCATTTTGGGTCACTATGTTTCACGGTCTAGCTAATTGCATCTAAAACAGCAAGAATGATTCAGTGGGAAAAATATATCGAGATAAACATAAAGCTAATTTTGACCGATCTTAGCTCGTTCATTCCTGCTAATATATATATATAAACACATCTAGCTCTTCAATAATTCGGTGCTATTGACTTGCACGCATAAGTCTTACAAAACGCCAGTGTAGTGGTGCCATTTATGATTACACACAGTTATTATCATTGGTATATAACATCCCTCCCCTTATAGTTCAGTTTAAGTTCAAATGAACCACTGGTTTATCAGTAGCATAGCGTCAGGGGACGCAGGATAATTTTACTACCAGTATTATTATATACTAAATCTGGCCTTATTTAATTGTATAACGTTCATAGATTTAATAAGGCCAATTTTAACATGTAATAATGTTGGTAGTAAAATGATCTAGCGTCTCCTGACGATACGCCACCGTGGTTTACTAGGTCGACTACTTCTTTGCACTGGTTGACTATCATGTAAATGCAGACTTTGCTGGAGCATTCTTCTCGAAGTCCTCAATATTGTTTGTAAAATTCTTGTCCTTCACATATTTATCTATCGTAATATCACATTTATTTACTACTGTACCTGTTACAATATCATGCGAAAACTGAGACTGGTCAGATTTTACAGAATTCTCATTATCAATTTGCTCTTTTGTATTTTCATTATATCCAGACTAAGGCCGTACTTAGGCATGTGCCCGGGTGCCAGAGCAGAAGCGGTCTCCAAAAGAAGATTTTGTTCGTCGTTCGATACAAAAAACATATAATTAGGTTAAAAGAGTCATGAAATCGGACAACTTAAACGATAAATATTGTGCCAAGTGTGTGATTTGTGATGAACAAATAAAAAAATTCCTTTACGAGTCAGTAAATGAATTGCGTAAAAGAAAAAAGCCTGTTCTTTTTAAAGGTTAGTCAAGTACTATATTGCCATTTCACAACAAGGGAAATATTTTATTTTGATCCCCACTGTTCTAGTTCGAGAGAGAAAGAATTGAAAATTGTTCTTCTGAATGCTTGACAGTTTTAAATAAAACTGTATCTTGAATTATTTCATGTAGCATCTCTTTATATATTTTAAATAGATGTAGAAATAAAGAACATTTTTGGAAGGTTAAATGACTGATCTACTGAGCACTGCTTTTCCATTTACCAAATTTTAATAGGTCTTTATTTGTGATAAGAATCCAAATAAAAATTTCCCATGTTTCTAAAATGAAGCATTTATTGCTTTTTAATATTATTATTTTAGGTAAGAAAAAAAATGAAAATGGCGAGTAAAGTACAAATTTTTAAAGCTAAAAGAATTACCAAATTCGAACAAAATGCAAAAACAATTGATGACCTGAGTGGAAGAAGATGTTATGTAACAAAAAATAGAATTCGAGAAAATTGAAGTGAAAGTTTTTTTGTTCTAATTTAGTTATTTATTTAATTCCTTCTTTGTAGCATATGTTTGAATGTTAATAGGTGATACTAAATTCTCCTAGAAAAGAATATTAACATTTAGTTATTAAATATTAGGAATTATTTTCACCATTTAAATTATTAAATATAAAAATATTAAATATTAAAGATACTGTCTCATATCTTCAATACTAAGTAGAATTTTAGTAGTTTAGTTTTACTATATGATATAATACCTCATAACGTTTTCATCCATAGAATAAACCATTTTTTGAGAAAATGTATTATAACATGTTCTTCCACTAAGCTCTTCAAATGTTATGTCTTATATCTCCCATTCAAAGTATCAGCTGCTCTGGCCTGGAGGATCGCTGGAGTAGGCTCTTAAACTCTCTATAAATATTATAAATAAATTAAGATTACTACTATTTTATGGCACGTTATTAATCATGTTTCCTGGCATAAAAAATAAATTACAGATAACATAATTTTTTAAATTATATGAAAACAACGTTTAAACACACAATAAAACAAGCAGACTTGACCATACGTATACGTTTCGTGAGTACTAGGACTCACATCCTCAGTGTAAAAACTTTAAAAACAATATCCCCCAACTGCATGTACGGTGAAAAAAAAACCCAAATGACAAAACATAATACCAAAAGACCATCAAGTTCTAACAGCCAATGAAATTAATGCGGAAGTGAAGTGTCGTGACACAACAAATCCATCCAGAAAGTTGAGATGTATGGTGTACTAGATAAATCATTAACCAAGGAGTCTTTAAATTTATGGATATGAATAGCCTCAAAAAAGTCTAAATCCAGAGGAGTAATGCATTTCATGATAATGGTAGCTGAGTCAAAATTAAAATTATGTCCCTCCCCCCAGCAATGAGAGGCGATAGAGGATTTCTGTAATTCTTTTTTCTTTACATAGTTTCTGTGTTCATTGATTCTGTAACGGAGTTTTCGTTTAGTTTGTCCAATGTAGGACAAACCACATTGGCATTGAATGTTGTAAATGCCCCAATAATTATGTGGAGGAATTTGGTCCTTAAGTTGCGAAAAAGATAATTTATTAACCGGCTTAAAAACCACATTAAAATCATAATGTCTTAAGATATTAGCCATCTTAAAGCTAATGCTATTATAAAATGGTAAAATGATAAGGTTGGAAATGGAAACCGCAGTAATACGAGAATCAAGATTATTAACATATTTATTAAGACTATGAGAAATTAAATTATTGATATAAGATAAACTAAAACCTCGATCAATAGCCACAGATCTAATGTAATTTAATTCTGTAATAAGTGAATTGTTATCTGAACAAATTAAGCGAGCTCTATTAATCAAATAATGAAAAGCCGAAGCTTTTTGGGAAGGGGGGTGACATGAATTGAAATGGGGGGGGGGAGTGTGACAGCAAAAGGTTTACGGTAAACGCAAGTGTCAAAGGTGTTAGGCTGACGTGTAACCAACACATCCAGAAATGGCAATGTATTATCTATTTCAACTTCATAAGTGAATTGAATGACTGAATCTATTGAGTTTAAAATCGTTAATATATTGTCAACAGAAAATATAGAAAGGTCCAAGAGTGCAAAAGAATCGTCTACATATCTACAATAAAATGGGAAGTTGATAAGGTTAAACATTTTAACCTCAAAGTAATGCATATATAAATCTGCTAAAAAAGGGCTAAGGGGATTACCCATTGCTAAACCATCCGTCATAGAATAATATTGATTAGAAATTTGAAATGAATTTTGTTTTAAACAAGTACTGAATAACTCAATAATGTGGTTGATTTCATAATCTGTGTAATGAAATTCTTTTAATCTAGTTGTGAGACTTTATAGTGCACCTTGAACTGGAACATGGGTGAACAGAGAAGTAACATCAAACGAAACCATGCGTAAAGAGGGAGAGGGGGTGAAGTTTTTAATCCGATTAACAAAAGAACTAGAATTCTTAATGGTGTAAATATTAGAACTTGAAAGGAATGAAAAGCGTTTCACTAAATATTTAGCAAGAGGGTATGAAGCAGAACCGATATTGGATACGATAGGCCGGAGGGGAACACCAATTTTGTGAACTTTAGGCAGAGCGTAAAAGCGACTGCAGTTAGCAATAGACGGAATTAATGACATTTTAATACTGTCATCAATACAGGGAGAGGTTTTTATAAGTTTTCTGGTACTTGTTAAATCACTGTCAGAAGGATCCCGATTTAATTTAATGTATGGGCCGGATTGTAAAAGATTTTGCACTTTATCTAAATAAGCTGTTTTATCCTGTACCACTATTTGACCTCCCTTATCATGATAATTGTCATATTATCTGATTTTCCCTGATCCTGTCCCTTATCATGATAAGGGAGGTCAAATAGTGGTACAGGATAAAACAGCTTATTTAGATAAAGTGCAAAATCTTTTACAATCCGGCCCATACATGAAATTAAATCGGGATCCTTCTGACAGTGATTTAACAAGTACCAGAAAACTTATAAAAACCTCTCCCTGTATTGATGACAGTATTAAAATGTCATTAATTCCGTCTATTGCTAACTGCAGTCGCTTTTACGCTCTGCCTAAAGTTCACAAAATTGGTGTTCCCCTCCGGCCTATCGTATCCAATATCGGTTCTGCTTCATACCCTCTTGCTAAATATTTAGTGAAACGCTTTTCATTCCTTTCAAGTTCTAATATTTACACCATTAAGAATTCTAGTTCTTTTGTTAATCGGATTAAAAACTTCACCCCTCTCCCTTTTTACGCATGGTTTCGTTTGATGTTACTTCTCTGTTCACCCATGTTCCAGTTCAAGGTGCACTACAAAGTCTCACAACTAGATTAAAAGAATTTCATTACACAGATTATGAAATCAACCACATTATTGAGTTATTCAGTACTTGTTTAAAACAAAATTCATTTCAAATTTCTAATCAATATTATTCTATGACGGATGGTTTAGCAATGGGTAATCCCCTTAGCCCTTTTTTAGCAGATTTATACATGCATTACTTTGAGGTTAAAATGTTTAACCTTATCAACTTCCCATTTTATTGTAGATATGTAGACGATTCTTTTGCACTCTTGGACCTTTCTATATTTTCTGTTGACAATATATTAACGATTTTAAACTCAATAGATTCAGTCATTCAATTCACTTATGAAGTTGAAATAGATAATACATTGCCATTTCTGGATGTGTTGGTTACACGTCAGCCTAACACCTTTGACACTTGCGTTTACCGTAAACCTTTTGCTGTCACACTCCCCCCCCCCCCCATTTCAATTCATGTCACCCCTTTTCCCAAAAAGCTTCGGCTTTTCATTATTTGATTAATAGAGCTCGCTTAATTTGTTCAGATAACAATTCACTTATTACAGAATTAAATTACATTAGATCTGTGGCTGTTGATCGAGGTTTTAGTTTATCTTATATCAATAATTTAATTTCTCATAGTCTTAATAAATATGTTAATAATCTTGATTCTCCTATTACTGCGGTTTCCATTTCCAACCTTATCATTTTACCATTTTATAATAGCATTAGCTTTAAGATGGCTAATATCTTAAGACATTATGATTTTAATGTGGTTTTTAAGCCGGTTAATAAATTATCTTTTTCCCAACTTAAGGACCAAATTCCTCCACATAATTATTGGGGCATTTACAACATTCAATGCCAATGTGGTTTGTCCTACATTGGACAAACTAAACGAAAACTCCGTTACAGAATCAATGAACACAGAAACTATGTAAATAAAAAAGAATTACAGAAATCCTCTATCGCCTCTTATTGCTGGGGGGAGGGACATAATTTTAATTTTGACTCAGCTACCATTATCAAGAAATGCATTACTCCTCTGGATTTAGACTTTTTTGAGGCTATTCATATCCATAAATTTAAAGACTCCTTGGTTAAGGATTTATCTAGTACACCATACATCTCAACTTTCTGGATGGATTTGTTGTGTCACGACACTTCACTTCCGCATTAATTTCCTTGGCTGTTAGAACTTGATGGTCTTTTGGTATTATGTTTTGACATTTGGGTTTTTTTTCACCGTACATGCAGTTGGGGGGATATTGTTTTTAAAGTTTTTACACTGAGGATGTGAGTCCTAGTACTCACGAAACGTATACGTATGGTCAAGTCTGCTTGTTTTATTGTGTGTTTAAACGTTGTTTTCATATCATATAATTTATATTTTCACACAAGTTCTGTACTTATTAACATAATTTTTTATTTAATGAAGTTATAATAAAATAATATAAAAATGCTATAAAACTTTTTGATTTAAATTTTGCAACTTCAATGCATTTTGATTTTTATCCTTTATATTGAGGTAAATTTTTTGAAATAGTATGAAAAAACTTGAAATTGATTGATGGTCAGTGCTGTAGTTGGTGGGAACGCCGTTCCCAGAAACATTTGGTTTGTTATCGTAAAAATATATATATATATATATATATATATATCGCGAACGAGCACAATTTTTCTTTTTTTTTCTCTTTTTAAAGCGAAACGGTAATTTATGCTAGTTTTAAGACGTTTAACTTATATTCATACGCCGTTTTAATCGAGTTATTTTCTTCTGATGGGCTGATGGCTTCTATTATTATGAAACAGCCATTATAAATGAAGTGTTAGGTGAAGATGAAAGAGCAGCCGTAAAAAGTTAGAACTCTGATTTTCTGGTCAGAATGGGAGGAAAAATGGCCATAATTGTTTTCCTCATTCTGACCAGAAAATCAGAGTTCTAACTTTTTACGACTGCTCTTTCATCTTCACCATTTAAAGTTTTGTGTGTGTGTGTGTGTGTATTCATAAGTCAAAATTCCTGTAGAAATTTTCCAAATTATGTTCATCTTTGATTTTTATACTTTTTTTTACGCCACTTTAAACATTTAGAAAATTTATGGTTTAAAAAAAAAAATCAATTGATTAAAGTCCCAATTTAAATCAACTGATTAAAATCGCTGACACCCTACTATGAAATAAGGAGAACAGCAGAACCCTTATCTCGTATGAATATAACCAAGTCATTTTTAAGCCTTTCTCCTGGAAAATGAAATGACGACTGTTGTAAAGGAAAATAACGGCTTCAAAATTTACAAGTAGTGAATGACAGTTCAGAACAAGGGGTTAAGCTTATTGGAAAGAGATATCAATAAAATCATAACAAATGATGAAGATGAAAAGCAATTCTTGCTGTAGGTCATAAAATGCATTAACACTTCATTTATAATGGCAGCTTCATAATAATAGAAGCTATTAGCCCATCAGAAGAAAATGATCCATTTCAAAGAAAGATTCCAGAGATCCATTCGGTTGAAAAAACTATTTAATACTTTGAGCAGAGAGAAGAGGCTACACCTGCAATTTTCATGACACTAACAGAATAACATAGTTGCCAATTTGTACGGTTTTGTTACCTCTAAAATTTAATACAAATTTTTGTCATATTTAATCGTTGACAATTGTTAGATTTCGGCGATTGAATTAGGCAAAATAATACTAGTAAGTTTTAGTGGTAAGAAAAAATCCTAGAAATTGGTAGATGTGCAGTACCGTAAACTGCAGTGCTGCAGCAAAATTGACATTCAACAAACAAAAAAACTATCAAGGACTTTTTCAAATAAACAATTTCATTCCCCGTTTTTCTTAAAAGTAACGGAAATGTACATCAAGGAAATGTTACTAGTGCAATAAAAATGAATGAATAAAGAGAAAATTTATATTTCATCTCCTTAGTTTGTGACGATTTGTGTAAATCCGGTTTATCCGAGTTTTTTGCTGATCCGAGGTGAACTTGGTTCATATTAACTCGGATAATATGGAGTCTACTGTAATAATTATAACTACTAATTGAAAAATAGTTGGCTTTTGGCTAAATGCTTTAAATTGGATTTTGGCATAGCAAAAATCCGGTAGCATCAAGATCTACTCTATGAAAAGACGAGTTCCCACAAATATTTTTTTCCAACTACAAAATTGTTGATGGTTTAGAAGCCTTAGTTTTATTATCTGGAAATATATAGGATCAGTTCTTGGGTACTTGCATGCATCTATTAATTTATGTGTTTCAATTAAGTGAGGGCTACCGTAGTATTTGTCCGTTTATTTTTATGCAGTATGGTTTATGTAACAGATCTATACATATTGTACACATTACTAAACACATTCATTCTTTACTATTTTAAGTAGATATAAATACACGGTTAGGAAATTCGATGGGTATATTTTAGAACCCAGATTTAAAAAGGCTGTTTATAAGAACACTAGCGGGCATGACCGAGCTAAGCTCGGTCAAAATTAACCTTGTGTTCAATTCGATATTTCATTCTCACTGTATAATTCTTGCTGTTTATATAATATTAGTATGATCCTAAGCAGTGGCGTGGCGTGAAAATTTTCGGTGATCATCGCAATTATTTAAGTTTGTGGTGAAAAATTATTAACTCTAAAATTCAATGGTTGAATGTTCAAAAAAGAAACTTTAAATCTTACCTTCACTTATACATGAACTCCAAATGTTCTGCTAAAACTGGATCGTAGAGTTTTAAAAGCTTATTAAGAGTTTTAAAATATTGCTTGGTCATCGCCGCATCCAGCGATGACCGGACGCCACGCCACTGATCCTAAGTCATACGGACATACTAACCGAAATTTTTCGAACACAGACCTAACCAATGCTCTTCTGGAACCCGAAAACTATAGAATGCAAAATTTAGTCAAAATCGCTAAAGTCATTTTACAGATAAAATTAGCTTGACCCATGGTAACCCCAAAAGGACCTACTAATCTAAATTTATCGAACATCTGACCTATCCCAGTGGTCTTCTAGTGCTAGGAAACGGTTTAATAAGTAATTTTGTCAAAATCGTTTGAGCCATTTTTTAGATAAAATTAGCTAAACCTTGACCCATAGTGACCCAAAATGACTGGCTAATCGAATTTTCTTGAGCATGCGACCTAGACCAATGGTCTTCTCGAACCCGAAAACGATAGAAAACAAAATTTAATCAAAATCATTAAAGCTGTTTTCTAGATAAAATTAGCTTGACCCACAGTGGCCCAAAAATGACCCATTAATCGAATTTTCTCGAACATGTGATCTAACCCAATAATCTTCTCGTTCCCGGAAACAGTATAATACAAAATTTTGTCAAAATCGTTTGAGCCTTTTCTTAAGATACAATTAGCTTGACCCACGGTGACCCAAAAATGACCCATTAATCGAATTTTCCCGAACATGTCACTTAGCTCAATGGTATTATCATGCTCAGAAAATATATAACACAAAATTTTGCCATAATGTTTTGAGCCGTTGTTTTAGATTCACTTAGCTTGACCCACAGTGACCCAAAAATGATCCACTAATTGAATTTTCTCGAACATGTGACTTAGCTCAGTGGTGCTCTCATGCCTAGAAACCGTATAATACAAAATTTTGACAAAATCGTTTGAGTCGTTTTTTAGATACAAATAGCTTGGTCCACAGTGACCCAAAATGACACACTAATAGATTTTTCTCGAAATCGTGACTTTGCCTAATGTTCATCTCATGCCCGAAAACGGTATATTACAGAATTTTGTCAAACGATTTTGGGCATTTTTCAGATTCAATTAGCTTGACCCTGACCGATTGTGACCCAAAATGACCCACTAATAAAATTTTCTTGAACATGCGACCAAGCCCAACGGTATTCTGGCGCCCGAAAACGATAAAATGTAAAATTTCGTCAAAATCGTTAGAGTCGTTTTCTAGATATACTTTGTTTGGCCCACAGTGACCCACCAATCGAATTTTCTCTAATATATGACTTAGACCATTGGTCCTCTCGTAATCCAAAACGACAGAATACAAAATTTAGTCAAAATCGTTAGAGCCAATTTTTAGATAAAATTGGCTTGACCCATAGTGACCCAAAAACTGACCCACTAATCGAAGTTTCGCGAACATGTGACCTAGTTTTCTCGTGCCGAGAGGCAGTTGGATATAAAATTTAGTCAAAGTCGATTTAGCCGTTTTTTAGATATAATTAGCTTAACCTTGACCCATTATGACCCAAAATGACCCACTAATCGCATTTACTCGAACACGTGACCTACCCGAATGGTATTCTCCTGCCCGAAAATGGTAAAATACAAAGTTTCCTCAATTTCGTATCTATTTTGTAGATAAACTTTGCTTGACCCACAGTGACCCAAAAATGACCCACTAATCGAATATTTTCTAATATGTGACTTAGCCCATTGGTCTTCTCGTAATCCAAAACGACAGAATACAAAATTTTGTAAAAATCGTTAGAGCCGATTTTTAGATAAAATTGGCTTGACCCATAGTGACCCAAAAATGACCCACTAATCGAAATTTCTCGAACATGTGACCTAGCCCAATAGTTTCTCGTGCCGAAAAGCGGTTGGGTATAAAATTTAGTCAAAATCGATTGAGCCGTTTTTTAGATATAATTAGCTTAACCTTGACCCATTATGACCCAAAATGGCCCACTAATCGCATTTTCTCGAACACGTGACCTACCCGAATGGTATTCTCGTGCCCGAAAATGGTAAAATACAAAATTTCGTCAATTTCCTATCTATTTTGTAGATAAAATTTGCTTGACCCACTAATCGAATTTTCTCTAATATGCGACTTAGCCCATTGGTCTTCTCGTAATCCAAAACGACAGAATACAAAATTTAGTCAAAATCGTTAGAGCCGTTTTTTAGATAAAATTGGCTTGACCCATAGTGACCCTAAAATTACCCACTAATCGAAGTTTCTCTGACATGTGACCTAGCCCAATAGTTTTCTCGTGCCGAAAAACGGTTGGATATAAAATTTAGTCAAAATCGATTGAGCCGTTTTTTAGATATAATTATCCTGACCTTGACCCATTTGACCCAAATGACCCACTAATTGATTTTTCTCGTACATGTGACTTAGTCCAATGGTCATCTCATGCCGGGAAACGGTATATTACATATTTTTGTCGAAATGTTTTAGGCCTTTTTTGGATTCAATTAGCTTGACCCTGACCCATTGTGACCCAAAATGACCCACTAATCGAATTTTCTTGAACATGCGATCAAGCCCAATGGTATTCTCATGCCCGAAAACGATAGAATAGAAGATTTCGTCAAAATCGTTAGAGCCGTTTTCTAGATAAATTTTGCTTGACCCACAGTGAACCAAAAAAGACCCACTAATCGAATTTTCTCTAATATGTGACTTATCCCATTGGTCTTCTCGTAATCGAAAACTACAAAATTTAGTCAAAATCGCTAGAGCCGTTTTTTAGATAAAATTGGCTTGATCCATAGTGACCCTAAAATTACCCACTAATCGAAGTTTCTGGAACATGCCCAATAGTTTTCTAGTGCCGAAAAACAGTTGGATATAGAATTTGGTCAAAATCGATTGAGCCGTTTTTTAGATATAATTAGCTTGATCATGACCCTTTATGGCCCACTAATCGAATTTTCTCGAACACGTGATCTAGCCCAATGGTCTTATCATGCCCGAAAATGGTATAATACAAAATTTCGTCAAAATCGTTAGAGCCATTTTTAAGATAAAATTTACATACAC
The DNA here is from genome assembly GCA_963932465.1 of Maratus speciosus. Taxonomy (NCBI): domain Eukaryota; kingdom Metazoa; phylum Arthropoda; class Arachnida; order Araneae; family Salticidae; genus Maratus; species Maratus speciosus. Next base: position 142,570,996 of record OZ010787.1, on the reverse strand, counting down.
ACACACACACGCACACACATACATACACGCACAATTTTTTCTCGCATTATAGTATAATATTAAATGGCTTGTTGTGACGTAATCTTCAACATTTTTATTTTAAAATGCTAAATCTAGTTTATACCCTTCTACTTAAACATTTAATCTTGCGCTTTTTGTCTGACAAAATAATAATAATTTAGCTCTCAACCATTTTTTCTGATGTAACATCTAATATCTGTTTTAGATAATTTTCTTCGTTTTAATTTGAATATATCATTAAATCTGTATATTTTTGCCTAAAAATTTCTTTTTAGGCAGATGACTCAAGAGCAGTACTGTCATAATTTGCAAACACTAGTAAAATCTATCAAAACCGATCCTATATAGAACGGAATACTGCATTATACGAAAAGAAAATTCATAGTGCCGGCGCAAGAATGCAATGCAATTACAGCAGTGTTGCCAGATTGGGGACGTTTTTAATTCAAATTATTTGACTGTCACCACTTTTTTAAATTAGTATAAATCGCATATTTTTCAGAATTTTTAATCTATTTTTAAATAGGTGGAATATTTCTATTTTAAAAAAGCGGTGACAATCAACAATCTGGGGACAAAAATGTCCCCAATCTGGCAACACTGAATTACAGTAGTAGTGTAATTGCTAAGAAAGGAAACCCACTTGGAAATATTTCCAATTACAGTTCTAATTGGCTTAATAAAAAGGTCTACCTCTAAAGTCTCAATTCTGAAATTCAGAATGGTAATAGGAGAGACTAGGGAGGCTTGACCCACTTTTTACAAAATGATTTTTTATTTTTGAAATATTCAATGTAGAATAAAGTTTTATATATCATTTTATTCGTTATACAATCAGTTATCAAAATAAAATTGCTATATAAGTGTAATATATAAGAAATTCGAAAAATGATTGATTTTAATTATGAGAAAATAATAATGGCTCAAGGGTCAAAGATATGGGAGGGTTGACCCACTTTGTTTTACATTGAAATATTTCTGAAGAGAAATAAAATCAGTTTATAAAAAGCAAACTAACTTTATGCTACATGCTTTAATTATTATAAAAAATATTTTTGAAAATATGATGCTTAAACAAACCTGTTTAGGTGCAATTACATGTCAAAGGAGAAAAATTTTGTTTCAAACAAGATTTTGTCTGAGCAGGTATAATTGTACATCAGGGAAAGTGAAATTTTAATATTTAAGACAGTATTCCGCTAGAGACAGGTTCCGTTTTCATAGGGTTTCATGCATTATAATGCCCGTATTTAGTAGCCACTGTCCACTTTTTTTTTGTCTCCTTGTCCTACTTTTGCGATATTCGACCTGACAACTCTAATTGTCACATAGTTTCACTTCATCTCACTCATGTTGAATTATGTTTCATCATGTTGAAATTTGTCTACATATCTTTCTAAAGATTTTCGATCAATGCTATGTTCTTTTGCAGCCGCATGAGTACTTATCATTAACATCTTCTAACTTTTTCAGAGGCAAAGTTATATACTTTCAGTACTAAAATGTTGAAATAAATGACTGGCACCGGAATATATGAACAAATTTATTTGGAAATATAAAAAAGGCTATATTTCACATACATATTAAATAGAAAAGATTTTAGCAAAATTCTGGTGCCAGTCTGGCGTTTGGAAATTAAAATTAAGTGGTTTCATTAACATACCACTGCATACTTAACAACATTTAACTAAATTTCCGTAAAACGTGAGTTAAATTGACCCAGGTTATACTCGTTACTAACCAGAAATTTTATTTGATGTATCATTATAAATTACAAATCATGTTTCTTTATTAAATCTATATGAATTAATTTCTTTAGTAAATTTCTGGTTCGAAACGTGTTTAACCTGGGTCAATTAAACTCGCATTGTACGGTAGATTAAGGGAAAGCTGGCAAGTATGCCACTGCCACTGAAACGGTTAAGACTGCTGCTTTCGTACTTTCTAGTCTTTTCCACAGTTTCTATTTGCCTATTGTAAGTAATATTTAAATGTAAAAAATTCCTATCAACTTTCCTATTTATATTTCATTCATTTTTTTGTGTGTGCAGTGGATACAATAGCAATTAAAAATTTATGTATTTAAAATAAAATACACTATTTGCTAAAAGATACACACATAAAAAATATACATTAAAACATCAACGTTTCGTTTCGCATCTGCGAACGTCCTCAGGATGATTACATATCACACACAAGTCTAAAAGTTTTCAAGAATGGAGGCAAACATCTCAGAGTCCCTGACGACCTTGTCCAGAGGGCGCACCAAACGTCACAAAGTTGCCAAGGCAACGAAAAGGTGGAAAACAATCCAGCTATGGAAGAGGGGGGGGGGGGATAAATGGAACGGACTCCAAAAACAGTTTATAACATATTGTGCCGAATTTTATGTATGCTGTAGGATAAATTATCATTGCAGGTGTGCTGTCCAAGCTTAATAATCCTAATAGATTCTAAAATTTTGTTTAGGTATGGATTCTTGCACGGAATTATGATTCTTGCTTCATCAAAAATAACCCTGCTCCCATCATTAGCAAAACAAAATCTTGCGAGAGCTGTATTTTGTTTAGATTGTGAAATGTCCCGCTTGTGCTCTTTCAACCTTTCTGAAAATTTTCTTTTAGTTTCGCCGATATACACTAATCTTTCTTTATTTGAGAGGGTAATCGGAATTTCATACACACCAGCTTTTTGATGATTCAAGATTTTATCTATATTATTACTAACAATTTGAATCAGGTATGGGGGAGGGAGAGTGCTACTAATTTTATATTGAATGATTGAAGGATCTGCTTTAATTTTTCATATAAAATGGGGACATAATGCATACTCCTGTACTTGATAGGCACAGTATTAACAAACCGCTGGCCTGACTGAAGAGGGGGGGGGGGGGAGGTATTAAACCGCGAAATAATCCGGTCAGTCTGGAAGCTTTTATATTTTTGATGAAGCAAGAATCATAATTCCGTGCAAGAATCCATACCTAAACAAAATTTTAGAATCCATTAGGATTATTAAGCTTGGACAGCACACCTGTAATGATAATTTATCCTACAGCATACATAAAATTTGGCACAATATGTTATAAACTGTTTTTGGAGTTCGTTCCATTTACCCCCCTCCCCCCCCACCTCTTCCAACCTGGATTGGTTTCCACCTTTTCGTTGCCTTGGCAACTTTGTGACGTTTGGTGCGCCCTCTGGACAAGGTCGTCAGGGACTCTGAGATGTTTGCCTCCATTCTTGAAAAATTTTAGAATTGTGTGTGATATGTAATCATCCTGAGGACGTTCGCAGATGAGAAACGAAACGTTGATGTTTTAATGTATATTTTTAATGTGTGTACCTGTTAGAAAATAGTGTATTTTATTTTAAATACATTAATTTTTAATATATTTCATGGTGCAATCGTCCAATTTTTAAAATTACTATAGCAATTTTTCTCATCTTTTTTTAATAAGTTTTAAGCGTTTACTTTTCCATCACCCCATTTTACTGTAATTTTGCAGAATAAATTTACATTCATTTTTATATATAATCACTAATCATTCATTATGCACAGTGTATAATAAAAAGATTTCCAAAACCCCTAAATTAACACATTACCGACGGGCAATTTTTATCAAATCTAAATTTTAAAACAGTAGATGCTCCTCCGTATTCTGAAAGTTTTTGTAAATCGGTGTTCTAGATAGGTTTCCCAAGTTTATATATCGGTAAATATCTTTCAATGCACGAATTTAATATAAAATTTCTTACAATCTAAAAAAAAATATATGGACAACATTATATAAATACATTTTCTGTAAGGTAGAAGCCACGCCCTTAGTCAATGATTTTTTTGAATGAAAACGAGAATTTTCGTTTCTCGTCCTGAATGTGTTAAGGGAGCCTTGAACATCTGGTCGACCCTCCCTCACGTTGACTGGGTCAAGCCTCCCCACATAGTCCTTTTTTAAAGAATAGCACATTGTTATGTTAAGCCTAACTTACTGTAAAATCTTTATGCCTGGAATGAAAGCTCGATATTTCTGCGTTACTTAAAACCTACTTATTTAAATTTCTATGATATATTTTATCTGAAAAAAGCTTACAAAATATTTCTAAAAAACAGAACTTTTAGGTTGAAAACGCCCCACAATTGATTTTTTCCACACCTATTTCGATTATCTGTATGAAACAGAGACTGTTGTTTGAGCATTCCAGTAGCTATTGTTGACACTTATTGATAAAACTCTGAAATTCTTTTAAATATGAAAACTGATGGGTGTGTTAAGCCTCCCGAATTGTCAACCCTCCCTAGGCTCGCCTATACATAAAGAAATAGTTATCATGAGTCTAAAGTGGGAGGGAAAAGATGAGGGATTTTATTGGGCAATGATTGTTTTGGTAGGAGGACCGAAAATATTTTACAATCCACAAGAGGAAATATAATCGATTACTTATTCGTAAAGTCGCACAACTCAAAAATTAAAATTTTTATGAAAAGACGGAAAAAGTTTTCAGTCGTGATATTTATTATTATTATTATTTAAAATGGATCCAGAAATAATAATTTTTTTTTTAAATCTAAAGTCAAAAGTGGTTTATTTACTTCAAAGATTACATCCGATTATTAGGTTGAGCAAAAAGTTCTGGGAAATTTTTAATCTAATAGTTACCAGAATTTGTATTGTATATAGGAGTACTAGTGGTATATCTATAGGAGTTCAGGAATGCGACTCCAAAATGCCTATTGGAGAGTATGATTTGCGTGTGTTGATCCAGCATTATTGGAGAAAATGTTTAACGATTCTGAAAGCCGTCGAGGAGTTTGCACAGCTGGACGGCGTCGAAATTCTTCCACACCCCGCCTACTGTCCAGACGTGGCTTCATCCGATTATGACCTCTTTCGATCAATGCAACACCTTTTTCAAGGGCCGTTGATTTGACACCTTTAATGAATTTGAAGAAGCATGATAAGAGTTTTTCGATTCCAAGGAGCCACCATGGTACTTCCAGCAAATCCGGAATCTAGCAGAATGATGGCAGATAGTCGTGGACTATGATGGTCTCTACTTTAAAGAATAGTGCTTGTTGCTTTGGTTATTAATTTGCGCATAACAGCGCAACTTTCACGAATTTCCCAGAACTTTTTGCTCAACCTAGTACTTGAAGAGAATCTATGAAAAAAAGGGACCGGAAAAAACGTGACAGAAAAAACAAGAGCGGAAAAAAGGTCACAAAGATAAAACGTGACCGGAAAAAACGTGACAAGGAAAAAAAGGGACGGGAAAAAACATGACACGGAATTGATAAATATTGAACTTACTCATAAATAATTACTAAAAACTAACACGGTAACAAATGTCTGATATTTTCAATACAATGTTGCATCTTATAAATTTGTTTTGATAAGTTACTTTACCATTATATTGGGAAATCAACAGAGATTTCCTTACTAGGGCGTGCTGAGATAAATATTTTGTTAAAAAAAAAAAAAAAAAAAAAAAAAAAAAAATTAGATCTTCCCCCTCCCCTCTGCTCTTTCGTTTTATAATTGTTGCTTGCAACTTTTTTTAAAATCTTCCCACCCTTGTAGCACATATTTGTGAGCAAATTTTATTGAAATTGGACCTATTTCTTTCAATAAAACGATTATTTTTAATTGTATGCAATAATGTTATTAATACTTTAATAAATAACTTTTTAACTGACAAAACTAAGCTTTTTTGCATTTGTCTTTTATTATTTTCTTTTAATTACTTTTTCCCTCCATCTTTCCCAGAAAAAAAGTTTAATAATTTTTTATCTTAGTTTTATTATTAATTATATTAATAGTTTTAAATCTCAGTAACTTTAAATATAAAATAAATAAGCAGATAAAGGATAAATTTCAGCTTATAGCTAATCCTATACTATAATGAGAGCAAAAATTGTGTGTGTATGTATGTGTGTTTGTGTGTAAATTTTATCTTAAAAATGGCTCTAACGATTTTGACGAAATTTTGTATTTTACCATTTTCGGGCATGATAAGACCATTGGGCTAGATCGCGTGTTCGTGAAAATTCGATTAGTGGGTCATAAAGGGTCAAGATCAAGCTAATTATATCTAAAAAACGTCTCAATCGATTTTGACCAAATTCTATATCTAACTGTTTTTCGGCACGAGAAAACTATTGGGCTAGGTCACATGTTCGAGAAACTTCGATTAGTGGGTAATTTTAGGGTCAATATGGGTCAAGCCAATTTTATCTAAAAAAACGGATCTAGCGATTTTGACTAAATTTTGTAGTTTTCGATTACGAGAAGACCAATGGGATAAGTCACATATTAGAGAAAATTCGATTAGTGGGTCATTTTTGGGTCACTGTGGGTTAAGAAAAGTTTATCTAGAAAACGGCTCTAACGATTTTGTCGAAATCTTCTATTCTATCGTTTTCGGGCATGAGAATACCATTGGGCTTGATTGCATATTCAAGAAAATTCGATTAGTGGGTCATTTTGGGTCACAATGGGTCAGGGTCAAGCTAATTGAATCCAAAAAAGGCCTAAAATATTTCGACAAAATTTTGTAATAAACCGTTTCCGGGCATGAGATGACCATTAGACTAAGTCACATGTACGAGAAAAATTGATTAGAGGGTCATTTTGGGTCAACGTGTCAAGGTCAAGCTAATTATATCTAAAAAACGGCTCAATCGATTTTGACTAAATTTTATATCCAACCGCTTTTCGGCATGACAAAACTATTGGGCTAGGTCACATGTTCGAGAAATTTTGATTAGTGGGTCATTTTTGGGTCGCTATGGGTCAAGCCAATTTTATCTAAAAATCGGCTCTAACGATTTTGACTAAATTTTGTATCCTGTCGTTTTAGATTACGAGAGGACCAATGGTCTAAGTCACATATTAGAGAAAATTCTATTAGTGGGTCATTTTTGGGTCACTGTGGGTCAAACACAATATATCTAGAAAACGGCTCTAACGATTTTGACGAAATTTTACATTTTATCGTTTTCGGGCGCCAGACTACCATTGGGCTTGGTCGCATGTTCAAGAAAATTTTATTAGTGGGTCATTTTGGGTCACAATGGGTCAGGGTCAAGGTCAAGCTAATTGAATCTAAAAAATGCCCAAAATCTTTTGAGAAAATTCTATAATATACCGTTTTCGGGCATGAGATGACCATTGGGCTAAGCCACAATTTCGAGAAAAATCTATTAGTGGGTCATTTTTGGGTCACTGTGGACCAAGCTATTTGTATCTAAAAAAAAAAAACAAAAAACACACGATTTTGTCAAAATTTTGTATTATACAGTTTCTGGGCATGAGAACACCACTGAGCTAAGTCCCATGTTCTAGAAAATTCAATTAGTGGATCATTTTTGGGTCACTGTGGGTCAAGCTAAGTGAATCTAAAATAACGGCTCAAAACATTATGGCAAAATTTTGTGTTATATCGTTTCTGAGCATGAGAATACCATTGAGCTAAGTGACATGTTCGGGAAAATTCGATTAATGGGTCATTTTTGGTTCACTGTGGGTCAAGCTAATTGTATCTTAAAAAAAGGCTCAAACGATTTTGACAAAATTTTGTATTATACTGTTTCCGGGCACGAGAAGATTATTGGGTTAGATCACATGTTTGAGAAAATTCGATTAATGGGTCATTTTTGGGTCACTGTGGGTCAAGCTAATTTTATCTAGAAAACAGCTTTAAAGATTTTGATTAAATTTTGTTTTCTATCGTTTTCGGGTTCGAGAAGACCATTGGTCTAGGTCGCATGCTCAAGAAAATTCGATTAACCAGTCATTTTGGGTCACTATGGGTCAAGGTTTAGCTAATTTTATCTAAAAAATGGCTCAAACGATTTTGACAAAATTACTTATTACACCGTGTCCTAGCACTAGAAGACCATTGGGATAGGTCAGATGTTCGTTAAATTTACATTAGTAGGTCCTTTTTGGGTTACCATGGGTAAAGCTAATTTTATTTATAAAATGACTTTAGCGATTTTGACTAAATTTTGTATTCTATCGTTTTCGGGTTCCAGAAGAGCATTGGTTAGGTCTGTGTTCGAAAAATTTCGGTTAGTAGGTCTATGGCTTAGGATCATACTAATTTTATATAAACAGCAAGAATTATACAGTGAGAATTAAATATCGAATTGAACACAAGGATAGTTTTGACCGAGCATAGCTCGGTCATGCCCGCTAGTATTAAATATAATGATAAACTGAATATATAATACATTATGTATTGAGTTTATTTTAAAGTAGAAATTTGTAATTTATACTAACGTTAATAATTTAATAAATTAAGAACAAATTGAATTAGAAAATATATTTAATAAAATATTAATTTAATTTTTATACTAAAATTACTAACTATAATAATAATTAGTTAATAGCAGTTATTCATTAATTAAAGCTTTTATTCAAAATTACCCCTCACCCCCACCCCTCATAAAAAAAAAAAAAAAAAAAAAAAAAAAACCAGTTAAAATTTTAAGTCTAAGTAATTGTTGTGTTTTTGACTGATGGTATTATTTTTAATTAATAATAGTAATAGTGTAATATTGTACAAATACGTAAAAATATTTTTTAACGATGTTAGTTGATATTATTGTCCAGATGTAAATTTAGATTTTTATTTTTTTAGCACAGTTATAGTTTGCAATTAGAAAAGAACTAGATATTATTAATTAATTATATTTAAATAGCAAGAAAATATTATAAACTAACTAATAAATAAATAAACAACATATTTATCCTCAGAATCATTATCATTTTTATGTAATCTAATGACATTATAGTAACCGAAAATTAAAAAAAAATTATATTTGCATTACCCTGTAATAATTATTATATAGCTCATGTAATATTTTTTAAACAAGTAATTGATAAATTAATTATATAAACAATTAATAATTGAAATAATTTTGAATTGTTACTAATAAATACATTAATACAAATAATTTAATTTTTGAGGATTTTTTATTAACAATATAGATGTTTCCAACAACAACTGCAAGGAACCGAAATGGCACCAGGACCGAAACGGCGGGACTAAAATCTCCTGTTTAAACGGCGGGACTAAAATATCCTGTTTCCTAATTTGCATATATGAAAAATCAAGTAGTGATGTAAATATGCATTTTCACATGCGAATATGCGGGATTTTTCTCAATATTTGCATTCTTAAACATCGACGGAAAATATTCATATTCCCGTTCGCGAATATCAAAAATCAAGTAGAGCTGTAAACAAGCATTCTCGTATGTGAATATTCACGCCAATTTCAAGATTCGCATTTGCAGACATTGATTTAAGATATTTGTATTCGCCTGGCTGCGTTTAACGGCTCCATACCGGACAAAGTACAAGCAGCACCAAACGGTCCCGTTTTGTCCGTGTCCCGTTTGTTTCTTGTCCCCTTTTTTCCGGTCACGTATTTTTCTTGTCACGTTTTTTCCGCTCTTGTTCCCTTTTTTCCTGTCACGTTTTTTCCGGTCACTTTTTTTCAGGTTACCACTTGAAGATTTGCAGACAGTAGAATTGTTTAATGTCCTTAACAGAAAACGATAAAATTGCTCTAATTTAAAAATATGTGCTTTAATTAAGGATCGACCGAAACAGGTTTTAAACACTGAAATCGAAACAGAAACCGAATTTCGGTAATTTTCTTATTTCCGGCCGAAAACGAAAATGCCCCAAAAAACTTTAAGTAATTAATACATACATAAATATACATAATTATTAATTAATTATGCGTGTAATTATAAGTGAAGCCCCAGTTGGTTCTCTGAGCTTCTGACCAAAACTTTTTATTTTCGTATAAAATAAAATGTAATTAATTCATCAACGGCAAAAAATATTTTCTAATTATACAAATTTCATCTAATTAAAAAAGGTTTTAGGTATAAATGCCTCGATTTATCTTTTATAATGATTTTTGTAAATGATCATCTGTTAGACTAAAACTTTCTCAAAGAGTATTTGAAATACTTCTGCGGTTTCAAACTAAACATTTTATATTACTGTCAATACGGCAGCTTTTAAGAAGCAAGTGAAAAGCGTCTTAAGTTTAGTCATATATGCATTTTTAGCTCACAGGCTATCAAAGTCTGAGGGCTTATGTGCCCACCGGTTCTGTATGTACGTATGTACGTAACGCGATAATTCTTGATAGAGGTATCCCATTTGCTTCAATTTTTTTTCTAGTTTCATTCTGATAAGGCACTTCCCTGAATAGTTTTAAGGGTTCATTGGTTAAGGAAAAAAGGGGAAAAGGGGGGTTAATCCACACACCCCCTTAATTCAGATAAATGTGTTTTTCATGCAGAATTATTCGATTTGCTCAAAATTTGGTATACCGGTTTATTATGTTAAGGAGCTTCCTTGATTAGTTTTGGGGATTCATTGGTTAAGGATAAAGGGAGAAAAGGAGGGTTAGTCCTCCCCCCCCCCTTAATTCAGATAAATGTGTTTTTCATGCAGAATTATTCGATTTGCTCCGAATTTGGTATACCGGTTTATTATGTTAAGGAACTTCCCTGATTAGTTTTGGGGGTTCATTGTTTAAGGATAAAGGGTGGTTAGTCCACCTCTCTTAATTCAGATAAATGGTTTTTTTCATGTAGAATTATTCGATTTGCTCCAAATTTGGTATACCGGTTTATTATGTTAAGGAGCTTCCTTGATTAGTTTGGGGGTTCATTGGTTAAGGATAAAGGGGCGTTAGTCCAACCCCCTCCTTAATTCAGAAAAATGTGTTTTTCATGCAGAATTATTCGATTTGCTCCGAATTTGGTATACCGGTTTATTATGTTAAGGAACTTCCCTGATTAGTTTTGGGGGTTCATTGTTTAAGGATAAAGGGGGAAAGGGGGGGGGGGTTAGTCCACTCCCCCCTTAATTCAGATAAATGTGTTTTTCATGCAGAATTATTCGATTTGCTCCGAATTTGGCATACCGGTTTATTATGTTAAGGAGCTTCCTTCATTAGTTTTGGGGGTTCATTGGTTAAGGATAAAGGGGGAAAGGGGGGTTAGTCCACCCCACCCCCCCTTATTTCAGATAAATGTGTTTTTCATGCAGATTTATTCGATTTGCTCCGAATTTGGTATACCGGTTTATTATGTTAAGGAACTTCCCAGATTAGTTTTGGGGGCTCATTGTTAAGGATAAAGGGGGAAAAGGGGGGGTCAGCTCCCCTTAATTCAGATAAATGTGTTTTTCATGCAGATTTATTCGATTTGCTCCGAATTTGGCATACCGGTTTATTATGTTAAGGAACTTCCCTGATTAGTTTTGGGGGTGCATTAGTTAAGGATAAAGAGGGAAAAGGGGGGTTTGTTCACCCTCCCCCCCCCCCCCCTTAATTCAGATAAATGTGTTTTTCATGCAGAATTATTCGATTTGCTCCGAATTTGGTATACTGGTTTATTATGTTAAGGAACTTCCCTGATTAATTTTGGGGGTTCATTGGTTAAGGATATAGGGGTAAAGGGGGGGCTAGTCCAACCCCCCCCCCCTATTTTAGATAAATGGGCTTTTCATGCAGAATTAAGGTAAACGCACCGGTAGTGGGTCACTTAAGGACATTTATCTTATTATTATTAAATTATTAATGAATTCTGTATGACATATATTTTTTTAATCTAGTCCTAATCTTCATGTATAAGAATAAACATTCAAAATTTCAAAATAAACTATTTGGAAAAAATGAAAAATAAAAAAAGTTACCTTCTTCGATGCTCCAGTAGTGGGCCTAGTAAATTTTTGATGCACTAGTAGTGGGCCCCCCAGAAGTGGGCCACTCCAGTTTTGAGTTTATTGTGAAAATACTGAAGTTACACTTTTTTTTTTACAGTTCTAGAATCGAATATGCACAATAATTAAATCATACATAGGAGTTTAGATGATTACGTAAAATAATATCACTAGTAAATCTGCAGATCATGGACCTCAACTTCAGTTCTGAAATCAATTTTAATTTTATTTCACTTTACATGAAAGCTAATGTTCTAGAAACTGCAAAGTAATTTTTTTAGATTATATACAGGTGTCCTTCTTTAGCGTTTAAAAATAGCTAATTCCTAAGAAGCTAGTTTTAGAAGTATAATTTTAATTGCTGAACTATTTCACATATTTTTCATCATGTCAAAATCAATCCATTTCCATCAAAAAAGTTGCATTTTCTTAATGCTACGAAATTTAATTTTTGTACAGTTCTTTTGATTTATAAGTTATATTTAGAAAATCTGCTTATATGCTTTCACTTGTTAAACAGTAAATATTCCAATATTCTGTGATCAAAACTTTCTGAATTGTGCTACAATGAATTTAATGAATTTTCAGCGATTTCTGACATAAAAAATGCATTTTGCGTGTTTTGTACCAGAATAATACAAATGGTAGAAAAGAAAAAATCATCAGTTTTTATCCACAATAATAGTAGACAATTTTGCAACCTTTTTTTTTGTCGAAATGCATAGTTTTTGTTTTCTCTAAATAACAGTCTGTTATATTTTGTAACTAAAAAAAAATCTGCTCTATTTGTTATTTCGGAGTGATAGTAAATAATAATACAAATATAATAAACTGGATAATTAAAAGCTGAAATGACTGCAAAACAAAATGATTTATCCATAAACGAAAAAAATCTCAAAATGCGAGAGGGGTTTACAGCCAATTTATTACAAAGAATACTTTAGGTTGAAACTTCCAATGAAAGAGATACATCAGACTCGGGCGATAATTTCCTGACTTTCCTTTTTTTCCCATCGGCTATTTTTTTCCTTTTTCTCTTTCAGTTTTTTTTTTTCATTTTCTGCATCTTTAGCATTTTTAAAACCTTCTCATTCTTATAATATTGAAGTATTTTGGGAGAAGCCACAACTGCAGGAAGTTTCTCGCTTTTTCTTTGTGTTATCTCCCCCTCCTGGCCAAAAATTAACTCTTTTGAAGGGAGATGGTACATTTCAAGATGACCCACCATTTGAGAGCCCTGAATGGTTGCCAGTCTCAGTTGATCCTTCTTGAATGTAAAGGTCTACCTTAGCATTTTCAACAGTTGCTCTTTGCTCCTGATCAATAGTCTCAGTACCAACAGTGTCAATAGACACTTCAGTGTATGCCGGCTCAACAGATATGACTGGTGTACCCTATAACAAAGAAAAATGAAAAAAATTGAGTAAATAATAGTAAAAAATATACTCACGTGTTTTATACCCAAATTGTTTTGCGATAGATTACCTGGGAAATTGGTTCCATGTTCAAAATCTTCTTCATCTCCAACCATCAGTAGTAAAGATCTGTTTGCTCCCCAGGGCTTTTTCCATTTGCCTTTATTTTCTGAGAAAGATTTTATTTTTTCTTCTCTAATTTTATCTTCAAGAACTTCCAAGACAGAAGCCATTTCTCTCTCCTTTATTGGTGATATTATCATTTTCTTTGATGTTAGTGTGGATTCAACACTTACTTTCTTCAGATCCGATGGAACTAGTCCACTTGCTTTGAATCCATTCACAATTGTTGCAGGAGTTAAACGATCTAGTGCTGATTTCAGGGCTGGTGGAAAGTCACGTTTCTGCATCTGTTTGCCTTCATCGGCTATTCTGAAGTTCACTACTTCCTGCCGCCACCCACTTTTAAGAGTATGGAAAACAGCAACGTTCATGATTGCATTAGGTGTGTGGAATTTGGGGGCAAAGCTACCATTTCAATTCCATGAGCCGAACAGAAGATTCTTAGATTCAAAGATATATGAGAAGAGTATGTCCATCCATAAATAACACCTCAGGTTTTTCTGTGCAATGCTTCTTTAAATATGGCTCAAAAATTTGAACCTTTGTATTGAGTATTGAACCTTTGAAGTATGAACTATTTTAGATATTAATTTCTTATAATAATCATATATCTGATAGCTTAGTGACGTTGCATATTCGCTGCTCCAGAAGTGGGCCACTTGTGCACCAGTAGTGGGCCCCTGGCCCACTACTGGTTCTGATGAACAAAAAACTAAATAAATTATATACAAAGTGTTAGAACCTCAAAAAATACTTAATTAAAATAAATTAAACACAAAATAATTTTTTGGCATATGCTCCAGTAGTGGGCCCCCATGCCCACTACTGGTACAATTTAAGAAATTTTGATCCAGAAGTGGTCCATCCCTTAAAATCAATATAATACTCAATTTTTAGGTTTTCAGCTAATCTAACAAATTAGATACAATGTAATCGAGTACATATCAACGGCAGTTTAATTCAAAATAAAACATAATATTAAAGAAACAACACTTTAAATAAAATCTTATCTCTTAATGAAATCACTAAGAATTTGCAAAAAAATCTGTGTTTGAAGACACTCTAGAAGATAAACAAATATAGCTCCAGGAAAATAACAATTATTCCAAACTGTTTATGGAAAGTTAAAATTTAAGGATTTTAGCTAATCAGATTTTTTTCAGTCGTTATTCTGAAATGGAATGTGAGCTTGTTTTTAAACTTTGAAAGTTAGTGGCCCACTACCGGTGCGTTTACCTTATTCGATTTGCTCCAGATTTGGTACACTGGTTTATTATGTTAAGGAGCTTCCTTGATTAGTTTTGGGGGTTCATTGGTTAAGGATAAAGAGGGAAAAGGGGGGTTAGTTCCCCCTTAATTCAGATAAATGTGTTTTTCATGCAGAATTATTCGATTTACTCCGAATTTGGTATTCCGGTTTATTATGTTAAGGAACTTCCCTGATTAGTTTTGGGTGTTCATTGGTTAAGGATAAAGGGGGAAAAGAGGGATTAGTCCACCCCTCTTAATTCAGATAAATGGGTTTTTCATGCAGAATTATTCGATTTGCTCCGAATTTGGTATACCGGTTTATTATGTTAAGGAGCTCCCCTGATTAATTTTGGGGGTTCATTGGTTAAGGATAAAGGGGGAAAGGAAGGCTAGTCCACCCCCCTTAATTTAGATAAACCTGTTTTTCATGCAGAATTATTCGATTTGCTCCAAATTTGGTATACCGGTTTATTATGTTAAGGAGCTTCCCTGATTCGTTTTGGGGACTCATTGGTTAAGGATAAGGGGAAAAAGGGGTGCTAGTCCACCCCCTTAATTTAGATAAATGGATTTTTTTTGCAGGATTATTCGATTTGCTCCAAATTTTGTATACCTGTTTATTATGTTAAGGAGCTTCCCTGATTAGATTTGGAGGTTCATTGGTTAAGTATAAAGGGGAAACGGGGGCTAATCCCCCTTCACTTACTTTTTTTAGGGTCATTATTCTTTAAAATAAGAGTATAATATATAATTAGTGTGAATAGCCTGTGAGCTCAGTGCTATCAGTTTAGCTGGGCACTTTTCTTTTTTATTTGCTTTATAATTTGCACATGCATCTTTGGTAAGTCATGACTGATAATTATAAACAGTGAAGTTCATAGAAAAAAATAAATATCGTCTCATTTGAGCGATACAGATCAAACCAATGAGTCATATTCAAATTTTCCGAAGTTAGAAACGAGATTTTCGGGTGAGCTTTAGTCCAGCCGAAATTTTGGCAGTATTTTCGCCGAAAACGAATTTTTGGCAAAACTCAGATTTTGGGCCGAAAACGAAAACGAAACAGAATTTTCTGTCGATCCCTAACAGTATACTTGTGATTCCCTCACATTAAAAGCTTTTTAAGTTGCGCCACTTTACGAATATGTATGCGCAATGTTCGACGCAAATGTGAGAGCAAAGAAACTGCCAAATATAACAATATGCCATTCGCTTTCAGATTTTAAAGAAATTAAAAAAGGAAATGAAAAAAGTTTTATGAATGCTGGCCATGGTAAAATTTGCTGAGCTCTCTCAAGAAGAGTTATATAGTTTTACATCCAATAATACATTTAAAAAAAATCCTTAAGAAAATAGTCAACTATTGCATCCATTCAAAATTTTAATACGGTCTTTAATATAAATCTCATATACGATATTTTTATTTTTCGTGTTAAGAACAATAGTAATAACCGGGTTATTCTATGTCACACAGGGCTGTCAAAGCAGTATCCGTGGGCACCATGGCACCCTCTGAAGGTTGTCTTGACACCGTTTCGAATGTTTCATGTTACCAGCTTTATTGAAAAATAAAAATCCATTTTAAAAGATGGTTTCTTCAAAATTATTATTTTATTGTTATTATTGTTATTGGCGCGATTGAGGTTTCTGCCCCGAAAAATGTTTGAGATAGACCCCTTAGAAACATGTAATTATAAATTTGTTAAGATTTTTCTCCAAATTATTTTTACATGGAGTTACTAAATTGTGGAGGCCTATTGACTATTACTGTCATTTTTAAGAAGTGTGTGTATCGCTACCACTAGTACAGTGACATGATATTGTTGCAAGTTTTGAATCATGAGAACAATGGCACCCTCCATTGATTGTCACCACCTGAAGTGCGCCCCATATAAATAAGTAAAGCAAATTTTCCTGAAATACATGCGAAAATGATTCAGCAATTTAGTTAAAAGCAAGTTTTTTTTTTTTTTTTTAAATGCTTCAATTATGTGAACAGCCCCTTATCCCTCTATTTAAAAGTGTGGATTCACCCCCTCTGCCCGCATTACGGTTCCTTGTTGAATGCTTTATTCTTGTGGTCTGCTACTTAAGCTCTTTATATATGAATGGCTGAAGTACATAGTTCGTGATGGAGGGTTGATGATATGCTTAACTTGCTATTTTCTCTTTATTATCTCTTTTCATGAAGCTTTTTCACTAAATTGTATTTCATTACGTAACTTTTGTATTCCTTTTAAGAATTTCAGATAAATTTCATTTAATTATTACTCGATTTGAAAATTACAATAAGAGCCTAGGAGTGTTTCATGCTTCATGTAATATAAATAAAAGAAGGGGTAGGAGTTTGAAGTAGCTATATAAAGACGGCCTCGAATCTTTAAAATTGTGAGGAGCCCAGTATAACCATATTTTCCATTTTATCCTACTTTTCCCCACGTATAAATGCAGTTTTGAATTACGCACTCACATACATACAGAAGTTGCTATTTAAATGAACTACGTTTTAAATGAGCATTTTTGTCTGTTCATATAACTTCATTCAGTATTGATTTCGACAAACAGGTATAACCATATTATGATTTATTCTGTTCTAGTAGCTTGATTTTTAAGTGTGATCGATTTTATTAATTACGATTCATAAGACCCAAACTCGAAAGATATTGACGATTTCCGTTAGCGAAATTTGTAATGCAATGCCATTTCTTGAAATTCAATCATTTAAATTAAATAATTAAAATAGAATTGGGATTAGTTTAAAATATCCTCTTGTGTTTTCTTTAGTAACTAGTAATTTCTATAGATTATGATTCCAAGCGATCAAAATTTACATTCTTTGAAAATATTCTTTTATAGTACTGTGTTTAGGATTAATGTTTTTACCAGCCCTCTCTTATCTTCTATATCTTTCCAAATTATTTTGGTAAAACGTTTCACATAATGCTGAGAATTTTTTTTTAAGTGAACAGTGATAAATAATTATATATTTTTTAAATTTCAGTAACAATATTTGCATGAAAAATTTTCTTTCCGTCTCAGATAGCTCGAAACGTATTGATAGAATGAATTTGCTGTAATTTATGCATTATTTCGGACTGCCGTTTCTAATCCGTCTTACTTCCAATAGGTGGCGACACTACTGTAGTTTCGTCATTTAGTAGATTTTACTAGGCGGTACAAATCATTTAAAAACTTCATAGTTTTATTCAGTGGCGGGTCTATTATCGCAATCGCGAAGGGAAACAGGACCATCCTCCTAAAACCAAATATTAGATATATTTCTTAAAAATATTACAAATTGCAGCTATGACTATGAAAATGTTATGGGGCCTTTGTCTGCCCCAGGACTGCAGTAATGCAGTAAAAAGTATTCGAAAGGCAAGGCTCCGCTGCACTGAAACTCCCCGATCGCGAAATCCCATATTAGCCTATGGGGAAACTTTGAAGCGCGATGACTCATTACCTAATATAATTATTAAAACACAGTTTTCATCATCAGAAAGTAGACGTCAGATGCCGATGATGTGCGCTTTTAAAAATTGTCTCCGTAAATTTTAAGTACATAAAAAATCCCTATACCTGATTAAATTTTGATTAAATTTTATCATCCTCTTAAAATTACTTAAAATTTACGGAGGCAATTTTTAAAAACGCACATCATCGGCATCTGACGTCTACTTTCTGATGGTGAAAACTATATTTTAATAATTATATTAGGTAATGAGTCATCGCACTTCAAAGTTTTCCCATAGGTTAACATGGGATTCCGCGATCGGGGAGTTTCAGTGCAGCGGAGCCTTAAACAGCGCATACAAAAAAAAAAAAAAAAAAAAAAAACATAGCACTTGCGCCTATCAACGGCCAAGGAGCTTAAACCAAACTTAGTTTAAGCTCCTTGTCTACTCTACGGCATGCCAAAACATACAGCCTTGTTGCCAAAACGTTATAAGTAAAACAGTGTTGCCATTGCCACTACAATAATATATATATCATTCACCCCAACCAAACAGCTAGTTTACAACATAATCCGACAGATATTCAGGTTTACGTTTCAGTCTACTAGGGCGCAGCTGTCCATAATTAGTTTTCTGTTCAGGCTGTTCATGTAAAACACTTTCATCAGGCAATGCACATTCTTTAGGATTCCTTTCGGTTCTTTCCAAAATCTCTGTTGATTGTTTCAAATGACCATCAAGCTCTGACCATCTGTTCTTCGATGATTTCCCCTGTTGGAGCTAAATGTCGTATAGATACGCTAGTCTCAACTCTCACGTCCATCTGGTAACTTTACATAAGCATATTCTGAATTAGCTTCCAGAAGTTCAACTTCTTGTACAAGGGAGTCATACTTATTAATACGCGAATGATTTTTTATTAACACTGGTTCACACACAACAAAGTAGGTATTGAACTTCCATTATAAAACCTTCTAGTATATCATATGGTTACTTGGGTCCTGCGTCAGGGACTGATTTATAAATTGAAATGAAATCACAAGGCACACATGTTTTTTTTTTCTATGGGGGGACGGGGGGGATTTTTTACACTTTAGTATATTAATTACCTGATTAGGCCTATTTTAATTGTTGGGGGCTCATGTTCGAGATTCGAGAGCTCCGGTATTATTTTAAGATATGACTTTAGGTGTTGATTTCAAGTCGCTCTTTTCTGACGCAATTGCTAAACAATAATAAGCCATATTTTTGGGACCTGAAAAAGAATATTTAATTCTTTATATCTCTGGGGATGAAAATATATTTTTTAAATTATGACAGGGAATACCGATATCGCATTGTCGAGAGGAGGAAAATGAATGATTTGTGAGGACTAAAAGTAATCGGCGTAAGAGAGTGCGATTTGGACGAAAATACTTCTCACGGTCGAAAGTTTTGTTAAAGCGCATTAAAAAATTTCCCGAAGACGGCGCTATATCTCGAGAGTTGCAAAAAAGCATTAAAAACTCAAGATAAGCAGCTATGAACCATATATTTCGTACAATCTATAACCATAATTCAATGTGTACGTGTACACCCTTTGTAGCTCGAACTACATCCAAACGATATCTAGTTTCATTCCACACGTTGAAATAACGTAGGACACAATATATAATATACCGAGTTTTTTATCCTTTTTTTTTTATATTGCTTAAACTTTTTTTTTAATATAATGATAAGCATTTCCGCGTATACCCCACTTTCGTACACGAATTATTTTATTTTTATTGAATTTTAAAATGTGTCAAAGAATTTTAGCTCACTTTTGTATGTTGGGATAGAAACGTTCAAACGTTAATTATCAATGTCGAATGATAACTGTCGATATTAGATGAGCACGTTTTAATGTTCTGCTGTTTTATAAAAGTACGTAAAATTTTTGCTTTGCTAAAATGTAGCATTATTAGTTCAATACCTTTGTTATATTTATTAAAATTTTCCATCTTTATTGGAAAATTTTATTTATTCCATCTTTCAAATCTTAGCAAATTTATTATGATTAATATTTATAGCCGTTCTTAGCTATTATTAGCAATTACATCAGTTTAAAAAATAAATAAATTGTTGTCAGACCTTTCAAGATTCATGCTTGTTAATAATGAGGCTGCAATTTATCACAATTTCATCAAATTTCCCTAAGAATTAATTTAGTTTTTTAATTCCCTTAAGCCGATGAATAAAGCAGAAAATAACAACCGCAGCATAGAATAAAAATACAGACTAGACTCATCTGTCTGTAATATGATAAATTGCACCTGGCATTGCCATGGATATTTACGGAGATAACCGATGCTGTTACGTGTGTATTAAAAAGTATAAAGAGTGTAATGCTGAAGAACAACCAAAACTAATTAATATGTTTTAACCATTTAAAAGTATCTGATCATTCATTAACAGGTATTTCATTATTATGCAAATAAAAATTAATAGACCATTAGCTAAACATTAAAAATAATGAACTACGCACTTAGAAGGTAACTTGGTTATTATTACCGATTTATGAAATAATGGCGTTGGACAATTTAATTGAAAGTAATGTTTTTCTGGAAGAATATCCACTTTTCGAATAAAATATCTAGTCATTTAACTAAAATCTTGAAATAATTTCCGTTAATTTGCATTCACACAATTTTCAGATTTCTAAGTTTGATACCAGATGGCAACTTGAACTTTTAATTTCTCAATAAAAATAATATATTAGATAAAATTTAAATGGATCCCGTTTGTTCTGTAGAATTTAATTTAATAAAACAACTGAAATAATTTCATGCATGAATGAGCTTAAACCTTTAAATAACAACCTGAATAAACTCAATGCAGGAGATCGTTGGGGCAGATATGAAACAAAATTATCGGACTTAAAATTAGAACATTTGTTCACAAAAATGTTTTCTCTAATTATATAAATGTGTACTTTTGTTGCTATTTTCTAACATATTTCAAACGCACATTGTTAAAACCGCTTCCTTGATTATCCCGAGTTTTCTCGGATTCGTATATATTACAAGTAATTATTATTACGAGAAAACTCTGGCGCGGCATAATTTGTCACTACGATTTGTTTTATCATGTTTTTACTTGGAAGCTTAAAAAGAAAGAAAATATTCTTATACTATAATATAATAAATTATGTATAATTAAATTATATATAATATTTGATTGGCAGTTTTTCAAGTTTTGTGATATGAAATGCAATGGGGAGATTGCAAAAAATGTTATGATTTTTTGCAGTTAAAAAAAAAATGGCAGGGAAGCGGTTAAAATAAATTTCTGTGAAATAACGGGGAGTCTTCTGATAATAATCATTTATCTGGATTTTTCGGCTTGAAAAATAAGTAAGTTGTTTTGACGTCCAGGAGCGAGCTGGAAATATTTATTATTATTATTATTTTCGTAAAAAGAAAGGTATATTTTGAACAATCAAAAACCAAATTTTTATTAATTTTCATTCAAAAAATGAGCTTTTTGGACTCGCTGTCTTCTCCTCGATGTTGCTCGGCTTATGGCGTTCCGCGGTAGAAGACTTCTTTGAGTGGTTTCACTGAAATTAATAACATATAAATGACGTTAAAGTACGTAAAATTCATCTTTCTCATAGGCGATCCATGGGTGAAAATCTCATCCCCCACCCCACACACATACATCTCTAACTTCCACATTCTTTTTTCAGCCACTTATTTCTTTAAGGCTGTTCTTAACTACCCTGCTCAACAAGCGCAAAACGTTTTGACACATATTCAAATTCATTTTTTAACGGAAAGGTATAAAATTGAAAAGCCTGGCCATGAAAGCGATTTGGAATTGAACTGTTTTTTCCATTTTTTGATCAATCAATTACCTATATAAGTCATTTTGATCACGTGACAAACACGTTTTTCGCCCGCTCTTGAGTGCTCTTTCTTCCTTCGCGTGGAAATTCGGTTCAAAACGCCCACTTTGACGCTATTTTCCGAAAGATCTATTGCGTTTGCAAAAAAATGAAAAAAACAGCTCAATGACATAGTTTCTGAACAACAACACCAGCTAGTTTCCTGCATTTTCGAACAAAAATAAATTAAAACTTATGTCAGAAAGTTGCCCTTTTCGATTTGCGAACAGCCTTAAGCACCCGACCCGATTCTCGGTAAAAATATAAATTAATTCAAATATTTAAAGCATAATTGTAATCAGATTTTGACTTTTACGAGAGATTTCTCCGAGTGGATTCATCTGAATCCATGAATTCAATAAACAAAAAAGCGCGTTAATATATCTGTATTATAAACCAAAAACATGTTCGTGAGTAAAGCTGACGCCCTTTTGACGGTGACAACACCTGACCAATAAATTTCGATTTTACTGCATTTTTTTCTAGCTTCTAAACATCGCACATATAAATTTTTATGCCATCGAATAGCGGAAAATATGTTCTTTCAAATGCAGTTTGTTTGAAAACTGTACTTCAATTATTTTTTTTAATGATTTTTAAAATATTTTCAAACATGATTTTTTAAAAAATCTGTCGCATGCAGCCAGATTACGAAAGATTAACTCATTTGCACTTAAATGCAATATAAATAATTTAGTATTTGTTTCTGGTTAATATTCCATAATGAAATTAAAACTTCATGAATAAATAAATAAAATAATATAAATACAACATAAATTTAACAGACACATAGCTACGAAATCACTGAAATGGTCAGAATAAGAAATGCTGCTGTAAGTAGCGAAAATTTTGGCGATTTCTTCGGCTACTAACTCCTGGTATGCGGCTAATAAGAAAGTATCGCTTTTAATAAGAACTTTATCGCTTTTCAAAAGTTTATTTGAACACATTATTGATCTTTTTCATATAAAAATGGTTTTTGGTGTTGTTAGTGGGCTTTGGCAATCTAAAAAAATACATTAAATGTCAAAAATCTATTAGTTTTCAAAAAAGAAAAATGTTTTCACATTATTCTGTAACCTGTGAAACCTTGTTTGAATACCCTAGTATATATAATTGTCTGGTGATTGATCGACATTTTTTTTTTTAAATTTTGAATTTTTAAGAAAATGGCAGATTATCAAACTTAATTTATGACGTTTTAACCAAAAATATGAATTTTTTTTGTTTATACGAGGGAAAGTCAGTAAATAGATTACAAACCGATATGAGAGGTCGGAAATTAGTAATAAATTGTTTCCAAATATGCCAATAGGTGGCAGAACTACCCCTGTAAGATGTTAATTTCGAATTTCTGAGACAACACAAGATGATCAGGCAGCAGCGGAAAGACTGTTGTTGACGAAGTTGTCTTTGTTGACGAAGAACAAAGTGGTCGTCCTGTTGAGATTGCGACAGAAGAAACAGTGCGGAAGGTTGATGAAATGGTTAGAACTGACAAGGGAACAACAATAGACAGCATAGTAACTGCAATAGGGTGTTCACATGGTTTAGCCATTTAGCATACAGACGATTGATTGCGACGGTGAATATGAGGTATATAGTCCAAAGACTTTTATGCAAACGAAATCGCAGTAGGTATTGGAAAATTCATAAAGAAATGGGACAAGTGTATCAATATAAATGGCGATTATATAGAGGAAATAAACATATTTTCAAGTATGTACCCAGGTTTTCCTTTTTTGTTATATATAAAACCAACGAATTAAAAAAAAAGTCGTTCAAAGAAGGGTTGCTATGTTTTCATAAAAGAAAAAAATAAAAAAGGAAATAAGTTTATTCGTTGTCAAGTTATTCTTGCAGGACAATTTCACTGTGCAACAAGAATCGCTATAATTTCTATATTAGGGGTTCACAATCATAACCATAGTAGACCCAAGTCCGTTTTGAAAAATAAATGAGATAGTCCATTTAGAAGGTGCATTAAAATATGTTTTATCCACTCCCACAGTGAACCAAGTCTGTTTTCACTTACTTTCTCATATATGTCATCTGGTTACAAATTTGGTTTACTATGGGAGTGGATAAAACAGATTTTATGCACCTTCAAAATGGACTATCTCATTTTTTTTTTTTCAAAATGGTCTACTATGGTTGCGAGCTCCTCATATGTGTTTAAAATTTTAAAAACGAGAGATTATTTATGAAATGTCAGATGTTCAGATAAACAACAACATGAATGACTTTTACGGTTTTGTTGTTCGAACTAGAGGCACCCGCGAGCCGGGTCAGGCTAATTTTCACCCACAAGACTCAGGCCGGTCTGGGCTTACTCTTCATTCTTTCCGGGTCATATAGGGCAGATAATGCTTTTTTCATGTTTAATCTTAGGTCAGATTTCATCTTTAATTAGTGAAGAAAATAAACTAGAAACCGACATTTCATTGTTGCATTTTCTTTGTGTTTTATTAATAGCCTATTTATTCGCATTTTTATGATCCCCTATTTATGAAAGGAAATTTCGGTTAAAAACAAATTTTCGCATGCAGAATATGACAATTTGAATTACTGAAATTGAATTCCAACAATCGAATATGGCTTAAAGATATTCTTTCCCCAATTTCTTAAAGTTTTAAAGTAGAGTTTTAGTTTGGTTCTGTTTATCGAAATATGCAAATTTGCTTTTCTGTTTCCAGAAGTCTACCTGCTACAAAAACACTAAATTATAGAAACAAATCAGGGGTCATCCATTAATTACGTCATACTTCAAGAGGTGTCCAACAAAGTGTGATACTGTCAAGAATGGAAACATGGAAACTATTCGGTACGCAAATTCATAAAAAAGTAAGTGATTTTACGCAGGAAGTAGAAGGTTTATTTTTGGCTGAATTGCAACAGATTGAACTAAAAAGATCTTGATGGTTTAATGCTTAGGTTCCCAAACTTTTCTAGACCACCGCCCCTTTACAAGCCAAAAAAAATTCCAACGCCCCCTCTTCTATAATAATTAATTATGCCAAAGATAAAATATTGGTGGATATTATCTATAGCTAATTTTATCTGTGTACTTTTCTATTAAGAATCACAAAGTAGAAATTAATTAAAATGACCATCAAATGTAGTAGAAAATTGTTTATTAAATATTTAAAAATAAACACAAAATCAATAAGTAATAAAATGAGATGGGTGAGGCTGGTAGACTTTTAACAATTTGTTAATATTGGGTTCCAATTTCGTTCATCAGTCGCAAATTGCCACGTTCCGTGACGTGCAGTCTGTTACTTTTCTTAGACAGTAAATTAGCTACCTTACTGAACCCATGCTTAGCCAAATATAATGAAGTAAAAATTTCTGGCAATTAAAAATATCTTACCCACAATACAGAGTAGGGAGCTGGTATTGATTTTTGTAGCTCTTGGGTATCCATTTCTGAATTTTACTGTTTGTTAATCTTTAGTTGTGAGTTCTACGACTTCCACCTCTAAATTTAATGATTCTACTGTATCTGCATTTGCGAAAGGATCTAAAAGTCAACTCGGAATATTCATGTTTGAAATATCCTGGAATCGCTCCCGAAATTCAACATGAAGAATGTCCAAGTGTTGGCAGTAAGTAAGTTTATATTCATGTTTTGCAGAGACTGCTGATAATGTGGGAAAGTGCTTATATTCACATCTACCTAGATTTCTTTCAAACAGAAGTTTTGCCAGAAAATCAGCTATGACGTTTTTCGTTTTAATTAAATTAAATCCACCCCCTTGCAATAGAAAATTTGACCTCATTAAATGTTCTAAACAAGTATGTCGAAAAAGCTATGTGATTTTTGGATGTAATCAGTTTTTCGCGCTGTTTTTCACCTCTGTTTTGTAGTATTGCGTCCAAATAGATTTAAAAAACGATTCAGACAAATGTCTGTTGTGAGGCAATGAACTTTTGTGTGCAGCAGCAAGCGATTGTAATCTTCATCATTTTCACTACGAACTTGACGAAATAATCTGTCATGCAATGAAATGCTTTTAATCTTGTTGACTACCTTAATAACGTCATAAAGCGACGTATGCCGTCGTTCATTCAGACTTTTTGCAACCAAATACGTTGAGTTACATAATGTACAGAGAGTACAATTGATACTGCTTATTTCAAATGCGCTATGAAACCCTTATGATGCCCCGTAATTGCTGGAGAACCATCAGTAGCACAGGACAAATTTTTTAACATTCGTAAAGGAAATTCGATTTATGGGGCCCAGCTATAGGTTTGATTGTATAGATTTTCATTTAAAGGTATATTTCAGGTTTTTATCACGGTCCCAGACAACGCCGTGGAAGTCAGCTAGTTTATATTATTATTACATTAATATCTTAAATTGGTTTTATTACATTAATATCTTAAATTGGTAGGTACGCCACGGCGCCGCCCCCTTTGATTGTCTTAACGCCCCCATTTGCTCTGGACCCGCCACCGCCCCCCCTGGAAGGCTCCAGCGCCCACTGGGGGGCGTTACCGCCCCTGTTGGGAACCTATGGTTTAATGGTATTATAGCATAGCCTATACCTGCACGGGCGGACCCGTGCAAAGCTCCAGAGTCCCTGTTGGAGTGGCATTTTATTTATTTATTTTTGTAAAAATTATATTGATGTTATACATTTGTTCAGCGAAATCTTTAGAAATTTAATTCATTAATAAATTAAAAAATATATATTTTTTAAATCTACCTTTTGTTTGGTAGAGCTTTGAAATTATTATTTTCTTTTACTATATTTTTCTTTCATTCTAAACTACGTTGATTTTCTTACGGAATCTTCATTTGAATGTAATTGCCTATGTCAATTATTTTAATAAATGTTTATGTACGTAATTGTCTTTGTGGTCATTAATATTGTTGTTATTCTATATTTCATGAATTTCGAACAAAATCTAACAACTAAAATCTAAAATTAAGTGTTCTTTTTGAGTAATTTTAAATGTCAGATAATCTTGCTTAAGGAAAATCGGCATGTTTTGTAGAAATTCAGTCAGGCCGGACGGGACTCGGGCCTAACTTGTAGCTTTTATAGAGGGACAGGCTGGGATCGATTTTTTAGCTTTTGTACCGAGTTGAGTTAATAAATTTTTTATATGGGTCGCCGGTCTCGGTCCAGAATTTTTTTGCCCGTGCAGACCTGTAATTCACACTGTGAGTAAGTCGTGACAAATTCTATGCAGGCATTTCGTATTGGCGCTTTATAGTACAAGCGAGCAATTTTTCATAAAATATACCAGAAGTTTATTATTACAAACATTCGCAATAAATCGAAAGTTTCCTATACTATAGCTTTAAATAAAATTAATTGGATTACAACTTTTGTTTTCTTCTGTACAAAATTTCCGGTGTAAGCACTAATTTCTTCCACCAATCTATACAAAGAAAATGTGAAAAGTAATTTAAAAAATCTTGATCGAATGCTTTTAATTTAGATCTAGTGTTAATTTACCGATAATCTCTGTTTCTTATCTGTGTTTTTAGAGAAATATTTCATAGTGCATTTATCATTTCGGTTCAGCTTTCTCTTTGACTTTTATAAAACTGCTCAGACTAAGACGAATTTTAAATATATTATGTAATTATAATAGATATATATGCAATTGTAATTTCTGTCTTAGCTACCTAACTGAAAGATATTCTTTAATGAAAATCTTATTCCATAAAAGTGCTGATTCTTATAGATGGAAACAAAATTTTATCGTTTCGGTTCTGTTTTGTCCTTAGTGATTTGATCCATAAACTCAGTTGATTTGATTAATCAGTGAGGGATGTAACCGGTGGCTGCAATTTATATTTCATAAGAAAAAATTGTAAAATATTAAATTTTTAAGAAATTTTGGAGAATCAAAATTTTTCAAAATTTTTCTCTAATCCTTTCAATTTGTATTCACACAATTTCTTTCCAATAAAGTTGTCTTTAATATATTTATAATAATACAGGTGTTGTTGCTACTGCTCCCTGACCGACAGACATCAGATCTAAGGTGCAGAGCGAAGAATACAGCTTCTATTTAGCGATGGATCGCTGGGGGCGGCACTTCGCATGAAGGCTTTCCTAAATTTTGATCCTAATTGAAAGGAAGGATTCTCTCTTATATAGATTATTAACCATTCACAAATATATTTAGGGAAAATGTAGGGGGGAGCTAATTAAGTTACTTGAAAAAAAATTTCTTTTCCTTTGTATATCGTGTGAAAGCTTTTGTAACGCCGAACTCAAAAATACATATTTTTAAATTTTAGGTATTATATTTTGAGAGATATCGTCGAAAATGTAATGCAAAAATATGTCCCCCCCCCCCCCACTATTTACGAATCTACTGAAACTAAAATTATGAAAAAAATTAGGGGGTAGTAGAAGTTAATTTGCAGGAAAACTACACCAATTACCCTAGGTCACATAATTTTTGAGAAAATCGCATTTTCCGTTTCACACAAATTTCGGTTTGAGGGCGTTCAGCAAAGGAGTTGACGAGCGCTGAAGTTATCTATCTTCGTGGAAGTATAAAAAGATTGTTGATAATGATTTTCGAAAAATGCCGGTAATTAGCCGAGATATTAACCTTTAAAGACACGGACGGTTTGGACATACATAAAGAAACGTTCAGCGTATTGTATGTGCCATCGGCTTTTAAAGCCTAGATAGCAACTTTTAATGGTATATTTGTGTAATGCGATGCCCAGTTACTAATTCATATATTTATTGTAAGGAACCTTCTGTACGCGAATTATACTCGCACTTGACCGTTTATTTCGTATTAATTTTTTTCTTTGTGGTCTAAATAACAGTTACCTTGTTTCGTTCGGACAAAGTAGATTTTTTACAATCTACCTCTAAACATCTTTTCTTCTCTTCTTTGCAACCAATAAACATCTCTACTTCAATTATGACCACCCTGGTGTATATTACAGAGGTGCTAACATGATGATTTATATTCATTCCTATTATCAGAAATAATTAAGATGTCATTAATTTAAAATGTTACACTGAGTGCTTGTGTTCTTATTTACAATGCAAGCGAAATTTAAAGAAGGGCATGATTGGACAGAAGGAATCCGCAAAAAATACAGATATGAAAACTATCTATATTTAGTTGAAAGTTAAAGTACGCTATAAAAAAGCACAGAAAAAAGCCTCGCCCGAGTCAAGGTGACTCTGGTCTTTTTGTTGTTTTAGCAAGTGGCTATTCCTTGTAGCAAATATTAACGGGGCTGGTCACTCAGTTTCGGAATTCTGCTCCGTAATGTTAAGTCTATGGACTTTTGATGCATTCGTATATTTAAAATATCTTCTCGGGAAATTCATATTTTTAACATCTTTTTTCTGTGTTCTTAAAGGATGTCTCTTTTTTTTCTTAGTTTTCAAAATATTTCTAAAATCTATGCTGAATTTAATATTTTATGTGTTAAAAGCGGGCGAACTATGAGTAAGATTTTAACACTTCATATAAAATTAAGTCTATACTTTAGAAATATTTTGAGAACTAATAAAAATAAGACATCTATTAGGAAGTGCACACAAAAAAATAGAAGTTAAAAATATTAATTTCCCGAGGAGATATTTTAAATATACGAATGCATCAAATGCCCATAGACTTTACATTAGTGAGGGGAAATTGGAAGCTGAGTGACCAGCCCCCTTAAGGGGAAGAAAAGAACATCGAAATGGCAAATAAATAAAATGCAGTACCACGGTGGCAGTACATACGCCATTTTTTTCTCTGTTAATTGCTGACTTTGCAAGATGTATTGTATGCGATCAATAATGACTGAATCGAAATTACCGTGTACATCCTATTTGATTCAGTAAATGTGAATAAGAATTTAGAGAATTTCTTTTTTCAATAATGTATAAAGGGCGAGAGAAATCACGGACCCACCAGCTCCTAACAAATCGTTAAAAGACCGAGAAGTAAATTTTTTAGTGCCATTTTCATCATCCATTTCCAAAATCTCCAGCCACCCTTCTCTTCTGGTTCCGATTTCTATACAACAAACTAAGACATAAATTTTTGTTTCATAAAATCACTTGCGTAAACACAGTTCAGTGCTCTGTTTCATAAAAGAGATCTATAAATATAACCATAATTTTGCGATTTAAGTTAAATGGTCACAAGCAAAGCAGGGGAGACCTTAATTGATTCTTTTTTTTCTGATATCAAAGAAAATTAAGATACTGTACTTGATGTCATTGGTAGCCTCCGTGGCGACGCGACACCACCGTCGCGCCGGCAGTGAATACAGTTTTCAATAACTGTGGTTCCTGCCAATCATGGTTCCTCCTAGACATGTTTTTTACTTCTTCGTTAGAATTTAATTTGAATTTTTCCCGCAAGATATTAATTTCGCATCAGAAAATATTACAGATGAAAATGCAAACTCTCTTTTCTAGATTATGAAGCTATCTGAACAGAACACTTCTTGCGTACTCAAACAACGTAACCAGACTCTCAAAAGTCAAACGCTATCTTATATCCTATAACATCTGTGCTAGTAGCTCGAAAATACTTACACGCTACTGTTAAATCAACTGCAGCATTCTTTTCAAATTTCTCGCTTGCATTTCAATATTTTTACCCGACTGCCAAGAAGGGTTATGTGTTTGACGCGTATTTGGGTATGTATGTGGGTATGTGGATTTCTTTATACCCTCGGCTGGATGGATTTTAATGAATGGGGTATCTATCGATTCGTCTTAACCGTCCGATGGTTATAGGCTAGGTTTTGTTTTCATAAATTCAAAATGGCGGTAGAGACGAAAAAAATTACTCACCATATTGAGTGCATATCATTGGATAGATCTTTCAAAATGAAGACGATGTTTCCTAGACTATTTTACAGTCAGAAGCTCCGTTTAAATATTACACATCCTGAAAGTTGTGTAGGTAGGATCTCTAGCTTAACTGTAACTCTAACCTTCATAGACATCTATAGGCCCCATCAAAACTGTGTTTATAGATAGGAACTAACAATTAAACACAACTAAAAAGTCATGAATACAAGTAAATAAAAAAATAGGCAATATAAACTAAGAAATCGTCAATAAAACATTGAATAAAAAACAATCAAAAACCTGACTGTTCGCTTTTAACGCAGTCGGCTTTTTTGATTTTTTTTAAATTTAAATTTTTATTAAATGATCTTTTTGCATGGGACTCTGAGGTAGATGTCTAACGGGGCACTTTAATACATTTTCAATTTTGGTTGCATTTATTTCTGAGCAAACTTTCCGTTTCGGAACCGGTTTCAAACGCGAAAGTGTCCCCAGAAAAAAAGAAATACAACCGAAATCGAAAAAGTACGAAAGTAAATGGTTAGACATCGACTTCAAATATCCTATGCAAATAATAATAAAAAAATATTTAAATGCAAACAGAGAATTTGAAGAGAACGCTACCATTGGTTTAACATTAGCTTGCGAGAGTTTTCGCGTAACTAGGGTAGGCTCATAAGTGGTAAGTTTTTGTTAGCAAAATTAAAAAAGAAAACGACATGTCATGCCATTCATATATGCAATGAACACTTTTAACATTTTGAACGAAGTACTTTCGGTTAAAAATAAAATTTATTCCAATTTAAAAATTTATTTGATTACTACAGCAAAACCAGTTATAACGGAACCAATAGTGAGCTAAAATATTCTGTTTCAGAAGGATTTCTTTCTTAGCAGATATAATTGTATGGTATTTTTTCTGTCGACACTATTCGATTTTTCCGTATAAGACAAGATTCTGTTATAGACAGGTTCCGTTTTTGCAGGTTTTATTATAAATTGAATTTCTTTAAATTATACGCTTGGTGATATCATTATTATTTTATTTGAATAAAAAAAAGGGGCCACCTATATGCAAGATTAGAATTTCAAATTTTGTGTGGATATTCAGTCAGTATTAGGTAAAAAGTGATTCTCAACCGCGTGCCGCGACACATTGGTGCGCCGAGAGTCCCTCATATGGGCCACAAAAATTTTCAGTAGCGTTACATAAAAATTCTACGACAAACAAAAGTACTTTAAAAGCACTCAGTTAATAGTAGAATTTATTTTAGTATGTAATGATGTTTATTAAGTGTCATAAAGTTGCATTCTCTTTCAACTATATTTCAGTATTTTAATATTCTTAATAAGAAACGCCAGAGAATTGCAATGAAAAGAAATAAAAAATGTATTATAATCTATTGTTTTTACCCAATGGCAAATTTATAATTATGACAAAATATATCATGCGCTCTCAACGTTACAATTACGAGAAATATATATATATATAGGGGAGACTGGGGAGTTTTGACTCACCCTTCAGTTTTCATTTGTAAAAGAATTTCAGAGTTTTGACAATAGATGGCAACCAAAGTTACTGAAATGCTCAAACATAGTCCTTACATTTTAGTCATACAGAAAATTGAAACAGGTTTTGAAAAATCTATTGTTTACAGTTTTCAGCTTAAAAAGTGTGTTTTTTAGAAATAAGTTGTAAGATTTTCTCAGATAAAATATATCATAGAAATTTAAATAAGTAGGTTTTAAGTAATGCAGAAATATTGAGCTTTAATTGCAGGCATAAAGATTGTATAGTAAACTAGCAGGCTATGCCTGCTACGCTGGTCCTATTTTTCCAAACACATCTTGAATCAAACGAAATATATCTGTGAATATGACGTATTTTAAGGCAATATGGATTCCTACTTGTAATGTATATCCTGATTTCGGGAAACGATGTAAACGCCATTGCGGTATTATATTTTCTAATGTGTTGGACAAAATTTGAATTATTAAGCATTAACTATTTTAATTGATCAATAACAGTAAGATTTAGTAGGACAATTAAGCCGTTATGGCAACAGGAATCAAAATGTTCTTTAGTCGCTACACTACTGAAATGGAGTGCATCATAGTGATTGCAGAGATTGTCCATGGCACTGAAATAATGTTCAGGTTATTCATTCTCATTTGTTTGTTTTTGAATTCCGGGCTTCTCGGCTTTTCGCCATCGTAATTCCGGTAGTTTAAATGTTGCATTTTGTAAAACGCAAGTCTGCCACAATTTTTCGCATTTCCATTCTAGCAGAAAAATGCAGTTAAAACTGTAATAGCAGTAAATAAGACTGTAGCTTACACCATCAGTTAAAATACAGTACACTTTTTAATACGTCATGAAAAGCTATCTCAAAAAGAAAAAATAAATCCTTGTTTAAATTCATGAAATTCTTAAAAAAAGTTAATCTTTAATACACGGGTTCACAAAATTTAGAAAATTCCCTGTAATGCTATAACTAAGCATATAAGCTATAACATACAACTAAGCTATAACATATAATAGATCAATGTGCTATACACCTACTCCCAAAAACTAACATATTAATTTCTATAAAAATAGCATAAACCTTCCGGTTGAAGTGGAAAGCTGCGTTTTATATACATAGTAGAGGATGATATGATTTTCTGTAATTGGATTCATCATGAAGATTTCGCTTCAAACAAAAACGATGTTTTCAACATTTTATTTAATACTTGACTTGGCGAGATATCCAATTGCGGAAGATTAGTCCGGAATGCTATGAACAACTACCTAATGCAAACCGAAGATTTCGCTGAAAGCTGAAAAATAAGAAATAATATATAATAATAAATAAATAGATGATCTAAGCTTTATTTCAGCAAGCACTTTTATTTTTAATTGCGAGATTTATGCAAAAAATATTGATACATAATTGCATAAATATCCGTAAGTATAATCTTTAATTCGGAATTCCTGAGATGGTTAATATTAACATAAAACTAAAAAAAAGTAAAAAAAAAAGAGAGAGAAAAATAAGGGGGAGGGGAGATGACATATTTTACTAACTAGTTTAGAAGTTTAAAAATTTTAACCAATGATATTGAAATAT
This sequence comes from Maratus speciosus, assembly GCA_963932465.1. Taxonomy (NCBI): domain Eukaryota; kingdom Metazoa; phylum Arthropoda; class Arachnida; order Araneae; family Salticidae; genus Maratus; species Maratus speciosus. The sequence goes on along the minus strand of OZ010787.1, from coordinate 142,537,158 downwards.
GTTGACGACAAGATGAAAGAAATTCATTGTTGGCAACATTTGCTCCCGCATAAGCAGAAAAAAAATTATTACTAAAGATCGTAATTGTAAATATCCGAACCCGCAAATAACGACTAAAGTTTCTCTATTTGAAGATTATACATTATTATATTTATTTAAAAATTAAAATGTAATGAAATATAATGCTAAATTTTCTTCGTTTCTTTCTTCATAATTTTATTGAAGTTTCGCAAAACATTTTACGCAGCTGTAATGTTTCATTTAAATATTTATTTGAAAAAATATAATACTATTAAGAAATTCAAAATAACCATCTTCTCGTTTTTAATTTTTAGCAAATCAAAATCATTTTATACCACTTTAAATATATATTTTATTAAATTTATTTAAAACAAATATGGCAATTAAATAGAGGAATTTAAAATAGCTATTCCAGTGTTATCATAGTACACTCATGTCCAAAATTAAGGTCACAAGCATGAAATCTGTGAAAACCGATGAACTATTCACTGTGTTGCCACGAAATTTGGAACAGAGATATATTACAATGGGAGAAAGAATATAACAACATAACAATATGAAAAAGATTTTAATTGTGAATTAAGAAACAGGGTATATCGAAAAATGTTAAATCATGTATCAGAGATAAAGCATTTATTTCAGGAAAAGTTGGTGTATTATGGAGTGTGACCACCGAGCACTGCTATACAAGCCTCACAACGAGCTGTCATACTGTTTATGAGTGTGTCAATAAATGTTTGTGTAAACAAAGCCCATTCTTCGAAATGCTCGGCATTTAACTCCTGGCGGGTCCTGGGAGGGGTGTTACGCTGTGCAATGGCTCTTCCTAGATCATGCCAAAAATATTCAATAGAATTGAGATCCGGAGAAAACGCGGGTCAATTCATACGGCGAATATCCTCTTCTCCAAGAAAATCATCAACAATGTGAGCTCTCTGTGGCTTCGCATTATCGTCCATAAACATGAAGTCAGGGACTACAGCACCCCGGAACAACCTCACATAGGCTTCAAGGACCTCATTCCTAACTTCCGGCGTCCATTCGTGTGTGTCCCTTTGACTGCATCCAACAGGAGAGCCGGTTGTTGCGGAGCCGAAGACATCAGTCTTGGACACAACAAGATTGAGGGCGTGTTCTTTTCAGTGATGAGTCGAGATTCACCATGTAGAGTGATTCTCATCGAAACTTCATCTGGAGAGAGCGTGGAGCTCGCTATCATCCCTCCTACGTAAAAGAAAGCGACAGATTTGGTGGCAAAGGAATCCTTGTCTGGTGCGGCATAATCTTGTGCAGTCGTACATCATTGTACGGCTTCGATGCGGCTTCAACGCACATCGCTATACGGATGAGGTCCTTGAAGCCTATGTGAGGTTGTTCCGAGGACCCGTAGGCCCGGACTTCATGTTTATGGACGATAATACGAAGCCACACAGAGCTCACATTGTTGATGATTTTCTTGAAGAAGAGGATATTCGCCGTACGAATTGGCCCTCGAGGTCTCCGGACCTCAATCCTATTGAACATGTTTGGGATGGTCTAGGAAGCACAGTGTAACACTCCTCCCAGGGCTCGCAAGGAGTTAAAAGCCTCGCTTTTGGAAGAATGGGCTTTATTGCCACAAACCTTTATTGACACCTTCATAAACAGTATGAGAGCTCATTGTGAGACTTGTATAGCAGTGCACGGTGGTCACACTCTATATTAGAGAGATCACAATTAAAATCTTTTCCATATTGTTTTGTTGCTATATTCTTTCTGCCAATGTAATATACCTCTGTGCCAAATTTTGTGGCAACACAGTGAATAGTTCATCAGTTTTCACAGATTTTTTTGTTTGTGACCTTAATTTTGGACATGAGTGTAATTCTCTGTCACTCAATATTTTAGATAGTAAAAACAACAAATTACATTAAGATACTTGTAATAAAGATGATATCAAATCATCGCAAGTCAAAAACAACAATCAAAATGACATCGAAATGTATTATTACCTTGCACGTTCATTATTTCTTTCCATTAAAACTTTAACATTGGAATTCAATTAGTTTAACAAGATTTAAGACATGATTTACGGAATCCACCAATTTGGCAGGTTTCTGATTTTATGCTTAAAAATTATGAAACTAGAAATATTATTATTATCATTATTATTTTAGGATTAGTATGGGTATATTACGATGTAAATATACGGAGTGTCTCTTGTTATCGTTGACCAATATGTAATTCCTAAACCATTAGTTTAGAGGTATAGTTTCAATACATGGTTCGTACGCCTCCTTGAATTTTGCAGACCAGAAAAATTTTCGGCACCAGTATTATCTTATAGAAAATCTCTTCTTAAAAGAAAGCGAAACTTTGCGCGCTTAACCTAGATTTATTTTTCTATAAAAAGATACTGGTAGTTTTCCTGGAGAAATAACGGTATCCGTACGAACCATGCAATAGCAAAAAGTTTCCAAATGCTTTTTTTTTTTCATTACATGAAAATCCATTTACGTCAAAAGTGTTATTTGTTAAAAAGTTACGAAATTTAAATTTTTGTACTGGGTTATAATTTAAATTTTATCTTGGGTTATAAGTTATATTTAGGGAAATTTTCTCGATGCTCTGACAAATAAATCAGTAAAAATTCCATTCTTTTATAACCAAAACTCGTCGAGTTATGATACTTTGAATTTTATGAAACTTAGATACTTTCCGCGCTAAGCCTTAAACGCTATTTTAAGGCTGGAAAACTCTGAAATTTCAAAAACTCAAAGTATTGTAACACGGTGGTTTTGGTCGGTCGTTAGAAAAATGGAATTTTTACTGTTTTACTTGTCAAAGTACCGTTTCCGTACCAAAGAGGTTTCTAAATGCAACTTACTGGACCCGAGGGGCCTTATAAAATATAAATTTCTTAACTTTTTAAAAAATAGCTATTTTGACTTAAATATATTTTCTTATGATGAAGAACAAGATTTGAATATTTTTGCAATGACAGGCAATGCTTCTAAAATTATTAGTTTAGGAATTCGCTATTGCTCAACGATTAGAAGGAGCACTCTGTACACCTCAATCCATTTTATTCGCCAGCTTTCTAACTTTTCTCATATGTATAAAATTAACTTTATTTTTACCAGAAATATGTATTTTAATGTACCCATCTAAATAGTTGAATTTAAATTTAAAAAAAAAAAAGTATACAATCAATGTTTGTAAATCTCAAAGTGTAAAAAAAAGTGTTTCTCAAAGTGTTTGCAATGTCTCAAAGTGTAAGAACGCTCAAACTAACACTTAAATCTGCTTCAAAGGCATGTATCGCAGTGATTAGCTTTGTATGGTACTTAACTATTGAAACGAAAAAAAAAAAAAATAAATATTTGAATTTTGAAATTAATTTGAGCATTTTTGCAGTTTGAGACAGCGCAGCGCAATCTATTTACAAAAATTTAAACTATGTTTTAAATTATATGAGTTGTAATTTCGCAAATGAGAGAACAAGCGTGTCCAGGCCAGAATTTGAACCACGGACCCTTGGCTTAAACTGTCAACGCTCTGCTAACTGAGCTTTCCTGGACAAATCTGGGAGACACAATTTACTCAGAAGTGTTATAGATTCTTTATAGTGTATTTTTCATGAAGTGTATTTCTTAAATTATTCTAAATAGAACTTATGAGTACGTGATAAGCATGTTACTTATTTCATATACATTATTGTTAATGAATGAATGAATTTTAAAGTTAAGGAATCCTTTAGGAAACACCCTGTATATATGAGATTTAAATTTCCAACTGGGTGAAAAATGTCCACGCCAGGATTCGAACCAGGGATCTTTTGGCTGAAGCTGGCTTTGCTCAGCCAAATGAGCTATCCCGGATGAATCTAGAGGACCTAACTCACCCAGCTAATTTGGCCTGGACATTTTTCGCTCAGTTGGAAATTTACATCTCATATGATTTACCAATTAGAATAATTGTGTTAAAATTAATCTTGTGTAATTTCGTATCCAGCATTTACTGCAGTACCATTACCTGCTATTTATTTTGGTAAGCTGATTCATATATCAGACCAAACAGTGGCGCCAACGTATATGGGCCCGTGGGGCGCGAACTCACCTGATAATTTTATCTCTCCGCCCACCAAATTTACATTGATTTATTTCGTTATCCATTTATTTAATCGCTGAAATAAAATTTGGTTTTATTGAGGTTCTCAAAATAATTGTGTTTGAAAAATAGCAAGGACATCAATTAGACTTACAAGAGTTCTGAAAGCCCTTTCAGCGGATGTATAATTACATTTTTCTCGAAAAAGAAATTCATGCATATTTTGCCATCCGTTTTAATGTCGTGAATCGATAAAGCATTTAGGTGGCTAAAACTCATGTTTTTCTTGACATTTAAAATTTTTGCACTTTCAATAGGTAGCAATTTTTATGCTATTTATAATAAATATTAATGTATTTATAAGGAACAACTTACGAGAATATAATTTTATAAAATTATTTATTAAATTATAATAACTTTATATTTTACTTAGAAAAACCATAATTTTACTACGAATTATCTTCTTTAGTCATCCGTTCTTCCCCAGCGTCTCTCTCCACACAACACGCACTAAGGGTAAAATAATTGTACGTGTTATTTTACTCAAAAAATTTTGTGCCAACCCAATATTTTTCAAAAGTTGGCGCTACTGAGACCAAATGCTATGATCATTAAGATTAGCTGGGTGTATTAGGTCCTCCAGATTCGTCCGGGATAGTTCAGTTGGCAGAGCAAAGGCAACTTCAGCCAAGAGATCCCTGGTTCGAATCCTGGCCTGGACATTTTTCGCCCAGTTGGAAATTTACATCTCATATGATTTATTTACCAATTAGAATAATTGTGTTAAAATTAATCTAGTGTATCCTGTATATACTCCGTTTATACTTAATTTATCTACGAGAAAAGTCATCTAGAATTATAATTAAAACCAGACCAACCTGTAAGGAATTGAAATTAAAAAAAAAACTTATTTTCTGTCGCGCCGTTAAAATTAACTTTAAGAAAAGTAAAAAAAAAAAAAAATCCCTGCCGGCCCGGCCAGCAGGAAGAGGTAGATTTCGAAGTCAAATATAATAATTTCACAAACAAAAACTAAATCATGATTAGAGATAAATCCACTTTAACAATTTTATCTGGCCGCTCTTGACGAGTTTTTATTTCATTTTTATATAATAGCTGGTTTTATCAGAATCATGTTAGGGCGGCATTAAAAAAAAATACTTTTCCATGCTCAACAACTCGAAATTTTCTGCCATAATTCCAGATTCATTTTTAATAAAAAAAAATATGAAACATGCTGACGTGATTTTTGAAGAGATTTATAAGCGGCCGGTGTTTTTATTTTTTGTTCAATTAATTAAAACTTGATATATAAACAATTATTTTCTCAGAAGGACAATATTTTTCGTTTCTAACACAATCGCTTCGGGAAATTCCGTTCAAAATGCCCACTTTGACATCTTTTTTGAAATATATTCTGCCTCTATCTAAAAATCGATTATTACGGTACATTATATAGTTTCTGAATAAGCGAATCTACCAATTAAATGCGTTTGAGAGCAAAAATGAATTTAAAAACCAGTTCGAAAATAAGCAGTTTGGATTTAAGCGCATCCTTAATACAATGATTTTTTCAACACAATCCGCTTCGGTAAATTCGGTTCAAAATGCTCTTTTTAACAGCATTTTAAAAAATATATTCTGCCACTATCAGAAAATCGACCATTACGGTACATTATACAGTTTCTGAGTAAGAAAACGTACCAATTGGAAGCCTTTGAGAGCAAAAATGAATTGTAAAATGAGTCAGAAAATAAGCAGTTTGGATTTGAATACACCCTTACTAAGATAATTTTTTTTCTTCAACCGGTATGTATTTTTAATTTGTTTTTGCTCTAAGAATTGGTCCTATCCAAAACTTGTCTATATAGATGTTGTAGACAATATTAAGAAGATATATGATAAATTCATGGGGATTTTATATCTTTTGAATTGACGGAGTTATGGATTTTTTTCTTCTTCAAACCCCCTTTTTGTTTTCGTTTTTATTATTTTTTTTTTGCTGTACGAATTGGTCCTATCAAAAACTTGTGAATATAAAAGTTATAGATAATGTTAAGGAGATTCATGATAAAATTAATTGGATTTTATATCTTGAGAATTGACGAAGTTATGGATTTTTTTCTTCTTCAAACGCCCTTTTTGTTTTCGTTTTTAATTTTTTTTTGCGGTACGAATTGCTCCTATCAAAAACTTGTGAATATAAAAGTTTTAGATAATGTTAAGGAGATTTATAATAAAATTAATTGAATTTGATATCTTGAGAATTGACGAAGTTATGATTTTTTTTCTCCCCAAAACCCTATTTTTTGCGCCCCTTGAGCCCATTTTTAAATTTATCAAAAATCTGTGATACATAAATTTTTGGCCCTATTTTTAGAAGTAATAAAAACTTTAAACTGATTTGATATGTACAAAAAGTAAGAAGTTATGGGGGGTTTTCTGTTTTCACAAAACCCCTTCCTATTTCCCTCCCCTTGGTCCGATTTTACCCATTAACGAACTTGACCGAGATTTTATGCCCATTGATTTTATGTATCAGTTTGGAAGAGATTGGTGGAGAATTACGAAAGTTATCGTGTCCAGAAGAAAGTGATATATATATATATATATATATATATATATATATATATATATATAAAGTTTTTTACTGAGGGTGGTTTTGGGTTCTAGGGGTCATGATCGGTGTAGATCTGCAAAAATTTTTTAGAAATTCCAACATAGGAACGATCCCAATAGGTAGTATTTCATACGAAATCTACCTAAAAAGAAAGTGTAATTATAATCCCACTAAATTGTCTTAAATCTTTAAATGTATCAAAATTTATAACTTTAATAGTAATTACTACAAAAAAAAAAAAAAAATCTACATTTTACTGCACAAATCGGAAAGTATAGGAAATTTGCTCAGCTTGGAAACATCATCTAATTAATATTCAAGTAGCAGAATCTATGATCGACATTCAATCTGTTCCTTGTTACCAAATTTCACAGATTTTGATCTGAACTAGCATTGTTTGTCGCGACTAGAAAAAAATAATCAAAACCGGAGTAAAAAATTAAAAGCGTAGAGGATTCAGAAAATGTGCATTTATGGGCAAAAATTATGCAGGTTTGTAGAAAACGAATCTTCAGAGATATGGTCATTCTCAAAATAGCTCTCAGAGTTGAAATACAGAAAAAAAATTAGTAAACAAGAAATTCTTAATAAATGATATTTTGAACACTAATTATTAAAATAATTATTCAAAAATGGTTAATTTCAGAATTATTATTTGGTTGATTATAATAATTATTTACAATATTAATTAATAAATCTATTTAACAATTTGTTGTTAATTTAGAAGGCAGATTCTGTAGCAAAATAAATGAATTTAATTTGCTCCTAGATCTTAATTAATTAAAATTTTATTAATTAATAACGTATAAATAATAATTATAACTTTTGATAATTTTAGGCTCAATCTTTTTTTAGTTTAACATATTTCTTTAAGAGTCGATAACATTTTATAAATGAATATTCCTTCAATAATATCGATGTTCTGATTCTTTTCGTTCTTGATTTCAGGAGGCGGGGGAAGCATACTCCCCAAAAATAAGTTCAGAAATGTTCATACATCTTCTATGTACATGTAAATAATAGTTATAACTTTTATAATTTTTAGGCACAATCTTTTTTAGTTTAACATATTGCTTTAAGAGTCGATAACATCTTATAAATGAATATTCAATCAATATTCTTTTCGTTCTTGATTTCAGGAGGCGGTGGAAGCATACTTCCCAAAAATAGGTTCAGAAATATTCATAAACCGTCTATGTAAACTTGAAACAATGAATTTAAGCAAACATATTTAAAACGCATGCGTATTTTTTATGATAAAAAATAACTAAACTTAATTCTAACACGAAGATTCAAACATTACAAAAGCATTAAAATATTCGCTCACCTGCCCTAAATTAAATTTCTTTGAGTATGAATTTCAAGACAATATTTTTCCAAAGCGAAAACTAATGCAATATTGAGTTTATCCCAGCAAAGTACATGTAAAAATAAAGTGAAAAAAGACATCGATTTTTCTTATGTTATCTTTTCTTTTCTTATCTTTTCTTTTCTTTTCATTTTCTTTTCTTTTCTTTGCTATTTCTGCAAATATGAAAGCAAGAGGGTTTCTGCAGATTGATGGATGTACTATAAGATTTATTACGACGCCCCCCCCCCCTCCCAACTATTCTCCAATTACTTTTTATTGTACATACTATAATAAATTAATTGCTTCGTTTATTCAGTATGAAAAATTAAAGATCGTTTTTAAATTAGTGACTTGACACTTGTCGGGCGGTATTTTTCTCTTTTAACCACAAATCGTGTTGTTCTGATTTTAAGTCTGTTAGAGGTAATTAATGTTCTAATGAATGAAACTTGTAGGATATTTCATACTTTACAAAGTTTATTATGACATTTTTATCTCTAAAACGGAAAAATAAAAAATAAAAATGGGTTATGAAGGAAAAACTAACGTCATTTGTTTTTTTTCCCACTTTTTGCAAATTGTACCCCATTTTTTCGGCTCCGTATCTCGTCTCCTATTTGATCAATTCCCAAACATGAATAGTAGTGAATCTTGTAGAGAATTTTGTCCTCTACAAAATTGTAATTATAATTTTTTCTGTGAAATGCACTGGAATGAGTTAATCAAGAAAAATCGAAACAAGTGCCGAAAAATTTTGTTTTTTTCGATATAGTAAAAAACGCACAAGGTCTAGAAGGTCGAAAACTTGGTTTTTTCATTAGAGGGTTAACCTATAAACAATACCCAAAAATCAGAGTTACCCGAATTTTTGCAATGTAAGGCCCTTTTTTGAGCTATTTCTACTGGACTATGACGCACATTTATACTTCTCGCGAAAGTCACATTCATTGAAAATGTCTCATATTTTATCGGCTTCGAGTAAGATTTTATAGCGGACCGTTATCCCGCTTAATTTTTTTATCGGCCCGACCTGGTAGGCCCAGGGCCCGCTTAACACTTAGGAATAGGGGAAGCCCGACGTCACACAGGGGGGCCCCCTCTTACTCTACAAATTGCTTTTTTATTTATTAAATCTCTTTTTCGTATGCTTAAATAATTTGAAATTTTACCATCAAAATTTACAGTAAATAACATTTTTAATATTAAGATAAAACTACCTATATAAAAGTATTTTATTATATGTTTAATTGTAAATAACGAATTTATTTTGTAAATGACAAATATGGAACTATAGTTGAGAATATGTGAACTTCAAAATATTTTTTGTGATTTACAAATTACCATATAGTAAGAAAAAAAAAGGTTCATAAGAAAAAAAAATGTATTTTTTTTACAGTGATTGAGTTTCTTTTTAAAAAAAATTAGTTTTGAAAAGTAAAATTGGGGCCCTTTTGTATTTCAGTAGGTAAGCTCGGGCTTCACGGGCCTATTCCGTAAACAGGCCCTGGGTAGGCCCGTTCATTTTTTTGCCGGCCGGCCGGGCCCTTTGAAAAAACTGTTGTAATTCTGCCGGCACGGCCCGTTTGAAAATTCGCCTTCGCTTTGCCGGGTACGGGCCTCGGGTCAAGCCCGGGCCCGTGAAGACCTCTAAGTTACGTTCTATGCATTCACTTGTTAATGTTTGCTGAAAGTTAATATCAATGTACGCGCTGTGAAAATCTATGTTATGTTGTAATAATAAAGAATTGGAAATATTTACTTAGAATTGGATTTAGATGTTATAAAAGGGGACTATTCATAACAAGCTGCCTTAAAATTTTTTTTTATTATTATGGTGCTATTCCGGAGCAAGTTTTGGTGTTGCTATTCTGAATTTTGGATTGTTTAAATCAATTCGAGAGGCTGTTCTCAAATACAAACTTAATACTTTCTGACACAATCACAAAATCATTTTTCTTCATAAATTAACGAAATTTATAAATATTCTTATTTATATATCAAGAAATCCAACAGAGTTTCTCTTTCTCCTGTAAAGACAAAGCACCTTTCAGAAAATAGTTTCAAAGTCGCTCTTTTAAGCCGCTTTTCGATCGATTATAAAGCAAGGTGTAATACATTTATGGATAACTGAAAATCCCCATTTGATTCCCAAATTACTGCCATAGTTATGCCTGCAAATTTAATGCTTTTACTTATAAAAATGACTTCGTGAACATATCAGAAAATTTCGCATTATTGAGCAAGGAAAAAATATTTTTTTGAGAGGTTAAATCTAGATCCATGGTTCAATAATAAGAGAAACAACGTCATTCGCTTTATATTAGTATTATGGATTATATATCTGGATAAAAATAAAGCTCCATTTATCAATATGAATATAATAATAGAAATACAAACAGAAATACTGATAATAGCTATATATACAAATGATCATTTACACGGAAGCGTCGTATTTACACATATCTATACGCATTCTACATTATCCACAATAAAATATTTATTGTATATACAGGGTGCAATATGTTATCTATCGCCGACCTTTAATTTCACTACCGTTGGTCGTAGACATATAGTAGTTCCAATTACAAAAACGTTTCAAATGAGGTAAATATTCATGTTGTGACATTATTTAAAGTAAAAAATGAATTTTATAAAAACTACGAAATCTAACTTTTTATACAGTCCCCTAGTCCCTATAATTATATTTAGTAAAAGTTTACGCATATCATAACAGATATAACACAACAAGTTTGACATCTGTACTACAAAAATTGACACAGATATTAAATTTCAAAGTTTGAGATTTTTCCACATGATTTTGTCTTTCATCGAGGGATCAGTTAAAAGATGAATTAAAGTAATTCGAGATCAAATTCAGGGTACAATGTCCTTTTTACAGCGAAACTACCTTTAGCCGATGTCGCCAAATCGGGGAATCACCAAAGAGGGTTATTTCATCCAAAAATTTGAGCTAACTTTTATGGGGTCGGAAAACATTCAAACGTCGAAGTAGGTAGAATCGATAACCGGAAAATAAAACATACTCACTAAGGACTAGATAAATGGCAGCGGAATGCAAACGACAAGCCGAGCTATAACGAGCATGAAAATTGGGATTATATAAATTACAATAGCACCGCAGCGCCACACGTTCGGGATAAAACACGAGCCATCTATCAGTGGACATGCTAGTCAGCGCTGAGATCGTGATGGCAAGCTACGCATACATGATATATGCCGACATGATACTTATTTATGGTGAATGTCAAAGGAATGCCAGAGAGACTACGATTGTTTATTCAGAACGTTTCCCTAAGGATCTACATCAAACGCATGAATAACTGATGCATTGAACCATCTTAGAGAGACCGGCTCTGTTTCACCACGACCCAGAACAAGTAGATGGGCTAGGTGTAATGTTCGAGTGACATCGGAGAGGTACTGGCATACGCCCTTTTAATTCCACAACTGAGCACGGCGGAAATAAGCGAAGCATGTGGTCAGCATGTCTGGCATATGTTACATGCACATGATGCGCATCCATACCATCCGACATTGGTGCAAGCATTGATGCTGAGTGACCACGCACGACGATTTGATTATTGTAATTTCATGCTCAACACCTTAGAGGAAAATTCGTCGGACCTTTCTGACATTCTGTGGACAGATGAGTCAATGTTTACACGGAGTGGCATTGTGAACATGCACAAGTGCATTACTGGCCTCTGGAAAACCTCCACATCGCCCGCACAGTACGACACGTGTGGTGCAGTATATGGGGAACCCAGATTGTTGAACCCATCTTCTACGATGGGACCTTAACGGGCGATCGTTACCTGCATCTGCTACAAAACACGGTACGTGACTGGTATGAAGAGCCGCCTCTCCGACATGCAGGTCGGATGTGGGTTCAACATGATGGGGCCCCTCTCCGCATAAGACATCAAACGTCCGGGCGTATCTGGCCACCGAATTCGGTCAACAGATCCTTGGATATGGTGGCCCGGTAGAGTGGCCACCGCGTTTGCCGGACTTGACTCCCATGGACTTCTACCTCTGAGGTTACATCAAGGCATAGATCTATGTGATTGAGACAACTTTTCTGGTTTATCTGAAGCAGCGCATCATCTTTGATTGTCGCACAGTTTGCTCACCTGCTATGCTCTAACGTGTCCAGGACTCAGTATTGTCACGCATTCAATTGTGCATTGCCACCAATAGAGAACACTTTGAGCAGTATCTCTAGTAGATTCTGGCGTTTGATGTATTAATTTTTTATAGTAGACCGTTTTCTGATATAATAAATTGATATTTATTTTTCTGTTTAATTTCAATATTTGATTCTTCGCTTTGTATACGACCCCTAAAAGCCCCCCCCCCCAAATTTTTAGATGAAATAACCCTCTTGGGTGATACTCCAATTTGGCGATACCGGCTAAAGGTGGTAAAAAGGACATTGCACCCTGATTTTGATCTCGAGTTACTTTAATTCATCTTTTAACTGATCCCTCAATGAAAGACAAAATCATGTGCAAATATCTCAAACTTTGAAATTTATTAAGTGTGTCAATTTTTGTAATACAGATGTCAAACTTTTTGCGTTATATCTGTTATGATATGTGTAAACTTTTACTAAACATAACTATAGGGACTGGGGGGAAGGGCGTATAAAAAGTCAGTTTTTGTAATTTTTATAAAATTGATTTTTTTTCTTTAAATAATGCCACAACCGCAATATTTACCTCATTTGAAACGTTTTTATAATTGGAACTATATGTCTACGACCAACGGTTGAGAAATTAAAGGTCGGCGATAGATAACATATTGCACTCTGTATATTCACAGATGTGTATCTGTATATCTCTAATAAATATGAACAGAAAACTTCATTTAACTAGGAATATATACTATATATTGAATAAAAAAACATAGATAACTGTCTTTGAGCTTTACATAAAAGTTGTCTATGAGCACAGATAACTGCCCATGTCTTATTTTACAATACAGTAATTTTCTGTAGAAGAATCCACCAACAACTTAGTAAAATATGTTAGGTGATTATTGCTATGCTTGCTTTGTAAAATATTCACGAGTTTCAATTTTAATTATCTATTTTTATGTTTAAAAATATTAACTTTATTTCAAAAAATAAAATCAATTTCGACTTACTAAATTTTATTTTGCTTCATATAATTGGATATTTTTATGTCTAAAAATCTGAACTGTATTTTACATCAGAAATAATAATAAAACCAATTTCGACTTTCTTTGATTATTTATATAAATAGTTAAAGAAACAGATGCTTGTAATGCATACTCTGCCCTCTTTAGGCGAAATACTTTTTACAGGAAGAAAAATAAAGGAAGTATTATAGTAGGAGAGCTGTTGAACATTTTTGAGTAGGTATTTGAGGCATCCTGAAAATTTGTGCAACACTTCTTTTGTAATGCCTGAATACAAAATCGAATGTCTGGCTGAAGGATCGTGGCCGAAAAACTGCGCCAGACACGTGTCAAGTGCCATTTGGCACTTGACACGTGTCTGGCACAGTTTTTGGGCTGACTAAAGTGTCTGTCGTTTTCAAAATATTTTTTTCTAAGTATAAATATTATTCTGTCTCAATCTCAGCGTGCCTCAAATACATTTTTTTTTGGGTAGTCAAAAAATGGCAATTGACACGTGTCTGGCACAGTTTTTGGGCCACGATCCTTCAGCCAGACATTCGATTTTGTATTCAGCCATTACAAAAGAAGTGTTGCACAAATTTTCAGGGTGCCTCAAATACCTTCCCTAAAATGTTTAATAGCTCTTGGACTATTATCGAGACGGAGAAAAGATGGATTGGTGATCTGAAAGGTTACATTTTATAACGAATGGTTCCCTTCGTAATTATTAGATTGTCTCAAATGTTTCTTTCGTTTTTACAAAGAATAAATCATGCGAAATTTCGAAAACGGCGAGATTTTCTTGCAGTATAAATATATCATTTTGATCAGTAAATATTCTTTCATCTCTCCGAAAATATCACAATACCTTCTTTCCAAAACCTTTGTGATTTGATGGCAAAATACTTATTGAGGTGATTTTTTATGTCGTTCAAGGAGTACTTTTTTTTTGGCGAAGAGAATAAACAAAAAGAAACAGATAGAAGTCGGACGGAGCAATGTCCGGAGAGTAGGGAGGGTGGATCAGAACGTCTCAATCAAATGCAAGGTGTTTCTTTCTGACAGTCAAAAATTATCCTAAAAGTTTTTTCGCAATTCCCGTGATATTTTTAATTCATCTCGCACTACTTTCCTTAAACAAAAACTTTCACATACACTTTGACAACATCTACAAAAGAAACTTACTACAAAACGTAATTTTAAAAATAGTGGTACGAATACAGGGTTTGTATTTTAAGTAATGAGAATATTTTGTCCTGACGCGGCTGTACGCCAGAGGGCACTCCGACCGGTTGTAGTCGGTAGTGGGGCCTTCGACTTTGATAACGCTCCACTCGCCAGTCGCCTGCTGGCTGTGGTTGAGGCAGGATCAAGCGTGGCGTAGACGTCTTCAAAAAAGTGTGTGCAAGTTCAAAATGCAAAAAAGCATTGAACAGCGTTACGCAATCAAATTTTGCGTTCGCCTTGGATAATCGGGTGCATCAACGCTGGAAATGGTTCAGCAAGCTATTCAGAAACTCCACCACGACAATGCGCCATCTCACACCTGCTTTGTGGTTACCGAGCACTTGACAAAAAATGGCATCGTAACAATTCCACAGCCTCTCTACAGCCCCGACCTCGCCCCAGCAGACTTTTTCCTCTTCCCCAAAGTGAAAACCGCCCTCAAAGGGCGTCACCACGGGACCCTGGATGCTGTCAAAAGGGCTTGCACGCATGCTCTGATGGATGTTTCGGTTGGTGACTTCCAGGGAGCGTACGAAGCGTGGAAATCTCGCCTGCAGAAGTGTGTTGATGCTCAAGGAGCATATTTTGAAGACTACTAAAGTTTTGTAGCGATATCCCTAGTAAATTATTTTTTGTGGACTTATTCTCATTACTTAAAATACACACCCTGTAGAATATAAAAATAGTTCCCAGTGGCCGCTTGCTCATAACCTGACGGAGCGCAACATTCTAGACCGCATTTCCATCTGTGAAAAAGATCCTTTTTTGAAATGATTGGTCACGGTACGATATTGGACGAAAGTTGGATACTTTATAACAGTCTTGGATGCAAACAATCCAGATGCAGTCAAGACAAAGGTCCCATTCCTGTCGCTAAAGCTGGACTCCACCAGAAGAAAGTTTTGTTGTCTATTTGGTGGGATTGGATCTACTACGAGCTACTTCCACCAAACCAGAAGACCAACTCTGAAAAATACAGCTCGCAACTTGACGAACTGAAGGCAGCAATAGCCAGGAGACACCCCGAATTAGCAAACAGACGAGGTGTTGTCTTCCATTATGACAACTCCAAGCCACACGTATCTTTGACTGTCCGAAACAAACTCCTTGTATTCAATTGAGACGTTCTGTCCTACCCTCCCTACTCTCCGGATATTGCTCCGTCCGACTACTATTTGTTTCTTTCTCTCAAAAATTTCCTTTGCTAGAAAAAAAAAAACTCTTCGAATGACATAAAAAATTACCCCGATAAGTATTTTGTCAGCAAATCACAGATGTTTTGGAAAGAAGACATTATGAGACTTCTGGAGAGATGGAAAAAGGTTGTCGAACTGAATGGCACATATATACTTCAATAAATTATCGCCGTTTTCGAAATTTCGGATTTTTTTTTTTTTTTTTTCAAAAAAACACGAAAGAAACTTTTGGGACAACCTAATGCATTCATTCACGGATTACTCATTACAGGGGTTCGAAGTAGTTAAGATTACAAGCACCAAAATGACGTTCCCTCGCCCTAATTCTAAAATATATCGAAAGAAAAGCATTTCTTTATACGGATTACTTACCTAAGGTAGATGATGACTGATTACTTTACACTAATGTGGAGGAAATTGAGGAAAATACCATTAATACCCTAGCTACTAGTCGAGAGATTCTGAGTTTGAATGATCTTTGGGGCATGAATGTTCGTAATGGCTCAGAATCCATTTTAAACTGGATTTTTAGTTTAATAAGTAGGCAAAGATTATGAGAATCATGGGCCCAAGGTTAAAAAGAGATTTCGACATTTCTCATGATATATTATATTAAAGCTCAATTACATACCTTTGATGACGAGTTATTGCTAATGCGAGTTTGCTAATGCGATAATGTAGCCTTTCTAAATAATTTTCGTGTGCAGAAAATGACCGTAAATCCAAAAATAAACCATCTAATCGTTTGGCAAGTAGATATGAGATGAACTCTGTCATGAAGATTCCCATTTGCAGAAAATTATTTCTTAGTCTCATTTGCACGCTATCAAAATACAAAACCGCACAGACTCTTTTTTTTTCAAATTCACCCTTCTGAAAATTGTTGAAACTTAACCATGAAAAAAATAGCATTCTGGGAGCTAAAATAGAGATTTCTGACTTTTATTTTTTTATTCCAATAAACTGAACCAGAAATCTTGAAACACGAAAGTTAAATGTATTAACGGGCGTATTTATGAGTATATCTGACTGACTAACACCCTTAAGAGTGATTTGTAAATTTATTTCAGTCGGAAACAAAATTCGAATTTTGGCAACTTGAGAAAAGGATGCCTTCTTCCGGAAACTGTCAGAGGCACGGAAAAAAAATGATTAAGGTAAATTTCCCTGAAAGGGAGGCCACTAGAGGGGGGGGGGGAGTTACTTTTTGCGGATTGATCGATTACCTTATACAAGGGGGAGGAAATGAAAAGTTTATGAAACAAAAATACTTAACCTCCCAATGAATCAAAATAAAACACTTTTATGGCAATGCATAAACTAGAAAGACAAGTATTTTTTTTCTTATACTCTGAATATTTTACGCCAAATAAATTATTATTATTATTATTTTAAATAAAAACCATAAACAACAATAAAGAGGTACTTCGGTTCTATAGGATTTCCGTGGAGAAAGAAAAATGGAAACCTGACTGATCAACAGCCTTCAAGCTAAGCATGCAGTGGCCCTGTGCCGAATTGATATTAGGAACTCGCACATAAATTTATTTAAGCCCCATTAAGATGGTGCTGCTTACTTAAGTACATCTTGATTTCTAGAAATCGAAATAAAAAAAAATATATCCTACATTGCATTTTATAACAACAGGCACAAAAGTCTTAAACTCCTAAAAACATGTAATGTTTTCTCATAGGGCGTTCACCCCCAGATCTAAAGAACAATTAGCATAATAATTCAAATATTTTCTTAAACCGTCTGTGTTTGGAGTCACATGACACTTGATGCTCACTGTGGGATTTTGGAACAATAGAACATAAATCTGTTGTCGAAAAAATGGTTTTTCTTATTGAGATTTCTTTTAAAATCAGCGTCAAGTGTCGCTGCTTAACAGGCACATCGAGACAAAAGGACTTGTCAAGAAAACGGTTTTCAATCGGTAAAAGCAGGTGTGGCCAGTTTGGCGTAAACTGCGATTCCGGCTAAAATGGAGTTTTTATTCCATGAAACTATTATTTTCTTATTTTATATTTTACGGAAGATGCATTTTGAAATATAGACTGTTTTTCGCATCATTTTAGATTTGATACTTGAATGGATTTAAATACTTTTTATTTTGTTTTATTTATTTTATTATAATCATTATTATTATTTTACTTTCAGTGCAGGAAATGATTTTAAAGATATTTCTTTGACGGAATGCAACATTTGTTTTCGAATGTCATAAATAATATTGACAGAAACCGGAATAGTTAAGTTGGTAGAAGACTTAATTAAAAGATTAGAAGTAGAAAAAGAAATAGGGGTAGGGGGGGGGAGGGTAATACGGCGGCTGCAATGCTCACGGGCCTCACACTTAAAGAAGCCTCCAAAGAGACTAAAAGACTTATTTTTACGTTCTAAAGTGTAAAAATATGCACCCGGTTCCGTACCTAACCCGGGCACCCAGGGGCTTCGCTAAAGAGGGGAAACGGATGCTGTTTGTTACACTTGGCAAATTTGTTTAAATCTTTAATAAAAACTATAATACACTTTCTATTTCTGATAGACTTGGCAAAAGTTACAAATCGAATTGGGAAGAATATTATTAAACTTTTTACAAATACGAACTATATTAAATTTTTTGATTGTGGTAACTTGGCAAAATTATAAAACTAGTTGGCAAATACTGAAATTTGATTTGGCAATTTAAGGTCCTCCCCCCCCCCACCAGAAGAAAAAGTCTTAGCGATGGCCCTGCGGGCACAAACGAAACTTAAAGGCTGTAACCCTTTCCAGCGCGGGGTAATTCTTTTTATTAACTGATGAACTGACACCGGAATTTATAAACAAATTTATTAGAAAATACAAACTTTCTTATTTTCATGTACGTTATAAAAGGAAAATTTTAATTAAATATTCTGGATGCCAGTAAAATAAAAATTAGGTGTCCTTTTTTAAGAACACCGCCCGCGAAAGGGTTAAAAATATAGAGTAGGTGGGGGTAAAGATATCCACTGGCTGATTTAATATGAAGTAACATTTCTACAATCATGACCGCTGGTTGGCAGTTTGGTTTCAAGTGTAAAAGTTGTGTTCTTAAACTTTGTGAAAAAAGTAGCACTCCGTGCAATGAAAATGTGGTAGGTTTAAATTTTCCAATTTTGATCTAATATTTTTAAATTTTCACTTTATTGTTTAGCTGCCAATACCTCGAATTTTTACAAATCCAAACATTCAGTGGAGAACGGAAACTCTTTAGCTTCTAAATGCCGTATACATAGCTGCCAACTTTACGCTTTTTTGCTACCACTAAAATTTAGTAGATATTTTCGCCTTTTTTAATCGTGATATTTTGACGATTAAATAAGGCAATATTTACTATAAAATTTTAGTGGTACGAAGAAAGCGTAAGAGTTGGCAGCTATGCGTATAGTTTACATCGATCGCATTTGTTTAAACTTGTACAGTGAACCAAAAAAAATTGATTTCATTGTTTAATTATTTTTCTCTATGTTGTTCTTTAAAAACAAAAGTTTATTTAAAATAATAACAATTTTTAAGATGATTTATACAGTTTCATTTTACTTTAATAAAACGTATATCTAAATTATAAATTTATAAAAGATGGTGGTGATATAACATTCAGCACCAAATAAAAACTTGGACACTTACACAATGTGAAAAAAAAACACTTTTAAATTTAAAACAAAACCATTTAATATTTCGTGTAATGTCCTTTTGATGCTATTACAGCTTGTAGCCTCTTATTCATCGAAAAGGACAGTTTTCCGGTTAAATCTGATGGTACATTTCGCCATATATTGAGAATAGCAGTTTTTAGTCCATTTTTATTCTTAATCTCCTTTTCTAGTAATTGTTTATCCATATAAGCCCACAAATGTTCTATAGGATTTAGATCCCGACTTTGGAGAGGATGGGGTAGCATTTTTTTCACTTTGTATAATAACTAGAGATGGGCAACATCGTTCCTTTTAAGGAATCGTTCCAGCCGGAATCGTTCACCGAAAGGAACGAGTTCTTTGGAGTCGTTCCTTTCGGAATCGTTCCGAAAAAAGGAACGATTCCGAGAAAAAGGAACGATTCCGAGAAAAAAGGAACGATTCCGAGAAAAAAAGAACGATTTTGAAAAATAAAGGATTCCAAGGGGAAAAAAACACTTCCGAGATAAAGAGAACTACATGCAATCCATAATATATTTTACTAATTTATTTTCTTATGTACCCATCTATTTTCTTACGTATCCAGTCGCCTTAATTTTGTAATGTTTTGGACAGATGATTTTGTTTTTAAAGGTTCATTTCATTGATCAGTGTGTGCATTTAATTTGCAGTTATTTCTAACTTTATGATTTATGGTATAAAGCATAATTCCTCTTGGAAATTAAAGTGCGGCGCAAGGTCTATTCGATTTCCAGTGTAATCATTGGTTTCTCTTGAAAATATGTCGTCAAATGACTGTCCATTTATATTATTATTTTATACAGTGTGTCTCAACGATGTGTACTCTCAACGATGTTCAATGGCTAATTCATAAACCGTTAGTCATAGACCTATAGTTCCAGTTACAAAAATGTTTTAAATAAGGTAAAAAATTATTCTGAAAGTCGTTTGGATTAATAAAAATATTTCTAAAAAAGTTACGAAATTTAATTTTTTATACGGTCCCCCGGCCCTATAAGTGATATTTAGTAAAAATTTCCTGTTCTCTTAAAAGAAAGACAAAAAAAAGTCCCATTCATCTAACACTAAAATTCATGAAGTTATACGAAACTTTGAAATGCAAAACTTATGCCACTTTTCTGCATCCGAATACACATGATTTTAGCCATGCTTTAGGGGTCGTAAAGAAAGTGCTTAAAAAGTATTTGAAGGATTTATTTCATGTGTAGCTGCGCTTTGAAAGAAATCGCATTACGACAGATTTTTGTAAGAATTTGAAGCTGTTTCTTTTCATGATTTTTTTAACAAAAATTATGCCATTTTTATAAGCTTTTATTTAACCTATTAACCGCCAAAACTATAAAATAGGAAATTTCAAATTTCTTGTTGAAAGTCGCTTGTCACCACAAATTCAGAAAGGTAATTTTCGCTTTATTAAAATATCAAAATTTCTGCCAATAAATAAGGCAATTTTTTAAATTGTAAAATGGTGGTGACAAAGTAATTAATTTAAGCATGAGCAATTATTTTGACCGTTGCGTGAACGCAACACCAGCGGGTAATGGGCTAACTTGAAATAATCGTATGTATGTCTTTCCAGCTCAAAATTTTTACTCGAAATTCAACTCAATTTAAAATATGCGATCGAGGTTAAATTTTACATATTGACGTAAATCACATGACAATGTAATATTATTATGATTTTCAGTACTTACCATATGTTCTTATTTTACAGGATAGCGCAAAAAATTTCGGATAGATTACTGCCAACAAGTTTACTAAAAAGTTCTAGATTAGATAACACAAGACTGCGATGGTTGTGTTTTTTTATTTTTAAAATTATGATTTTTATGTATTTTTAACGCTGAATCAGAAAATTATCTTCATTTCTAACCACCATGTCAGGATTTTTCGCAAATAGTAAATTTCAAAATTGAAAAAATAGCTAATACTATAAAATAGAGTCGATGGTTGTATTTTTTTACTTTTACGATTGATTTGTATGTGCTTTTTAGCAATGAATGTAAAAATTACCTTCATATTTAACCATCATGTTAGACTTTTTTGAAAATGGTAAATTTCAAAGTTAAAAAACAGCGAAAATCTGATACTATAAAATGGATGTAAAACTTCTTTTATTCAATTTTATTTTATTTAATTCAAGAATTTATTCAATTTTTGGCTTATACTGGGATTCTTACAGCTAAACAGCTCGGGGATCCGATGATGTGGGAGGTTCAATTAAAACTTTGAACTTTTAAACTTTGAAATTTACAATTTGCAAAAAATCCTGACGTGATGGTTAAAAATGAAGGTCATTTTCGGATTCAATAGTAAAAAATACATAAAAATCAATTATCAAAAGTTAAAGAAATAACAATCACGTCTATTTTATACTATCAGATTTCCGTAAATTTTTCACTTTTTAGCTTTCAAATTTACGATTTGCAAAAAATCTGTACTTTGTGACAAAAAATGAAGGCCATTTTTGGATTCAGTGCTGCAAAATACGTAAGAACTAATTATCAAAAGCTAAAACACATGACACAACACAAATTTGCATCCTAGTATAATCTAATAACATTTCAAAATATGTGTCATTTTGTAAAGAATAGAGGCTGTTGCTTTTCAACATTTTATTTAACGAAAATTCTATTATTTTTTTCCTGTTATATGTTTAGTACAAGCTGTATATTTTGCATTAATGTTTCAGAATGATTATAGATTTCAAATTTATAATTCAATGTTAATTTTACTATCAACTATATTTTTTATATATCTGAAGATTATTTATATTTCTAGTAAATTTGTAAATGACCCCTATTTCGCAGCAAAAAATATGCTCCAACTTTAAACAGCCATTACTTCGGTCAGTTTTAATCGTAGAATAATAGGACTTTTATTTGTCTTACTTGTAAGTGTAATAGGAAAGTTTTACTAACTATAACTTGAAAGACCGGGGGACCGTATAAAAAATTAAATTTCGTAATTTTTCAGGAAATGATTCTATTGACCCAAATCACTTTTTAAATACTTCTTTACCCCCATTTAAAACATTTTTGTAATTGGAACTATATGGCTATGACTAACGGTTTAGGAATTAGCCATTGGACATTGTTGAGAGTGGACATCCTGTGTAGGAAATTTTATTATTGCTCTGATATTTGTCACCAGGGCCTAGGAATTTTTAGTCTCATAGACTCCTCTTCAAAATCTACCTCTAGGTAATCTTAATTTCATTTTTCATTCTGAATCTCATTTTTCATTTGGATGGCCCTACTGGTTTGGATATGTAACTTGTTAAAGTAGAGTTCTTTTTGTTCCAGTGTCCGTATTTTCAATAACTTTATCCCCTTTATCGTCTTTCTCCTCAGCTCCCTAACTTTACGCACACAGGATATTTCACATAATTCATCAACATTATTATCACTGTCTTCGGGATCTGGTTCAGAAGTGGAACACCCAGCAATATAGCAATCATCTTGTAGTGCAATTCAGTGATATAGATCAATTTTAATACATTTGAAATAGCTTAATGTCATTAAAATGCACTGCAAACGATTTTTTCCCGTTGACCATAATGTAACTAAACACTTTTGAGTGCCCCTGTAAATGAACTATTAATGCTACACTCTTCATACTGGATACTAAACATCCCATGGTAAACATCATTAACATATATCAATTGCATGGGAATCTGAGTATATTTACGGGAGTTAGGCATATCACACACTGAGACGACAGAACGACATAAAGCACAACATGAAGTGCAAAAACCGGTCGAAACAAAGAACGAAGTTGTTACAAACTTGTTTTAAACCAGTTTTTCTAGCGAATTCAAGTGACATGTCTTATGTGTCGCCTTAGTGTGTGACTTGCCTTAGAGCGTGAACAGACGGTCTGAGGGACAGAAAAACCGCATTCATAAACACTAACTTTATTGGAAAGGGTTAAAAAGTAAAGCACGTTTTTGTACACTGTCTTTCCTGAGTGACTGATGTATGTCTTGTCTTATACCATAACATCGCTATTTGTGAACTGCTGTTAACTACGTAGAATTTCAATAAACTTACAACTCTTTTTGAATCTCCAATTTCACGAGAACCTACAGGAATTTCTCTAATTTCACACCCTCATCCGCCGTCACCCTCTCTACTTATACTGAACTTCAGTTCGGTGTAAGTGAATTGCGATGCTAATATGTTTGGATAGGGATCTTTGGAGCTTCATAACTCATGAAGTCATGGAACACTTGTGTTACACGAAAGGGTAAAAGTTCCTTCAGTTGATTTGTAAACAGATTCATTAGCAGCATGGCTATGGCTAGTGATATTTATAAGATAATATTATATATATATATTAATACTATAATATGTATATATATAGTAATATATATGATTTTATACATATATAGTACATATTACCTCCGCCAAAAGATATAGTGATTCACTGAACTTCAAAGTTCTATTTCTTTAAATTTGAAATTTGCTAACATTTTAACTGAAAAACGGTTTATTTGTTTAATTAAATTAAACAAATTAAAAGTATGTCCATTATTATTACAGAGTGTAATACTATATAAAGAACTATCCTTTTGACGATGTTTCGGCCGTTGAATGAAAGACATCTGTTGTAAACGTGTTATAGATAATACCAATCTTATTTTTTTTGAGAATTTGACTATTTTTTATTCGGAGTTAAACTTTTTACAGTCAAAACTATTTAAAATAGATAAAACATTTTGTTAAATTCGAACTTTTCAGAAAACTTTATGTAATTAAAAAAAATGAAAATAAATAAATAAATCTTCTAAGTGAAAAGAATAACAACAAGAAAGGAAAATACATAAAATTTAGTATCGTATTTGCAGTAAGTTTTACCTCAATAAAAACGGAAGTTTGGTATTAGGCTTGAAACATTAAATTTAGTTTGGCATGAAGGGAGCCTTGCTTTGATCGAAATTAAACTCAGATATGTATTATCCCTCACCACAGTAACAGGCATTAATCGTGGCATTGATTTCGGGATTTGTGAGTATCAATAACGATCAAGAAATCTGACTTATTATAAGAAATTATTACGATAAACGATTTTTTTTGCTTTTATTTTACGTTGAATTAAAACAAAGTCACAGTTATTTAAATTCTAATTATTTAGCAAGAAATAGAAATAAAATAACAAATGAAAAAACTGTACAAAATCACAACGTGCATTCTTTGGAAACCAATAATTAAATTCGTATATTGTAAAACTTTTTAAATGCAATATTAACCTTCCGCATACTAGACCGGTGCAACAGACCCGATAGGTACATTCAAATTGATTTTTCACATTTTAAAAAATGAAAATTTTGTAAATATGTGACTTTTTCTGGAATGTTCTACTCAAAAGGATAGAACATCCCAGAAAAAAACCCATATTTACAGAAATTTCAGTTTTTAAAATAAATTAGAAATATCATTATAAATGTACCTGTCGGGGCCATTGAACCCCTCTGGTAGGCGGAGGGTTAACATAAATCTATTAAACCGAAACAAGCATAAAATATGCAGCTTTACATATATGTCGCAGTGTTGGAGAAAGTCCGATAATCTGTATGTATCACGTGCTTGTTATTTCCCGTTTTTATACTCAAAACGGCCATTAAGAGAGCGAACCGCGGTTAAATTATTTCAATTCCAGCCACCACTATTACTGTTATCTTATTATTATTATTAGACATTATGCTTTTTGAAATATTCATTATCTTAAGAAAGAAAGAAGCGTTTTACAAAAATTCCTTGTTCTAACAGATTTTACTCTATGTAATAAACCTCAATGTAAGTTGATTAAAACAACAATCTTCGAGAGTTTCGAGATTTTTTTAATCATCTTCTTCAGAAGAGAAAAACAAGACGCCAAACTGTGGAAATAAAGTGGTACTCGAGCGCTCGTAGCTGGTCATATATTTCTTTTGACAAAGAGGATTCTCAAATTGAAATTATGTTTGAGGAAAAAACATGAAATAGTGAAATATGCATGAAAGTGCGTAATTCTACAATTATTAAAATAATTGAAAATCAGTTATTATTATCCTATTAAAATGCAATTTTTATGGCCTAGTGACATATATTTCTTATATTATTCAAAACTGCTTCTAATAAGAATTAAAAAAATATTTTTCACTATTAATTAAACAAGCATTTTCTTTGTTTTTCTTAAAGCTGTTCTTAAGTGATCTACTCAACAAGCGTAAAACGTTTTGACACATTTACAAATTAATTTTTTAACGGAAAGTTATAAAATTGGAAAGTTTGACCATGGAAGCGATTTGGAATCGAACTGTGTTTTCCATCTTTTGATCAGTAAATTACCTATTGAGTTATAATCGATTTTGATCACGTGACAAACATGTTTTTCACCCATTTTTGAGCGATTATGCCTCTTTCGCGCGGAAATTCGTTCAAAACGTCCACTTTGACACTATTTTACAAAAGATCTATTGCGTTTGCAAAAAAAAAACCCGGAAAAAACAGCTCGATTACATAGTTTCTGAACAACACCTGCTCGTTTCATGCATTTCCGAATAAAAATAAATTAAAACTTTTGTCACAAAGTTATCCTTTTGGATTTGAGAACAGCTTTAAGAATTCATTTAGAAAAAATTCATTTCGTATGATCATTTACCAATTAGAAAAAGTATTAGTGTATTAAAGTACACATGGTGTTCCATTACCTTCGGGGTCCAGGTACTCAATCGGTAAAGCACGTAAAGTTTCTGTGTTCGAATCCCATCTCGGGCACTTTTTTACTCAGGTGGAAAAAATCCAATTCGTATAAAATATTTTTTAAAATTATTTCTTTCAGATTAATTTAGCACAAGAAGATCAAATAGTAATGTTTGTTAAACGTCCTACTCCGCCCAGCACTTCAATTTCTTTTTTCTTTCTTTCTTTTCTTTTCTTTTCATTTTTTTTTTTGAGGAGGAGGGGGGGGGGGGCACACACATTAGAATGATATTTTGAAAATAAAGTCAGCTTTAATAGAATCAAAATCTTTTATTTTGAAATAAAATAGCGTATTTTAATTTATTAAAACTGGCCAGTCTACAAGAAAAGAACCGATTCCCAAGGAATCGTTCCTTTTCAAAGTCGGTACATTTCGGAACGACTCCGAGGAATCGGTCGTTTTCGGAGTCGGTACATTTCGGAACGACTCCGAGGATTCGGTCCTTTTCGGAGTCGGTACATTTTGGACCGATTCCGAGGAATCGTTCCGAAAAGGATCGATTCCAAGGAACCGTTCCAAAAAAGGACCGAATCCAAGGAACCGTTCCGAAAAGGACCGATTCCTAGGAACCGTTCCAAAAAGGACCGAATCCGAGGAACCGTTCCGAAAAGGACCGAATCCGAGGAACCGTTCCAAAAAGGACCGAATCCAAGGAACCGTTCCGAAAAGGACCGAATCCGAGGAGCCGTTCCGAAAAGAACCGATTCCGAGGAGTCGTTCCTTTTCGGAATCGTTCCGAAAAGGACCGATTCCTTTTTGCAGAATGAAATCGTTCCTTTAGTTTCACTGCCGGAATCGTTCCTTTGGAGTCGTTCCTCAACAAATGACACATCTCTAATAATAACCATTCCATTACAATCCGAGCGTTATGCTTAGGATCACTGTCTTGGACCAAAGAATAATTTCGATTTAAATTTAACCTTTAACTGATGTCACAGAAATTGTCACATAACTAGTGTGAAGCGGTCTGTGGGACCGCTCCATCGAAAGATGAATAAAAGGCATGATTAATTCATACGATGGTGTTTTTGTACTAAACTTTTTGTACAGGACTGTTATAATTGAATTTCACCTATTCAAAAGTATCTGGTGACAGTACTGAAGTTCCAAACGGAATAAAATATCGGTAGTGTTTGTAGTTAAACTGAAAATTTCAAGTTAAACTATAAAAATTGAAAAAAACTTTAACTGATGTTACCGGTCTGAGAGACCGGTAACATCAGTTTAAGGTTAATTTTGAAGCGGTTTCTAGTAAATTTTCTTTTAAAATGTTCAAATACGTCATTTTGTCCATTCTACCTTAGATTCATTTTACCTTAAGAACACTAGATTTCCAACACCACTAGCTCCCATCCGCCAACATGTTTTACAGTCGCTTTTATATTTGCTGGTTTTAGCCCTGTTCCTTCCCTTCGCTATACAAAATGCCGACCGCCAGACCCCAAAAAATTAAATTTCGAGTCATCTGTAAAAATAACAGACTTCCAGAATTCCTGTTCTGGCTTTCCAAAATATTGTTTAGCATATTCAAGACTTTTTTTTACAATTTCTCAGAGATAAGTGGGGCCTTTTTTACGGTGTGTATGCCCTATAGTCTTTGGATTGTAAAAAAATTCTTCTAGTCTGTGGATGCATCTTTACTATAGATGGCTCTTTCAACTCTTTGGCTATCCTTACTGCAGAAATTTTAGGATTCCCTTTCACAAATCTCACAATAAGGTCTTTCTGTTTGAAACGAGGGAATCTTTTTGGGCCAACCACTTCCACGAGGTCTTCGCAAAAATCTTTACTTTTTGTATCTATTTATTATGTAATACATTGTTGAACGTGGCTTTTTCACAGTTTCTGCAATATATCGTATACTGTTCGGCTCTTTCCATAGTTTAACAATTAAGTTAATTATATCAACAGAAGTTTGATTTTTTTTCCATTTATGGAATTTTTAACACGTTGAATGCCAAGTCTATTTTGTCTGTCTTTCCGTTCAGGCGACGAAATAAGACTCCCGTTACAGAATCTATAAGTGTCAGTCACCGATGACTGACGCGGTCTAAACGGGAAGATCACTGTCGGTCACCGGTGACTGACGCGGCATCCAACGTGTTAATCAAGCAAATGGAAATTTCAACACATTTCAGTCATAGCTTTGAATTGGGCTCATGCCAAAAATCAACACCCTCTTTAAAATTATAAATAATAGGAATAAAAAAAATAGGAAAACTTATAGGAATCCAAAGTAAAAGTGAAATAAGTGTCCAAGTTTTATTTTGGCACTAAAAAAACGCACAATTTATTTTTAAATTATTTTTAAATTTAATACAACATTTTATTAAGATTAAATAAAACTAATTTAATCTTTGAAGAAATTATCTTTTTTTAAAGATATTGTTAGATTGCGATATCACAACTGGTTAAAACAATATTAAGTAGCAAAATCGAATTTTGTTGCTGTCCAACTTTTTTTTTTTTTTTGGTTGACTGTATGTAGCCGGTTCAGCAAAATACTGTCGAATGGGGTAAAAGTACGCATTCGTCTTGAGGCAAAGATACGCACAAGTTTAAAATGCGGGGCCTTGCTCCATCGTTTTATTTATATGCAAAGCTTTCCAAAATTACGTTGTGGAAAGGTTTATATTTTTTCTAAGTTAGCGTTGTATAAAATGTAATAGGTACTTAACTAACATAAGGTAGTTAACTAGGTTTTCCATTTTCTAGTTCAGTTTTTAAAATATAAAACGTAGGTACCTACATACCTACTTTTTAAAATTAATACAAGTTAGTGCCCGTCGAGATTTGACGGTAAATAACTTGAATGTTTCATTAGAAAAATTCTTGAATTTTTAATTAGTTGCTTTTAAATTAATTATTGAATGACGAATTACATGATGAATTTCTATATTGCATAAATGATTCTTATTTCTTTAAGGCGATCGATGGTGCTGCCAGTCTAACCTATTCAATGAAGAGAAAGAATTTTAAGTTTATAATTTACAACTAATTATGGTTGCTTTTTATCAGAAATTTACCTAAAAACACCGGGTAGAGAATTTATTTTTACTTACTATGACTTCATTTTTTTTTTAAATAACAATATCTATTTTCATTTATTTATTTATTTATTAAAACTACATGACCATTAAAAGCTGACATGAATTTTATTTTTATCTGTCTCATTCTCTAAAAACCTAAATTTGAAACTTGATGCAGCTAACGATTTATAATATATATTTTTTATTACTTGAATTTTATTGTATATTTTTATACATTTTTAAATATTAAACCTGCATATCAAGGTAATTTTTTGTACAGCTCTTATACGAATATTTTTTTTTCTTTCCGTTTTATTTTTTACGCAAATGAATGACAAACTTTTCTTTCTGACACACACACATATATATTCTTGATAATAGTCAGAAAATATAACGAAAATTTTAGATCAACTCAGTTTATTTAATTGATAATTACATTACATGTAAAATATTTTAGCTTAAATATTTTAAATATAAAATCATTATCTTTCAAAATATTATTGAATGTTAAATTTTATTTGATTATAAAGCATTTAAATTATAATAAAAATAAAATAAAAATCATATAACTTCTCTTTCTAATAAAATATGTCATTATTGAAATGAATTATCGACAAAAATATTACACATTTTGCCATGCTTGGGTTCGAACCTGCGTCCTCTACAAAAATTCAGAGCTTTAAAGTGCCGCGTTAACCCGCTACGCTAGAGGAAACTCGTTTTACTATTTTCTAAATTGTAAAGGTTCGAAAAACAGTTCAAGCATACGAATGTCTGGAATACATGTCTCGAATTTGAGTTCTGATCTTTTACAGAAATAGTTTTGCTTTTTAATATTTATGATACCTTATTTTTTCAAAGTAGTAGCTACAACTTAACCCGGCAGGACGGGATCGGGGTGTTTTGACACCCCACGCCCGAAAATATTTGTCCGCTGTCGGCGACTGCTTTTAATTTACTGTTCATTAATTTTTTTAATTAACAATAATTTTACATTTCAGTTATCGTTTTTCACGAGAAAGAGTGTAATTATCATGAATTTCACTAATAGAGAGAATTCTAAAGTTTTTCCTTGTATTTATGCCATTTAATATGTTCGGGGCGTGTTTACACCCCATGCCCGTTCTCGTGTAACGTTTCACGGCGCGCATCCTGCCGGGTTATTATGCTAGTTTCCCAATCTTCGTGTCTAACTATTGGCAATTCATAAGTTTTAGCCTAATCACTTTGTTTATTTTCTGTGTGTAGTATGACCAAAACAATATGACACCCCGAAGTAAACTGAATCTAGCTCTTAATATAGACACAATAAATTTTTTAGTTGTTAATAATGCTGAAAGAGCCAAATAATATTAACTTTATGAAAGAAAGAAAAGCTTGTTTACAGTAAGATCGAATAGCAGGACGAACTTACAACAACTTCGACCTGTGATGTGATAGTTCAACTGAGCGGGCAATTTTTGCACCTGTGCAGCGCGTCATTCCAAAGGCAGACTTGTACTTATATACTGCGCATGCGCAAATGCAGAATTTTAATTTAAAATTACGACTAATTAATAAAATATTTGAACAAACGAATGGACGATAACAAATCTGTGGCCAAAAAAATATTGGTGTAATTTGATGCAGTAGTTTCTTCTCACGGACTGTCGAAAGAAAACGCTTAATGTTTTAAATATGAGGGGCTCACAACCATAGTAGACCAAGTCCATTTTTCTCTATTGTGAATAATAACGCTTTAAAGTTGTTACTAAATAATTAATTCTGGTCAAGTGATTTATAAGAATTATATGTGTCAATATTCAAGTTAAAGTACTATTTTTATAGTGGCCTGCTTTTACAAATGACAAATTAATATGTCTATTGTAAATTCATACTTTAAAAAAAAAATGAGGACTTGGTCCAGTATGGTTGGGAAACTTCCATGTGTAAATGAAGACTTGTTTATTATGATTACAAAAACTCTTGATTTTGATTTTGATTTATATTTACTTATTCTATATTTTACTCCAAATTAAACACAAAGAGTGAAACATATTGCCAGCTATCGTAAATCATTCACTGTACACAATACTATCATCAACATCATTGTTATCATGATGTAGTCTAGAGGAAGTAGCTTGGAGCCTGTTATTGACCTCTATTGGAAGATTCTTGAAGTATACATGTAGAATTGGCAGAATGTATGGCAGAAGATCCACCATATCTTTCTTTTTGGCCAAAATTATTTTTCTACGGCCCGCGTACAATACATCTTGATCTTGACTGACATTTGACAAGGAAAGTAACTTGCGCCCACGAGCCCGCTTTTCAAAATTTATTTTACTACATGGTTGATCCTTATTTGGGGTTTCTTTGAACAGTAACACGAAGGGATAAACTCTCACAATTGGCAGCCATTTAATATCCATCAAACTAAAACAAGCTCCCTCGGTATCTTTCTTTCTATTTGTGATACTTTGTTCCAAAGCTGTGGTGTAGAAACAATGTCGGAATTCTTAACTTCACGGACATCAAATTTAGGACATTTTCTCTTTGTATTCATAATAGTTTCCTTCTCCTCTCCAGGAACATAGATGTGTTGTTTCTTGCGACTTGCTACTTCAATGAGACGAAATTCTGCGTCATTCGGAAGGAAAGAGTGGAAAGACACCGTGAATTTGTGGTCAATTGGTCAATTGACTCTGCTGTTATTTTTGTACTATTAAGGGGTCTCAGGACTCTTAAAATTGGAAAAAATGAAAAAAAAAGACAATTTTCAACATTTAATATCTTAAAAAAGTCCTTCCGGCTAGTGCCGGGAGGAAGAGGTAGCTTTCATATTCCTTAATTTTTAAAAGCCAGCTTATATTATTCAAGCACAGGGAGCTCAAATTAGTGGAACCCGATTATAGAAGATTAAATACTAATTTTTGTCAATACTGAATATGAATGAAAATTTCGCGAAATTAGTCGCGTTATCAAAGCTGGTTTTATTTAAAGTGATTTATATTTGGTCGCCAAATTCGGCGATATTTTGAAGTGCCCGCCATTTTAAAGCAACATAATGGGTGCAACAAAGCTAACCAATGAACTTGGTCGAGACTTTAGTAATCCCTGTGCACATGCTCACTCACATCTAAATTGGTTGATAAATACGAGTGCTGTTGCAGACAAAAAATCAGATTTTTCAAAATGTCACCCACATTATAAATTCAAACTGTTATATCTCAGCCATTTTTTAAGATAAAGACAAAACAAAAAATGCTCCGGAATCTTTGTATCAAGCTCAAACACATAAGGAAAAAAATTCAATTTCTAATTTTTTTGTACCTTATTTTAAATACAAAAATTTTTTAAAATTTTTAAATGGCCGCCCTTTTGAAACAAGATGGCGGATGAAGTTGGCAAACGAACTCGGACGAGAGATTTCTATGTACTATGCACATGTTTTGTCACAACCTAATCGGTTCATAAATACGCGTGTTATAGCGTGACAAAAATCAGATCGTTTCAAAATGTCAGCCATGCTAGAAATTCAAAGTGCTATAACTCAGTTATTTTTTAAGATATAGACGAAACGAAAAATGCGCCGGAATCTTTGTATCAAGGTCAAACACATAAGAAAAATATCTTTTTCAATTTCTAATTTTTTTGTACCTCATTTTAAATTAAAATTTAAAAAAATTTAAATGGCCGCCATTTTGAAACAAGAAGGCGGATGAAGTTTTGATTTGATTTGATAGCCTAAGAGGGACTGCTCAGACCAGGATCTAGTCTGTAGAGTATAGTATCCCTCCCGGTCACCTTTATTAAGGTTTGTTAAAAAAATACAATGAAAAAGTTACAATATTCAGCCGGAGCTGTTCCCGCCGTTAAACGCGACAAGGGGCGGGTTGAAAATAAGTTTGCTCAAGACAAAAATAATAATTATAAGCTATGGTCTAAGACCAGATCGGCTCTGCCAGGGAAGAACCCTCAACGCGACAGGCGGCAGAGATTGAGAAGATGTTTTGCAGTGGGAATTGCAGCTGACGGCTACTAGGTAAGGTTTGAGAGATCTCTGAGAAAAAGATATATTTTAAGTAGTTTACTGTTAAGGGCATGTCTATTAAGGATATTGCGAAGCCATTCCTTGGGAGGGATGGCAGACTTTTTAATATGCCACTGTGCTGTTAACGGGCAGGTGAAATAATAATGGGAGTGAGACGCCACTACGCCACACTCGCAAAGGAATGTGTCTGCACATTTAAATTTGTGGAGGTAAGTTCGAAAGGGACCATGCCCCGTGAGAAACGCTGTTGTGTGTGGGGAGAGGTTATAGTGGGTTACTGATACTTTTGGTATTAGATTATATGTATGTCGGCCTTTGTCGGTATTGTTCCAGATTAATTGCCAATCCTTAATTATTTTAGCTTTAAGTGAACGTTTTATGTATGTTGGTGGAAGTGGGAGATGGATGTCTATATGTGGTTTAGCAGTTGCTTCCTTTGCGAGTGCGTCTACTGTTTCATTACCCTGAACGCCCGTGTGCTCTGAGACGTGGCCAAGACCTACTCTATTTTGGAGGGACATTAACTTAACTTTTATCTCGAGGATTAGCGGGTGATTGGTTCTATGAGCATAGATAGCTTGCAGACCAGATAGACTGTCACTATAGATTTGCACGAAGGGGTGTATGGTGTTTATTTGAACCCAGTCTAGTGCTTTTAAAATTGCATAAAGTTCTGCTTGATAAACAGAGTTGTGATCATCTAGTCTGCAAGCCCACTAATGGGTAACGGCGCCCCTTTCCATTGCGCAGAATGCAGATACTACGCCGGTGGCTGTTCCGGACCCATCAGTAAAAAGAGTAATCAGAGGTGATGGGGAGAAAGAATTCAATTTGGTGTTTATTTGGAAGTGAGATGTCTCATCAGAGGGGTGTATCTGCCAGCTTGGAACTTTGTGTTGTATTGTGATGATTGGAAAGAATTCACTTGCAGTCGGTTCATGTTTGAGGTGGAGAATACGTCCTTTGGGTATTCATAATTGAGTATTGTGTGGATTGGTGGTATGCCTGTTATAGTATTTAGCGCGTCCGTGGAGATTGTTTTGTACCCTCGTGAGATTTGTAAGATAAACATTCGCTGAAGTGAAATTAATTTAGTTATTGCTTGTTTTGTTAGGTGTCCCCCCCCCATATACTTGCGCCGTAAGTTATTATTTTTTCTACTATAGCACGATACCATATTTTAAGCATTAGATTGCTAATGCCCCATGTTTTTGATGCCATTTTAAGTGAGTTATGATAAAAAGCTACGAGTTTTAGTTTAAGATGATGTAGATGTGCTAGCCAATTTTGATGTTTGTCAATTGTTATACCTAAAAGTTTGAGATACGGGACATGGTGCACACTGATCCCGTTGACGCGAATAACTGGATTCCTGTTATGCAGGGGCCGTGGTTTTGCAAATGTAAGTGCTTGAGATTTTCTTGGTGAGAGTTGAAGGTTTAGGGATCCCAGTAGCTGGCAGAACACGGGAAGAGCTGAAGCTGCCTCTTGCTCAAAGTCCAGACGGATACGGCCCGAGAAAATAAAGGTGAAGTCATCCGCAAACGCGTAGAGGAGGAAACCACGTTTTTCTAATTCTTTTAGGATTAAATTTGCTATTAGTAGCCATAAAATGGGTCCGAGGCAAGAGCCTTGTGGACAGCCCTTTTTCAAGTTGTGTATTGAAGTGCCAGTACCCCAATTTATTAGAATGCTGCGCTGTGATAAGTAAGAGCAGATGACTCCAGCAATATTTTTTGGGCAGTTTAGTACTTTTAGCTGTTGTATGATGTCGCGCCATTCCACGTTGTCGTAGGCCCCCTGTATATCTAGTGAGACTAGTGAGGTATAGTTTCCACGAGCGATGCTATCAGTGCAGGAAGTCAAGATTGCATGAAGAGCTTTTTCGCATGATCTGCCCTCTCTAAAACCGAATTGATGCAGATGGAGGATATTATTCGTTTCTAGAAAAAAGGTCAGTCGCTGGACCAGGAGCTTTTCAAGTAATTTTCCTAGCATTGGAAGAAAGCAGATCGGTCGGTATGAGCGCGGTTCAGAGGGTGACTTCCCGTGCTTTAGGAAATATACGACTTCCCCTTGTCTAAGGACAAGTGGGAAATAATTGTGTGAGAGGCAAAGGTTTGCCCATCGTGTAAGTAATTGTGGAAAATTTTTGAATGCTCGTTTTAACAGTCTGAAATCCATGGCATCGGGGCCTGGTGCTTTTTTGTCATTCAGTGAATTAAGGGCCGTTCTTAATTCTGCCTTTGTGAAGGGTTTGTCAGACGGCGCTGTGAATTCTATGTCCATGTTATCGTGTTGTGGGTATGCTGATTTACCAAAAACGTTTTCTGTTAAAAATTCTAAACTGCGCTGCCTGGACGCTTCGCTGGGAGGCAGTTCAAGCTTGATTTCATCAGGAATGAAATATTTTCCAGTGAAAAATTTTTGGGTTGTGCCAAACGGATTAGATTCGCTGCTACAGAACTTCCTCCATGCTGCATTTTTGGTCGACAGGACGTTGCGCTTATACTGCGCCGCAAGCTTCGAATATCTGGCACCCAAGATTTTCAGCTCATCCGCATTAGGATTTAGCCGTCTAGTTGCCTTTATTTTCCGCCTGAGTGATGTGAGTAGGTTACGCTGTGCCCTTAGTTCGGGAGTCCAGAAGGAGAACGAGCGTGTTTTTCTGACTGTTTGGAGTCGGAAGCAGGCACTTGCCGCTGAATGAATTTCTTCTATTAATTTTGTTGTGAAAGTATTTATTTGTTCTGTGTTATTGATATCGTGAAGTTGTTGAATTAGTGCCCGCTTCCGCGATTTTAAAATTTTGTCAAATTTATGGACCTTGCCCCTCGTAGTAGTATTAAAACGTCTTCTCAATGTGTAAAGTGGTATTGTCTGGTATGTGAAATGTATGTATCGGTGATCAGAGGCACTATAGGTATCTATTACTTGCCAGTTCGAGATTCTTTGAAGTGTCTGTGTGTTGGTGAGTGTGAGATCTGGCCAGCCTTTGGCAATGACTTCACCTTTAGAGTTTACTTTGACAAAGGTTGCCTCTGAATTGTGGACATTTGCTATTGCTAAGTTATGCACCACTAAGTGTTCTGTGAGGAATTCTACTCTGAGGTCTTCCCTGAATACAATTCCACAGAGCAGAATTGGCATTGAAGTCACCTCCGCAGATAAATGCGTGCCTTTGTGTGATGAGATGGCTCCATTCTTCCAAGGACTCCTCGAAATCCACTGAAGGCGCCGCATAGGTTGATCCTATGATAGTCTTGCCTTCTTTTACATCAACTGTAACAAAAGCACAGTGATCACCCGTGAAAAGGTGCGAGTACACTAGCTCAACATTCCTAATGACCAAATGTGCGCTGTTTTTCTTGGAGGGAAAGATTGCCCATGATTTTGGAAAGCCCTCGAGAATGCCATCTTTGGTGCAATAGGCGTCCTGTAGAAGCGCAATATCAATAGAATATTGCGATATGTGGTTCTTTGCACTATCATTTGCTGCTTTGCAGTGATTTAAATTAATTTTCAGGAATTTTAATTGGCCTAAAGACGGTAGTGGTGGTTGGTGAGACATCTCTGTTACTGTTAAGTTTAAAATTTAAAAGGGTAAGAGTTTAAGGGTAATAGTTACCTGAGTGATTGTAGCCGTCAGACTGAAAGAGGGGGGTGGTTGGTTGTGGACGAGGCGGTGGCAACTTCCAATGAGGCCAATATGGTTTTGGGGGTCTACTCCAGTGCTGATCATGGAAATCATTCCCTTGTTCTGGTGGATGGGTCCTACCTGCTGTGTGTTCGTCACCCAGGTAATTGTCCTGATTGTAATAATGGTGCCATTGGTAGTGAGCAGGTGGAATGTTCATACGGTAGGGTTGGTTTGGGCCGTGGATACCTGGTAGAGGTGTTGGAGGACCCCATGAAATGTCCAATGGGGGAAACATTGGCTGATCTTGTGTATGTTGTGTGCTTGGTGAAAGGTGCATTCGTGGCGGTTGAAGTGTGGGTTTCGAACACTGTTTAGGTTGAGGAGGTGCTTGTTGGAAGATCTCATCTAGTTTTTCTCTTTCTTCGCTGTAAGTTTTTTGATATATGGGACAGCTACTGGATGAGGCCTTGTGGTTTGTATTGTATTGAGTTGTTTCTTGTTTATTATGTATTATACAGTTTTTGCAGCAAGACTCTGCATCACAGTTGTTGTTAAAATGCTTGTCTCCGCAATTATCACAGTAAATGCTATTGTCACAGTGCGTGTCAGAGTGACCATAGTCCTGACATCGCCGGCAACGCTGGACTGTTGTGTACGGGCGAAGTAGGCACGTTTAGGTCTCAGTGTGATACCGCCATCTTGTATAATTTCTTTGGCAAGAAGTTCGGTGAAAAGTAGTATCCAGTCTCTGGATCCCTTCGTTTTTGAGGTGAAGTTACGGAGGTGGTGGATCTCGTCATGGTGAATGATAAAGGATAGCTTCAGGCATTCCAGTATATAGGGGAAGTCCACTCCTTCCGGAACACCCAGAAGGATCCTCTTGAACAACTGGATGGTTTTAGTCGTGAAATTTAACTCTCTATTCAATGTTTGGTTTTGCTGTAGCTCCAACTTGAGGGCCTCCATCTCACTTCTGCTTCTGCATGTTATTTCCAAGTGGAAACGTTTTTGAATAAGTCGTTCTACAACGGCTGGGATAAATATGTTTTGGCTTGCTATAAGCTTTTCGATTTCTCTGCCTGATGTCCGTCGAAAGCCTCTAACTATCAGCGTCCTACGGTATGGTCTTTCATCCATTTTGGCATTTGGGTTGAGTGAGATCATTGTTTGTTGAGCTTTAGGGGGGTTACCACTTTTATGCCTTCAGATGGGACTGATGCTATGAGCTCTGTACCCAGTGCCTCATTTGTTTCAGTTGCCTGTCTGAGGACCTCCACATGTTCTTTTAAAGCTTTAGCAACTGCTTCGCGAATAGCTTCTGGACTGGATATATTTGCCATGCATTTGTGCAGATGCTGAACTGTGCGTTCATTTTGAAGTTTTAGAGAAGTGTTTTCTTCCTTAAGTTTTTTAAAACTGTGCTCCAGGTAAGTTTTTTAAAACTGTGTGATTCGTTATCATCCATCAGGGCGTTGTCCTGTATTTTATTTCATACTGTTATTATGTCTTTGATGTGGCCTGTGGACGCAGAGTTAAGTTTGTTGGATTTGTCGTTTTTGATCTTGTTTAAGAGTTTTGTTGCCCTTTCCACCAAGTCAGAGATCGGAACGTCAACGGCCTGCCTGAAGGACGAGTGGCTTCTCCTACTACGTCTTAACAGAGGTGACGTCTTGGTTGAAGCGTCCGAATGTAATGAGACTTCGGATATGATTGGCAGAGGTAATTTTATAGATTTTTTGACTAGATTTAATAATTCGGATTAATGATGAAGAAGTTAAAGAAGCCACTAACTGTAGTTGCGAATATAATCAAAGAATTAAATGAACGTGAGACCCTTGGGCATCTGGCCACCCACCCAACCAGAAGAAGAACTCAACTCCAGCTGCTAAGTACTTAACTTTTTTTTTTTTTTTTTTGAATTAGAAAAATGATGCAAAGAAATTGCCGAACTGAGCGCAAGCCATTGCATGAACCAGAGGGCAGTAGGATAGCCCACAACAGTAACATTAAGTGTAGTGAAAAGCAAGAATTTGTATTGAATGGCAGAATAAAAATAAATAAATTAATAAAGAATACTAGAAAAAGTGAATTGACTAAGCTAGATTTAGAACTACAAGGAACAAAGTAACAGAGGTAGTGACGTTATGTAGACGGTATAGATGAGAACACAAGAAGGCAGGAGGGCCAACCGATGAGGACTGCGATACAGGAAGATACGGGAGGAAGTTGAAAGGGGCAAGAGATCGTCTCGTGCGACCAGACAGCTTAAAGAACTGCTGATGTTATGGTAAATATATATATATATATATATACACACATATATATATATCTGCAGAGGGAGAGAGTAACCGGCTGAGGAG
The DNA here is from genome assembly GCA_963932465.1 of Maratus speciosus. Lineage (NCBI taxonomy): Eukaryota > Metazoa > Arthropoda > Arachnida > Araneae > Salticidae > Maratus > Maratus speciosus. The sequence continues at coordinate 142,497,998 of OZ010787.1, read as the reverse complement.
AGCATGTAGAAAGATTTTAAAATGTACACTAGCCAAAAAAAAAACAATTTTTATTAGTACATAGATTTGATAGAAGGGGAAAAAAAGAAAAAAAGAAAGGGAGGGAGAGAGAGAAGGTTAAAAAATGTGGGAGGTAAAAACGGGAGGATTTGGCCGATAGTAGAATACTGACGAGGCTTCCTGCAAAGGCAAGATTGGAAAGAGAGACTTTTAACAAAAGATAGTTAAAACAAAAGGTTGGCGCTGACTACAGGAAAATAATGCAATGTGAGAACTAGGAACAGAGAGGAATAACACTTAATACCAAATAAGTGAAAAAAAGGGAAAAAATAGAGGGGGAGGGGATCTTTGAGAGGATGCAGGGGGAAAAAACGTTACGATAGGCAGCAAGAGTAACAAACGAGGAGTTAAAACAAACTATAGGTGAGAAAATTAGCAGTATTTAAAGTTTTTTATCCCCTCCTTTCCCACTTTCACCTTCTTACCTGCATTTATAAGAAACTTTTGGCAGCTAAGAAAATAGAAGAAGAAAAAAAAGGGGGGTGCTTAGAAGTTTATAGTAGCTTTAATTCATGCAATCTAACAATGTACTAAGACAAACGTCAAAGGAGGAAGGAATATTAAAATAATAATAGTAATAATAAGCCTAGGAATAGAATATTGAAAACATTAAAAATAAGGGGGGGGGGGGTAGAAAAATCCGACAATCAAACAGGGTAGTGATGTTCCGTAAAGATATATAAATAAATAAATAGAAATGGAATAATTTTTAGAGATTTAAGGCGTTGTGTGCCGGAAAGTGGGGGCGGGGGGAGAAGGAAGATTGCAGAGATAGGGAAAATGATAAGTGATTGATGATTTAATGTTGCAGAAATAAAGTAACGTATGCAGAGTATTTCTTTGCCAACTCTACTCTCTCTCTCTCTCTCCCAAATTTATAAGAATGGAAATTTAAAGGTATTGTGCTATTTGTGATTGAGGGAGGCAAAAATCGAGGAGGGGGGGGGGATGAAAATTCTAAAAATGAATAAATAATGAATATATATACACATATATATAATAATAATAATAATAGAAATTCTATTTGTGTAAATGGATGAATTATCATTAGTTCATAATAAATTCAAATGGCAAGAGCATAGAAAATAGGATTGAGAGAAAAAACAAACAAATAAACAAACAAACAAACAAAAAGTATATTTTGCCTGTAGGACAAATGAATGAAGAAGACTGACCGCTCGTGGTAATTGAATAGGGGATAATTGATTTTATTTATTCATCCACCTTTTTCCCTTCTTTTCCCACTCTTTTTTCTTTTTTCCTTTTTTCCTTTTTTTTCCCTATTCTTCTTCTTCTTCTTCTTCTTCTTTTTTTTTTGATGCATATCTTTGATATTGCTGTTTTGCGAAAATTTTAGAAACCGGGGGGAAAAACTAACAAAAATGGGGATAGTGGAGGCGGGGTGGAATGCAAAATTACCTTGGAGACGGTAATACGTTATTATTAATTAAGTATGTATATGCTTATTTAATTTATTAAATATGGTTTAGAAATTAAGATAAAATTACCAAAGAAAACAAAAAATAATATTACAAACTAAACCCTGTAAAAGAAAATGTTGTTGAAAAGAAAGAATATATATATATATATATACACATATAAAAGAAAAAAAAATCTTGTATCCGCTATTGCCGCGCTCCCGGCAAAACCCACTTAAATGAAGTGCGAGGTGTAATAAAGCCTCATCGGGTTGGCTGAAACTCCATACCAGTCCGTTATTTAGTTAAATGAGATTAAGATGAGGGGATGAGAGACAGCAGCAAATATTACTTGCTACATTTTATTTACCTATTTATTATTTATTTATTTATTTATTTATTTATTTTATCTTTCCTCACCGCTTGACCTGAAGGACGCGAGAAACAAGATGACGCCCCCAAGAGGCCAAAAGCATGTACTGCATAGGCATACATATCCTAATATATATCCTACACTGCTAAGGTTAAAGGTTAAAACTCCTGGCGTCCTCCGAAACATGCGATTGAAGACACACAAATCGTTATGAAAAACGGTTATTTGACAATGAAAGAAATATAATATTTATTCGTTTGATGGCTATAATGAAAGGTATAAGATAGGAGCACACAATACTTATAATAATTCTGAGGTTAACTTGTAATTAAGTTAATTATAGCATGAATTAAAGAATAGTGGCTGGCGTTCATGCAGGGCTGGGGGGTGAGTTTTGATTATACACTCATAACTTGTTTAATATTGGTCCGAAAAACATGCAACATACCTAAAACAGGCAGCTGGAGCATTCACACATCTGGATTGGTAAGGGGCTTCCGCCCCTCGGGTCTTGGAACTTTTCTAGCCCCTAAACATTACGGAGCGTACTCTTACACAACCTCACTCCTCTAGACACCTTCCCCATACATAGGCGGATGAAGTTGGCCGATGTACTCGGTCGAGACACTGGTATGTACTATGTACACAACAAGTTATATCCAAATCCGTTCATAAATACGCGTGTAATCGCGTGACAAAATTCAAATCGTTTTAAAATGTCAGCCACACAAGAATTTCAAAGTGCTATAACTCAACCATTTTTTAAAATATAAACGAAACAAAAAATCCTCCGGAATCATTGTATCAAGCTCAAGCACATAAGGAAAAAATCTTTTTCAATTTCTAGTTTTTTTATACCTCATTTTAAATTTTAAATTTTTTAACAATTTTTAAATGGCCGCCATTTTGAAACAAAATGGCGGAGGAAGTTGGCCCACGAACTCGGTCGAGACATTGCTATGTACTATGCAAATGCCTTGTCACATCCAAATCGGTTCACAAATACGCGTATTATCGCGTGACAAAAATCAGATCGTTTCATAATGTCAGTCATACTAGAAATTCAACTTTTGAACGGAGGGTGGTTTCGGGGTCTGGGGGTCATGATCGATGAAAATATACCAAAATTTTTTGAAATCGCTTTCCTCCGAACGGCTGCAATAGGTAGCTTTTTGTAATGAAAGCTACCTAAAAATGTATTTGATTTTAAGACACAATTTTAATTGGAATAAAATATATAAGTATGTTCTTTCATTTCATGTATTTAAAAAATTATAAGATGCAGAATTAGCATTTACAGAGGGCTCGAAACTGTTAGACATTTTTCGAGCAAAAAATCGGCATAACAGCTTACGCGCACGATTACAAAATAAGTGTTGCAACTAGAATGAAAATTTTGGTACCTACTTATACTTCAGATTCTAATAATTACCCTGAACTTAAATAAATTTGTATTTAAAGCTTTTTTATATTTTTAATACAAAGTTGTATTTAGCTAATGCATAATTAAGAAAATTTCAACAGTATAATCACCTAAAAAAATATTGTTTTAAACAATAAAAAGGAAATTTTAGGTTCAGTTTATACAGACTAACATGAAACATATGTTTTGAAAATTTCATGAAAAAATATTCTTAAGTTTTTGAGATATCGTGCGCGTTATGCCCAAAAACGTCATTTGGAGAAAAATGGCTTCAAAGTTTCCGAAACGACACTTCAGCTATTGAACGTGTATAAATGTAAAAGCCATAACTTCAGTTCTAATAGGAATTTCAAGGAAACAATTATATCAAAATGTTCAGAAAAGATAGGAGTTTAACATCTAAAAAAAATAAAATTTCGAAAATTTTAAAGCTTTAAGAGTCCTGAGACTCGTTAACTAGTTTCAATAGCGTAAGAGACATTTTGATGGTCCTATTTTGGCCACCACAGGGATCAAAATACAGAATAATTTTCTCATGTTTAGAGGCGTTCTCTCTTAGGTGTCTTGCAACAATGCTTTAAATGTCTTGGGAATTTCTTTCGCCCTCTATTTCATCCCAGACGTACATGTATCACACATTATTATTAAGTAATACACCCCGAAGTTATAAACATATAGATTGCATTTATAATAAGCTATGGAGGTCGAAAGCTTAGGAAACTGAAGGGTTTTTTGCAAATTGGATGTACAGCAGTAAGTTTCATCGGAGGCTTGAATTTTATAAGTTTTCATTTTCTCCCTAGACTGTTTAGCTTTCTGCAAGTGGAGCTCTCGTTCGGTTTCAAGACTTTTTCTAGTGTTTTCCTCATTTTCTGTCGAAAACTTGATTGATATGTCATTACATAATTTACATGTATCTGTATTTGGCGGCTTGAAGAGTAAATTAAGCTTTGTACTGAAGACTTTTTATAGAATTTCTATTTCACAGGGATCTTATTCTTTGTCGTACATTCCTCTCAAGGCCGAAGATTGAACTATAAGATTAGAGTTTTTTTTTTCTCGTGTAATGATTTTTTAAAAAGAAAAATTCTGTCGGTATGTTTACCGTTTGTTTATCGAGAGGAGGGGGATGGGGTATCATCCAAAACAATATTACTTTCCATTCATAGTTTATCCATCTGATGATGCATGAAAGTTTATTTTTCATCAGGAATTTTGAAATCGCTATTTATTTAAACTACAGTGTTTTTTGATAGTAATGAGACAAGATTTAGACAAGAATGGACCACAGATGAAACAGCAGTAAGCACACTGGTTCCCTTGGTATACCAAATTTGGAGCAAATCGAATAATTCTACATGAAAAACCCATTTATCTAAATTAAAGAGGGGAGGCTAGCTCCCCTTTGTACTTAACTAATGAAACTCCAAATCTGATCAGGGAAGTTCCTTAACATAATAAACCGGTATACGAAATTTGGAGCAAATCGAATAATTCTGCATGAAAAACCCATTTATCTAAATTAAGGGGATTAGACCCCCTTTCCTCCTTTTATACTTAACTAATGAACCTCAAATTCTAATCAAGGCAGCTCCTTAACATAATAAACTGGTATACCAAATTCGGAGCAAATCGAATAATTCTACATGAAAAACCCATTTATATAAATTAAGGGGGGTTAGCCCCCTTTACCCCCCTTTATACATAAGTATTGGACTTCCAAATCTAATCAGGGAAGCTGGTTAACATAACTAACCGGTATACCAAATTTGGAGCAAATCGGATATTTCTGCATGAAAAACCCATTTATCTGAATTAAGGGGGGGGGGGGTAGCCCCCCTTTCCTCCTTTTATACTTAACTAATGAACCTGAAATTCTAATCAAGGCAGCTCCTTAACATAATAAACCGGTATACCAAATTTGGAGCAAATCGAATAATTCTACATGAAAAACCCATTTATCTAAATTAAAGAGGGGAGGCTAGCTCCCCTTTGTACTTAACTAATGAAACTCCAAATCTGATCAGGGAAGCTCCTTAACATAATAAACCGATATACGAAATTTGGAGCAAATCGAATAATTCTACATGAAAAACCCATTTATATAAATTAAGGGGGGTTAGCCCCCTTTCCCCCCCTTTATACATAAGTATTGGACTTCCAAATCTAATCAGGGAAGCTGGTTAACATAACTAACCGGTATACCAAATTTGGAGCAAATCGGATATTTCTGCAAGAAAAACCCATTTATCTGAATTAAGGGGGGTAGCCCCCCCTTTCCTCCTTTTATACTTAACTAATGAACCTCAAATTCTAATCAAGGCAGCTCCTTAACATAATAAACCGGTATACCAAATTTGGAGCAAATCGAATAATTCTACATGAAAAACCCATTTATCTAATATAAAGAGGGGAGGCTAGCTCCCCTTTGTACTTAACTAATGAAACTCCAAATCTGATCAGGGAAGCTCCTTAACATAATAAACCGGTATACGAAATTTCGAGCAAATCGAATAATTCTGCATGAAAAACCCATTTATCTTAATTAAGGGGGGGGGGGTAGACCCCCTTTCCTCCTTTTATACTTAACTAATGAACCTCAAATTCTAATCAAGGCAGCTCCTTAACATAATAAACTGGTATACCAAATTTGGAGCAAATCGAATAATTCTACATGAAAAACCCATTTATATAAATTAAGGGTGGTTAGCCCCCCTTTCCCCCCCTTTATACTTAAGTAATGAGCTCCCAAATATAATCAAGAAGCTCCTTAACATAATAAACCGGTATACCAAATTTGGAGCAAATCGAATATTTCTGCATGAAAAACCCATTTATCTAAATTAAGGGGAGGACTAGTCTTCCCTTTTCTCCCTTGATCCTTAACCAATGAACCTCAAAAACTAATCAGGGAAGCGTGTTATCAGAATGGGCCTAGAAAAAAAAATTTGAAGCAAATCGGATATTTCTATCAAAAGTTATCGCGCTACGTACGTACATACAGAACCGGCGGGCACATAAGCTCTTAGGCTTTGATAGCCTGTGAGCTAAAAAGTCTTCAACTTGGCACAATTCGATCTCCGGCATATGTTGTGAGGGGGAAGGGGAGTTTTTCTTAAATCTGTCGCAGCAACTGTCCTATATGATTGACGGATATATTAAGTTTTTCTGTAATTATTATTTGTAAGTTTCTTGGTTTATATACGAAAAAAATGTGATATTTTTTTAATTACCCCGAAATAGTGTTTAAAATTTATGACTTGTTCTGGCATAAAAGCTTGCGAATCTGTTTCTAGATGTAGAGTGGCACTTGAGCTCGGACATTTAGGGATTAATTTTGTATTTGTTTGTTCTTTATCTTTTAAAATGCATATCTAATCTATCTCAGTGTAACAAAAGAAAATATCATGTTGATTCACAATGCTTCTAAGTGTCTGATCAAATGAAGATTATCATTCATTTTGTGATCCAGATACGAGCTGATATTCCGTTAGTATTAAAAATAATATATCATGTTTGATCAAGAGAAAAAAAAAAAGCGGTATTTTTCTCTACCCATACTTTTTGCTTAATATAAAAAAATGGGGCAGAATCTTACAATGATAAAGATAAGCAACAATATACTCGTGATTACAAATCAATTTTTTTTCTTTTTATTATTTAATTAGTGAAAACCCACTAAGTACAGCGTGTGAAAAAAGAAAAAAACTTCCAAATAAATTGAATAAGAAAGGTTTTCCATTATATGGCATTGAAAGTATCAGATGCACATAATAAAAATGTAAAAAAAAGCTTGATTTAAAAATGCTAAATAATTTATTTCAAAGAAAAAAAAACACTTTTAATAATTCCTATCTTAGTTTAGATTTCGCGTCAGTATACGTTAGAGGCCAAATGCCTTGTTACACGAGATGCCATACTACGATTAAATATTAAGTGCAATTGCATTAAAGATTTTTTAACAAAATAATTTTAATAATTATCATGTTTTTTTTATTTTTTTATTTATTTATTTTTTTTGCCTTAAATAAATATATATCTATTTACTATAACAACTAATACAAAATATTATTCCATACCATCTTTAAATAAGAGATTTGGTCATTTTTGTTATACGAACTTGTAAGTTATTTTTTATTTCAAAGGTGTATATATATATATCTTAAACTATAATGAAAGCAAGAATTGTGTGTGTGTGTGTAAATTTTATCTTGAAAACGGCTCTAACGATTTTGATTAAATTTTGCACCCTACCGTTTTCGGGCACTAAAGGACCATTGGGATGGGTCACGTGTTCGAGAAAATTCGATTAGTGGGTCATTTTGGGTCATAAGGGATCAAGGTCAAGCTAATTATATCTAAAGAATGGCTCAATCGATTTTGGCTAAATTTTGTATCCAACCATTTTCGGGTACGAGAAAACTATTGGGCTCGGTCACATGCTCGAGAAATTTCGATTTGGGGGTCATTTTTGGGTCACTGTGGGCCAAGTTATTTTTATCTAAAAAACGGCTATAACGATTTTCACTAAACTCCATATTCTACAGTTTTGGATTACGGGAAGATCATTGGGCTAAGTCACATGTTCGAGAAAATTCGATTAGTGGGTCGTTTTTGGGTCACTGTGGGCAAGCTAAGTTTATCTAGATAACTCTCTAACGATTTTGACGAAATTTTGTAATCTATCGTTTTCGGGCACGAAAAGACCATTGGGATGGGTCACGTGTTCGAGAAAATTCGATTAGTGGGTCATTATGGGTCAGGGTCAAGCTAAGTTTATCTAGATAATGGCTCAAAAGATTTTGACGAAATTTTGTAATCTATCATTTTCGGGCACGAAAGGACCATTGGGATGGGTCACGTGTTCGAGAAAATTCGATTAGTGGGTCATTATGGGTCATTATGAGTCAGGGTCAAGATTAGGGCTGGGCGATACATCGATAAAACCGATAAAATCGACATAAATTATAAATCGCGATGACGATATCAAAAAATCCTATACAACGGTGCATCACGATTCTCGTAATCGTGATGTAAACCGCGATTATCGTAATCGTGATGTAAACCACGATTATCGTAATCGTGATGTAAACCACGATTACCATAATCGTGGTGTAAACCGCGATTATCATAATCGTGATGTAAACCGCGATTATCATAATCGTGATGCAAACCACGATTATCATACTTTTTCATTAAACTGCAATCGGCGCTTTTTCAACTTCAAGTACTCAAAATTCTACTATTCTAAACCGCAGGTTATTACGATGATCATCATACTAATGGAGTATTTTATCCCTGCCTAAACCATGATGACATTAAATACCGAATAATCGGTTTCGATCATCATGATACGTCTCACCCTAAACCATGATCACTCCTCAAGATTCTCCCAGCTTCAATCGTGATATTAACCGAAAGCTCAGTTTTCGATAAGCACGATACTATCATGGTATTATCATGGTATTACCATGGTATTACGCTGTGATTTCTCTCAGCGTAAACGGTTTTTCAAAAGGGGAAAAAGTGATAGTTTCGGTGTTCAGGTTCAGATGACGGGCGATAAATATGATACAGCTGGTTTTTCTCATGTAGTTGCCGACAGCAAATGATATTGTTTGTTTTGTTTTTTCTTCAATCTGGTTCAGCGGTTTTGAATGAATATTTGTTCGTTGTTAATGAACAATATGTGAATCAGGGAGATAAATAATTGAAATATTACATTTTATTTGCAACAGTGGATTTAATTGGACAAATGAAATACTTCCATAGCAATATATATTAATGTTTATTCCAGGTTGTTTTTTATGCAGATATTTTTACTTCTCTGAAGCTCGGTTTTTTTTTTCTGCTGGTAGTTTCTTTTAAAAATTGACATATGTGAGTATTTGGTATTTACTGCCTCTGTCATTGTTTGTTTGTGGGGAGTGGGGGAGAATATTTAGATGTCAATATTTATTTAATGTCACTAGAATTCAAAATAACAAACAGGGCAGAAAAATTAAGCAGTTAAAGTTTGTGTACTGACAATCAAAAGAGGAAAGACGTAAATTGTTCGGTGTGTGTGTGTGTGTATGGGGGGGGGAGGGGTTAGTTTTTTTTTTCTTCATTTAGCGGACATTGGTCGAAACGCAGGAGATCCTCATCCAAGTTCCCCGATAGAACAAGCATAAGAGATAGTCTTAAAGGTTAAGAAAAAAAATATTTTTTTATTCAGAATTTTTAAGTTTAAATTCTTAGGGCTGTTCTCAAAAAAGTATTATTTCACGCAAAAATTTCTAGCACATTCACGGATTTTTTAAATGTAATAGCAAGAAATTAGTTGATAGTGACAGTAACTCATTAAAATCCTTATCCGCTATTGCATAAAGTTATTCAACCCTTTGCACTCCGTTGTCGCCGCTGTGGCGACACCATCTTTCCTTTCAAAATTTGTTTTTGGCACCTGTAATAAAGGATAATAAAATTTCCTTACTTAATCTTAGCATTTTTGAAATTGTGTACTTGAAGGAAACTTTTTTTATAAAAGTGGTGTCGACCGAATAAACTTTGTGTAAGAGACGCTGGAGTCCAAAAAGTTAATTATTGCGGTTCATGTACACAGCATACATGGACGATGGAAGAACGAAATTAAGGGAAGGTAAATTTTGAAACACATTTGATTATGATTCGCAGATCACGCAGAGTTTTATTTTTCTTAAAAAAAAAAAATGGAGAATATAAAAATGAAATAAAATAAACTAAGAGCTTTTGTCGGGGACGCCGACGCATAGTAAGACAATTTTAAGCATAACAGCACAACAGCAATATATAAATATTATTTAACAATTATAAAATATAAACAATTCAAAAATTTACTTTAACCAAACTATTATTTTTCTCTCTCTGTTAACGATTTTTTTCCCCCTACTATCTTTACAAGAAGAAAGTATTGGATTCATGAAAATTTTGTCATCCGGGTTTCGACCGATTTATATGTTTAGAAAGTCTTGAACACGATTTGACTATTTTTAAAAAGCTTTGTCTGTCTCTTTGTAACACAAATTTTGTAGGCGCGCTATCTCAAGACGGAATTTAACACGGAATTCATCACGGAATTTAACAAAATTTTAGATTATTTTATATCTCGTTATAAATTAGTGTAAATTACTTGACAAGTAGGTGCATTTTTTACAATATCCGCAATAACTTTATCTCAAAAACTAATGCACGGATTTTTGTCAGATTTCAAATTCAGTTATACCTTGTAAATTGGTGCTGATTAGTTCTTGGTGTAAATGGCCCAACAGGCGGAGCTACTATGCAGAGTTTTCACGATTTTCGCAATAGTTCTGTCTGAAGAACTAATTCGCTGATATTTATCAAACTTCAGATTCAGTTAGACTTAGACGTAGACATAAATTTTACTGATTAGTGTTTGGTGTTTATAGCCCATAAGTGGCGCTGTTATGCTGTATTTTTCAAAATTTCCGCTATAGCTTTTTCTCAAGAATTATCGCACGTATTTTCATAACATTTCAAATTCCGACAGACGTTGACATAACTTGTTGCTGATTAAGTGTTAGTGTTAATCGTCCAATAGGTGGCGCTGCTATGCTGCATTTTCCACAATTTTAGCGATATCTGTATCTCAAAAACTAATGCACGAATTTTAATCAAACACCTTATTCTGTTACGGTTTCACATAAGTAGATCCTTCTTAAGCTTGGGTGTATACTGTCCAACAGGTATTGCTTTTATGATTTTTAGATTAGGAATTTTGGATACAGACATCTAATAAGGTTGGTGCTGAAATTCAATGATTTGTTTGAAAGATACTATGCTTATATTTCCTTTTAACTCCATACAATTTAGTGCACCTATATCTTTATAATATTCATGATGGGCATAGATTGTTATTTAATTTTGCCTCTGTGATAGCGAATTTTGAAGTAATAACATGTAGAAATAGAAGAAATTTTTGCCATTGACACATCCTACTAGTTTCTTTTAACATTTATTTATTTAGATTTGCTTATTTATACATAGTTTTTTATTAATCTATTTGAGAATGATATATATATATATATATTTAAAATTTTAATCCTTAATAAAATATATAATGTATATTGAAGTTATACATATATTATAAATGTACATATATATATTTTTGTTCATATGTCGCAATATCGATATATCGGAATATCGTGATATAAAGCTGCCGATTTATCACGATATTTCATTTTAGACATCGCCCAGCCCTAGTCAAGATAAGTTTTTCTAGATAACGGCTCAAGACATTTTCACAAAATTTTGTAATATACCGTTTCTATGCATGAAATGACCATTGGGCTAAGTCACATGTTCGAGAAAATTCGATTAGTGGATCATTTTGGGTCACAATGGGTCAGGGTCAAGCTAATTGAATCTAAAAAACAGCTCAAGACATTTTCACAAAATTTTATAATATACTGTTTCTGAGTATGAGAAGAGAATTGGGCTAGGTCACATGTTCGAGAAAATTCGATTAGTGGGTCATTTTGGATCACAATGGGTCAGGGTCAAGCTAATTGTATTTAAAAAGCGGTACAAAACATTTTGAAAAATTTTGTATAATACCGTTTCCGGGCATGATAAGACCATTGGGCAGGGTCACATGCTCCAGAAAATTCGATTAAAGGGTCATTTTGGGTCACAATGGGTCAGGGTCAAGCTAATTGTATTTAAAAAGCGGTACAAAACATTTTGACAAAATTTTGTATAACACCGTTTCCGGGCATGATAAGACCATTGGGCAGGGTCACATGTTCGAGAAAATTCAATTAGTGGGTCAAATTGGGTCACAATGGGTCAGGGTCAAGCTAATTGAATCTAAAAAACAGCTCAAGACATTTTCACAAAATTTTATAATATACCGTTACGGGGCATGAGAAGAGAATTGGGCTAAGTCACATGTTCGAGAAAATTTGATTAACTAGCTGACACGCCCGGCGTTGCCCGGGCCCATAATAATATTCTTAAATGAATCTGAAATTTTTTATCGCAGATCCGTACAGAGGGGACAGTGCAAATTACCAGGGCCCGACTCTTGTTCAGTTCAAAAGTTGTGTAAAGTCAAAGGTTAAGATTTTTAATTTTTATGTCTCATACTTTAAACTTTTTTATTCTAAATTAACTGATGAATTTAATTAAAATGTAATTATATTTTCAAAAATTTAATTTTTTATTTAAAATCTTTATATAAAAAAGCAATTACAAATACAGCATAAAGTGTAATGCTGAAAGAGAAATAATAAAATTGTAAGCAAATATATTACTATATAGATTTTTAAGAAAAGTACCATCCAGCAAATTTATTTTCTAATACAATAAAGACTGTTTATAACGGAATCCTGCAATAAACGAAAAAAAAAGTTCTAGCTCTCTCCCCCCCCAAAAAATGCTATTATGCGTTGTTCAATTTAATAACCTGCATAAAACGGAATTTATCACTGGTCGTTTTCGTTTACGTCTAAGCAGGTTTTATTGTATCTTACTTTTGAGGGGGCCCGTATCGCAGGTCCGTACAAAATTACTTTTTACGTCATGACAACATTTTGTAAACTTCTTGCTCCTGTTTAATTCGCATTTCCAATACAGAGCTTTGCATAAATTGCACGTTTCACCCACAGTTATGCATGCCCCAGAACGTTTAAATTAGTAATTTGGATTTCAGTAGCAACTCGTGCATGCTACAGTTATTAAGCCTATTTTGCCGATCGCTTAACGGCGTTCTCGACAATTCTACTTGGATTTCGAATCTATTTCGATTCGACTCGAATTCGGCTTCTTCTTCACTTTCAAGCATTCACCGAGATTTTTTACGGGCATTTCAAATGATATTTTGAAGCTACATAATTGCAGCGAAAGATATTGCACAGAAAACGCAAAACGTAAACAACAACAAACCCGATCGCCCTAAATCCTGCCAAGGACTCTTACACAATAACCAATCAGATGCGTTTCTCGGGTGTTACCATTAAACAATAACAAATAATCGCGATTTCTGTGCCACGTACGTTAGCGTAATATATATATAGATGGGTCATTTTGGGTCACAATGGGTCAGGGTTAAGGTAATTGTATCTAAAAAACATCTTAAACGATTTTGACTAAATTTTGTACTCTACCGTTTTCAGGCTCGAGAAGACCATTGGGCTAGGTTGCCTGTTCAAGAAAATTCGATTAGTGGGTCACAATGGGTCAGGGTCAAGCTAACTGTATTTAAAAAGCAGTACAAAACATTTTAACAAATTTTTTGTATAATACCGTTTCTGGGAATGATAAAACCGTTGCGCAGGGTCGCATGTTCATGAAAATCCAATCATAGGTCATTTTGGGTCCTAATGGATCAGGATCAAGCTAACTGTATCTAAAAAAGGCTCAAACGATTTTGACAAAACTTTGTATTACACAGTTTCTGGACAAGATAAAACCATTGGGCTGGGTCGCATGCTCAAGAAAATTCTATTAGTGGGTCATTTTGGTGATAATGGGTCGGGGTCAAGCTAACCTCGTCTCAAAAAGGTTCAAACGATTTTGACAACTTTTTTATTATACCATTGGAATAGGTCACATGTTCGATAAATTTCGGTTAGTGGGTCATGTTTGAATAACGTGGGTCAAGCTTATTTTACCTAGAAAACGACTAAAGATTTTCACTAAATTTTGTATTCCATCGTTTTAAGCTCGAGAAAAGCATTGTGTTAGGTCGCATGTTCGAATAATTCGATTAGTGGCCCTTTTTTTGGGACAAATATGGCTCAGGGTCAAGATAATTGCATCTAAAATAGCAAGAATGATTCAGTGTGAATAATATATCGAGATAAACACAAATCTAATTTTGACCGAGCTTAGCTCGGTCATTCCTGCTTGTGTATATATATATATATGTATATATCTTATACTATAATGCGAGCAAAAATTGTGTGTATGTGTGTGTGTATGTAAATTTTATCTTAAAAACGGCTCTAACGATTTTGACTAAATTTTGTATTTTACCAATTTCAGGCACGGGAAAACCAATGGGCGCTAGGTCATGTGTTCGAGAAAATTCGATTAGTGGGTCATTTTGGGTCATAATGGGCCAAGTTCAAGCTAATTATATCTAAAAACCGGCTCAATCAATTTTGACTAAATTTTATATCCAATCGTTTTGGGGCACGAGAAAACTATTGGCCTACGTCACATGTTCGAGAAATTTCGATTAGTGGGTCATTTTTGGGTCACTTCGGGTCAAACTAATTTTATCTAAAAAACGGCTCTAACGATTTTGACTAAATTTTGCAATCTACTGTTTTGGATTACGAGAAGACCAATGCGCTAAGTCACATGTTAGAGAAAATTCGATTAGTGGATTATTTTTGCGTCACTGTGGGTCATGCAAAGTTTATCTAGAAAACGGTTCAAACTATTTTGACGAAATTTTGTATTCTATCGTTTTCGGGCACGAGAATACTATTGGGCTAGCTCGCATGTTCAAGAACTTTCTATTAGTGGGTTATTTTGGGTCACAGTGGGTCAGGGTCAAGATAATTAAATCTAAACAAAGGCTCAAAACATTTTGACAAAATTTTGTATTATATAGTTTCTGAGCATGAGAAGACCATTGGGCTAAGTCATATGTTCGAGAAAATTCAGTTAATGGGTCATTTTTGGATCACTGTGGGTCAAGCTAATTGTATCTAAAAAAATGGCTCAAAACATTACGGCAAAATTTTGTATTATATCGTTTCTGAGCATGAGAAGGCCATTGGGCCAAGTCACATTTTCGAGAAAATTCGATTAGTGGGTCATTTTTGGGTCATAATGGGTCAGTGTCAAGCTAATTATATCTAAAAAACGGCTCAGGCGATTTTGACTAAATTTTATATCCAACCGTTTTGGGGCACGAGAAAAGTATTGGGCTAAGTCGCATGTTCGAGAAAATTTGTTTAGTGGTTCATTTTTGGGTCACTGTGGGTCAAGATAATAGTATCTAAAAAACGACTCGAACGATTTTGACAAAAGTTTATGTTATATAGTTTCTGGGCATGAGAAGACCATTGGGATAGGTCATATGTTCGTTGAATTTAGAGTAGCGGGTCCCTTTTGGGTGACCGTGGGTCAAGCTAATTTTATCTATAAAACGACTTTTACGATTACGACTAAATTTTGTATTCTATCGTTTTAGGGTTCGAGAAGAGCTTTGGTTAGGTCGCAAGTTCGAAAAAAAATTGGTTAGTGGTTCATTTTGGGTCGCAATGTCTCAGGATCAAGGCAATTGAATCTAAACAGCAAGAATGATACAGTGAGAATAAAATATCGAATTGAACACAAGGCTAATTTTGACGGAGCTTAGCTCGGTCATCCCTGCTAGCATATATATATTTTTTTTAAATGCGAATTTATTGCAAATGTGGGCGCCAAAGCAGCTCTTAAAATATGCAATATGTAATATTAAAAAATGCATGAAAAATATTTTACATTTAAAGAGCATGTGTATAAAGTTGTGAAATTACTAAGAGAATAACAAGAAACATTAAAATATTAACTGATAAACAACTTATCAATGCCACTAGCTAAACTATACGTCTTTGCTATTCAGCAGGCGGAAAGGCTTTATATACTCCACCCACTATTTGAAATTTAATTACACAGTACTATTGGCAGGTTTCATATGATGAGACATCCTTACATTCAACTCAAAACAGATATAAATGCAAAATATTTTTGTCAAACAATAATTAAATTACCAAAAACAATTACAAATAAAAATAAAATAAAATAAAGCAAAGCCATTTTTTTAAAAATATTTTAAAGAATGCGAAAGAATTTAAAAGTAAAATACACGCGAATACCTCACCTCTGTCTGTATCCCTCCTCCTTTATAGCGCACAGATAACTCTAAAAACTTACTGCATGACTTCGGCATCCTGCATTCCACCAGTGACATGACAAAAACTTGAAAATTGAAACTATAAATTCCTTTTCATTAATCAAATAACAAAATGTTTCGTATCTAAGCAAGATCTGTAATTTATTAAAAATCGCTCTCTGGTGGCGAAATTTAGAGCTTTTTTTTATTTTTTTACTTAAACAAATTCCCATCCCTTTTTATGTCTTTCACAAAATTTCACAACTTTATGAAATATAGTTTTGTCTGTAGACAAATTTAATCTTTAACTGATGTTACCGGTCCCTCAGACCGCGGCTGTTTTCAATTTTTATAGTTTAACTTGTAATTTTCTGTTTAACTACAAACAGTACCGAAATTGTGTTCCGTTTGGAGCTTTAGTACTATCACCGAATCCTTTAGTGCATCCCTGTATATGGACGGCAAACGCAATATACACCGCACGTTTCAGTAAGAAACTTATAATACACCCCAGTAATTCATATAAATTTCATTATGATCATTAAAATACACAGCAAACAATTCTTCTCCGTATGCCATTATGTAACGGAATACTTTTGCGTGACCCTGTAAATGATAAATAAATGCTTTCCGCCTCATATTTTACAGAAAGCATGATTTAGTGCACCTCAGAAATACATAATAATTTCATTATGTTTGAAATGATGAAACATCATTAAAATGCGCTTGAAACGATTTTTCCCATTGATCGTTATGTAACAGTATACTTTTGATCGTCTCTTTAAACGTACTACTATAAATTCTACGCACTTCATTTTTAATAGCGATCGAACTGTAGTAAACGTATAAAAATTATAGGGCAATCTGAGTGTATTTACGAAAGTTAGAACACGAACAGATGGACAGCCGGAAAGACTGACCGAAGTCATAAGCACTTTTCAACTTCATAAATTTAAAAGCAACGTTAAAAACGCCAGGATATGCAAACTTTCACCAGGCTAGTTTCGGTAGCCTTTAGCGTACCGTCCTCAGTGCAAAGAATAACGGAAACTTGCTCAGTTATATAGAGGAGAAGCTGATTCAACCGAGAAGTTCATTAACCAATGAGGAAACAGGAAAATACGGGTACCAGCCAATAAGAGAATAGTATAGGTAATGCCACCAAAAATGTAAAAAATAACTGGTAGTAATTAAGCAAAAGAGGATTTTATGAAAAATTTCCAGCAATCTGATAAAGGGGGAGGGGGATATAGAATTCACTCTTAACAATATTGTCATAATTTTTGTGGATATGAAATGCTTCAAGAAAGTTAAGTTCACGTATAGAAGTCGGTTTAGAGATGATTTTGTACTCTTTCCTACTCTACTCTTCTCTTTCCAGAAGTAGCATTGTGTTACTTTCTTTCCTAAATCCAGCTTTCCTATTTCCAAAATTCTTAGACAGCACGACTTCAGAATAATTTTTACCCCTACGATTAAACTTACCCTCTCCAAACTCAAAGATCCTATTGAGTTATACAACTCATGGGGTATCTATAGTATTAATTGCCAGTGCGGTCTTTCTTGTATTGGACATTCCAAACGGGGTTTAAAATTCCGTATTAAGGAACATCAACAGTACATTCAAAAGCAGTATACCAATAAATCTTCAATTGCTAAACATTGCTGGGAGATGAACCACTCTTTTGATTTTAATTTAGCCAAAATCATCTCTAAACCGACTTCTATACGTGAACTTTAACTTTCTTGAAGCATTTCATCTCTACAATAAACGGTCCAGTGCGAGTATTACTCGCCTTCAGAGGGTTCCGTACAATAAATGTATAAATTATTAACTGTATTATTAAAAAAATCGTTGCTAAAAGAATAAAAGACTTTGAAGAAAGCTATACAACGTAGGGTTGGGTATAGATGTATATAATAGAAAAGTGCGAATGGCTTTACCATAGAAGTTCAAAGAGATATTAAGATTAAATAATACCAAATATTGCCATTCTGTATAACTCTTTTTTTAATCTATTCCGAATCAGTTTATGATGAACTTAATTCGGTACTGACAATAAAAGTAGTGCATATCAGTAGTGCTTCATTGGCATCTCATAAAACTAATTCAGCGTAGTAATAATCTTTTCTTTTTACAGTGTAGCTAAAAACAAAACCCTTGTTCAAAGTTTTAACTTGGCATTGTGTTAAGCACGCTTCGAAAGAAGGTCGCAAAGTTGCAAGGCCCCCTTGAAGCGTGCCGCGTTCTTCCAGATGGGTTTTTACGTAACTTTTAAAGACACTGGAGGCCTATTGAGAGATCCACTCAATGCAAACTAGTCGCGAATCCAAGAGTATTTATATGATTAATTCTAGTTAAGGGGTCTTGTACCTTTTACACGCGACGAAAATTAACGAAAAAATTCAAAATTTTAAATAGTCTATCTTCAAAACCTTTTTACGTATAAACAGGAAATTTTGAGTATTGATTAAACAAATTGTGCTTTGTAATGTGCTACCATTAGAAATTTATTAGACTTTTACGGAATTTGTGTATTGTTGAAATCAAAAAAGCTCTTTTTTTCACTTTATAAGTCATTGCGCACATGATATCTTAAGAAAGTATGTATGGATTATCAGGAAATTTGGTAAAGATACTAAAGAAACATGTGTGTTCAAAATTATGTTCTACTCTTACGCCAAAATTATTTCATTAACAATATATAAAAAAATGTAAAAAAAAAAAAAAAAAAAAAAAAAAAAAAAAAAAAAAATCAAAATTTTATATTTTTAAAGAATAAAAATAGTCATAACTAAAAATATTACCATTGTAAATACTTAAAAATAGATCATTTTAAACACACATATTTGTTTAGTACCTTTACCAAATTTCATGACAATCCATACATACTTTCTCAAGATATACACGCAATGACTCATGGAATAAAAAAAACAACTAGTTTGAGTTTCAACAATACACAAATTCTGTAAAAGGCTAATATATTTCTAATGGTAGCATATTACAAGTACAATCTGTTTAATCAATATCTAAAATTTCATGTTTATACATAAAAAGGTTTTGTAGATAGACTAATTCAAACTTTGAAGTTTTTCATTAATTTTTGACTAAATTCGTTTAAAAGTTACAAGACCCCTTAAATGAGTCTGTTTTTAACAATTTGACGCTTACTGCTGCTACCCGGAATTGCACTACATAAATATATCATTAAAAGTTGTTATCTGGGCTTTAAAAGTTGATGGTAGATAGAGTATATCGCCCCTGTCATTATGTATGTCCAAACTGTCCGTATCTTTAAGGTTTAATATTTCGGCTAATTACCGACGATTTTTTTCGAAAATCAGTATCAACAATGCTTTTATACTTCGACTGCGATAAGTGCCTCCAGCACTCCTCAACACCTTTGCTGAATGACTGCAAATCGAGATTTGTGTGTAACGGGAAAATGCGCTTTTCTCAAAAACTATGTGACCCAGAGTAATAGCTATAATTTTCCTGCAAGGTTTACGTTAACGTCTACTTCCTCTAATTTTTTCATAATTTTAGTTTCAGTAGATTCGGAAATAGATGGGGGGGGGGGGGAGGAATATTTTTGCACTACGTTTTCGACAATATCTCTGAAAATATAATACCTAAAATTAAAAGAAATGCATTTTTGAGTCCAGTCTTACGAAAGCTTTCACACGATACCCCACACGATATACAAAGAAAAGATTTTTTTATCAAGTAACTTAATTAGCCTCTCTACATTTTTTCCTAAATATATTTGTCAATGTTTAATAATCTGAAAATATTTGGGTCAATAGTCCTTATTACTTCTCCCAATTTGAACTTTCCACGTTCTTAGTTTACGAGTAAAGTGGCTGCGACAGACAGACAGAAGGGACAGAAGGCACCCCACCGGTACCCCAACCGTGAGGTTTATGGGTGAATGTCCCGGGGGGAACGTTCCCTACTGCCATCCAACGGAATCAGGCCCGGAACACAATGGCATATATTAAAACCATAATCACATAATAAGTAATATGTTACATAAATAAGAGGCGACAGCGCCTATAGACAAAACAAAAATAACTAAAATCTAAACTATAACCTATTTACAGACGACGAATATACTCTAAACTGTAATAACTGGTAACCTTATTTGCAACACACAAAACACAGATGACTATCACATTTTGATAGGAAACTACTAAAGCACAAAGGCGATGGTATTGAAATCCTTCAGACAGGCGTTACAGACGACCATCAAACAAAATGTCCATAAATAACTCTGAATGTTCAACAAGTGTCCACAAGAGTCAGTATTTATATCTTATGATGGAAAAATATTCGTTTAAAACATTATAATTGTCCTTTAATTTGTGATTTCAGGATTAAGCAATGTACACTTAAGATTTTGTCTCAACGTTAATCATTATTAAAACGAAAATGATGCACCACGAGTCTACATCTTCCATAAAGGTAATGTTTCACATCGCCGTGGACCCCACAAGTACACAGAGAAGAAGGCCTCTTGCCAATTTTGTAGAGAAATGCCGGAAAAGATCCGTGAGCAGTGATGTAAAACTGCACAATTTCGCTGGAGCAAATCACTGTCTACTTTATTAAAAAGGATGTAAGTATCGCGGCCAACGTCGGAATTTGACCAATGTTCTTGCCATTCTAGCATAAGGTTCTTTTTCAGATGAGCATTCACATATGATACCGGAAAACGCACCATATCATTATGATTAGGGCAGTCATAAAGAATAGCAGCTTTTACGTATGCATCAGCTCGCTCATTTCCTGTCAGACCGACATGGGCTTTAATCCAACCTATAAAAAGAGTTCCAGACAGACAGACACAAGAGTGATCTTATAATGGTTCCGTTTTTACTTTTTAAGTACGGAACCCTAGAAATTATTACAATATTGTTAATAGTGAATTCGCTATCCCCCCTTTATCAGATTGCTGGAAATTTTTCATGAAATCCTCTTTTGCTTAATTACTACCAGTTATTTTTTACATTTTTGGTGGCATTACCTATACTATTCTCTTATTGGCTGTATTTTCTTGTTTCCTCATTGGTTAATGAACTTCTCGGTTGAATCCACTTCTCCTCTATATAAATGAGCAAGTTTCCGCTATTCTTTGCACTGAAGACGGTACGCTAAACGCTACCGAAACTAGTCTGCTGAAAGTTTGCATATTCTGGGTTTTTTAACGTTGCTTTTAAATTTATATCATTCTGCGCCAAGTAGCATCTGAATTACTTTTCAACTTTGTTGGGAACTGTTAAAAATGTTGACGACTGTTGTGTGCTACACTGTATTACTTCTGAGTCTATGATACGAACTTTTAGTATATCAAAATCTCATTTTAAATTGTCGGATATTTAGTTCATCAAACGTTTGTTCGAGAAAATATTACATTTTATTAATAATAATTTTCAAATGCTCGATATGTCGGAACTATTGCTCAGTATATGGAGCCTTTACTTAGTCAATTTAAATGACAATTTTGAGTTGAAAAAAAAAAAAACTTCATTAGCATACATTTTAATACAATTCAAACTAAAACTATTGAAAAAGAAATTACAAGACAAGCTTCCATCCTTTTTTCTGAATAGTAATAGTAGCTATATTTATAAACGTATAATTTCTGCCTTAAATAAGATGTGAAAAATTCTGTTCGGAAATAGTGGTAGAAAATCGTCTGTACCTCCCCCCACACACACACACACTTCCTCCCTCCTTCTGGCTATGCCTATATTCAGTGTAATTTTTAAAAACAGATGCAAATGTTACAATAATTGTTTATGGAGAGAATATCTTTTTTAGAGTTCACTTAAATAATATTTTGAAAAGTTACAGCCATTAAAAAATTTTGTAGATGATCCAGTCAGGGAATTTAAAATATAATCATATTTAGTTGATTTAATTTTATGAAATGGCATTAAAGAATGAAAAAAAATATGTATTATTACAGATAGAGTAACAAATACTGGAAAAAATCAAGTTTAATAGTGGTAATAAATTGGGTTTTGAGTAAGGATAGACCGAAACAGGATTTTAAAACAGAAACCGAAACCAAATTTCGGTAATCTTCCTATTTTCAGCCGAAAACGAAAATGTTAAACATTTTCTTGAAAGTATAATTAGTCAATACATAAATATACATAATTATTAATTAATTATATATGTTTATTAAATATATATAATTACCCACATAGCATTTTTAGTTTGCAGAAAATTTGCATAAGTTTTGCTTTGAAAACCTGCAAAGTTGCAGCAAGATCAGCATGACAAGACTGCAGCAAGGTAACGCAAACGCCGCAGTCAATACACTTTGAACTTGCAGCTAACTTATTGTCCAAGTTAAATACATTGTGCATCAAATTTATTGCAAATTAACGGCAAACAAGTAATCAAAAATACTGCACACTTACTGCAAAGCAGTAATCTTCCCATGCAACATTAACTGTTTACAACTGTTACACTATAAGTTTAACCCCTTCGAAGGGGGTCCGTAGACCTGATGAGGTCTATTGATGCATACGCACCCGTTAAGATGCATACATCGTTTTTATCACCATAAACAAGTTAGGGTAAAATATTTGCACTCTTCAATGCGAGTCTTTTTTTGGTATTTGATAAGTAGAGTAGGTGGGGGCAAAGATACGCACGGGGCAGATACGCACTGCCTGATTTAATATGAAGAAACATTTCTACAATCATGACCGCTAGGTAGTTGTGTGTTCAAACCTTATGAAAAAAGCACTCCGTGCCAAGAAAATGAGGTAAGTTTAAATTTTTCGAATTTTGATCTAATATTTTTTAAATTTCACTTTATTGTTTAGCTAACAATACTTCGAATTTTTACAAATCCAAAAATTCAGGCCTCACCAGTGGCTGAGAGGCTCTGCTCTCGAAGCTGGTAGACGGGAGGTGCTGGGTTCGAACCCAATCGCGCCCGTCGGCCTAACCGTTTCGGAGTTTTCGTGGTTTTCTTCGAAGCCGTGGATTTCCATGCGTAAATACGGGTTAGGTTCCCTTAGAAAGACCCCCACGAAGGGCATTCCCCCAGGGCCTATATCCCAAGAGTAGATAATCGGCCGTCAAAAATCAACCAACCAACCAACCAACCAACCAAAAATTCAGTGGAGAACGGAAGCTCTATAGCTTCTAAATGCCGTATAGTTTATCTCGATCGCATTTATTTAAACTTGTAGGTAGCCGGTTAAGTAAAATACTGCAGAATGTGGTAAAAGTACGCATCCGTCTTGGGGCAAAGATACGCACAAGTTTAAGATTCGGGGTTTTGCCTTATCGTTTTAGCTAGATGCAAAGCTTTCTACAATTACGTTGTGGTAAGTTTTATTTTTTATATTGTATAAAATATAATAGCTACTTAACTACATTTTCCTTTTTCTAGTTAAGATTTTTTTTAATGTAGAACGTAGGTATCTACCTACCTACTTTTAAAAATCAATATTCTTGTTTCATAAAACGATTTTTTTTTAAAGTCTTAACCCTTAACTCCTGTTAACGGTCTCACAGACTGCTGCTATATTCATTTTTCATAGCTTAACTTGTAATTTTCAATTTAACTACTGATGTTAGTTTAATTTTGATTCGTTTGGAAATTTAATAGTAGGGGAGACCGGGGGAATGGCGTCATTCGGGGATATGCCTCCACCCCTCCTACTTTAAAAACTAACGGCAGTTTGAGATAGTGAATGCGCCTGCATTATAGCGTCCAGCAATAGAAACAGTGCTTAGAGTGAGAGTGATTTTGTTGTACGTCGTTCGTTTGTTCAAGTGAAAAATTTAGTTTTCATCTAGTTACTTCTTATTTTGGAGCTTCAAATGAGTAGAGGTAAACACCTTTTATTGTAACATTAGGTACTTAAGATAATATTACCCGTAATCTACATGTATTCGCCGACTTCTTGATGCAATTTTTTGAACATTTTCGGTTCTTCTTTCGGATTTGCTGTGGGATTTCCGCTATATTGTCCTCTCGGGGTAATGCCGCCACCCTGGCAAAGTGTGAATTTTTCCAATTTGAGTTAAATTGTAGGCTTAGCACATTAATAAATCTAGCTTAAAGAACATTGTAATTATTCATTATTCTGCTAAATTACATTGGTTTCTAAATATTTTCAGTAGGTTATGTGTTTCCTAGTATCCATTTTATGTGTTTACTAGGTCATTAAAGAGTGGCGCCATGACCCCGATACAGTGGCGGAATTACCCCAGTATCCTGGGTAATCCCGCCATTGTACAGAGGTTCAAAGAATTTTTTTTTATGTGTGCTTACTTTACAGTTATGATTACGGCTAAATTTATACAGATACTACAGATCGTGATGCAGCTTTAGGATTTTTACTATTTAAAAATAAACATTATTTTGAGGTGAAAAAATTAAATTCCCTTAAGGTGTCGCCATTCCCCCGGTCTCCCCTATCGCTAAAGACTTCTAAATGAGGAGAACTCTTATTATAACAGGCCTTTACATAAAGTTTAGCGCAAAAAAGTATCTTATGAGTCAGCCAACCCTTTTATTCATTCTACGATCAAGGGGTCTTTAAGACCGCTCACAGTATTTATGCAACAATTTTTGTCACAGTAGTTTGAGGTTAACTGCTATTTCCGATCTCACAGACCCCCTGTTTTTTTTTTTCTTTTTTTCCAAATTTAACTTACAATTTTCAGTTTAACTATAAATACTAGTGAAATTTACTAATGCTTTTGCATAACTCATTCGTTTTATTAGAAATGGGGCAAAAACCCACAGTAATGGGGCAAAAATTCGCACTGCGTATCTTTGCCCCACCACTCCGTATTTTTACCCCAACTGATGGGGCAAACATACGCAGAGCAATGTTTTTTAAAAATTGCAATTTCTCACAGAATTATAATTTGACAGAATGTCGGTTGATGGTAGCACTTGCCTAAAGTTCTAACCTAACATTTTAATCACTCATTACATAAGTTTAGAGCAATGTGTGTGTTAAAAATGAAAATGTATGGAAAGTGCGTATCTTTGCTCCCACCTGCTCTACAGTGTTTAAAAAATGCGGTACCAACCGAATAAAATTTCTGTAATTTCTGCCCATCTGCTTATTGTGTATTCTCTCAACAAAGGTATTTTTTGCTTTCGTCACTTTCGTGAATTACAGACAGTCTTGCCATCAGTTTCAAAACAAACTAATCATGCAAGTGGGTGATGGTATACCTTGCAGGAGATTTGCAGCGAATTTCTCAATTCAAATTTGTCACTGCAAGATAATATCAGAAAAAATCAAACTTGCTGCTAATGTTCATGCTATCTGGGTATTAATTAATTATATGTATGACCCGAGTTGCCTTTCTCTGCCTCTGACCAAAACTTTTTATTTTCATATAAAATAAAATATAATTAATTCATCAACGACACAGAATGATTTTATAATTATACTTATTTCATCAATTAAAAAATGGTTAGATATGCATATCTCGATTTATCTTTTATAATGATTTTTGTAATTGATCATGTGTTATACTAGAAATTTCTCAAAAAGTATTCTAAACACTTCTGCGGTTTCAAACTAAAAATTTGCTATTACTATTAAGTCTGCAGCTTTTAATGAGCATGTGAAAAGCGTCTTCGAAGTTTACTCATATATGCATTGCTTGCTTTATAATTTGTACTCACGTCTTAGTCAGTGATGACTGATAATTGAGGGGCTCACAACCATAGTAGACCAAGTCCATTTTGAAAAAAAATCAGATAGTCCATTTAGAAAATGCATAAAACCTGTTTTACCCACTCCTACAGTGAACCAAATCTGTTTCACATACTTTCTCATCATCTGTTTACAGACATGGTTTACTGTGGGAGTGCTAAAACAGATTTTATGCACCTTCTAAATGGACTATCTCATTTTTTTTCAAAATGCACTTGGTCTACTATGGTTGTGCGCCCCTCAATTGTAAACAGCGAAGTTCATGGCAATAAGTAAAAAGTAGTGTCTCATTTCAACCGATACAGCTCAAATCAAAGGGTAATGTTGAAATTTTGGAAGGAGGAAACGAGATTTTTGGAATACAGAAAGTTTCAGTCCGGCCAAATTTTCGGCAGCATTTTCGCCGAAAACGAAACAGAAACCGAATTTTCGGTCGATCTTTAAGTTTTAAGTAATAAATGCAATTTTGAGGGGGGGGGGAAGGGGGGAAATACTGGTTTTTGGTATAAAATTGGGAAAAAGTTAATTTTTCTAACTCTAATTATAGACACTTAACCTTTAACTGATGTCACAGAAATTGTCACATAACTAGTGTGAAGTGGTCTGTGAGACCGCTCCATCAAATGATGAATAAAAGCCGAGATTAACTCATAAGATGTTGTTTTTGTACTAAACTTCTTGTACAGGAGTGTTATATTTAAAATTCACTTATTCAAATGTCTCTGGTGTTAGTACTAAAGTTCAAAACGAAACAAAATTTCCGTAGTATTTGTAGATAAACCGAAATTTGCAAGTTAAACTATGAAAACTGAAAAAAGCACCGGTCTGTGAGACCGGTAACATCAGTTAAATGTTAACCTTCAAATGATGTTACCGGTCTCTCAGACCACGGCTTTTTTCAATTTTTGTTAGTTATGGACAATTTCTGTGACATCAGTTAAAGGTTAATCTCAGTAACGAAAACCTAATAAAACCTTTTTATCAACCATTTTAAATTGTTTCAACTGGAGCTTATTATAAAAGTTACAGTGTGCGGTCGAACGTTATGGTCGTTCAAACACACACAAACGAATTTATAAATATTTTCCAATAGTAATCAAAGGATAGAATTGTATGGCGGGCTGTATATTTGTGTATATAAATGATTCTTGTAATGAAGACACGCAGATTCTAGGTGGAAGAAAGAAAATGCCTGTTGATGTCCATGTTTATAGAAGCTATTTTTTTTATTATTATTTTCAATATTTGCTGCATAATCGCAATATATTATTTTTTCAAAACTTAGATAAGAAGATTTTTATATTTTCACGAGAAAAAGAAAAATTATTTGTCAAAACTATCAGTTTAATGTGTTATGCACACAAACATACATAAAACAGCGAACTCTTCAATTCGTGTATCAGGGGATACCATATATTTTTCCAGTTGTCCAAAATTCGAATTTACAAGAACACGTATTTTAAATGAAAAACATTCACATCTCATACAGATATGTAGAGATCGACCGAAAATTTGGTTTCGTTTTCTGACCAAAATAAGAGTTTCGTCGAAAATACTCTCGAAAATTTGGTCGGACCGAAACTACCTGTATTCAAACATCTCGTTTCCTCTTTCGGAAATTTTCAACATTACTCATTGACTTGAGCTGTATTGGGTCAAATGAGACACTCTATGAACTTCACTGTTTATAATTATCAGTCATGACTGACTCAAGACGTGATTGCAAATTATAAAGCAAGCAATGCATATATGACTAAAATTTGAAGAAGCTTTTCACATGCTTATTAAAAGTTGCAGACTTAACAGTAATAGAAAATTTTTAGTTTGAAACCGCAGAAGTGTTTCGAATACTCTTTGAAAAAGTGCTAGTGTAACAGATGACCATTTACAAAAATCGTTTAAAAGATAAATCGAGGTATGTATACCTAAAGTATTTTTTTATTTGATGAAATTCGTATAATTAGAAAGTTATTACGTATCGCTGATGAATTAATTACATTTTATTTCATATGAAAATAAAAAGTTTTGGTCAGAAAGCCAACTTCGGCCACAAGTATAATTGATTAATAATTATGTATGTTTAATAAACACGTATAATTAATTAATAATTATGTATATTTATATATGTATTAATTATTATTTTTTTTTAATTTGGACATTTTCGTTTTTAGACGAAAACAGGAAGATAAAACCGAAATTCAGTTTCGGTTTCGGTCGATCCTTACAGATAGGATCTTGTACAAAATAAGACAAGAAATAGTCACATCATTTTCAGAGATATTTTTTGCATGCGAAATGTTCCAGATCAATTTAAATTAACAGTAGCTCGCTTTAGAAATACATTGTCGGTTTCATCAGAGGAAATATAATAGCATTTTTATTTTTTCTTTCTTTGTTTTCTTCCTCTTTTTGTGAGTTGGATAAATCATCATAAAAAGGAAATGGTCTTCTAATAGACGCGCCAGATATAGTTAAGTTTGGGATGTGCAGGTGGGAGTGGTATAAAAATAAAACATATGAAAGGATATTCACAACATGATGACCTTAATTTTGAAAAAAAAAAATAAATAAATAAATAACTTATCAAATTAGGAAGCAGGGATAGAAATCGTTATTCTACTGGGATAATAAATTTAGGAAATGGTAATTCGTATTAATGGTTTTTTAACCCTTTATATCCCAACTCCGATTTGAGAAATAATTTTCATAAATATGGGAAATACCGCTTTATGCATACAAAAAGTTTGGAATAAAAATAATGTAAAATGATTTATTGACCCAAACGTGAATAAAATCAAATACAGTCGAACTCGGTTACGAGGAGAAAGGGAATTATAAAAGTCCTGGTATTACCCGTTATTCGTAACACTCGTGAAAATAACAAATATCTTAAAAACAAATACATAATTAAACTAATTGCGACTGTTAATTGCTCTAATCTCAATGCTCATATTATAAAGTTAACATAAAATATTCAGTTTTACCTTTGTGAGCGTCATTTTCTTTAACTATTTGAGGTCTAAGCCATTTCAACCGCATATCGCTCTCTGGGTATTTGATACTTTTCATGATTTTTTAAAAAATACTTGGAAGATTTGTATTTTAATAGTTTTTCTAGTTATAAACTTCACACTGTTCTTATTCATAATCAAGGAACTATTTAAATGTGCTAAAATTTAGTATTTAATGATAAATTATTGAAAAAAAGCATGTTTTATATTTTTTAAAAATGTTCCGCATAAGAAAACATAACTTTTTAACATAAAATTTTACATAGACTAGAATAAAATCTTACCCTAATGTTGTACAAATATCTGAAAACAGGTTTTATTTGTATATAAACATTATTTAGTGAAATTTGCTTTTGTGTGGTACATTTAAAAACACAAGAGCAACACCACAAGGTTCACAATAAGTTCGAATTAAGCTCTGATTCTAAATATTTTCATATGCTTACTTCTGTTTAGTGCTGCCACCATTTTTTTTCTTCAAATAAAAGGTTCGTAGATAATATATGAAAAGACTGCGAAAGTATATAATTAGTATTTTTATAGCTCACAGAGTTATAAGTTGGCCCTGAGACACTCTTGGGCTTAGTTCGCTTCAACGAAAACGGACACCCGAGTGACATTCGTGCTTAGACCCTTAAAGTCTTAAACGGGTTTCTTACTTAGAGAAAATCACTGTACTGAAGTCAAAGTCTATAAAAAACTAGTAATTCGGAAGGACATGAACGCTGTACAGTAATGCTAACCACTTCCTTTTCCCGCGAGAAAACTCAGTTAACATTGCATTGGTCACTGCAGTTTTCCAGCTATTAATTTCCCATATCCTTTACATTTTAACAGTGCAACAAGAGACATGAAAAGGCTGGATAATATAGCCCAAAGTTTGGATTTAAAGAAAGAAACAAATAAAGGTTTTATTCTGTGCTCCTTACTTTCCATAGCTCATTTGTAAATCTTACAAAGAGATGTTATTTGAAACGTCCTTTTCGCCACCTTCTTTTTTTCCTTCTTTAAAGACCCGGTAGCATTCTTTTGCATTTTCTTGAGTGGGTGAGGAAGGAGGGTGTCCTTGAAGCCTAAAATTATGTCTGGTAAAACTTACAAATTACTACATTTTTACAGATAGTTGCAATGTAAAAATACTTTCGCTAAGAGAGAAAAGTGTTCGATAAGAAAGGTATTTATTTCCTAATTCTACCCTGCATTTCACCGAAAATAACATTCAAATGAACAGATTTTTCGCTCATAGCAGCCGTGATCCTGCTTTTGTAGTTCGTAAAAAGAGTGAAAATCTTAATACAGTTGAAATCATGAGCCATTCCCAACTTACTAATTGTTCGTTTTAACCTTGTCCTCGTTTTAGCCATGCTCATATTAAACGAGTTTGACTGTACTCAGGGCCTGATTAATGCACGGGCCTCGGCCCTGGGCCCACCAATTTCAGGGGTCCACAAATTATGCGGTTGATTTTTTTTTATTATTATTTTACCTCGATTATATGTTCTTGGAATTTGCGTTTTCCTGCATGTAAATTTTCTCACAATTTAAGATTTTCCACTGTTTGCATTTTATATTTTGGTTCCTGACGTAAAAACAAAGTTTTACTGTAATAAAAATCCTCCATATTTAATTTTTCTGTAAAAGTCCTTTTCAATTTGGGAGTATCTATAATTTTCAAAGCTTGCCGTATCCAGAAAATCAAATTTGGGGAAAATGCCAAAAAACTGCATACTGTGTCTATTGGTTTTAATATAAACGAGGATTTTACAATGTCAGAATTATAGTTTAAAATGATTACTAGACTGTTAGGAAAAACACAATGTTTATGATTTTGGATAAGGCGAGTTTTGAAAAAGACGTCCTCATTTATTCTGCAACATAAACTGTGGATCATAGATGTTTGTGAATTATACAAATGCTTATTTGAGAAAGTTGACGGTAATTCATTTTCTTGATTATTCTTGTAAGTTAATATATTTTTTTTTTTGTAAACTTAAAACTTTTACCCAAACAACTTTGTCAACTCATCAAATAAACCTACTTTTTTTCTGAAAGTGTCGCCGGGAATGGGGAGGTAGGGAGGCCCATCTTTTCAACAGGCCCTGGGCCCAACTTCAGCTTGATCGGGCTCTGACTGTACTTCCTATAAAAAAAAATATGAATATTTTGAAGTAAGAGAAACTTTCTATATAGAATTATCTATCGCCCACTCTGGAGACTCACCATACAATTTCAGTGAGATAAGAAAAAAAACGCCTGGGGGAGGGGAAATCTTCCAGTACCATATTTTTCTTCAACTTAGCAAATGTTAAAAGACTTTCCACACCGTGAATTTTATATGAACGTATGTAATCACTCAGCAGTGTTTTAACGGCCGTGTCTCAAATTGAAGCCTTACGGGTACGATCTCGACACACTAACGATTCGACATTTAATTTGCACACAACTACGTGATCTAGATAATTTTGGACACCGTCACAATTTTTAACGCTAAAACGCTAATTCTCTGCCAGTCTGCCACTTAATGCCATGGTAACTCACGTGAAGTCTTCGTTACAATATAGCAGTTTGAAATTCTAGGGTGATTGGCATTTTGGAACAAGACAAGAGATTGTCATGCTGTAACACTCGCTCTTATGAGCCTTGAATGTGACTGAGGATATGTATATAAATACCAAGATCTCGACCGAGTTCGTTGGTCAGCTTCATACACCATATTGTTTCGAAATGCTGCTAACTAAAAATTTCAAATTAAAAAAAGATGTGCACAAAATTTAGAAATTCAAAAACCTTGGAAACTTATTGTTTTTCTGAACCAAGGAAAATTATTTGTGGAATGGTGAGTAACTACGAAGTCACATTGAAATTTCATAAATGTATCTTCTATACCAGAAAAGTTTTTTGCAATTTTTTACAATGTTACACCCCATTTATAGGATTTAATGTTTGTCGCCGAAAAAAATAGTAACCAAAAACGTTTAACACCGCTATTTCCAAACAATAATCTTTGTTGTAGATTTCAATGGCAAATGTTGTAGAAGTCTATCTGGAGTATTTTTATATGAAAATAATGGTGTTAAAATATTTTGGTACAATTCTTCTCGTGACGAACGTTCAACCCTACCCATTCACATACAAAATAATATAAATATCTCTAATCTTATACTCTATCTGTCCATTTTTATTGCCGGAAATCTCCGAAATTTAATAAAATTCAAAGTATAATAACGTAGTGAGTTTTGGTCGTAGAAGAATGGAATTTTTATCGTTGTACTTGTCAGAGCGTAAAGATATTTTTAAATATAACTTATAGTACTCAAGCATCGGATAAAAATTTGAAAAAGTGTAACTTTTTGAAAACTACAGGACTATTTCATCAACATAATCTTATTTTGAGCATTCTTGCAATTCAAATTGCTTACGTAACTTCATTGGGAAAAAAAAATTAAAGCATGCTTCAATAATTTTGGGAAACCCTGTTTTTGTTTTACTTTTTTTAAAATTAAAATTTCACAATCTACTATTTATAAATAAAAACTGACTTCCTACTACGCCTCCGACATTATCCTTTACATCAGTGGCACACAGTATACAAGGATACTCAACAAAAATATAAATCAAAGGCTAATATCGATATCTTGTCCTTACTGTATAATTAACGTAATGACTTCATAAAAAACTTAAAAGTGCTAATTGTAAGCTTTTTCTTTGATAAGCAATATGACTGTTGGAGTTGCTGATAAGTTTTGTGAAATACATCAGAATGCAAAGGAGTGATTTGATGCATCACCCTGATTTTTTTTTCTTGACTGATTGAGATAAACATCTGACTAATTTTTAAATCCTTATTAATGAACTTCATTGTTTAGAAGTAGAAAGTGATAGTTAAATGACGTTATAGATATCTATCACAATACCTGTTTAAACACAATAACGGCGTGATTTTTTCCTAGATAATATAAATATCTTTCTCTTTCAAAATGTTTTGGTGTTGAGAACAATTATCAAAAACACTTTATCAAGATTACTGTAACGAAAAATAATTTTTAATGTATTCATTCGACCTTTATATCAAAAAAATATATATTTGATAATAATACATATATTTGCTAATAATACTGCAGATATTAATAATTTTAACGGTACAAATTTATCGAATGAAAAATATTTTGTTTCTGTATGTATCCAGTTTTTGCTCTGAACTGTTGAAGAAAGTTTGAAGCAATAAACATTAAGTTATACGAGAATTCACTTAAAAAAAAAGTTTTATTTATACCTCATTTCCAGTTAAGCATCTTAAAATGAAAAAAAAAAAAAAAAAAAAAAAAAAAAGATAGAAAGAAACTCAAGGTTTTATAAAACTTAAGGAATTCCAAAATATCATAGAATATGTTTATTTCGATACTGTAAAAAAATTGTAGCAAACTGTCCAGTCATTCAACCGCTTTAGATAGATTTCGTAAGAAATAATACATATTACATTCTCCCCTATATTGGAACTTCTGAAATTTTTTTGCAGATCTACGCCGATCATCCCTAGGACCCAAAACCATCACTAGTGTAATACTTTATCTATCTATCTATCTATTTAGCTATATATATATATATATATCACTTTTTTATGGACACGATAACTTCCATAATTCTGCACAAATCTCTTCCAAACTGAAACATAAAATCAAGGGGCAGAAAATCTCGGTCGAGTTCGCTAATGAGCAAAATCGGACAAAGGGGGTGGAATAGGGAGGGGTTTTGGGAAAACCGAAAAATCCCCATAACTTCTTAATTATAATACATAACAAATCAGTCTAAAGTTATTATTACTGCTAGGAAAAGGGCCAAAAATTTATGTATCACAGATTTTTGATAAAATTATAAAAAATGGGTCAAGTGGCAAAAAAAAAAAAAAAAAAAAAAAAAAAAAAAAGGGGGGTTTAGGGAGAAAAAAATTTATAACTTTGTCAATTCTCAAGATATCACATTCACTTAAACTTATTATAAATCTTCTTATTACTATCTATAATTTTATATTGATAAGTTTTTGATAGAACCAACTCTTACTGAAAAAAAATAAAATAAAACGAAAAAAAGGGGAGGGGGGGTTGATTGAAGAAGAAAAAAAATCATAGCTTCATCAATTCACACGGTATCAAATCTGCTTAAATTTATTATAAATATTTTTAATATTATCAACAACTTTTACGTTGACAAGTTTTTGATAGGACCAACTCTTACAGCAAAAAACAAATTAAACGAAAATAGGGGTTGAAGAAAAAAATATCGTATTAATATGATTCTGATAAAACCAGCTCTCACAGAAAAATGAAATTAAAAACTCGGCAAAAGTGGCCAGATAAAATTGTTAAACTGGGTTTATGTCTGACATGTTAGAATTAAAAAAAAAAAAAATATGCATACCGTATAGATTTTCGATGACAGTAGAACATTTTAATATTTTTGGATTTAATTATAAAATAATAAATTGTTTTTAAGATGTTTTTCTGTTAGCCGAGTGCAAGTGATAAGTCGCCAAACATTCTTCACGGTTAGAACTGTATATGAATAGCAACAGCAACAGAGATAATTATGCATCAACCGCACTCGCTAATACATGCCAACTGCCTATGAAACTGCAACAATGAAATAGTTTTAACACTAAAAGTGTATAAAATAAACTATAAATGAAAAATAAAGAATGTAATGCATATTTAAAAAAAAACGCTTTTACCATATACATATAAGTTTAGTAACGTAGAGTGAAATATGTGAGGAAAATATAAGGTTTTTAAGATGGTCACGTTGACAGACACGTTTGAGCAACCCATAAATAGTCACCACCTAGTATATTAGTTATACTGGAAGGCATGAGCCAGGTTGATTACCCCTGTGTTAAATTATCCACATTAATCTCTGAAGCTGTGTTCCATTCAATCATTCATCAAAAGTTTTTGAAATCTTATCTTAAAATTTTCTTCGTACGTCTGTATTCTTGAAGTGACAGTAGTAATTTTTTTCTCAATCACAAGTGTTTTTAACAGACTTATTATACAACAAATGACAATTAAATGAATGTAAGATGATTCTTTTGCTGGAGCGCAATTGCATAATCAGCACAACAAGATACCGTTATTGATATGTTCTTTGTCCATTATTAAAATCATCAATTATGAATCAGTACTGCTGTCAGTTTTTGACGTTTCCAGGAATTTTATTACCAGCTAAATATTTTCAGAAAGGATTCTTTTTCTTAAATCTGCTCTCAAATCTAATTTTCTTTGAACAAAACCACGTTTTTGAATGAAATTCTGCCATATTCATTCATACATACCCAAAATTTCAGTTATTTTTATGTTATATTCATATCCTAGTTTTCATGCTTCCAAAATAAGTTTGAAAATTCAAATCTGAAAATGTGTTTCTAGAAATACATTATTTTCATAAATTAGTTAAAATAACATTTAAAAAAAAAAAGCTTAGTTATTCTGATTCAGTATTTTTGTAATTTTTATGCATATGTGCTTAAAAGTTAACCCCTTGACATCGAGAGAGCTTTTTTCAAGTACGACGTATATATCAGCTTTTAGTGTAAATGTGTATTTCCATATTCCACATGTACGTACGCGCTGTAAGTTTGGCAGTCGTCTACGATAAAATGAGTACGTCCTGGATGTCAAGGGGTTAATTTACTATTGTGATATAAAGTAGAGGCTTGCATTTAGGCTTCAAAACGAAACAATTCTGCTTCGAAGTGTCTTTCAATAGACGAGCCATATCTTAATTGTATTTTAGTAAAACGAAAAATCCTAAGCTGATTTAAAATCTATA
The DNA here is from genome assembly GCA_963932465.1 of Maratus speciosus. NCBI lineage: Eukaryota > Metazoa > Arthropoda > Arachnida > Araneae > Salticidae > Maratus > Maratus speciosus. The sequence continues at coordinate 142,462,303 of OZ010787.1, read as the reverse complement.
ATTAAAATAAATGCAGCAAATTTACATAAACAGGGGAAAAAAATTTAATATTGCACATAATTCAAATGTTTACAAATGATTGCTTTGGAATGCCAAGATTTTAACTGTTTCGACCACTCTTTTCAGAAAAATGAGATGAAAGCTTAGAGGTTAAAACAGACTACGTTTTTGCTAAACGGTACTTTTCATGGGGCGAAGCGCTCCTTTTCATGTAGTCAGTTTTCAGAAGCTTGTCTAGTAGACAGCGGAGGAGATTCCTGCCATGTTTATCTCCGTCTGTTTCTTTCGTTGAGACTCTGCCTTTCTTTTGTTGCTGACTACAGAACCGTTGAAAAAGAAAGGCCAGAGGAATGATTTACGAGATTTCGTCCGGAATCCAACACAAAAGCATCTTTATTTCTCTACATTTCGGACTGAACCAGCTAGACATCCTGTAGGAGTGCCGGTCTTCGGCAATCTATCCAACGTGTGCCTGCCCGTGTGAGAGGCAGTGTTCCAAACAAATCTAGTGTTGGTGCCCCCAATCGCATGGCATTGTGGATCCGGACTTCGTCCACATATCCAACATATCCAGCCATTTGTTTAATCTTTGTGATTCTTTGGTTTTGTATTTTTAAGCGAAAATCTTATTAAAATGAGTAAAAAGAACGCAAAATTAAAAAATCCATTCGATTTGAGCCCGTCTGCCCTTGCGATAATTAGGCCCTGAATTACCAGCCTTAATCATTAGTTATTTCTCAAACAATGAATATTCTCAAATATTAAATCTGGAATATCATATTCCTATTCAAAGAAACAATATTGAAGTAAGAAATATTACAAAACAGAAAATAAGCAAAATATTCTGAAAAAGAAACAAATTACTTACCCAAAACTGAAATGCAATTATGTAAATCTGTAAATTAAAACATTAATAATGATAATTTTTCTTAAAAATATGAGGGGAAATTGAAACTAACAATTCGAATAGCATTCTAACGGGGAATGGGAACAGCTGCTCTTTATAATTTAATACATTTAAAAATATATTCTTACTGAATTGTCTTTGCTAAAAAAAATATGATTAGATTCATTTATTATTATTATTATTATTATTATTATATTATGGTATACACACTTCAGATTTAAAACAAATCAAGAAAATTGGTTTCTCTCCTTCTAAGTTTCGCTGTTTTGGCAAGAAATATAATTTGCAGGCGAATTTTAAAATTACCTTACCGTGTGTAACTGAATGGATAGGAGGCAATTATATAAAAAAACTTAAAAAAATTATTGAAATCATACCTTATAAATCGCACATACGTTATAATGTATTTCCGAGGTTCGAACCCGAACCATTCAATCGATGCCATAGGAAAGTTTTTTTTTTGTTGTTGTTGCTGCAAACTATAAGAGCTACATAATTGATTCACGAGCTCATCCAAGATTTTCCAATAAGGTTCGATTTGGTTCAGTATTTTGGACGTTATCGTGATGACAAGTTCTGCATATTTTCTATCGTGTGTTCCTGTAAAAAAAATATTACAGTTACATGCTTGATCATGAACCAATCCAAGACACTTGAAAAATCAGTGCATTAGGTGAATTAAATTAGAATGTTATTGTAATGAAAATATTTGGAAGTTTTTTTGCTTCTGGTTGTCCCTGTAAATGAACTATAAGAGTTACTTGTTTAACGATTTATATAGATATATAAACGAAGTGATTGCAATAGGTTGATTTCTAAAAAAAAATAATTAAAAAAAAACATGTCTGTCTGGGCTCAGTCGGAAAAATAAGTTGATTTATTTTGTTGCAAAGTGGTCTCACTTCTTCTAAGATTCTAAGTTCGGTATTTTTGCGAGAAAGGTAATTTACAGGCCATTTTAAATTAGGCTTACCAAATTTAATTAAATGAATATAAGTCAATTATATCAAAAATGTTTAAAAGTTGTTTAAATCATAGTTTGAAAATCGACGGAAGCTATAATATAACCATTCAATGAATGAAATCGAAAATTTTGTGTGTCAACATAAATGAACTATAGCAGTAACATACATGATTAACAAATTCATCCAAGATGCTTGCAATGCATTGTTCGAGTTAGGTATTAGTATTTCGGACGTTATCGTGATGACTAGTTTTGGCCGTTTTGCTTTTGCGTGTCGCTTTAAATAAAATATAAGAGCTACGTGATTAACTAATTTACTCAACATAATTGCAAGATCAATAAACTGTCCCAATTATATTTTCACTGGTTCAATATTTCGGACATATCGTGATAACAAATTTTGCATTTTTTTTTTACTTTTGTATGTACCTGTAAACAAACTATAACAACTACTACTCGTTAAAAATTGTCCCGTTTCGATGAGAGCTTAAGAATTTATTGAAAGTGTAAGTCGAATAAGACTTTCAATCGTGTGAAAAAAATGGAATGCATGATGCAGCTCAGGTACTATGCACCTGGCTTTAAGAAATTTTCAAGCGTATTTAAACAAAAAAAAATATTAATGATAAAGATGAATTTGTTTATGCTATGAAAATTTTGCCATAATCATTTGAAACAGATATTGTCAAAATTTACGGATCCGTGAGAGGCTTTCGCACTGAAAATTTTAGATTATTTGATGACAGATTTTTTGATTAATTTTTAATAAAATAATGTATGTAACGAAATGTGCATGTATGTCAAAAGCAGTTTAAAAACCTTTTGAATAACACCTCAATCATTTTTTTTCGTGAACTCTAATTCTAGACAAGACTATAGAATCAAGAAGTCAAGACTAGACAAGACATTTTTTTTTTCACTATTCGACGGTGCAAAAATCGCAAATGTGTGATGTTTAGAAGTTTAAAAAACTAACGTAAAAGCGAAATTGAATCGTCTGCTATTGCCAACATCAAAATGACGTCAGCTTGGACACGTTTGTTCTTTATAATTATATAGATATATAGTATTCTTTTACTATCACGGGAATAGTCGCATCAAATAATCTAAAATTAACACATAACACTTCTTGGCAGTCGGGTAATAAAATACGTGTGTACCCTGGCTATGCGCGACTATTCCCGTGATAGTAAAAGAATACTATATATCTATATAATTATAAAGAACAAACGTGTCCAAGCTGACGTCATTTTGATGTTGGCAATAGCAGACGATTCAATTTCGCTTTTACGTTAGTTTTTTAAACTTCTAAACATCACACATTTGCGATTTTTGCACCGTCGAATAGTGAAAAAAAAAAATGTACTTTCAAATGCACTTTGTTTAAAGAATGTATTGCAATTTGTTTGAAAACTGTCTCGAAGTGTACTCATTTTTTATGGTTTTTAAATAATTTTCAAGCATGGATTATTTTTTTAAAATGTATCTGTATAGTATGAGCAGACGATTATGAAAGATAAATCAGTTTCCTCTTAAATTAAAATGAATAGTTCAGCATTTGTTTCCGGCTGATGTTCCCTAACGAAGTTAAAACTTCAACAATAAAATAAAATAATATATTATAAATAAAACAGAAATTTAACAGATAGTTAATAGAACTACGCACTTAAACAACTGAAATGATCAGAATTTAAAAGGTCTGCTGTAAGTAACGAAATCTTTGATAAATGCATTTCAATACATTGTTTGCTTGCATGCTTTTAATACATTTCAAAACTTTATTTGGATGCAAAATTGATACTTTTACAGTTTAATTTAGACTATTTACAATAAATCATACATTAAATTACAGGTAAACTAAACTAGTTTTTCTTACAAAGGTTCAATATGTGCACCATTATACGGCACACATCCAACCTAAAGTCCAATTCTTTCCACACTTCGGTTAACAAGTCCGGAGTAATGGAAGCAACAGCCTCTTCAATTCTGTGTCTCAACTCTGGAAAATCATTAGGTAGCAGTGGAACGTAGACACGATCTTTAAACGAAAGGCACCTTGAACTGAAATTACAGATTCACTCTTAGCAAATAACAGAACACAAAAAGCTTTACGCTCAGGAGTCGCCATTTTGCGTATGTGGCACTGCAAGCGAGTAAATAACAAAGCAGTACTCGGGCGTGCGCTTATCTAAAACTGTTTCAGTCACTCTTAATTTTTACCTTGAAACAATACTCTACAACGCTTACAGTTGATACTATTAAAATTTATAACTGGGACATTCTTTTGTGGACACCCTGTATATAATATAAAAAAACGGGTTTTCTTTATATTCTGTAACCAGGGGGTCCGGGTTGAATCCCGTATTTAATATAATGATCAAGGTAATACATTTAAGCAGAAAGTTATTCTAATTACATAAATCAGCTAATAAGTCGTTTATCCGTGAACCAATGAAATAAATAGGTCTATTTTATAAACATTCTTTTCCTGAATCAACAATTTTTATTTATAGAGCACAATTAAAAATAAGTGATTATTTGCTATTTTAAGCAGGCAAAAATTAAGCTATTTTCACGAATGTAGCGGCTGTTTTCTGTGAAAAATAATTGCCTGGCGTTATTATTCATTTAAGCTGATGAAATAAGTAGAAGTAAACTACTACTCACTTAAGACATGAATTTTAGTGCCCTCAAAAAATCATCAAAGTCTTGTTAATGGTTTCGAATAAGTTTTAAGCTATAATTCTCAATTCTGTATCCCAAATTTCAGTTTATAGCAGTGTGATGAACCTGTGGCACCGCGTGTCAGATGTGCACTTTCAGAAATTCTGCGGGTACATAAAATATATATAGCTAATACTAGCAGACCCGCCTGGCGTTGCCCGGGATTTGTAAATAATAACCTTAAACAAAACTTAAGTTTGTATGATTTTTTATCTTTGGAATTTCTTTTAAATGAACCTAATTTCGAAGGCCCCATTGCCTTCCGCAGCGTCTAGTGTGTTCTCATCAAACTCCTTTCCGAACGAACCTGTAATATAGATTCCCACTACCATTTACCGGAAGTGCCCGCACTTGCCGGAGACAATCGAAAAACAATTTGAGTGAGCCAGACCTCGTAGGAATCAAGCCCACAGATTAATAATGAAAAAAAAAATGCACCAATTAATGTTATAAAATGTTGGTAACTAAAGTCTAAGATAAAATTTTATAATACAGAAAGTAGTTGAATTGTAATCTAAGTTGAAGGAAGCAGATCTCCTTGAAATTGGGCCCTTAAACCCGAGGAAATAACTCGCCACCAACGGGTGGAAAATCCCTCCTCACCTTGTAAATTTCATGAATTACTATTAGCATTAACACGATATTTAATAAACGGGTGAAATCCCTTATCTAAAGTTACCTTTAAAGTAACACGATTTTCAATTTACGGCTGTAGTGAGTAGACGTAAGTTGATGCTGAAAAAGGAGATTAATTTTCGAAAAAGGTGGTAGCTGAGGTATAAAGAAAGACCGAAAAATTTTTTTAGGGGTTTTAAAGTAGCTGGAAGACGCTAAAATTATGTTAAAGGAAATTGCAATAGAATAGGATAGTTTTTAAAGAAGCTGCAACAAAGGCCCCAAGAAGACGATTAATATTCAAAATTGGTGGTAGCTGAAGTCTGCAAATTTTTTTCGTCGTTCATGTAGTAGCTGGAGAACTTAAGAAGTTTTTAGAAAAAAAAAAGTTTGTGAATGGGACCATTTTTAAGGGAGCTATAACAGCGGGCCCAAAAGAGTCCAACTCATAGTTGAGAGCAGGGCCCTAACATGAAAAAATGTTTAAATGTTTTCGTACTTAGCGTTTTAGACTTTCAATTAGTCAAAAGTAATCATAGGGTATGAAATAATCATTAGAATAATATTTTAAAGAAATGCGCAAAAACGGGGTAAATGCTTAAGAAGGGGCCCTACAGCCCGAATAAAAATATGAGGGTGTTGGACTAGGGGGAAGAATCCAAGACTCAATTTTAAAACTATGCAATGAGAAGGTGAGAAAATTAGGGTCTAAAAATGCATAGAAACTGGAAAATAACTAAATGGGAAAATGGTTCCAAGAATGAAGATCGGATTAAGAAGGGCAATTTATTAATAATTTATGGTGCAAAAGCATCAAGGGGGCCTTGTACCGACCCCAAAGGGGGGGGGGGTTAAGTGGCATGTAGTTTGGTATAAATACACTTTTTAGTAGTAGTAAATGTAATCTGAGGGCGCTAGAACTATGGTAAAGAAAATTGCAAGGAATTCGGATAATTTTTAAAGATGCACCAAGAGTCCCAAGACGATTTATATTCAACTTTGGTGGTAGTTGAAGTTTGAAATATTTTTTTGTCGTTCATGTAATTGCTGGAGAACCTAAGAAGTTGTTAGAAGAAAAAAGCTAGTGAATCGGACTATTTTTAACGGAGCTATAATAGGGGTGCCAAAAGGAGCCAACTGATAGTTGAGAAAAGGGTCCTAACATGAAAATATGCTACAACGTTTCAGTACTTAGCGTTTTAGATCTTCGATTAGTCAAGATTAAGCATAGGGTATGAATTAATCATTAGAATATAATTTAAAAGAAATGTGCAAAAAATTGGTGAAATATTTAAAAAAGGGCCATAGGGCCCCCAATAAAAATATGTGAGTGTTAGTCTAAGGAGAACAGTTCAAGACTCAACTTTAAAATTACGCACTGAGAAGGTGAGAAAATTAAGGTGTGAAAAACGCATGGCACAGAAAAAATTTAAGTGGCATTGGACCGGGCCCTGTGGGACCCTAGACGGGCCCATGGTCTTAAGTGGAATGTAGAAACGGGATAATAACTAAATGGAGAAAATATCCCAAAAATGAAGATCGGATAAAAACGGAGCAATTTATTAACAATTTAGTGCACTAAAACTTCAAGGGACCCTGTACCGGGTCCCTTGCAAGGGTGCCAGAGTCTTAACTGAGATGTAGAAATGGGGCAGAAACTGAAAGGAGAATTCACCCCCAAAACGACGAAGATCGGAAAGAAAAAAGGCATGTTATTAACAATTTAGTGCACTAAAACTTCAAGGGGGATTTGTACCGGGCCCCTTGCAAGGGTGCCAGGGTCTTAACTAAAATCTAGAAATGGGGCAGAAACTGAAAGGAGGATTCACCCCAAAAACGACGAAGATCGGATAGAAAAGAGAAGGTTTGTTTTTAACAATTTAGTGCACTAAAACTTCAAGGGGCCCTGTACCGGGTCCCTTGCAAGGGTGCTATAACGGCTTTACCGTTATATATTCATTATTCCTCCTCTCCCCTCAAAAAATCAACTTTTAACCTTACTGGTTTATTATAAATTGTCATTATTCTCCCCCCCCCCCCCTTCAAATAAAATATTTAGTTTAAATTTGACATTTTATAGTTAATTTCATATGTCTTTATTCCTTCTCTTCCCTCCCCCCTCTCACTACTGTAAGTTTCGCTTTTACTTTTTAAAGTTCTTTTTAAATGCAGACATCATTTATCTCGGTTCCTTTTCTCTCTTTCAAGTTCACACGATGGAAAAAGATCTTAACCGCAGCTATTTTCCATTGAAATAAAGTAAATGAATAAAATACAAGTGAATGTCTGTTTCGCTTCGCAGCCGACGATACGTAATGCATATTTTCCCAGCCTCTGGGCTTGCATTAGTATTCAATTCTCACCCTTGTACTTTGTCGGATACAAACCATATGCCCATTGCTGACTAATTTTCAGCTGTCGTTATATCTGTAACGTGCATATAAAATCACGTGTTCCTATTTCTTTAAGCCTCCCTGCTTACCGCTGGAATGTTATTTAGTGTAACCCTAAAGGGCCCGCCATGGCATAGTTTTTAACTCAATGTAAAACTCCATGATTGTTTTGTCTATCCAATTTGTTTTACGCCAAACATCATACATATGGTTGACTAATGTTCGCCAATCTGTAAGTGTTGGTAACAAAATCTCACACACTCTTGCTCCTGACGTCGAGCCATGTAAACCAAAATCAAGCCCCGCTGTGGGGCGTCTGCCCATTCGGCAGTTATCGAAACTTTCTCCGTATCCCTATACTGTTCACGGTTCTACATTAAAAGGTATTTCATAATAAAGATGCAAGTCCTCTAAACTTTTGTGTTGGAGTTTTTTTCTTCTTACTCATATTGTGAACCTGGGTATACGAATCACCGCCACATAAATTTGGCGCCGTTGCCCAATTTTTTTCTCCAACAGTAATAAAAAAAAAAATAAATTATACGGGGAGAAGTTTCATTCCGTTTCACTCTTCTATCAGCGACGCGAAAGACCTATGACAGACTTTTTTTTCCCACGGGAGTTCCGGCTGCCTCTTCCGACTCTGTTTTTGTTCGCCGATGTCAACTTCAGGGGATTTTTCTTGCCTACTCTCGCCACCCCAATGGATTTGGAGAGTGCCTCTTTCTTCCGGACTTTACACTGGCCTAACGAGAAGCAAGCCTGTGCCGTTCGGGCCATCGAACTCCTGCCGCATCTCCTTCGGATGTGACTTTCGAGGCCTTTGATGACCATCCCCTGATCTAATTCCTTTCCCTCATCCAAAATGTAGCTCTACTCTTCCATTCCGTGTGACCGCTTAGTGTAAAATTGTGTTTCCGATCAAGGCCTGTTCTGTTTGTGAAATAATATTTTGTACGATCATCCCTCAAAAGGAATTATCTGAGCCACCAGCACTCGTAAAAAAAAATTGCGTTGTGGTGTGTGTACACTATGACGCAAAAGTTTAGACAATGAAGAAATTCTTACATACTTTGAAAAATATTTATTCAATTTTTAAATCACTGCTTGAAATTAATGTGCTGTACATATAAACAATATTTATAACAAAGAAAAGTGGAATTGTGCATATTGCAATAAATTAAATGGTATCAAAAATAAACTGCTGTCTCAAAAGTTTAGACACAAATTAAATAAAATCGAAATAAACAATTTTTAAAACCTGGTTGCGCATCCATGCTTATGTATTACGTCATATACACGAGATTGCATGGAAGAAACTAAATCTTGCATAGTTTGTGGATCGATATCGTACCATGCATTCTCAATAGATGTCTTAAGTTCCTTTTCAGAAGAGTATTGTCTAGCGTTGCTATAAACTTTGCGACACATGATGCTCCAAAGGTTTTCTATAGGGTTAAGATCTGGGCTACATGCTGGCCAGTCGAGAACTCTTATATTATAGGAATTAAACCAAGATTTTGAATGTTTTGCAGTGTGAATTGAAGCATTGTCTTGCTGAAATTCCCACTGAGGACCCCCTAGAAGCTCAGCAAATGGCAGTAGGTTTTCTTCTAATGTCTGTGTATAATGCTGTGAAGTTTGACGACCACTGGTGAAGGTCAGAGATACTTGTCCATTATAGCAAAAGGCTGCCCAAACCATCACCGAGCCCCCTCCTTGTCTGCGACTAAAAAATCGTCGAGGTTCCTTCCGCAAGTCATGCCAATACGATAAACAACCATCTGGACCATCCAGATTCCACTTTTTTTCATCGCTAAATATGACTGACTGCCATTTCTCTCCATATGACATATGCTTTCGAGCCCACATAAGTCTTTGTAACTTATGATATGGTTTCAGAGCTGGTTTCTTCTGCATTTTGCTATAAACGATTGTTCCTTTTTCCAAAATTCGTCTACGAATCGTATCCTTTGATACAGTGAGTCCCGATGAGCTTTGAACTCCACGTACGCTCATTTGTTGAGTACTCGCTAGTCTTTGTATCAGGCGATCCTCTCGTACATTTGTCACACGTGGCCTCCCAGACCGACATTTTGCTTTATATTCGGAACCACTCGATAAAACTCGATAAATAGATTTTTTTGACCTATTAATAATAGCAGAAATTTCAGAAACGCTCTTCCCTTCACCTTTCAACTGCCAAATCCTTGAAACCTCATTCACTTGAATTTCTTTAGCTCTCGGCATGTCGACTATGAAGCGCAATCGTTTGCAGAACTTAAGTACTCCAAATTTGTGACATCATCGATTCTAAATTTGCATATGCCAGCGAATATTCAAAGAAATTTAGAATAGTGTCTAAACTTTTGCGACAAGCACATTTGAATTTTTATGAAAAAAATTAGTATTATAGCAAATAAAACGACTGTCTTTTGTACATAGCATTTTAAATCAGTTTTTGAATATATTTACAGGTTTTTGTAATTCTGACGTCATAATTCTACATTTTAAAGCTGAATGACGTCATTGTCTAAACTTTTGCGTCATAGTGTATATTTAAAAATTAACACCCCAGTGCTCTTCTATGCCTTGGGGTCGCCGATTCACCCGTTTCCAGTGTTTGTGAAAGGCGTCGGTGTGTTCATCTGCTCCACCAGTGTTGTTTTTTTTACGCTGTGTTCAACTTCAAAGATGCAAGACCATTGTTTGTGAAAATCGTTTCATTAAAAAAAAAAAAGGCTGTGCAGTGATAACATAAATTACAAAAATAATCCTACCCCACAAGTTCATCTCTGTGTGTGTTATTCAGTCATAAAAAAAAGAAAAAAAAATTTTCTGCATTAGAAATGAGATTTGTGAAGCAATCATCAAACGATATTTGTGCCAGCAAACTTTAAAGTGACGTACCCAAACAAATATTTTTTTCTTCCCAGTGTTCACTCGGTTTGTGTTTTATATGCTACAGTGCACCGATCGTATTCTTTTAAAAAAATATTATCCTGTGAACTAGTGCTATTTAAAGTAAATCACAACAAATCTGCATCTACATCATTACTGATGAGATTACTTTCAAAAATATGTCTTCAAAAAATGTCTTCAAAAATTTATTAGGTGCTCTTGCAAAAAACATGCAATAGCAATTAGTCATAACAGAATAATCAAAGTATGAAAACAGAACGTTAATTATATCTACTGGAGAACAAACAATCTTCTTGAAACACCATCAAAAATTTGTAAATGCGCTAGGCCTTTCGAAAGATCTGAGTCTTTCTTCGTCAGGCGCAAAAAAGACGTCCTTCTACTATGAAAGCAGAGGCAAGACGACTCAGATCTTTCGAAAGGCCTAGCGCATTTACAAATTTTTGATGGTGTTTCAAGAAGATTGTTTGTTCTTAGTCTTGCCTCTGCTTTCATAGTAGAAGGACGTCTTTTTTGCGCCTGACGAAGAAAGACTCAGATCTTTCGAAAGGCCTAGCGCATTTACAAATTTTTGATGGTGTTTCAAGAAGATTGTTTGTTCTTAGTCATTCACACCAGTTTTAACTTATTTTCTTTTATATCTACTGGTTTTCAAAATTTGCCCGTTTCAGTTTGTTACTGAAATCATTTTAATTAAAAAAAAAAAAGAAGGCGTTGTTTTTTTCATTTCGCTCTGTTTTCATGCTTAAAATGAATGCCCTCTACAAAAAAGTGACATACCTACTTGATCGAATTCAATGAAAACACTTGTGTCACAATACTTTTCTACAAAAAAAGAAACACAGTTTGCATGTAAGTATGAACAGGGAATGTTTTTATATTAAATTATTTACTGTAAATTGTTTTAGTTTTTTTTATTTTCTTTCTTTTCAATTTCAGTGAATTACCAGTTTCTTTTCATGTTATTTTTGTTCCCTATTCATACTTACACTTTCATAACAATTGCAGTGCCATAAATTTATTTTGTGTTGTCAGCTTGAACGGAGAAATTACTTCTAAGCAAATTTTAAAATATAATTATTAATAGTCATAGCATTTTAGTTTCGTTTTTCTCCTTTCGGGCTGTTTTTGGTTACAAAAAAAATAATAAGTGCATTTTGTAGTTGAAATGAAAATTTTATAGTACTTTTATTAATATTTCATTTATTATAATTTTGTGTTTAAATTATGACAGTATTCTCATTTTTTTCCATGAAATTGCATATGCATGCTATGTTTTGCTCTTTTTTTTTCTTAGGGTATTTTTCTTTATGCATTTAAAAATCGAGAATTTAACCCTTTAATCCCACTGGCATATTTTGAAGGTATACTTATTTTACCGATAGGCAACAAAAAAATTCTCTGCTCCAAGTTTTGCAGTATTTGATATTTTTATATAAATATGTGCATATTTCGTTCACAACGTTTGCACATTTTCACTTGTGTGTGATATTTGCACACTTATTCTCAGAATGTGTTGCTCGACTCTGACCTTGTTTTTTTTTTTGTATTTTAAACCAGAATTACAATTTAGTTTTTTTTTTTAATTTTATTGAATTTTGGACACTTTAATCCAACTGGAGGTAGACAGAAATTTGACTTACAGAAATCTTGTGGTTGATACACTCATATTTTTACACCCCCCCCCCCTTCATATTTCCTTTTGTGTATAATTTATTTATGCAACTTATTGAGTTTTATTTTATGTGCATGCATTTCATTTCTGATAACTAGAATTTTTGCATACTTACACCTTTTTGAAATACTCGTATTATTTATTTTGCATTATTTGTGTTGCTCTCTCTCTCAAAAAAAAAAAAAAAAAAATCCTCCTCTTTTTTCCATTTTGGCTGTTCAAAAAAAAGTAAACAACAGAAATTAAATAAACACCAGATAAGAAAAAGGGTTTTGGAGATAACAGACACTTCCCCAGTTTATTTTTACAATATGGCAGCAAATGATGAAAATTCTGTTAGTGATTTAAATCACCCCGTTTTTGTATCTCCATGGGTAGATTGTTTCGAGGAGATATTATTAAGATATTCGGATTCCATTAATATGGAAGCCACTTCTATTCAAAATTCACTTAAGACCGAAAATGCTGCATCTTTGTCTGAAAATATTATGGATTTCCTTCAGATCATTAAATTCAATTTTCATGTGCTTAAACTAAACTTTAATGTTCTAAAAGATGATTTTTCCAAATTAAAACAGGATAAAGATAATTTATTTCTTGTAAATCAGAAACTCGTAGAGAGATTACATGAAATCACAGCCCAACAGAAATGTAAGGCGAAGCGTACTAAATGTAGTAAGACTATGGGTGATCAGGTGGTAGATGTCAACAACAAACTCCCTCCATCTGCCCTAGATAAGTCTACACAAACTGTCCCCTCTTATATGTGTAAACAAGAAAAGTTACCACAACTGAAAAAGGATAAAAAAGACACATATCTTAGCCCCAACCTGCACACTCAAGGTAAGCACAATGAAAAATTTACAGATATTAGCGATTCCTCTCTAAAGTCCTTATCCCCTGCTAAACTTAATGTACCTAAGCCTATTCGTGTCATTATTTGTAACCTTCCTGAAAATTTAAGTATTCCTGATATCTTGTATGGTATTTCAGATTTAATCCATATACCTGAACCTGATTTACACTTTGTTAAAAAGTACAAACTCCTACATATCAAGTCCATTTAATTGGATCTTTGAGCTTGCACCACAGGATGCTAGGCAATTATTAATGCATAGAGAAATTATGATACAATCAAAACCGTACCCTGTTAAACCATATATAAATGTCAGACGTTGTTTTAAGTGTCAAGTATACAATGATCATCTTGCAATTTCGTGTTATAATGACATTAGATGCTCTGTGTGTGCCTTGCCACACATTGACCCTCAGTGTAGAAATCCTCCAAAATGCATTAATATCATTAGAAATAATGAAAGCAAAACACTAACTTTGACATTTTCCACAATGCCTATGCACCTTACTGTCAAACATTAAAAAAATTCATCAAGCAAATGCGAGAAAAAGTATACAACTGCAATACATTCCCATGTAGCTTCCTTTGTAGTAAACAACAACAAAAAAAAAACAATGTAACATACATTTTACATTTTTCGTTTTTATTTAACACACATTACTGTGAAGGAGTTACTATCAACAGCATTCCTTTTAAAGTTTTTCATTTTCTTATACATTTACATACATATGTCAGTTTTCGACAGTATTATTCATACTGATTTGAAGTTTGATGTTAGCTTAATTTTTTTCAAGATTTTTTTTTTAAACACAAGTGTACAGTGAGTTGCTTTTTCATTTGATTGTTTAGCCGGCAAATAGTTAAATGAATGTTGAATTGGAACAAAAGTGAAATCGTTTCTGATACGCGTTGTCAGACTATATGTTTTTCACTTTTTGGAAGATTTTGCTGAAAGAGTACACATTCATTCAACTTTAAACATTCATCATTACACTAGTTTCATTTTTAGATTTGTTTTTTTTTTAGAAATTTGGATATAATTTCACTTGTTAATCTCAGTAAGTTTATTTAGTTACATTTTATCACACAAGTTGCATTTCCTGGTTACATTTTATCCTTTTCACTTTTCTTAAGCACAGTTTTTTTTTTTGTTGTTGGTTTGTTTTAACTTTAGACGAAGCATTTTTGTACTTGTGATAAACTGCTCTTGGTTCCATATGTACACAATGAGTTTGTGTTCATAGTTCATACAACTGAGTTCATAGTGTATTGAGTTCATAGTTTACACAACTGAGTTCATAGTTCATTGAGTTCATAGAAAAAAAAACCACTTTACACGAGTTCATAGCATTGCCAATTCTTTGTGTACTTCAGGGACCAATTGCACTATCCTTTTCTTTCGTGACTGTAGTTTGTTCATAGATTTTTTTTCCTTACACATATTATTTCATAGTTTGTTTTCTTTCTTGTGATTTGTTTTGCAGATTAGTTCATACCAATTTTTCTTTTGGTAGACACTTTAGTTCATTGCAATATTATTTTTTTTGTTAAACACATGAGTTCATAGTAAGTTCCATTTTTCTACACACATTTGAGTTCATCGTATTACTTTTACACTTTAAGTCAGTGAATACTTGCTCACTTTAGTGCATTGCAATAATTTACACTTTGTTCATAGAGATACTTTGATTGCTGTGTTCACAAACATACATCTAAGTCGTTGAAATTTTCCCTTTTTTTCACTGACACACACTGTTTTAGTTCATTGTGAGATACTTTTTCCTTGCTGCGTTCATTGAAATACACATTTTTAGGTAGCTTTCATTACAAAAAGCTACCTATTGCAGCCGTTCGGAGGAAAGCGATTTCAAAAAATTTTGGTATATTTTCATCGATCATGACCCCCAGACCCCGAAACCACCCTCCGTTCAAAAGTTGATATATATATATATATATATATCCATATATATATATATATATCTGATCTTTGTCATACTGTAACTCTCGTATTTATGAACCGATTTGGATGAAACTCGGTGTGTACATAGTAGACACCAATGTCTCGACCGAGTTCGTTGGCCAGCTTCATCCGCCATCTTGTTTCAAAATGGCGGCCATTTAAATTTTTTTTTTAAATTAAAATTTGAAATGTGATACCAAATAATTGAAAATTGAAAAATATTATTTTCTTATGTGTTTGACGTTGATACAAAGATTCCGGAGCAGTTTTTGTTTTGTGTATATCTTAAAAAAGGGCTGAGTTATAGCATTTTGAATTTCTATTGTGGCTGTCATTTTGAAACGACCTGATATTTGTCACGCGATAACAGGCGTATTTATGAACCGATTTATATGAAACTCGGTGTGTACATAATACATACTAATGTCTCGAGCGAGTTTGTTGGCCAGCTTCATCCGCCATCTTGTTTCAAAATGGCGGCCATTTACATTTAAAAAAAATTTAAAATTTGAAATGTGATACCAAAAAATTGAAGATTGAAAAATATTTTTTTCTTATGTGTTTGACCTTGCTACAAAGATTTCGGAGCAGTTTTTGTTTCGTCTATATCTTATAAAATGGCGGAATGCACTTTGAATTTCTAGCGTGGCTGACATTTTGAAACGTCCTGATTTTTGTCACCCGATAACAGTCCTATTCATGAACCGATATGGATGTACCTTGGTGTGTACAAAGAACATACCAATGTCTCGACCGAGTTCGTTGGCCAACTTCATCTGCCATCTTGTTTCAAAATGGCGGCCATTTAAAAAAATTTTTAAAATTAAAAATTTAAAATGAGGTATCAAAAAATTGAAAAAGATTTTTTAATTATGTGTTTGACCTTAATATAAAGATTCCGGAGCAGTTTTTGTTTCATCTATATCTAGGAAAATGGCTGAGTTATAGCATTTTTAATTTCTATTGTGGCTGACATTTTGAAACGACCTGCTTTTTGTCACGCGATAACAGGCGTATTTATGAACCGATTTGGATGTAACTTGGTGTGTACATAGTGCATACCAATATCTCGACCGAGTTCGTAGGCAACCTTCATTAGCCATTTTGATTCAAAAGGGAACATTTAAAAAAAAATTATTTAAAATTTAAAATGAGGTATGAAAAAATTGGAAAATGAAAAAGGTTTTTTCTTTATGTGTTTGACCTTAATACAAAGATTTCAGGGCAGTTTTTTTTTCGTCTACATCTTTAAAAAAGTTTGAGTTATAGCACTTTGAAATTTCTAGCATGGCTGACATTTTGAAACGATCTGATAGTTGTCACGCGATAACACACGTATTTATTAACCTATTTGGATGTAAGAAGGCATTTGGATAGTATATAGCAATGTCTCGACTAAGTTCACTGGCCAGCTTCATCCGCCATCTTGAATCAAAATGGCGGCCATTAAATTAAAAAAAATTATATTTAAAGTGAAGTGCAAAAAATTTAGAAATCGAAAAAGGTTTCTTTCTTAAGTATTTGACTTTGATATAAGGATTCCGGAGCATTCTTTGTTTTGTCTTTATCTTAAAAAATGGCTCAGATACAGTAGTTTGAATTTCATTATGTGGGTGACATTTTGAAAAATCTGATTTTTGCCTACGACAGCACTCATATATATCAACCGATTCCGATGTGAGAGAGCGTGTGCACAGGAATTACTAAGGTCTCGACCAAGTTCACTGGTTAGCCTCATCCACCATGTTCTCTTAAAATGGCAGGCACTTCACATATCGCCGAATTTGGAAACCAAATATAACTTTAAATAAAATCAGCTTGGATAAAGCTGACTAATTTCGCGAAATTCTCATTCATAAGGATTTAGTATTGATAAAAATTAGTATTGAATCTTCTATAATCGGTTTCCACTAAATTGAGCTTCGTGTGTTTGAATAACATCAGCTAGCTTTTTAAAAATAAGGAATTTGAAAGCTACCTCTTCCTCCCGGCACTGGCCGGAAGGACTTTTTTCTTTGGTTCATAGAGATACACTTACAATTTAGTTCATTGATATTACAATTTAGTTCATTGATATTTTGTTTGGTAAAAGAAACACACATTATACACAATTGAAAACATTTTGTTTCTAGGTTTCAACTTTACACATTAGGACATTTCCTTTTTATTTCTCATTATACCAGGAACTACTTTTGACTTCACATAATATTCACAATTTAAACATTTATTAATATGTTAAGTTTTAACAGATTCTTAATTTTTCCTTTATTATTATTTTTATTTTATGCCATGACATTACATGTCACCATCACTTTGTTTCACAACAAAGAATGCCCAGTCTACAGGATGCTACCCCTTCACACGCATTTTCTTTAAATTTCAAACTTATGATTTTTTTTTTATTCTTTTCATCACATTTGTTTTGGTTTTCTACAGCTACATAATTACACGTTTTCTTTTAAATTTGGAGATTAAATAAAATCTCTGGTTAAGCTTCACTTAGACAATAAACACGTCTAAGATATTATGTCGTTCTTGTAATAACATAACTTCACATTAACAAAAAAGTTTTTTTTTTCGTTTGTAGCATTAGTAACCTAGTGCAGTTACACTAAATGTTTAAAACATTATCTAAGATTATACATTACACATACAGTTCATATCCTGCTCGATACATTGTAAGGAATACAAAGTTAGAATGTATTTAAAAAAGAAAAACAATTGCAGTTGTTATACTTACCCGATCATGTCACCAGTCTCTCCACACTTCCGGATTGACCTCTTACCTTTGATATGTGGGATATTTATCTCAGTTTTTTTTATTATTTTTTAATTTATCCCCTCTGAAGTTTTGTTCCCGTTCAAAATTTTGCCCTAAGGGTCCAAACTTCATTGCGTAGAGAGACAAAACCCTCGAATTGTTGTTTCAATTCAATAAACATAACCTTTTTTATATGATACATCGACGCATGCTCCTTTGAAGATCAATGTGATCTTTGGGGAGCAGGGACCTATGTGCCACTTGATGTATGGGTCTCACAACTCCCTCCCCCCTAGGGCTGATGTTCTAAACTGACGCCATCACACTTGTTACTTAACAAGAATAAGGGCTACACCCATTCATAGGCATGCTATATGCATCCCGTTCTTTTGTAGTCCTGTGCGGTGTGCACGAAAACCAATTTTCTACCTATTTTTTTTATTTTTATATTAATTCATTTAACTTTTATTTACAGACATACATATGTCTTTTATTTTCTATTTAATTTTAAAGTAGTATCTGTGTCTTTTGTTGCTTGCATTTATATTATATTATTTTTTTTTGAGAAGATATTATAACAAGTTATTAAAAGAAAATTACTTCTCTTATTTTGGTCATAAAAAATGCTGGTACCAGCCTCTTAATCAAATACTAAAAAGCTATTTAAAAAGGATCCTGTTAAATACAAAAATATTACTTGCTATTTCTTGGTGACAGTTAGGACTAATGAATTCCAAGAAAAGAATTTAAAAAAATGGCGCCATTTATCATGACCTGAAAGTACTGCTTTATGCAAACATATTTAAAGAATTGCAAGCAAACAGTTAATTTATATATATATGGAGACTTATCATTGTATTATGTTATATCTGTTTTAAATACCTATATGTATGGGGTAGACAAAATAATCGTCAATTTAAAAAAAAACTGTTCTACAAGTTTCACAGTTTTTTTTTCTGGAGGTAATGGGTGATATATATAACGGCTTTACCGTTATATATTCATTATTCCTCCTCTCCCCTCAAAAAATCAACTTTTAACTTTACTGGTTTATTATAAATTGTCATTATTCTCCCCCCCCCCCTCCTTCAAATAAAATATTTAGTTTAAATTTGACATTTTATAGTTAATTTCATATGTCTTTATTCATTCTCTTCCCCCCCTCTCACTACTGTAAGTTTTGCTTTTACTTTTTAAAGTTCTTTTTAAATGCAGACATCATTTATCTCGGTTCCTTTTCTCACTTTCAAGTTCACACGATAGAAAAAGATCTTAACAGCAGCTGTTTTCCATTGAAATAAAGTAAAAGAATAAAATACAAGTGAATCTCTGTTTCGCTTCGCAGCCGACGATACGTAATGCATATTTTCCCAGCCTCTGGGCTTGCATTAGTATTCAATTCTCACCCTTGTACTTTGTCGGATACAAACCATATGCCCATTGCTGACTAATTTTCAGCTGTTGTTATATCTGTAACGTGCATATAAAATCACGTGTTCCTATTTCTTTAAGCCTCCCTGCTTACCGCTGGAATGTTATTTAGTGTAACCCTAAAGGGCCCGCCATGGCATAGTTTTTAACTCAATGTAAAACTCCATGATTGTTTTGTCTATCCAATTTGTTTTACGCCAAACATCATACATATGGTTGACTAATGTTCGCCAATCTGTAAGTGTTGGTAACAAAATCTCACACACTCTTGCTCTTGACGTCGAGCCCTGTAAACCAAAATCAAGCCCCGCTGTGGGGCGTCTGCCCATTCGGCAGTTATCGAAACTTTCCCCGTATCCCTATACTGTTCACGGTTCTACATTAAAAGGTATTTCATAATAAAGATGGAAGTCCTCTAAACTTTTGTGTTGGAGTTTTTTTCTTCTTACTCATATTGTGAACCTGGGTATACGAATCACCGCCACAGGTGCCAGGGTCTTAACTGAAATGTAGAAATGGGGCAGAAACTGAAAGGAGAATTCACCCGAAAACGATGACGATCGGATAGAAAAGAGGCATGTTATTAACAATTTAGTGCACTAAAACTTCAAGGGGCCCTGTATTGGGCCCCTTGCAGGGGTGCCAGTGTCTTAACTGAAATGTAGAAATGGGGTAGAAACTGAAAGGAGAATTCACCCCAAAAAAGACGAAGATCGGATAGAAAAGAGGCATGTTATTAACAATTTACTGCACTAAAACTTCAAGGGGCCCGGTACCGCCCCCTTGCAAGGGTGCCAGGGTCTTAACTGAACTGTAGAAAAGGGGCAGAAAGTGAAAGTAGAATTCACCCCAAAAAAGACTAAGATCGGTTAGAAAAGAGGCATGTTATTAACAATTTAGTGCACTAAAACTTCAAGAGGCCCTGTACCGGGCCCCTTGCAAGGGTGCGAGGGTATTAACTGAAACGTACATATGGGGTAGAAACTGAAAGGAGAATTCACAACAAAAACGAAGAAGATCGGATAGAAAAAAGGCATGTTATTAACAATTTAGTGCATAAAAACTTAAAGGGGCCCAGGGGCCCCGGCCCTTAAAAAATTAAAAACTGAGCCTCAGGTGCATCAGGACCTGTCTTGGGCTAATCACATCTAAATTTGCAGACTTCTACGTGCACTAGTTTTCGCTAGCCATCGCACACACGCAGACACACACGCACGCACGCACACACACACACACACACAGAGCGATTTGTTCTTTTATTGGTATATATAGCAAAAGTTATTGGATTATTTTAAAATTTTAATAATGATTTTATATGATAAAATTTCTAACTCTCTTCAAGTTTAACCCCTTCAGTTCCGAAGCTAAAATAATAATACAAATGCTTATTCATTGGTTTTTTCCAAGCAGAATGACAAGGTAAATGACAGAAAAAATATCTTTTCTGAAATTTATCGTTTAGGCGCTTAGTAATTTAGGTTAAAAAATATGGATATAAAACTACAAACCCCCTTAAAAACATCAATTTAATAATCATTAACCTAAATTAACGCAATCACAAATTTAAGAGCTTTAAACAAGTAAATAATCTACAAATCCCCACAATTTTTTATTGAAAAAGATACTTATGTTAAATACTAGAATAATAAATGATGTTAAATAATCTTAAATAACGTTAAATACTTATGAAAATTTTTCACTTTCTGGGTCATACTGTCTTTTGGGCAATTTTAGGCATTTTACAAATTCAGATGAAAATAACATTTATTTTATGTGGGAATCAGCTTAGATGTTACTATTTATTCGCTTGCTTTGAACGCAAAAAACATTCAGCTATTAAGAAGTGATGTGAAAATGTAAAAAAATTGGAAATTTTAGTTTTTATAAGTAAAAAAACAGAGGTCTCCGTAAGGGGACCCAGGGACCGAAGAGGTTAAAAATCTGGACACTTTGGAGTTTTACCATGCACAGACTTATGGTTGAACAAAAAGTAGCAGTATTATTCATAAAGTCATACAACTTTTTAAATGTTTTTTTCACATATTAATAAGATTTAAGCACAGAATATTTTCCAATCAGTCAATCAAAGAACGTTTAAATAACTTTGGGATTGGCCGAATGCGAACATTTCTAGCATTTCTCGTATCAGGTGTTATAAATTCTACTTTTTTACATATCTTTATATGATCAGTTGTGAATTAGCTCCTGTAGAAAAAATTAACCATGAGTGTGAAAAAATTCAAATTTGAAACCTTGGTTGGTTATTTTGCCGCTAAAATGGTATATGATAAATGGACAGTGGCTAAAAGCTTGTAAAAACCAAGCAAATCTCGCAAAAATTGTAAAAAATGGAGGAATTATAAAAAACAAAGAAAAATCATACATCAAGCATACATTATGAAACACTTTCCAACACTTCAAGAAATCTTTAACGAAACTTCGCCGTTTAATAAGATAAAATATATATATATAAGTAAACATTTTAGTTAAAGCATATTTGAAAACCAGATTTCAGCAATAATTGCCCATAGCCGGAAAAGCAGTCCAATTGTTTTGTGCAACCCTCTATCATGGAAGACGGTAGTATTCCGAGTGACGCAGCCTTAAGCCTAAAATCGTATCGTATCGTTAAAATCGTATTGTATTGTATCATAGAATTCGTAGATCATAGAATTCGTAGATGGCGGAACTCATATATACAGCTAACTCGACATCAAAGAAAACGCGAAAAGCCGCCTTTTAATAACTCAGCAGATATAGGTCTTATTGTTCTAAATTTTCTAGAACAGTCTTATATCTGCAGTCTAATCGTATACTGAAATTTTTACATTTCTACGTGCAGTATATTTTGAGATCTAAATAGCCATTTTTAAAGTGAAAACGTTGGTATGATATCGAGGAAGTTCCTAATTTGAAAATCTCGAAAACGGTTCTAACGATTATTTTTAAATTGATACATAATATAAATGTGATTAAGGCGAGGTGAATAACACTTTTCTTTTTTCTGGGAAAACTCTCGTTCGTTAAATAATTCGATTTTTTTTCTCTCGAAAATGACACGGGCGATTTTTTAAAAATCAAATAAATATGTTTCAGATGAACCAAATAACAATTTACTTGTTTCCAGCAAGACTCTTGTTCGTTTTATAATGTGCATGAAAAATCGGACTATATTTCTTCGCCATTCTATGGAAATTTCACCGAAAATGCACGACACTGTATTCATACACATGCTTTCTTTTTAACCACATTTGGGGAGAAAAATTTTGTCTTCCCACTGGCTGAGTGGTTAAGGGCCATCGTCTACTGATCTTAAGATAGGCAGTTCGATACTCTCTAGTACGTGTTTTCACATGTGAATGTGTTTTTTTTTAAAGTCTGTTAGTTGACCATTATTCTCAGTTCCTTTGTAATTTTTTAATTGCTATTAAGTTAAATAAAATTACAATTATAATGACGCCAATTTGATGATGATTATTTCTTGGCAATTTTTTAACGATAAAACTATTACCATAAATTTTATAAATATATTTAATTTCAATCACTTTACAAAAAATATACATTAATAATTATTATTTGAATATAAATCACACGATCAGAAACGTAAAAATATAATTCATTTCAGCTCTTCTTTTTATAATATCATTTTTTATTATTATGACGGTCAATCAATATATAATCACTGACATCCATAATATTATTATTATTATAATTATTATTTTCCTTGCATAAAAACTATTGTGATGTAATAATTCTTTTATAATAAATAATTTAGTTGAAATGTTTTATCTATAAATATCAATGAAGTTTGATAACCCCGAGACAATTGTTTTTATTTAACTTTGCAATATTTACAGTTTACATAATAAGCATATCAGAATTCTGGTGTCGCCATCTTTTGACGCAATTGCGTACTACATTTTGTCTCTTATTCGAAAAAAAAAAAAAAACTAACGCTCTTCGCCGCTTTGAAAGAATCTCTTGTGACTAGAGGTCTATTTCGCAAATATTAAGAAATTACTGCATACAAAAATATTAAAATGGGTAGTATTATAGAGAAATGTTTGATAAAAACGTTGAAGTAGACAGTTTTTAAATCGAAGAATTATTCTAAGAGATATTTAATGTTAAATCTGGATAAAATTGTCTCATTAAAAAAGTCTCATAGGAAAAAAAATATACATGGGAATTTAATCATTTTCATTCAATTTAATCATTCAATAGAAACTCGAAGTTTGCAGAGTGCATTTATTATTTTTAACTTGCCTAATTTTTTGACGGTTTATTTCAATTTTAAATTAAAATTTTCAGAATTTCCAGAGATATTTTTTTACATATTTTAGAAAAGGTTATTTTAAATTGTTGCCAATTGTTAAAACAGCGCAAAGAATAATATATCCTTTAAATTAAAAATTTATTCACACGTGACAATTATAAACAGAAAAAAATCCTTTTAAATTAGAATTAAATGATAACGTGTTAAAAGCAGGAAAATATTAAACATTACGTCATAAAAATTGTTTTTGCACATGCTTACTTAAAATGAAAGAAAATTAAAAATAATCAATTATTTTCAAATTAGAATTAAATGATTACGCATTAAAAGCAGGAAAACATTGAAAATTACGTCATAAAAATTATATTTACACGTGAATATTAAAAGAAAAAGAAAATTTTTAAATAATAAATTCATTGATATGTGTTAAAAGTCGTAAATGGAGGAAATTACGTCGTATTGGCCAAAGTGGCCAAATAATATTATTGCAAAACAGTTTAAATTAAAAAATATATTTATATGAGAGATTTATTTTAAATTTCGAGATGATATTTTTAACTATAGTTGCCAATTTTAAGGTAGCGCAAATAATAATATTCTCTTTCTAATAATAAAAATATTTTCAGTTGAATGTTACAAAGAGAAAGGAAAGTTTGGTGAAAATTATATCAGATTTAAAACGTTACATTTAAAATCTCTTATTTAAAATCATTTTCTTATAGCGTTGTTAAAAAATACCATAAAGCAAAGACTCTGTTGGCTTAGTTCCTTTTATATTTGGTAATTTTCAAATGTTTAACTAATCTTGTTTAATCAAGCACGGAAACAGCAACTAACATCAGCTGATTCGGTCTTGAAATCCCTCAGTAAAAGGGAAACCCGTTTACAGTAAGATCGCCATTGATTTTTTAATTATACAGAGCAGCCTCGATTATCCGAGCTAA
Source organism: Maratus speciosus (assembly GCA_963932465.1). Taxonomy (NCBI): domain Eukaryota; kingdom Metazoa; phylum Arthropoda; class Arachnida; order Araneae; family Salticidae; genus Maratus; species Maratus speciosus. The sequence goes on along the minus strand of OZ010787.1, from coordinate 142,437,875 downwards.
TTGGGACTGTTAGTAAATCGGAATCGGAAATCTCGGTTAATAGAAACTGTGTGTAAAAACTCGCCGTGCTTGCGAATTTAATATCTCTTTTAAAAAAATATATAGAACGTTTTTTAAATAATAAAAATAAATATATGTAAAGTTCTGCTTCACAGCTTAACAAATTTAAAAAGAAAATCAACTACCAGTAGTAAATTTTAAAATTCAAATTGAAAAAATTACGAAAGTTCACACAGCCACTGGAAACAAAGCATTGTTCGCTATTGACTTCTCAGGGTCCAATGTTTCTTTGGAGTTGAGTGCTTTTGGGGGCAGAAGGGCCTGTACAGCACGGACAGTGAGCTAAAGAGTGTGGTTATTTTTAAGGCTCATTCAAAAGGAAAAAAAATCAGACTTTGTTATCGGCTCGGTTAACAGAAACCTCGATTAATCGAAGCTCGGTTAATCCAGGTTCTACTATAATTCAATCTTCCGTAATCATTTTAAAGCAGATCAAATTAATGGACTTTAGCACAGTCACATAGCTGATAACTGCCATGCTTGTTGGCCACCTTTTTTTCAAAAAGTTTGCTTCACCTTATTCAATTAATGAGATATCTCCGATAAAATAAGTCACATTTTCCCGTTCTAAAATACTGGTATCCAAAAATCGTAGCATGTAACTGACGCTACAAGTACTCATGGAACTAGACTATTTTAAGTCTGATTTTTATTATAGACTATATAAAATTATTAAAAATATATATTATGATAGGAACTAGCGGACTTCGTCCGCTATTTACGTTACGGATATAAAAATCATGTTTTTTCTTTACGGAAAAAGAAATAAAAACCTATTTGACGATAGGTTTATAAAGACACATTTTGTATTTGTTATATTTCCGGGGATGAGGAGGGGGGGGGACTATTTTGATTAAATATCGCAATTAGTCCACATGGCAGATATAATTATGATAGACACTAGCGGGCTTCGCCCCTCTATGGCGCCTTATGGGTCCAGTTTCCATAACTCAGAAACTACCTTTCGGAAATCAATGCAACAGATTCTAAACGTTATAATTAACTTAATAATCACCCTATATAGCATTAAAGTAAATTTATGAGTACTGCATACTATTTTTTTTATCGTAATTTCTGAAGAGAAAAAATTATTTCGGTTCCATTCTTAGGTACTGGTCTGAAAATTTTTGAAAAAGGGGGGGAAGGAGGGGACATGAGACTGCTGTTTGTCAAACAACACAACGGGGTCTGGCTTATTCAACTTGGTTTTTGATGACTTCAATTGGAAGGTGGTTTGTTTAAAAGAGTGCGTTCTCTGCCCCATGAAAATTGGAACTATTGGTGCACCATCTATGTAAGGATTTAATAATTATAAATTAACCTTTTGGATTTATTAATTTAAGGATAAAGTGTTTTTAAAGGAATATCAAATGAAACCCTCTGTGCGATCTGCGATTATACTTACCCACTTGTTTTTATATACAAACTGCTATAAGGAAAATTGTAATAAAATAGTAAAAATTAAATCTGCATTAAATTCCATAAGTATCTTTTTTTTAATCATTTTATCACTAACCTCAAAAAAGTAATGATATCAATGCAAAAACCCTTGACGGGTTAAAAGTTTCTGACGCAGCACTTTATCTTATGCTCTAAGAATTTTAAATATGGAACTTGAAAATAATGATATCAAATTTTGAGTGAGGTTATGCTATTTCTTAAAAAATATATTTGTATTTATTTCATCATTTTATTTTTGTTTTATTTATAATCGCACGTGCAAAAGTTATGTTCAACATGAAAAGCTGCATAAAATTTTATTCGCTGTTGCTTTATCATTTACATCTCTCATAAATTCAAAATATGAGTTTTGAAAGATATGATATAAAATTTAAGTGACGCCTTGATGTGACTTTAAAAGGTTTGTTTTAAAATTCAATTTAAATTATTTTTGACTTGGTTAAAATATTTTTTTACATCTACACAATACTTTTAATTTTCCAATTCACTGTTAAATATATCACTTTCATTGAATCTATACTATGCATTGAAATGTATTTTTTTCAATAAATTGATTTATCTTTTGTATCACGCTATTCAGAATTGTGAGTAAGATTTATGTAAATAGTTTCTTTGCGTCATTGTGTCCAAACTACACGAAATGTATGAAAAAGGATAGTTTGACGCAAATAAACCATTTACATAAATCTTACTCACAATTTTGAATAGCGTGACACAAAAGATAAAACAATTTATTGAAATAAATACATTTCAATGCATAGTATAGATTCAATGAAAGTGATATATTTAACAGTGAATTGGAAAATTAAAAGTATTGTGTAGATGTAAAAAAATATTTTAACCAAGTCAAAAATAATTTAAATTGAATTTTAAAACAAACCTTTTAAAGTCACATCAAGGCGTCACTTAAATTTTATATCATATCTTTTAAAACTCATATTTTGAATTTATGAGAGATGTAAATGATAAAGCAACAGCGAATAAAATTTTATGCAGCTTTTCATGTTGAACATAACTTTTGCACATGCGATTATAAATAAAAGAAGAATAAAATGATGAAATAAATACAAATATATTTTTTAAGAAATAGCCTAACGTCACTCAAAATTTGATATCAGTATTTTTAAGTTCCATATTTAAAATTCTTAGACCATAAGATAAAGTGCTGCGTCAGAAACTTTTAACCCGTCAAGGGTTTTTGCATTGATTTAATCTACAAATTTGTATAGAAATTTTTACACTTGAATTCTTTTGTAGAACCCTGTATAGTACCAACAGATTTTTATATGCGCCACATATTAAGCTAAAATTTATTTCACGCTAAAAAAAATGATTAAAACTACTGAAATCACACTTCCAGACATTATTAATCCTAGGAGACCATGTATCCAGTTCTTTGCGTGGCCCTGCATATAAATTTATTTATGTTATACAAACATGTCTTAGTATACTAAATCTATTTCAACTTGAAAGTGTATAGATCGATTAAAAGCCACTGTTAAGGTATCTAACAACGTGCGAGCAACCTTTTTTTTTTTTTAAAGAAAGCTGTTTAATTATACTTTAAAGTTGTTAGGGTTCAGTACTTATAAAGTAAAAACGGAACCATTATAAGGACACTCCTCTGTCCGTCTGTCACAGCCATTTTACTGGCAAACTATGGAACGTGGCAATTTCAAAATGGGAAAAGTAGTAAGAACTTATTAACCCACATATTTACATATTATTATACATTCACAAATATATTTAATGAAATTGTAGTCGGGCTAATTAAGTTACTTGAAAAAAAAATTCTTTATATATCGTGTAGTGTATAGTTTGAAAGCTTTCGTAACGCTGAACTCAAAAATATATTTGGGTCAATCCATTTCAAGTGGTCCAGCACTGGTTGCTCGACCATTTTTAAAAAATCTGAAATTTTTTGTACAACAACCTTAACATGATGGAAGTTCAAAATGACTATTATTTTAATTTTATTATGTTTTGTTTGTGTATGGCGGCCATCTTTGTTTCATCGTCTGCAGCAATTTTCTCACATGAAGGGTTTACGAAATTGTAAATAATTCATCGTTTATTTCTCCAATTCAAGTGACGATTGTTGCAATTTGTACAGAATACATTGGACTAAAAATTTGGTAATAGAGTAGTTTCCGAAACTAACTGCTTATTGGTGAAATTTAAACATAAAGTTTCAGTTTTTTTTAAAAATTTGTCCGTTTACAAGACGAAATTTTTCTAGCAAGGAAAGCTGTCAACATGACATAATTTGTTTTACAAATAGGCCAAAAGTACTTGTACTCACACGCCAAGTTCCAGACCTGGGACTTCGTTTCTCTTCGCTAAAAAATTCCCAAATTTTTCAAAAATGTCAAAAATCGCACTTTTTAGGCTTAGATATCTCTGGTGGGGCACGAGATAAAAATCTGAAGTTCTGGTTTCTGAGAGTATTGTATAGTAGTGCTATGCACAAGAAATTTCAGGATGGATATTTGACTACAAGCTGAGATATGGCAAGGGCAACATGTCAAAAGAATACTGCCAAACTATTGTTTTGCTGTAGTCACAGTTAAGTATTTATCTCAGAGTGTCATATAAATTTATTTTTTTGATTATCTTTTAATAATAGTAACAGAAAATAAAGCCTTTTGCAAAGTTTAGCAATTAATTTAAAAAATAATTAAGCCTGAGGCCTACATTTTGTATGGTTTCAGTAATTTTTTTTTTTTTTTTGTAATTTTAGTAACCAAAAGTAACCTCAGCACTTTTATATAAAGAAAAAATATTTTTATACAAGACCTGAGACAAAAACAGAATAGGGAAAAAGAAAAGCTGTTAATGTTGGCATACTTGTTGAGACATGATCAAATGTGTCAAAACACATTCCTGCATGTTGGTTTAAAAACCACAATTTTAATGCTGCTTGCCAGTCCCTGAAACTTGTTCCTACCATGAGTATATTCCTGTAAATGAAACATCATACGATGTTATCATGCATCAGCCTCAAGTAAATTTTAGAAAGTAAAGATAGCCAAAGCCCTTTCAAAATTTATACTTCAGAAAATGACATTTTTGCAGAAGAAGTAAGCTAGGAATTATTAATGAACTGAGACTTGCACATAGTGATTTCAAAGTTTACTTCTATGAGCCAGCAGGGCCAAAATCTTCAATCAAGTTATCAAGAAATGACAAGACTTTGTTCCTACAAATAAAATTGTGAGAAAGATCAAAATTGTGGTTTTTAAACCAACAAGTAAGAATGTGCTTTGACGCTTTTGATCATGTCTCAACAAGTATGACAACATTAAAAGCTTTTCTCTTTCCCTGTTCTCTTTTTGTTTCAGGTCTTCTATAAAAATATTTTTTTTGTTTATGTAAAAGTGCTGAGGTTTCTTTTAGTTACTAAAATTACTTACAACAAAGTTACTGAAACCATACAAAATGTATGGACTTAGGGGCATAATTATTTTTTAATTAATTGTTAAGCTTCGCAAAGGGCTTTATTTTCTGTTACTATTAATTAAAGATAATCAAAAACATAAATTTAAGTGACACTCTGAGATAAATACTTAGCTGTGACTGCAACAAAACAATAGATTGGCAGTATTCTTTTGACATGTTGCCCTTGCCATATCTCATCTTGTAGTCAAATATCCATCTTGAAATTTCTTGTGCATAGCACTACCATACAATACTCTTAGAAACCAGAACTTCAGATTTTTATCTCGTGCCCCACCAGAGATATCAAAGCCTGAAAAGTGCGATTTTCGACATTTTTGAAAAATTTGGGATTTTTTTTAGCGAAGAGAAACGACGTCCCAGGTCTGGAACTTGGCGTGAGAGTACAAGTACTTTTGGCCTATTTGTAAAAAAAATTATGTCATGTTTACAGTTTTCCTTGCTAGAAAAATTTCCTTTTGTAAACGGACAAATTTTTGAAAGAAAACTGAAACTTTATGCTGAAATTTCACCAATAAGGATTTATTTCCGGAAACTACTCTATTACCATATTTTTAGCCCAATGTATTCTGTACAAATTGCTTCAATCCGCACTTGAATTGGATAAATAAACGATGAATTATTTACAATTCCGTAAACCCTTCTTCTGAAAAAATTGCTGCAGACGATGAAACAAAGATGGCCGCCATGCACAAACAAAAATTAATAAAATTAAAATAATAGTCATTTTAAACTTCCATCATGTTAGGGTTGTTGTACAAAAAATTTCAGATTTTTTAAAAATGGTCGAGCAACGAATTAATGATTTTCTGGACCACTTGAAACGGATTGACCCATTTCTTTTAATTTTAAGAATATTATTTTCAGAGATATCGTCGAAAATGTAGTGCAAAGATATGCCCCCCTCCCCCTTCTATTTCAGAATCTACTGAAACTGAAATTATGAAAAAATTAGAGGTAGTAGGCATTAATTTAAACCTTGCAGGAAAATTATAGCGATTACTCTAGGTTACATAGTTTTTGAGAAAAGCGCATTTTTCCATTACACACAAATTTTGATTTGCAAGTGTTCAGCAAAAGAATTGAGGAACGCTGGAGGTACATATCGTAGCAGAAGTATAAAAGCATTGTTGGTAATGATTTTCGAAAAAAATCGTCGGTAGTTAGCCGAGATATTAACCCTTAAAAACACAGACGGTTAGGCCATACATAATGACAAGGCGGCGTACTCTAAGTATCATCGGCTTTTAAAGCCTGGATAGCAACATTTAATGATATATTTGTGTAATGCAATGCCCAGTAGCAGTATAAAAGCAATAAGCGTCAAATTGTTAAAAACAGACTAATTGAATTAGAATGAATCACATAAATACTATGGGATTCTTGACTAGTTTGCTGTGAGTGGATCTCTCAATACGCCTGTCGTGTCTTTAAAACTTAATTCAAAACCTATCTGGAAAAACGCGGCATGAACCAAGACGGCTTTGCAGCTTTGCGACCTCCGCCCGAAGCACGCTTAGCACAATGCGAAGCTTGAACTTTGAACAAGAGTTTTCTTTTAGCAACACTCTAAAAAGAAAACATTATTATTACGCTGAATTTAGTTTTAAGAAAATCCAAATGAAGTTTAAACATGCACTACTTTTATTGTCAGTACCGAATTAAGTTCATCATATACGGATTAGGATAAAATAAAAAAAAATAGCAATGTTTGATATTATTTAGGCTTCATATCTCTTTGAAATTTTATGGTATACCCATTCATAATTTTTTAGTATATAAAGCTATACCCAACACTACGTTGTATAGTTTTTACAAAGTCTTATTATTCTTTTAGCAACGAATTTTTTAATAATACATTTAATAATTTATATATTTGTTGTACTGAACCCTCTGAGAACGAGTAATACTCGCACTTAACCGTTTATTTTTATTAAGAATGTGACTCGAATGTGAAACTTAGCTCAATATGCAAAACGCTCAGTAAGAAATTCTATCGCATCTATCCATTTTCTGTCATTTGTATGACAATGGAAAAGGCAATAAATTAAAATCTAAGAGATATTATAATTTTGTCATGAGTTATGGCATATCGCATCTGTTTACATGTCACTCTCTTCAAAATTCATAGTTGTCATTCTACGAAAACAGCTGTAAAAGAAAAATATTTATTCTGAAATTAAATGTTTAGTTCACTGCCTTTTACAACAGTGTCATTAACATGCAGTTTGAATATCATAGTGATATTTCAATTCCTTTTCCAGAAAATGTGTTTTGCGCATGGAATTTTCACTGAAATGTACATTTTCCATAAAACGTATTTAAAGTTTACATTTATATTTTACTAAAATTATTTACAGTTACGTGTATCTGAAGTTTGCTGCATTTATAAATCATGGCCTTTTGTTTATTTCTACAAGCTCATATTTTGTATTTTGTCAGTTATTGTATGAAGCGAAAGCAAAGAAAAAAGTCCTTCCGGCCAGTACCGGGAGGAAGAGGTAGCTTTCATATTCCTCATTTTTAAAAAGCTAGCTTATATTATTCAAACACACGAAGCTCAATTTAGTGGAAACCGATTATAGAAGATTCAATATTAATTTTTATCAATACTAAATCATTATGAATGATCATCATAATTTTCGCGAAATTAGTCAGCTTTATCCAAGCTGATTTTATTTAAAGTAACTTATATTTTGTCTCCAAAATCGGCGATATCTTGAAGTGCCTGCCCTTTTAAGACAACATGGTGGATGAGGCTAACCAGTGAACTTGGTCGAGACTTTAGTAATTCCTGTGCACATGCTCACTCATATCGGAATCGGTTGATATATACAAGTGTTGTCGCCAGGCGCGGATCCACGGGGGGGGGGGGGGCGATCGGGGCGATCGCCCCCCAAAAATAATATAAATCCACTGATTATCGCGAATTTCGAAAAATGATCGCTGAAAAAAAATCCATTTCGTCAATCATTCGCAGGTAAAAGGATCGCAAAAGGAACGCGAATTTCGTCAACGGATCGCGCAAAAAACCCCAATTTTGTCAAAGGATCGCGAAATAACGGGAATTTCGACAAAGGATCGCGAAAAAATGCGAAATTTCGTCAAAGAATCGCGAAAAAACGCGAAATTTTGTCAAAGAAGCGCGAAAAAATGCGAATTTCGTTAAAAAATCGCATCGCATATTTCGTCAAAGGAACACAAATTTCGTCAAAGGATCGTAGATAAAAACGCGAATTTCGTCAATAGATTGCAGAAAAAACGCAAATTTCACCAAAAAATTCAGGAAAAAACGCTAATTTCGCGAAAGAATCGCGCAAAAAACGCTAATTTCGTCAACAGACCTCTGAAAAAATACGAATTTCTTCAAAGAATCGCGAAAAAAATACGCGAATTTCGCCAATTAGAATCGGGAGGAGATTCCCTAAGCGCACATACACAGGAGTGGGGGGGGGGGGGTCGATCGGGGCAAAGAAGGGAAGAACAAATTTACCAAGTCGGTTTTTAAGAAATCAACACACCATAAGCATTTTAGCTTTTAACTGACTAGGATTAGGACATAATCCTTTTTTGTTCATTCATCAAATACCCCTTGAAACTTACCAATGTGGGTAGCAATAACAGGACATTTTTTACACATTAGTGGCTTCCTTCAGAAAACATTAAGATGATTGCATTTTTCAAAGGACCTTTTTTTTTTCTTGTTTCTTTCTTTCTTTGGAAATTGTTATGATTCCCATTCTTTTCTCAAACAATAAAGAACTCCTCAAAAATATCGTTATACAGAAATTAGAATTGCAGCTTCTTTGGAAGAATAAAAAGTTTCAACACCTTAAAGGGATCCGCATAACGTTGTCAATTTCTGTTATAGAGATTCAACAAAAGGTACACGAAGTGGCATTATCCCCCACCTCAACCCATAGTGTCAAAAATTATGGCGCCATATGCCTTTTGATAGGACATAATCCTATTTTGTTCACTAATTGCCGAAACCTCAGTGAGGTTTACCATTGACACCCGGAAAGTGTTTAGTTTCGTTTGCTTGTATGTCTATTCCGCGAAAACTGCCGTTAAAAGCGTTGGATTTATATCTTGGGGGGGGGGGGGAGCGCCCCGATTGAAACCCCTATGGATGCGCGCCTAGGAGAATCTCCCCCTGGTGCTAATTGTGCGTTTTTTCCGCTGCCCTTTGCGAAATTCGCGCATTTTTTCGCAATTCTTTGACGAAATTCGCATTTTTCCGAGATGTTGACGAAATTCGCATTTTTTGCGCGCTTTTCCACGAAATTAGCGTTCTTTCCTTAATTATTTGGCGAAATTCGCGTTTTTTAGATCCTTTGGCAAAATTCGCGTTTTTTAGATCCTTTGGCAAAATTCGCGTTTTTTTCTGCGATTCTTTGACGAAATTCGCGTTTTTTTCTGCAAACCTTTGACGAAATTCGCGTTTTTTCTGCGATCCTTCGACGAAATTCGCGTTTTTTTCTGCGATCCTTTGACGAAATTCGGTTTTTTCTGCGATCCTTTGACGAAATTCGGGTTTTTTCTGCGATCCTTCGACGAAATTCGCGTTTTTTCTACTATCCTTTGACGAAATTCGCGTTTTTTAGTTATCCTTTGACGAAATTCGCGTATTTTTTTCGCGATTCTTTGACGAAATTAGCATTTTTTCCGAGATCTGTTGACGAAATTCGTATTTTTTGCGCGATTATTTCTCGAAATTAGCGTTTTTTGCGTAATTGTTTGGCGAAATTCGCGTTTTTTTGCGATCCTTTGGCGAAATTCACGTTTTTTCTGCTATCCTTTGACTAAATTCACGTTTTTTTCTGCGATCCTCTGACGAAATTCGCGTTTTTTTGTGGTCCTTTGACGAAATTCGCGTTTTTTCGTGGTCCTTTGACGAATTTCGCGTTTTTTCCGTTGTCCTTTGACGAAATTAGCTTTTTTGCGCGATCCTTTGACGAAATTCGCGCTTTTTGCTCGTTCCTTTGACGAAATTCGCGTTTTTTGCGCGATTTTTTGACCTGCGAACGATTGACAAAAATGATTCTTTTCGGCGAGCATTTGTAGAAATTTGCGATAATCGGCGAATTTATATTTTTTGATCCAAGGGGTGGGTGGCGATCAGGGCGATCTCCTCCCTTCCTTGGATCCGCGCCTGTGAAGAGGTATACACACCACTTAGATGACATTTTTGACTTTCAAGGATGTTAAGGCCCCTTCAGATTTCTGAAGGGGATCCTTTTTCAGAGATTATCCTCTTTCAGAAATCTGATATTAAAAAATGGATGTGATAGTTATGTTTTTCAGCTTTCTATAATTGGTTCTTATGTATTTTTTAGTGCTGAATCCCAAAATGACCTTCATTTTTTACCACACCATTAACGTAATTTTTTTTCACAAATCGCAAATTTTTAAGAAGTCGAAATATTGCGAAAATCTGCTACTATAAAATGGACGTAACTTTTTTTCATAATAACATTCCTGTTTTTGCACATACATGGATTTTTATAGTTAAACATGTAAAATATTGTGTATTTAAAATCTTTAATTTTATTCCATGCGTGGAAGTTTCTTTGAACCGCTCATGCTCTGCTTCCCGCTTTTCTTTTAATCCTCTCTATGGGGTTCATCTCGGTATTCTCTTTTACTTTGGCGGCTGATAAGACTGGAAAATTTGTCGCAGAAGCATTTAAAACATTTACTTTCTTTTGTTAAGGCTTTGACAAATTGCTTTGTGAGATTTTCGCTATTTTTTACTTTTTAACTTTGAAACTTACGATTTGCGAAAATCGTGACTTGATGGTTAAAAATGAAGGTCATTTTCGGATTCAGTGCTAAAAAATACACCAAAATCAATTATCAAAAGTTAAAAAACACAATCATGGCAGGCATGTGTTATTAATGCTGTTCCCTATAACTAAAAGAACAAAAAATAAGATAAATAATTACCATAGTACAAGAGTAAAAAGAAAAGGAAAAAATAAGACATTTAATAAGTAAATTCTGCTATAACGTTTTTAATTTTATGACCTAAAAAGTAACAATAAACCATATTTTGAGGAGAGGGCGGGATTATATAAAAAGGGTGTTGAATAACCGAGTGTTTCGAATAATCGGATGTCGGATAATCGAGAGTGTAATATTTTCAAATCGCATTAAATATTTCATATTTATTTAATAATTAACTGCACGGAATGATTTGAGCAACAGAAGTTATGACTACGTTGATTATATGTCACTCGGTGTCGCCCCCCCCCCCCCCCCAAAAACGATTCTCTGGATCCGCCCCTGGTTGTCGCAGGAAAAAAAATCAGATTTTTCAAAATGTCACCCACATAAACAAATTCAAACTGCTATATCTGAGCCATTTTTTAAGATAGAGACAAAACAAAAAATGCTCCGGAATCCTTATATCAAAATCAAATACTTAAGAAAGAAACCTTTTTCAATTTCTAATTTTTTTGCACCTCACTTTAAATATAATTTTTTTTAATTTAATGGCCGCTATTTTGAAACAAGATGGCGGATGAAGCTGGCCAGTGAACTTGGTCGAGACATTGCTACTATCCACAGGCCTTCTTACATCCAAATAGGTTAATAAATACGTGTGTTATCGCGTGACAAATATCAGATCGTTTCAAAATGGAAATTCAAAGTGCTATAACTCAACCATTTTTTAAGATATAGACGAAACAAAAACTGTCTCGGAATCTTTGTATCAAGGTAAGTAAGTAAGTAAGCACCCACCCTGGGAACCCGCTTTTGGCTTATGGTTAGGTTTGAACCCCGAGCCCAGGGCAGGGAAAAGTACTATTACCTGTAAAACCCTCTAGTATTTAAGACACTTAATAGAATTAAAAAAAAATGAAAAAATTAAATTAAATTAGTTTTTTTTTTTTTTTTTTTTTTTGCAGTCAGCTGCTGGCCCCTCTAGAAAATGAGGTAAAAATTACTAAAAATATTTAAAGATAAAATAATCTAAATTTAAAGATAAAATTACAATAATATATAACTTAAAGGCCAAAACAATAGCTGTAGTAATGAATTTATATGTCCAGCACTCCTGCTCACTGCCCATAACTCGGAGGAGGACCGTTGAACTGATATATTGATGTATGAGATCCACGTTCATATTAAACCTTCTGAACGATATAAATATAGTTTTAAGCAAGATTTGAGATTAATTACTGTGAGCTATATATAAGTACAATAACATATAGGGAGGGTTTATCGGTTACCCACAATGTACTAGAGCAAGATTAATGTTTTTAAGAGCTGAATTTAAAGTTTTTAAGAGTTTATCTGAAGTTGCTATATATCACGAAAAGTTCAACTGGTTATCACAGCGACATACAAGTTTACAAAAGCAGCACACCATTTTTGAAGATATTAGCCTTCGATACTCATATTAAAATCTTTCGCTGATGAGTTAATGGAAGTATTTTGTAAGAGATATTACTGTAGATATTTTCAAGATGAATGAATATTTTTTTTTCTTTTTTTTTTTCATGTAGATACTTTATCTGTACCTCCTGTCCACCAATTGAGACTGAAATATAGGACACAAACTAGAGTCTGCTGTATGCTTCCTATAGTTTTCTTGATAATAGCAATTAGTACAGCGATGCTGTGATGGATCGGTGATATAAGGACAGTTGAGAGTTTGATGACCCATGGCACATTTGGCACATATGGAGTTCCTTCTACAGTTAGTCTTTGTATGCCCGTAAAGTTGACAGTTCTCACATCTAAGTATGGGTCGATATATTCTTATACTGCAATTATTGAGGCCAATTGAGATACTTTTCTGAGCCAGAAGTTTTTTAGCTGCATTTACTTCTAAATTCAGTACCATATGATAAATTGTAGATTTTTCTCTTTGTATTATTTTTAATATTGTTAAATTCTTGTCTGTTGAACGATCCTTTAAGTAGTTAATTATGTCATCAGTAGGTATCATCGATGGTATTCCTGTAATTATTATCCTTGAGTGTTTTTGCAGGTTGTAAGTTAGTTCTACTATTTCTGAAATGTTTGGAATTTTTTCAATTCTTTTCAATAACTTCTCTGTGTTGTTATCTATATCTGATTGAATTGTCAGTGTATTGATTTGTCTTGTTTGTTTACAAAATATTGGTAGATCATTTTCTTTAATCAATTCGGTATTTAACAGTTCTTTCAATTTATTTTTTGATATTTTCTTTGAGATATTTTTTATAATTATTGCCGAGTTTGAATACTTTCCTTGAGAGTTAAATTGTTTTTGTTCTTCGTTATCTTGAGATCTTTCATAATTCTTTGTATTTTTGTCTATAAGATTTTCTATTATTAGTTTTTCAATTTTGTGAATCCTTCTTGATAATTGTGGTATGTCTGTATCTGTATTATTTTCTGTATCTCTAAGCTTGTTCATGCACTCTTCTATTATTTTGTCTTGTGCTTTTAATTGTTCTTCTCTTATAGCTATTTCCTGCTCCAATTTGGATATTATTTCTTTGGTTGATTTTGTTGTTTGTTGTTGTTGCTTATCCATTTTTGTACCAGTCAAGAATGTCTGAGTATACTTTTGTTGTGTTTTTGTTTGTATTTGTGTTGCCTTTTCTTTTGTTTCCGATGCTGAATGCTGTTGTTTGATTAAGTTCTTTAATTTTTTTATTTCTTCTCTCATTTCCTCTTCTTTGTGTTTGAAAATGGTATTTTCTTTTTCTTTTTCTATCAGTTTTCCTTCTAGTCTTTGTTCCATCTTGGAGCTTTCTTCCAACTGAGCTGTAATTTTATCAATTTCCTCTTCCAATTCGCTTATTTTTCTTCCGTCTCTTTGTATCGTTGTTGTATTTTTATGATATCTTATTATTCTATATTCATCATTTTTTTGCTCTTGTAAATATTGCATTAAGATATTTCTGTTCTTCAAGATGTTTCTGTGCTTCCTCTGTAGTTCCTCTCACCCTTTTCCTTTCTATCCTTTCATATTCCGAAATCAATTGGCTTATCGGTGGGCTTTGCAGTGGGTCCTGTTTTTCAATACGTTTTTCTGGAAGTCTTGGATATTGTTCCGTATATGACTTTTGTATGTTTATGCTTTCCGGAGAGTCCACTGTTGAGTTCAACAAGGAATTCATTGTTGAGTTCGGTGTTGTATTGTAGATTAATTGTTTTGGTGTCTGGTCTAATCTGACCAAACTAACTTTTGGGTTGTTTGTTAGAATTTCTTTCTGTAATCTTTGGTTAGGATTTATATTATTTTTCTGTGAATGTTTATCGGAATTCATTATTTGCAGTGTTTGTTTCAGAGGCAATGGTGTAAATTGAGTTGCTTCGGCCACTATCCCTTTCTTCCTTGCCTCTATTGTTCTTTTCTCCTCCTCCTTAGCTGTGTTTAGTTCTTTTTCCAAGATATTTTTCATCATATCATTTGAATCGTCGAGACCAATCAGTTGTTCGCATGCTATCATGGTAATTGCTCTGGATGGTGATAAATATTGAAATGAGTGTATGCATGATGTGTCCGAAATTGCTGAAGATCTCGTACTCGTTTCCAATGAATCTGATTTATTTCCTGACTCATTTATTGGACTTCCAGATGATTCCATGTTCCAATCTAGGTCGAGCTTAGTCGGATTTACCCTTGGGTTTTGTTGATTATCGATTATTCTACTTTTATATGATGTCGCCATTTAGAAGGTGATTTAATAATTCAACTACTAGTGGTAAGGTCATTATAGATATTGCTTTTCATTTAATCAGAGAGATACTTTTATATGGATTACTCAGAGCTACTGGTAACTATATTCAGAGAGATACTTTTAAATGATAAGATATACGTTCCAATGCCGGAAGCTAAAAATATTAAGATATATTAAAATATAATGAGATGATAATTAGAGATAAAGAACAGGGGTCCACTAGGCCCCGACCATACATCATTGAAGGAAAGGGAATATAGAAAGTAGAAAGCAAAAACCGGTAGTCGTAACTACCGAAAATGACTAAGAAAAAATTAATAGCCAAAGATGGGGAGAATTTTTGAGAAATAAAATCAAAATAAAACAAAACAATGATAGTGATAGAAATTAACCAAAAAGGAGAAGAAGGGGGGGGGGGAGGTACATGAGTATGCTTCCCGTGTCCATAAGCTCATACACTAAAATTAATAAAAACCTGGTGCCATCGTAACAAAGATCAATTGCCCTTAACGACTTGCTCAATACCCCCTTTACAAATACTCTGTCTCACAGCACTGTATTGGCATATTCAGATATGCAAACAGAGCATGAGAAAAGCAAAATGAGAGATAGTGAATATGCTTATTAAATGACATATACGAGATATAAAACAAATGTATTAACAATAGATATATAGAACTGAGTATTGAAGCAATAAAACAGATTTGTTTAACACATAAGAATATTTTTTTTCATTTTCCAATTTTTTGATACCTCATTTAAAATTTTAAATTAAAATTTTTTTTTTAAATGGCCGCCATTTTGAAACAAGATGGCGGATGAAGCTGGCCATCGAACTCGGTCGAGACATGGCTATGTACTTTGTACACACCAAGGTACATCCATATCGGTTCGTGAATACGCCTGTTATCGCGTGACAAAAATCAGGACGTTTCAAAATGTCAGCCACGGTAGAAATTCAAAGTGTTATAACTCAGCCATTTTTTAAGATATAGACAAAACAAAAACTACTCCGGAATCTTTGTATCAAGGTCAAACATATAAGAAAAAAATATTTTTCAATTTTCAATTTTTCGTACCACATTCCAAATTTTAAAATTTTTAAAAAATTTTAAATAGCCGCCATTTTGAAACAAGATGGCGGATGAAGCTGGCCAACGAACTCGGTCGAGACATTGGAATGTACTATGTGCACACTGAGTTTCATCCAAATCAGTTCATAATTACGAGAGTTACAGTGTGACAAAGATCAGATATATATATATATAGATAGATATAGATATATATATATGGGGCATTCTCACAATCTTTTGCCTTTTGGGAAAAAAAATCTGACAAAATTAAACTTACTAAAATAACATTTTAATCTGATAGACGAATGCCTTAATGATTTAAAATAAAGAAAAAATGGTCAGCAGCGAAATTTTTTTTATTTAACTGAGGTTTAAGTTAAACTTGCGAGCTTAATTTTCCTTATCATTTTACCCCTATAACTTTTTATTTTCTTCTAAATTTTTCCTTATGATGAATTTGCATGGGTCAATCCATTTCAAGTGGTCCAGAAAATCAATTATTCGTTGCTTGACCATTTTAAAAAAATCTGAAATTTTTTGTACAACAACCCTAACATGATGGAAGTTCAAAATGACTATTATTTTAATTTTATTAATTTTTGTTTGTGCATGGCGGCCATCTTTGTTTCATCGTCTGCAGCAATTTTCTCACAAGAAGGGTTTACGGAATTGTAAATAATTCATCGTTTATTTATCCAGTTCAACTGCGGATTAAAGCAATTTGTACATAATACATTGGGCTAAAAATTTGGTAATGGAGTAGTTTCCAAAACTAACTGCTTATTGGTAAAATTTAAGCATAAAATTTCAGTTTTTTTCCAAAATTTGTCCGTTTACAAGAGGAAATTTTTCTAGCAAAGAATACTGTCAACATGACATAATTTTTTTTACAAATAGGCCGAAAGCACTTGTACTCACACGCCGAGTTCCAGATCTGGGACTTGCTTTCTCTTCTCTAAAAAAAATCCTAAATTTTTCAAAAATGACAAAAATCGCTCTTTTCAGACTTTGGTGTCTCTGGTGGGGCATGAGATAAAAATATGAAAATTTTTTTATAAGAGTATTGTATGGTAGTGTTATGCACAAGAAATATCAGGATGGAGATTTGACTACAAGCTGAGATAGGGCAAGGGCAACATGTCAAAACAATACTGACAAACTATTGTTTTGTTGTAGTCACAGCTAAGTATTTATCTCAGAGTGTCATTTAAATTTATGTTTTTGATTATCTTTAAATAATAGTAACAGAAAATAAAGTCCTTTGCAAAGCTTAGCAATGAATTAAAAAAGTAATTACGCCCAAGGCCATACATTTTGTATGGTTTCAGTAATTCTTGTTGTAAGTAATTTTAGTAACTAAAAGAAACCTCAGCACTTTTATATAAAGAAAAAAAATATTTTTATACAAGACCTGTGACAAAAACAACATAGGGAAAAAGAAAAGCTGTTAATGTTGTCATACTTGTTGAGACATGATCAAACGTGTCAAAAAACATTCTTGCTTGTTGGTTCAAAAACCACAATTTTGATATTTCTCAAAATTTTATTTGTAGGAACCAAGTCTTGTCATCTCTTGATAACTTGATTCAAGATCTTGGCCCTGCTGGCTCATAAAAATATATTTTGAGATCACTATGTGCATGTCTCAATTCATTAATAATTCCTAGCTTAATTCTTATGCAAAAATGTGATTTTTCTGCAGTATAAATTTTGAAAAGGCTTTGGGTATCTTTACTTTCTGAAAATTACTTGAGACTGATGCATGGTAACATCGCATAATGTTTCATTTGCAGGAACATACTTATGGTAGGAACAAGTTTCAGGGACTGGAAAGTAGCATTAAAATTGTGGTTTTTAAACCAACAAGCAGGAATGTGTTTTGACACGTTTGATCATGTCTCAACAAGTATGCCAACATTAACAGCTTCTCTCTTTCCCTATTCTGTTTTTGTCTCAGGTCTTGTACATATATTTATACATGTAAAAGTGCTGAGGTTTCTTTTAGTTACTAAAATTACAACAAAAATTACTGAAACCATACAAAATGTAGGCCTTAGGCATAATTATTTTTTAAATTAATTGCAAAAGGCTTTATTTTCTGTTACTATTATTTAAAGATAATCTAAAAAATAAATTTAAATGATACTATGAGATAAATACTTAGCTGTGACTACAATAAAACAATAGTTTGGCAGTATTGTTTTGACACGTTGGCCTTGCCATATCTCTTCTTGTAGTCAAATCTCCATCCTGAAATTTCTTGTGCATAACACTACCATACAATACTCTTATAAAAAAAAATTTCAGATTTTTATCTCGTGACCCACCAGAGATATCAAAGCCTGAAAAGTGCGATTTTTGTGATTTTTGAAAAAATTGGGATTTTTTTTATCGAAGAGAAAGCAAGTCCCAGATCTGGAACTCGGCGTGTGAGTACAAGGACTTTCGACCTATTTGTAAAAAAAAAATATGTCATGTTGACAGTTTTCCTTGCTAGAAAAAATTCCTCTTGTAAACGGACAAATTTTAGAAAAAAACTGAAACATTATGCTTAAATTTCACCAATAAGCAGTTAGTTTCGGAAACTACCCCATTACCAATTTTTTAGCCCAATGTATTCTGTACAAATTGCTTTAATCCGTAGTTGAATTGGATAAATAAACAAGGAATTGTTTACAATTCCGTAAACCCTTCTTGTGAGAAAATTGCTACAGACGATGAAACAAAGATGGCTGCCATGCACAAACAAAAATTAATAAAATTAAAATAATACTCATTTTGAACTTCCATCATGTTAGGATTGTTGTACAAAAAATTTCAGATTTTTTTAAAAATGGTCGAGCAACCAGTGCTGGACCACTTGAAATGGATTGACCCGCATAATACCCACAGGACATTCAAATAAGAAATAATAAAAATGTAGTACTTTTAATACAGAATTTTTGTATAACATTGTCTTAAAGGGGTGTTAAAGAAGGGACGGTAAGGTAAAAAAGGGGGATGGTATTGGAAAAAAGGGACGGTAAGGATGGAACGGTAAGGAAAATTACCACCTATTTTTAGGAAAATGATTTTAAGACTAAGTGATAGCCACAGTGTTGATTGATTTTTAGAAACAGTTGTTAACATTGGATTAAATATATATATTTTTTTAATTTACCTCGAAAAGTGCAGGAATAAACCTTGGGGGCGGTGAGACTACCAATAAAGCCACGATACTTGAAATTGATATTTAAATGCTGATTTAAATTCTACAGTAAATTTCCTGCCAACGAATTTTAGACATTATTTCTCTAGCATACTTCTGCATGAGAAAAAACTTGAAAAAGTTCTGTGGCTGCATCTGGAATGATTTTCTGTATAATTTTAGAAGAGGGGTGGTAAGGAATCTAAAACCCAGGGACAGAGTTTAAAAAATAATAACGACCCTAAAAATGTGTGCAGGTTAATTTTTAGCTACATATTTATATAAAACAATAGTTTCAGTTTCAGAAAAAAATTACATCGAATTATTTTTATTGAAACAATTTTATCCAGACAGCTCCAAACTTAAAATTCAGCATCAGGGACACGGGACGGTATAGGAGTTTTCCAAGTGTTTGGATCCCCAACATTGTCCAAAACTTATTTATCTCTTTAATATTGTTGTGCAATCATGCAATGGGATGTTCCCCAGTATATGAAATTAAAAAAAATACAAAAAAGTGTATTAAAATAAAAATTATTATTCAGGGACATGAGAGTCAAAAGATTGTGAGAATGCCCCATATATATATATATATATATATATCAGCTTAAATTCATAATATTACGGTTTTTGATGGTGGTAGGTTATGTTTAATTAATGGTTATATATTAGCATTCAAATTACTATGATGCATTTGCGCAAGTAATTATGAATGTAAGCTTTTTACGATGTTTTTAAATATCTTTTCATTTTGAATGTCAATAATTCATTTTGAAGTATTTTTTCCTTTTGGTATCTTATATATATTCATATATATTCCCAGGTCGCTAAATGATTTAGCAATCTTTTAAATATTATACGCTTAGATAATTGCTGCAATAGCGCACTGTCTATGTGTATTATCAATATTATTTCTACTATGTAGTTATCTGATACCTTTTTTAGGATTCCATTAATTTTTTCATTCCTATCATTGCATAGCTTTATTTAATGTTATTCAATTTTCTAGTTATGATTTTATCTGTATTTTCTTGTGGTTAGTATATGATATTGTCCTATATATTCTATATTCTCTATTTTTGCTGTAGCTTTACATAATTCTGAAGAGATATCATTTTATATATTTACATCAATATGGTAGTAATAATTATTTCTGTTCATAGATTTAATGTTAATATGCTTTAGACGTTTAAATTCATATTACTTTGATCTGAGAAATTAATTGGGAATGCGTTTTGGATGTCTTTGCAAGGTTATAGTTGTTCTGGGATTTTATGTTAGAAGCGGATCTTTTTTTGCCTTACTTGTTATCAAAGGGTTCAGTGGTATCTTGCTTTTTTAGTCTACGAAATATGGGTTATCATTATTTGGTTATGGTAAATTTGAAGATTGTTTTTACGTTCTGCTTCTATTATTGTAAATATTGTATATATTATTCTTACTCAAGATTTATTATTTATTCAAGACTAATTTAATTAAATAATTTTTATATTATTAAATTTTCTTTTTTATGGCAATTATTGCATTTTCCAAACATAATTTTTATATGGCAGTTCTTAGTAAACATCTCGATCCTGGCAAGATACACTTAGCATCTATGCAGTGTAGTGCCCGGTACAGGAACAATAATTGGGTTGTTCCTGGATCGTCATCCAGCAACCATTTATACTCTCCCCCTCGTCCTTTATTTTTTCGTAAGTGTTTTGATGCTCGGTGCAAGACATGTCCATACGCTTCTCAGACACAAATTATCTCAGATCCTAATTATTCAAGCTTTTGTAAAGCATTTAGTGTGATTTATAGTATAAAGTGCAACTTATGTAATATGAAATATATTGGTGAAACATCAGGTCCAATTCATAAACGTATCAATCATCATCGTTCAGACTCTAATAATAACAAAGCAAAAAATATACAATCTACAGCTGAAATTCAACATTTTCATATACATCAATTTAAAAATACGACAATTGAAATTCTTCAAATTCTAAAAAATAAATCAGAACGTCTTTATATGGAATCATCATTTATGAAATATTACAACACAATTTATCCTTATGGACTTAACAGTGAAGTATTTAACAGACCTGTCAAAGTCTTCACATCTATAAATAACAATATTGATTATTCTCCAATTTATCCTACTCTTAATCATAATTTAAATGGTAAAACAACACGTAATAAACAAGGAAAGGGTTCATCATCAGTTGTAGTTTCCAAAAAATCTATCACTAAACATATAAAAGATCTTCAAAAAAATATTTAGAGAATTATAACTGGTTGTTAATTCGAAAACACATCTTTGCTATTAAAAAGAAACAGATTGTACAACATTTAAATGTATTTCTAAGTAAATCTTTCTCTAAACATTTCTCAGATATTTATTTTGACCTCATTATGTCTAGGGTTAATCTTTTAAATATTAATTTACAAAAAAAAACATAAAATTCAAAACATGAATACTCAAATGTTAATTACTTTTTCAAATCACATATTTAATAAGATTAATATCAATTCTATAATTAATGATAAAAATTGTTTTTTTCCTATTAATAATCTTCATATCTCAAAAACCTTTAAATATCCTAATACAATTGGTAGAAAGATTTTTAACTACAATACATTTGCAAAAAATACATCTGCTGCAAGTAATTTTCCGTGTAAATGCAATGACCCCACTCTAAAAAAATACATAAACAATGATCATGGACATATAATCACTGGAAATCTTGATATTGTTAATGATTTTAAATTGAAACAACTAATGGGTTATGGTACTAAATATAGACTTCCATCTAAATTTAATGTTAAATCTATTATCAAACAGTTTACACATGATATTGATATTTTTATTTATAAAATTTCTATCTCTTATAATAAGCCTATTGAATATTTTAATCAGTGGAAAATATTAGTAATTGAAAAATTAACTGTGGCTTTAAAAGATAATATGGCTGATTTGGTTTCTATTAATACACAGCATATTTTCCAACAAATTACTAAATTACAAAAAAACTACGTTATTACATATGTAGACAAATCTCCTAATAATTATGCTATTATTTGTAAATCTTATTATCACCAACTTCTTACAAATTGTATTTCTTCTAATAAGTCATTTCAAAAAACTAATGAAAATGTAATTGTAAATAATCGTAAAATTCGAAGTTATTATAAACTATTAAATATTTTATCTACTAACTTTAATTATCCATATTTAGTGCTTATTCCCAAATTTCATAAAACTCCAATTAAATTTAGGACTGTAACTATTGGTTGCAATACATATAATAATAAAGCCAATAAACTTCTCTTAAAAATTCTTAATCAATTATATGTACTTACTACAAACAATGATAATACACATTGTATAAAAAATAGCTATCAACTTGTCAATATTTTAAAAAATCTTCATTGTGTACATAATATAACGACATATGACTTCAAAGATCTTTTTAATAATATAGACCTATTAGATTTACATAAAATTATAAATGCATTATTTAAAAAGTATTATAAAAAACTGGAATTACCATCTAATATTGATATTGTATATTTTAAATATTTAACAAACTGCATTATCTATAATAAATATATCTCGCAAGATAACACTTTATATTTACAGCATGTCGGTATACCACAAGGCGGTTGTACATCTAGTTTACTATCAGACTTATATCATTATGAACGTAATTTTACTAATAATAATCTACATTTATATCGTTATATTGATGACATAATTTTAATTGATACTGATCATTCTGAAATTACTCAATTTCCGGTAGATTATCCCACTAATTTGGAATTAACGGAAAACCTTTTATCTAACAATACAATTAACTTCTTAGATCTTAAAATTACAATAATAGACAACAAAACAATCACAGATTTATATGACAAACGTAAAGAATTTAAATTCAAAGTTAATACATTTACAAATTTTAAATCTTGTCTACATCATTCTGTATTTCGAAATATAATACTTAATCATTTATATAGAATAAAATGTTTATGTTCTTCTCCTCAAATTAACAATAATATTAAAAAACTAATTTATGATGCATTAAATCATGGTTTTCCAAAAAAATTCATATATTCATTAATATACAATTAGTATTTTTCTTACATGATATTTTAAAACAAATTAACACATGCGTAAACAAAATTACAAAAAAAAATTATAAAATAAAAAAATCTCTATAAAAAAATAAAAATTGTAAAATAACATAAAAAAATTATTATAGGTTGGATGGGTGGGTAGATGTTAGAGTACGGAGGAGGGTGGTGTTGTCTGGATAATACGCAATGGTTAATTTATATAAAAAAAAATTGGGGGCTTTTGTATTATTACTATATTTTTGATACGTATTTTATAAGGATGTTGATTTGATATTTTATATGTAATTGGTGAATTTCATTAATAATTAGCTTAATTATTGTTTAATCTTATTTACAATCATTTGTTATAAATTTTAATTTAATAAGGACAATATCATATTAATTACTAATAGTATGCCATTTTTATAGTGATTAATATACATATAAGTATATTTAATATAAATAAAGTTATACTGTATGTATTAAAATTGGGTAATTATTTTTATTATTATTCCTCTATTCTTATTAATATTTTAATATTTATCTATTTTCACTTTGTGTTATAAAATTTATTATCGGTTTCATGTTTTTGAATGTCCCACATTCATACTTTTAGGATTTTTATGGATGTATGAAAATAATCCACACACTATATTAGTGCTTTTTAGGTAATCGGAATTTAAGTATCTGTTCACCTTCTTTATACTACCATATGTTTTTTATTTCCTGTTCATTTTATAATTATCTTATATATAATAGTTTTTATTAGAGATTTTTATATTTTTAATAATTATTTATATTAATTATTAATGAATTTATTTTGTTTTATAGCATATAGCTATATGCTATATATTATCGATGTTCTAGAATTATTTAAATTCTTAGTGTAGTTTAAATAAGTTAGCTAATAGAATATTTTGTATGCTTTTTAAATTTTATTAACAATAGTTTTTTAAAAATACGTTGTGTGGTTTATATTCTGTTTATAATTATCTATATATAAGGATATGTTTGGTTTTGCTGTTAATAAAACAATTGTTACATTCAATTGCTTACAACTGTTTGTCTTTTGACAATTAAATCATAAAAGTAATACTAGATGGCAGCACCACAATTTGTGGGTTTTTTTTCGATAAGTTCTATATTTACTTTTTCCAGCTACATTTCAGTTATAATTTACTACACCAGGGGGAATTTTTAGCTAAATTTTGACAATATTGTTTAACGGTTTTTAAATAATTTAATAGTGCATTTTAATTATGTAATTACTTTCTATTTATATTATTTTATATTATATTAACAGTTATTTAACATTTATTTCAATATGTATTAACTGCATCCTATGGTATCAATTACTGTGATTTCTTAACTGTTTTATTCACCTTAATCTTTACGATATTATGGGTGCCATGTGCACATGGATTTATTCTAAAATATTAAACGGTATGGTGTTTATTATTTCATTTTATATCCTATAAATATTTAAATAGGTTTTATTGATTTTTCCATTTCATATTATTTGTTTCTATTCTGTTTTCATTTTTAATCAATTCACTTGATTTTAATGGTTGTTTGGGCACAGGGGAAAATAACTTTAGCTTTAGCTTATTTTTCCCACAGAAAACAACCATTTTGCTTATATCATTGAATTCTGTGCCCTTGAAAACGTAATTCAATATATAAGCATTTCCATTATTTGTCGGTGTCCACTTTCTTATTTTTCTTCCATAATAATTCTTATAATTAATTTAATCTTTATATACTTACAGCTTTAATTCATAATATTACGGTTTTTGATGGCGGTAGGTTATGTTTAATTATTGGTTATATATATATATATATATATATATATATATATATATATATATATATATATATATATATATATATATATATATATCTGATCTTTGTCACACTGTAACTCTCGTATTGATGAACCGATTTGGATGCAACTTCGTGTATACATAGTCAGTGCATACCAATGCCTCGACCGAGTTCGTTGGCCAGCTTCATCCGCCATCTTGTTTCAAAATGGTGGCCGTTTAAATTTTTTTTAATTAAAATTTGAAATGTGGTACCAAAAAATTGAAAATTGAAAAAAAAATTCTTATGTATTTAACCTTGATACAAAGATTCCGGAGTATTTTTTGTTTCGTCTATATCTTAAAAAATGGCTGAGTTATAGCACTTTGAATTTCTAACTTGGCTGACATTTTGAAACGACCTGATTTTTGTCACGCGATAACAGGCGTATTTGGATGTACCTTGGTGTATACATAATATGTACCAATGTCTCGACCGAGTTCGTTCGCCAGCTTCATCCGCCATCTTGTTTCAAAATGGCGGCCTTTTAAATTTTTAAAAAAAAATTTAAATTTAAAATGAGGTACCAAAAAATCGGAAAATGAAAAAGATTTTTTTGTATGTGTTTGACCTTAATACAAAGATTTCGGAACAGTTTTTGTTTCGTAAGTATCTTAAAAAATGGTTGAATTATAGCACTTTGAATTTCTAGCATGGTTGACATTTCTAAATGATCTTATATTTGTCACGTGATAACAGGCGTATTTATTAACCTATTTCGATGTATGAAGGCATGTGGATAGTATATCGAAATGTCTCGACCAAGTTCGCTGGCCAGCTTCATCAGCCATCTTCTTTCAAAATGGAGGCCATTAAATTAAATAAAAAATTATATTTAAAGTGAGGTGGAAAAAAATTAGAAATTGAAAAGGGTTTCTTTCTTAAGTATTTGACCATGATATAAGGATTCTGGAGCATTTTTTGTTTTGTCTTTATCTTAAAAAATGGCTCAGATATAGCAGTTTCAATTTCTAATGTGGGTGACATTTTAAAAAATCATTTTTTGCCTGCGACAGCACATGTATATATCAACCGATTCCGATGTGAGTGAGCATGTGCACAGGAATTACTAAGGTCTCGACCAAGTTCACTCGTTAGCCTCATCCACCATGTTGTCTTAAAATGGCAGGAACTTCAAGATATCGCCGAATTTGGCAACCAAATATAAGTTACTTTAAATAAAAGCAGCATGGATAAAGCTGACTAATTTCGCGAAATTCTCATTCATAATGATTAAGTATTGATAAAAATTAGTATTGAATCTCCTATAATCGGTTTCCACTAAATAGAGCTTCGTGTGTTTGAATAATATAAGCTTGCTTTTTAAAAATAAGGAATATGAAAGCTACCTCTTCCTCCCGGCACTGGGTGGCCGAGAGGTTCTGCTCTCGAAGCTGGTAGACGGGAGGTGCTGGGTTCGATCCCAATCGCGCCCGTCGGCCTAATCGTTCGGAGTTTTCGTGGTTTTCTTCGAACCTTGGACTTCCAAGCGTTAATACGGGTTAGGTTCTCTTAGAAAGACTCCCACGAAGGGCACTCCCCCCATTGGGCCTATATCCCTCGTGTTGATAATTGGCCGACATAAACACAACCAACCAACCAACCTCCCGGCACTGGCCGAAAGGACTTTTTTCAAGAGGTTCGGACCAAGATGGACCGGGACTCAATTTCTTTACCAGCTTAAGTTGGGACTGGACTGTATTCTTCTTGAGGTCTGCACAGGAAGAAATTTTAAGTCCAATTTTCAACCCAGGTCATATCCCAGGTCAACCCAGGTGAAAATCATTTGGACCGGTGGGATCTTTGGTCTGTTAGGTAAACATATCAGTAGCATTTGGCCTGGCCCAACTTTTTTTAATGCACATATTTTTAAATCGCTATTATTCCACAATTAATATTTATATATGGATTTTTTTTTATTTTTTTTTATATGAGTAGATGCACTTTTAGGCAATAAAAGTAAAGCACGGTAAAACCTGAGAAAAATAACCTGTCTTTGACGGAATGCCGTGTTTAACAAAACAAATATGTTGATCTATGTAAAATGAGGATATTAGTAGGGTAAAGCGCCCATATTTCGTCCCCTCAGTCACTTTTATGCCTTAAATGCTGTAATTTTCAGTGAAAACCTACCAAATTTCGATTTTACATAGACTAACTACCCACGCACATAGAAACATAGGCGGATATTCTACAAAAAAAAAATTAACAATGCGAAAAATTGTTTTTTTAAAAGTATCTAAAAAATGCAAAAGAAAAAAATGATCCCAATTCGTCCCCCCAAAGAATCCAATACGCCGAGGCTTAATTTATAACTAAATCAAATTTTATTTCTAACGTTGTGACGAAAATAAGAGTTGCAAGGGGGACGAAAGGGGGAGAACTGCAAGGGGGGCAAGGGGGACCACGCTACTTCCCAATATGGAGGAGCTTCAGTTCCCGTATGATGAACTGAGCATCCTAAAGCTCCCTGTATGCTACTGTCAGCATTTTACCTACGTAAAATACATGCAATGAATAAGAAATAAATATTTACAGTACAGTAAATAACGTTCTACAAACGACGTAATAAGAACTCGGGTCTTCTAAAAATAGGAAATTCGGCGTCTTTAATTTATGCATGCGTCTTGGCGAACGAAACTTTCAATACTGACCCCTTTTATCCTCCGTCCTCTGTGCCTTGCGTCATAGGTTGCGACACTTTCGCAGAAGCGGAGAAGTTAAGGGAGACGAAATTAGGAAAGGGGACGAAATATGGGTACTTTACCCTACTTGTAAAAAGAAAAAAATTCATTTGAACAGACCATGAACCTTCTAATAAGAGAATCTGCCTACAACGGATTTTTCTTCTTTCCTATGCAATTCCGTCTTAGAAGATTTTATTGTATAGAATTTTAAATTTTTTTTTAATCTCCAAGCCATAGAATGTAAATTAACGATATTAATGATTCTATTGTAAACTATATTGATTTTTAAATCAATCTCTATTTGTATGTAAATATCTGAATAATTATTAATACCATTAATTTTTTTATACGGCTTGGAGACTTGAAAATCTGAAAAAATGCATATAGAAAACCCTTTAAGATGGAATCACATAGGAAAGAAAAAAACTTCGTTATAGTTAAGTTCCTTTTTTAGCACCTCCGTCGCCTCTAGCAAATGTATTATGTTTTTTTCATACGGATTATTATATCCAATTTGCACAGATTTTAAAAAAAAATCCGTTTAAAACAAGATTTCGTCATACACAGATTTTTCTAACAGGTTTTACAATGCTGTATCCCCATCCGTATAAATGTATATGTTCTATTCTTTAAAGATAATTTTTTTCTTTTTTGTGGAATAATGGTAGCTTAAAAAAAATAGATGTATTTTAAGCCAAATTGGGACCGGGACTTCGCCGGTTTTTTGAAAATTCCAGATTTCTGAAAGAATGTGAAGTGTTTTCTGACATTCTTAATAGTGCGTTTATTCATAATTAATTCAAATTCAAGTAATATTTAAGTGTGAAAAAAAAAATCAATGTTTTTTTTAAATATTTTTTTCTCTCACATAAATTTTACTTGGCTTTGAATTAATTATGAATAAATTCGCTATTAAGAATATCAGAAGTAGGGTAACTCCGGGAGAGTCGCCGCATCCGGGATAGATGCCGCACACCTTGTATTTCTTGTAATTATCGATAGATGGTCGTCAAACGCACAGTATAGGTGCGCAATGAGATTATTTTAACTAGTGTATAGCGTGAATCCCATTTCGATGTTTACTTGTAGAAGTACAATCCTTATTTTGACATAAGGGTGTATTCGAAAAAATATTTTTCCACCATCAACAGCTTGAAATTTTCTGAGATATTTTCAGACTCATTTTTAAAAGTAAAAACATGAAACTTGCTGAGGTTATTTTTGAAAAGATGTATAAGAGGCCATGTGATTTCATTTTTAGCTCAATTATTTAGAATTTAATTTTTAAACAATTGTTTTCTCAGAATAACAATTTTTTTTTATTCCCTGATCTCCCGCCTCGGAAAATTCGATTCAAAACTAATTCTTTTTTTACAGTATTTTGTGCATTTATCAAAAAATCAAGAAGCACTGCACATTGTGTAGTTTCTAAATAAGAAAATTTCTTAGTCTGATGCGATTGAGAGCAAAAATGAATTTAAAAATGAATCAGAAAATAAATAGTTTAGATATTTCAAATGAAAATCAAATTATTATTAAATAGTTTAGATTAGAATACATCCTTAATATTTCAAAAATAAAGTTTCCTCTGTATAAAACGATAATATTTGTGTTCTAAAAATTTTTTTTCGCTAGAAGAAAAAACTTTTTCTGGTCTTTAACGCATGAAATTAAACAAATATTCAAAATTCTAGGAGGGAAAATGTGTAAAACGTTAACTGGATCGGAAAAATATCTACCACTACCGTTTCATTGTGTAGCATAATAAGTAACAATATTTGAGTTTCCAGCTAACGCAATCGTGGCCGAGTGGATAAAGCGACAGTCTGGAAGCCAGCAGGTTCCGGCTTCGAATCCTGTCACGGGTAAGCTTGATATTCTGATGCAATGTGAGTTAATAAAACCTGTAAAATGTAATGGACTTTGGCAATCCCCAATCTGTTAAATATAGCAGTTTGCCCTTCCATAAAAGCTTCATTTAAAAAAAAAAAAAAAAAAAAAAAAAAAAAAAAAACAGAAATTTTTAAAAAAAAATAAAATTTTTCAACGGAAGAAAATTCCCATTAAAATACGTAAATTGATGTAAATTGTACTGGCGTTTTGATTGGCGGTACAATTTCGATATTATAATAGATTTTTTTAAAAGTGTATAATGCTTATTAAAGAAAGAAAGAAAGAAAAAAAAAGGCTGCTTTTGCATAGAAATGAAAGGTGGTCAAAGATGGACGCGATTCAGACGTTTGAAATGTCTTAAATTCAGATGCATACAAGCGTCTTAAAAATTAAGGCACTTTAAAATGTCTGAAAATTGAACACTCCGTTTAAGACGCTTATGTGTCTGAATTTCAGACATTTCAGTTTACAGTGCACTAATTACTAAATGCATGCATGATTTCGAAGTCAAAACTAAGTGTAGCGCTTGTATAGAGTACTGTGTGTATGGTTACGCTATTCCCCTTAGCAATGGCAGGTAACTGTGGTGGCCGACGTCTGCACCATGCAAAATGAGATACATGCCGTACTGCAATTCCGGTATACATGCGGCAGTTTCTTTTGTGCGGGATGATTAAATGTTATTAACTTTTCATTTTATTTTTGCACATACTAACCATGTTAGGCATGTTATCAAGTTTACTAAAACCAAAGGAGAAAAAGGGAAAATAAAAGGTAAGAAGGGCAAGAAAGATGCAAGTCAAGATGATAATAATAAAAAAATAGATTACGCGTAACGCAGACGTTCTTTGCAAGGAATGTTTAGAAAACTACTCCAAAAAAGAGGAAGTCTAATTGGCTTCGTTGCATCATGTGTCAAATGTAGTTACATAAAGACTGTACTTTTTCGACTTTTTCTGTAGATTGTAGTCGAAAAAACAGGCCTCTTAACCCATTCGGGACCATAGGTGAATATAAGCACCTTCATAAAAAGCATACAAAAATTGTTTCTGGCACCAGTAAAAAAGAAAAGTGATATTTTCATTCTTTAATTAGAGAATTTTCATGATTATTTAAGTAAAGGTAACTTCTTTTAAAAAGTGGTGCCAACCGAATAAAATTTGTCAAAGCCACCGGTCCCGAAGGGTTACCAAATAAATTATGTAAACACAATTTTACTTTTTTCCTTCTTTTCCCTCTCTAATGTTACGTTGTTGCTGAAATAACAATTAAAATTTAATGTAAAAAAATAAGTCGATAATATCAATAGTGAAAGTAGGCAAACAATTATTAATTTGAATCTACTAATACGTTTCATTGTACTTATTTAGTTTCATTTTGTTATTACATCGTTAATTATAGTCCAAATATTAATATTTTTTTCAATATTTTTTATTTATAATTTCATTCTGTTCTTATTACAAGCGTTTCATAACTACATCACAAGTGCAGCGTCTCACCCTGAATGTACGGGTGACGCGCCGCAGTGTAATGTTTTAGAAAAAAACTGTTAAAAAATATTGATTATTTGTTTTGAATTTTTTTTTGTCGCAGTGCACGCGTTGTATATTTAACATTAAATAACACAGCAGGATTTTTTTTTTTTTTATGTCCACCATGGGACTTTATACACAAATTCAAAAAAATGTGCGGCATAAATCCAGGAATTACGTGACTTGCATGTCTTGCATGAATTATTGACTTGCATGTCTACATTTGATATTCTTTCAGAAATCTAGAATTTTCAAAAATCCGGCGAAGTCCCGGTCCCGACGATGCCGGATTTTCGAGGTTATACTGTACGTTATTAATCAATTCTCTAAATTCTTCCTCTCCTAAATTTTATGATAACCTCTAATCCCATTATTTGGTCCTCAAGTACACAATTTGTCATATGTAACATATTTTGTTGACATTGTTAACTACCGACGGCGGTGAAATGGAGAAGATAGGATAAACTACACTGGTGGAAATTGATTTATGAAATCACGGTTTTTTAACAAAAATTTCTATGATATTCATTAAAACTGAAAGAAATTTCATGGGATATACATAGTATGTATAACAAATAATTTAGAATAATAAAATTTCATACATATTAATAAACTAAAACATAAAGTCAAAAATTAGATTTTAGTAACATAAAAACATGGAAATTGATTTATGAAATATCACATTTAATTGAAATTAATAGTTTAATTAATTAATTTAATTAATTAATTAATTAATCAATTAAAGTCGCCTTTATTCATCAGAGTTTCTTTTATTCTAGATAGCATTGATAAAACAAGATTTTGAATGTATTTCTGATCAATTAATTTTCAGTTCTGACTGATTGAACCTTTCAATTCTACAAATGATGTGTACTGCATCCCATTTGCATACACCATTCGAACAAGCTGTCCCCTAACGTTTTCGATGGAGTTCAGATCAGGACTAATAGGTGGATGATCTAAAAGAAGAATATTCTGTTCGTCAAACCAATATTTCATTGCATTTGAAATGTGAATACTAGCATTGTCTTGCATGAAGATGTAATCTAAACCATAATATTGCCATGAAAATGGAAGAAATGAATTTTCTAAAACTAAACTGTAATCAAAATATATCAGACGACCGTTTAAAAATACAATTTCACTTTTGCCATCATAAGCGATCGCTGCCCAAGTCATCAAACTGTCGCACCAAAATTTCTGCTGAATGTAGATTTTGGTTCTTTTCGGAGATCCCTCCTATAATATTTCCAACCATCCGGGCCATCTTAATTAAATCTTTTTTCATCAGAGAAAATTAATTTCTTCCTATTGTCAGCCATTACCATATACTTCTCGCAATACTGCAAACGCATCTGCTTGTGATGCAGAAGTAACTTTGGACCAGGCTTTATTTTCGTCCATCTCAAGCTCCGTGAAGAATGTAAAATTTTCCTAACTCCTCTATAAGTAACAGGAAGGGGTAGATCTGCATAAATCTGCTTTGAATTGCGACCGGCTTTCCATGCAAGTTGAATAATCCCCCTTTTCCCTCTCTTACTTATAGTGGATTACTTTTTTTGTTAAAATTTTTGCCATAATTTGCTGGATTTTTTCTATAATATATCACACCAACTGATCGTTTAATTAATTTACTAATTTCCGGAACAGACTTTTCACATTCTAGATATGCATTGATTTTAACTCTTTTTTCATCAGACAACATCTTTCGTTTACTCATCGTGAAAAGTATGAGTGAAACGTATTGCTTCTACTATATAACGCTTTTTATGTCTATTGTGCATGTCACGTTACCTTGTTTTATGCAAATTTTTGTCACATTACTTCGGAATAGCCAATGAAATATGATATTTCATAAATCAATTTTCATGTTTGCATATTACGAAAATCCAATTTTTGATTTTTTGTTTATATTTAATATTATATATGAAATTTTATTTTTTTAACTCATTTGTTATACATACTATGTATATCCCATGAAATTTCATTCATTTTTAATGAATATTATAGAAGTTTTTGTTAAAAAACCGTGTTTTCATAAATCAATTTCCACCAGTGCAGAAGGTTAGCGCCACGGCGGTCATTGGGATAAATAAATTCACCCCAAATTGAGTTGGCCTAGGATGAACTAAATCGGCCTAGGATAAACTAGTTTGGACTAATGAATATTAAGCTAAACTAGTTTATCCTATGAGCGTTAGGTCAAACTAGTTTGACCTATGAAAAACTAGTTTATCCTTTGCGCGTTAGGATAAATTAGGATTAGTTTGGCCTAAAATCGGGTTTGGCCTGTAACATATTCACCACAGTAGCACAAATCGGACTATATGTAAAAGGAACTTTTGAATAAGAAAACGATTGGATTGGGTTGATTTTTGACAGTCGATTATCTACTCGAGGGATATAGGCCCTAGGGCGAGTGCCCTCTGTGGGAGTCTTTTTAAGGGAACCTAACCCGTATTTACGCAAGGGTCCCAAGGTTACCAAAGGTTTTCCAAGGTTAGAAGACAACCACGAAAACTTCGAACGGTTAGGCCGACGACTGCGATTGGGTTCGAACCCAGCAACTCCTATCTACCATCTTCGAGCAGAACCTCTCAGCCACTAGTGGTGCCTAAGGAAACGGCATTTAAGATGTTTAAGGGTCATTCCATGTCAAATCAACACAAAAAAGTGCATTTTTTTCCCTCACCATCTCCAAATTTTACAAAACTTGAGGAACTAGTTAGAATGGTTGAGAAAGTAAAAGATTTCTGGGACTATTAGTTTTTTAATTATTGGCATTTCAAAATGGCCAACTAAGACAAATTTACTGTCAGATGGCAACATTAAAGTCATCATAACTCCTGTTCTAATTAACGTACAGACATGGACCTGGTATCATTTTAAAGCATTTGAAATTATCTTTAATATGATACCAAACACAAGATATTTTTGAAAAAAAAGTTGCAAGGTCATAGCACTTGACCTTTGACCTTGAATTACTAAAAAAACGAATTCTTCAATTTTCACAATTTCTTTTTTCTGAATGCTAAAATGCCTTAACTAGATGGGTACAAAGTTTCAAAATGGGATGACAATGGGATCATATGTATAAAAAATAAATAAATAACAAAATACGAAATGTTCGCATTTAAATTATGTATTCATATATTAATGAGTTCATGAACTCATGTAATTTTATCAATATACACAAATAGAAATTGAAATAAAAGGTAAATATATAATACAAATTAATTTGAATAAAAAACACATTAGAAATTGAAATAAAATATACAGAATTTAACATATGAATATATGTGTGTGACAACAATTATACATAACGGAATTGTTAACATATGGACATAATATTTTACAACATAGATCATGTAAATTGTTAAGACAGTTTTCGTACATTGAGTTTTACATTTGTTGCTCTAATTTGGTTACTAGCTCCACATTTGAAAAAGGTGCAGCAGAATACACTTTAGTACAAATTTTACTTTTTGTTATTGGAATGAAGGAGTGAAGCTTTTGACTACCAACAATTGTACGAGATTGTTCGAATCGTTCTTTAATTGTTTGCTCTTCCATCAAATAGTCATTTATTGTGCTGTATTTGAATGGTACAGAAAGAATATTAAGGACTGTCCACTCGTACAACTGTTTAGGGGTCACAATCTGTTCATCGTATGGCTTTTGAAGGCTAGCACGGACAGCTGATCTTTTCAAAGTTCCTCCAATCCCATCACACGACCCTTTCCCATGTGCTGTCGTAGTGAAGTGCCATTCAGCAGATATGCCAAAATCTTCTCCGTGATAACAGAGATTTATAAAATTCTTTCGGTTTTTGTAATGTGCTGCTGCCCCATCCGAAAAGTAAAATATCTTTTTAACTATCGTTGGATACATCTTACTTTTGAGAAAATTTATTAAGTATCTCTGAAATAAGTGAACTGCAATGGTATCATGAGTTAAACACTCTGAAATGATTACAAAACTAACATGCTGCAGTATCATTAAAATATGCAACATATGGATGGATAGTTACCTGGGAATTATTCCAGTGGAATCCTTGGATTTCGTCTTAAAGTACGAAAGAATAATTCTCTGAAAAGTCACATATAACCAGAAACTCTCCTGGTTGCAGCATTAATTTTAGCTCTGCTTGAAATTGGGATTGTTGTTTGGCAATAAATGAATGGCGAAGGGGGTGTTTTAAATTTTCACAAAACGAATCAAGAAAATCCTCATATGCTTTTGTAACTGTTTCAAGTGTACACCTATCTACAGATACCCACTGTTTATATGTTACTGTTTCCACCATATTCTCATTCATCAAGTTTCTTAATCGCTCTTTTAGGATTAACATATAGTCAGCTTTCCCACATTCTTTACAGTCTCCTAGGTAACATGCCGGCTGTGGAGGGTTACAAATCACTACAGCAATACAGTCTTTATGGGTTTTTAAAGGAACATCATTCTTTGCTGTTAATTCAGCAATTTTTTCGCCTATCATCATTAACTTAAAATTTTGGTGGGTGGTGCATACACAAACAGAATGTGTTCCACTTGCACTAGCAAGAATACAATGTTTTGATCGAAGTTCTGCAAACTTTGAAGATCCAATTTTATTGTTTGGATGCTTTTGCTTAAATAAAACATAAGATTCTTTAAGATTGTATAAAATAAGCTTTTTCTGTTTCTGAATACGATTTCCACTTAAATCTTTTACTGACACATAATCCTTCTGACCAGGCATCATTCTACTAATCATGTCACTTTCATAAAATTCTCTCACAGTATTAATCACGTTCTCAGGCAATGACTTTCCAGGTTTAATATTAGGTGATGATAGAATTCCTTTTTCTTTTACTAACTGTTTGGCTTTCCCCACCATAAAATTTAGAGCTTCAAACTCCTTTTCAATTTTTCTAATGCTCCAACTTTTTGGTAGATTTGTTAGTATTTGTACCTTTTCACTACGATTAGTAGTACAGTGGCGTACCCAGGATTTTATTTCGGGGGGGGGGGGCTGACTTAAATTTCCATAATGTTTACGAAACACGTTGAATTGTGTTATAAACAGAAATCATTTTGGCCAATAAGGCCGTAGCCGGGGGGGGGGGAGGGAGAGGGGCGACTTTGTTCCAAATTTTCCGAAAATTTGAAAAATTTGGTCCAGTCCGAAAATTTGGACTTAAAAAATATCGCGATTTTTGACATGGTCGCCGAAAAAAATCAATTTCATCACTCGTTCGCAGAAAAAAAATCTCCAATTTTTTTAAAGGATCCGAAAAGGAAAAAAACCGAAATTTTGTCATAGGGCCACTGATAAAATGCGAAGTTTGTCAAAGGATTGAGAAAAAAAAAGTCAAATTTCGTCAAATGCTCGCGAAGGAAACGCTAATTTCGTCAAATGAGTACAGAAAAAACCCGAATTTCGTCATAAGGCCACAGAAAAAACGCGAATTACGAAAAAAGATCGCTAAAAACATGCATTCCGTCGAAGGGCTGTGAAAAAAAGAGCTAATTTTGTAAAGGATCGCAAAAAGCGAATTTCGTCAAAGGGAGATGGAAAAACGTGAATTTCGTCAAAAGGGCGCAGAAAAGCGCAAATTTCATCAAAAAGACGAGAAAAAAATCGCTAATTTTGTCGAAAAGCCGCAGAAAAACGCAAATTTCGGCGAAGGATTGCGAAAAAACAAGAATTTCGTCAAATGACCGAAGAAAAAACGCGAATTTCGTCAAAGGGCGGCAGAAAAAAACACAAATTTCGACAAAGGATCGCTAAAAAAACACACATTCCGTCAAAGGCTTACAGAAAAAACGTGAATTTCGTCAGAAGGTCGGAGAAAAACGAAAATTTCATCAAAAAGCTGCGGAAAAACGCAAATTTCGACGAAGGATTGCCTAAATAAACGCGAATTTTGGCAAATGACCACAGAAAAAACGTAAATTTCGACAAAAGATCGCTAAAAAAACACGCATTCCGTCGAAGGGAAGAGGAAAGAACGCGAATTTCGTTACAGGATCGCAATAGAAAAAGAAAAAGCAGGGTCACAAAAAAGGGCCACAGAAAAGCGTGAATTTCGTCAAAAGGCTGCGGAAAAAAGCGAATTTCGTCAAAAAGCCGCGGAAAAAAGCAAATTTCGACAAAGGATCTTGAAAAAAACGTGAATTTCGTCAAAAAGCCGCGGAAAAAACGCGAATTTCGAAAAAGAGATCGCTTAAAACATGCATTCCGTCAAAGGGCTGCGAAAAAAAAGCCAATTTCGTAAAGGACCGCAAAAAAACGCGAATTTCATCAAAAAGACGAGAAAAAAACGCAAATTTCGTCAAAAATTCGCAGAAAAAACGCAAATTTCGACGAAGGATTGCGTGAAAAAAACGCAAATTTCGACAAATGATCGCTAAAAAAACACGCATTCCTTCAAAAGAAAGCGGGAAAACGCGCATTTCGTCAAAGGTACACAGAAAAAACGTGAATTTCGTCAAAAGGCCGCAGAAAAACGCAAATTTCATCAAGAAGACGAGAAAAAAGCGCAAATTTTGTCAAAAGCCGCGGACAAAACGCAAATTTCGGCAAAAGATTGCTAAAAAATCACGCAACCGTCAAAGGGAAGAGAAAAAAACGCGAATTTTGTTAAAGGATCGGATCGCAAAAAGAAGAAAAAGCACATACACAAGGGCCACAGAAAAACGGAAATTTCGTCAAAAGGCTGCGGAAAAAAGCGAATTTCGTCAAAAAGCCGCGGAAAAAAAGCAAATTTCGACAAAGGATCTCGAAAAAAAACGCAAATTTCGTCAAAGGGCAGCAGAAAAAACGCGAATTTCATCAAATGGTCGCGGTAAAACGCGAATTTCGAAAAAAGATCGCTTAAAACACGCATTCCGTCAAAGGGCTGCGAAAAAAAGGCTAATTTCGTAAAGGATCGCAAATAAACGCGAATTTCATGAAAAAGACGAGAAAAAACGCTAATTTCGTCAAAAATCCGCGGAAAAGACGCAAATTTCGACGAAGTATTTTGTAAGAAATCGCGCCTTTTGGCAAATGACCTCGGAAAAAACGCGAATTTCGTCAAAGAGCCGCAGAAAAAACTCGAATTTCGTTAAAGGATCGCAAAAAAGGAAAAAGCAGGGTGACAAAGAAGGGCCGCAGAAAAACGTGAATTTCGTTAAAAGACTGCGGAAAATAAAGCGAATTTCGTCAAACGGCCGCAAAAAAACGCTACTTTTGTCAAAGAGCCGCAGAAAAAAAGCAAATTTCATCAAAAAGACAAGAAAAAAAACTTGAATTTCTTCAAAAAAGCTGCGGGAATAAAAGCAAATTTCGACGAAGAATTTCGTAAAAAACGCGAATTTCGGCAAAAATCCGCGAAAAAAACTTGAATTTCATCAAAAACCCGTCGAAAAAACGCGTAAAAAACACAAATTTCGACAGGATCACGAAAACAAAAACGCAAATTTCGTCACAGATCACGGTAATCAAATTTCGACAGAGTGCGTAAAAAAAACGCGAACTTCAGCAAAAAGCTGCAGAAAAAGCGAATTTCTTCAAAGGACTGCGGAGAAAATCCAAATTTTGTCACAAAACCGTGGAAAAAACACAAATTTTTGGCATGGAGATGCGACTGAAAAATCAAAGTTAATAAGCTACTTTTACAGTCAACTCTTCCGCACTGGATTTCCGATTTAGCTTCGAATTTACCTTCTTTTAAATCGACTTGTGATTAGCTGTAGTGTTACTGTGCATTAACATATTTTCGCATTGACAATCTTGGCGCCCGTCGACTGTGAGAGAAATTAAAAAACTCCTTAAATTGAACTACTTTTTGATTTGTCGAATTTACTTGTAGGTCTCTTGAACTGACCATATACGTTTTCATTTATCCAGTAAAACAGGTATGGAGCTATTTTTCAGTCATTTGAAAATTTATTTTGTGGTTTCAAGTAAATTTGGTCGCAGGACTGAGGAGGATATTGGATTAACAAGAAAAACAAATTCGTGGCATGCCAGAAAATAAAACAAATTTATCTGAAAAAGAGGCAATATCAGCCCATTTTTCATTTCACTGCGATCTTTTCGGAGGTGGAATGAAGCTGTAACCTCATAACCCCCGTCGCCATCGACTTCTTTGGGTGTATGCTGGGGCATCACTATGCACTAGTATATGGGACTAACCAGACTAGCTGCGCCGAAGAAAAAAAAAATTAATTTTATCTCAAAAGAAAGAAGAAAAAAAACAGGAGTTTTTTTTTCATTTTTGATTACTTTGAAAGGGGACCCTATAACCCCATCAACCCCCTTCCCCTCATTGGGTATACTGTGGTGTAACTGTGCGCTGATATGAGACTAGCCAGAAGGCCTAGTTCGTTGTATTGCAGAAAACAGTTGCATTACAAATTTATTTCAAACAAAAAGAAAAAAAATTAGCACTTTTTTCATTTCATTTTCAACTATTTTGGGAGAGGTCTGTAACCCCATCACCCCCTTTCTACTCTTTGGGTATAATGTGGCGTCACTGTGCACTAATATGGAACTAAACAGAAGAGTGTAGCTAGTCTGTTGAATGATAGGAGAAAAAAAAATGCAAATTTATCTCAAACAGAAAGAAAAAAAGCAATATTTTTTTCGACTATTTCGGGAGGAGGGGGCTGTAAGCCCATCAGCTGCCTCCCCTTCTTTCGGTATGCTGTGATGTCAATGTGGACTAATATGGATTTAACGAGAATGGCTATTTCGCTGTATGACAGAAGAAAAATTACAAATTTATCTCAAACAAGAAGAAAAAAAATCAGCTTTTTTTCATCTCATTTTCGACTATTTAGGAAGGGGGCACCCCATTAGCCCCTTTCACCTCTTTGGGTATAATGTGGTGCCACTGTGCACTAGTATGGAACTAAAAAGAAGAGAGCGGCTACTCTGTTGAATAATAGGGGGAAAATATAAATTTGTCTCAAAAAAAAGGAAAATATCTTCATGTTCGACTTTTTTGGGAGAGGGCTGTAACCCCATTAGCCCCTTTCTACCTTTTTGGGTATAATGTGGTGTCACTGTACACTAATATGGAACTACAGCGAAGGGAGCGGCTAGTCTGTTGGATTATAGGGAAGAAAATGCAAATTTATCTCAAACAGACTGAAAAAAATCCGCACAATTCTATCATTTCAATTTCGACTATTTCCAGAGGAGGGGGCTGTAATTCCATCAGCCCCCTCCCCATCTTTGGGTCTGCTGCAATGTCAATATAGACTAATATGGTGTTAACGAGAATGGCTATTTTGCTGTATGACAGAAGAAAAAAATTACAGATTTATCTTTAAAAAGTAAGGAAATAACACTTTTTTCATTTAATTTTCGAATATTTCTGGTTGGGGTGGGGATGCTGCAATCCCATCACCCCCTTTCTCTTCTTTAGTGTCAGTATGGACTAATGTGGAAGTAAAGCGAAGGAAGCGCATAGTCTGTTGAACAATAGGGGGGGGAAATGCAAATTTATCTCAAACAAACAGAAAAAAAAATCAGCACTATTGTTTCATTTCATTTTCGACCACTTCGAGAGGAGGGGGCTGAAATTCCATCAGCCCCCTCCCCATCTTTGAGTAGGCTGTGATGTCAATATGGACTAATATGGTGTTAACGAGAATGTCTATTTTGCTGTATGAGAGAAGAAAAAATTACAGAATTATCTTAAAAAAGTAAGAAAAAATAACTTTTTCATTTAATTTTTCGACTATTTCAGGAGGAGTGTGGGGGTGGGGGCTGTAACCCCGTCTGCCCCCTTTCTCTTTTTTGTTGTCAATGTAGACTAATATGGGACTAATGGGAATGACTAGTCCGCTGTATGATTGAAAAAAAAAAATAATTTTTTTTCCAAAAAAGAAAGACGAAAAAACAGCACTTTTTCATTTCACTTTCGAAAATTTCGGGGGGGGGGGGGCTGTGGCCCCATCAGCCCCCCCTTGGGTACGCCCATGTTAGTAGATGAACAAAATTTATCTTTTAGCTGGCATATCATTTCGCTTTCTGCAGACTGTACAATTTCATCATCAACAGAATTATGCGTTTCAAACAATTTCTAAACAGCAGTCTCTACCTTCTGAAATTTTTCTTTTGGATATTTCTGCAGTTTA
The DNA here is from genome assembly GCA_963932465.1 of Maratus speciosus. NCBI lineage: Eukaryota > Metazoa > Arthropoda > Arachnida > Araneae > Salticidae > Maratus > Maratus speciosus. Next base: position 142,396,763 of record OZ010787.1, on the reverse strand, counting down.
AGTTTTTTCTTACTTATCGGCGACTCTCCCAGGATATTCAAACTACTGTTTAGAGAATCTAGTGTTTCATTATAATCAGATTCATTTAATTGTTCTTCACAATCTTGTTGACTACTTGTTCCAGGAAATACTTCAAAAGTACATTCAGGTTCTAGATTGTTTTTTAATGAATAAACATCTTTCCTACACCGTTCACATATAATTTGTCCCATTTCGATAATTTCAGAATAATTTTCAAGCATCCATCTAGTAACAGGACGAAAAGTTTTCCTTTTAGCCGAATGTTTTGCTTTCCCAAGAGGATTACAGCATCTATTTAACCACTGTCTATTCATTTTATCAAATTCAATATATATATATATGTTATATAAAAATTTTTACTTTTACTATTCATTTAAATTATTCTAAATTGCCGACCTATTCATTATTTCCTTTTTTTTTTAATACGCTCTATTATTTATTTCTAGCTAAATTCCTATATTTTTAAAACGCGTATCTTAATAATAGATTTATTCCAAAACATAATCTAAACTTTTAATCCCTTCATTAATTTTTATCGCCTACCAAACTGTAAAGTTCTGAACGCAGTTACTTATTTTTCGAATATTTATCAAAGCCATTTTTACTTTTTTATTCTATTTCATCTCATTTTCCCGCTCGCGAGGCACCCGCCTTTTCACATCGAAATCATTCCATTAGCGGCGCTGGGATTCTTTCCTGTGACGTTTCTTGATCGCTCTCCATTGGCTGAGTGTCGGATCCCAGTTTCACTTCGAGGCTCGTTCGTGATTTTCATTGGTTTAGCTTGAAGTTGTCATTTTAATCGGAATTCCTCCGCGCATTCTCATAAATAGCGAGAGCATGAACTCAGAACGAGAGATTTTTGTGCTGAGATTGTTTACAAAACCTGTTACCCGGTGTCCTTAGCCATGTGGAATATTCATTTCGTAAATTAACATCTATTTAGCATGAATAATTAGTTTATGCTCGAGTGAAATGCTCTGATTTCTCATCTGCGGGAATTGTTCAGAGTTGATACCTCCGCTACCAATGCTTGTGCTAAGTGGTAGGATTGCTTACAACATCACCAACGGCTGATTAAAATGTGGTATGACTCCAGTAATACATAATAAGCACGATTTCAACTACACCCATTAAATTGTTTCGTAACAAGAAGCCAGCGTAGGATAATGGCGACCTACTCTACTCTACACTCCTAAAAAGTCCTTCCGGCCAGTGCCGGGAGGAAGAGGTAGCTTTCATAATCCTTATTTTAAAAAAGCCAACTTATATCATGCAAACACACGGAGCTCAATTTAGTGGAAACCGAATATAGGAGATTCAATACTAATTTTGATCAATATAATGAATGAGAATTTCGCAAAATTAGTCAGCTTTATCCAAGCTGCTTTTCTTTAAAGTAACTTATATTTGGCTGCCAAATTCGGCAATTTCTTAAAGTGCCTGTCATTTTAAGACAACATGGTGGATGAGGCTAAGCAGTGAACTTGGTCGAGACCTTAGTAATTGCTGTGCACATGCTCACTCACATCGGAATCGGTTAATATATAGGAGTGCTGTCGCATGCAAAAAATCAGATTTTTCAAAATGTCACCCACAATAGAAATTGAAACTGCTATATCTGAGCCATTTTTTAAGGTAAAGACAAACGAAAAATGCTCCTGAATCCTTATATTAAGATCAAATACTTAAGAAAGAAACCTTTTTCAATTTCTAATTTTTTTGCACCACACTTTAAATATATATATATTTTTTAATTTAATGGCCGCCATTTTGAAACAAGATGGCTGATGAATCTGGCCAGCGAACTTGGTCGAGGTGTTGATGTATACTATCCACATGCCTTCTTACATCGAAATAGGCGAATACGTGTGTTATCGCGTGACAAATACAAGATCGTTTCAAAATGTTAGCCATGCTAGAAAATCAAAGTGCTATAAATCAACCATTTTTTAAGATATCAACAAAAGAACAAATTTTCAGAAACAAAAACTGCTCCGGAATCTTTGTATCAAGGCCAAACACATAAAAAATTCTTTTTCATTTTCCAATTTTTTAATACCTCATTTTGAATTTTAAATTTAATTTTTTTTAAATGGCAACCCTTTTGAAACAAGATGGAGAATGAAGCTGGCCAACGAACTCGGTCGAGACATTGGTATGTACTATGTACAGACCAAGTTACATCCAAATAGGTTCATAAATACGCGTGTTATCGCGTGACAAAAATCAGGTCGTTTTAAAATGTCAGCCACAAGAGAAATTCAAAATGCTATTACTCAGCCATTTTTTTTTAGATATAGACGAAAGAAAAACTGTTCCGGAATCTTTGTATTAAGGTCAAACACATACAAAAAAAAATCTTTTTTCATTTTCCAATTTTTTGGTATCTCATTTAAATTTTTTTTTAAATTTATTTAAATTTCCGCCATTTTGAAACGAGATGGCGGATGAAGCTGGCCAACGAACTCGGTCGAGATATTTGTATGTACTATGTACACACCAAGGTACATCAAAGTCGGTTTATAAATACGCCTGTTATTCCGTGAGAAAAATCAGGACGTTTCAAAATGTCAGCCACGCTAGAAATTCAAATTGCTATAACTCAGCCATTTTTTAAGATATAGACGAAACAAAAACTACTCCGAAATCTTTGTATAAAGGTCAAATACATAAGAAAAAAATATTTTTCCATTTTCAATTTTTTGGTACCACATTTCAAATTTTAAATTTAAAAAAAAATTTAAATGGCCGCCATTTTGAAACAAAATGGCGGATGAAGCTGGCCAACGAAATCGGTCGAGAGATTGGTATGTACTATGTACACACCGAATTACATCGAAATTGGTTCATAAATACGCCTTTTATCGCGTGACAAAATTCAGGACGTTTCAAAATGTCAGCCACGCTAGAAATTCAAAATGCTATAACTCAGCCATTTTTTAAGATATAGACGAAACAAAAACTGCTCCGGAATCTTTGTATAAAGGTCAAATACATAAGAAAAAAATATTTTTCCATTTTAATTTTTTGGTACCACATTTCAAGTTTTAAATGTTTTTAAAAATTTTAAATGGCCGCCATTTTGAAACAAAACGGCGGATGAAGCTGGCCAACGAACTCGGTCGAGACATTGGTATGTACTATGTACTCACCGAATTACGTCGAAATCGGTTCATAATTACGGGAGTTACAGTGTGACATAGGTCAGATATATATATATATATATATATATATATATATATATATATATATATCAATTTTGAAAGGAGGGTGGTTTCGGGGTCTGGGGGTCATGATCGATGAAAATATACCAAAATTTTTTGAAATCGCTTTCCTCCCAACGGCTGCAATAGGTAGCTTTTTTGTAAAGAAAGCTACCTAAAAGAGACCTTCAAATAAAAAAAAAAGAAAAAAGAAAGAAGTGTCCCTGGGATTGTGAAATCAATCGAAAACTTCGATGACACCTGGTAACGACGATTTGATATTCTGCATCTTTACCTGAATGTGCGACTATAAAGAAAAAAAGTCCTTCCGGCCAGTGCCGGGAGGAAGAGGTAGCTTTCATATTCCTTATTTTAAAAAAGCCAACATATATTATTCAAACACACGAAGCTCAATTAAGTGGAAACCGAATGTAGGAGATTCAATACTAAATTTTATCAATACTAAATCATTATGAATGAGAATTTTGCTAAATTAGTCAGCTTTATCCAAACTGCTTTCATTTAAAGTAACTTATATTTGGCTGCCAAATTCGGCGATTTCTTAAAGTGCCTGCCATTTTAAGACAACATGGTGGGTGAGGTTAACCAGTGAACTTGGTCGAGACCTTAGTAATTGCTGTGCACATGCTCACTCACATCGGAGTCGGTTGATATATACGAGTGCTGTCGCAGGCAAAAATCAGATTTTTCAAAATGTCACCCACGTTAGAAATTGAAACTGCTATATCTGAGCCATTTTTTAAGATAAAGACAAACAAAAAATGCTCCTGAATCCTTATATCAAGGTCAAATACTTAAGAAAGAAACCTTTTTCAATTTCTAATTTTTTTGCACCTCACTTTAAATATATATATTTTTTAATTTAATGGCCGCCATTTTGAAACACGATGGCTGACGAAGCTGGCCAGCGAACTTGATCGAGATATTGATGTATACTATCCACATGCCTTCTTCCATCGAAATAGGCGAATACGTGTGGTATTGCGAGACAAATACGAGATCGTTTCAAAGTGTTAGCCATGCTAGAAATTCAAAGTGCTATAATTCAACCATTTTTTAAGATATAAACAAAAGAATAAATTTTCAGAAACAAAAACTGCTCCAGAATCTTTGTATGAAGGCCAAACACATAAAAAAATCTTTTTCATTTTCCAATTTTTTAATACCTCATTTTAAATTTTAAATTACATTTAAAAAAATTCCTTCCGGCCAGTGCCGGGAGGAAGAGGTAGCTTTCATATTCCTTATTTTTAAAAAGCCAACTTATATTATTCAAACACACGAAGCTCAATTAAGTGGAAACCGAATGTAGGAGATTCAATACTAATTTTTATCAATACTAAATCATTATGAATGAGAATTTCGCGAAATTAGTCAGCTTTATCCAAACTGCTTTTATTTAAAGTCACTTATATTTGGCTTCCAAATTCGGCGATTTCTTAAAGTGCCTGCCATTTTAAATCAACATGGTAGATATGAGGCTAACCAGTGAACTTTGTCGAGACCTTAGTAATTGCTGTGCACATGCTCACTCATATCGGAATCGGTTGATATATACGAGTGCTGTCGCAGGCAAAAAATCAGATTTTTCAAAATGTCACCCACTTTAGAAATTGAAACTGCTATATCTGAGCCATTTTTTAAGATAAAGACAAACAAATAATGCTCCTGAATCCTTATATAAAGGTCAAATACTTAAGAAAGAAACCTTTTTCAATTTCTAATTTTTTTGCACCTCACTTTAAATATAATTTTTTTTTATTTAATGGCCGCTATTTTGAAACAAGATATCTGATGAAGCTGGCCAGCGAACTTGGTCGAGATATTGATGTATACTATCCACATGCCTTCTTCCATCGAAATAGGCGAATACGTGTGGTATTGCGAGACAAATACGAGATCGTTTCAAAGTGTTAGCCATGCTAGAAATTCAAAGTGCTATAATTCAACCATTTTTTAAGATATAAACAAAAGAATAAATTTTCAGAAACAAAAACTGCTCCAGAATCTTTGTATGAAGGCCAAACACATAAAAAAAAATCTTTTTCATTTTCCAATTTTTTAATACCTCATTTTAAATTTTAAATTACATTTAAAAAAAAATGGCAATCCTTTTGAAATAAGATGGCGAATGAAGCTGGCCAACGAACTCGGTCGAGACATTGGTATGTACTATGTACAGACCAAGTTACATTCAAATCGGTTCATAAATACGCCTGTTATCGCGTGACAAAAATCAGGTCGTTTTAAAATGTCAGCCACAATAGAAATTCAAAATGTTATAACTCAGCCATTTTTTTAGATATAGACGAAACAAAACCTGTTCCGGAATCTTTGTATTAAGGTCAAACACATACGAAAAAACTCTTTTTCATTTTCCAATTTTTTGGTATCTCATTTTAAATTTAATTTAAAAAAAAAAAATTTAATGGCCGCCATTTTGAAACAAGATGGCGGATGAAGCTGGCCAACGAACTCGGTTGAGTTATTTGTATGTACTATGTACACACCAATGTACATCCAAATCGGTTCATAAATACGTCTGTTATCACGTGGCAAAAATCAGGGCGTTTCAAAATGTCAGCCACACTAGAAATTCAAAATGCTATAGCTCAGCCATTTTTTAAGGTACAGACGAAACAAAAACTGCTCCCGGATCTTTTTATCGAAATCAAACACATAAGAAAAAAATATTTTTTCAATTTTCAATTTTTTGGTACCACATTTCAAATTTAAATTTTTCTTAAAATATTAAATGGCCGCCATTTTTAAACAAAATGGCGGATGAAGCTGGCCAACGAACTCGGTCGAGACATTTGTCTGTACTATGTATAAACGAAGTTGCATCCAAATCGGTTCATAAATACGCTTTTTATCGCGTGACAAATTTCAGGACCTTTCAAAATGTCAGCTTCGCTAGAAATTCAAAATGCTATAACTCAGCCATTTTTTAAGATATACACGAAACAAAAACTGCTACGGAGTCTTTGTATAAAGGTCAAATACATAAGAAAAAAATATTTTTCCATTTTCAATTTTTTGGTACCACATTTCAAATTAAAAATTGTTTTTAAATTTTTAAATGGCCGCCATTTTGAAACAAAATGGCGGATGAAGCTGGCCAACGAATTCGGTTGAGACATTGGTATGTACTATGTACACACCGAATTACATCCAAATCGGTTCATAAATACGAGAGTTGCAGTGTGACATAGGTCAGATATATATATATATCAATTTTGAACGGAGGGTGGTTTCGGGGTCTGGGGGTCATGACCGATGAAAATATACCAAAATTTTTTGAAATCGCTTTCCTCCGAAAGGCTGCAATAGGTAGCTTTTTGTAAAGAAAGCTACCTAAAATGCTATAACTCAGAAATTTTTAAAGATATAGACGAAACAAAAACTACTGCTCCGGAATCTTTGTATAAAGGTTAAATACATAAGAAGAAATATTTTTCCATTTTCAATTTTTTGGTACCACATTTCAAATTAAAAATTTTTTTTAAATTTTTAAATGGCCGCCATTTTGAAACAAAATGGCGGATGAAGCTGGCCAACGAACTCGGTCGAGACATTGGTATGTACTATGTACACACCGAATTACATCCAAATCGGTTCATAAATACGAGAGTTACAGTGTGACAAAGGTCAGATATATATATATATATATATATATATATATATATATATATATATTGATATATATATATATATATGTCAATTTTGAACGGAGGGTGGTTTCGGTGTCTGGGGGTCATGATCGATGAAAATATACCAAAATTTTTTGAAATCGCTTCCCTCCGAACGGCTGCAATAGGTAGCTTTTTGTAATGAAAGCTACCTAAAATAAAATCATTCCAAGGTCGTAAGTTTTGAAAGATTTATTTATTTATTTATTTGTTTATTTTATATTTCACCATATTTCCTTATTTACATTTGATGTATTTCTGTTATTATTTATCAGAAAAGAAAATATTTACATTTGTTATTTTATTTAAAGTTTATTTACAGTATTTATTACGATTATACAATGAATCCATGTATTAATGAATAGTCCCTCCTTTTTTATGTTAATGCGATCGGGATTTGTTAAAAACCCTAGTGATAAAATGAGTGATAGTGAAGTAAATATCGACTCTTTTGACCCAGGGACAGAGATGGATATACAATCCTGGCTGAAACATTTTGACCAAGCATGCAGTTCTGATAAAAAAGATGAAACATGGAAAATGCAAAATATCTCTAAATTTTTGAAGGGAGAAGCTTTAAAAGTGTTCATTAATGAGTGTTTAGAGTGTACTACTTTCAGTAAGATAGTTGAAATTCTTTCAGAAAAATTTATAAAAGTACAAGTTCCTAGATTTTCTGATTTTGCTTCTATGAAGCTAAATGATCTTAATGAATTAGAGAGTTATTTCAGAAAAAAGATTGAGATTGGTAGACAACTTCATTTATGTGAAACCATCATAGTCCAAGGTTTGACGGATGGTTTGAAGCCAGAATATCAGAATTATATGATTATTAACCCTCCAGAGAGCACCATAAATTGGTACAGAATGGCTAAACAACTAGTAGTCATTCCCACCTCTCATGTAAACAACCATAATGTTAAGAATAATTCTCAAAATCATGGATCTTTCCAGTTTAATAACCAGGCTCCTAGACATTGGGTTCGCCAAAACCAGAATTTTCAAAGAACAAATTCTAATTTTCGGCCACAAAACCCTCTTAATGCTCAAAATTCTAGATTTGTTAGCCCTAAATTACCTACTACTCATTTTCAAAATAAGTATCCTAGTCGACCATGTCGAATGTGTATGAACAGGGGTATACAGGATGCTTTCCACTGGGAGAGGACTTGTATTTTTAATGTTGAACCTATGCAATCTTATGTTCCTCCTCCTAGTGAACAACAACCTAGTCATAATATATGACATTTAATAATTAATGGATATGTAAATAACAAGGAGTTACCTTGTGTAATCGATTCTGGTTCTACAATATCAATTTTACCTTTAAATTTTGTTAAGTTGTTAAATGTTAAAGTTATAAATATTCCATCTATTATTATTGGCCAAGCCAAAGGAACTATTGAAATAAACCAATCTTGTAATTTGTTGTTTAAAATAGGTAATGTGCAAAAATGTATTAAATTTTTGTTATGTAAAACTGATTTAAATTATGCTATACTAGGATTGCCAGACTGTTCTAAGTTTAACTTGGTTATAGATTGTAATAAATGTGAAGTATTACAAGGAAACCTTGTATTAAATCGATCTCAAAGCATATACATTGATAAATTAAAGTTACTTCATTTTAATGTCAATGAAAAGTACCAGAGAGTGCAACCCGATTATGAAAATGACATGATTCCTCAATCCTTTGATCAAATTAATTCTAATGATTCTAAATTACTTGGGGAGGTAAATGCTATAAAAAATGAAACGTTAAGGGATAATATAAGGGATTATTTAGACATTTTTTCCAAAAATAAATATGATGTTGGAAAAATTAATATTGAACCACAGCGCGTTTTGCTTAATTCTGACCTACCCATATCTATGAGGCCTTATCGCACTTCTGCAGTGGAAGAAAAAGAAATTTCAGATCAAGTCCAATCTTTATTAGCTGCTGGTTTAATTAAAGAGAGTTATAGTCCTTATTCTGCCCCTGTTACTTTAGTTATGAAACGCGATGAGGGTAAGAAAACTAGAATGTGTGTAGATTATCGAAAATTAAATGCAATAATGAAAAAATGATGCTGAACCTTTACCACGTATAGATGGAATTATTGATAAATTAAGTCGTGCTCAGTATTTTTCCACTTTGGACTTAGCCTCTGGCTACTGGCACATCCCAATTCACCCAGCAGATACTGAAAAATTGGCTTTTGCAACCAATTTTGGACTTTTTGAGTGGAATGTTCTACCATTCGGTGTCAAAGTTGGTCCCCCAATTTTCAATAGGACTCTTAGAAGAATTCTCACTAAATATAGAATTGATTTTGCTTGTTATTATTTTGATGACATAATTGTTTTTTCCTCCTCTTTAGAGGAACACCTGCAACATCTAAACCAATTATTTGAATTATGTAGGCTTGAAAATATTAAACTTAAATTATCTAAATGCAATTTTGTTCAAAATAAAATTAATTTCTTAGGATATGAAATCAAAAATGGTACTGTAACTCCAGCTAATGCTAATATTGATGTCATAAAAAATTTAAAACCTCCTTCTAATGTAAAAGAACTCCAAAGATTTTTGGGATCAATTAATGTTTACCATAAATTTATAGATAATTATGCCAAAATCAGACACCCCCTTAACAGATTACTTAGAAAAAATACTTTGTGGGAATGGAATTCAAATTGCCAAGATTCTTTTCAGAAATTAAAGGATGCCTTAATTGTTAAACCTGTCTTAAGAATTTATGACCCTGCATTACCACTTCATATGTTTGTTGATGCCTCACAGGTGGGAATAAGTGCAGTTATCAAACAACCAGATAATAATGGGTTTTTACATCCAATTGCTTATTATTCTTGAGGATTGAGAAGTTATGAACAGAATTACTTTATAACTGAATTAGAATGTCTTGCCATCATTGACACCTTAGATAAATTTTATCATTACTTCCATGGTGTAAAATTCACAATTCACACTGATCATGCATCTCTTGTTTGGTTAAAGAATACTAAGCATTTGAGAGGTAGATTATTTAGATGGTCTTTGAAGTTAAGCATGTTTGATTATAATATTGTGTACGAAAAGGGATCCACAAATGTCGAAGCTGACATGTTGTCAAGAAACCCTGTTTTACATTATTTTCAACCCTTAACTTTTCTTCTAGACGTAAAAGAACTTATAGAGATGCAGGAGAAAGATAATGTATGTGCCAAAAACTATCAAAATGAAAAGGGGATTATAATAGTTAGAAAGAAAGGATTTCGAAAAATAGTAGTCCCCATGTAAGGAGAAAAATATTAAATGTTGCTCATGAAAAATTTGGTCATCCTGGAATCCAAAAAATGTTAAATTTAATTTCCCCTAATTATTATTGGCCTGACATGACTCAGGATATAACTAATTTTGTCAAACATTGTGACATTTGCCAGAAAAATAAAAAACCCAGACAGAGAAAATTTGGCTTACTACAAGCTATGCCAACCACAGATCAACCTTTTGAATGTCTTTCTATTGATACTGTGAGAGGATTCAGTTACTATAACTCCACCAAAAAATATCTACACATCAGAATAGACCACGCGACTAGATATGTCTGGGCTTTTCCATCAAAAAGTGTTACTACTGAGACCTATACTAATTGCTTAAAACAAGTTTTCAATATTCAATGTCCTAAACAATTATTCTGTTTCAACAAAATTTTCAATGTACAGGTTCCCCAAAAAGTATTGAGTGATAGGAATGCAGCTTTCCCTTCATCTGGATTTAAAAAATTTCTTCGAAATCACAATAATAAGCAACGTTTAACATCAGCACATCATCCACAAACGAATGGGAAATGCGAAAGAGTGAATCAATCAATAGTTACTAGATTAAAGTGTAAAGTTAATTCTACTACCTCTAAAATCCCTTGGACAAAACTTTTGACAGAAGTAGTTAGTGAATACAATAATACGCCCCATTCCATAACCAAATTCCCTCCTGCTTATTTACTTTTTAATCAATTACCTTATGATTCCCCCCTAAAACAAGATTACTACCCTCTTGTGAATGAAGCTCTTAAAATTGCTAAAGCGCGTACTAATGAATTTCATTTGAAGAGTAAAAAATATTATGACCGAAATTATGTAGAGCCAAAGTTTGAGGTAGGAGATCTTGTAATTTATGAAGATAATACTAGAAGAGAATACTAGAAGCTACCGAAAGATTCCTGCTGCTTCTAGCTTATTATTAGTCTCTAATAATATAATACCCAACCGCCGCGGCGAGCGGCCCATCTTCGTCCACAGCCGTTTATTCATCTACTCTAGTCCCACTCTTTTGCGGAAGCCAGAATGAAAAAAAAAATCAAAAATTGAAACCGGACAAATTTAAAAGGAAAATTACACAAATTAAAGACACCGAAAAGCGGGAAGGGAGGGCTCGGGGCGATGAAGCTACCGAAAGACTCCTGCTGCTTCTAGCTTATTATTAGTCTCTAATAATATAATACCCAGCCGCCCGGCGAGCGGCCCATCTTACCAATTACCCCAATACTAGAAAGCTCTCACAAGTTTTTACTGATCCCTATCAAATTCTTAACAAATTATCTCCTGTAAATGTTCGAATTGATAGGCAAAGTCAAAATAGAAATACGGATGTTGTCCATGTATCTAAATTACGCCCCTACTTTTCACCAGATCAATTAAAATTATCCCATGAGAATTCCCAACAAACTAATGTTAAAGCCCTAGCCTAATATTAAATGTTCGTAAGTTAATAAAAAGTAACTAAATAAATTATAAATTAATCAATCGATGCTTTTCTATATAACAGTGTGTTCTCGAAGGATCCACGAGAACATTGCTGCTGAAGTTTTACTTGAATTAGTTGTTTACGCGAGCGTAAATGAGTTGATTTGAGTTAAAGATTTCTTATATTGAATTGAATTAGATTAGAATATTAAATAAATTTTAAATTTATATGTAAACTATGAATAAATGTTAACTGGATAAAAAAATTAATAAAAATTTAACTATAATTATTAATACTAAAACATTATAGAATTTATGCGAATAATTGTTGATTATGCAAGTGCCTGGATTTCAAGCCCAATTGTTTTTCTCTTGCTTCCTTATTTATTTTTTACTGATTGCGTAACCATGTAGGAAATGAACGAAATATTTCGACACATATCGAAAAACACCTGTTAAGATTTTGTTTCAATGATATTGCTGGAGAATTTCAGATTTTTTTAAATTTTTATTTTGACTTGGTATAATTTCATTTTTTATTGAATCTGTATTGATAGGAGATTACTTTATGCTATGTAACTTTTTACCCAGCCAATGTCATTGAGTGCAATAATCTCTTATTATTATTTACTGAAGTGATGAATTAAAATATGACTTTGAAATTATTAATGAAAATTTGAGTTATTGTTATTATTGAATTCATTTTACTATTGCTAGATATTGTATGATAGAAAGTATAGATAAATTATTATTGAGTATTGAGATAAAAGAGAGGTAATAAAGAAAAATAAGTGCTATGATAAATGAAGTCAATATATGAGATATCTGAGAGTACTCATAAATTAAAAACTGTGATAACATCTGAACATAATGAAAGTAAAATACTTTCTAGAGAATTTATGGAAAAATGGTAATAGTATGGTACCGCTATTATCATAACAATACAATACTATAGAGTGCATATGGCACTAGATTTTTTGACAGTTTTTCTTGTGTCAAAAATGCGCAATAATTGAATTTCAATGGACTATAGCATAGTATCAGGACAATATAATCATCCCAGTTAAAAAACTGTTGGAGAATGATACTCAGTTGAAATTTTTGTACATAAATTTTTAATTTATTATAATCATGTTTTTCCTTTTATTTATATGACTTGTGAATTGTATGGAAAATTTCTACGTTATGGAGTTTAAGTTATAGAGATTAAACTAATGTTTAATCGTGATGTGGAAAGAATGTAAATTCCTAAGAAAACTCCTAAACAATTCTAATATTGTCAATATCTGTTAATATTGTAAGTAATAAGTTGTTAGTAAAACAAGAGGAGATTATTTAGAATATAATTTACTCCATGTTGGAGAAATATTTATATTATCTTTGTAGTTTAAAAAAAAAACAATTCCCACAGTTTCGCGTTTAAGCAGTAACTTATTGATTTGGTTTTTGACAGAATTGGAGAAAATTTTCAGACTACCGGGTAACACTATTGTAATCCGAGTTCATGCTTTTCCCCAATGAACTTGTGGGTCCCGGAGCCACCAGTTCACCGGTTTTTAGGGAGGGGGGGATATTGTTATATAAAAATTTTTACTTTTACTATTCATTTAAATTATTCTAATTTGCCGACTTGCAGGATTATTCGATTTGCTCCAAATTTGGTATACCGGTTTATTATGATAAGGAGCTTCCCTGATTAGATTTGGAGGTTCACTGGTTAAGGATAAATTGGGGCTAGTACACCCCCTTAATTTAGATAAATGTTCTTTTTCTTGCAGAATCATTCGATTTTCTCCGAATTTGGTATACCGGTTTATTATGTTAAGGAGCTTCCCTGATTCGTTTTGGGGATTCATTGGTTAATGATAAAGGGGGGGCTAGTCCACCCCCTTAATTTAGATAAATGTTTTTTTTTGCAGGATTATTCGATTTGCTCCAAATTTGGTATACCGGTTTATTATGTTAAGGAACTTCCCTGAATAGTTTTGGGGGTTCATTGGCTAAGGATAAAGGGGTGAAAAACGGGGTTAGTCCACCCTCCTTAATTTAGATAAATGGGTTTTTCATGCAGAATCATTCGATTTGCTCCGAATTTGGTATACCGGTTTATTATGTTAAGGCACTTCCCTGATTAGTTTGGGGGTTCATTGGTTAAGGATAAAGGGGGAAAAGGATGGTTAGTCCACCCCTTTTAATTCAGATAAATGGGTTATTTAATTATTTCCCTTTTTTAATACGCTCTATTATTTATTTCTAGCTAAATTCCTATATTTTTAAAACGCGTATCTTAATAATAGATTTATTCCAAAACATAATCTAAACTTTTAATCCCTTCATTAATTTTTATCGTCTACCAAACTGTAAAGTTCTGAACGCAGTTACTTATTTTTCGAATATTTATCAAAGCCATTTTTACTTTTTTATTCTATTTCATCTCATTTTCCCGCTCGCGAGGCACCCGCCTTTTCACATCGAAATCATTCCATTAGCGGCGCTGGGATTCTTTCCTGGGACGTTTCTTGATCGCTCTCCATTGGCTGAGTGTCGGATCCCAGTTTCACTTCGAGGCTCGTTCGTGATTTTCGTTGGTTTAGCTTGAAGCTTGAAGTTGTCATTTCAATCGGAATTCCTCCGCGCATTCTCATAAATAGCGAGAGCATGAACTCAGAACGAGAGATTTTTGTGCTGTGATTGTTTACAAAACCTGTTACCCGGTGTCCTTAGCCATGTGGAATATTCATTTCGTAAATTAACATCTATTTAGCATGAATAATTAGTTTATGCTCGAGTGAAATGCTCTGATTTCTCATCTGCGGGAATTGTTCAGAGTTGATACCTCCACTACCAATGCTTGTGCTAAGTGGTAGGATTGCTTACAACATCACCAACGGCTGATTAAAATGTGGTATGACTCCAGTAATACGTAATAAGCACGATTTCAACTACACCCATTAAATTGTTTCGTAACATATTTATATATATTATTACTTAAGAAATTAAAAAAAAATCTTTATCACATATTTTAGCAAAGCAGAAATTTATAATGTAGCAATTTACTTTTATATACAGCCAATGTGTACATCAGGTACTAAATTGAAACCTAAATTACTGTTTTTAAAGCTACTGAATAAAAATTAAACTCAAACCAAAACCATCTGAATCAAACAATCAACTCTAATTAAAATCTAAACTCAAACCAAAACTATCTGAAATAACCAATCAGCTCTAATCAAAACCTAAACTGATTTTTTTACTTTTAGTTTGTTATTGATTCTAAGGTAGCTCAACATAAAATATCAGTGAAGTTATTCTAAAATTTAAATAATTTAATCCGTATTGCTATATGCATATAATATAACAAGAAATTTCAGAACTAGTAATATCTGTATGTTAACTGTATAACATTTATTTCCTCAAACCTGCCTGTCATTATTAATAACTTCACTTCTATCATCTTAACTAAATGTCAGGTGCACTAATTCGCTAAATGTTAAACAATTATTTTTTGCCAATAATTTTATTTTGCACGATCTCATTAATAAAAGCTGGCATAGGTGTACAAATATTAAGAATAAATACAAAATTTTAACAAAAATCCATTTTTATATATTTATAGGATGAGTTCGTGAACTCATATATGAATACATAATTTAATGCGAACTTTTGTATTTTGTTATTTATTATTATTTTTTTATATATGATCCCATTGTCATCCCATTTTGAAACTTTGTACACATCTAGTTAAGGCATTTTAGCATTCAGAAAAAAAAATTATGAAAATTGAAGAATTCGTTTTTTAGTAATTCAAGGTCAAAGGTCAAGTGCCATGACCTTGTAACTTTTTAAAAAAAAAAACATCTTGTGTTTGATATCATATTAAAGGTCATTTCAAATGCTCTAAAATGATACCAGGATCATGTCTTTACATGAATTAGAACAGGAGTTATGATGATTTTAGTGTTGCCATCTGACAGTAAATTTGACTTAGTCGGCCATCTTTAACTGTCTATAATTAAAAAACTAATAGCCCTAGAAATCTGAAATTGCGGATTTTTTACTTTCTCAACCAGTCTAACTAGTTCCCCGAATTTTGTAAAATTCGGAGATGGTGAGGGAAACGGCTGTGTTGATTTGACATAGAATGACCCTTTAACATAATTTTAAATTAGTAATTATAAATAACAAGACAGATTTTGTATACCCATGAAAATATATAAAGGAAAAGTGAAGGTCTTACAAATCTTTTATGCAGGGCACATCAATTTATAAATAGGGATTAATGATTATGTGTCTCGGGCCGCACATAAAAGGTCTCCGGGCCACATCGGCCCACGGGCCGCTGGTTGAGTATGGCTGCTATAGAGTTTTGAAAAATATTGTTGGGGCTCAACTCGATATATAATTCTTTTCCACATAAATTCGTGTATGTGATTGTAAAAGAGATCGATTAGTAATTTAATGATGCTATTTTAATTTCTTTTTAAGGAAATTAAACAGAATCGTATGCTGATAAATATATTATAAGTTAAATTAAACGTTAAGATAATGTAAAAATTCGAATGTATAGGCATATTTATAAAATTATATACTCGCTGATATTAGCAAATTGTTTATAACAAATCAACTTTGATTAAAGTTAACTTTGAATAATATGTTTATTTTTGGAATATGGAATTTTTTTCCCTATTTTCGTTTTTATATCAAAAGTTCGAAGTTTTAGCATATTAGTATAATTAAACTAGTCGGATGTGCATATCTCAAAACTTTCTTCAATCTCATAGATGTTAATACTTCAAAATTCTCTAGCACAGTACCAAAATTAAATGGCAATCTGTGCCCATCATGAGGATTCTAAATGTATGAAATTTAGTGCATTAGTTCTTGAGATATGACTATAGCTAAAGCCGTGTAAATCATGCAAAATGCAGCGTAGCAGCGCCACCTATTGGGTGATTTACACCAAAACCTAATCAGCAACAACTTATGTCAACGTCTAACTGAATCTGAAATTTGATGAAAATCCGTGCATTAGTTTTGAGATAGAGCTATTGCAAAAATCGTGAAAAATCCAGCCTAGCAGAGCCACCCATTGAGCGACTGACACGAAAACCTAATCAGCAACAACTTGTGTCAACATCTAACTGAATCTGAAGTTAGATGAAAATTCGTGCATTAGTTCTTGAGACAGAGCTACTGCGGAAATTGGGAAAAATGCATCATAGCAGTGCCACCTATCGGGCAATTTACACCAAAACGTAATCAGCACCAATTCATATCAAGGCATAACTGAATCTGAAATTTGATGAAAATTTGTGCATTAGTTCTTGAGACAGAGCTATTGCGGAAATCGTGAAAATGCAGCATAGCAGCTATGTTTGCAGCAAAGTTTTGTGAAATTCTGCACATTAGTTCTTGAGATAGAGCGCCCACCAAATTTTTGTCACATACAGACAGACTCACAGAAGGACAGACAGACTCACATACAGACATTTTCTAAAAACCACCAAATCATGTTCAGTATCTTCTAAAAATTATAAATCAATCGAAACCGGAAGTCGAAATTTTTCGCGAATCCCATACTTTCTTCTTATAAAGATAGAAGAAACTAAAAATATAACGTAAAGGAAAAAAGTTTTTCCAATGTCATTGACACCTGTAACAAAGAGAAAAAAGAGGAAAAAATGACAAAATGAAATTCAAGAAAAAATTGTCGGCCAAAAATAAGGCATATTAGAAAATAAACTACTTTTTCTTTATATTAGAGGGGAGGGGAAAAAAGCGCCCATTTAGGAAATTATCGGTGGGACTTGATCCCAACGAGCTTATACAACTCTTACCCTGTGCATATCCTTATTTTGAGCAGCATATCTTTGTTATTGGTTTTTCCATGGTTTTTCGATGCTTGGCAAAAAAATCCTAGCCCTACTTGAGGCTGAATTACAAATGTATTGAATTAATTATCGATCCAATTTATATACAAATACTCCGATTTCATGCTTGAAAATGATTTTCGTTCTTTTCTTTTCTTTTCTTTTCTTTTCTTTTCTTTTTCTTTCTTTTTCTTTAATTCTTTTGATACTTTTTGACTCAATTTAGGCAGCCCTGTGGTGGCAGTTTGGCTAATGGTTGAAATACTCACAAGGAAGGCCTCCATACGGGAATACTCAGAAAAATCTGAAAAAATTACAGATTGTTCTTCTCATATGGATATATATGTTTATAAAAAAATTTTTGGCGGAACCCCGATACAGCGTAAAAAAAATAACGAAATTTTCGTTTATTTGGCGATTTATCACCGGTTGGTGATGAAAAAAAAATACGCTTTTATGTAGGAAAAAACTTTTTATGTTGAATTTGTTTATATAAGTTTAATTTAAATAACTTTAGTTTTGCCATTTTTAATTTGTTTTAACTATAGTTTTGTCATTTTTAGTTTGTTTTAACTATAGTTTGTCATGTATATTTATATGTATTTATAATAAAATTTAAATATCATATTTTACGATTTAAAACAAAATTTAAATTGATTTAAATTATTTCAAGCTCAAAAATAAGGCAGATAGAGCACTGTCAATTTGATTTTGTTGCTATGGAAACGACTTCGTCTTCGGTATGGAAATGTATTATGGCGATTAAATGTCAGCTGCCTATAACTTAAAATAGATATTTGCAACTTGTAAAGCATAGAAAATATTTTTACAGTGATAAAATTAAATAACTACAGCAACGAACAACATATATATGTAATATAAAAAATATGTAATAACCTCTTTCATTGATTAAGTGTAAGTTCATTAAAAACCGTGCATTCTAAAGAAACAATTAATAAACAATTTACAGATAGATGCATTAAAATCGTTTGCTTTTGGCGAGGAAAAATCCTGCTCGCCAAATCGCGTGTGACTTTCGTATTTTCGCGCCAAATATTCGAAAGTATTTTATTTTTTTACAAACTTTCTACCGAAATTCCGCCGTTAAATTTGACGGATCCCTTATTACATACATGAGTAGTTTCACTACCATTTTTTTCAACATATTCTGAGTATGCCCTGTAAGGAGACCTTCCTTGTCAGCTCTAGACAAGAAGCAGCCGTTTCAACTCTTCATACTGGCATTTCTGTAGTTTCTGTGTTAGAAATTTTATTTCACTCATTTTTAACAATCCAACATAAATGAAAAGTGTTCGGTTTACCCGTCTGCCGTCTGAACTTGCTGTAACTCTCGTAAAAGCATTCGGATTGCCATTTAATTGATATATTTTATTAAGGTTTCCGATGGTAGGCTCGTTATTGAAAATAAAGTGTGCAGCATTTATAAGTCGTTTACAGGAACACTCAAAAGAACTCAGTTGCATTATAGTCTACAAGAGAAAAATAGTTTGCTGTGCATTTTAACCCATTAATCGTCGCGCCTGATAAATGTCGAATACTTTTTAAAAATTTAGATTGTTTGATTGCCACCACTTTTTTCAAGTTGAAATATTTTCTTTATTTAATGGCAGATAAAATGTCGAGAGAATAAAGCCAATTGCATCATTTAAAAAAACTGGTGGGAGTAAAACATTCTGAATAAAAGAAAACAAGCCTACACTGCCCGTGACAGTCACGGGCGCGACGGTTAAGAGGTTAATAATGTTACACATTCTAATAATGTTCCAATCATAATAGAATTAATATGCATTTATGAGGTCCACTAAGTGATCCTTTCTATAGAATATGAAATGCAAAGCATTCATCATTCATTTACAGAGACATATAAAAGAATTCGGTTACACAATGATCTACGGGGAATTATTTAAGTTGTTGCACTATTTCACATTACTAAGGAGCACTACAAGATGCTTACTGTTACAGTAGCATAACAATTATCATTCATTTACAGTAGGGATGCACAACCTGTGGCCCGCGATGGGTTTTCGTGTGGCCCGTGAATCTCATCAATTTATAACTGGAAAAAATTGCTGTCCATAGGTCGCAGAAAAAAATCGTGAATTGCGTCAATTTGCAATGGGAAAAATTGAAAATTCCGTCAGCCATTTAAGAATCGCGAATTTTGTCGATCAGGGGTGGAAAAATCGAAAATTTCGTCGTTCAGGCTCGGAAAAATTGCAAATTCGTCGATCCGGCTCCAAAAAATCGCGAATTTTGTCGATCAGGCGCGGAAAATGGACAATTTCGTCGGTGACGTGCGGAAAAATTGTGTTTCTTCAGTTTATCGCGAGAAAAAAAACACGAATTTTGTCCATTTGCCGCGGAAAAAAATTTCGTCAGTCAGTTAAGAATTGCAATTTTCGTTGGTCGGGCGCAAAAAATCACAAATTTCGTCAATCAGGGGCGAAAAAATCGCAAATTTCGTTGATCGGGCACATAAAAAACACGAGTTTTTTCGATCGGGCTCCAAACAATGACGATTTCGTTGGTCGGGCACGAAAAAATCGCGAATTTTGTCGATTTGGTGCGGAAAAATAGCGAATTTTGTCGATCAGTCGCGGAAAAATCGCATAATTAATCGATCGGCTTCGGAAAAATTGCGAATTTTGTAGATCAGGCGCGTAAATATCGCAAATTTCGCCTATCGGCCGTGGAAAAATCATGAGTTTTGTCGATTGGGCTCAGGAAAATCGTGAATTTCGTTGGTCGTGCACAGAAAAATCGCAAATTTCATCAATATGCTGCGTGAAAAAATTGCAAATTTTGTCAGAGCCAGCTAAGAACTGGAAATTTCGTTTATCGGGCGTTGAAAACTCGCAAATTCAACAATCAGGCACGGAAAAACGCGAGTTTTGTCGATCGGGCTCCGAAAAATCGCGACTTTCGTAGGTTGGACACGAAAAAAATTTCGAATTTTGTCGATCAGGAGAATAAAAATCGCAAATTTCGTTGATCGGGCACGGAAAAATCACGAATTTTGTCGATGATGAGCGGAAAAATTGTAAATTTCGTTGATCGGCAGCGAAAAATAGTGAGTTTCGTCAGTTTATCGCGAGAAAAAAACGCGAATTTTGTCAATTTGCCGCGAAATTGCAAACTTCGTCAGAGTCAGCCAAGTATCGCGAATTTCGTTGGCCGGGCACGAAAAATCTCAAATTTTGTTAATCATGCGCGGAAAAATCGAAACTTTTCGTCTATCGGGCGCAAAAAAGCGAATTTTGTCGATCGGGTGCGGAAAAATAGCGAATTTTGTCGATCGGGTGCGTAAAAATCTTGAATTTTGTCGATCGGCTGCAGAAAAATTGAGAATTTTGTCGATCAGGTGCGTAAAAATCGCAAAGATTTTTGATCGGGTGCTTGAAAATCGTGAATTATATCGACCAGGCTTGAAAAAATTTCAAATTTCGTTGATTGACTCCTTCTCTCCTCTTCGTTCATAAAGTTCGTATTTTTTTCTGCACTAGACACTTTCATGCCTATGTTTGTTTTTTAGCACTTATAATAAAAAAAAATTACTCCCCCAAATAATGACAAAGAATTCTATCACACCTTGATAACAATCCTTGCTATATCTGTGTTATATATACAAACGCAAAATGTTGATATATCCTTGCCAACTGAATTGGATATGTTGAATGGGTAGGGGAACCTAGGGGGGTAACCCACCCCCGTCTGAAACCATATTTTTTATCTGACTGTAGGCTACAGATCACCGCCTTCCCGAAATGGAATTCTGTCCGTCCGATAACTGATGTAGCCCGCGACAACCAAGACATTTTTGTAAGTGGCCCGCCGCTAAAAAAGGTTGTCCACCCCTAATTTACAGGGATACACTATAAATGCTGGAACTGCGTTTTCTTTAAGGGTTTAACTTACCTCTTCAAGTTTAACTTAATTTTCGTATACTATGTGGTGCGTATAAATTCTATAGATCATATACAGGGCTACACAAAACAATCGATAAGCATTATTGTATATGAGTGTTAATTGCTTTAGGGTGTTTTCTAATTGTGTTATGCATTTTCCAGCTGAATTATGTTTAGAGAGATGCTTGTAGAACATAAATAAATTCATGTCACACAAAGAACTGGATACGTTGACGTCTATGGATGGTACTTTCTGGAAGTACGTTTTCAGTTCTGATTTACGTTTTTATCCTGAATAAACTTTTAGTTTAATATATGAGGCACGAATAACAATCAGTAGATATCATACAGGACTATGCAAAATTATTCGAATACATTTCCATCGATTGTCGGGAATTGCCGAAGGTGAATTTTCGACCGTGTTATGCGTTTTATAACTAAGCTCAATTTTAGCACACTATGTACTGTATATACAGATCAATAGATCATGTACACGTAGGCACAAAAGAATTTAAGTATCTTTCCGACTATGAATAATAACTACTGAAATCTGGTTTTCAAATACATTACCAAATATGTTTTAAATTATGTTTTTAAATATGTTTTGTTATGCGCTTTCTAACTTGTTTATTTAGATATCTTCTTTCACATTACGAAATGACGAAGTTTGTTACAGTATTCTGGAAGTATAGGAAAGTGCTTTATAACCTATGCTTGACGTATATTTTTTCTTTCGTGTTTGTTTTATTGCTTGAAATTTTTCAAACTTATAAAATATGAGCATATTTGAAGTTATTGTGTGTAGCATATTTATTAAGGATTTATTTACCAAAATGAAACTGTTGCTAGCATTTATGAGTGCAATTGTATGATTTGCTTTGCGACCATCATTCTGTTGGGGTAAACCGTATATCCTACCTAGGATAAAAAGAATATTGGTAAAAAGTAATTGAAGAGCCCGTAAAGAATGTTTGAAGTAAAGGTAGTAAATATTACATAGTTAAAAGCGATTATGAGTTTTATAAAGCTGATAAAGTGAGGGGTCCCACTCCCCGGTCCTGGGTCCAGGAAAGACCTTTTGCGCCCAATCCAGACAAACTGAAGGTCGCCCTTCACGAGAACTCCGGTCTTGGCATGCGCACTGTCCAGCGCACGTCACGCAGTCTATCTCCCAATCAAAGAGACGACCATCCGAAAGTGACAGTTAACACCACCCAGCAGGAAAAGAGTCAAGTGGTCCCTTCTCTTGTTGCCCCTCCCCCGACCCCCCAGTTCACCCCAGCGGCCCACAGGAACCGAAAGGGGCGAACTTCTTTTCTGCTATTTTTCAAATTGTAAAGAAGATAATTATCATTTTGTCTTTAAAATATTAAATCATTAGATTTATAATTAAAATATTATTAGTTTAATTTTGTTAAAAATTTAAAATAAAATAAATTGTTCCGTTTTAAGATAACGCCTAAGCTTTTTAATTTTCTGTAAGATTAAAATATTCATGCGGTTTTATACCACCTGTGAGATAAGACTGGATGATTTGGTTTTTATAAATAACCATTTATGAAAAAAAAAAAAAAAAACGTGGCGAACTAATCATATATTTAAAATATTATGGTACAAGGATAAATGCAGAGTATTACACTAATTTACATTAAATTCTGCTGGAAAATCTGGCTTCAAGAAGCAACTAATAATAAGATATGTGGTTTCACCCCCACTTTTCCCTTTAATAGTTTTCAAAATTTAAGCAAATTCATTTTTTTAGCTTTACAAGATGGAATAGGTTAGCCTAAAAATAGTTCCATTTCTTTTAAACAACACAGTTTTCGTAGATAACGTATCTTCTAATTGAAAGGAAATAAATTCTAAAGGAAATAAATTATTTGAATTTTTAATTTCTTTTTGATACATTGACATTTATTTTCACAGAGTTTTTTTTCTCTAATATCTACTAGAATGAAAAGAAGAAGCTAAACTATTATTTCAATAACTTAGAAGTGAACAATCTGTTTGAAATTCGTACTATGTTTGTTCTACATCTGATTCAAATTATTTCTATTATGAGGCGTGCGTGGAAAGTCCTCTAATTAAAAAAAAGAAGTAATCAGAAAAGAGGTCAAATCTGCATACTTGCATTCTATTTGTAAGGCGATTGCATTTAAACATTTTTCCAAACAAATAATAAAGCAAATGGAAATTTATCATTCAATTATTAACATTTGTAGTCTAGGAATTTAATGAAATATTTGAAATAAAAATAGATTCAGTAAGAGCCTGGTGAAGAGTGCCATAAAAATATGGCTCTTGGAATTAATTGTTTATATTAAGTATTTAGTTTCTAAAATAGCGAGAAATTGTAACTACAGCTGTTTTCCTTTTAGCCTCTTTGTCATCAGTAATTCACAGTTCATCGACACTTTCCTTAAAATAAACAAACAAACGAAATTATTAACCCATTTGTTCCGAGAATTATTTCTTTAGATTCTTAGCTTTTTAAACACGCAATTCTTTCCTTTATCATCTATTAATGCCCAAGAGTATATGTGGTATTTATTCTTGAATTATTAGCTTCTTTTTTCTTTTTTTTTACCTTGAAAGAAAACTTGCTAGTGTGAAACAGCAGTCAAATGAACTTAAATTTCGTGGGAGAACACCAAATCTAGTAATTTGACATTAAGAAGTAAACAAAAGCTAAGTATAATAGTGAATAATTGCAAAAAAAAAAGTGGCTAATTGAATTATTGTTGCTTTTACCTTCTAGGTATCTAACATATACGCAAGAAGGAGGGTTCATACTTTTAAAAAATTTGAATACCATATTTCCCAAGTAGTAATCTCCGCCTCATTTTATCGCAGATTTCTATAATTATGTAAGGTGAATATTTCTTTTCTGAAATTGTGGTACGAAACTTGAAAATTTATGTTGGTAGGGAATCCTGCCAAGCGGATGAAATGGATTAATATAAATAATTTCTAACTGCGTAAATATACATTCAAAATTAAAAAATGTCTAACAAATTTTGAAAAGCTGGTATCGCTGCAGATGTAAAAAATACATAAACATATTTATGTCATTTAAGCATTACATGAAAGGTTTTCTGTAAATAAATAAAAAAAGTTGGAAATTGTACGTCAAACGTGGCAAATGAGATGCGTTCGTACTATAACTAGTTCTATAAATATTCAGATCTTGGTTCAATAGCTGTTGCACTCGTATGCAAAAATGTATGAATAAAAAAATTATTATGATTATATATATTAAATTCAGTAATACGGAAATAATATGACTTCATCCTAAATAGGACGTAATCACCAAGGTAACTTAGAATCATTGCCTAACCATTGAATCATCATGCATATCATTGAATTAATTACATTTGATAGGATTTAATAGAATGAAGAAAACTTTATTAATATCTTTTTAAGTTTTGATTCGATTTTCACAAAATTTGAAATGACGCGACAAAATTCTGCAATGATTATATATATTAAATTTCAAACCATTCGGTTGGGTAGATTTTTGCGCTGTTATATGCTGATGGACGGACCAGACGACGACTATAGGTGCTACGTTTCCCCATAGACCATAATGTAATGGAATACTTTTGAGCGTCTCTGTAAATAAACTATGAACGCTACATACTTTATTTTCAATACCGAACATGGCATAGTAAAAAGCCATAACATATATTAATTTCAGAACAATCCAACTATATTAACGCAAGTTAGAGTTCAGACAGACAGCCAAACCGAATTCATAAACACTTTCAACTATTCGATGTGCATGTTCTGCAATGCGTTTTACTCGCTTGGTTGAGAAAAGGGAATAAATTAAAATAAGACTTTTTATTTACGACATAAACAATTCGTTATATATATATTCTTTGTAAATATTATTTTTTTCTTATTTTAGGCGTATTTACAAAAATAAAATGAAACTGTCCATCAGTGCTGTAAATCAGAAAATAAGCATGCCCTAGATATTTTTTGATGCGATAAAAAGAAGGTAAAGTTAACTTTCAGGATAAATTAGCTACTGCTTGATCCTTACGTATTAATAGATGAACTTGAATATGTTAGCTCAAATGTGACATTACTACGAATTTTAACTTTCTTCATATGGGTGTTGTTTGTTTCTTTTTCTTTTCTTTTTTCTTTCGGGAAAAGCAAAGACAAGAAAAGAGTGAGTCGTAATCGGTCACGCGCATTGAGTAGTACAGGTTACATATTTTCTATATTTATGCATTGCTCGGAAAGTGTGTTTTCATGGGAGGGGGGTGGAGCGGGGGACATCATGGAAAAGAACGACAATGTTTGCAGTGTATAAATATTTTATTTAATTATATGTTGCACATTTTGATCCAATCCATTTTATATCGAGTTGTTACTTGGCTTAAATGAATACCATTATTAGGTTGAGCAAAAAGTTCTGGGAAATTTCTATTTAACACTTAACAGAATTTGTATCGTATATAAGAGTACTAGTGGTACATTTAGAGGAGTTGAAGAATCCGATTATGGCCTCTTTCGATCAATGCAACACTTTTTCAAGGGCCGTCGATTTGAATCCATTAAACCCTTAATTCTCGCTCTCGTGATATTCGCGGGCTGTGTCTTTCATTCAGATTGTTTGATTCCCGCCAGTTTTGAAAAATAGTGTATTGGCTTTATTATGGTATCATTTTACCTGTCATTAAGTCAGATAAATATTTCTTTTTCAAAAAACTGGTGCCAATAAGCAATTTGAATTTTTAAACCGTAATTTAATGCGACCGTAAATGGGTTAATGAAGTTGGAGAAGCATGTCAAGAGTTTTTCGATTCCAAGGAGCTGCCATTGTACTCCCAGCAAATCCGGAATCTGGCAGAGCTAAGGCAGAAAGTCGTGGACTATGATGGTCTCTACTTTAAAGAATAGTCCTTGTTGATTTTGTTGTTAATTCACGCATAACAACGCAACTTTCACAAATTTCCCAGAACTTTTTGCTCAACCTAGTATTTTGTCTGCTGTTTTTACTGGCCTTACGGCCTTCCAGAACGAGGTGCACCTTCATGAATAATCTAGCGGGGGCAATGGGAGGCATATGTTCCCTAGTTTTTTTTTTGTTAAGAGCAGGGGTATAGTCATGTTTTTTCCCCCTCTAGTTTTTTTTATCTTGTTTTCAGGATAAAAAAATTTTTCGTATTTCTTTTCTCTTATTTTTCACCCCTTTAGTTTTATAATTTATATGCTATAGTGGCTGTAAACTGAAATTGGATAAACTATAATTAAAATTACCAGAATTAACGTTTTAATGTTGACATAGGTAATTTCTGTTTTACATCTCAACAAAGCCTTCTGCTGTAGTAACATTTCAAGTAAAAAAAATTTCCATCTCCTTTTTTTTTCTCGTTGTACAAAGTAGAAAGACTTATTTTACATTTTTCATTCCCATGCATGTTTGTTTGGATGTGTGGCAAAAGATATGATTTCAGTGCCTTGACCCTGACCATTATCATTTTCCGTAGGATAATATAAACACAACACAAGCACTTCTTGGTCCTCGATTTTATTGGCGTTCCTTGAACATACTCATAGCACCAGTACGTGTGAGGGAATTGTCCAGGGTATCTGAATCAGGACACATACTCCACTCGCTGGTTCGGAATATTCAAAATCAGCAATAATAATAAGAAGCTTGGATAAACAATTAACAGTGGAACGTATACAAGAAATACTTAATACAGAAATATTAAAATTAGACTCATTACCTCCAATCTACAGCAGATTCTCAAGAAATAAATGAACAATAATAATAAAAACAAATACTGAAGATAGCACAGAAACTTTACTCAAAATAATTGAACAAATAGAAAGTCTAAAACACCTTACAGAAATAACTTACAAACTGGAACACACCATTAAAATAATAATAACAGGAATTCCACTGGACATTGACCAAGCAAAGTTAACTTCATCTATACAACTCAATCAGCAACAGACCTCCACGATAAGAATACACAAAAAACTACAAAAAGAATACACAAAAAACTACAAAAAGAAAATTCAAAAACATATCAGCTAGTCTTGGAGGTGGACTACGTTACTGCCAATAATATACTAAAACAAAAGGTAATACCACAAGGCTTCAACATGTGCAGAATCTCAGTATACTGTCCGATTGTCAGATGTGCGAACTGTCAATTGTTCGGTCATCGGAAGGAGGACTGTCGGAGACGAGAAATCTTTGCGCACTGTGCTAGAGGTCACCAAACAACGGACTGCCCTTATAAATTAGATCCAGGAAAAAGACAATGTACAAACTGTATGCAGATGGAGAACTATTTTCCACATTCTGCAGACTCACCAATTTGTCCGATCTATAGACATCAACTTTCAATCAGAAATGAACCTCATTCCTAAAATACTAATAGAAGTTCTTTAATTATATGAATGAATAATTCTAAATATTTCAGTAGAAATAATAACATTGATGTTCAACATAACAACTTTTACACAATAAGAACTTCTACACATTAAAACATTAAATTTACTCAGAACCATTAAACTAATAATAGAATATAGTTCAATTTTAAAATAATCATACCTACAGTAATTTATAACTATAATGCTTTACCGGAAAATGACTTGTAAATAGAACACTTCTTGAATGTGTTTTTGTTAATTGTATTTAGGTGTCGTCTGTGAAAGTCTCATCTGTGAACTAATTGTTATATTATGTGTTATCTCAAATTTTAAATAACCTAAATTGTCTTGTTTTAAATACTTTTACCTTTTATTAAATATTTAACTTTAAAGGATATGACAGAAATTTCCCTCCTCTGTAGTCCTGCTAGTATGCTAAATCATTAATTTCCCTAATTATTAACAGCTAATTAAAAATTTATAACTCATCTCTCTTATCTTATTTATTTAGCCAGGGCATTGGAGGGGAATTTCGTATTAAATTCCTTATCTCTTAGCATTAACCTTTAATTAACAAAATCTATTATTATCTCCATTCCTTATTATAAAAATTATTCATTATTAATTAACCTATAATTATATAAAAATAGTGCTATGCTGCAATTTAACTTTTATCTAAAATATTTACTTTTAATATACTGTTCTCTTGGGCTCGCCCTGACATTTTGTTATACTGTTTATTAGTCATTCTGTTTGTTTAATCATTTTAATAATTTTCATTAAACAGGGTCTTCCAACCTGCTGGGACTCCTGGGCTCGTTCGCGGGTGCTGGGGTTTCAGCGGGAAGGAGGTTATGTGTTTTCCCCTCGTGGACTAATCAGCTTCTATACAGAAAGGTTGGCTGTCCACGAGTGGGTGATTAGTGATTAGTGATTAGTGTATAAACAGGGACTGGAACAGGGATGGGATTGTAACCGACCCGAATCTGAACTACTTCAACCCACAGCCAAATGAAGATAAAACATACTTTAATGTAATTATGAAAAGTAATGTACTAATCACTATCATGTATCACTATGTATATCACTAATATAAATTTTATCTTTTACATATAAAAGGACATATCTATATATTCAATATTAAAATATAGTAAAACCTCCACATAGCGAATACCTTAGGATCGCTGAACAGAGTTCGGCATCGGGTCGGGTTGTCCTTAATTTTCTTTTTTCTGGCCAGGATAACTGTAATTTTCTTTCTGCGTTTTCAGGTTCACCCTAGAATAATTCTTGCGGGTAGGTTTTTTGGAAATCGGGTTTATGAAAATAAATACGTATTTGAATATGAACGAATATATATTAAATTTACTGCATGAGAAATAAAAGATATATAAGAAAAGTGATCATTAAATCATTCTTTCTTTTAGAAACATTTTTACTTCTCTCGGAATATGAAAAATATTATCAACATTTCGTTTGTGATAGTTTGTGCACACATACACATTTTAGAGTCCTGGTTCGTGTCAGTCTACTTGCT
This sequence comes from Maratus speciosus, assembly GCA_963932465.1. Lineage (NCBI taxonomy): Eukaryota > Metazoa > Arthropoda > Arachnida > Araneae > Salticidae > Maratus > Maratus speciosus. The sequence goes on along the minus strand of OZ010787.1, from coordinate 142,367,360 downwards.
TTTACCCGCACGCGATCCGACCCGCGGTTCAGGTCGGCGCTATATTTTTTCGTTGCGGCTCTGGTTGACTATTAATTTTTCTTGTGTTGCAGTTCGGGTTGACTTTTTTATGTCGGGTTCAGTTCGGGTTTTGACTCTTTTGGGTCAGGTTCGGTTGACCCGATTTTTCAAAGGAATGTCAAAGATATTTTTTTAGGTTAGAAATCTAGTATTTACAAAACTCCAGAAAAGCGAATACCTGTATTTAGTAAAATTTTTTTCAATTATTCCTAACATTTATATAATTGTACGTTTGTACCTCTGAATAGTGGGCACCTCCCAATCTACACACACTTAACATGTGTATGTGTGCATAAACTATTAAAAATACGATCCATGTTTTTATGCGGTATAGAAAATGAAATGTCGATAATACTTTTCATATTCCAATCGGAGAAAAAAGGGTTCTTAACTGTACCATAAAAAAAGAAAAATCTATGATCACATATTTAATACGTTTTATTTTCCATGCAATAAATTGAATATATACTCATTCATATACCATTGCGTATTTGTTTTCATCTGAAACATAGTTCTGCTCAACATTTTTGTGAAAATCAATACAACCCGCGAGTAAAAAACTCAAATATGTGTCCTGATTCTGCCCTTAACGGAACAAACCGAGTAGGAAACCACCCGTTCACGTAAACCACACCGATGTTCAACAATTTCCAATTCTGCCCCAAACGGAATAGGGGAGCAGCGTTTGACCTCTCAATTATAAGGTTAACGAGTTTCGACTAGACTCTCTGTAGAATTTCGACCAATCGCTTCCAAGGACACATGTGGTCTCTTTATTTATCTGAAACTCGAACATGTGTGTTTACGTGCGATCCCTTTAAAAAGAGACCTTTAATTAGCACTATGATTATATATTGATTTTTTATAGATTAATATAAAGTGAATTATATAATATCGCTATAAACAGTGTGTACAGTTTTAATAGGTGGTGAGTTATAAATAATCTTTACGAAGTTTTAAGATACAATTATATAATTTTTAATATTACTTAGAGTAAAATTAAGGGATTATTTAAACAAAAACTAGTATTTGCAATTACACTTTTAAATTAGTACAATTTTTAATCTTCTAAAAAATATACTAGCATGAAGTTGTTTTTTTTTTTTTTCGATATAAGCTTTAAAATGCAAGCTATATCAGCCAAATAATTGAAAAATTATGTTTCACGCATAATAATTATTTTACATTCACAATTACCGTATATACTCGTGTATAAGTCGAAGAATTTTAGACAAAATTTGGGAGTTGAAAATGGGGGATCGACTTATACACGAGAAAGTAAAAAAAAAAAAATCACAGACTACTGCGATTGTTTTTTTCAGTCTTTTAAGAAATTACATGAGAGATAAAAGCGGACAATGGTCATTTCCAAGTGACTGACAAACAAAGCTCAATGTCCCTGTAATTGTTTTGCACCCATTTTTTCTTGTGACAAAAACTCTTCAATATATTCCTTTCAGCAGCAGTTTAAGAAGTTGTTTACCCTTGTAAATTACGCTTGAATGGATTTTTGAAAGAATTTTATCTTTTTAAGTATCATTGAATTGATGTGAATAGGTTTCAAAATAGTTTAAGCTTCTTCGGTTATACATAATTATACAGGTTTAAAACGTTGAATTAAAAAAAATCTGATTAGAAACGTAAAAAAATTACTAATTTAATGAAAAATTATTAAATTTTTCTATCCTCGATTACAAATCATTTTTCAACATGCTACCAGAAATGTGGTTCGACTTATACACGAAAATTCATTTTTTTTCAAAATTTTGCTTAAGAATTGGGAGGGGGGGGTCGACTTATGCGCGAGTATGTACGGTATATAATTTTTATTAATATTTAGATTCAAATCGAGGGATTATTTAAACAAAAACTATTTGTAATTACTCTTTTGTGAAGATTAAAACTTACTGTATTAATTCAAATATAAATTTATCATAAATTTTTTTATGTGAGTACGCTTTATTAAACTAACTTTTTTAATACAAGCTTTTTTTTTTTTTTTTACAAGTTAAAAAAAAAAAAATCAGCCAAATAATTCAATAAAAATATCAGCCAAATAATTGAAAAATAATGAATACTTATAATTATTTTACAATTACATAATTTTTTATTGTTATTTAAAGTAAAATCAAGGAATTATTTAAACAAAAACTATTTGTAAATACTCTCTTGAATTAATACAGAAAGTTTTAATCTTCTCAAAAATATATTTTACCATGAAGGGTTTTTTTTATGTAATTACACTTTATTATACTAACTTCCTTAATACAAGCTTTTTTTTTTATGTATACAACTTTTAAAATACAAGCTATGGTAAATCTCTAGGCCAATTAATTGAAACTTTATGCTTTCTCATAATTATTTTACATTTATATTTTAATTTTTATTATTTGAATAGAATAAACGGATTTAAGCAAAATCTATTTGTAATTATACTTTTGGATTACAACAAGTTTTAATCTTCTCAAAAATATATTTCAGCATGAAGGTTTTTTTTTTTAATACAAGCTTTAAAATACAAGCTATATCAGTCAAATATAATTCAAAAATTATGCTTCAGTCGTGATTAACTTGCATTTACAATGATATAATATTTATTATTATTTAGAGTAAAATCAAGAAATTATTTATACAAAAAGTATTTGTAATTACATTTTTGAATTAGTACAATAAGTTTTAATCTTCTCAAATGTATTATTTAGGATTATTATTATTATTATTATTTTGAATACAAGCTTTAAAAGACAAGCTATATCAGCCAAATAATTGGAAAATTAAGTTTCACTCATAATTATGTTACATTAACAATTATATATTTTTTATTGTTTAGATCAAAATCAAGGGATTATATAAACAAAAATTATTTGTAATTGCACTTTTGGATTAGTGCAATAAGTTTTAATCTCAAAAATATATTTTAGCATAAAGATTTTTTTTTATATATATATGTTTTAAAATACAAGCAATATTAGCCAAATAATTGAAAAAATATGCTTCACCCACAATTAATTTACATTTAATTTAAGGTAAAACTATTTCTAGTAATGAATCTAACAAAACTGAATAATAATAATAATAATAATAATAACAATAGTACAATGCGAATATACATTTAACAAAAATTAGGTCTATCTATTCTCATTTACAAGAGATGCATATATAAACGCCATCTTAAACCGACACAAGTAATCCTTTCCGGCTGCTGATAGCAGTCGGGATGAATTACGACGAAGCAACCCCGGTGAATAGGAAAGAATTCCAACAAGTTAGGGGCAGAATTGGTAAATATCACTTCGTCGGCGCATTGCCAGAAAGTAACCCGTTCCGAGAAGGGCAGAATCAGGACAATGGCACGAAAAAAATTTTCTAGTGTGAACCCGATCCGCAGGGAGAAAATTAGACTCATCCCAACCCGAAAAAAAAAAGAGGACAACTCGACCCAATGAAGGACTCAATCCAACGATCTCAATGTGCCCGATATTCAAAAGTTTTACTGTATTTGAATGATTTGATTTAATTTTATTATATTTGATATTTATATATTATATATATTTTATACAATATAAAAAAGTCCTTCCGGCCAGTGCCGGGAGGAAGAGGTAGCTTTCAAATTCCTTATTTTAAAAAAGCCAACGTATATTATTCAAGCACACGAAGCTCAATTTAGTGGAAACCGAATATAGGAGATTCAATACTAATTTTTATCAATACTAAATCATTATGAATGAGAATTTCGCGAAATTAGTCAGCTTTATCCAAGCTGCTTTTATTTAAAGAAACTTATATTTGGCTGAGATGTTGATGTATACTATCCACATGCCTTCTTACATGGAAATAGGCGAATACGTGTGTTATCGCGTGACAAATACAAGATCGTTTCAAAATGTTAGCCATACTAGAAATTCAAAGTGCTATAATTCAACCATTTTTTAAGATATAAACAAAAGAACAAATTTTTAGAAACAAAACCTGCTCCGGAATCTTTGTATCAAGGCCAAACACATAAAAAAATCTTTTTCATTTTCCAATTTTTTAATACCTCATTTTAAATTTTAAATTTAATTTTTTTTTAAAATGGCAACCCTTTTGAAACAAGATGGCGAATGAAGCTGGCCAACGAACTCGGTCGAGACATTGGTATGTACTATGTACAGACCAAGTAACAGCCAAATCGGTTCATAAATACGCTTGTTATCGCGTGACAAATATCAGGTCGTTTTAAAATGTCAGCACCAATAGAAATTCAAAATGCTATAACTCAGCCATTTTTTTAGATATAGACGAAACAAAAACTGTTCCGGAATCTTTGTATTAAGGTCAAACACATAAAAAAAAAATCTTTTTCATTTTCCAATTTTTTGGTATCTCATTTTAAATTTAAAATTTTTAAATTTTTTTTAAATGGCCGACATAAAATGGCGGATGAAGCTGGCCAACGAACTCGGTCGAGATATTTGTATGTACTATATACACACCAAAGTACATCCAAATCGGTTCATAAATACGCCTGTTATCAGGTGACAAATATCGGGACGTTTCAAAATGTCAGCCACGCTAGAAATTCAAAATGCTATAACTCAGCCATTTTTTAAGATATAGACGAAACAAAAACTGCTCCCGAATCTTTGTATCAAGGTAAAATACATAAGAAAAAAATATTTTTTCAATTTTCAATTTTTTGATACCGCATTTCAAATTTAAACTTTTCTTAAAAATTTAAATGGCTACCATTTTTAAACAAGATGGCGGATGAAGCTGGCCAACGAACTCGGTCTAGACATTGGTATGTACTATGTACAAACGGAGTTACATCCAAATCGGTTCATAAATACGCTTTTTATCGCGTGACAAAATTCAGGACGTTTCAAAATGTCAGCCACGCTAGAAATTCAAAATGCTATAACTCAGCCATTTTTTAAGATATAGACGAAACAAAAACTGCTCCGGAATCTTTGTATAAAGGCCAAATACATAAAGAAAAAATATTTTTCCATTTTCAATTCTTTGGTACCACATTTCAAATTTCAAATTTTTAAAAAAATTTTAAATGGCCGCCATTTTGAAACAAAATGGCGGATGAAGCTGGCCAACGAACTCGGTCAAGACATTGGTATGTACTATGTACATACCGAATTACATTACATCCAAATCGGTTCATAAATTCGAGAGTTACAGTATGACAAAGGTCAGATATATATATATATGGATATATATATATATATATATATATATATATATATATATATATATATATACATATACATATATAAACTTTTGAACGGAGGGTGGTTTCGGGGTCTGGGGGTCATGATCGATGAAAATATACCAAAATTTTTTGAAATCGCTTTCCTCCGAACGGCTGCAATAGGTAGCTTTTTGTAAAGAAAGCTACCTAAAATTTATATAAAAACATTTTTTTATATAAAAGATAAAAATGGTATAACTGATATAATTGAAGACTAATTTTTATAATTACATTAAAACATGATTTACTTTCCTTTTATTTCGGGTTCGGGTAGGGTTGTGGGTTGAAGTAGTTCGGGCCGGGTGCTGGTTGAAGTATGTCAGTTGCGGGTCAGGAATTTTTTTGTCGGGTTGACTTCAAATGGGATTTTCGGGTGTGCATCTCAGGATTCTGACAAATGTTACCTGTGTGTAGAGTGGGAAATGCCCGCTATTCAGAGATTTAATCGTACAACTATATAAGCATATTAGGAACTGAAAAAGTGTTCTGCTTTTCTGAGTGTCCATTATGGAGGTCTTATCGCATATAGATTTTTTTAACCTGGAATAATATTTTGGACATTCTTTTGAAAAATCAGGTCAACCCGAACGGGACTCGCAAGAATCAAAACCTGAACCTGAAACAATGAAAGTCAACCCCACTCGATCAAATGCAGGATTCTAATAGGGACTCGTGTACATACAGGATTTTAAAATTCTAACAAAAGTAAAATTGTTCTCAAAATTATTATCTATACTAATAAAAGTACTGAATAAAAAAGAAATGAAAAAAAAGTTAGGAAAATATGATGATTTGTTATTGCTATTACTCTTTATCAAATAATAATATCACAAATGTAGAAAAATAGATTAAATTTTTCAAAATATAAACTGTTTAATACAACTTTTCCTTGTTTTACTATTACGCATTTTGAATAAGATCTAATGAGTTTCTCATATAAATGGAAACTTTCGCTGTAATGACAAAACTGGTGGTCCCGTGGAAGAAAGTTACAGAACAATTAATGAGAAATAAAATGACTATTTTTTTTCATGTTTCTCTTTCTAACTATATTTTATTTTCGTTTATTTTTTCTTTTGTAATAGTCAATGTTGTACACGACATACGTTTAAAAATACTTTAAACAAATTTAACAATATTGCGATAAAAATGAATAGTAGTGTGGATTTGCGGGTTCCACGACATGCGGCACGCTCTCAAGGTCAAATGAAGGACATCTTATCTTACAGTACGACGTTCATAAGCGCGTTTTAGAGCGGAAGTAGACCGGAAGTGTTGTTAGATAGTGATATTTTAGCGGAAATGTGAATTGATAAGTTTTTTTGCGAATGATCGTGTTAAAGTATGCTGATATTTAGGGCGCGGTAGATCTATTTTGAAAAGATTTTTTTTTAATGATTAAGAGTTAAAAGAAAATTGGTTAAAGATTTTTTTTCAAGAGATAGAAAACTTTTCTTTTAAAAATTTTGAGAATTTATTTTTTATTCTTTTTTTTCGCGTGATAGAAAAACTTCTTGCTCTTTAAAAATTTTGAGAATTTAATTTTATTTTTCGCGTGGTAGAAAAAACTTTGTAAAATTTATTTTTTATTTTTCTTTCTTAAAAATTACCAAGACACGGAAATTTTTTCTTTTACGAACTTAATTTTGAATTTTGACTCGTTAGAAATTTTTTTGTTTGAAAATTATTTTTAACTCACGTAAAAATGTTGGCGGAAATCTTTTTAGGATTTTTTTTTTAATTGTGGTCCCACCATGACCAACCCGTTTTGAAAAATATTCAAAACGCCACAAGTCTTTTTTTTTTTTTTTTTTTTTTAAACGCCTGCTCTGCATCCAAAATTTTCTGTCCGTATCTTCGTGCCTGCGAGATACCTGCAAAGAGAATAAACATATAGATTTAGTATTTTCTCTCAAAAGTGTTTATGCTTGAAAAAGAAGTTAATTTTAGTTACCTTGTTTTGCAAAACCTACTGCTTTACTGGATATTCTCAGCGTGATGAATTCACTTAGGAGGGTCATCTCAGTCTCAGTTAGGCTGGGTGATTTCATGGGTGGAGCCTAAAAGAAAAATAGAGATTATTTTCATGAAACTTTATCAAATGTTTTATAAAAGAAAACTCAAAATGTGAGTTACCTTCTTTTGCAAGACATATTGATTTTCTTCCTCATCTCAGGATTTCATGGGAGAAATTCAATTTTCCTAAAAGAAAAGTAGAGATTATTTTCATGAAACTTTATCAAATATTTTATAAACGAAAATCTTAAAATGTGAGTTACCTTGTTTTGCAACACATACTGATTTTCTTCCTCATCTCAGGAATTCATGGGGGAAATTTAATTTTCCTAAAAAGAAAAAAAAATCGATTTTGAATATTTTCATGAAATGTTATGAAGGGGACAAGGGACCTTAAAATATTTTTTTTTATTATTTTTTGTAAATTTCACCTTAAATATTATTCAAGGGTTTATTATATGCATTATAGCATGCATTTATCCCCCCCCCACCCCAAAATAAAAAATAAATTTTATTTTTGAGAAAAAAATGGGAATTTTATGCGTCGTCATAGAAATCTTCGAAATGCCCCCTGCGCATTCCATATCAATGAAAATCCCCAATATTTTTTATAAAAGTTTGGTTTATATATATAAATAAAATAGAGCATCGAATTTTATATATTTGAATTTAAAGGTAAAAAAAATTGAAAAATTTTGAAATTTTTTCAACGAAATTTCAAAATTTTTCAATTTTTCAAGTTTTTTTTTATTTTTGTAAATTTTATCTTAAATATTATTCAAGGGTACATTATATGCATTATGGCATGCATTTATCACAAAAGAATTTAAAAAAAATTTTATTTTTGAGAAAAAAATGGAATTTTACGCGTCGTCTTAGAAATCTTCGAAATGCCCCCTGCTCATTCCATATCAATGAAAATCCCCAATATTTTTTATAAAAGTTTGGTTTATAAATATAAATAAAATAGAGCATCGAATTTTATATATTTGAATTTAAAGGTAAAAAAAATTGAAAAATTTTGAAATGTTTTCGAAAAAAAATTTCAAAACTATTATTATTATTTTTTTTTTACTTTTAAATTCAAATATATAAAATTCTATGCTCTATTTTATTTATATATATAAATCAAACTTTTATAAAAAATATTGGGGATTTTCATTGATATGGAATGCGCAGGGGGCATTTCGAAGATTTCTAAGACGAGATTTCTAAGACTCAAAAAAAAAAAAAAAAAAAAAAAAAAAAATTATTTTTTTTTGTGATAAATGCATGCCATAATGCATATAATGTAACCTTGAATAATATTTAGGTGAAATTTGCAAAAAATAAAAAAATTATTTTTAAGGATTTTAAGGTCCCTTGTCCCCTTAAATGTTTTTAAAATTTAAAAATCTTGTTACCTTGTTCTGCAAAATATTTGTTTTACTAGGCAGGATGAATTCACTTAGCAGGGTTATCTCAGCTACTCAGTCTCAGCTAGGCAGAATGATTTCAGCAAGAAAAGGCAGCTGAGTTATCTCAGCTATGCAGGATGATTTCAGGCAAGGCAGTCTTGAGAAGGCATGATGACTTTAGAGGCATTTGCTGAAAATTTTTAGTTTGGATGTTAAACTGGGCCCTCCGACCACCCGCCATGTATTCTCATGGCTCCCCAGTTTTGATATTTAGCACATTTTACGCACCACACACACTGAAGAATTTCAGTACTTTGATGAACAACACAAATCATTTTGAAAATTATGATTTCACTTTGAGAAAAGTTTTTGCAATACTTCAGAAAAGTTCTTGTATCTGTTCATGAAAATGTTGGTTTCACATTGAGCAAAGTTTTTGCATTATATGAGAAAAGTTATTTTCTCGCACTAAGTTTTATTTTAAGAAATAAGTAAAGTTCTTGTATCAGTTCATGAAAATGTTTTCACATATCGAAGACTTCTTTTCCTCACTCGGAGAAGACTTGAATGACTTTTTTTTTTTGTTGTTGCCTCATGGAAGAAGACATCTTGTAAAATGATTGCAGCAAGCTCTTTTTATTATGCATCCTTGATTATTTGCGCACCTTTGAAGAAATCATTTGACTTGAAAAAATATAGAAGACTTGAATTTCACTTCCTGAAAAATATTGGAAGACTTTTGCACCCTTGAAAATGTTCGCACTTTTGAAGCATAATATAAGAAGATTTATATAAACACCTTTCAATGAACCCCCGCATTTTCATGAAGACAGGTTTGAAAGAATGATGAATTTGATGGATTTCATGGGAAAACGATGAATGTCCTTGGTTTCTTGGAGAAAAGAAGAAAGTCCTTGATTTCTTGAAGAAGAATTTCCCACCATCCACACGATACCTTTGGATAAAGTATCACAACAAAAGAAGAAGATTATACTCATTGACCCCTTTTTCCGTGAAGTCTTTATAATTTAAATGATGTTATATATTTGAAAGAAATTTTTGAAGACATATATTTAAAAGAATGACGATGATATCTTGAAGGAAACTCTTTGAATGATAACAGTTCTTGATGTGATGAAGACATGGTTGGAAAAACGACGAAAGTTCTCCTTGGTTTCATGGAAAAAAAAGATGAAAGTTCTTGATTTGATGAAGTCATGCTTGGAGAAAAGATGAAGAATTTCCCATGATTTCTTGAAGAAGAATGATGAAAGTCTTTGATTACTTGAAGAAGAAGTTTCCACCAACCACCCGATACCTTTGGATACAGTATCAAAACAAAAGAAGAAAATGATTTATTGTTCATTATTTTGAGAGATTTTTTTTTTTTTTGCAGTACCCATGAGCATAGGTGTGTACCCCGTCATCTAGTATATATCTTTTATCGTCGAGGGGAGATAATGCCACTTTATTTTGTTCGATAGTATATAATTTATGACGCTCACTTTGAAACATATTGCAATTCCATCCCCAGGCTCAAATAGTATTTCAAATTTCTATAATAAACAATATAATTCTTTTTGTCATTCAGATTTGGCATTAACTTCTCCGTAGCAACGTACGGCAATTTTTTCTTAATTAATTTTTGAGTGAAGGGAGACAGCATTTCTTTTTCAATTTTAATTTTTTCTGCGGCGAGTGGGTAATCATTATGGAGGTCATGTAAATGAGGTGGATAAGCCAAATCCACCTCGAAAATGTAGCCATCTTTGCCATAATCCTCCAATAATTGGATCCAATTGGTGTCCACTTCATGGGTGATCCATTCAAATTCACCGTACGGTAGGGGTTCAGACATAGAATGGTCATAAAGGTTATTTGTATCAAGATACATTATATAAGAGGTTTCTGCATTTGAGTCTGGGTTGGGCACTGCTAGTTATTCGCACATGTCCAGCGATGGCTAATCATAGGGATTCCCCCTCGAATCCCACGTTCAATCATGAGATGCATATTCACATTTCTGAGCAGTTCGAGGGGTTGCTCGCTCATTTTTAATGATGCTTGCCACTCAAGGCTGGGAGCTGTAACAAAATGTGGGCAGTCTAATCCATAAAACTGCGCTAATAGTTTGCGAAAATTCTGAAACACGTCCGATAACTGGAGAACATCACATTTCACATATAAGTCGTGATAGTCCCCAGTGTTTGAAAATGGAACGTGTCCCAAACAGCCTAGGCATGTGCATAATCAGCTTCAGTAATATGCTCCTGCGTCAAATCGCTGAAAAAGGCTTCACGTGGGGGCAATGAGGTTTCATCAAATTTAGATAATGAATTAAAATATTGGTAGGGGTACACACTTTTACGCAGAAGCAAATCAATGTTATTCATATTAGATTTTAAAATTTTGAAGTCTTCCAGTCGTAAATTGGCCACCAGTTTTTCGAGAGACATAGACATGAATTGGAAGCTGTCGATGAATTGAAGTGAAATGCGAGATTTATTATATTGTTTAGAAAGAGAAAAGGATATATATTTCTCCATATTGTTGGCAATTACAGGAATTTGGTGATCTTGAATGTTACCCAGACCCTGAATTAATAAGTGAGCGTCACAATTCTTTAAATTATGAAGTACGACTGGAATTATTTTTCGAAGACGAAATTGTAAATTACATGAAGAATGAAGTGCCCCTCGGTATTGTCCATTTAGATGATCGTGATCTTTTATTTTATCCATATTGAATGACTGGGGGCATAAATAGCATTCTGTGGCATTTTTGAAGTCTTCTTCGTCTTGTGCCGTCATTTGAATGGGTACAATATGAGTTAATATCTCTGCTAACTCGTCTTTGACTTGTATAATTTCACTAAAAAATTCTTCCACTGCATTTCCCCCTCTATAGCACTGAATTTGTTTTTAACATTCTCCATCCGGTACCACAACAACAAAGGCAAATACACAGGTTTGATGAAAATTAATTGCATTTGAAAATTATTTTTCCAGAAGTGCAGGATTTTATGTTTCTACAACTGAAATATTTGTTTTTGTTGCCATGGGAACCAAGATGGGTTCGAAGTCTGCATATATAATATAGGGAACGGGTTGTTGATATTGGGGCTTTGAAAATTCCATGATGCTCTCTTCAGGGCCTGGCATTTGAATCCGTTGTGGTTTAAAATTTCAGCAATACTCAGAGTGCTTTTTTAATACATCTTCTGAGGAAAATCGGTGTAAACATCGATAACAATAGAATGTAGCACCCTTGTGATATGTACAATCACCCATGAGTCTTGAAAAATTAAGTATTAGGCAATAATGGTGATTACTTTCATTAGAAACGAATTAGAGTAATAAGTTGTAGCATTCTTTGTCATCCCGTTCTGAAATATGCAGTGGAAAGACTTCTTCTTCGAAACCGAAGACGTTGATGCGCATGTTATTTAATTCTTCAATCTTGGTGATTTTGTTGAGAGGTACTGGACATTGAACTTTGCCTAATTTTATTTCGTCTTCAAAGGGTTCGTAGTTGGACACTCGATATGGATTATGTTGACCATCAATCTTATGCTTCAGAGATAGCAGAGACCAGACGAGACATTTGTTGTCTGTATTTAGAATATTTAAGATAGCGACTTTGTTTTTCAGTTTCTCAGGAGTGGGGATATAGGAGCTTGCTGCAAGTGGGTGGTATTTCGCTGCAATCAATTCCAAATGACGTATGCTTTCCAATACCCAACCTGACCATTGCTGGGTAAACTTCTCAAAGGATTTTTTCATCTTGGCGTATGCTGCTTCAATATGGTCAGGAATTGTCAGGTCGGTTATTTCAATGTGGTTAAAACGATCGAAAATGCGATGTAACTATTTCCAGATCCCCTCCTGAGTGGTGCGACTGAGGTTGACGTGAACAACCGAATTCCATTTTATTGCTTCTTTGGTGCTTAATTGGAAATGCAGTTCTTCATCCAGGTGCGTTCGAATGTCGTTGAAAAATACATTCAAATGAAATTCGTTTGTTTCGTTTGCTTCAAATTTGATAATGGACAAGGAATCATTCATTGCATTCAAGCAATTGGCGGTGCGGTACCTTTTAGCGGGGGATGCATTGTGAGTGGTGTTTTTTCGTTTCAGTGTATGTGCAGTGCGTTTATGTGCTATTAAATTAGTTCTACTCGAAAAAGTTTCCAGGCATTCATCACATGGGTGATGCGCAATGTGTCTTGAATGACTCTTTTTATGCATTTCTAAATCGCTATTTCTAGCAAAAGATTGAGTACACATTTCACATGCAAATTGTTTTTCACCACTGTGAGTTTTCATATGCCTATTCAACTCAGAATTTCTCTTAGATGTCTTTTGACAAATTGAACAAATCTGTAAAAGATAGAAATGGCCCATTTAAGAATTTTGTCGAAAATAAACACGAGTGATTTTTAAAGTTACCATTTAGTTTGATTTGATTTCAATTCATTTGTTTTAAATTTCTTTTTTTTAAACATTAATTTAACAATTAGATAGTTTGATTTTATCATTCCTCTTCAATTAAAATTTCATTGAGTTTCATTTTACACTAAGTTTAAATGACAACTCTTCTGTTTAGAAATCACTTCAAATATATTTTAATTCTTAACAATGTTGGCTTAACACTAGTTTGGTAAAGAAAAAATAAAGTATTAATCAGGTTATAAATTTTTCAAAACAGCTTTTCTTTAAGCACTAACAACAATTTGTAAATAATCAAATCTTAACACTTAACTCGCTTTCAAAATAATTCAGAATTTTAGAATCAATACATAAAACCCCTCCAAAAATAGCATAGGAACCAAACTAAAAATATTAAAACATGACTAGAATTTTTTTCCGCTAACAAAACACAATTTAAAAATGTATCAAAATAACCCCTCCAAAATAATACATAAACACTCACAAATAGGAACACTTTACTATCATGAAAAAGGTTTAGTTTCAAAAAGAAAAGAAAACTTGATATTATAACAATTTTTAATTATGCTCATTTTAGCTGTGTTAGAAAATATGCAAATACCATTTTTTCATTCTTAACTGAATCAAAATATTATTTAAAACTAATTACTTTTTCAATTAAAAACAATCAAATATTTTAAACTTTTTTAAATATATCATTAGGATGAAAAGTTAGCCTGTGTGCTCTACATAATTTAAGATTCAAACCCCTAAATCTTTTTTATAGCATATAAATAAAAATAATAATTTAACCCGTTTTGACTTCAGTGGGCTGGTTGAAGCTTGTGGAGCCCCACTTGAAGTAGAGGCACCTGGGGATAATAGCAATTGTTGAAGAAGCGATGTACCCATATTAGGCTAGGGAAAAAAGTTAAAATGTTATAAAACATTCATCACGCATGCGTACACACACAGACGCATGCAGAGAGATAAAATATTTCTTAAAAATGATTTCAATTAAAAAAATTATTTAATTACATCTGCAATGTGGCAAGAGAAGAATCTCTTAAAAGCACACATGAAATGATATTTTCTGAAATGTCATGCAAAATAATGCCTAAGTAAATGAACTTAAACAAAACCCTTCATAAAATTCATTTACTAAGACAGGGTTCGTCACAAAAATGCACGCCAACCGCGTGCAAACATATTTATTTTTGTCTTCAAAGGGAAAAAAATCACCCATTTTAAATAATATTAATAGAAAAATACGTTTGCTTCATTTTATCATATGTTGAATCTAACATGCGATTTCAACTTTGTAATAATAATAATAAACTTCACATGCATGCATTATTCAAACACTGCAGTATTTTATAAGTCTTGAAAATTAAATTAGAATAATTGTTTTTCACTTATAAAGAAAACAGAAGAATAAAATACAGTCACATGGAATACTTGATAATAATAATAATAATTTGATTTTACGAGCATTTTCACATTCGCCGTATTAATTCATTTTCAACTAATTTTTTTAACATAGAAATTTTCTAGATGATCGCCCAAATATTCCAAATTAAATGTTTGTCGTATTTATAAAATAATATAAAAAAAGCTTACTTGATTTTCAAGATGAGAAGACATATCGCGTCCGTGATTCGAATTTAGGATTACAATAAACTCAACAAAATTATCGCGCACGAACTATTAAGAGCAGAAGAACGTTGAACCTTCTCAGTCAAGTAGCACAAGATTAATGAGACACGACATAACTCGCATGCGTTTATAGACCAGATAACATTTGTGTTGCCATTTCTCATAATACAAATGTTTTATTATAATAGTGTTGACATTTTTCGATAAAATTCTCTTAACAACTCGCTAATGAATAGTCTCGTTTCTCTATTAAAGTAATCTCGAACAGAGATTTTTATCTAACGCAACTCTAACTTCACCCTTTTTCGCAGACAGATAAACTGCACACTTAATGATAACATCTGTTTTTGATATCACTCAATGAAATTCAGAGCAAAGCAACGCATGTTATCAATTTGCGCAGGCGACAGTCAGTCTATGGGGCTTGTTTGTGGTGTAGTACCACAACGCAAGAACACATTACGCGTTTCGAGTATATTTATTAAAACTAGAATATTTAAATTAAATTCATCTTTCTTTTAAATAAATTAGAATCCCCTCTCTTTTAAATAAATTATAGTCATCATTCTTTACTATTTGCAAGTTTTAAAACCTCTGTATTTACTTTAAATACCCCTTAAACCTCTCAACAAAATCAGCAAGATTGAAAAATTAAATATCATGCGCATCAACGTCTTCGGTTTCGAAGAAGAAGTCTTTCCACTGCATATTTCAGAACGGGATGACAAAGCATGCTACAACTTATTACTCATTTCTAATGAAAGTAATCAAAATTGTTGCCTAATACGTAATTTTTCAAGACTCATAGGTGATCGTACACATCACAAGGGTGCTACATTCTATTGTTATCGATGTTTACACCGATTTTCCTCAGAAGATGTATTAAAAAAGCACTCTGAGTATTGCAGAAATTTTAAGAGACAACGGATTCAAATGCCACGCCCTGAAGACAGCATCATGGAATTTTCAAAGCCCTAATATCAACATCCCGTTCCCTATATTATATATGCAGACTTCGAATCCATATTGGTTCCCATGGCAACAAAAACAAATATTTCAGTTGTAGAAAAAGAAAATCCTGCACTTCTGAAAAAATCATTTTCAAATGCAATTAATTCTCATCAAGCATGTGGATTTGCCTATGTTGTTGTGGGGCCGGATGGAGAATGTTAAAAACAAATTCAGTGCTATAGAGGGGGAAATGCAGTGGAAGAATTTTTTAGTGAAATAATACAAGTCAAAGACGAGCTAGCAGAGACATTAACTCATATTGTACCCATTCAAATGACGGCACAAGACGAAGAAGACTTCAAAAATGCCACAGAATGCTATTTATGCCACCAGTCTTTCAATATGGATAAAATAAAAGATCACGATCATCTAAATGGACAATACCGAGGGGCACTTCATTCTTCATGTAATTTACAATTTCGTCTTCGAAAAATAATTCCAGTCGTGTTTCATAATTTGAAGAATTATGACGCTCACTTATTAATGGAGGGTCTGGGTAACATTCAAGATCACCAAATTCCTATAATTGCCAACAATATGAAGAAATATATATCCTTTTCTCTTTCTAAACAATATAATAAATCTCGCATTTCACTTCAATTCATCGACAGCTTCCAATTCATGTCTATGTCTCTCGAAAAACTGGTGGCCAATTTACGACTGGAAGACTTCAAAATTTTAAAATCTAATATGAATAACATTGATTTGCTGCTGCGTAAAGGCGTGTAGCCCTACCAATATTTCAATTCAGTACCTAAATTTGATGAAACCTCATTGCCCCCACGTGAAGCCTTTTTCTGCGATTTGGCGCAGGAGCAGCTGAAGCTTATTATGCACATTCCCGGGCTGTTTGGGACACGTTCCACCTTCAAACACTGGGGACTATCACGACTTATATGCCAAATGTGATGTTCTCCAGTTATCGGACGTGTTCCTGAATTTTCGCAAACTATTAGCGCAGTTTTATGGATTAGACTGCGCACATTTTGTTACAGCTCCCAGCCTTGCGTGGCAAGCATCATTAAAAATGAGCGAGCAAACTTTCGAACTGCTCACAGATGTGAATATGCAGCTCATCATTGAACGTGGGATTCGAGGGGGAATCTCTATGATTAGCCATCGCTGGGCATGTGCCAATAACGAAGCAGTGCCCAACCCAGACCCAAATGCAGAAACCTCTTATATAATGTATCTTGATACAAATAACCTTTATGACCATTCTATGTCTGAACCCCTACCGTACGGCCAATTTGAATGGGTCACCCATGAAGTGGTCACCAATTGGATCCAATTATTGGAGGATTGTGGCGAAGATGGCTACATTTTCGAGGTGGATTTGGCTTATCCACCTCATTTACATGAAATCCATAATGATTACCCACTCGCTGCAGAAAAAATTAAAATTGAAAAAGAAATGCTGTCACCCTTCACTGAAAGATTAATTAAGAAAAAATTGCCGTACGTTGCTACTGAGAAGTTGGTGCCAAATCTGAATGACAAAAAGAATTATATTGTTTATTATAGAAATTTGAAATACTATTTCGGCCTGGGGATGGAATTGCAACATGTTCATAAAATCATGAAGAGAGGGCGTGGCTTAAACCGTACATCGAGTTTAATACTGAGAAAAGGAAACATGCAACTTCTCCTTTCCAAAAGGACTTCTTCAAATTGATGAATAACTCGGTGTACGGAAAATCAATGGAATCCGTTAAACGGCGAGTGGACATCCAATTGGTGAATACAGATAAAAAATTCAAAAAACTTGTGGTAGCACCAACCTTTCAATCAGTAAAAGACTTCGATGAAAATTTAGTAGGGGTTCAAAGAATGAAGCAAGTAGTCATCGTCGACAAGCCCCTGTATGCCGGCTTCGTCATATGAGCTGAGCAATCTCCATATTACAAATTTCATTACGATTTTGTGAAACGTACATATGGAGATAAATCAAAGCTCCTCTTCACTGACACTGACTCGTTGACCTATCATATAGAGACTACAGATTTTTATGCAGATATGAAAAAAAAACATAAATTATTTGATATCTAAAGGTGTAGTATCTAATAAAATAAAACATGAGAATTACAAAGAAGTGCTTTTCGAATCAAATATTACGAGATAAATCCAATACAGATTTCAAAGTTAGAGTCATAAATTATATACTATCGAACAAAATAAAGTGGCATTATCTCCCCTCAACGATAAAAGATATGTACTAAATGACGGGGTACACACCTATGCTCATGGGCACTGCAAAATAAAAAAAAATCTTCAAAAAAATCAACAATAAATCATTTTCTTCTTTTGTTGTGATACTGTATCCAAAGGTATCAGTTCGTTGGTGGGAACTTCTTCAAGAAATCAAAGACTTTCATCATTTTTCTTCAAGAAATCATGGGAAATTCTTCATCTTTTCTCCAAGCATGACTTCATCAAATCAAGAACTTTCATCTTTTTTTCCATGAAACCAAGAAGGACTTTCATCGTTTTTCCATGCATGTCTTCATCACATCAAGAACTGTTATCATTCAAAGAGTTTCCTTCAAGATATCATCGTCATTCTTTTAAATATATGTCTTCAAAAATTTCTTTCAAATATATAACATCATTGAAATTATAAATGCTTCACGAAAAAAGGGGGCAATGAGTATAATCTTCTTCTTTTTTTGTGATACTTTATCCAAAGGTATCGGGTGGTTGGTGGGAAATTCATCTTCAAGAAATTAAGGTCTTTCTTCTTTTCTCCAAGAAACCAAAGACATTCATCGTTTTTCCATGAAATACAGGACATTCATCATTCTTCCAATCCTGTCTTCATGAAAAAGCGGGGGTGCATTGAAAGGTGTTTATATAAATCTTCTTCTATTATGCTTCAAAGGTGCGAACATTTTAAAGGATGCAAAAGTCTCTTCAAATATTTTTCAGGAAGTGAAATTCAAGTCTTCTATATTTTTTCAAGTCAAATGATTTCTTCAAAGGTGCGCAAATAATCAAGGATGCATAATCAAAAGAGCTTGCTGCAAACATTTTTCAAGATGTCTTCTTCCATGAGGCAACAACAAAAAAAAAGTCATTCAAGTCTTCTTCGAGTTACGAAAAGTAGTCTTCGAGATGTGAAAACATTTTCATGAACTGATACAAAAACTTTACTTATTTCTTGAAATAAAATGTAGTGCGAGAAAATAACTTTTCTCATATAATGCAAAAACTTTGCTCAATGTGAAATCAACGTTTTCATGAACTGATACAAGAACTTTTCTGAAGTATAGCAAAAACTTTGCTGAAAGTGAAATCATCATTTTCAAAATGATTTGTGTTGTTCATCAAAGAACTGAAATGCTTCAGTGTGTGTGGTGCGTAAAATGTGCTAAATATCAAAACTGGGGAGCCATGAAAATACATGGCGGGTGGTCGGAGGGCCCAGTTTAACATCAAAACTAAAAATTTTCAATAAATGCCTCTAAAGTCATCATGCCTTCTCAAAACTGCCTTGCCTGAAATCATCCTGCATAGCTGAGATGACCCTGCTGCCTTTCCTTGCTGAAATCATGCTGCCTAGCTGAGACTGAGTAACTGAGATAACCCTGCTAAGTGAATTCATCCTGCGTAGTAAAGCAAATATTTTGCAGAACAAGGTAACTGACATTTTAAATTTTCGTTTTAAAAACATTTAATAACTATAAAAACTTATTAAATTAAATTTACTTAATGTATAAATAGTATAATCTATTCCTTACCACAGTGGCCATGCCACATTGTACACCCAGTACGCCAACTGACTACAACTCAGAACATGTTGCCAGATGCACAACTTAAAGTTTAGATATGAAGAAAGTACATGGAGGAAAACATACAGTTACAAGACATAATAATAATAATAATAATAATAATAATAATAATAATATTCTTGGTTAATATAATGTGTCAAGTATGAATTTAAATATTAAACTTAACACTCCCTCCAATTCTTACTTGTCAATAAAAAATTACACTTAATAAAATTTAAAAAATATCAATTTAGCACTTAGCAAGACAGTTTATCAGAGTTCTAAGTTTTTCAAATGTGTCTCTAGGTAAAGCCTTTGGAAATATATCTGCCAACTGTCCATTACTATTAACATAATCAATTTCCACAGTTTTATCCTGGTACTTTTCACGGATGAAGTGGTACCTGACATCAATATGCTTAGTACGTTTATGGTACACTGGATTTTTGATCAATTTTTTTGCACTTTGGTTATCAATATGCAAAGTGACATTTTTTTCACAAAAGGATGTTTCATCTATGTCACATAACAGCTGGCGGAGCCACACGACTTCTTTAACTGCAGTAGATGCCGCAATATATTCAGATTCAGTGGTCGATGTTGACACTGAAGATTACCTACTAGTGCTCCATGTAATGGCACCACCTGACAACATCAAAAAATACCCAGTGGTGAATCTTCTGGTGTCCAGGTCACCAGCGAAATCCGCATTAGAATAAGCCACAAGGCGAGAACTTTCTGATTCAGGCATATACTGCATGCCATGATGGGGAGTTCCTTTTAGGTATTTCATTATTCTTTTCACAGCATTCCAATGTATTTGGCTGTAGTTATTTTGGAACCGACTTACAAGGTTTACTGCATATGTGATGTCAGGACGTGTTGTAGCAGAAAGAAACAATAGCGACCCAACAGCTTCACGATATGGCACACCAGTTTCTTCTAACATGCCAGGTTCAGACGACAAAATTATATAGGGATCTGCAGGAACACTAACAGGGTTACAATACTCAAGGTTGAATTATCTTAAAATTTTCTTAATGTAAGCTTGTGAATGGATAAAAACTGAGCCATCTGTATTTTGATCAATCCCAATTCCAACAAAACAACCTGATTTACAAATAATGGCTTCAAAGTTCTTGTTCATATTTTTCCTTATATCATTCAAAATTCCTTCACCTTCACATAGTAAGAAAACATCATCAACATACAAAATGAGAAGAACTTTCCTATCTTGGAAAACACCATGGAATAAACAGGGATCAGCCACACTTTGAATGAATCCGTAATTTCGCAAGAAATATAAAAGCTTCTGGTTCCAACAACTTGATGACTGTTTTAAGCCATATAAGGATTTTCTTAACTTGCATACTAAGTCTGTATCAATAGGTAGGCCTGGAGGAGGTTCAATGTATATCTCTTCATCAATATCACCATGCAGAAATGCTGCTTTGATGTCACACTGCAATATTTTTAACTTCTTTTGAACAGCAATTGCCAAAATCACTCTTATGGTATCATACCTGGTTGTTGGGGAGAATGTTTCATTGAAATCAACTCCCTGCACTTGTGAGAAACCTTTTGCACACAGTTGAGCCTTAAAACGATCTATCTCTCTATTCGGTAACTGCTTTATGTTGAACACCCACTTTGATCCAATTATATTTTTCCCTTCTGGACATTTTACCAACTGCCAGGCGTTGTTTTTCTGTAGTGATTCGAATTCCTCTCTTATTGCATCTCTCCACTGTTTTGATTGATGGGAGTTAATTGCTTCTTCATATGTTTTGGGAATTTCAGCAACATTTACCATAACGCCTGGGAATTCTTATATTTTCCCTGGGTCTGAAATTATAAGAGGAAGCTTCATCATCCGAGACCTGTGATGCATTAAGTGTATCACTATCATTCATCAGTAGGTGTGTTTCAGTTTCTGACTCACTGGTAACATCTTTGTATTCAGAGTTGCTTACTAAAATTGCCTTTTTCTTTTGCGAATGAATATCTGGCACACTTGTTCTTTCATTAAATGTAACATTCCTTGAAATTTTTATTGTTTTTGATGCAGGATCAAAAAGCTGATAATTTGTTGAGTTTCTTTCATAGCCAACAAAGATTGTTTCGATACTCTTTGGATGTAATTTCTTTCGCAATTGGTTTGGCACATGCATATATGCTTCTGATCCAAAAGTCCTCAGGTACTTGAGTGATTTCTGTTTTCCTACCCATAGTTCATATGGAGTAGAACCATAAGACTGACTTGTCGCTACATTATTCAGAATATGCACAGGTGTATTAACTGCTTCAGACCACAAAAACAGTGGTAAACTCTTGCTATGTAGCATTGAACGAGCACTTTCCATAATTGTTCTCATGCTTCTCTCCGCTTTTCCGTTCTGCTCTGGAGTGTAAGGAGCCGTAGGCTCAAGTTCTATACCTTTTTTATGCAGAAAATCTTTAAAGTCATGGTTTATAAATTCTCTACCGTTGTCTACTCTAAGGGCTTTCACTGTTGTTGAATGTTTGTTTTCACAAGTAGACACAAACTTCTTGAAATGTTCTAAGGTATCGCATTTATTCTTCAAAAATGCAACAGAAACATAACCACTAAAGTCATCTTTGAAAATAACAAAATAATTGGCACCGCCTAGTGATGATGTTGACATTGGATCACACAAATCGCTGTAAATCAGTTCAACAGGTTTGCTAGATTTGTATTTTCTATAGCTAAAAGAAAGTTTATGCTGTTTGCCGTACTGGCAGCCGTCACAAAAGAATTTATCAGCTTCTGAAAAATCAATCTTATCAATGATTCCTTTTTCACTTAACTCTCTTAGGACCTTAAGATTAATGTGACCCATTCTCTCGTGCCATAATTTAATATTATCTGTAGCAGCTGTATTAGCTTCAATGGGTTTTATTGTTTTGAATAACACTGCATATAAGTTGTTCGAAGTACGAACAGCTGTAGCAATAAGGTTATCATCACGATTATAAATTTTAGCACTATTACCAGCTTTGATAACTTTCATATTCTTATTTGCTACAGTTCCTTCAGAAAATAAATTTTTTTTAAACCTGGCACATGCAATACATCTGTTATTAAACCCTCAATCCAGGTATTGTTTATGAATTTCAAAATTCTTACCTCACGTTTTCCTTCTATTGGGAGCTCTGCGTTATCTCCAAGACGAATTTTATCACTTCCATCTAACTTTTGGAAGCCATTTAGTGAGTGGAAATCATATGTCATATGTGCTGATGCTCCACTGTCGAGTATCCACTGGTTTTCTTCACAGCTCTCTATTTCTTTCACTTCAGCACTAAAGGCATTGTATCCTATGGAATCATTAGATGTACCTGGTCCGTTATTATCTCTACTCCTTCTTTGTTGTTGGGATCTACATTCTCTGGCAAAATGGCCTTTCTTTCGACAGGAGTAACACATTATCTTCGATTTGTCCAGTTTACCTTTTATTTGGTTTGTCTTTGGCTTGTTGTAGCTCGCTGGTGGCCTAGGTTCCCTGTAGTTCGCGACAAATGCCGATTCATTTCTGTCGTTCTCATTTAAATTTGTTTCCTCGTCAATTAGCCTGGCTGTTAAATTTGACAGATTCTGTCTGTTTTCATCCATCGACAACCATGCTTGGCGGAAGTTGCTTTATTTTGCTGGTAAAGTACCCAGAATGTTGGTATGAGAGTAATTTCGTTAATATTTTTGCCAGTGTTTTTGATCTGATGTGCTAAATTCTGTACCCTGGCAATATACTCTACAGCAGTTTCATTCATGTCCATTTCAAGTTGGTGAAATTTGTCCAATAGCAACATTTTATTGAAGTCCGATTTTTGTTGAAACACAGAGTCTAACTTTGTTAGCATGCCACACGATGTTGAACAACTTTCGATTAGAGTTATTTGCTTCATTTTCATCGCTGCAGTAATTGTGAACATGGCAATAGCATCGTCTTTTTTCCCATTTTTATATCTCTGCTTCGGCGTCAGGCTTAGCTTTCGATCCACTCGCGTCGGCGAACACGCCTTTCGCTTTCAAGGCACAGTTTATTTAGAAACGCCACTGGGAATAATTTTTCCCGTCAAATTTATTCATTGATGAAAAATCAAGTCCAGCCATGCTTATCTTATTCAGCGTACGATGTCAGTGATAACAACTTTCGAAAAGAATGTCCCGTTACGTTAGGCCTAACAACCGGCGTGGTTTGCTTTATACGCTATAGCAGTAAATGCTACGAAAATAAACTAAACTTTAGTTACGAATGAAAGGTGATTACATGAGCGTAAATCCTGGGCCCATAACCTATAAAAACTTATTAAATTAAACATACTTAAAGTATTTAGTCAGTGTTTTTCGACAGGAATCACTGCCTCATTTAATGCCCATATTACACTTAAATTTTCTTATACCAATATTTCAGGCATTATAGTAGCCATTAGTATAGACTCTTTTTTTCATATCTGTTTAACATTAATATATAAAGACTCATGACACTTAATTTTCATTTTTAAAAATCTTTTATCTTGCTTTTTGTACATATTAAAATCGAAATTTATAATTTACATTCTCGTTACTTTTCATAAAAAACAAAAACACACCTCTTTATTTAAAAGAACATATATTCCGGTAGATCTTTAAAATTATGCTATTTACTAATATATAATGCATTGTCCAATACTCTTTGGCCCTTTTCTGAAAAAACGTTTTCATCCCTTCTGGGATTTCTTCAGTTTCAAATGGCGTTTCGCAGTTTCGCTTATGACCTTTTAAGTGGCCGCCCCTCCGGGTGGTTCCGATCCGACCCCTTGAGTGGGGGAGGTGACCGGAAGCTCGGCAGAGTTCGTTGTGTACGAATGCGAGGGGGGCGGATGGGGACGAATCGCCACCTCCTCGAGAGGCTCATCTCCGACAGGCGTTGAGTCCGGTGGCCACGGTTAACGGACGTTGTGCATGGGGTGCGGGGACCTTCGGGTTCGACCTACACGCATCCCCCGGCAACCAGGTTCTCTGGTCAAGCCGGATAGCGACGCTCCATAGGTCGATCCCGGTGCCGGTCTAAGGGCCGGACGGTGTCGCCGGGCAAAGACTAGCTAAGGCGATAGGACCCCATCCACCAATTGACTAAGAGGGAGCCTGAGGTAGGAGTGAGGGCTTTGTAGTGGAAAGTCCTCGGTGCTCGCTAGTGACGACGGGGCTCGCGGGAACGCCATGCAGGGACTCCCAGAGCAACCGAAGGGCGAGGGTTTCGGACAGCGCCCAGGTTACTTTATGACTTGGGTGGCTCATCCCTCCGAGGACCTCAGCTGAAGCAGTTGTGAGCCGACCCTTAGGGTGGTAGGGTTTGGCGGTGCCCCCGTTGACCAAGGAGCGGTCGCGTGGGGAGGCCAGTATGGCTCTGGTTGCACCATGTCGTGCCGTGACCCTTGGGAGGGGGTCGGCCGGCAGGTCCACCATCGAACGCTGTCCCCGCGGGGAAACGGGCCGGAGGCTCGCCGGTAACGCGGCGGCTCATCATGCCTCAGAGGAACTCTTGGTCCGATCCAGGTCCTCCGTGTCTATGCGGTACCGGAGTTTTCCTCGCCTGGTGATGAGGACCTAGAGGTGTCTCCACCTAACTTTCGAACGCACTAACAAAGGTAGCGGTCGGTCACTGCACGGGGTCAGGGGCCTTCGGGCCTGGGTACCCTCGACGGCCGTCAGGTAAGGTAGTGGCGGGCGGGCTTCTGTCGGTCTCCACTGGCTTCTCTGTCTTAGGATCGGGTCGAGTCGGTGGGGGTTGGCGGGACTCCGTTCCGTCCGACTCCCTAGCGAGGCGGAGTCTATTCCGTCTAGGTGGAGCTTTCCGTGCCCGCCTGGGGTCGCTAACGGCACCTAGTCTGGGCCAACTGGTTCCCGGCGTGATACACGAGTGGTTCCGTCGGTTGAGCCGGGTGGCTTGGGCAGAAAGCCAGGAGCTGGGTCGCTTTACGGCCGGAGGGACTTTCCCCGTCCTCCCTGGTCTTCGAGTTAAGGGCTCTTCAATAACTTTCCTATCGGCTGGCCCACAAAAATGTCTCTGCCGGAAAATGGTATCTGATCTTGGGGGCCTTCCGTAAATTAAATTCGGGTCGGGAAGACTCGATTCAGTCCGTGGGCCCAGCGTCTTTATAGGCGTCTGGTTCCTGCGATGGCTTGCGGGGTCTACCGGCTCGAGTAACCAAGTTTAGGGACCACTTGGTTTTTCTAGCTGGGTAGTGAGGACTATCGTAGCGATTGTTAACCAACTTGGGAATAGCTGGCGTGACGTGCGCTGGGCAGTGCCCCGGCCTGACCGGAGTTTGCGTGGGGTTCTGCTCTGTTGGGACTTGTCTGGCGGCGACCTTCGGGACGCGCCGCGGGGCTCGTCTCACGGGTGGTTCCTTGCGTTGACAGATGGGCCTTCTAAGGGCCTGGGACCGGGAGATGGTAACCCGTCTTTATGACCTTTTAACTTCTCTCTCTTTCCTCTTTTTCCCTCTTCTCCCTTTCACTTTCCCCTTCTTTCTAGCATTTTTAGCCAACGAGAGTCAACATTTGCATGTGTAATATCGTTGCATACATTTTGTCTGTCGAGGTTTATCTCTACGGCCTCTCTCATTAGTGTGTTGTGGGGATTATCGTACGTAGCTATTTTTTTTCTATTTTAATTGATTGAGGTATTATGAGGTATTTAAAACGATACGAAATGAAGCTGAAAGATACGAAGAATTACAGACGGCAGGAGTATATAAAATTAAAGCCTCAGATACAGAAAATATGGAAATTACATACATCGGAATGACCAAGCAAAAAATAACCGAAAGATATAAGGAGCATATCCGCGACTTAAAATATAATAATCAAGCAACAGCCCTCTCAAGAACAAATTAAAAAAAAACCCATAATACCTCAATCAATTAAAATACAAAAAATAGCTACGTACGATAACCCCCACAACACACTAATGAGAGAGGCCATAGAGATAAACCTCGACAGACAAAATGTATGCAACGATATTGCACATGCAAATGTTGACTCTCGTTGGCTAAAAATGCTAGAAAGAAGGGGAAATGAAAGGGAGAAGAGGGAAAAAGAGTAAAGAGAGAGAAATTAAAAGGTCATAAGCGAAACTGCGAAACGCCATTTGAAACTGAAGAAGTCCCAGAAGGGATGAAAACGTTTTTTCAGAAAAGGGCCAAAGAGTATTGGACAATGCATTATATATTAGTAAATAGCATAATTTTAAAGATCTACCGGAATATATGTTCTTTTAAATAAAGAGGTGTGTTTTTGTTTTTTATGAAAAGTAAAGAGAATGTAAATTATAAATTTCGATTTTAATATGTACAAAAAACAAGATAAAAGATTTTTTAAAATGAAAATTAAGTGTCATGAGTCTTTATATATTAATGTTAAACAGATATGAAAAAAGAGTCTATACTAATGGCAACTATAATGCCTGAAATATTGGTATAAGAAAATTTAAGTTTACTTAAAGTATAATTAGTATAATTTATTCCTTACCACAGTGGCCATGCCACGTTGTACACACAGTACGCCAACTGACTACAACTCAGAACATGTTGCCAGATGCACAACTTAAAGTTTAGATATGAAGAAAATACATGGAGGAAAACATACAGTTACAAGACATATTAATAATAATAATAATAATAATAATAATATTCTTGGTTAATATAATGAGTCAAGAAAGAATTTAAATATTAAATTTAACAATTAACATTTCATGAAAATATTTAAAATCGATTTTTTTTCTTTTTAGGAAAATTAAATTTCCCCCATGAATTCCTGAGATGAGGAAGAAAAGCAGTATGTGTTGCAAAACAGGTAACTCACATTTTAAGATTTTCGTTTATAAAATATTTGATAAAGTTTCATGAAAATAATCTCTAATTTTTCTTTTACGAAAATTGAATTTCTCCCATGAAATCTTGAGATGAGGAAGAAAATCAATATGTCTTGCAAAACAAGGTAACTCACATTTTGAGTTTTCTTTTATAAAACATTTGATAAAGTTTCATGAAAATAATCTCTATTTTTCTTTTACTTTCCACCCATGAAATCACCCTGCCTTAGAGGTCTGCACGGGCCGGAATTTCCAGGCCCGGGCCCGGCCCGGCCCGAACGAAAGCTATCTTGGCCCGGCCCGGCCCGGTGTAAAAATTGAAAGTTCGGCCCGAGCCCGGCCCGTTTGCATTTTTACAGTTCTCGGCCCGGCCCGTACAAAAATCAGTGAAAACAGGCCCGGCCCGACACAATTTCTACAAAAAAAAAAAAAAATCCGTTTTTTTCTGAACATACAATTAAGATTCTTTTAATGAATATTACATACATATTTATGGGAACATTTTACAGTATATTTTACATTACTATGATGTTCGCAAAGCAGAAAACACACAATAGTTAACATTAACGATTACTTACAGTGTTTTAGTCATCGTGTCTACAGACATTTCAAAATGGAAATAAGGATTCATTAAAATATTAATGTAGTTCAGAATAAAGGATTAAAAACATGATAACTTTTGAAGCTGTATAATAAAAAGTAGATTTGTGAAAATATTTCTTTCATTTTTAAGGCTTTTCTCAAATCCAAAGGAGTTACATTTCGACACATTTAGGAATTCTTTTCTTTTCGGAAACGCGTAAGATTGGCAGGTATTCTTATTCAGAAGCTATGTAAATGTCGGGTTTATTTTCATAGTTAAAAGCGATATATCTTTCTGAAAATACTGTCAAAGTTAGCGTTTTGAATCGAATTTCCGGAAGCGATAGCACAGGAAAGGAGAAAAACATACAGTCACGTTACAGGAATCTCTGTTATCTCTGTAAGTAATTTATCAAATATGGGAAAAGCTATTCGTTTCCAAATGCCTTCAATAGGCAGGCCTGTCAATTTTATGCCTTTATAGTTAAAAATTTTGTCAGAAAATGTGTCTGAAAGCTTCGCATTGTTGAGCAGTGAATATGAGAACCACCTTAAGGTATATTTCCAAAGATACTGTTAAGAGAACTTCATTATCACTATTAATACTACAAAACACAATGACTTTTCTACACATCCTGAGATCGATTAAGACTAGTTCCGTCCCGGCACGAGTCTGCTGAAAAAAAATTAAACTCGGAATCAGACACCTTGTAACTGTACGATGCCGATCTCTACGATGGGCATCTTACATTTCTGTACTGATGTTGTTAAACTCGCATCGGCTCTTGCCGCACATTTATACTTCTCGAGAAAATCATATTCATTGAAAATGGCTCGTATTCAATCTGCTTAGCTTAAATTCTTATATCGGGCCGATAGGCCCGATTAATTTTTTTGCCGGCCCGGCCCGGCCCGTTTGAAAATTCACCTCCATTCCGCCGGCCCGGCCCGCGGGCCGGGCCGGGTACGGGCCTCGGGCCAAGCCCGGGCCCGTGCAGACCTCTACCCTGCCTAACTGAGACAGGGACGACCCTGCTCAGCGAATTCATCACGCTGAGAATATCTAGTAAAGCAGTAGGTTTTACAAAACAAGGTAACTAAAATTAACTTCCTTTTCAAGCATAAACACTTTTGAGAGAAAATACTAAATCTATATGTTTATTCTCTTTGCAGGTATCTCGCAGGCACGAAGAAACGGACAGAAAATTTTGGATGCAGAGCAGGCGTTAAAAAAAAAAAAAAAAAAAAGAATTGTGGCGTTTTGAATATTTTTCAAAACGGGTTGGTCATGGTGGGACCACAACTTAAAAAAAAAAAAAAAAAAAAAAAAAAATCCTAAAAAGATTTCAGCCAACATTTTTACGTGAGTTAAAAATAATTTTCGAACAAAAAATTTTCTAACGAGTCAAATTTCAAAATTAAGTTTGTAAAAGAAAAAATTTCCGTGTCTCGGTAATTTTTAAGAAAGAAAAATAAAAAATAAATTTGACAAAGTTTTTTCTACCACGCGAAAATAAAAATTAAATTCTCAAAATTTTTAAAAGAAAAATTTTCTATCTCTTGAAAAAAAATCTTTAACCAAATTTTTTTTTAACTCTTAATCATTAAAAAAAATTTCTTTTCAAAATAAATCTCCCGCGCCCTAAATATCAGCATACTCTAACACGATCATTCGCAAAAACCCTTATCAATTCACACGTCCGCTAAAATACCACTATCTAACAACACTTCCGGTCTACTTCCGCTCTAAAACGCGCTTATCAACGTCGTACTGTAAGACAAAAAACTCCCGAATGACCTTCATTTGACCTTGAGAGCGTGCCGCGTTCCGCATGTCATGGAACCCGCAAATCCACACTACTATGAAATTTTAAATAATTATTCATATATAATGGTAAAATCTTTTTAAATAATAATATGATGTTTTGATAGAGTTGGTGCAATCAGAAGAATTAAACTTAATTCTTGATTCTTGATTTTCGAGACTATTTGCCGATTTTTATGTTTTCATTTTATTCTTAACGCATAGATAACACATAAATAACTAGTCATACATGGGTTGAGGGTTGTTTAATAGCCCCTGCGTATTAATCAGGAGAAGACCCTTTAATTGCCTGCAAGGAGAACTTAAGTGTGTATTCAAATCCAAATTGCTTATTTTCTTATTCATTTTTTTTTTTTTTTTGAAACGCATCCAATTGGCAGATTCTCTTATTCAGAAACTATATAATGTGCCGTGCTTGTCGATTTTTTGATAAAGGCAGAATATATTGCAAAAAATGCTGTCAAAGTTCGCGTTTTGAACTGAATTTTCCGAAGCGGGTGAGCTGGGAACGTAAAAAATGGTCATATTCAGAAAATAATTGTTTATAAATGAAATTCTAATTAATTAAGCGAAAAATAAAAACACACGACTTGTTATTACATCCCTTCAAAAATCACGTCAGCAAGTTTTATGCTTTTACTTTTAAAAATGAATCTGAAAATGTATCAGAAAATTTCGAGCTGTTGAGGGTGGAAAAATATTTTTTTTTAGTACACCCTTAAAAGAATCGACTGGGAGAAGAGACTTAATGTCTAATCCGCACCTTCCACCGGTGCAGCGTGTTAGTAGTATCCTTACCTAGTGCATGGGGAACGAACCGTGACTTCCTTTAGAGCCGAAAAGTTTAAGACCGAAAAATAGAAGTGACTGTTAAAAATTGAAATACGGAACAGTGATAAGGTTTCCAGTTTCTTCTTTTTTCCGTTCCACCCTCTCAACCCTATCTCATTATTGTTCTTCACACCCCGGTCCCACCTTAATCTCCGGGGTCTCGAAGGTTACGCTATTCTTTCTCCTTTAACTGCACTGAAATGCAAAAGACACAGACTGTTTTTTTTTTTTTTTTTTGCTTTTCGAATAACCATTAAATAATCTTACTTTATGGAAGATTATTAGATTATAATCATAAACGTTGCTAATGTGATTAATTAGTTATTCAAATAACCAGTATATTTTTTTGTGTGTTTATGTGTGTGTGTGTTGGGGAAGGGGGAGGGGTAAAAGGCAAATATGCGTAAAAGGCAAGGGGCAATGGCGTATGCAAACGAGATATTTTATAAAATACTTAGCGAGCGAGTACTTAGGCTAATTTTAAAAAAATGTCAGAATAAAACTGTATCAGATGCTCCTCAGATGTGCACAATAAAATCAAAAGACCCGCCCCCCCCCCCCCTTTCAAGAAAATTTTGAAAAGGTAACACTGCCCTATTTAACTAAGCAATAATGCGTTTTTATCGTCAATTTGAACGTACCTAAGCAAAAAGTAGCTGTAATGCTATGTATCTGGAATAAAATAAAAAGGAAAAGATTGTGTGGGGCGGGTGCATTTTTAGTGAACTGTTATTCAAAAACCAGTTAAGTCTCACTCAATAAATTTTACAATTTAACTTTATTTTACAAAAATGTTTATAATCCTAAGTTTTCAGAATTTTTTAGTCAGTCCTTTTTGAAATAGTAATTAGTGAAAACTGCCAAAAACGGAATTAACAGAGTTTTTGATGGGCTGTACAAAAAAAAAAAAAAAAAAAAAAAAAAAAAGTAAACGGTTTTCAAGATTGAAATTTATAAAAATGAGTAGTCCAATAAGAGATGTGTTAAATAAAAAATTATTTAAGGTGAGTCTCATTTCCTTTATAAAAAATAATGGCAGCGAAATGCGGTGTGTGACCTTTTATTTCTCCGGTTTTTAAGCATGTTCTTAGCCTAGATCCTTAACTCTAATAAAAAATTTATAATTACATAAAATGTCGACAATTTTATGTTGAACATTTTTGTTTTTGATTCCTCTTGATAGTTAGAAAAATAAAGCAGTTACATCATTTTCCGTAAAATACGTTTTTCGCCCAAAGATGGCCCCTCCAAAAAACTATATGATGAAAAAATATTGAGTCATGTTTTTAAACTCAGAAAACTATTAAGAAGTCCTTGTTAAAAGATTAGGAAAATTAAAAATGTCGAGTGAAAACACCTGGTTAATTTGAACTGGATTGACCCTAATATGTTAATGGTTATTTTGCGTCATAGTATCCAAACTAAGTGAAATGTATGCGAATGGATAATATGACGTAATGAAATAATTTACACACATTTTTGTTAAGGTTTTGGATAGCATGACGCAAAAGATAAGCCACATTATTCAATAAATTCATTTCAATGCATAATATAGATTTAGTGAAAGTGATACACTGGTGGAAATTGATTTATGAAACCACGGTTTTTTAACAAGAACTTCTATAATATTCATTAAAAATGAATGAAATTTCATGGGATATCCATAGTATGTATAACAAATGAGTTAGAAAAATAAAATTTCATACATAATATTAAACAAACATAAAATGTCAAAAATTAGATTTTCGTAATATGCAAACATCGAATTTGATTTATGAAATATTACATTTCATTGGCTATTCCGAAGTAATCTGACGAAAATTTGCATAAAACAAGGTAGCGTGACATGCACAGTAGGGTGGAGCGAAAAAAATTAATTTTTTAAAATCAAAAACGGGTAGGTGCCAAAAGTTGCCTTTATACTAGTACATCATCGCGTGCAATATTACCGCTGAAAAAAAAATGGCTTGAGTCTGCGCTTTTGGTCCAAATGTCGAAATTATGGGTAAAATTTGACATTTTTTCAAAAAATTAAAAAATATTCTATAGAGATGATTATTAGTTAAAAGTGTTATTTAAACCTTTATTATTAATGACTTAACATATATAAACGATAAAACGATATCTTTTTTCTGTATAACTGGAACAAAACTGACAACTTTTGATGAAAAAAAGGCGTTACCACTCTGTTGTGTCATACAACTAATTGTTGTTTAGAATACAGCTCTTAACTAGTTGCTTTCAAAACTACCCAGGAGGTACCACGTGGAGGTGACTGCACTTCATGTCACAACAGTGCATAGCTCAATCACCCTACCATCTGATCTCAATGTTTTATTTATACATTGAATTGTGATTTTTTATCAAAGACTGGCATGAGTTTTCTATGTATCAACCTAGTACATCTCTTCTTTGGATCCACAGGCTTTGGATGCTGCTGCTGTGATCTCCTTTACGTATTTTTCTACTGTTTGTGTAAGAGAAGACAAACAGTGTAATGCAGTGCGGATGATATTAGTGTAATCTATTCAGCCGTTTATTATCTTCACCAAGATTGCACTCGATAAATGCATATTGATTAGAGGTTCTGTTACCACAACACTTTTCCAATGAATTAGATTTTATTTTATTTTTTATTTTATTTTATTTTATGCCTAAGTGGAGCAAGATCACCAGATCACTAGGATCTGGTGTAGACCTTATTTGCTCCACCCGGTAAGTTCCCCGACATGCGGGGATTCACTACACATAGTTCCAGTCCTCGGACAAAAGGCACATGCCAACGAGGGAAAAAAATTACATTAACACATAGATATACATAAAAACTAGCCGCTGGAGCACAAAGCTCCTACGCGGCAGGCAGCGGTGGGTTGATCCTAGAGATAAAAGTCCATAAATCAAAAAAGAAAATTTGAGGATTGTATCATGATTCCGGACCACATCGTCCAGATGGTATGTGCGCCGGAGACCTGCTCCTGCACGACAAGGGGCGCTAGGACTGCCAGGAGCTCGACAAAGGCTCTAACGCGACAAAGGGCGAGTCTCAGGAATGCAGATACAGAACTGCTAGGAAGTAAGATTGGTCAGGTCCATAAGGAAGTGAAATATTTCTGCCAAATGGCGGAGTAGTCTTGGTCGAGATAAGATGTTTTTGAGCCAAGTATCTGGGCGGGGGTTAGGGTACCTAAGGTGACAGGCCTCTGTGAGTGTGCAGAAGAAATAATAATGATCTGGTGACTCAAAAGCCCCACACTCGCAGAGGTCCGTGCCAGAGCGTTTGAAATAATTGAGGTATGTTCTAAATGGACCATGACCGGAGAGGAAAGCTGATGTGGGAGGGGAGAAAGCTAAGAGATTATAGGAGACTTTTGGGATTAAGGAATAGGTGTGCCTGCCTTTACGTGAGGCATCCCAGTAGAGTTGCCAGTCTGAAAGTATGTTCCTTTTAAGGAAACTACGAACATAAGATGGGGGAACAGGAAGGGCAAGATCTATGTTTGGACGTGAGGTGGCCTCCTTGGCCAGCGTGTCAGCCAGCTCATTGCCAGCTATGCCGATATGAGCGGTGACATGGCCGAGAGAGACCCTATGGACGAGAGTTTTTAAAATTAATTAAATTTTGAGTACTAGGGGGTGTTTAGTCCTATGGGCGAAGATTTCTTGCACGCTGGAAAGGCTGTCATTATAAAGGTGAAAGTATATAGGTTGAGGATAGAGAGCAATCCATTCCAAGGCCCGGAGGATTGCAAAGAGTTCAGCTTGGAACACTGAATTGTCATCTCCAATCCTGCATGCCCATCGATGAGCCACAAGGCCGTCTATGAAGACGCAGAAGGATGACGCCACTCCCGTCTCCGTGCGCGACCCATCGGTGAAAATGGCTGGGTTATTCGAGGGGGTATAAGAATGCTTATTAATATTTACTTGAAGATGGGATGTCTCATCCGCCGGATGCATAGTCCAGCTATAGACTTTCTTTTGTAAATGTATGTTTGAGAAGAGTGCTGACTGTGTTGGTTCGTGTTCTAGATGTAGTATTCTGTTTTTCTGGTATTCGTAAGTGAGTGTTAAGTGTATGGGTGGAATACCAGTAAGTACTGTGAGTGCATCCGTAGAGATAGTTTTGTAATCTCTAACAATCTGCAGAAGAAATATCCGCTGGATAGAGGCAAGATTTTGCTTAGCCAATTTGGTTAGCGAACCTCCCCAGACGCCCACACAGTAGAAAATGATGCGTTCAATGATTGTGTGGTACCAAGTTTTTAACATGCTGGGCTTGATGCCCCAAGTTTTCGATGTTAATTTGCAGGAGTTATGGTAGTAATTTAAAAGTTTAATTTTAAGTGCTTTGATATGTGGAATCCAGCTCTGGTGTTCATCAATGGTTATGCCTAATAATTTAAGAGTTGGTACATGATGAACGCTAATCCCATTGACTCGCATTACGGGCTTACGTTTGAGTCCTCTTGGTTTAATGAAGGTTAATGCTTGGGATTTTCCTGGTGAGAGCTGGAGATGAAGATGAGCCAACAGCTGGCAAAATGCAGGGAAAGCTCTCGCCGCCTGCAGCTCGAGATCCAGACGACGGCAGCCGGAGAAAACAAAGTTGAAATCATCCGCGAAGGCATAAAGGATGAAACCTAATTTCTCTAATTCTTTTAATAGGACATTGGCAATAAGTAACCAGAGGATTGGTCCCAGGTACGAACCTTGAGGGCAACCCTTTTCTAATGGGTGCACTGATGTGCCTGATCCCCAGTTGATAAGGATGGTGCGAAATTTTAGGTATGTTGCAATGGTTCAGCTATGTTGCTCGGGCAGCCAATTTCACGTAGTTGTAACAAGATGTCTCCCCACTCTACATTGTCGAAAGCACCTTTAATATCTAAGGAGAAAAGGGTTGTGTAATTTCCTTCAGCTATGCTAAGAGTGCAGGAAGTGAGGATTGCAAACAAAGCCTTGTCACATGATCTGCCCTCTCTGAAGCCGTATTGCCTGTGATGAAGTAAGTTATTTGATTCAAGAAAGTGGTTAAGCCGAAATACGAGTAATTTTTCTAGTACTTTACCTAGGGATGGAAGTAGGCAGATCGGGCGGTAAGACGAGGGTTCAGAGGCGACATTCCCTTGCTTAAGGAAGTATACTACTTCCCCTTGTCTCAGAGTGAGCGGGAAGTAGTGGTGGGTGAGGCAGAGATTAGCCCAACGCGTGAAAATTTTGGGAATTACATGGAAAGTTAATTTCAGAATTTTAAAGTCTATACTGTGCGGACCTGGGGCTTTCTTGTCATTAAATGTTCGTAGCGCGGTAGCTACCTCAGCTTTTGAAAAATGTTTGTCGGGAGGTGCATCAAAAGTAATATCAGTGTTATCTCCTGATGGATATGCGGAGGGACCAAAAAGGCATTTGGTGAGGTGCTCCATGTTTTCCTGTCTGGATGATCGACTGGGTGGTAGTTCGAGCTTGATTTCATCAGGAGTGAAAAACTTACCCGTGAAAAATTTTTGAGCTGTTCCAAAAGGGTCTGTTTGATTTGTGCAGAACTTATGCCACGCAGCGTTTCTCGCATTCAGAACACTGCGCTTATATTTAGCGGAGAGAAGTCGATAATTGGCGCTGAGGTCGCGATAGTAATCCGTGTTAAAATCTTCTGTTTGCCTGAGTTTTTTAAGTTTTCTCCTCAGTGCCGTGAGGTGATTACGTTTAATTTTAAGATCGGAGGTCCAAAACGAAAATGTTTGCTGCCTCCGAGTGTTCTTTAGTCTAAAAGACGCTTTCGCTGCTGTTTTCATTGTTTCTATTAATTTAATGGTAAAGTCGTTTAGTTGTGTGGTGTTTGTTACTTCTTTTAGGTATTGAGTTAGGAGTGGTCTGTGTGTTTTAATAACTTGTGTGAATTTACGAAGGTTACCTCTAGTGGCATTGAACCTTCTTTGTGATGTGTAAAGTGGTGTTATTTCGAAAGAATACCTTATGTAATTATGGTCTGAGTCATTGTGAACATCTAAAACTTGCCATTGCCAAATTTTTTGAAGTGGTGGGGAGTTTACCAGAGTATGATCTGGGAAACCCTCAGCTAGTTTCTCTCCTTTGCTGTTAAATTTCTGAAAAGTAGGAATTGTGTTGTCTATGTTGGCAATGACAAGTTTTTGAGCGACTAGATGTTCAATGAGGCATTCTCCACGGGCGTTTTCGTTATCATAGCCCCAGAGTGGGGAAGCAGCATTGAAATCACCACCACAAATGAAGAGATCCCTCTGTGTAATGAGGTGTTGCCATTCCTCGAGGGTTTCCTCGAAATCTGACTTAGGTGCTGCGTAAGTCGAGCCAATTATGAGTTTACCTTCCTTAGCAGTAATTGTGGCAAAGGTGCAATGTGTGCCTGTGTAAAGATGTGAATAAATAAGATTAGTGTTCTGTATGACGAGATGGGCACTCTTAGACGTGGACGGGAAGACCGCCCAGGATGTAGGTATATCCGTGAGTGTGCCCTCTTTGTTACAGTAAGCGTCTTGCAAAAGAGCTATATCAATGTTTTCACTGATAAGATAGTCTCTCAGGGTTACATTTGCTGCTTTGCAATGGTTTAAGTTAACTTGAAGTATTTTGATGTGGCCGAAAGGGGGATGATCCTTTTTAGGGATCGTTAAGGCCGAATGAGACATTGACAAATCTAACTGAGAGGATATTAAAAATATATATATATTAAAAGCGCCTACCTGGCTGTTCTGCGAGCGGGCCATTATCATAAAAGAAGGAACGGTGTGGTCCCATGAAAAAACCTGCTGTGTTGTTATCTGGGCATAGATCCTGGAGATCGGTTGGAAGACTATGGTTCCAAGGAGGAGCCTGGGGCCATTGAGACTGAGGTTGGTAATCACCCGGAGGATGTGGTGGTGGTCCTCTAAGGTGATTCATTGATTGATGAGTTTGATCATAGTTATGTGCAGGGTAGGGCTGTTGCGAAGGCGGTAGTTGCTCTCTACGTGATGGCATGAATATGATGTCCAACCTTTCTCTTTCCATACTATAGGCATGTCTAAAGGTCTCACAGTCAGGGTCAGGGGCCTTGTGTCTGATGTTGAACCTTGTGTGGTGGCGTCTGTTAAATTGCTTACAGTTAATGCAGCAGGGTGCGTTCTGGCATTCACTAGAGGGATGCTCTTCCCCACACGTCTCACAGAAGGCACTGTTGGGGCAACGATTCTCGTTGTGATTAAAAATCTGGCATTTCCTACAACGCTGTATGTGGGTGTGTGGGCGAAGATGGCAATGCTTGAAACCGACCAGGAGACCGCCGTCCGAGATTATAAGGCGCGCTAGAGGGATAGGCATTACTATTAACCAGTTGGCTAGCCCAGGTGATCTGCCGGCAGTGTTTCTAATATATAGAAGCTCATCTTCATGAGCATTGTATCGGGCTAGAATTGAGTCTGTTATATGTTCTTTACCATAATTAGATGGAACTCCAAGTAGAATCATCTTCTCCTTCTCAATGGGTTTTGTGATAAAGTTAAAATGTCGATTCAAGTCGCTGTGTTGCTGGAGATCTCTAATGAGGACGTTCTTATTTCGCTGTGTTGTACATTCGATCTCCAGATGCATCCTGAAGGGGGTGGTTTTGGAGATGATGGATGCTGGGCAGGAGATATGGGCTGCTGTTATTCTTCGTTGAATTTCTATACCCGACATCCTGTAAGCACCTGATGGTATTTGTCTGACAACGATAGTCCTTCTGTGTTCAGGGCAGTGTTGGGTATGAACGCGTTCATTGAACGAAAGTTCACGAGCTTAGTTCACTTTCTGTGAACGTTGAGTTGAACTTGACTCACTTTTTGATAAATGAACGTGAACTGAACGAAAGCTCAAAAAATCCGTGAGTTTGAACGAAATTTACAACTCAAACTCAATTTTTTCATAACGTATTTTTAAATTTTTCCAGCCGTTAAGAACACGTTTTTCCCATTCAAATGCCATTTAGAGGCCTAAACCTACTCGGGACGGGTCGCGGCTGATCATCAGTTTTTCAGGGTCGTGCACGCGCTTTGCTTTCTCTGAAGGCTCGGGCCGGGCCGGGCCGGGCCGACCTTATTTCTGTACCTGTGCTTTATTCTTCCTAGAAGTCTTCACCGACAGAAATTATCTGGCCCGGTCGCCCCTGCTTGTATGAAAATCATTGATCTGTCCCTGTCTGATTTGTGCAAAAATCTTTTTAAGGAACAACCTCTTTGGGTCAACAGTTTTTACCGAAAATACATATGTTTTTAAATTACCATTATTCTACAATTAAAATTCTCTTTAAAGAAAGTACATTTACATTTCTAGGAGGGGGGGGGGGGTATACAGTACTGTAAAACCTCTTATAAGAATCTGTGTATGACGAAATCCTGTTTTAAACGGGAATATTTCTTGATCGGTGCAAAATAGATATAATAATTCGTTTAAAAATAAAAAATACTTTGCAAGAGACTACACAGACCTGGTAAAAAAGGAACTAAACTATAACGATTTTTTTTCTCCCCTATGTGATTCCGTTTTAGAAGGTTTTTCGATATGGAACTTTTCAAATTTTTAGGTTCCAAGCCGTGTAATGGTATTAATAATAATTTAGATATTTACATGCAAATAGAGATCCATTCAAAAATCAATATAGTTTACAATAGGACATACAGAAAGAAATGTAGTGAAACAGTATTTTGGAACGGAGGTCCCTGTACTATGCAGTCTATGGCAGAGGTCAGCTGCTGCCGAAATTTAAAGGTAGGCCCGGCCGGATCCATAGAAGAAAAATTCGGCCCGGCCCAGTATAAAAATTAAAAATTCGTTCCGAGCCCGGCCCGCACAAATAAAATATTGGCCCGGCCCGGTATAGCAACTGAAAGTTCGGCCCGGAGAAAAGGCCCGGGCCGGCACGGCCCGGCACGACACATTGATCTACAAAACATTGATTTTTACGTCGATTTGGTTAAAAATTTGTCTTGTTCGAGGAATTCTGACCAAAAATACTTACCTTTGCTTTTTATTATCATGTTTATAGTTTATATTTATATTTTTATAAAAATTATTGCGGTATTTATTTTTTTAATGTATCGCTATTTGCGGTATATAAATATATCAGTTACCATTAATATAATTAATCCATATTCCATGTATTGGAGACTTAAAAATCTGAAAAATGCTATACAGTAAAATCTTCTAAGACGGAATTGCATAGAAAAGAAAAAAATATGCGTTATAGAAAAGTTCCTTTCTTAGTAGGTGTAAATGCATTATATAATATTTTCTTAGGTATTTCATTACATTCATTTTGCATGGATGAACATACTTTTCAGGTTAAGACAGGATTCCGTCATAGGCAGGTTCTTTTTCACACGTTTTACTATATTTTAATTTAGCTACATTTTAATAAGCCTAGAAATGTACTATTCTTTATAGAGAATGTACATTATATTTTTATTGCATTCGCGCACGCGCAGTGAAGCATTTTTTATTAAACCTGCTCATTTTTCATCCAATTTTTATTATTTTTTAATTCTGATTGCAGAATATTGTGCGCAATATTGTTTGTCATATTTTCTGAAAAGAACATTTGATTATAGTAAGAACGCTGCAAATTATAAGCAAAAAACTTGGCAAAATTTGGGACTGTCTATATTATAAAGGACAAACATATCTGTGCGTAACGCATACGTCATTTTGCGAATGGCAACACTTTGAAATTTGAAATGAAATATTGGTTTTGAAATTTTCTGTACTGCAAATTTTTAAACTTCTAAACATCGCACATTTTAAATTTTTACACCATCGTATAAGGAAAAAAATGCGCTTTTAAATGCAATTTGTTTGAAAGCTGTATCTAAATTAATTTTTGAGATATTAATTTTTTTGCA
Organism: Maratus speciosus; assembly: GCA_963932465.1. NCBI lineage: Eukaryota > Metazoa > Arthropoda > Arachnida > Araneae > Salticidae > Maratus > Maratus speciosus. Next base: position 142,326,776 of record OZ010787.1, on the reverse strand, counting down.
GTTTTTAATACCATTTTTCTTATCGTGGCAACAAAAGTACCTCATTTCTATTGAAAGTCATTGAAAGTAAACGGAAAATAATCGAAAATAGGAGATACTGTATCTTTTTGTTACCATTTTCTCGTAAAAGCTGAAAAAATAGTTGAAAATAAAATATGGGCTATGTCAAGAATATTGTCTGTTATTCCGTGATAATGACGTCATATGCACACTTTTCTATAGACAAAGTTTAAGACTGGGTTGTAAAAGTAGATCGCTTTAGCGGATGAAACTGGCGCCATTTTATAAAAAAGCGTATATTTTAATTCTTGAACCTGAATTATGTTTTGTAGAAGTGCGTCATTTTCACAGCCCAGCTGCTTTGAAATTCTTTACAGGTGAAAATGCTTCACTTTTGAAAATAATGTAATCGAAAGCACACACTGATAAAACGTAATATTTTACAAAAATGTAGAGTGTCTTTATAAAAGAGAGGTGACATGCAAATAATAGCGATTTATATTACAGAAATTGATGATTCTAGCCTGGATGGATTTGCTTCGCCGAGTAATAACACCATCAGACAAGCAAACAAATAATTCGTGGTTTAATATAATATCGTGTTCCTGAAGTTTTTCTCGAAAATTCTCTCGAATAATAAAATTTTAATGCTATTCTTTAGGACATTCTACTATAATTTTCTCAAAATAACATAATTTGCTTAATTTAATTTTTCCTAATTTTATATAATCTATATATTTAAAACACAAGTGTGTTTTTTAGTTATTTGCCCTGATCTTTCAGCTGAACCAATTTTTCAAATATATTTTTTCTTTAACTGAAAGCTCTTCCTTTGTAGATGTGATCGCACTATTACTGCACACTCGCACTACTACTGTTTTTTTTTTTTAATATCCCCACTTTTATATTTTAATTTTAAAAGCATTTAATGAAATTACTTCAGAATGATTAAAATTAGATAGCTTTCATTGTTGCAGACAAGAGAGAAATAATGAGGTATTTTTATCTTTATTCATGCTATTTTCTGACAAAAATTCAAAATTGTTGATAAAATTTGTTGTATAGGGTTTAGTGGCGCAAAATCCCATTAGGAGCAGAATATTATATTAGGGGCATAATAACGGAAAATAACATACTGCTTTTGAAAACACGCATTTTTCCTCAAAAATTTTCTATATTGTTTTTCCTTCTGCGTGTGTACTGATACTAAGTTTCATAAACTAGGCGAAATGCTTATTTAAGTGAAAATGAAGTCATATTTAAAAGAAAACAATAATTTTCTTAGATAAAAATAAGCCTTTTAACACAAATGCGTCTACAAAACATAAATTACGGAAATTTTTACTTTCCAAAATTGAGATTAGAATCTCGAATAAAGAGTGCGTCTTTTCACCTAAAACCTTTCACCTTTCGCTGACAATCGTGACTTCAAGTTTTGAGTTAAAATGATTTTTAAATGATTTAACAAAATACAATTTTTTTTAAATGATGAATATGAATATGAGAAGTGCGTATGCAAATTTTGGGAAGGTGAAAATTGTTGTTTTCATTCCGGAAATCCAAGCATAAGAGCCTCAACTGATAACCACATCCTAATAACTGATCTTTATTATATTTTACTGATTATGTATCTATATTATAATGAACAAACGTATCTGTGCGTAACGCTGACGTGATTTTGCGAATGGCAACACTTCACGATCAAATTTCGGTCTTGAAATTTTCTCTACTGCAATTTTTCGATCTTCTGACCATCGTACATTTTCAATTTTCGTCGCATATGGAAAAAAATTACTTTCAAATGCAATTTGTTTAAAAACTGTATTCATTGACTGATGTATTATATTTTCTAAAATAATTTTTAAGCATGATTAATTTTTAAGTTTATCTTATCACGTGCCGGTTTCAATACATAATAATAATAAACATTTTGCACATAAAGCAACAAACATTTTTCAGCATTTGTTTCTGACTATTTTTGCATAACGAAATTAATACTTCCTTTATAAACAAATAAAAGAATAATATAGATAAAACCACCAATCTAACATATTTGTGAAAGACAAATTAACGAAATTAATACTTCTTTTATAAACAAATCAAAGAATAATACTGAAAAAACACAAATCTAACATATTTGTAATCGTACAATTTAAATATTTAGATCGCCAAATTTTTCAAATGGAATTTGTTTGCAAAGTTCATCTCAGTTTACAGATTGTCTATAGTTTTAAAAACAATTTTAAAGCATGAAATATTTTTTAATTTATCTATATCGCGCGGAGCTCGATTACGAAAGATTAAACCGTTTGCCCTTAAAACAAAATAAAGAGGTCATCATTTTCTTACGGCTAATTTCAATTAAAAAAAACTTCCCTATGAATAAATAAATATAATAATATAAATAAAACACAAATTTACCAGACATGTATAAGCTCTGAAATTATCAGAATATAAAAGAATGCCATAAGTAGTAAAATCTTGGAAAATAACTCTTAGCATGCGGCTAATAAGAAAATATCGCGTTTGATAAATTCAAAAATTTATTTGATTGTCTAATTCGTATTTTCCATATGAAAAAATGCTTTTTTAATGTAAGTGGTCAATCTAAAAAAATTATTGCATATAAAAAAATTATTAGTTTTCAATTAAAAAAAAAATGTTTTCGCCTATATTCTTTAACCCGGGAAGCCCGGGTACGATCCCCCAGTTTTTATAAAAACCTTAATTTCTCTACTAGTATACATGCTATAACACAGTTTATTACAATAAGCCTCTTAATCATGTTCTACAGTTTGAACGCTTTTGTTGCATTAGTTTTTACAGGGTTGTCCAAAAGATATTCGTTTTTTTTCAATTTGTTGACGGTCCCTTATGGGGTTTCGGGAAAAAATCTTTGCGGAAATATAGGACCTATACTATTCTGTTTACACACCTGGAGTTTCAGGATAATTCATCATGCATTTTACTAGATATTTAACAAAACGTCTAAAATCGCAAGTGACCAATCATCATTGGCCATATAGTGTATACACACGTAATATGTCTATGTGTGCATAAACCATTACAACTACCGCATATGTGTTTTGAGTGTGTCAAAAACGAATTGTTCATAATATTTTTCATATTCCGAGCAAAGAGCAAATGATTGTTAACTGTACAATAACGAAAAACTTATCTATGATTGCATTTCTTATATACATTTTGTTTCACAAGCACTAAATTATACTCAATTTTTATCTGAAATATAATTCTGCTCAAACTTTTTTAGGATCCCGATAACCCGATTAGAAAACAACTTAAATCTGACCCATAAGAATTATTCTAGAGTAAACCTAACCTACAGAAAGAAAATTAGAATAGTCTCACCTCGAATAATATGTATATACTAGGGGGCTCTGCCCCCTGCAAGCTACGCTCGCCAACCCCCGTTCAGACACTGTAGAATCTAAAAGCTCGCTAATCTGATCGGTTTTAAAAAGATTAGAGAAGATTGAATTATACTGAAAAAACCTGTAGCGATCTCCCTGTAAACGGGTTTCCATTCAATTCGATTTGATTGCAAAAATTTAAGGTAGAATCAGTTGCTGTTAAGATACCCAATGGTTGTTTTCGTGTTTGGTTAAAGAAGATCAGTTAAACATTTAAAAGAAGCTAAATGAATTAAGTAATCAGAGTCTTTGTCTCTCGGTATTTTTTAAAAGCGTTATAAAACGATTGACATAATACAATTACTAAAATTTGCTGCTTTAAACCGTTCAAGGGCAGTGGTTCATTTTTGGACCACTTAATTTTAATTATTAAATGCCACGTTAGCACCAGAATATTGGGATGAAAATTTCCCTTTTATTAAGTAAGTGAACAAAAGCATTTTTGTATTTCGAAATTTGTTTGTAAATTCGGGTGCCATTCACTCATTTCAAGATTTTACGAATAGAAGTGCCTTGTCCGTGAAAGGGTTAAACACATATTAATATATTTATTATTTTAAAGTTTCCTTTCCCTTTTAATATTCACGTGTAAATCAAGCAGGACGGTCGTTCTGTCAAGCCAAGCTGAAAAAAAAATGCTAACCTCGCCAAACAAACAAACGCCAAGAATAAAACGCAAGACACCGTAACTGCTTATTATACTGAAGACAGATTCTCCATGTTAAATCGACCAGACATGCCAGCGTAAAATTTCCCATATCAAAAGAACCAATCATCGCAGAAAAATAAAACCAAAACCAGAAGGACCTAATGGAAAAGATCTTCAATTTGAGACCAAATGCATCCTCACAAATTAATTATAAACAGAGATATAGATTTTTTAAAATAACGTCGAGATACTGAAAATGACAAATTTATTTTCTTCGTCACACCTTATGCTTCAATCGAGGTAGAGACTTAAATAATGGACATAAAAAGGTAAGGATTGCATTTTTGGACAGATATTTACTCAATCTACGTGCTTTTATAAAATCCAGCTTTAAAAACACAAATTTTCTATTCTTAATTAGCGAAAAACTGTTAATTAATTCTAAAGTTTATAAATTATGCCAAACAGCGATAAACCCGCCAAACCATTTTAGAAGTTTTATACTATTCTTTTATATTATCCTTTTGCATTGATTTCATCGAAGAAAACTATGGCCGAGATCCAGATAGATTTTTCGCTGTTAGCGAAATGAGTTTGACCAATCAGAAGCCAGAATGTTTGAGAATTTTTGCGGTTTCTGGATCCCGGCCTGTGTTATAAAAGTTTTGAGTCATTCTCTTAGTGCCATGGATGAAGTGCAATGTTTACAGAAATCTAGGCTGGGATCCAGATAGATTTTTCGCTGTTAGCTAAACGAGATTCACCAATCAATAGCCTGCATTGCTGCAAACAGCGAAAAGTTCGCAAAAGTGCAAGCTTCTGATTTATGAATCTCGTTTCGCTAGCAGCGAAAAATCTATCTAGATTGCGGCGAATTATGTTGAACACAATTTTGCATTTCCACATCCAGGAAGGGTATTGACCTCATAACAACCGTGCATATTCGAAACTATTTAAGGCATTGATTCTGAACTCCTTTGCTATACATTTCAATATTAAAGAAGTTGTTGTTTCAATAGTTTTAGTACTTTTCTCTATTGCTCACTCTAAAACACAAATATCGAAATTTAACCAACAGCGCTCAGAAACTATAGCGCCTAGAATATATAGTGTTGAAATCGGCTAACCCTGTAATACTTAAAAAAGCGCTAAAATATTGTATCCCTTAACCCTCTGTCTACCAGAAGGGTCCAATGGACCCGACATGTATATTCAAAATATCTATTCAAACCAGAAAATTTCTTCAAAACAAACTAAATGTATAAATCAGACAATAATAAGTTAAATAAACAAATTAAATAGTTTTAAGTAAAAATTCTGGTGTAGAATGTTTTTATAAAACTTGAGTAAAATTTCCGGTAGTTCTAGGGTTAAATGTGCATGATACTGCTGCAATATGCAGATCGCAGCGACATCTGCAGGATATTTTCTACAACTGCAAGAAATTGCTAGTCTGTACAATGTAATAATAGTAATACGACGATCCCGCAGATGTCGCTGCGATCGACACTTGAAATTTTAGCAGTATCGTCGCACATTTAAGGGATACAAATTTTTAGAACTGTTTGGATAGCATATTTCCACACTAGGTATTCTAGGCGCTGTATCAGAAACAACACCATAACAGAGAGCCTTTATACATAAGAGTGGTGATATATGCACAGGAGGCATGCTCATTTCAAGTTTTTGTCGAAAGTACGGCAATCCGCTTTCTTGAATAGAGGCTATTCAATCTACGTTATGATCACATGGTCAAGGCAAGAACGTCTAGCGTAAAGAAGGGAAGGCTCCGTCTACGTAATGTAAATCCCCGCTAGCCAATGAAACAGTTCATGGGAGAAAGCAGTAGTACACTGTTAAAAATATCGTGAAAAATTACCTCTGTTTTTAAAGGCTATCTGTATTATGACCAATGAGAACGCTTCATAGGCGTTTATATAGCGTTCTCATTGGTCTGAAAATAGAGAACCTTTAAGAACAGAGGTAATTTTTCACGATATTTTTAACAGTGTAGTTTCCTGATTCCCTTCTTGTCAGTTAGAGATTCTTTGGGTAAATTACCGGTACCAAGTGACTTTTTCAGCCTCGAACCCATATTTGGAATATCCTCCATTAGAAGATACGCGCATGGACGATCTCTATTAGACTAGGGAAATAATTCAACATGCATTAGCCTGACGATAATTCCATGCTCACAAAGAACTTTAACGATTTGTTGTTATCACTTTTACCAATAAACATTTATTGGCCGTATGTCGCTACATCGTTATAGAGACACACTTGTTCCTAATTAGATCCCGGCCTTAATGCATCAAAATACGGAGTTTGCTTTCTGTACTATTCCTGAGCTCAGTTATAGCGGCTAAAAATATAGACCGGGATACAGGTACATTTTTGCAAACAGTAAAAAGTTAGCAAAAATTCTGGCTTCTGATTGGTAAATCTCGTTACGGTTTGTTTGTTTGGTTTGTGTTTATGACGTCCGATTATCAACACGTGGGATATAGGCCCTGAGGGAAGAGTGCCCTTCGTAGGGGTCTTTCTAAGGGAACCTAACCCGTATTTACGCATGGGAATCCACGGTTTGGAAGAAAACCACGAAAACTCCGAAACGGTTAGGCCGACGGGCGCGATTGGGTTCGAACCCAGCACCTCCCGCCTACCAGCTTCGAGAGCAGAACCTCTCTGCCACTGGTGGGGCCAATCTCGTTACGATAACAGAGAAAAATCTACCTAGATTACGGTCATAGTGTGGAAACCGGCTATTCCAGTAATGCTTTAAAAAAGTGCTAAAAATTGAATCCCATAAATATTGAAAAATACTGAATTACAAATGTCGATAGGAGCAACATTTTCTAGATCTTCTCTGAGCGAAACGTTTTTTTTTTTAAATAGTTACGTTGGAATTACCATATGTCACTGTAATCGACATTCGTCGTTCAGCCTCGTTCAACATTTATGGGATACAATTTTTTAGCACATTTTTAATAAGCCGATTTTTAAACTATATCTTCTAGAAACTATAGCTCCGTTATAGCGTCTAGATTATATGTTGTAGAAATCGACTATCCCAGCAATACTTAAAAAAGCGCGGAAGTATTGAATCATTTAAATGTACAACGATGTCGAATTCCAAACAGTCATTTGCATCGACATCTGCAGGATATTTTTTTAAAGAAGAAAGAGACATGTGTAATGCACCGCTACAGCGTCTAGAATACATAATGTGGAAATTTGCTATCCAAGAACCGCTAAGAAGTGTATCCCTTAAATCTGCACTGACGCTGAAATCCAGGGATATGATCGCAGCGACATCTGCGATATATTTTCAAATTTCAAAGTAAACATGGTATTATTACAGCGGGTTTGACGCCAAGCACACAGGTCAGATGTATGTTAATAAAACGTAAAAAAAAAAGAAAAAAAATGTTACATCGTCTAGACCAAATTGTCTTGGAGTTTTGGGAAATATCCTGCAGATATCGCTGTGATCGACTGATTGGATTTCCACACTATATATTCTAGACGCTGTAGCACCGCGGTAGCCTGTCTTTTTCGTTTGCCTCGAAGTAGACACGAGGCTAACGAGAAAGACAGGCTACCGCGGTGGGTCCAATTCTTCATTTTTTACAGACCGCTGGGGTCATGTGATGCTCGAATGCACCAATGAAGGTGTGCGAAAAGAGCATCACGTGACTCCAACGGTCTGTAAAAAAAGAAGAATCGGACCCACCGCGGTGGCCTGTGTTTCTCGTTAGCCTCGAGTAGATATAGATGACGTCATTTGAAGCTGTTCCTAAAGTGTGGCCAGCTCATCACGTCACACGGAGTTGATTATCTGTACACGGCAATCGACACAAAAAATATGGCGCACCGCTTTGTACTAATCATCGTGTAAAGATGATCTAACTCCGTGTGACTTTTAAACGTCATGAATTGGCCTATTATGTCATTGGTCACGCTAACACACTCCCCCTTGCGTCCGCCATATATAGCGGCATCTTGCACTGGAGACTGCTAAATGGGCTGCTATCGGTCAAAATCAAGAGAGAATAGGGCAGAAGACGGGGAAAGAACTCGTTTTTTTTTGGTATGTAGTTCTTCACACGGGAAGATTGACGCGTCTGCTCCTCTCCTTTCATACTTCATGATGGTGAAATAAACCAACGCCCCCTAGATATTTGAGAGTCTTGACACGCGTCACGAAAACATCACACAAAGCAGGCAAAGCAAAGGAACAAAATCATTCATTGGCTCGTGGATATGAACGAGCCAATGAATGATTTTCCTTTTTGATTTTCCGGCTTTGTGTGATATTTCCTGACGCGTGTCAAGGCTTTCTCGAATATTTAAAGGGCGTTGAATAGGCCGGCATCAAGATAGATTTTACGCTATTAGCGAGATGAGATTGATCAATCAGAAGCCTGCATTTTTGAAAACTTTTTTATGTTTGCAGTAAACACCGAAAAGCCTGCAAGGATGGAGGCTACTGATTGGTCAATCTAATTTTACTAACAGAGAAAAATTTATCTGGATCCCGGACATTAACTTTGGTTGGTTGAGACGATTTTGAATAAAATCAAATCAGAAAGTCAATGTTTTTTAACTTTTCTGGTTAGTTTAATCGAAATCTTCCACGACTATTACTGAAAACTGAGTTACTGTACTTTGGACAAAAACTTGAATATGAGTACACGACTTGTGCATATGTCACCACTCTTACATATAAATGTACTCTGTTATGAGCATAATTATAAGCGCAGCTGGTTAAATTTGAGTATCTGGGTATTAGAGAAAGCAATTGTGGCCCACCGTGGCTGAGTGGATAAAACACCACGCCGCTAATCGCTTGGGAGCGTAGGTGGAGGCGGGTTCAAATCCCGCCGTGATCCCCGTGTGATCTGATATATATGTGTTCAATAAAACAAACAAACAAACAAGCAATAGTGAAAGGTACAGTTGCCATGGAAACAAGGACTTCTTTAATTCGTATAGAAAATGAATGAATAGTTGTAAATGACTTCAGTTTAAAATGTAGGCAAATGCTCTGAAAATATCAATGGCTCCCATCTAGTATTTTACAAAAGTAATTTAATATATTCACATGATGTATAAGTTGATGCAACTCTTAGCTAATGAAAATTCTGCAACAAGACTTATGTAGGTAGATCTTTTCAATGATTAATTCAGAATTCTAAGAACAAAACGAAGTTCTTAAGCTCTCTTCCTCACCCCTCCGCCCCCCCCCCCTCAAAAAAGAAATACGATAGAAAGATATAAGTATTTGGATAGCTTCAGTATTTCTGTGATCTTTTGTCAGAGTTTAGAAAAGGTGTCTGGGTATTAAAACAAATTTGACGAACGATAAGACTATAGATTTCAGGCAATTTTTAACTGAAAAAAATTTAATTCTAATGTTTATGCGGCTTTAATAATAGACTATTAAATATAATCAATTTACGGGAATTTTTATACGAAATTATATTCTCACATTTATGCAAATATGTATGGATAAACAGACTTGAGTAAAATTACATATTTATTCTTTCTTCTTTATAACACGATCTAAATGAAGATGTACAGTTTATATCTTTAAATTTTTAGATTTTTTTTTATCAAGAATGTTTCCTCATCATGTCTAGAATTGCTAGATTTACTTCTTTAGACAGATCTTCGATTCTTTAGATGCCTGCGAGGCTTCATTCTCGGATTATCCGTAGGTATTTGTAAAGGTAAATTTATTTGCAAAACCGTCAGCAAAAAAAGTTAGAACAAACAATTAACTGACAGACTAACTGTAAATATATATTTTATTTTGACTCTATTTGATTTTTACTAAATTTTCATCCTTCATAGAAAATTTTAAGGAGATATAAATTGAGAAAGACTGATACTTTGAAAGAAGAAATTGACTTTCCTTACTTTTAAATTATTAATTACTCTAAAAAATGAATGATAGGTAAACAAAATGTATACTATTGTGTTTGTTCCCTGCTGATAAAAGCTATACAAGGACTAATTTTAGCGAGTAGAATTATTTCAATTATATATAATCTGTCTAAAAAAAAGGACTGATATCTACTAAAAAACAGCTTTTCAAAAGTAAAAAAATCCAAGCCAAAAAAAAAAAAAAAAAAAAAAAGAAAAAGAAAAAAGGGGAAAGTTGTGGCTGAAAAATAGTGTGATATCAAATTTCCAAGCTTATATTATGGTACTTATTTAACATTTTTTATTAAAAATTTACCATACGTAAGTCGAGTACCTAAGTATGCGTTGATAGAAAGCCTTTTCTCCTTTACTAAATACATCATAACGTGTTTCTGAAAATTATTTTTTTTTAAATTAGTCATGATGGGCTTGGCGGCCATCTTTCCATATTTTACACAAATTACTATGCAGACAAGCTCGTAATATGTTTGCATTATTAAGAATTTTGAACTTCTAGTTTTGGCTACAGACAGATAAATTAAGATTGTCTTTTATTTTGAAAAAAAAACCAAATTGATTTTTACTGCTTTAACTAATTAATTAACCCCCTCCGAAAAAAAAGAATCATAAGATAAAACCTGAAGTTACTTCAACTTTATTTTAAGACACAAATTTCTAGGCTCTCATTTCCATAAATTAAAAGCATAAAATGTTTGCTTTAGCAACAATTTCGAATTTCCGATCTTAACAATGTACTTGTGTGCTTAGAAATTTGTGTAAAATATGGAAAGATGGCCACCAAGCCCATCATGCATAATTAAAAAAAATTAATTTTCAGAAACACGTTATGATGTATTTAGTAAAGGAGAAAAGGCTTTCTATCAACGCATACTTGGGTACTCGACTGACGTATGGTAAATTTTTAATAAAAAATGTTAAACAAGTACCATAATATAAGCTTGGAAATTTGATATCACACTATTTTTCAGCCACAACTTTCCCCCTTTTTTTTTTTTTTTTTTTTTTTTTTTTTTTTTTTTTACTTTTGAAAAGTTGTTTTTTAGTAGATACAATTTTCAGGACATAATTTTCAATTTTTTCCTGCCTTTAACACGTTCTCATTTAATAGTAATTTAAATTTTTTTTTTCTGTTTTTAATAGTCACGTGAAAATAAATTTTTAATCGTTAGGAAATATTATTCTTTGCGCTGTTTTAAAATTGAAAACAATCTCTATAATAATAGCCTAAGTCATGTGACTATCATCAACAGCTCCAGGCGGATCCCTTCGCTTTTTATATTCCAGGCGGCCATTTTGGTACTTTAATGTTAGCCAGCCACAGGTGTGATGAGTCGCCGAATATTATTCTATCCCCATTATTTCGTTTATATTATAATAGTCCAAGTCATGTAACTGCCATAAACAACGGGCTGATTCCTTCGCTTTTCATTAGAAAGGTTTCCATTTTGATTAAAGAATGAAAATTATTTTTTCGAATAAAACTACATAAAAGTTGCCATGATCATTAAGAATTCCTGGTACTTTTATGTTAGCCCGGTGAAAATCTCGCCAATAGCTTTTTTTTAACTCGCCAGTTAGCATTTTTTATTTTTCGAGTGGTAAATTAAAACGGTGCTATTTGGTTATCCCATCGACCAAAAATCTGTCACCAAACTATAAGATTAAATGCCAATAATGGTTGATCGTAAATGTCACATTCACTTGACTTTAAGGAAGTTACACATGTTCACGCCATCAAGTGATTTTTATTTCGACTTTTTATTTGTATTTTTATATATTAATTTATTTGTTCTTTTGTTATTTAAAATTTTAAAAAAAATATGCCAATTTGTATAATTTGGCTATTTAAATTGGTCGACGGGAGAAGTAATAACATTAAAACGTTGCGGCCAAACTCGTCGCCAAATTAATTTAAAGTAACCTTTTCTAAAATATTAAAAAAAAAAAATATATCTGTTATGATTAAAATTTGAGTTGCCATCATTAGAAAAAAAGTATTTAAAATTAGAAAAAAATTAATATTTCGAAAACTAATTCTAATTTTAAAATTCTAATACCAGTTTTGAGATCTGTGGATCAATACGGATTTTTGGTGTTAATTTCATCGCAAAGTATTCCATATTTTAGGAGAAATCGCCGTGAAACGTAATCAGTTGTTTAATCAGTTGTTTCATAGAATCGTTACATAAATTCGTTTCAATTCGATTCATTAGGATTTTATATATATAGGGTAGATATATATATACATACATAGGTACAAACAACCTGATCCGATGCAGGACTCTACTCAACGATCCCGAGGTATTTGCTATTCACAAGTGTCACTATATATTTGAATATTAAAAAATATAGATTTGTACTTTATATATATATATATAAAAGATGAAACTGGCATTAGACATATAAGTATAGATTATTTTCCATGACTGCATTAAAACATGATTTACTTTCCTTAAATTTTGAGTTCGGTTCGGGATGCGGGTTGATGTATTTCGGGTTTGAATCAGATGCGTATTCAAATATGTCGGGTTGCGGGTCGTCGAAACTTTTTTTTTGTCGGGCTGTGAGCCAAAGAATTTCTTTTCTTTCTTTCTTTTTTTTTTTTTTTTTTTTTTTTGCAGATTCGAGTCGGGTTGACGATTGACTTCAAATGGAATTTTCGGGTTCGGGTCGAATACAACCCGATCTGCTCAGAACTCTACTTGGCCTCCTGAAGTGAATGTTTAAGATAATTTTCAAGCGTATAAACCTAGAAAGAATAACAGAATTAAAAATTGTCTTCCACGGGATGTTCAGGGCGCAAAGCGCCACGCAGCGCCGTGTCGAAAACTTCTCCTTCTTGGTTTGCTTGGTGTTTAATATTTATGCGTCACTTACCAAAAATAAATTTTACTCTTTTTTTTTTTTTTTTTTTTTTTTCCCTGCAGATCAGAGATAGTGTCTTGCACGGATCAGATACAGCTTGACCCGAACACGAAAATTCAACTTGAAGTCAACCCGAAAGGTGAACCCGAAAGGTGAACCGAAACCGACAAAAATAAGCTTGACCCGCAACCCGACGCGAGCCCTAAATAAAAGTAAAGTAAATTATGTTTTAATTTGCATTAAAACATAATTTATTTTCCTAGATTATTTTATATAATTGTAGATTACTTTTATTTATGAAAAGTAAACTACAATTATATCTCTAATACCAATTTTATGTTTTTTTATGGAAGAAAGGACAAATTTTTAATATACAGATATTCATAAAATTCAATCTTGAATATTCAAGTATAGTAAAACCTTTGAATAGTAACCACCTCGGGAACATTGAATAGAGTCCTACATCGGGTCAGATTGTCCACAAATTTCTGTTTTCGACCTTAATGATTTTAATTTTCTTTTCTCGGGTTGGCTTCAGCCTAGAATAACTCTTGTGAATCATAATTGGGTTTTTTGCAAATCGGTTTGATTCGATTTTCTCAAAAAGTTTGAGCACAACTATGTTTCAGATGAAAATAAATGCGTTTTTGAGTTTGAATGAGTATATATTCAAATTACAGCATCAGAAGTAAAATGTGTATGAAATGTGACCATAGATTATTGTTTCTTTACGGTTTTGTTAAAAACTATTTTTTTTTTCCTCTCGGAATATGAAAAATATTGCCAATATTTCATTTTTGATACAAAAAAACAGACATGTATCATATTTGGGATAGTTTATGCACACACACGTGACATGTGTGCTACATGGGCGTAGGAAGGTTGGGGGTTGAACCTCCCCCCACCCCAGACTTCCGACTGCACACCTAAGAAAAATTTTATTAGTGAAAAAATGATGAAATTTAAAGGAATTTTTTAATGAGTAGCAATATAGTAATAATTTATATAAAAAAAAAAAATTAGCGGTAATAATTTATAGAATTAGCAGTAATAATTTATAAAGAATGATAAGAGTCCGAATCAAGATCGGAAAAAGACAACTTTTTTCCTTTAGCAATCCTTTTTGGTCACATTCTTTTGGCCATTTTTAAAAAGGAAGAAAAAAAAGAAAAGAAAGAACAGGACGTTGGCTATTCAGCAATCTCATCCATAGCAAAAATGTACTATGCTACTAAGAGAAGTGGGAGGGTGTCACAGACGAACGTCTGTAACAACAAACATGTCAGATAAGAGATGGGGCATTCCACATCAAATCAGGCAGTAAAATATCAATATGTAACCCACCATCACAGATTTTAATGAAACTGCGTGTGTTTGTTCTTACTATTAAGATATGATCACCAGTTATTTTTTTTGCTCCTTGGTGAAATAGTTTCTGAGAAAAAAATTGTCAAAATTTTGAAAAACTGCGTCAGTTGGTATTCTTGACTGCTCGGTTTTCAAATGTAGCATGTCATATATATAATCATATTTCAATATCTACTATACAAATCATCTTCAAATAATTTATGCTTAATATTTAGGGTACGCAGCTTATGAAAAAAATATATTGTTACTCTTATAACATTTTAAGTGTGTCTAAAAAAATATTTAAACTTTGAAGTCGCGAATTTTTTATGAAAAATAATGCATTAACAAAAAAAGCATTATCAACAAAAGGCGGTATTTTTATTAAATTTATTTTTTATGGGAGATATACTTAAAGGTGTCCTTTACCTGATTCTGAAATAAAAATAGTGGGATTTTGCGTGTTTTTAGTAGTATTTCCTATTTAAAAATATTTTGAGGTGCATTTCAAATCAAATCAAGCAGAGTCATTCCATGCCAGTTCCCCTAAGCCATTTAATCACTGTCACAAATTTCAATGAAACTGGGTTTGTTTATAGCTTATTTTACGACGTAATCACCTTTAATTTTCTTGATCCTAAGTAAAATATTTTTTAAGATAAAAAATTTCAAAATTTTGAAAAATTGTTTTAAAATTTTTTAATGACAGTTCGATATTCAAAGACTGCACTAAAAAAAAAAAAAAAAAAAAAAAAAAAAAAAAAAAAAAAAGTCATTTCAATATAAAATCACTAAATAGGTTTCAAATAATGTATATGTGACAAATAATGTAGGCAGATTATTATTTCTTGTTTTTTGTCAAGTTTAAACACTAAGAGTCTTTTATCTTGTGAAATTTTAAAATCAAGAATTTTGTCAAAAATAATGTGTTAATCAAAAATTTATTATTAACCGAAGGCAGGGTGTTATTGCTTTTTTTAATTGTACGTAAAAATATCTTTTAAATGGTTATAAAATAAAAATAGTGAAAATATGAGAAAAAATTATCAGTTTTGGAAAAATGCCACGAGTTGCCATTAATGATTGTTCAATTTTCAAAGGCCTCATTTTATATATAAAATCATATTTCAATAACTAATAAAGAAATCTTCTTCGAATAATTTAAGCAAGGTAAATAAAGTATGTAAATTATGAAAAAAATATTGCTGTAATGTTAAAAAATATTTAAATGTGTCTAAAAAATTGCATAATCTTTGAAATCAAAAATATTTTACAAAAAATAATGAAATTATTAAAAAATCTTTATCAATCAGAGGCGGAGTTTCTATGACTAATTTTTTAATTTTAAATTGTACATAATAATACATTATAACTGGATCTGAAATAAAAATAGTGGATTTTGGTTGGTTTTAGAAGTATTTAAATCATATTTAAAATTATCAATATTTTCAGATGTAAAATCTATCCAATGTATCATCCCTGGAAATATTTTTATTTATACATTTATTTTATTTTTCAAATTATCTTTTATGTTCGTTTCTTAAGGGAAAAACAAACAATATTGTTTCTTAGTAAAACTTCTAGGGCGAAGAGCAATTATCCCTTTCCAAAAAAGAGAAAAATCACTAGCTCCTCACCGCCCAATAGAAATTTTCAAAATGATATTCCTAATCTTTAAACTCATATTTGGCTGTTAATATTGAAAATTTAGATTTGAGCTGTTAATATTGAAAAAAATACCAAATTTCACTCTTTTGAAGAAAATTTTGACATATTGTGCTTTAAATATATGCAAAAAATGCATAATCCATTATATTTACATCTTTCAAATAACTATATCTAAAAAAATATTTAAAACTTAATGAGTTGCACTTTTGTAACTTTATTCAGTTTCTAATGATATGTACCGTAATTTCGGGTGTATACCTCGCAGATCAAACAATTCAGTTTGGACTCAGAAATTTTATTCAGTATTTGAAGACCAATATTTACTGTGATCTAAAAAGTTAAATTTTTTTTTTTTTTAAATTTCTGGGTCAAAACACGATTGTTTGATTCGCGGGCTATACACCGGAAATTACGGTAATTTTATTTATTGCATCACAATATTGCTGAAAGATGGATTTTCAACATATATATGTGTGTATATATATCCCTGTTCTCAAACAAATTATTTAAAAATTATTCATTTATGTTTAATAAAGCATATATATTGTTTATACACTTATAGAAAATACATATAGTAAATTTTATGATATTATGTCAATAATGTCTAAAAGTAAAGAACTTATCTAATAGTATGTAACGAAAAATTTAACATCTGGTGTAATGACAACAAAATTTTATAATCGTTTTACTTAATTTCGATGAATGAAAAAAGCTTACATGTTTATATTTTATTGAAGTACAGGTGAAAATGTCACAAAGACATTCCTGTCTCAACAACCACTGAGTATGTCGCATTCACACTACAGCTGATTTTTTTTTTCTTTTTGATCTTTCAGGTTTGATTTCAGATGGTAATGAATTAATTAGTTATGTTAGAAGTGTCATTGCAGTCAGCATATTAGGTTCACTATTTTTTTTTTGTTGTTGTTTTGATTGACTCGATGAACAACAACATTTAAAGGGACAATTTCATGAATTTTCAATTAAAAGCAGATTTATAAATTCATTATGTTGTTTAGTTGTTATTATCGTCTTAAGATAATAAGTTCATATTAAGATTTTTAAATGTAGTTTATTTATTATTTGAACAATTGAAAGTATTTTTCAATAAGAGTGGGCTGTTGATTTTAAGTCGGCTGTTGAGCAATGTAGTGTTGGTAAAGGAACTGGTACTATTTAATTTAATTTTTATTGCTGTAAATAATATTTGTTATTTTATTATTGTATGTATTATATTTAAGCAAGAGTAGCAATATACGATATCGTGGTCATTATAGTACATCTTAGCATGAAAAGCTTCAATATTTATCATTAAACATTCGCATTTTATGAAAATTTTGTTAAAATTGCTCATATTTTCACTATTTTTATTTTATAACTATTGAAAAGATATTTTTACGTACAAATAAATAAGTAATAATAGCCTGCCTTCGGTTAATTATAAATTTTTGATTAACACATTATTTTTCACAAAATTCTTGATTTTAAGAATTCACAAGATTAAACACACTCTTAGCGTTTAAACATGACAAACAACAATAAATAATAATCTGTCTACATTATTTGTCACATATACATTATTTGAAACTTATTTAGTGATTTTATATTGAAATGACTTTTTTTTATGCAGTCTTTGAATATAGATCTGTCATTAAAAACATTTTTAAAAAAAATTCAAAATTTAGATATTTTTTTTTATCTTAAAAAATATTTTACTTAGGATCAAGGAAATTAAAGGTGATTACGTCTTAAAATGAGCTATAAACATACCCAGTTTCATTGAAATTTGTGACAGTGAATTAAATGTCTTAGGCGAACTGACATGGAATGACTCTGCTTGATTTGATTTGAAATACGCCTCAAAATATTTTTAAATAGGAAATACTACTAAAAACACCCAAAATCCCACTATTTTTATTTCAGAATCAGGTAAAGGACACCTTTAAATATATCCCCCACAAAAAATAAATTTAATAAAAATACCGCCTTTTGTTGATAATGCTATTTTAGTTAATGCATTATTTTTCATAAAAAAAATCACGACTTCAAAGATTAAACATTTTTTTAGACACACTTAAAATGTTATAAGCGTAACAGTATTTCTTTTTCATAAACTGCGTACCCTATATATTATGCATAAATTATTTGAAGATGATTTGTAGAATAGATATTGAAATATGATCATATTTATGTCATGCTACATTTGAAAATCGAGCAGTCAAGAATGCCAACTGACGGCAGTTTTTCAAAATTTTGACAATTTTTTCCTCAGAAACTATTTGACCAAGGAGTGAAAAAAAATACTGGGAATCATATCTTAATAAAAGGAACAAACACACGCAGTTTCATCAAAATCTGTGATGGTGGGTTACATGCCTGCCTGAACTGACATGGAATGACCCAGATTGATTCTTTTATGGTCTCGAACCTGAGTCTGCCTAACCTGATACTGCCTAATACATTTCTGTGTCACATACTCTTTTCTTGTAAGAAGATCTTTGGCGGTAAAAGTCTTTACAACAAATTACAGGAAGTTACATATGAAAAACAGCTCTTCTGTCGACTGTCTCGTCTCAAAGATATTATGTGACTACAGTCTCATGTAGTACATAGAATGATTATATGTATGAGAGAGAGTAGGTTATATTCAAAAGTATTTACAGAAGAAAAACAATTTTATTGTTGCGTTAACCTAATCATCATGAATGAACGTTTATTTAATTTTCATACCTAAGTAGGACTTCGTAGGAGGTGAAGGGGGGGGGGGGTTATTAGTTATTACTATCAGTAATTTCGATATATCTGCTTACCAATATATCTATGACTTTCAGTTTTACTCCTGCACTATAGCACAGTTTTTTAATGATTGTCTTTCAATTATTCTATATGTACCTTTCAGAAATAATTTGCAATCTTATTGATTTTAGAAAATTTCTAATATGAAATAAATATTTCTTTACTTTCGGATATTTCCTAATTCTGGGAGGAGGAAGAGGGTAGAGGTCTGAACGAACCCGAAGCCCGTGTTTGAGCTAATTTTATATTATTTGATTTCTGGCAGGGCGGACATGATTTTTCCGAAGATTCGAATTGTGCCTAGATTTAGTTCTTTCCGTGCTGAACCGGCACCAGGCCTTAGATCTTTTATGAAGATTCGGGACTTTTTTATATATAAAAAAACCCCGATAAAACATTGCATTGTTTCATTTCCTTCTTTACCTTGACACCTCTATTTAGCGAACACTTTTCAATCCTATAACAACTTCCTACATTTGTATGTTTTAATTTTTATTTCTGAATAACGGACCCTGCGAATAGTAGCCAAATTCATGGATCCCGAGGTATCCACTATTCAGAGGTTTTACTATACAGAGTGTCCACTCTCAACGGTGTCCCATACCTAATTCCTAAGCCGTTAGACATAGACATATAGTTCCAATTACAAAGATGATAAATAAGATACAGAAGTATTTTAAAAGCGATTTGAGCATATAAAAACATTTCTTTTAACAAATATGAAATTTAAATTTTTATACGGCTCCTCGATCATATAATTTATATTTAGTAAAGTATCCTGTTACTCTAAGAAGTAAGACAAATAAAGTCTCATTCTTCTACGATGAAAACTGTCCGAGTAATAGTTGTTTATTGTTAAAGCATCTTTTTTGCTGCGAAATACGAGTCATTCACAAATTTATTAAGATTAAAATTTGTACTCTTATTGCGAAAACTGCAAAATATTATTATAAATGCATCAAAATGAAAAAATATCAAAATGCGATTTTTTGAAAAATTAATTAAAACATGGGCCGTAGGCCTGGAATACTTGAATTTCTTTTTCGGTGTGTGTGTGTGTGGGGGGGGGGGGTGCGGATTTGGTATGCAATGTTTGTAAATATTTTTAATCGAAAGAATTTAACTTCTAAAGTAATAAATGATTTTTGAAGCTATGTTTAATTCATTTTCATTTATAAATTTGAAAAAAAAATGTATAATTCTCATTCAAATATAGCAAAAAATTGAGCAGTTTTTTATTTTTCTATAAATCTAAAGAATTTTTTAGAAAATGCTGTCAAATTATGTGTTTAAAGTCATTTTCGAGACTTGGCAGCCTGTGAAGAGCTGTCGTCGAACAGTAATAATTTGCAATAATAAAAGGTGCGCCAACTTCGTGTGCAAATGAAAAAGTCTATTCGATTCTTAAGGAATTAAACGTGCAAATTCATAATTATGCATTCATATGCAAAAATGAAAGAGGCAATTTTTTTTTCTTTTGTCAGAATTTTAATTTTTATCAGCGTTCGGCTGAACATGCACGGGATAGGGAACAGTAATTTTGGAAATGTGTTTGCTGTAATCTGTAAACGGTTTTTTAAAACGAAGAACATGAAATAAACTAAAGTAGGATTTATTTTAGAACTCCTCGTATAAGACAGTTTTAAACAAATAAACTCACAAGAGCATTTCAGAAAATCTAACAATTAAGAAACATGTAATATTGAATAATAAGTGTATACCATTTTTTATTTCAAAATTAGAAAATGAAACAGTTCATTTTTTTCCGTTACCGTATAATGTAAATCTGAAGCGCATGAACGTAAATATAAATAAATAAAATAAAATAAAAATTGTCTTTTCTGGGGACAAAGGATAAGATGAGAAGCAGAGATATCATGCCAAAAGAATTTTTGTTATTCTTTCTCTCTGTTGTTTAATTATTTTAAATTACTTAGGATGAATAAAGTTTACCTTTAAAAAAAAAAAAAATAGAAACAAATAAAATATAATTTATTTTCAAAATACAGGTGGCAGGCTCCGAAACTGTGTCTATTTGTACATATCTTATTTGTACATATCAAATAATCCATGAAAACTAAAGCGATAATTCTAATTATTACGCTATCGCCATTTTGTATAAATGAAAAGTATCAAAAACAAAATGTTAAAAATAAATTTGTAAACCATCGAACGTTTGAAACTATATCTCCTGTGCTCATTAGATGTCAACTTTTATTTTCTTTCTTTTTATATACAATCATTTCATTAACAAATATAAATAGAGGAAGAATAGGCCGGGGGAAAATTTTCAGGCCGAGTGCGATGAGTATGCAATCTTTTTTTTTAGCCCGGTACAAAAGTTCAAGCTTCGGCCAGAACTGCTCCGAGCCCAGCTGGACCCGTTCAAACAAATTATTGACTCAGTCCGATATAAAATATAAAATTTTGCCCCAGCCTGCACACACACACACACACACACACACACACACACAAAAAAAAAAAAAAAAAAAAAAAAAAAAAAAAAAAAAAATTAATCGGCCCGAACGAGCTTGGACTGGCTGACCATAGGTTTTTATGTCTATCTGGTTTAAATTGTCTTGTACGAGAAGTTTTAACAAAAAATACTTATTTTATATTTTTATTTCATGTTTATATTCTTTATTTAAAAAAATATCCTTATCTGTGATATCTATTTTTTAATGTATTGCTGGTTATATGTAAATGTCTTAGTTACCATTAATATGGATAATCCATATTCTATGGCTTGGATATTGAAAAACTGTTAAATGCTATCAATAAAATCTTCTAAGACAGTATCTCCTAGGAAAGAAGAAAAATCCAGGCAGATTCCCTCTTAGCAGGTTCATCGACTGTTTAAATTCATTATGTTCTTTTCACAAGTACTATTTTACTCATTTTACATAGATCAACATATTTTTTTATTATTTATTTTATTTATTTATTTTATTTATTTATTTATTTATTTCTTCTTATTGTTGTTGTTGTTGTTAAATTTGGGGCTGCGCTGTAGGCAGGTACTTTTTCACAGGTTTTACTGTACTTTAATTTTATTGCCTAGAAATGCAGCTACCTATCTTAAAAAATAATAAAAATAAATATAACAATTTTATTTGTGGAATAATAGTGATTTAAAAATGCATGCATTAAAAAAAAAAAAAAAAGTTTGGCCGGGCCAAATTTTACTGATATTTTTACTGTGCAAGCCAGTGCATTCCAACTCTGACTTGGACCGGAAAATAAATTCTGGTGCGAACTTCTAGAAAAAAGTAATCTCTAAAATAAGCTCGGACCGAGTGTCGGGAAGGAAAAATGGGTCGGGCCCATGAAGACTCTTACATCGAATAGTTTGGCCGGGCCAAATTTTACTGATATTTTTGCTGTACAGACCAGAGCCGTGCAGTCAAATGATTTTCATATGCTCTGGGTTGGAACCAAGACTGAAAATTCCCGCCTGTTCAGAGCTCAAGAAGAATGCATTCCAACTCTGACTTGGGGCGGAAAATAAATTCTGGTGCGAACTTCTAGAAAAAAAGTAATCCCCAAAATAAGCTCGGACCGACTGTCGGGAAGGAAAAATGGGTCAGGCCCATGAAGACTCTTACATCGAATAGTTTGGCCGGGCCAAATTTTACTTATATTTTTACTGTACAGACCAGAGCCGTGCAGTCGAATGATTTTCATATGCGCTGGGTTGGAACCAAGACTTTCCGCCTGTTCAGAGCTCAAGAAGAATGCATTCCAACTCTGACTTGGGCCGGAAAATAAATTCTGGTGCGAACTTCTAGAAAAAAAGTAATCCCCAAAATAAGCTCAGACCGAGTGTCGGGAAGGAAAAATGGGTTGGGCCCATGAAAACTCTTACATCGAATAACCAAAAGATTAGTTCACAAAATTTTGTTAATTTGGACGATCAAATTCTTAAAAAAAAAAAAAGAAAAGAAAAGAAAAGAAAAAAACGAGTTTTTAGTGAATTTCGCTCACTTTCATAGATGAGTTTCAGTTGAGCGAGTTCGTTTGAAAAATTTTGAATTTGAACGTGAACTTGACTCATTTTTGAGAAATTGAGTTTGAGTTTGAATTAGTACGTTTTTTTGTGAGCGTGCCCAACACTGGTTCAGGGGTAGTACAGTCAAAATCTTGTGTGTGCACTGCTGAAGCTTGTGGTGAGGTTGGTCGCGTGGGTTCTGTATGTGTTGATGAATATGCCTGGCTAGGAGCCGACATGCTGGGGCCATTAATTTCTGTGGTACTGTGAATCGGTGATGAGAGCGAATGGTACTCATTCCTGAGTGCCAAACTAGCATGGGCTACTTGCTTAAGAATTTCTGAGTGTTCGGACAAGGCCTTGGATATGGCATCTTCGATGGCTTTTGCGCTGGGGATAGTGGTCGAGCAGTGTCTTATTTGAGCTTTGTAGGACTCGTGTTGCTCTTTATATTTGACATTACTTTCCTGCATTTGTATTAAATTTTTCTGTAGTGTATGTAGCTCTTGCTGTTGGTGTTCTTCTATAGTTTGAATTTCTTCTAAAGTCTTTCGTAA
Source organism: Maratus speciosus (assembly GCA_963932465.1). Classification (NCBI taxonomy): domain Eukaryota; kingdom Metazoa; phylum Arthropoda; class Arachnida; order Araneae; family Salticidae; genus Maratus; species Maratus speciosus. The sequence goes on along the minus strand of OZ010787.1, from coordinate 142,303,526 downwards.
GTCTTTTATATGGTCTTGCGCTCCAGTGCTGAGTGAGCTACCTTTATCATTTTTAATCTTGGTAAGGGTTTTTGTGGCTTTTGTCACGAGAGCAAAAATCTTTGTCTCGACGGCCATCCTAGAGACAGCGCTGACGCTCATGCAGCGTCTGAGTGAAGCTCTCACTGGAAGCGATATCTTGACTGAAGAGTCAGAGTCCAAGGAAGCTTCAGACATTATAGACGTATCCGCTTCAAAGTTGATTGTCGATTTTTCAGATTTGCGTATGCCATCATTTACTCTCATTTTTCAACTATTATGCGCTGAGCAGATCGCTGTTTAATATGATGGCAATCGTCAGAGAGCATTGAAATAAGAATTTCCTCTGCGTATGCAAAGCGACCATTGTCCTAAATAACCTTTTTTTAGTATTTGTTTTATTCCGTTTTGTGTGTTGTTTAGTAGCCGAGTAATCTCCCATGAGTTTTTAGATCCCTTCTTTAGCTGTGGATTACATTTTATTGTAAACTATCCTGGGGCCAAACTTGGATAACATAGTACTTTTTGAGTGAACGTAGAAACTCTGGTGGGCGGTGAGTGCCCATCAAAGGTGGATAAATCTGTTAGTGGTTGTCATCCATTCTGCGAGGGACATGTTTAAAATGAGCCATTACAATTGATCATATGCCACCTCCAAATCCAGTGAATTTCCTCTGCATCATTTATTAGACAAGATCGTTGGCAAAAATTAGATTCTAACCCACAGGGATTCGCCGGACTAATAGGAAAATCTTTGTCCACGTGCTTATTCCCTTCTTATTTCAATTTTTGAAGCCATAGACAGTAATTTTCAAACATTATTTCCTGAATTCGAGAAAAGGATACTCAGCACATACCAGAAATACCTGCTAGACATTTTCAAAGCTATTTCATCAAGATATTGCTCAAAAGAACTAGTGAATAGGAACCCAAGAAACTTGTCCTACGCAAGATGGCTCACAAAGGCGCATAAAATTATTCGCCTTCATATAAGCACTGATTGATCATCAGAGTCTGGTTCACTCACAAAGTATGTAATCCAGGTTTATGCCGCAGGATGGTTTCCACCAAATATAATCCACATCTAAAAAACTGATCTAAAAACTTATGGGGAATTACTCAGCTACTAAACATCACAGAAAACGGCAAAAAAACAAATACTAAAAAAAATTATTTAGGACAATGGTAGCTTTTCACATTGAGAGCAAATTCTTATTGCAATTTTGATGATGATCGCCATCACATTAAACAACAAGCTCATCAGTATATAAAAAAATGCAAGAGGTAGAGTAAATGATTGCATACTCAAAGATGAAATACCTTAATGTTGTAAAATGTTGTCGGAACAGAGCTCCCAATCACTATGCAGTAACTGGATGCAATTTTGGTGAAGATACTAGAGAGCAGAATAGATTCCATTTGTTACACTGCATTATTCTGCTTAGCTTATCATACACAAGCAGTAGAAATACACGTGAAGGAGTGTCACAGCAGCATCATCCAACGTTTGTGGATACAGAGAAGAGATGGACTAGGTTGATACATAGAAAACTTATGCCAGTCTTTGATAAAAAATCACAATTCTATATATAAATAAAACATTGTGCTCAGATAAAAGGGTGGTCGAGCTATGCACTATTGTGTTATGAAATGCAACCACCTCCACATGATACCTCCTGGGAAGATTTGAAAGCAACTACGTATTAAAAAACAACAATTAGTTGTATGACACAACAGAGTGGAAAACGCCTTTTTTACCAAAATTTGTCAGTTTTTCTCCCGTTATACAAAACAAAGATATCGTTTTATCGTTGAAATATGTTAAGCCATTAATAATAAAGGTTTAAATAACACTTTTAAATAATAGCCAGCTCTATAGGAATTTTTTAATTTTTTTGAAAAAATGTCAAATTTTACCCAAAATTTCGACTTTTGGACCAAAAGCGCAGACTCAAGCCATTTTTTTTTAGCGGTAATATTGCATGCAGATGATGTACTTGTATAAAGGCAACTTTTGGCACCTACCCGTTTTTGATTTTAAAAAATTCATTTTTTTCGCTCCACCCTAATGCACAGTAGACATAAAAAGTGTTATATTTTGGAAGCAATACGTTTCAATTATACTTTTCACAATGGGTAAACGAAAGATGTTGTCTGAGGAAAAAGAGCTAAAATCATTGCATATATAGGATGTGGAAAGTCTGTTACGGAAATTAGTAAAATTAATTAAAAGATCAGTTGGTGTGATATATAACTACAGAAACGATCCAGCAAATTATGGGGAAAATTTTAACAAAAATGTAATCCACGTTTAAGTAAGAGAGAGAAAAGGGAAATTCTTCAACTTGCATCGAAAGTCGACCACACTTCAAAGAAGATTTGTGCAGATCTATCTCTTCCTGTTACTTCTAGAAGCGTTAGGCAAATTTTACATTCTTCACGAAGCTTGAGTTGGTCGGAAATGAAGTCTAGTCCAAAATTACTTCTGCATCACAAACAGATGCATTTGTAGTATAGCGAGAAATACATGACAATAGGTGACAATTGGAAGAAAGTCATTTTCTCCGACGAAAAAAAGTTTAATTTGGTTGGCCCGGGTGGTTTGGCGTATTATTGGAGGGATCTCCGAAAAGAATCAAAATCTACATTCAGCAGAAATTTTGATGGCGGAAGTTTGATGATTTGGGCAGCGATAGCTTATGATGGCAAAAATGAAATTGTATTTTTAAACGGTCGCCAGACTTCTTTTGATTAATGTTTTGTTTTAGAAAATTCACTTCTTCCATTTGCATGGCAATATTACGGTTTACACTACATCTTCATGCAAGACAATTGAAATATTCACATTTCAAATACAATGAAAGATTGGTTTGACGAACAGAATATTGCTCTTTTAGATCATCCACCTATTAGTCCTGATCTGAACACCATCGAAAACGTTTGGGGACAGCTTGTTCGAATGATTTATGCAAATGGGATTCGGTACACGTCACTTATAGAATTGAAAGCTTCAATCTGACAAAACTGGAAATTAATTGATCAGAAATACATTCAAAATATTGTTTTATCAATGTCATCTAGAAGAAAAGAAACTCTGATGAATAAAAGGGCTTCACTAATTATTAATTTCAATTAAATGTGATATTTCATAAATCAATTTCCATCTTTTTATGTTACTAAAATGTAATTTTTGACCTTATGTTTTAATTTATTAATATGTATGAAATTTTATTTTTCTAAATTATTTGTATTACATAGCATATATAACGTATGAAATTTCATTCGTTTTTAATGAATATTATAGAAGTTCTTGTTAAAAAACCGTGATTTCATAAACCAATTTCCACCAGTGTATTGAAAAATTAAACGTATAATTTGGTTCTCTAAATATACTTTAGAAGACAAATAAAAAATAATTGAAATTGAAACCTAATTTAAATTTCATCAAAATTTTATTTTTTATTTCCCCTTACATGAATAAAATGTTTAAACGGATGCATACCTTGTATAAGGGCTTTAGAATAACTTTTAAAGATTTTTTTATGATTATTTTGATTTATAAATTACATATATTTATTCTTTTTTTTTTAATTTTCTTAATGTTTCTCTTTTATAAATTAAGAAATTGAACGTTAAAAATTTTAGAATTATATGTGCAATGGAGGTTATATATATATATACTCAAACTTTTTGTAAAAATAAACCATTTTAACTTTTAACAAATGAAATCAATATAACAAAATAGTAAATAATGAATAAATACCTGTGGTTTTTCCTTGAAAAACAAAAAATTAAAGTGGTTGAAAAAGTGCTTTGATTTTTTTTTTCAAACAAAAAGTCGTATATGCACATGTAAGGATAAAAATATATGCTTTTGTGAAGTGCATTTATAAATAATTGCATTAATAATGTTTTTGTACATAGACACTGACACAGCGAAGAAAGAAGAGGCGAGGGGTTGGGGAATTAAAACCCTTCCCGTGTTAATTAAAACTGTATAAACTAAATGTAAAAACTTCTGTGGTATGATCAACAATCGATTTGTAAAAATAAACAACCAAAATAAAAGCAAAAGTAGTTTTTTTTTTCTTTTTTAATGTATCAATTCTCTTAAGCCTCCATAAAAAGGGGCTAGCTGGCTTAAACTGGTATTTATGTGTATTAATATTTTCCTGGAATCGAAATTTGGACAATAATCTAGAATATTACTTTTTTTTAAAAGTAAATGAAGAAAAATTATCATTTATATTACAAAATATAATTCAAAATAACGAATAGGATGTAGGTTCCTTTTTAATTTCTTTATAATATAATTTACATAAATCTCAATATTTCATTATTTGAATAAATATTTTGCAAAAATATTATAGTCATATTTTTTCACATTCATTGAAATATATGTATATGTAAATAATGTAAATAAGTGCAGATTAAATAATTTAAATACGATTAAATAATAGATTAAATTTAATGCACAGAGAAAGCTTCTCAACATGATTGTGTTATTAGTGGCATAATTTTCGCTTATTTTTCTTAATAATTGTATATTTAAATATAATGTACTTAAAAATTTATTTTTTGTGCATATTTTCATAAAATTAAAACAGTAGAATTTTAATCTTAGAACATAAAAAAGAAAAACAAATATATTCAAAGGAATTTAATTAATTTACTATAAATTTATGAATGAAAATCTATATTTTCCTTTAAACATAATGTCAATTCACTGGATCATACTTTTCAACCAATTCCAACTAACTTTGAAAGACTAAACAAGTAAAGTATTTCTACATGGAATCCTTTCTTAGCAAGATTTTATTTTCACCCAAAAATCAATTTCATTGTCAAAACATTTAAAATAATAAAGCATTAATCAAATGATTTTCATGTGAAAATTAGCAAACAAAACAAAAGGAAACAAATCAGTAAATAAAGAAACAGAACAAAAAAATTAAACACTTTATAATTGTTAAAAAGAGCTAAAGTGCCCACAAAATTCGTGTAACGCATGGAGAGACTCCAGAAAAACAGACAAATATTTTCCAAAAATAGCCACATGGCATTCAGAACATAAAAAAAATTCTAATAAAAAACTTTATGAAAATAATTTAAAAAAAATAAAAGAAACAGCAATAGCAGCACAGCACACGTCCTTCGTTGCTGTTGCTTATAATTATCTCTTGTTCGTCGACACTAATTATGAATTTGTAAATTAATTACACCTAAAAATTAAGGATTCAAAACATAATTTGTATAAATTAGTAATTTGACATAGATTTCAGTCAATAGAAAATTTTTATAGTTCCACTAATCATTGATTATAAAGTTAAATTATGTTTTTGTTGTTATTGTTGCTGTTTTTAATCATGAGAAGACAATTTGACAGAATTTTCTAGATCTTTCTGTCTTGTTGCCCTATTGGTTAGATGATACAATGCATAGTAAAACACTTTAGTTAAAAAAAGTAATAAAACGATAAATTCTGCTGGAACATGATCCGCAACAGCAAACCCCACAAGGTTCTTTTCTTAGGTTCTGTCGAATCTGCCCTCTTGAAATGACCAAAAGTGGGGGCGGGGGCTAGAATGGAGTTATTCTTCGTGATTTTGTTCGGATTCACAGGTGTTCAGAACTAAACATTGACACTATGCGACTCCTGTATGATCCCTTACATTTCAACCTCTTAAGGATTTTCGGCCTTAAACTTTTCGGCTCTAAAGAAACAAACCGAACGAACGCGGATGGGTTTCCTCCAATCCGCTTGGACAGCGTGGAGGAATTTGGGCTGCCCCCTCCCCTTATTTTATCATGAATTCACGAAACAAATCACTGCCCTTAATTCCTGGCCGTCTGCATGTTTCTGGTTACGGCAGAGATCAGAAAGACATCAAGATAGAGGATACTAAGAATCACCGGGTTCGGCTTGGCTGCCATAAGTTGATGACCTTGGCTACGTATAATGGACGATCCCTATCTTCGGAAAATCGTTTACAGGAACTTGAAGAAGAATTAGAAAGAATCAACTGGAACATCCTAGGATTATGTGAAGTAAGAAGAAAAGGAGAAGAGAAGATTGATCTTGCCAGCGGACATGTATTATACTACAGAGGCACAGAGGATGGAAAAACAAGCGGTGTAGGATTTCTGATTCATAAAAGGTGGAAGAATCACATCATAGAATATAATAGTGCATCAGATAGAGTTGCAAGGTTAGTAGTACAAATGTCTAGAAGATACAAGCTGCAAATTACCCAAGTTTATGCACCAACAATAAGCTATACTGATGAATAAATTGAGGATTTCTATGAAGAAGTAGATTCAATGCATCAAAGGGAATATGCTACATAAAATTAATAATGGGAGACTGGAATGCTAGAATTGCGGGAAAAAAGAAAGTTGAGTTATTAGTAGAAAATCATGGATATGGAGTGCGTAATGAAAGAGGAAACAGATCGATTGAGTTTGCAGGATGGGAACAGATTATATCATGAATTCATTTTTCAAGAAACAGCCACAAAGAAAATGGACATGGCGTTGTGCAAATGGCTCAACAAATAAAATCGACTACATCTTGTGAAACAAAAAGCACCTTATTCAGAATTGCAGCGTTCCAAATGACTTCAACACAGGAAACGATCACAGGTTGGTTAGATGCAAACTGCTGTTAAATACTAAAGTGGAAAGAATGAAGCTTTTGCAACACTCAAAGGAATCAATCAATATTTTAAATCTCCAGAAACATAAAGAAGAATTTTATTTGAAACTTAAAAACCGTTTCTAATCAACTTTAAAAGAAGAGCAAGATGTTACAGTAGTGAACAAGAATCTTACCAATACTCTACAAGTAATTGCAAAGAAGATAGCCGGCGATACACAAGTAAAGTAGGCAAAGAAAATAACAGAAGAAACAAGAAGACTGATAAAGAAACGCAGAGAATTTAAAATGAAGAAAAACGATCCTAAATCAAGAGTTGAATATGCTGAATGATGTAAAACGGTAAGAAAATGTGCTACAGAAGACATCAGAAATTTCAACTGTGATCTTGTCCCAAACATTTTAGAAGATAACAAAAGTTTAAAATCAGCTAAGCGTAAACTATGTGTCGGAAGAAAAAGTATTTTTGCACTAAAGAGGGAAGATGGAACAATCACCAAAATCAATAACAAAATAGTACACATCGTCGAAAAATTTTATAACGATCTATATAAATGTGAAGATCAAAGGGATATCAACTTACGTGATCCATGCGAAAACTTAACAGAAACTGAAAAGCTAATCTCAGTGATGACAGATGAAGTTTTATAAGACATTAGATTTATGAAAAAAGGTAAATGTCTCGGAGAAGATGGAATTACAATTGACCTTATCAAAGAAGCAGGAGAAGAATTTGCAAAAATGCTATCCTTACTGTTTTCCATATGTCTCGAGAAGTCAGATGTACCAGAAGATTGGAATAATGCTGTGATGGTGCTATTTTACAAGAAAGGAGAGAAGGAAAACATTAAATACTACAGTTTGATCATCTTACTATCAGTGATTTATAAAATTTTCACCAAAGTTTTAACGATAAGACTTGAATCAGCTCTGGACTCAGCTCAACTAGAGAACAAGTAGGATTCCGAAGTGGATTCAGCACAATGGATCATATCCAAACAGTAAAGGAACTCATAGAAAAACATAAGGAATATAATCTACCTCTCTGCCTTGCTTTTATTGATTATGAAAAAGCATCTGATTTGGTCTACAGACTACACATCAACAGTAATAGAATCTCTGGGGGATGTTGGTATAGACAAACCTTTACATCAATATCATAAAGAAGATTTACAAGAAAGCAACAGAAACTATCCGTTTGGACAAAGAAAAAGCAAAAATCAGGCTACGAAGAGGGGAAAGTCAAGGAGACACCATTTCGCCTAAGCTTTTTACTGCTGCCTTAGAAAATATTTTCAAGAAGCTGGATTGGGAAAACAAAGGGATTAGAATAAATGACATTTAAGTCATCTCCGGTTCGCTGACGATACTTTAATTTTCAGTAACAACCCTGAAGAATTGAAAAATATGCTAAAAGATTTGGCAGAAGCTAGCATTAATGTGAGATTAAAAATAAATTTGGAAAAGACTAATTTGATGTTCAATTCATTTGCATCAAAAAAGAAAATCGTTGACAACAACACAGTGATTAAAGAAGTGCAAATTTATGTGTACCTTGGACAGGAAATATCATCGGATAATAGTATCATGAATGAAATCAATAGAAGAATAAGAAATGAATGTAGTGCTTTTGGGAAGAAGAATATTATTTTGAAGAGCAACATGCCTCTGTGTTTGAAAAGAAAGGTGTTTAATCAATTTGTATTCCCTGCACTAACTTATGGAGCAGAAGCATGGACGCTACCAAAACGGATGGCAGAAAGATTAAAAACAACACAGAAAAGTATGGAAAGATGTATGCTAGGCCTAACTAGAAAAGATAGAAAGAGAATAACCTGGATAAGAAGTCAAACGAAAGTTTTTGACATCATTGAAATAATTAAACAGCTAAAATGGAAATGGCGGCTGGGCTCATTGCAAGAAGACAAGACAATTAGATGGCGCATAAACACCCTACAGTGGTATACCAGGGATGTAAAACGACAAAGAAGACGACCTCAAGTAAGATGGAGTGACGAAATCAGAAAAGTGGCCGGTGTTACAGACAGGAAACATTGGGGAAATCTGGGGAAGCCCTATATCTTGTCCGGATCGAAAACGGTTTATGGTGTACTGCTGCTGATGATGATGACATGGATTGAAGATTTTTAAATGTCAACAATAATTTTATGTTTGTGATAAACAGAAATCAATATCGCTTTTTTTAATAATAAATTTTTCGAACTATTAAGGGGACAAACTGTTAATACAATTGAATCATTAATATTATTAATTAAATCCAAGCTAAAATATCAAGGTAAATTTTAACACGCTCTTCTTTTTTTTTTATTATTTTTCATAATCTATACTAATAAAAGAAAGTTTTGCTGTGCGTTTCTCTGTACCTCATATACAACGCTGAAAATTTGAGTGAGGGTAGTCCAAGGTCTCTTCTGGTGCACCTAAAACATTGATGGATTTTAATTTTTTGAGAATTAGGGGATATAGTAATTAAAAACTCATCGAAAATACATTCTTATTCTTTTTCTGAAAATCGGAAACACGCCCACCCATCTCAGTTCTATGCAACCGCAGAGAAACTCCTCCCACATCTGTTTCAATCAATCTCCAAAAAAGGAAAAGGTTGCCAGAAAAGTGCAGGTTTGCAAGAAAGATAGGAGACTGGGCATTTTCAAATCATCGGTATTTAAAAAATTATTCAAGGTAGGAATTTGAAAAATTGCACGCAAGTGCAAAATAATGTTCTATTTCAGAAATTCCAAAAAATTTAAAAATCCATTGAGAAAATTCTGAAAAATTAATTAAAAACCTCATTAGCGAAAATATTTTTTTTTCAATTGCTCGGAAGTCGACAGACAACGTGCCTTTCGCTTTTCTGATTTCATCACTCCATCTTACTTGAAGTCGTCTTCTTGGTCGTTTTACATCTTTGGTATACCACTGTAAGCTGCTTGTGCTCCATCTATTGTCTTATGTTCCTGCAATGCGCCCAGCCCATTTCCATTTTAGCCCCTTAATTCTTTCAATGATGTCAAAATTGTAATGTCTATATTCCTTCAAGAAGTAACAGCTGAAACTCACAGATCAGAATAATTAAAAATTAGAGTGGGATTTTTAAAAATCATATTGAATTTTTAAAAACTATTTGAGTTAGGGATTTGAAAATTTGCACACATACGCAAATTAATATTCTATTTCAGAAAATCCGCAGGCAAAATCATGAAATATAAAGCGACCAAAGAATAAATTACAAATGAAGTACAAACTGCGTGTGGAGGTAAAATTACTCAACCCTCCAAACCTCATCTACGTCTTTATTCTTAAGTTTTTTGCACATTTATGCATGTTTTTACTACTGCATGCAGAGCTAAGTGCTATAATTTCATGTTACAGAAAAAACACGCGAATCTTATTTTGCCTCTCCTGTGAAATTTACTTTTGTTGAGATGTGTCACTTTTCTTGCGGGTGAGTGATATAACCTCTATTAAAGATGGAATGCATACATTGACATATAGTTAATGCACGATTTTTCTTTCTTAATTCAGTTTAGTCAACTAATGCAAATTTAGCAATAATCTAAAAATATAATATTACAGTGGGAATGCTCCTATTATGGCGTTAATGTTATATTTTACTATTCCGTCTCTTTAACTATTCCCCAAAAATTCTTCATGTTGAATTAGAAAAGAACATTTCTCAAACAATTTCGATATCAGGATATAGTCTTTTTTTCGATGCACAAATATATTGTTAAATGTATAATCAACATAACTTCACTAATAAGCAAAATAAGGAATAAATTTGTAATTTGTTCAACATATCACAAGTGTTTTGGTTTTACTCAATGAAATTAAGATATTACATTATAGAGAAAGAGATCGGGAACGCAAACCTCGAATATTAACAGGTGCTTATACAATGAATGCAATATTTTCTTGCAGCTGTTGAAGCAACAAGTGTCTGTATTTACCTATTTAAAGACATTTGCGTGAAATCCACTCACGTCATAGTGACATCAAGTTATAACCTTATGTATTTAATTAACGTACTACAAAATATTACCTTGATTATACATTATGCTGTATTTTCTCACCGAAAAAAATATTTAAAGAAAATGCATTTTTAGAAAGTCATGAAATAATTTGTATGTTTATCAATAGTTAAAAAACATAATTCTGATCATTAAAAATACCCTTTGAAAATTCAATTGTAGACATAAAAGTAATGATAAAATTCTTAAACGAATATTCATTTTGTATTTACATGGACGTATATGTATATATACTGTGAGAAATCTACTATATCTCACTTAGAAACTCCGAAATACTGCTCAGAATTCAGCGGAGGAAAACCCCATGTAAAATCAATTATTCTAGAAATAATTAAATCTAGATAATAATTAAATCTAGTAATAATTAAAATAATAATTAAATCTAGTCTAATAATTAAATCTAGAAATTTTTGGCTAAGTCCAGAAATATACCGCAAGACTTAAATGGATTCGACCAGTCATTCGCAACCAATCGTTTCAGTAGACACTAAAGTGAAAGCTTCTACAAAGTGTAGGGCGGATAAACCTTTCTTTCATTCTGCCCTGAGACCACATTCAATTCCCCGAAGTTGAAACTGAAACTTTTTCTATCATGAAGTCGCGTACCCTTCTTTCGTCCAATGAGATTGAACTTTGTTAATGACATCACCTGCTAGTGATCTAAGTGGCTAGGAGAAATAGCCTTTATTCTCTGTAGAAATGCCGAGATAATATAAGGAAATGCAAGAGCATTTTTTTAGATAGTTTTTAACACTTTCCAACAAAATTGAAAAGTATTTATGACTTCGGTTTGTCTGTCCGTCTGTCCGCACTCTAACTTCCGTAAATATACATCGTTCTGAAATTTTTGGATGTTAGTAACCTCTACCATAGCACGAATCCTATTTCAAATGAAATTTGTAGCGCGTTTAGTTCATTTACAGGGACAGTCAAAAGTTTTCCGCTACATTACGGCCTATGGGAGAAAATCGTTTAAAATGATTTTTAATGATGTTACATGCTTTCAAACATAATAAAATTGATATGCATTTATCAAGTGCACTAAAATATGCATTCTGTAGAATATTCGGCTCAAGGAATAGTTATTATTCATTTACAGGGCCACACAAAGGGATTCCGTTGCATAATGATATAGGGGTGTAGGGAATTTTTTCCGGCGTATTTCAATTATGTTAAATTATTTCATGTATAATGAAATTAATATACGTCGCTGAGGTTTACTATAAGTTATTTCATGTATAATACGAAGTGCATAGCATTATTTACAGGGACACACAAAACATTTCAGATACTATATTGTATCCGAAGTACTGTACATTAGCAATGATTGCTGGAAATGCATTTTTAATTACGGTATGTGCTTTTATGTTTCACTATATGTATGCATTGTATATGGTGTGTATAAATGCTCTAACCGATATACAGGGCTACACAAAAGAATTCGTAATGATTACTGGGTATGATTGCAAATTGCTTAAAGGTGGTTTTTAAATGAGTTATGCATTTTTACGCTGAACATAATTTAGTTTACTAAGAAATGTTTGCAGAATATGAATAAAATGATGCACAGGGTCACGCAAAGAATTGGATACATGGCCGTCTATAAATGATAATTTCTGTAAATGTGATTCCAGTAGTTTTAAGAGTGTTTTACTTTGAATTAAACTTTAGATAAATAGTGGCGTGTAATAAAGGTACTAGGTTAACTACAGGGTTGTACAAAAGTATACAAGTACGTTTCCATCTATTAGTATAAATTGCTGAAAGAGAAATTGCAACCTGTTATATGTTTTCTTGCTAAACTAAATTTCTCCATTATATAGTATCTATATCAACCTACAGATCAAATACAGGGCTGTTCAAAAGAATTGGAATACATATTTGCTATGGAAGGTAACTGCTGAAATCAGTTTTTCAAATGTTTTATGCGTTTTCTAAAATGTTTAGTTAGTTCTCTTATATACTTTATTTCCCTAAATAACGAAGTTTTGTTAAAGCATTCAGGAAGTGTTGGAAAGTGTTTCATAATCTATGCTTAACGCATGATTTTTCTTACTTGTTTGATTAAAATTCCAGATTAGTTGGAGGTTCAGAGTCTTAACTCTGAAGTAGATTTATATTCTTTGGGCAATTCAAAGGCTTATTTTATTGAGAGCCGGCAGGGCTAGTTCTTTCCGATCAAGCAAGAGAAAATAGACGCTATCCAGTTCAGGTTAATAGCGATCGAAAAGGACCGACTCCCAGTCGAACACAATAGTGGATTCAACCCGAGCGTAGACTTAGTTCCCCCTGCGAAAGTGAATGAAAGAGAAATCTGCTCTTAACTGACGTGATTAAATTCACAAGATCAAATCGAGAAGTTTCGATTGAAACCAGTAATTGGGACCCCTCGTTTGTGTTTACGACTTCTCTGAAAAAGCTCCCATGAGAAGAATTTAAGGTTTATGGGAAAAGGTCGCCAAGTTGAACAAGATGTGTTTTGTTAAAATAAACAAATTTATTTTACGTAGACAAGCAGTCAGCAATAATTTACGAGGCCTGCACCTGTGGTCCAGAACATAAAATAAATAAGGTGGCGGCAGTAAAGCTACTGCAATTCAGGAGGCGTGGAATCAGATCCAACCAAAAGGACCCAATTTATCGGATCCCACATAATTTTAAAATCTCCATTAAAAATCTAGAAGGAGAAACAGGGAGTAATGGAGCTGGATTCTGAAGGGTTGACCATTCAGGGGCTATATGGGGACTATGAGGACACATAGGGACAATGAGACTATGATAATTATTAGTAAGAGAAAATATAGATGCATATATCCTCTGAGAGATCAGTATGTGAAAGTTTGTTTTTAAAAAAATGTAGTATTCTGATTTTTTTTTTTTTATATAAGAGTATTTTGAGTCAGGAGTATGGATTTAATTCAAGGGTCCGTGGCCGATGTCCATCTTCTCAGTGGAAACAAGGTATAAGTTAAATTATTTTCCCTACTGCCTTTTATAATTCATATGCATTTATGTATTGGTTAGGGAACAGCTTGCCAAGTCATGGATTGGCTAAGATATATACATATAAATATAATTATCTGAATACCAATATTGATTAATAATGTCCAAATAAATTTAAGTGAAACGGAAATATATGATACTGTAAAAGAATGAGAATTATTTTGTTATTGATGTCTCAATTAACAAAACCATGTTAGAAGTGTTAACAGTGAAAAATAATATATTGAGCACAAAGAAATTACTGAATGTTTGCAAACTGGAGTAGTATTTGGCTAAGCTATTTTTATGTAAATATTCTCTTTATAATGTTCTTTGTTTGTGTTTTATTTTTATGTGCTGTAAATAAATTTTAATTGTTTTTATTCTACAATTTTAGAATGATTCATGGCACTATGTGTAATTTAACTTTAATTTTGGCAAAAAAAGTGCATTTGCGAATTGACCGCTTCATAAGGAATCTTAAAATTACAAAATTACACAGCGCAAGTTTTTTTTGACATGGTTAAGTTTAAATAAATTCATTAATCAAAACTATTATTCTTATCTTCAATTCGATTTAACCTGGGAGAGCAAATAGAGGCTAAGCAGGGGAGTTATTCTCCATTACAAGATTCCCAGAAGCTCTATGCGATCACGGTATAAACATTTTTATTTTTTTTTATTATATGGTTAACTCCATTAGTGCACAAAGGTACTTAGGAGTTGAGAAAGGTGAGAGAAAAGTGTATCTGAATATAACTTTTGCCTATAATTATCTTGAGTGCAAAAATCTTCCCATTATTGACTTACCAGAGAAACTTGGACTGAAATACTATAACAGAACTTTGTTGGGACTTTAATTCAGTGGCGTAACAGCCAGACTTTGTCTTTTAGTACTAATGCTTAAAAGCTGTTTTGAGCCATTATTTGTTGTGAGAACTCATTTAATCCAGAACTTTTATATTTGAATATCTATCTTTTTTTCTTTGATTTCAATGAGAACATCGAACTTTTACGCTACCACTTCCCATTACAACACCATCCTCCTTCACAATACAAAGGATACAGTTTTCAACTTTAAAATAAGCATATTTTATGAAATTGTTTTACCATATAGGAAATATGAGGTTTTTGTATAAAAAAACACATATTTTGAGCTTTCAAAAACAAAATTTTTATGAATTTTTATTGAAAAATATGCCTTTTGGACTCGTTTTTCCCCGATCTGCGCGACGCACAGTGAGGCGAAACGATGAATTTCTGTGACATAAGTGAAAGTTGTATTTATTTTTCCAAGGTTTTTCAGCTATGTAAAGTTGTTCTATAAATCCCCAGCATCAGAAACCATACATGTTTTTTTTCCGTTATAGAGCCAAGTTTAGCAGGAAACGGATCGGAAAAGTAGGAAAAATGTGTGAAAACCAAAAATGGATAACTGATGAATAAAATTTTTTATGTAATTTTTATTTTTTACATCGTTGTAAATTTTTTTCGTCTTGTGTCTTTTTCTGTATCTGTGTCTTTTTCTTTTTCTTTCTTTTTTTTTTTTTTTTTTTTTTTTTTTTTGAATTATTATTAATTGTGTTTTGAAACCTATTTATCCTTTTTAAAAATTTTATAATTTCCAACATTTTCGTTTTGTAAAGTGAAGATCCCGCTATATCCCGCAAAATCGTTGGCACATTCCTCTTCTGTGGGCATTTGAGGAGAGAAACCGTTAGGATAACCTATGCCCAGGAGTGACTTTGGCAGTTAGCAGTGTACGTAAAAAGTATGCTTCTGCACCAACCTCTTTTTTTAAAAAAAAGATACTGTCAACTTTGGGCCACTTTTTCCTAGTTGCACTCACATTTCCATTATTAAAATATATTATATGTGATTTTTCAACGTCGAAATGGAGTTGTAAACAATTAACATGAAACAATGAAGCAAACTGTATGGTTTTAAAGAGAAAATCTTTTATTTTTTTATTTTTTAACTATTTTTAAAGTTTTGGAACAAAGTAGGCCCTGTTGGGGGCTTCTTTGGTCCATTCACTTAGTTTCATATAAAGTTAATACATTTCATATGTAAATGAATACATTTTTATTAAAAACCCCTTCCAATAGCATTTGCTAATAAATTAACACTGCAAACTCGATAAACAAATGTTTTGTTTAAACATTTAAACACAATAAATCAATTGTTGATATTAAAGAAACGAGCAACAGTTTTCGTCATGTTAGCCTCAGCAACTGGAGCAAAAACAATTATTGCAACATTTTGCTATAGTAACATTTGAAAAATATGTTACTTAAAACATGTTTTAAGAGATTTGGTTGTATAAAAGGAATTTCTAAGTAATTGGGACTGTTTTCGGACCAAAAAAG
Source organism: Maratus speciosus (assembly GCA_963932465.1). NCBI lineage: Eukaryota > Metazoa > Arthropoda > Arachnida > Araneae > Salticidae > Maratus > Maratus speciosus. The sequence goes on along the minus strand of OZ010787.1, from coordinate 142,287,450 downwards.
GCCTGGCACAAAGTAGCCTCGAAATACTAGTTTTCATGTTAGCTTTATGAAAACGTAAGCATTTCCTGTCAAAATAAAAAAGTTAAAGTAAAAACTATGATCACACATGGATTACAGGTTACTAAGGGTAATATATTGACACTTATCTTATTTGTAGCTCTTATCCAGATTGTTTCACTATAGAAAGTTTGGAGGGTTAAAATTTACACAAGAAAACAGTTGTTTACAAACAAATCCAGTGTTGCCATTAAAAAAATTAAATTGTCCCCAAACTATTCAAATACCCTATAGTAGGGTATATAATATTTTTCAAGGGCAAAAACTCCAAATTATCTTGTATTGTTTGTTCAATACTATACTGTAGACCATGATCTGCAGCGAAAGCATTTTATTATCATATTGCGTTTTTTTTTAAGTACCAATCGTTGGTAATCCAGGTTCGCAGATCCTTGAATAGTAAAGATATGAACGAAAAGAATAACTCTGCAAATTTGAAGACAGGATGGCTTTATTGGATATAGACATGAAATATGTAAGTGCCAGAGAGGGGACCCTTTCAGTTAGCTGTTAACAGTACGATGTACAGAGAAGGAAATGAATAAGATGTTAGACATTGTTGCCAATGTATCGAGCCAAAATCTTGGTACCCTGGACCATTATAACCCTAAAGATATATCACTTAATGGGACTTTGAATTAAAAACTAGCCAAAAGGACCGTTGATTGGCATTTTAACATTTCAACGTACAAATACGAATGCCAAAGCTAAATGATGGGAAATATGCATTTAGAATCAGCAATGCAGATGCCGGGCGCCGATTTTAATATAAACAGAGTATATATTTGCGGCCGAAAAGGCATTTGTATTGACTATCAAACTAAAAATTAACACTGAGTGTATAAATAACTGCTACAACTGGAGCATATGGTCAAAGAATATCTTTTTTATATATTCGTTAACCAAAGGAAAATATGCTCGAACAGTTAATGAATTTAGGATGAGAAAAAGATTTGTTTTTGATTTACTTTATTAACGGCTTTGAGTGAACTTGGGAAAACTTAAATAACTGAAAACTAAAACGCAAAAGAGAAGAAATAGATATTAGGGTCATTCCATGTCAGTTCAGGCAGGCATGTAACCCACCATCACAGATTTTGATGAAACTGCGTGTGTTTCTTCCTTTTATTAAGATATGATTCTCAGTATTTTTTTTTACTCCTTGGTCAAATAGTTTCTGAGAAAAAAATTGTCAAAATTTTGAAAACTGCCATGAGCTGGCATTCTTGACTGCTCGATTTTCAAATGTAGCATGACATAAATATGATCATATTTCAATATCTATTCCACAAATCATCTTCAAATAATTTATGCATAATATATAGGGTACGTATTTTATGAAAAAAATACTGTTACGCTTATATAACATTTTAAGTGTGTCTAAAAAAATGTTTAATCTTTGAAGTCGTGATTTTTTTATGAAAAATAATGCATTACCTAAAATAGCATTATTAACAAAAGGCGGTATTTTTATTAAATTTATTTTTTGTGGGGGATATACTTAAACGTGTCGTTTACCTGATTCTGAAATAAAAGTAGTGGGATTTTGGGTGTTTTTAGTAGTATTTCATATTTAAAAATATTTTGAGGCGTATTTCAAATCAAATCAAGCAGAGTCATTCCATGTCAGTTCGCCTAAGATATTTAATTCACTGTCACAAATTTCAATGAAACTGGGTATGTTTATAGCTCATTTTAAGACAGGATCAAGGAAATTAAAGGTGATTACAAGTAAAATATTTTTTAAGATAAAAAAAATATCTAAATTTTGAAATTTTTTTAAAAATGTTTTTAATGGCAGATCTATATTCAAAGACTGCATAAAAAAAAGTCATTTCAATATAAAATCACTAAATAAGTTTCAAATAATGTATAGGTGACAAATAATGTAGGCAGATTATTATTTATTGTTGTTTGTCATGTTTAAATGCTAAGAGTGTGTTTAATCTTGTGAATTCTTAAAATCAAGAATTTTGTGAAAAATAATGTGTTAATCAAAAATTTATTATTAACCGAAGGCAGGCTGTTATTACTTTTTTTAATTGTACGTAAAAATATCTTTTCAATAGTTATAAAATAAAAATAGTGAAAATATGAGCAATTTTAACAAAATTTTCATAAAATGGGAATGTTTAATGATAAATATTGAAGCTTTTCATGCTAAGATGTACTAAAATGACTACGATATCGTGTATTTCTACTCTTGCTTAAATATAATACATACAATAATAAAATAACAAATATTATTTACAGCAATAAAAATTAAATTAAATAGTACCAGTTCCTTTACCAACACTACATTGCTCAACAGCCGACTTAAAATCAACAGCCCGCACTCTTATTGAAAAATACTTTCAACTGTTCAAATAATAAGTAAACTGCATTTAAAAATTTTAATATCAACTTATTATCTTAAGACGATAATAATAACTAAACAACATGATGAATTTATAAATCAGCTTTTAATTGAAAAGTCATGAAATGGTCCCTTTAAATATTGCTGTTCATCGAGTCAATCAAAACAAATTATATAAAAAAAAAATAGAGAGCCTAATATGCTGACTGCAATGACACTTCTAACAAAACTAATTAATTCATTACCATCTGAAATCAAACCCGAAAGATCAAAAGAAGAAAAAATCATCTGTAGTGTGAATGTGACATACTCAGTGGTTGTTGAGGTATGTCTTTGTGACATTTTCACGTGTACTTCAATAAAATATAAACATGTAAGCTTTTTTCATTCATCCAAATTAAGTAAAACAATTATAAAATTTTGTTGTCATTACACCAGATGTTAAATTTTTCGTTACATACTATTAGATAAGTTCTTTACTTTTAGACATTATTGACATAATATCATAAAATTTGCTATATGTATTTTCTGTAAGTGTATAAACAATATATATATGCTTTATTAAACATAAATGAATAATTTTTAAATAATTTGTTTGAGAACAGGGATATATATACACACATATATATGTTGAAAATCCATCTTTCAGCAATATTGTGATGAAATAAATAAAATTTCCGTAATTTCCGGTGTATAGCCCGCGGATCATACAATCGTGTTTCGACCCAGAAATTTTTAAAAATAAAATGTAACTTTTTAGATCACAGTAAATATTGGTCTTCAAATACTGAATAAAATTTCTGGGTCCAAACTGAATTGTTTGATCTGCGGGCTATACACCTGAAATTACGGTACATATCATTAGAAACTGAATAAAGTTACAAAAGTGCAACTCATTAAGTTTTAAATATTTTTTTAGATATAGTTATTTGAAAGATATAAATATAATGGATTATACATTTTTTGCATATATTTAAAGCACAATACGTCAAAATTTTCTTCAACAGAGTGAAATTTGGCTTTTTTTTTCAATATTAGCAGATCAATGCTAAATTTCCAATATTAACAGCCAAATATGAGTTTAAAGATTAGGACTGTCATTTTGAAAATTTCCATTGGGCGGTGAGGAGCTAGTGATTTTTCTCTTTTTTGGAAAGGGATAATTGCTCTTCGCCCTAGAAGTTTTACTAAAAAGCAATATTGTTTATTTTTTTCCTTAAGAAACGAACATAAAAGATAATTTGAAAAATAAAATAAATGTATAAATAAAAATATTTCCAGGGATGATACATTGGATAGGTTTTACATTTGAAAATATTGATAATTTTAAATATGATTTAAATACTACTAAAACCAACCAAAATCCCACTATTTTTATTTCAGATCCAGTTATAATGTAGTATTATGTACAATTTAAAATTAAAAAAATAGTCATAGAAACTCCGCCTCTGATTGATAAAGATTTTTTAATAATTTCATTATTTTTTGTAAAATATTTTTGATTTCAAAGATTATACAATTTTTTAGACACATTTAAATATTTTTTAACATTACAGCAATATTTTTTTCATAATCTACATACTTTATTTACCTTGCTTAAATTATTCGAAGAAGATTTCTTTATTAGTTATTGAAATATGATTTTATATATAAAATGAGGCCTTTGAAAATTGAACAATCATAATGGCAACTCGTGGCATTTTTCCAAAATTTTGATAATTTTTTCTCATATGTTCACTATTTTTATTTTATAACCATTTAAAAGATATTTTTACGTACAATTAAAAAAAAGCAATAACACCCTGCCTTCGGTTAATAATAAATTTTTGATTAACACATTATTTTTGACAAAATTCTTGATTTTAAAAATTCATAAGATAAAAGACACTCTTAGTGTTTAAACATGATAAAAAACAAGAAATAATAATCAGCCTACATTATTTGTCACATATACATTATTTGAAACCTATTTAGTGATTTTATATTGAAATGACTTTTTTTTTTTTTTTGTAATGTAGTCTTTGAATGTCGAACTGTCATTAAAAAAAATTAAAACAATTTTTCAAAATTTTGATATTTTTTATCTTAAAAAATATTTTACTTAGGATCAAGAAAATTAAAGGTGATTACGTCTTAAAATAAGCTATAAACAAACCCAATTTCATTGAAATTTGTGACAGTGATTAAATGGCTTAGGGGAACTGACATGGAATGACTCTGCTTGATTTGATATGAAATGCACCTCAAAATATTTTTAAATAGGAAATACTACCAAAAACACCCAAAATCCCACTATTTTTATTTCAGAATCAGGTAAAGGACACCTTTAAGTATATCTCCCATAAAAAATAAATTTAATAAAAATACCGCCTTTTGTTGATAATGCTTTTTTTGTTAATGCATTATTTTTCCTAAAAAATTCACGACTTCAAAGTTTAAATATTTTTTTAGACACACTTAAAATGTTATAAGCGTAACAATATATTTTTTTCATAAGCTGCATACCCTAAATATTGTGCATAAATTATTTGAAGATGATTTGTTGAGTAGATATTGAAATATGATTATATATATGACATGCTACATTTGAAAACCGAGCTATCAAGAATGCCAACTGACGGCAGTTTTTCAAAATTTTGACAATTTTTTTCTCAGAAACTATTTCACCAAGGAGCAAAAAAAAATTACTGGTGATCATATCTTAATAGTAAGAACAAACACACGCAGTTTCATTAAAATCTGTGATGGTGGGTTACATATTGATATTTTACTGCCTGATTTGACGTGGAATGCCCCTATAGCCTTTTTAGAAAGGAGAGGAAGTTTTGCTTCAGTTTATAATTATGAAATGAAAAATTAAATTTTAAAATGGGGAATTTAATATTCAAGGAAGATAAATAATGATATGTGATGATATGTTATTTTCAACATCACATATCTAAAGAATAAAAACTTTTTTTATGGGATGGACCTAAGTACGTTTGGCACGGGTTGACGGTACTTTTTAGTTTAAAAATAACTAAAATTTGAGATTAAATAAAAAATGTAAAAAATGAACAAAACTTGTGGTGATTCGATGAACATTGAAAACCACTTTGCCAATGTCTGCAATAAAAACTACATTGTCGCGGTCTTGCTCGTTCTATGTGACAAAAATAGCTGTAACTTCTATATGTTTTTAAGTTTTTAAATACAACTTACTTGTGGGATTCAAGACATTCAAAAAAGGAAAAAGAGAGAGAGAGAGAAGAAAAAGAAAGAATATGCATATTTTAAAAACCCAAAAATTCTCATAATCCCTTAAAATAAGCGTTGGTGGAAAATTCCAAAAGATTAAGGCATATGAAAGATAGTATAGTAGATTTTTTTGTGTTGAAGCTTTTACTTTAGATTTCTCTGCTCAACACGGGCTATTTAACTTTCAGGGTCTTTGCTATTATATTACATGATTCTGAAATTTATTAACGACTTCACTCTCTGTAATTTCGAAATTAAGGGTCGGATATTGCTTTTTTACCTCTCAAACAGAAACAATTTTTTCTCTGTTTTCTATTAATTTAATAAAGCATGCTTCTAAACAAAGATGCCCGATGTCTTTAATGATATTCGTTTATTGAGTGGTACGGCTGAAATATTTCAATATTTTTAATGAAATATAAGCTTTTTTACTTTCTTTAAAAGACAATGACAAATAAGATAACTGTACCAGTCAGTGACAATTTTTTAACTATATGTTTAGCGTACTGTTCTAAATTTTTGTGACTGCGACAGCAGCCAGGCCCTGTTTACGGAATAGACCTATGAAGCCCGTGCTTACCCACTGAGATACAAAAGGGCCCCCAATTTTACTTTTCAAAACTAATTTTTAGAAAAAAGTAACTCAATCAGGGTAAAAAATTCATTTTTTTCCTTTTGAAATTTTTTTGTTCTTACTATGTGACAATTTGTAAATCACAAAAGATATTTTGAAGTTCAAATATCCTCAACTGTAGTTCCATATTTGTCATTTACAAAATAAATTGGTTATTTACAATTAAAAATATAATAAAATACTTTTTCATAGTATGTATATATAGGTAGTTAGTTTTAGCTTAATATTAAAAGTGTTATTTACTCTAAACTTTGATGGTAAATTTTCAAATTATTTAAGCATACGAAAAAGGGATTTAGTAAATAAAAAAGCAATTTGTAGAGTAATAGAGCCCCTGTGTGACGTCGAGCTTCCCCTACTTCCAAGTGTAAAGCGGGCCCTGACAGCAGCATGTGTTCGCTATCTCTATTAACTTTTTCTATATAAGACTATGTGCTGAAAAGTTTTTACTTTAAACATTTTCCCAAACAAAATTAACTTTCTTGGAGAGATTAAAAGGCACCAGTAGTGGATACGCAAAATCCAATAGTAGGTACATTTCTATTGCGGTAGTGGACACATTGGAATACTTGCAGAAAAACTCGAATTAAAAGCGAAGTGGCTTACTTTAAGGCATCATTATAGTGGTCTTTGTTTTAAGGATTAGGCACTACAGCCTACAACATTATGGACATCCTATAACATTCCCGTTATGCTGACCGTCGTATTAACAACTTATGAAAGGCAATACGGGCTAAACCTGTAAGGTAAGGTGCCCAGTCACTTTTAGGCCCGTGGAAGTTGTAAGTTTCAGTGAAAACCTACCGAATTTAGATTTTACATTGACTAACTACCCACGCACATAGAAACATAGGCAAATTTCGTACAAAAAAAAAAATTAACAATGCAAAAATTGTTTTTTAAAAGTATCTATGTATGGCAAAAAAATAAGAAAATGGTCCCAATTTCGTCCCCCCTCAAAAGAATCCAAAGAGCCGATGCTTAACTTATAACTAAATCAAAATTAATTTAAAAATGAGTATGTAATTTAATTTACCTTAAATTCAGGCACGAAGAAATGTACTATTATTCAATGGAAGAATAACATAAAGAAACGTAAGCCATACAAATATGAGGAACATATAAATTTTGTATTGTTTTTGGCTCCTGAGTATGTTTAGTGTGACCAAGTGCCCTATTGAAAGAACTGAACCCATTGTTCTCCATGTTTATCATCAGAAAAACGCTTCAAGCAGATAGGGCACTCTGCATCATTGTCGCCATTATTATCGCATGTATTACCATCATAAGGAATATCAATAGAAGAGTCCCTTCCGTCATCAGAGTCGCTGGGTAGGACACGTTTATATTTTTTACATGGTGGATTCTTCCTCTTTCCCTCGAGAGTGGTGCGAGAAGTTGTTGTTGTTGTTTTTCAACTGAGCATTTTTTCTTCTCCTGGGATTCTTTCATTTTGTTTTTATACGGAGATCCAGTGATCAATGTTCCTGAACCTATTTGGTCAGAAGCTGCTTATGTAATCACTGGCACTTCCCTGATCTCTTTAGGGCTAATGGCAGTTTGCTGAATCTGGCCGCTTGATGATGGTTGACCAGCTACCATGAAATTTTCACCAGATGAAGAGGTATGAGGTACTAGAAATAAATCACTCTCATTTCATATTAGAACTTGACGGAAAAAAAGGAAATAAAGAAAATAATGTATTTATTGGAATTGCAGTTATAAATTATATCTTCAATTATCATTATGCTTTCTACAGTTCGCATACATTTATTAAAGATTACTCAATCACATTTAACTGCAATCTGTTTTTTTAATATAAACAAATGCCAGACTTTTCGTCGCAATAATTCTTGAAACATGTAGGGTTGCTTCACATCTGTGAGTGCGCCGAAAGGCAGCGCTGCCACGTAAATTGTCTGCTAGTCCTGTCGCCAATGCTTTGTCTTTGTAATTTTGGCGTCAAAATCTTGATTAGTTGGCGATAATACAATATGCCAAGTCATATGAGTTCAGTACGCATTATGAGAGAGTTCGCCCCTGACCGCCCTGCTGAACGGTCCGCAAAAAGGACCGCTGTTGTTTTTTTTCTTTTCCATGGTGTGACGATGCGTAGCAGTTTCTTTCTTATTAACGGATATGCTTCTACACATAGAGATAAATATATTTAATCTCTGCTTTTACAGAGCTTTGTATTTGAAGCTCCCTTTTTGTGAGATGTCCTTCTGCGTATTGGAAATGAATAAAGACTAGTTGCACTTTCATCGATATGTTGGAGTTTTTTTTTTGTAATCACCTTTTAGCGAACCCAAGAACCACCATCTGATGCGATCTCCACGATAAAAACTTTGGTGCATAGCAGCCGTATTTTTTCTCCAACTCAAAGATTTAAAAAAAATGATGAAATTAATAGAGACATGATTTTACTTCTTTCTGCTTTCGAACATTTTTCTCTCCGCTACATGTCTTCGCCAGTGGCCTGCGTAAGATGACAGGCAGTTCATTTGTCGCACGGAAACGGGAAATTCCCTGTTCTGTTTCTGGAGAGTTCTGAAACTTTTTCGAGTGAGAGAATTCATCTCTTGGATGGACAGATGTTTTACGGTGCGGTGTTCCCTCCTCCTCTCGCCGAATGTCGTCAGTGGCTTCTTCTGTTATTTTTTCTCTGATCACCTTTTCGTTTATTCCGTGATTTGGTGAATTCGCGTGTGCTCCCTCCAACCTTTCAAAAAAAAAAAAATAATAATCAGTGTTGTGCACAAGTTCTGTGTTCTGCTTCAGAAAACGACGTTGTGTCAATAATATAGTGAAATATGTTTAAAAGTGACATAAGATAACAGCAAAAAAAAGTGAAATGTTAGTGCGTCAAATTTTAAGGGTGTGACAGTCTACAAAATGTGTGACGGCTAATTTTGTGTGCAAAAAAAAAGAAGCCTTGTGAGGTAGCAAGTATCTTCAGTTTTCGTGTTCTTCAAGGACTCTACATTTTTTTATGAAATTGGTGATTCGATAAGTGGTTTAAAAAAAAAAAACCTGAAGAAAATTTTCGTCACATAGTGAAAAGTGGCTAAAAAAAAGGCCATCGTCATACACACAAATTTTCTTTGGCAGTTGATAATGAAAAGAAAACTGCTCCTTTTTTTACACATATAGAATACGGGAATTGAATATTTGTTTCAATTTTTTTTTTCTCTTCAGTAATTTACTTTAGTCACATTAAATTCTTGCATTGCATTATATTTAATCCAATTTTCGTATTCACGAAAGAATATTTTACAAAGTAATTTTTTAATGTGATTGAAATGATTTATATTATGTTTGCCTTGACTTTTATGCTCTTTATTGATTTACTTTTTAATTAAAAAAAAAGAGGGCATTATTTTCAGTATAAAGTTAAATCCCTTATTTTTAAATTTGTGATTTTTCACAAACTTTAGGGATATTTTACGTAATTATTATTTTACACTCCTCTATAAAAAAAAAGAGCTATTTGCTTATGCATTTTTTTTAAGTGATTTATTGGCATGGTTTATATAATTTTTTTCTACTCTTAAGGAAGTTACATTAAGACTTTTATTTTTTTATTTTTTGGATTAAGTTAAAAGGAGAAAATTTTTATTTTCTTTAAATTATCCTATATTATATTTAATTATATTTTATAATGCTATAATTTTAAATTGCATTTTATTATTTGATATACTTTGGTGTTATGCAGAAATTGTATTATTGTATATGTGGTATTATGCAGAAACTCAGTAATTATCAGTTATCACACTACTTAAATTGATTCTTTGGCAACAATGGCTAAGAACATCCCAATTGGTGTTATTGAATTTGACGGGGACCCCGAATTAGTGCCATTTTTCTTTGATCAGGTCAAGGCTGTTGCCGAAATTAATTTATATAATGAGCAAACAGCTATTTCTTTCCTCATTGGTAAATTACGAGGACCGGCACAGAAATTTTTCGCGCAGAACCCTGATTTCAAAAACGTAAAAGATTTGCAAACTTTACGTAAGGAATTCGCGGCTTTCTTTTCCCCGCCAAGTAAATCTGCAGCCAATCTCGAGTTAAATAACTTATCACTTTTGCCTGCCGAGACTATAAAGAATTTAGCTCACCGCTTAAATGTTTTGGCAACTAAAGTCTACGAGGATATACAGGATCCCAAAGCGCGGGATTCCATGAAATATATGAAATTTCTTGAAGCGATTCCTTCTCAAATTAGAATTAAAATTAAGGAAGAAGGAATTACTGATTATCATGACACAGTTGAAAGGGCAAATCAGTTATACGAGACTCTGCATAATGAAAAAGTGTTACATGCTTTACCCTCTATGCCAAAATCAGAATCTAATGTTGAACAACAGTTACGCGAAATTTCTGAAAAGATAAATGCATTAACATTTAAACCTAAGGAATTAAAGAGAGGTGACATAAATAAAAAAAACTGATGAGAAATCTAATCACAACTCAAACAGTTTTCGTTACAAACAAAATTTCAAATATAAAAGACATGAGAGACATTTTTCTCCGCGTAAATTTCATAAAAAAAATCTAACAACTTGTCAATTATGCAACCGATCTGGCCATGACGCCTAGGCATGTTTCAAATGGAAACGTGCAAATTCTCAGAGAAGAGAAAATAGTTATAAAACTAACAGTCGTTATAGTCAGGAAAACTAGAACAGAGACGCAATGTTGCTGATGGTATTGTGTCTCACATTAACAGTTCCACATCAGCTAATTTATTTATGGACCCAAACTTACCCAAGATTTCTAAAGAAAGATTAGTTAACTCTGTTGGTTCTCAAACCAGAGAGCATATTACTATTGCTAAATGCATAGCGACACAAACTGAAAACAACAACAAGACACACTTAATTTGTAATGTAAATAAAGACACCCCTTCTCTTCCACTTGTTAAAGCTACTGTGGCAAAACAATCTGTCACTTTTCTAGCAGATTCTGGAAGTTCCATATCACTTTTATCAGAAAAGTTGTTTAACGATATTAAAACTACACTTAAATACAAACGACTATCCACTGGCATATGCATCAAAACAGTAAATTCAGATGTTGAATTTTCTGCATGCATTAGAGCTACAATAAAATTACAACATATGTCTTTTTCTCACCATTTTTATATTGTCGATATTCCTAAATCCTCGACTTTTGAAGGTATTCTGGGATATGACTTTATAAACAAATTCAATATCATAATTGACTTAGCTAACAAATGTGTACACATAAATAACAACTTAACTATTCCATTAGAGTGTCCAGATACTGAGGCAACTCTCAGTAATTTAACACAATGTAATAATCACTCTGTTAACACAAAAATTCAAGATGTTCTTCTAACACGTAAAGTGACATTAGAACCACATGAAGAAAAATGGATATCTGTGTACACCAATAAAAATGACAACAAGCAATCCTTAAGTTATTTGTTTGAGTACATCCCACATGAAAAAGACATTGTAGGATTTGACGTCATTATTCAAATAAATAACAAGCCTAAACGCAAAACTAAAACTGCTCAACCGCATGATTTCTTTAATGTTTTTGTTAAAAACAATTCAAATACTACCATTCACCTGCAAAAAAAGACAAGAGTTGGTGAATTATCTGAATTTGAAGAAATTTTGGAGTACTCTCCTGAAAATTCAGAAAAGCATCATAACTCAGAACAACAGTTCATTAATCTTCTACAGGCATCTAAGGAAACTTAAAAAAAGAGAAAAGAAGATTTAACACCTAATGATTTTGATTTGAAACATTTAAACTCTAAAGAGGCAAATACTTTAACTGAGTTACTACTCAATTACTCAGCTGCATTTTCAAAATCTTTAAATACCTTAGGCCACACTGACGAAATAATTCCAGACTTAAAATTTGTTAATGAATACCCTATCAAAACCCTTCCATTTCCCCTCCCTCAGTCTCTACAAAAAGATGCTCAAGAGCAATTAAATCAACTATTAGAAGCTGGTATAATTGAGCGTAACTGCTCCGAATGGGCATGTCCTCTGTTACTTGTTAAGAAAAAGCTAGATGCTACTGGGAAACAAAGGTATCGCCTCGCTCTTGATCTTCGCATGATCAATACTATAATACAAGGTTCTTCATACCCTCTGCCTAAAATTCAAACAGTTATTTCCAATCTGTCAACTTTTAAATTTTTCACTGCTCTCGATTTTCATCAGGCCTACCATCAAATCGATTTACTGGAAAAATTTCAAAACCATTTAACCTTCACAACCATGTTTGGCTCGTATAAGTACAAGAGACTTGTTTTTGGATTAAAATCCAGTGCTTCTATTTTTCAAGCACTAATGGACTCCTTATTGGATGAGTTACAGTTAGAAGGTGTTTACACCTACCAAGATGATTTCATATTAGGTACAAATTCATTTCAGGAAATGTATGCAAAACTTGACAAAATCCTGAACATCTTAACTAAATACAACTTAACACTTTCACCTAATAAATGTACATTCCACAAAACCAGTATCGACTATTTGGGCTTTCACATTCAAAATCACCCTGTGTCACCAGTTAAGTCGAACATTGTGAAAATAACTTCATTCCCCATTCCTACAACAAAAAGGCAATTAAAAAGACTCATTGGTGTAATCACATTTTACAAATCTCTTATTCCATCCTTTTCTGAATTGGTACAACCTTTGATAAACTTAACCACACCTAAAGCTAAATTTAAGTGGACAAAGACACACCAGGATATTTTTGAAACTATACAGAAAATCTTCTTTAACTCGCCTATGGTAAGGTTACCAGATTGGGATAAAACTTTCTATCTAAACACAGACGCTTCAAATGTTGCTATTTCTGCCGCCTTGTTGCAAGAACATGACAATCAGTTATTACCTGTTGCTTACTTCTCTAAATCTTTAAAATCTTCAGAAAAGAAATACCCAGCATTAAAACTAGAACTTATGGCGATTTACAAATCAGTTATTGCTTTTAAATATTACCTATACAACAGGGATTTTGTAATTCTTTCTGACAGTAAGCCTTTAAAAAAATACAACAAAACAACAAATCCTGCTGATATAACTACTAGATGGCTTATTGAACTTTCTGAATATTCTTATACTTTTCAACACATTCCTGGTGCAACAAATGTATTGGCTGACTATTTATCTCGCTGCAATTTTGAAAATAATCAGCAAACTTTGCTTACTAATCCTAAAATTCTACATGACACTCAACCATTACCTATTGTGGACTATGATACAACAGAATCTAACAACTACTCATCAAATATCAACACTCATAATGTAAACTATCTTGTAACTGGTAATCAAACAAAACGTGATGCTTTGTTAGAAATATCTAATGATACTTTCTGCATGGAACAGAAAATCGACCCTAATTTGTCTTCAATTTACAATGAAATTTTAACCAAAGGATCTTCACAAAAGTTCCCTAAATATTTCATTCATCCTGATTCGAAAGTTTTGATGATAAAGAAAGAAGACCTGAACAACAACTCTTTTTCTTATCATATTGTTGTTCCAGATACCCTAAAAAGTAAAGTCCTAACTATTTCACATCTGTCGCACTTTGGTTTCCATAAGACATATGAATTTCTTTCTGTTAGATACTTTTAGAAAAACATGTATGTTGACACTTTGAATTTTGTCGCCTCATGCGTCAAATGTTTACAAGCAAAACATCACCGCACTCCTCCAGCACCTTTACAACCCACTTACACGCCCAGATACCCTGGCCACATAATAAGCACAGATTTAGTTGGACCTTTCTCAAATGGAAAACATGTATTAACTGTCACTGATCATTTTTCACGACACGTAGAACTTTATCCACTTAACGATACTTCTGCTTCTAAAATAGTTAAATGTCTTTTCAGTTACATTACTACTTTCGGCAGACCTGCTGTGGTTTTGTCTGACTTAGGACCCCAGTATACTGCCCATGTATATAATATTTTTAATGATACTCTTGGTATAAAGGTTCTTCACAGTTCTGTTTCACACCCCCAATCGAACAGTCTTTTGGAACGTATAAACACCTCAATTAAATACTCTGTTACTACTCTGTTACAAGAAGGTCACACTTTTGAAAATGCAATTTTTATACACAAATCTCTTTACAATGGTTCAAGACATTCTACTACATTATTTTCCCCTAATTTGCTTCATTTTGGTCGTGAACTTTCATTAATCTTTGACACTTTTGATCATTCTTGTAATCAACTTTTTCTAGATAAACATATTGAAATTTATAAATTACTAGAAGACTTGCACAAAATTTATGAAAAAGCCTATTCCAACATTAAAACTGCTCAAGATAAAAGATATAAAATATACAGTCGAAAAGCTAAATTAAGAAACATCTGTTTGAAAGACATTGTATACTTAAAAACAATTGACAAATTTAAACCTAGATATACAGGACCATACATAGTTACACATAAACATTCACCTGTGTCTTTCTCGATAAAAAGATTACATGCTGCTGATGATACAGCATTTCGTGTGCACATAGATAGACTACTCCTTGCACCACCTCGTTATGGACATTTGTTTGATCCTTCAAGTCATGTTAATAACAGTAATTTCACTAGTAACTTTCAACCACACACTTATAATTTAAGACAAAGATAATCTTTTATTATTTACAAGACTTATTTTAAATTTATGTATTGTGACACTATGTTGTTAATCCCTGATCAGAATTATACATGTGTTATTTATAGGTGATCCTTGACAATATTGTGGCTGGTCCATGAGTGTGTTGTTTCGAAGATCATGTGTGAACAATACTCTGTGTCACTTTGCATTTTTCTCTATATTTTTTTACGCACTTAAGCTAAGCAAAGTAAGCTAACTTTAAATGCTTTCACTTTTAATTACAACTTAACAGTAACATGTCTAGCTACATAATCTTTTATCATTCAAAAAAAAAAGAAAAGTTATAATTTTACAGGCCACTTATGTCTTAATTTAAAAAAAAACCCCTTCAATTAAATTCTATACCTGCTTACATGACTTGAACATAACTTTACCAGATTATGACACTCTGTCTCTCACCACTTTAGGATTGTCCTTTTTGAGAAGTTTGATATTTACAACATATTTTTTTGTTTTCCCTTTTTTTATAATCATTGCCCCAGAGAAGTCGTGAATCGTTCAAAATTGTTGCCCTAAGGTTCACGCAACACTGTGATGAGAGACATCTTTCACGTGAATTGGTTTTCCAATTCAAATTGCATACAAAGAATTTATATGGGATACTGAATCGCGCTCCTTTTGCAGATCACTGTGATCAACTGGGGAGCGAGGAGGCTCATGTTGTGCTCAATGTGAGTCTTCCTTTTTATTCCCTCTTCCTCTAGGGCTGAGGTCTTAAACCAAAGCCATAATACTTGTTGACATACAATAATTAGGGCCACCCCTTTTTTTATGGGCGTGCTTTAGGCACCTCTTTATTTTGTGGTCCTGTGCCATGTGCACGAATTTTCATTTTTTACATTTATTCTCTTCATGTGTACATCTAAGATTTAGTTACAATTACTCATACCTTATATATTTTTCAATTTTTATTTTTAGTGTACTTGAATTGTGTTTTTATTATTTCTTTTAAATGCTTGCAAATGTGTATTACATGGCTGATCCCAAATTGGATCAAAGTTAAAAAAGGGAGTCTTGGTACCAAGGACAAGGACACAAGGACAGAAACATGATTGCTCACTGACTTTAAAGTTGCAATGGATCCAAAGACTTAAGCAACCTAGTTGAATTTAGGCTTTACATGCATATAACTTTTAAACATATGTTTTTTTTCTTCAAATTGCAAGCTCATATATAAGCATTTTCTAATGTGTTTCTTTGTGAAACTGTGTTTGAAGATTTACAATTTGAAGATGGACAATTTGTTTGTTTTTCTATAAAGCTGCAACGTACCGTCACAGCTTTTTCTCGGTTGCTCCGGTGAGATATGTGGCAGATTTATCTGCAACATATCAATTTCACCACCCCCCCCGTTTCTCAAAATCTACTTTAAACATGTAAATTCATTATAGTAATTATTTTTCCTAAAACAATTCATACTGCTACATTCATTTAGTTTTTTCTTTTCCTTTCACAAGGAACTTTTCTCAACACATATAAAGATTTATGGTTTCAGATATTTTGTTTCACTTATTCAAAATTCTCATTCTTGATTATTTATTTATTTCCCTTCCTAACGGTTTTTAATTAAATGCGTTCATACCCATTTAACTCCGTACAGCTGCACTTTATTTCAACCGTTCATTTTCTCTAACGTATTTTTATCTGCACTAGAAATAAATAACTCTCATTTTATATTAGAACTTGACGGGAAAAAAAAGGAAATAAAGAAAATAATGTATTTATTAGAATTGCAGTTATAAATTATATCTTCAATTATCATTATGCTTTCTACAGTTCACATACATTTATTAAAGATTACTCAATCACATTTAACTGCAATCTGTTTTTTTAATATAAACAAATGCCAGACTTTTCGTCGCAATAATTCTTGAAACATGTAGGGTTGCTTCACATCTGTGAGTGCGCCGAAAGGCAGCGCTGCCATGTAAGTTGTCTGCTAGTCCTGTCGCCAATGCTTTGTCTTTGTAATATTGGCGTCAAAATCTTGATTTGTTGGCGATAATACAATATACCAAGTCATATGAGTTCAGTACGCATTATGAGAGAGTTCGCCCCTGACCGCCCTGCTGAACGGTCCGCAAAAAGGACCGCTGTTGTTTTTTTCTTTTCCATGGTGTGACGATGCGTAGCAGTTTCTTTCTTATTAACGGATATGCTTCTACACATAGAGATAAATATATTTAATCTCTGCTTTTACAGAGCTTTGTATTTGAAGCTCCCTTTTTGTGAGATGTCCTTCTGCGTATTGGAAATGAATAAAGACTAGTTGTACTTTCATCGATATGTTGGAGGTTTTTTTTGTAATCACCTTTTAGCGAACCCAAGAACCACCATCTGATGCGATCTCCACGATAGATCTAATAATTCTATATTATTAAAAATATCTTTGAAATCATATGTCGTTATATTGTTTACACATTTAAGATTTTTCATAATATTGAAAATATTTCAAAAATTCTGGTGAGAATATATTTCTTTGATTTAGTGTGTCAAACTTCTCTGGGATGGGGGGGGGGGGGGTGGCCCAGTTTACACAGTTATAAGAAATAATTTTCCAAAAAATCATTTATTGCCTTCCAGAATTCTGACGTTGTAAGCAGTTAGAATACATAATAAGCTCTTTATATACGGCAGGCCGAGTTGCTATTGTGTTTCAAACACAAATTACAAGCATTTCTGAAATTTCTGCCACTCCCTTCCCTTTTCAGCTCTCTAGAAATTTATAAAATGTGTCATATGAAATGAATATTTGCTTCATTGTATAACATGAAATCAAAACATCATCTTTGAAAAAATATAACTTTCAAATCTTTATTTATACTCCCTCGACAGCCTTAGTTTGAGTTAGTAGAAAATTAGCCGCGCATTTCTTGCAAAGTTCTTAAAGCTCTATTTCAATGTGAGCAAAATGGACCAATGTAAAAAACAACGCGATGGATCATTTTGGAAATGAAATGTGCATGTTTTTTTTTTTCTTTCAGTGACTTTCGGTAAGGGCCCTTTTAATGTCTACAATCTCATCACCTTAAATTATTATCTTAATAAAAGGACGTGTAATATTGATAGTTTCAGAAATTTTTTTTAAAAATATTTAAGTACAGGATTGCTAGAATTTAACTACTCCGTTCATGTTGTTAAAACAATTGTCTTATATAACTAATAATCTACTGGTAATCATTTGTCTTCAGTCTTATGTAAATTTAGAGGGAGCTTAGAGCGAATTTCTGCTAAAAATCAGTAAAACTATTCTGGAAATTCTCATTTACTCTGAACATTTACATCTATAAAAATACTCAAAATTCTGTGAAATTGCATGCATAAAAATATTGGTACAGCGCAGCAGAAGCCAGGAATGTTTTCGATAAAAACGTCAGAAACATTTAGTTACAAATACTCGTAATCAATCGAAAACAGCTATACTACAGGTATAAATTGAAATGAAATGGATTACACATCATGCCTTCCTCTCTACAAAACTTCCGATGCAAGCACTAATTTCTTCCACCAATCTATAAAAAAAAAAAAAAAATGAGAACCGGCGTAAGTTTACCGATAATCACTGTTTTTTCTGTGTTTTTACATATTTTTAACAACGCGGGGCACTGTTAAGCAAAAGCAGTGGTTATAAGAACTCTAACGCAGACCTACGTGATAAGCACTTCATTGTATGAAGAAATCGATGACGCAAAAGAAAAAAAGTAAAATAAATAAATAAATATTTTTCTAAATGACCGATAGAGGAAGAGATGTCGTGCTGGGATCTGATTCTAATAATAATAATAAACATAATTCAATGAAACGTCTCCGCAATCGTGATACATACAAAGTACGAATTGTAAAGGGCAGATTAGCAACCGCCATAAATTTTGAAACTGAAATTTAGGTAAGCATTTGGCAAATGTCCCACACGGCACCAACAATAGAAGCAGTCGCTCTTAAGGAAATCGCTTAAACATAATTTGCTATAAAAGTTTTGCGTCATTCGCTTCTCGTGTTCGAAAATGCATATCACGCAGATTTGGGATTTTTATGACCGCTGATTTTTTTTTATTTACAATAATTTGAACAAGTATACTTTAATTCTAAGAACCCAGTATATTTAAATTATTTTATGCATTTTCATTAATTTTAATTATTACTAAATAGTGTTGCCTGATCCACTGTCACGAAAAAAAAAAAAAAAAAAAAAAAAAAAAAAAAACGACAGGGAGAAAAAGCGGGACAGTACCTTCTATATCGGGTCATAAAAATACATTAAATCTTATCAAAACGGAACCTGTTTATAACGGAATCCTGTCTTAAAATTCCATGGTCCCGACGGAAAGAATACCCTGCAAAAATACCTGCTATGGCGAAAACCTGTATAAAGCTGGATCTTTTTTAGTTACTTCGATTTAAAATAGTCGTATTTAGTACAGGCTTGCCAGTTTGGCCTCCTTTTTTATTCAGAAATTACGAAGGAAAAACTTTTACTCTACGTAATCATGAAATGTCTGTCATTAAATAAAGCAAAAATTATTAGTCAAATTTTCTGGTAGGCATTCGTAATTTCTGAATAAAAATGTAGGCCAAACTGGCATCCTTGCTTAGTAAATGAAGAAAGTAAAATGTACGTGAATAATCTATAAATATACATCCAAATATATAGTTTATTAATAGTTATAGATTAAAAATTCTTTTTCTGAAAATTATATCAGGCAGATGGGCAGTGGCAACAATCCCACACTATATTTACACTGTAGGCTTAATTAACAATTACGTATATTGATGGGAATAATATTATCAATACAAGCATTTCCCTTCGCATTTTCTAAAGGAAAAATAAGTGGCAGTGCCATTTTAACCAAACTAATTTTGAGTCTAATCCATCCAATATTTTTCAAAAGTTGGCACTACTGTAAATGCCTGTATCTACTAAGAAGGAATCGCAACCGCTAGTAAACGGAAAAAAATTTTGTTTTAGAAAAGTTTCCGTCCTAACCGATATATCGACATTTATAAGTGTATCATGTACTATGACATTTTCCTGTTATATAAGCATTCCGTTTTGACAGGTGTCACTGTATTAATCTTTTTGTGAAATTTAATACAGTCTATGTAAAAGTTTCATCAATTATCCAATTCATTTATTACAGATACAAAGAAACCGAGTCTCTCAAATCTATTTATATTTAGTCCATTTAAAACATGATTATGTATATTTAGAGCTTTCTCATTTAAAAAAAGGTTACTTTCAAAAACTTTCCAATACAGTTGAAAAGTGATTATGAATTTGGTTCGTCTGTCTATCCGCCCTCTAACTCTCGTAAACATACTTCGATTTCTACGATACTGATATGTATGTTATTGATATTTACCATGGCATGCTTGCTATTAAAAATGACGTATGTAGCATTTATAGTTCGTTTACAGAGATACACAAAATCGTTTTCAGTGCATTTCAATGATGTTACACTATTTGAAAAATAATGAAATTAATATGCATTTATGCGGTGCACTAAAACATGCTTTCTGTAGAATATGGAGTGCAAAGTGTTTATCATTCATTTACAGGGTCACACAAAAGAATTCAATTACATAATGGTCTACGGGGGAAATCCTTTGCAGCGTATTTTAATGATGTTACACCATTTAAAACATAATGAAATTTATGTGGTTAAAGATTCTTACTCTAGAATATAGAATGCGTAGCATTTATCGTTGATTCACGACACGGACACGCGAAAAATTCGGTTACAGTGTACTAGACAGTACACGGGAGGCAGAATTGCTGGAAGTGCGTTTTCAGTTTTGGTTTGCATTTTTAAGTTTAACTAAATTTTTACATTCTGCATGGTGGGTATAAATTATGTTATTATATACATTGTACTTACATGTACTACACAAAATAATTCGGAAGCATTACTGTCCATGATCATGACCTACTTAATGGTGGTTTTTAATTGTGTATTGCATTTTACAACAAAATTATATTTAGTACACAAAAAGAAGTTTGTAGACTAAAAATAAATTCATTTACAGGGCTACGCAAATAACTAGATACATTGCCGTCTATATGAATGCTAATTGCTGGAAGCGCGTTTTTAGTTATGTTATCCGTTTTTTATGTGAATTAAATTTTAGCTTTATATGCGGAGTGTAAAAGAATCTGTAGATAGCATACAGGGTTGAGCAAAAAAGTTCGAGTACATTTCCCTGTAGTGAAGGAAATTGGTGATGGTGAGTTTTCAAAGCCTTTTCCAGTTTTCGTTTTCTAACTGGACTAAATTATGCAGTAGAGAAAGGTGGCCTAAAATGATCCCCTTAAGGGTAAATCTTGTGTAAAATAACGTAACTGTTTAAATAAAACTTTTGCCCATCGCTAGTATGTTTTACACTATATTTTGCATTATTACCATATTTTAATAATATTTTAAACCCAAACTGAGTAATGAAAAGAATATATTTTCGAAAAAGTGTCCAAAGGATCATTTTACCCTAACCATAAGTCAAAATTATCCTTCAGTTGAAACAGCATCAAAAACTGACGATAAATCACAATTAAAATAATAAAACTTTATGTAAATCACCATAAAATCAAAGCAATTCACGGGACGAGTTCCGAGCTGGAAATATAACAGCCCATCATCAGCTACTGAAACACGTGTCCCTAAGGGGAAAAAGGTCACAAATGAATAGAAAGAGGAAAGAGAAGGCTTACAAAGAGTGTGACAGGTGGCGCTAGCTGTAAGTTAAACGCCAATCACAGAGGAGTACATGATTTTACCCGGCAACATTGTCGCCCATTTTATGTCATATTACTGGATGACCCCGAGAAACATAGCAAACTTAGCAAGTGTAATTTACATCTAAAAACATACTCCATTAAGTAAACCAAGTCATATTTCTGTATATGAAAGATTATATATCTAAATAAATATGAAAGTTAGTGCCAGTGTTATAGTCGTAAAAAATTCAAAGGGTATACGCTAAAGTCATGAACGTTCATGGCTAGAGTATACGCTATAGCTATTTTTGAGAAACATAGGGTATACAGAGCTTCTTAAAAAAATCCAGAAGGTATATGGCGTATACCTCCGTATACCCTCCACTACACCCCTGGTTAGTGCTTACCTTATAACAGATGTTATAAAACCAATTTTTCAAAGAAATCTATTTAGACAAGTAATACTGCTGACTGCTATCGCTTGAATACCGCCATTGCTTCTTTTTCACTTGGCACAATTATTGGGTGTAGTAAGAAGTTGTAAAGCGAATTTTGTCTGAAGTTTACTGCGAAATAGCACACCAGTCAGTAGAACGCGTTTGTGTCATGTGATAAGAACTAGTTCACCGTTTTCAAATCTACGCAGAAGCTGGTAGAAAAGTGAAAGTAAAGTTGAAATTTTGAAGGTGAAAGATTTCATACTATAAGTCATTCATTCGTCACTGCATTCGTTATGAATTTACCCAAGGAAAAAGTGCTGCAAAAACATATCAATCAATCTGTTCTGTTCTTGGAGAGGAAATCGTATCTAAAAGCACATGCGAACTTTGGTTTCGACGTTTTAAAGACGGCGATTTTGATATTAGCGATCGAGAATGTAGCGGCACTCCACTGAAGGCTAGTCATAAGGGCTACTTGATGAAGATACATCTCAGACGCGAAACAAAATTTCCGAAAATTAGGATTATCACAAAAAACGATTTGTAGTCGTTTTACAGGCAATGGGAAAGGTTCAGAAGGCAGAAAGATGGACGACACATGCATTGCGTCAGGGGAACAAGGATGAGCGTGTCTTGAAGTGCATTGATCTAGTAAACAGGCAACGGAAAAAATATTTTTTGTGGAAAATCGTGACGGGAGATGAAAGATGAACATCTTATGACAAACCTGAAATGCAAAAAATATTCGTTGAATCTCGGCGGAGTAGCAACATCAACGCTGAAATGAGCCATTCACTGCAAAAAAGTTCTCATTTGCATCTAGTGGGATATGAAGGGTGTGCTCTATTATGAACTGTTGGAGCCTGGAGTAAGTGTAACTGCTGAACAGTACAATCAACAATTGCTTCAACTGAACCAGGAAATCGATCGAAAAAGTTCATTTTTTGGCAAAGTTTTGCGCACCATGAAATTGCTCCATGACAAATCCAGGCCTCATGTTGCAAATACAGTCAAGGACACGTTAGTAACTCTTGGTAGGGAAGTTCTGGAACACCCGGCGTAAAGTCACGACATAGCTCCTTGGGACTATCCTTTGTTTCAGTCGATGCAGAATGCCTTGTCTTCTGTACACTTCCGAACAGTAGACGAAGTGCGAAACTGGGTTGACGACGTCATCGCGTCAAAAGACGAATTGTTCTACACTGCTGCCATTCCTAAACTGCCCGACCGATGGCAGAAGGTGTTAAATAATGATGGAGATTCTTTTAAAGAGTAAAGATATTATTCTCAGCTCTTAAATGTATATTCATTTCGCTGAAAAAACGCTTTAAAGATTTTTACTACACCCAATGGTTTATGAGTTACCCGTTAGTTCGCCCGACCTGTCTGGAAGAAAACAATGTGGATCATTTTTCCCGGTAGGATCATTTTAGGTCACCTTCAGCTATATATACAAATTATTACTAAGCGCTGTTGATTATATACAGAGCTGAGCTAAAGAATTCCAATACCTTTCAGACTAAGGACGGTAATTGATGAAATTGGGTGTTTCAAATGTGTTATGCGTTTTCTAAACTGGTAACATAAGGTATTTTTTCTCACCTAATTAAATGATGGAGTTCGATTACAGTATTCTGGAAGTGTCGGAAATTATTCAAAATTTATGCTTGAAGCATGACTTTTCTTTCTTGTTATATTTGAAATAATTTTTTTTAATATAAAGAATTTTCTATGCGATTTTTTTTCAGTAGTCTGGATTTTAATATTAATGTTTTTAACCTTTTCTTAATGACATTATTGACTAAGATAAAATATTATTAATAGTACTAGTACATTTAGTGCATATTAGTACAACTATGAAAAAAAAAACACCTATGTTTGAAGAAATTTAATATTTAGTGTTTAAAAACTTCATTTGTATATTACTTATATTTTTTAACCAATCATAATTTATTTTCAAATTTTATTAGATAACACTAACAGGTTCAAATATAAGTGTATAAATTTATATTTGATATATGATATTTAGCTAACTTTTATCAATTGAACAAATAATTTCATTAATTAATCATTTTTTAATTGTTTCTTTTGTAATAAGCAACACATACATATAGTATATGCTGGTAATTTTGAGTTTGAAAAATGTGGTGCCTCGCTGTTACAAAAAGGTTGAATTAAATTTTAGCTTTATATGCGGAGTGTATAAAAATCTGTAGATAGCTACAGGGTTGTAAAAAAAATCCGAGTACATTTCCGTCTAGTGACAGAAATTGGTGATGGTGACTTTTCAGCAGCCTAACATTAGACAGCACTGCTTACAGAAGATGGAATTTTTAAATTGTTTTTGAAGGCAGAGGCAGTAGATTTCTTCAAAATAAGGCGCCTCCCTATTCTGGCAAATGCCACTTATTTTAATAATGAAAGTCATACATTTTCTCTTAATTTTTCAGTTTTCCAATATTGTTGGAGTAAGGCAACTCTTTATAATATAATTAGTATTGTCACTTCCATATTCAAGGATTTTTTGTTTTCACTCGAATATGTATTTTTCAGAAAACTCTGTGCCACAATTTTCATTGCTATTTATACGCTTTCAGATATCTTTAATCAGGCTCTAAAGAAGTGACTTTTTTCCCTTTTTTCGTATAATATTTTTAATTATAGATGATTAATGTTTAACTCTAATTTTATTTATGATTTTTGCGCTCTGAAAGTTATTTTGGGTTTCGATTTTGGCAGTGATTTTTGGTTGATGCAGTAGTTGACAAATTAAAAATTGTTCAGTTGACGGGAATATTAATTATAATATCAAAAAATTTTACTATTGCGGCTGAATATTAATTAACAATCGTGACACAGTAACAAACTTTGATTTATCAACTGCGAGGTGTTTCTAAACTAGTGAAAAACAAATTCGGGGTGTTAACACTTGTCGAAACAAACATGTTTTGAATATTAATAATAATAAAAAAAAAAGTCGCCATCCACTTTTTCAGTCACAATAAAGAGATACACTGTTAAAAATTTTGTGCGGGGTTTGAGCCAACTTTTGGCGCTGCAGTAGCTGCAGCCATAACCAGGGGCGGATTTAAGGGGTCGCAATCGCGAGGGGCCCCGCATCCCAAGGGCCCCCAAATCTTCTTTTGAGTTCAAAGAGAAATGTGACATTTTGATAAAAAGATTTTCTTAGTCTTCTTTTTTTAATTTTTCAGTTAATATTACAACATTTTCATGTAATAAATAGAATTTTTTTTCTATCATTTGCTACTACCAGAACTTTTTTTAGGGACTGATTAAATCATGGGCCACCAACCTAGGGCCCCTAATTTTAGGGACCTCACACTTGATCTTCACTTTTCATAAGGCTCATATTTTAAATGTATTTTTACTTTGTTACTGATTATTTATACTAATAAAAGAAAGTTTCATTCTGTGTGTGCGAGGGCTAGCAAAATCAATAGCCTGTTCCGCCTAATCTAGATGTCTGAAAATTTGTGTGCGTATAGTCTAAGAAAGTTCCTGATACACTTAAGTATTAGATTTTTTATTTTTTAAGACCCGGGTTCCCTGGGCCTTTCAAATTTTTAATAACTTGCCTACTTTTTATCCGATCTTCTTCGTTTGGGGCCCCTTTCTCCATTTAGTTATCCTCCTTTTCACATTTCAGGTATGATCTTTCTCCCGCGGTGCCCGGTCCAGCGCCCTGAAAATTTTTAGCCCTAAATTGTTAATAAATTGCCCCTTTTAATACAATATTCGTTTTTTGTGCCCTTTTTAAATTTACTTATTTCCCCGATTCTACATTCCAGGTACAATCCTGGCGCCCTAGGCTCCGGCCCAGGGCCCCTTGCACATTTTGTGCGCCACGCATTTTTCACTCCCTAATTGTGTCATCACCTCAATGCATAACTTTAAAATTGATTCTTGGACTCCCGCCCCCGCCAACACTCTCATATTTTTATTGGGACCTTAGAGCCCTTTTTAAAGTATTTCCCCCATTTTTTTGCGCATTTCTTTAAAATTTTATTCCAATGATTAATTCAAAACCTATGATTAATTTCGACGAATTGAAGATCTAAAGCACTAAGTACTAGGACTTTTAACATGTTTTCAATTTAGAGTCTTGTTCTCAACTATCAGTTGGCCTCTTTTGGAATTTCCTATTATAGCTTCCTTAAAAATTGTCCAATTCATTAGCTTTTTTTTTTCTAATAACTTCTCAAACCCCCAGCTACTACACGAACGACAAAAAAAGAAAAAAAAATTTCTTAGATTTCAGCTACCACCAATTTTGAATATTAATAGCCTTCTTGGGGCCCTTCGTGCATCTTCTTAAAAAATAATCCAATTCTCTTGCAAATTTCGTTTACATAGTTCTTGGATCTTGCGACTACTTTATAAAGTAGTAAAATTTTACTTATACCCAACTATATTCCAGATAAGACCCTGACCTGGTCCCCATGAAGTTTTTGTGCCCTAAATTGTTAATAAATTGCCTCTTTTAATTCGATCTTTGTGTTGGGCGAACTTTATTGATTTAATTAGTCCACCGTTTCTGCATTCCAGTTAAGGCCCTGGCTTCTCAGGCCCCGGTCCCGAGCTCATTGATGTTTTCGTGCGCCATGTATTTTCACCCGCTAATTGTGTCACCCTCTCAATGCATAACGTCTTGGACTCTTCTCTCCGAGTCAACACAATTATATATTTATTGGAGCAATGGCCCCTTTTTAAGCATTTTCCCCATTGTTGCGCATTTCTTTAAAGTTTTATTCAAATGATTAATTCATACCCTAAGCGTAATTTTGACTAATTAGAGATCTAAAGTGCTAAGTAATAGAACATTTTAACATGTTTTTATCTCAGGGCCCTGCTCTCAACTATCAGTTGGCCCCTTTTGGGTTCCTTATTAAAAATGAGCTGATCCCCCCCTCCCCCTTAAAAATAAACTGATTTACTAGCTTTTTTCCTAACAACTTCTGAGGACCTCCAGTTACCCCTCATATTTTTATTGGGGCCCTGGTGCCCTTTTAGGTAGCTTTCATTACAAAAAGCTACATACTGCAGCCGTTCGGAGGAAAACGATTCCGAAAAATTTTGGTATATTTTCACCGATCATGACCCATAAACCCCGAAACCACCCTCCGTTCAAAATTGATATATATATTTATTTATATATATCCATATATATATATATATATATATATATATATATATATATATAGCCATAATATAATTACAAATCAACATCTATTCCTATTACAATAATTAATTTAATAAATTTAGCAGCAAATTATAACTGTAACATTATACAAAATACTGATGGAACCCTATACATGTAATATTAATTAAGCAAAATCCACCAATAGCCAGCACATTGCATACGATTAATCCATATTTACATATGAAAAACCACCAAAATATTTTTGAAAAAAACAAAAAAACAAAAAATTATTAAAGACTTATGAAACAAGAAACCAGCCAAAAATTGTTGATCACTTTAAAGACAGTGTAAACAGAGAATAGATCAAGTGGAAGGAAGGATGGAGCCGGAAGCTTATATAGCATTTCACTTCATCAGGGGTACATAAAACGCCAATATAAGCAAAAGCATAGTCGATTTCTGTACAAAAATCCAGCATAAGCTAAAAATAGATTCCTGATGCACCCAATCGACCACACACCATAAAAAAGGCTTAAAAATCCCGTGGCATGTAAATTTAATAATATAAAAAAATTAATCATAACAAGATCCTTAATAATAAACAATTTTAATTTAAAGAAACAATTAAATTCGAAGACATACCAAGATATAGAATTTCAAAAACCACTTTAAACCATGAACAAGTAGCAAATTAATCACAGCAAATGTCCCGCCGATTTATTTTTACAGTTAAAAACGAATTCTTACGGTTGCGAAACTACATAGTGTTCCGAAAAAATACACAACAACAAATAAAAATAAAATGACATATCGTCATTATTATATAAAAATTATTAGATGCATAAAAATATTCTATAATAATTTATTACTAAAATATATATAGAATAAAATTATTTAAATTTAAGCGTATAATTACATAGAGAAATATTAAAATATAATAAATGAAATGGCAACAAACTAATTTAAACCTAAATAAATAATTATTTAGTGCTGCCATCTGGCGTAACAATTTAAAGAACACAGACAACTTGAAAATTTTTTATAGTGCTGCCATCTGTTGTGATAATGTAAATTCCTAATGTAACAGTATAACTATTTAATCTAATCTTAAAACGCAAAAAGAACAAATTAATAAATCATATTTAAATATCGATAATAATCACTTATCTTCAATTAGAATGTTTATAATTATTTTTAATTATTTATTAAATATTAAGTAGTAAGTAAATTAAGATTAATATCAGTCAAGCCACAATATTATAAAATAGTATGTTTATTATGCACATTCTAAATTTAATGTTTTAAATTCCAAGTGTGCATTACAAAATAGGGGGGGGGATGTAAAAACATATTACAACATTCCATCATACTGTTAATTACAATTAACAAACTATAATAACGTACACTATAATAAATTTATTCTGAAGTAAATCACTAAAAGTAACTTAATTCCATATCAATATAATATAAATTTCACAATACAGTGTCAAGGTCAACAAAGCTCACGATGACCACCATAAACATACAAACCAACGAATTAACGAACCATTCCCATTATTATTTTATTATTATTTTTTTTTAAATATATATATTAAATCAACATTTGCGTATAAATTATCCAGACAACACCTCCCTCCTCCATAGTCTAACATCTACCCACCCAGCCATCCTATTTAAATTTTTTTTATATTTTTTGTATTTTTAATTTTTTTTTGTTTATTTTTATTTTTATAGATTTTTTTAATAAATATTTTTTTGATACGCATAATGTTAATATTAACATACAAGAAACCGCCCCACTAAATATTGTTTAGATCATTAATTAATTGTAGATTAATGAATATATGAATTTCTTAGGAAAACCATGATTTAATGCATCATAAATTAATTGTTTAATGTTTTTATTTATAAGATGTGATGAACATAAACTTTTGATTCTATATAAATGATTTATTAAAATATTACGGTAAACTAAAATATGTAGACATGATTTAAAATGAGTAAATGTATTAACTTTGAATTGAAAGTCTTTACGTTTGTCATAAAGATCAGTAATAGTTTTGTTTTGTGCGATTATTATTTTTAGATCTAAAAAGTTAATGGTATTATTTGTTAATAGGTTTTCTGTCAATTCTAAATTCGTTGGATAATCAACTGGAAATTGAGTAATATTTGATTGTTTAGTGTCAATCAAAATTATGTCATCAATATATCGATATAGTAGTACATTGTCATCACTGAAATTACGTTCATATTGATATAAATATAAATCAGACATTAAACTGGATGTTGATCCGCCTTGTGGTATTCCTTCTACTTGTAGATAAATAATATTATCTTGTAAGATATAGTTATTATAAATTATAAAATTAGTAAGAGTACGAAAATATTTTAAATCCATATATGAAGGAAGAGTTAATTTATTTTTATATGTTTTAAATAGTGTATTAATTATATTATGCAAGTCTTTAAGATTTATATTATTAAAAAGATCTTTGAAATTATATGTACGAATATTTTTAACATATTTAATGTCTTTAAGTACATTTACTAATTGATAACTGTTTTTTATACAATGTTTATTATCAATTTCTGTTGTTAGATTATAAATTTGACTGAGAATTTTTAATAATATATTGTTTGCATAATTATTATATTATTACATCCAATTGTAACTGTTCTGAATGTAAGTGGTGTTTTATGAAATTTAGGAATGACCCAGCTAAAAATGAACTGCAGTTTTTCTACAGAAGTGGAGTATTTTTGATGTTTTTCTATAGTCAACTATAGATTTTCTGTAGTGCAATCTCGACTATAAAAATACTTTAGAAATCCTGCGGCTAATGTGGCGTAATTTTGTGGTCCTTTATTTCAAAAATTCTCTGTGCTATTAACCTCAAAAATTCTATAGTTTAAGTGAAGTCATCATAAACTTTTAAAATAATGAGATTTTGCGTCTGTAGTAATACAGCAGTATTGAAGTAATTTCATCTCTTTAATTTTACCAGTTTCCCGTCTTTCTCTTAGTATTTAATTATTTTACTTGGCCGAAAGGGTTAAATTTTATTATGTGTTAATCAGAGAAAAAGAAAATATTTAGTTAAAACTAAATGTCAAAATCCGGGAGGGGAATGCCGATGACCTCGGGCTACATCTCCCTCCCTCCCCCCCCCCCAAAAAAAAAAAAAATTACACTGTTTTTAACCTGACTTTACGATAAAGTTTAAATACATAAACATAAAAAAAACTGGACCGAAATTAACTACTAAGAATGAGACATAGGGGGGGGGGGGGGGGGTGAATCTCTCCCCAACAGAAAAATTCTTAGTTTCTGTTTAATTTTAAGCTATACGGAATAAATAAATTTTACTATATTTGTCAAAATCGGAGAAAATAACATAATTCCGTTAATTAAATTTCAGACTTCAGGGATTGGCATGGGCCTTCTATCCCCCCCCCCCCACCCTCCTTAACGGAATTTTTTTATTTCTTTTATTTTAAAATGTTGAAAAAGAATGAATTTTACTATGCATTTCATAAAAAAAAGAAAGAAAAAAAGAAAATTTAATTACTTAAATTTCAAAATCCAGGGAAGGGAAATGGCTTTTCTCTTATCCCCCCCCCCCGCCCCCGAGCAACTGATATTTCTGCTATATGTCCGTCTATTATTTTAAGTTTCTGCGTATAAATAAAATTTACTATATACAAAATCGGAGAAAAAGAAAATTCAGGTATTATATATTTCAAAATCCAGCGGCAATGACACTCCCCCTAGGCTCCCCCTTTTAACGAAAAATTTTTGGTTACCTTAATTTTTAAGTTACTCGTAAAGAATAAATTATACTATGTTTTTCATAGCAGGAGAAAAAAAATTGGGTTACTTAAATTGAAATATCTAGGGAGGGGCAGTTGGTCTCCTGTGCCACCTTCCCCTAAACAGAAATTTCTTGGTTCCCTTTTTTTAAGTTACTAGAAAAAAAAATCTACTATGTTTTCAAAATAGGAAAAAAAGGAAAATTTAGTTTGTACAATTTCAAAATCCACGGAAGGGCAATGGGCCTCCTAATACCGCTCCCTCAACTGAAACTTTTTAATTCCTCTTTTAATTTAAATCACTTGAATTTAAAAAAAAAAATCAGTATTTCAAAATCGGGGGAAAAAAAATTAGGTACTTATATTTTTAAATCCAGGCAGGAACAAATGACTGTCATATGACATCCCCCACCCCCCTCCTCCTAACGGAAAATTATTGGTTTCTGTTTTTTTTTATTATTATTATTACTGGCAAAGAATTAATTTTATTATGTTTTTCAAATTAAGAAAATAAAATTAGTTACTGAATTGAAAATCTAGGGAGGGGCAGTTGCTCTCCTATGTCACCCTCCTCCCCTAAACGGAAAAACGCTTCCCTTTCTTTTCTTTTTTTTTTTTACTTACTCGAAAAATATAAATTCTACTATGTTTTTCAAAAGAAGATTTTTTTTTTAAACTTTAATTTCAAAATCCAGGGAGAAGGCATCCCATCCCCCTTTCTTCTTTTTCATAGCACACCCGGACCTGGATTTACTAAATGCGCAATTTGCCCTTCTCCTCGAAAAGACATGACTTCCAGTTTGTATGAAAATTACTTCTACTTTATAAAAACGAATGAAAAAAAATAATTCTTATTAAATATTTTATTTTAAATTTACATTGGAACATTTTATTATTGTTTATGCATTTCTGATTCTAAATAATTATTTATTACTTAAATTATTAATATATATAATAATTAATAAAATAATTAATAATAATATTTATAATTAATAATTATTGATATTTATTCACATATAAATCATATAATTTTAATATATAATATTAATTTTATATTACGTAATATAAATAATATAATATAATTTAAATAATTAATAATAATTATTTATAATTAATAATTATTAATAACACATAATATAATATTAATATGTAATATTAATTATATATCACATAATATAAATAATATAATTTAAATAATTAATAATAAATATTTATAATTAATAATTATTAATAATATATAATAATTAATATCATTTAAATAATTTTTTTTATTCTAAATTCTTTCCGGGATCCAGATAGATTTTGCGCTGTTAGCGAAACGAGATCGACCAATCAGAAGCTTGTATTTCCGGAACCTTTCCCTGCTTTAAGGAAGCAAGTTTTCTGATTGGTCAATCTCATTTCGCTAACAGCGTAAATGTATCTGTATCCCGGCAGCAGAAGAACTCCTCAACTCAACTGTCGATATCCGGCGATTGTTTACAATACATGTGACTCCATTCCCGCTCACTTTTTCTTATGCTAAGCTTGATCGTTCCTCTTAATTTTTATAGCCCTTTTTGTTCTTGTAATACTTCCTCGTTAATTATTGTTTTTTAAATGAATGTCCATAACCACAAGATTGCTAAAATTATGTACCGAGCTAGATTTGTTTCTTTGAAAGGACTCTGAGACCATGCCTGCAGTTTCAAAAAGGCAGATATAGCTCGGTACATAATTTTAGCAAAGGACTCGTATACTTCCAAAAAACAGGCCCCTTTTTTTAAAACAATTCTTACCAATACAAATATTTCGGAGGAGAATTTTGTAGTTTCAAGATATTATCATTATTGTTATTTGTTTTTTTCAAAAGAATAATAGAGGTGCAGTTTTTTTTTTTTTTTCTAGTTAACTAGAAGCTAGCTGAGTTAAAACCATTGTTATTACAAAACAAAAGCGTTCAAGAATCAATTTAAGTTTTTTATTGATTAGTTGCAGTTTTTGTGTATTGTTCGTTTTTTTTTTTTTTTTTTTTTTTTTTAAATATATAAATTTTCAAGTAGTGCTGCTGGTTTTAAACAGTGAAATGTTTTTAACTTAGATATATAATTTATTTAAAACAATGTGCATGACAACCACAATTAAAACAATGTGCATGCAAATTTTTTGGATGTGGGACAAGAAGGGTGATATTTTACAGCGGTAGAATTGATAAAAAAAGTCACTGGTCCCAAGGACCAGTAAGCATGAGAATTTACTGGTCTGCAGTTATCATCACTGGCCCGCTACATAAAATTCTATTAAGTCCCTTTAACCCTTGAGTGACCTCCCCCCCCCCCCCTCTCTCTCTTAGAATATAAATCAAACTTCCTTTACAGCCATCCAAAATTTTCAGCATAGTAAAATGTAAAATTATAATTTACTAAAAATTAAATAAACAGTATACATAACGAAAAACTATAAAATTATTAATTAGATATTTTATTTATCTGATTATTTATTTCAAATGACTGAGATTTAATGCAATTTTTTTTTAATTATTGTGTAATTTGTGTTTGGTTGTGGTTTTCTAGGGGACGGGTAAATTAAGTTTACCTGTGAGAAAGGGGTAAAAAGTTACTGGTCCTGCAGACCACTAAATTTTTCAAATTAGTGATCCGATAGCGTTTTTGGTGGTCTCGGACCAGCAAACCACCAAGGATTTCGAACGCTGTTTTTTAAACCAAAGGGCATACAGACCCGCTCGTTGCCTACCATGGCACAACTTCATCGTTTTGGCCTATGGAATTCATACCTCTGCTCAGAGTGTCAAGTCTTGGAAACCACTGACCACTACCTTCTAGAATGCTGAAAGTTTCGCACAGAGCAAGCTCAACTCTATCAGCGATTAGATCTGTCTGCTGACAGTGCGACTTTCCATATATGTGACCTGGCTGTAGGGGGCAAATCTGCCTCCAAGCACCTTATTTCTTTTCTACTGAGAACCAACAGATTCTGATGAAGGGGAGTTCTTCCTGGAATTTAATCCTAATAAAAACAAGTTCTCATCTGTGGATGTAATGTCTACTGAAAGAGCTGTTTATAGAGAACTGTATTAGCAATTTTGGATCATTAGAGGTACAAAGCCGCCAAGTGAAGCGAAGCTTAAAACCTCATAATCGAGCGTAGGCTCAGATAATCAAATCAAATCAACCAAAGGGCAGGTGGTGTGCAGTTCACCCTCCACCCCCCCACCCCCGCCCTAAACTGACTTAGGAAACTCTGGTAGGAGTGCATTTTGGCAGTTTAAAAAAAAAGCATGTCACTGCACCCGTAAAAATATTCGGCACAGATGTTACCATAACTCCAATCAAACCTCGTTACCATATCATCTATATCCGGTTTACCATAGCAAGCAAAATAATGACACTTTGGTGCCAGTTAAGTACCCGGTGCTTATATGACATTGGTGTCAGAAAAAAATCGTGCCAATATGGAGTGTATATGACATCTGTGCCAAATAAAGATATATTACATTTATAAGTTGTTTATTGTACAGCTTATTGAAGTTGGATTACCATTTCACCGGTAAGTGATTTATTTTCTTTTTAAGAACATAATTGGTTGATAATTGTCTAATAAAGCATAGCAGCTTGGTTTGTTTTGCTAAGTGCATATAAATTTTATTTTATGTAATTTTCTTAAATCAGTACATATGGGTGGTGTTTACTTTATGCCCGTCGAAGTATTTCTTTTATTTATAAGTAATTTGCTTAATATTTCTGATTTTTTTTTTAATGTTTTTACTTTTGTTTTGTGTACTGAGACTGAGGGCTGTTTCAATGATTATATTTTTTTATATTTACTGTGTTCCCAGTATCATGGACAGTCAGGGAAATTTCAAAATATATAGGAAAAGTCAGGGAATTTACAAATATTTTCTAAAAAATATTGGAGAAAAAATTAAACATGATGCGATCGTATAATATGCAAATTTGTCTGAAAGGTTGTAGAAAAAACACTAATTTCGTCAAAGAATCGCGAAAAAATGTGGTTTTTATCAAAGGTCGCAAAAAAAAAAAACGTGAATTTCGTTCAAGATGAGCGAATTTTGGCAAAAGATCATGGAAAATGCGAGATTTTTTGCGAAAGATGCGATTTTCGTTAAAAGATCATGAAAAAGACACGATTTTCATCAAAGAATTGTGAAAAAACATTATTTTCGCCAATGATCATGCAAAATATGCCGATTTCTTCAAAAGATTGTGCAAAACACACAAATTTCGTCAAAAGATCGTGTAATATGCAAATTTCTTTGAAAGGTCGTTGAAAAACTGCAAATTTCGGCTTAGGATCGCAAATTTTGTCAAAGAATTGCGAAAAACAATGTGATTTTTGTCAAATGATTGTGAAAAAAGGTGCGTATTTCGTCAAACGATCATGTAAAATATGCGAATTTCTTTGAAAGGTCGTGGGAAAACCGTGAATTTCATTGAAGGATTGCGAATTTCGTTAAAGAATTGCAAAAAATGTGATTTTTGTCAAATGATCATGAAAAAAACGTGAATTTTGTTAAAAGATTATGGAAAACGTGAAATTTTTGGCAAAAGATCGTGGAAAATGCGAGATTTTTGGCAAAAGATCATGGAAAATGCACAATTTTTGGCAAAGGATTGCGAGAAAAATGCGATTTTCGTTAAAGAATCACGAAAAAGACACAATTTTCATCACAGAATTGCAAAAAATCATGATTTTCGCCAAAAAATCATGTAAAATATTCGAATTTCTGCAAAAGATTGTGCGACAAATACACGAATTTCATCCAAAGGTCATGTAATATGCAAATTTCTTCGAAAGGTCGTGGAAAGACTGAGAATTTCGGCGAAGGATTGTGAATTTCATCAAAGAATCGTGAAAAAAAATGTGATTTTTGTCAAATGATCGCGAAAAAAGGTGCGTATTTCGTCAAACGATCGTGTAAAATATGCGAACTTCTTTGAAAGGTCGTGGGAAAAACGAGAATTTCGTCGAAGGATTGAGAATTTCGTTAAAGAATCGCAAAGAAATGTGATTTTTGTCGAATGATCGCAAAATAAACGTGAATTTTGTTAAAAGATTGTGGAAAATGAGCGAATTTTGGCAAAAGATCGTGGAAAACGCCAGATTTTTGGCGAAAGATTGTGGAAAATGCGAGATTTTTGGCAAAAGATCATGCAAAATGCACGATTTTTGGCAAAGGATTGCGGGAAAATGCAATTTTCATAAAAGGATCACGAAAAAGACACTATTTTCATCGTAGAATTGCAAAAAAAACCTGATTTTTGCCAAAGGATCGTGTAAAATATTCGAATTTCTGCAAAAGATTGTGTGAAATACACGAATTTCATCCAAAGATCATGTAATATGCAAATTTCTTTGAAAGGTCGTGGAAAGACTGCGAATTTTAGCGAAGGATTTTGAATTTCGACAAAGAATCGCGAAAAAAAATGAGATTTTTGTCAAACGTTCGTGTAAAATATGCGAATTTCGTCAAACGATCGTGTAAAATATGCGAACTTCTTTGAAAGGTTGTGGGAAAAACGAGAATTGCGTCGAAGGATCGAGAATTTCGTTAAAGAATCGCAAAGAAATGTGATTTTTGTCGAATGATCGCGAAATAAACGTGAATTTTGTTAAAAGATTGTGGAAAATGAGCGAATTTTGGCAAAAGATCGTGTAAAACGCCAGATTTTTGGCCAAAGATCGTGGAAAATTGGAGATTTTTGCCAAAGTGCCGTGTAAAGAATGCAAATCACTTCAAAAGATCGTGCAAATTTCACCGAAAGATCATGTAATATGCGAATTTCTTTGAAAGGTCGTGGGAAAAGCACGAATGTTATCAAAGAGTCGCGATAAAATATGATTTTTGTCAAATGATCGCGGAAAAATTTGTATTTCGTCAAACGATCTTGTAAAATATGTGAATTTGAAAGATCGTGCAAAATACGTGAATTTCACCAAAAGATCATGTAAAATATACGAATTTCTCCAAAAGATTGTGCGAAATACGCAAATTTCATCGAAAGATTGTGTATTATGCGAATTTCTTTGAAAGGTTGTGGAAAAAGCACGATTTTCACCAAAGGGTCGTGTAAAATGCATGATTTTCGCCAAAGGATCGTGTAAAATGAGCGAATTTCTTCAAAAGATCGTGCGAAATACGCGAATTTCCTCAATAGATCATGTAATATGCAAATTTCTTACTACTTATTCATGTTATGCACCTCCAATGACCATCTCCCCCACTTCCACACCTGGGGGGGGGCATTTTTCTTAATTTTGTCGTCACCCCTCATGTGACATCGTTGCAAAGGCCTGTGACCGCTTAATCATTTTATGCATTTCCTGTGCTCTGTCCACTACTTTGCCCCCCCTGGGGGGCACTTTCCTACATTTTGCTGACACCCATCATGTGACATGTCATTGGAAAGGCCTGTAATCGCTTAATCATTTTATGCACTTCCGGTACTCCGCCCACCACTTTGCCCCCCAGGGGGGGGGGCAATTTCCTAAATTTTGCCGGCACCCCGTCATGTAAAATATCGTTGCAAAGGCCTGTGACCGCTTAATCATTTTATGCATTTCCTGTGCTCCGCCCGCTACTTTGCCCCCCTGGGGGGCACTTTCTTACATTTTGCTGACTCCCGTCATGTGACATGTCATTGGAAAGGCCTGTGACCGCTTAATAATTTTATGCACTTCCTCTACTCGCCCACCACTTTGCCCCCCAGGGGGGGGGCAATTTCCTAAATTTTGCCAGCACCCCATCATGTGGCATATCGTTGCAAAGGCCTGTGACCGCTTAATCATTTTATGCATTTCCAGTGCTCCGCGAATACTTTGCCCCCCTGGGGGGCACTTTCTTACATTTTCCTGACACCCGTCATGTGACATGTCATTGGAAAGGCCTGTGACTGCTTAATCATTTTATGCACTTCCGGTACTCTGCCCACCACTTTGCACCCCAGGGGGGGGTATTTCCTAAATTTTGCCGGCACCCCGTCATGTGACATATCGTTGCAAAGGCCTGTGACTGCTTAATCATTTTATGCATTTCCAGTGCTCTGCCCACTACTTTGCCCCCCTGGGGGGCACTTTCCTATATTTTGCCAACACCCATCATGTGACATATCGTTGGAAAGGCCTGTGACCGCTTAATCATTTTATGCATTTCTGGTACTCCGCTCACTACTTTGCCCCCCCCCTTCTGGTGGGCACTTTTCTACATTTTGTTGTCATGTGACATATCGTTGGAAAGGCCTGTGAGCGCTTAATCATTTTATGCACTTACCGCTGCTCGCACACTACTTTGCCTCCCTGAGGGCACTTTCCTAAATCGATATATCAGGATATCATGATATAAAGATGCCGATTTATATTAATTCTAGACATATTGCCCAGCCCTATCAAGCAGCCACACTTGCCAACTGTGAATTCAGCAGCCCCAAAATTCCCCTTCCCAATCGCAATGCGTGCTTTTTGACAGATAACTTGCTACTTACACAGTTCCAATGACATGCAATTGCTTTCATAAAGTAAGCATGCCACACAATAAACTGAAAGCATACTACAAATGTTTGAGGTTTTTTACTTAGGACTTTTCTGTTTCAACAGATTTTTGACTCCAGAGCATATAATGTTATAGAAACCAGATTTGAAACGATGCTCTGTAAAAAAACTACAACATTTTTGAGGTCGATATAACTACAAAACATCTGCAGTTGGAAAACTGCGGTGATTTGGCCGATTCCACTACAGAATTTTTGCGGTCAATGGAACTGCGAAATTTCTGCAGAATTTTTAATATTGATATAACTATAAATTTTCTGTAGAATTTTTGTGGTCAATACAACTGCGAAATTACTGCGGTTAATAAACTGCAGTAATTTTGTGGTTGTATTGACCAGAAAAAATCTGTAGTGGAATTAGCCAAATCACCGCAGTTTTACAACTGCGGTTTTTTTATAGAATTTCTGCAGTTCATTTTTAGCTGGGGAGTACTAAATATGGATAGTTAAAGTTAGTAGGAGTAAAATTTAGTAGTTTATAAAAAGCACTAATCTTATGATTGTTAACAATAATATCATTATTAGTTTTTTGGAAAGACTTATTTGATGAAATACAAGATGTAAGAAGATGGTGATAATATGATTTGCATATAATTGCATAATTATTAGGGGATTTATCAATATATGTGATTACAAAATCTTTTTGAATATTTTTAACCTGTTGGAAAATGCGTTTGGTATTGACTTTAAGAAGATTTGATGCATTTGTCTTAAGAGCATCAGTTAACTTTTCAATTACCAGTATTTTCCACTGATTAAAATAAGCAATAGGTTTATTGTAATAAACAGAAATTTTATATATAAATAAATCAATATCATATGTAAATTGCTTTAGAATTGAATTTAAATTAAGTTTAGATGGAAGTCTAAATTTAGTACCATATCCCATTAATTTTCTTAATGTAAAACTTTTACAATATTAAGATTAGCCGTAATAATATGACCATGATCTTTATTAATGTATTGCTTTAGTGAGGGGTCGTTACATTTACAAGGGAAAGTACTTGTAGCAGATGTATTTTTTGAAAAAGAGTTATAATTGAAAATCTTTCTTCCTAAAGGAATTGGATATTTAAATGTTCTAGATATTTGAATATTTTTAATAGGAAATTTACAGTGTTTGTTATTTATAATAGAATTAATATTAATTTTATTGTATATTTGATTTGTATAAGTAATTAGCATTTGTGTATTTGTATTTTTAAGTTTAGGGGTTTTTTTGTAAATTCATGTTAAATTGATTGATTCTAGTCATAATAAGATAAAAAAAAAATATCTGAAAAAAGAATTGAGAAAGTTTTACTGAGAAATATATTTAAATATTGTGCAAGCTTTTTCTTTTTTATTCCAAAGATATATTTACGAACTAAAATCCATTTGTAATCAATTAAATATTTATTATGAAGTTTATTTAACTGTTTAATAATATCATTTTTTGAAATATTAATTGATGAAGAACATCCACCACGTTTGTTACGTGTTGTTCTGCGATTTAAATTATGATTCAGTGTAGGATAAATTGGATTATAATGATAGTTATATTATTAGATGAAAAACCTTTAATATTCCTATTGAATACTTCAGTATTGAGCCCATATGGATAAAATGTATTATAAAATTCCATGAATGAAGACTCCAGAAATAAAAGTTCTGATATGTTTTTTTGAATTTTTAATATTGATGTTGTTGTATTTTTAGGTAGCTTTCATTACAAAAAGCTACCTATTGCAGCCGTTCGGAAGAAAGCGATTTCAAAAAATTTTGGTATATTTTCATCGATCATGACCCCCAGACCCCGAAACCACCCTCCGTTCAAAATTTGATATATATATCCATATATATATATATATCTGACCTTTGTCATACTGTAACTCTCGAATTTATGAACCGATTAGGATGTAATTCGGTATGTACATAGTACGTACCAATGTCTCGACCGAGTTCGTTGGCCAGCTTCATCCGCCATTTTGTTTCAAAATGGCGGCCCTTTAAAATTTTCTTAAAAATTTTAAATTTGAAATGTGGTACCAAAGAATTGAAAATGGAAAAATATTTTTTTCTTATGTATTTTACCTTTATACAAAGATTCCGGAGCAGTTTTTGTTTCGTCTATATCTTAAAAAATGGCTGAGTTATAGCATTTTGAATTTCTAGCGTGGCTGATATTTTGAAACGTCCTGAAGTTTGTCACGCGATAAAAGGCGTATTTATGAACCGATTTGGATGCAACTTCGTATGTACATAGTACATACCAATGTCTCGACCGAGTTCGTTGGCCAGCTTCATCCGCCATTTTGTTTAAAAATGGCAGCCATTTAAATTTTTAAGAAAAATTTAAATTTGAAATGTGGTACCAAAAAATTGAAAATTGAAAATTTTTTTTTTATGTATTTGACCTTGATACAAAGATTCGGGAGCAGTTTTTGTCTCGTCTATATCTCAAAAAATGGCTGAGTTATAGCATTTTGAATTTCTAGCGTGGCTGACATTTTGAAACGTCCTGATATTTGTCACGTGCTAACAGACGTATTTATGAACCGATTTGGATGTACTTTGGTGTGTACATAGTACATACAAATATCTCGACCGAGTTCGTTGGCCAGCTTCATCCGCCATCTTGTTTCAAAATGGCGGCCATTTAAAAAATTTAAAATT
This sequence comes from Maratus speciosus, assembly GCA_963932465.1. Lineage (NCBI taxonomy): Eukaryota > Metazoa > Arthropoda > Arachnida > Araneae > Salticidae > Maratus > Maratus speciosus. The sequence continues at coordinate 142,246,142 of OZ010787.1, read as the reverse complement.
TAAAATGAGATACCAAAATATTAGAAAATGAAAAAGATTTTTTTTTGTATGTGTTTGACCTTAATACAAAGATCCCGGAACAGTTTTTGTTTCGTCTATATCTAAAAAAGTGGCTGAGTTAGAGCGTTTTGAATTTCTAGCGTGGCTGACATTTTAAAACGACCTTATTTTTGTCACGCGATAACAAGCGTATTTATGAACCGATTTGGATGTTACTTGGTCTGTACATAGAACATACCAATGTGTCGACCGAGTTCGTTGGCCAGCTTTATTCGCCATCTTGTTTCAAAAGGGTTGCCATTTAAAAAAAATTAAATTTAAAATTTAAAATGAGGTATTAAAAAATTGGAAAATGAGAAAGATTTTTTATGTGTTTGGCCTTGATACAAAGATTCCGGAGCAGATTTTGTTTCTGAAAATTTGTTCTTTTGTTTATATCTTAAAAAATGGTTGAATTATAGCACTTTGAATTTCTAGTATGGCTAACATTTTGAAACGATCTTGTATTTGTCACGCGATAACACACGTATTCGCCTATTTCCATGTGAGAAAGCATGTGGATAGTATACATCAACATCTCAGCCAAATATAAGTTACTTTAAATAAAAGCAGCTTGGATAAAGCTGACTAATTTCGTGAAATTCACATTCATAATGACTTAGTATTGATAAAAATTAGTATTGAATCTCCTATATTCGGTTTCTACTAAATTGAGCTTCGTGTGTTTGAATAATATAAGTTGGCTTTTTTAAAATAAGGTATTTGAAAGCTACCTCTTCCTCCCGGCACTGGCCGGAAGGACTTTTTAAATTATGTTTGTGGAAATGGTGAATTTCCGTAGTAGATTGTTTATTCTTAGATTTATTTTTAAACGAATCTGAGCGATGTTGGTTAATGCGTTTATGATGTGGACCAGATCTTTGTCCAATATACTGCATATTACATATATTACACTTTATAGTATATATCACATTAAATGCTTTGCAAAATGAATATATAGTATATATATATATCTGATCTTTGTCATACTGTAACTCTCGTATTTTTGAACCGATTTGGATAAAATTTCGTGTGTACATAGTGCATACCAATGTCTCTACCAAGTTCGTTGGCCAGCTTCATCCACCATCTTGTTTCAAAATGGCGGTCATTTAAATAATTTAAAAAAATTTAAAATTTAAAATGAGGCACAAAAAAATTAGACATTGAAAAAGATTTTTTTGATGTGTTTGGGCTTGATACAAAGATTCTGGAGCATTTTTTGTTTCGTCTATATCTTAAAAAATGACTGAGTTATAGCACTTTGAATTTCTAGCATGGCTGATACTTTGAAACGATCTGATTTTTGTCACGCGATAATAGACGTATTTATGAAACGATTTGGATGTGACAAGGAATGTGCATAGTACATAGCAATGTCTCGACCGAGTTCGTTGGCCAGCCTCATCCGCCATCATGTCTCAAAATGGCGGCCATTTAAAAATTTAAAAAAAAATTTAATTTAAAATGAGGCACAGAAAAAATTAAACATTGAAAAATATTTTTTTCTTATGTATTTGGGCTTGATACAAAGATTCTGGAGCATTTTTAGTTTCGTCTATATCTTTAAAAGTCCTTCCGGCCAGTGCCGGAAGGAAGAGGTAGCTTTCATATTCCGTATTTTTAAAAAGCCAGCTTATATTATTCAAACACACAAAGCTCAATTTAGTGGAAACCGATTATAGGAGATGCAATACTAATTTGTATTAATACTAAATCATTATGAATGAGAATTTCGCGAAATTACTCATCTTTATCCAAGCTGTTTTTATTTAAAGTAACTTATATTTGTTTGCCAAATTCGGCGATATCTTGAAGTGCCTGCCATTTTAAGACAATATGGTGGATGAGGCTAACCAGTGAACTTGGTCGAGACCTTAGTAATTCCAGTCCACATGCTCACCCACATCGGAATCGGTTGATATATACGAGTGCTGTCGCAGGCAAAAAATCCGATTTTTCAAAATGTCACCCAAAAAAGAAACCTTTTTCAATTTCTAAATTTTTCTGCACCTTACTTTAAATATAATTTTTTTTTATTTACTGGACGCCATTTTGAAACAAGGTGGCTGATAAAGCTGGGCAGCCAACTTGTTCAAGACATTACTATATACTATCCACATGCTTTCTTACATTGAAATAGGTTAATAAATACACGTGTTATCGCGTGACAATTATGAGATCGTTTCAAAATGTCAGCCATACTAGAAATTCAAAGTGCTATAATTCAACCATTTTTTAAGATATATACGAAATAAAAACTGCTCCGGAATCTTTGTATCAAGGTCAAACACATAAAAAAAATCTTTTTCATTTTCCAATTTTTTGATACCTCATTTGAAATTTGAAATTATTATTATTTTTTAAATCGCAGCCCTTTTGAAACAAGATGGCGAATGAAGCTGGCCAACGAACTCGGTCTAGACATTGGTATGTACTATGTACACACCAACACTGTAAATTAAAATGTCTGAAATTCAGACACTTAAGTGTTTGAAACGGAGTGTTCAATTTTCAGACATTTTAAAATGTCGGAATTTTTTCAGACACTTCAAACGTCCTAATCACACCCATTTTTTGTAAGCATCATGCGTAACCATATTTGACCACGTTGAATCCGGGAAAAATATTTGGCTGTGGTCCTGCCCCCTCCACACCCATACAGCCTGATTTTTTTCGGTGCTCCAAATTTTGGTATGCAATTTTCGTTAAGATGATAATTTAAATCTTTTACGACATTGTATTGATTATAATCAATATTTTGAACTTCAGGGGTAGAACAAAATTAAAAACAAAAAATATTTATTTAAATATTAGATTTTTTTAATCTTATTTTACTTTAAAAGGTCAAAATATTGATTATAATCAGTACACTGTTAAAACACTATTCTTAAAATAAGTAAATTGTACTAATTATTGAGCACTTCCTGATCTTAAAATAGCTCCGAGTACTTAACTCTTAAATTTGAAAAACGCATGTACTCCTTTTTTGAGTACATACAGGGACTCGAAAATAAGTATGCACACATAGAAACACACATATACTATAAGAAAAAAAAAAGCGAAATTACAGAGAACCGACAAATCACCATTTTTAATTACGGTAATTTTGAATTGCGAAGAACTACAATTTTTGGAGCAAAGAACAACGAATTTACTATTTTAATTCTTGAAATTTTCCGTATGAGCCGCCCCGTCATTTGAACCCGAGTCCTCTAGGTGGGAGGTCAGTATTGTACTGACTGTGCTATAAGAGCAGTTGCCAGCTGCTTCCAAATGACACCTTTTATGAATCAGCGACGGAAGATCGCTAACAGCAGAGATGAATTTTCCCTTTCTTAAATATTCTAATTTCTAATAAAACAATTTTTAAACTAAATTTTCTTCTTTAACATTACTAATGAAATTGTAAATAAATTTTGAAAGTGGGTATTATAAATTAAAAATTATAACAAAGATAGACATATCTTTAAATAAAAGCTTGGAAATCCCTACTGTCAATTCGGTATAAGAAAAGGGTTTATCAGAAAACTCATATTTTTGAGCACATAGGATTTAAACATGAATATTAAGACTTTAAAATACAAAGTATATGTATTCATTTCTGCATACATTTATAAATCAAGTATAAGTAAACACAACGTCAAAATATCATTTACTCGTTTCTGAATTAATTGTACTTAAAAAAAACGAGTACAAAGAAATTTTCATTTTTAAGTAGATTAATGCTTTTTTTTTTGAAGCAATTGTACTTAAAAAACATGAGTACATTGAAATGCTCATTTTTAAGTAGATTATTTTTAACAATGTACTTCTTTTTGAAACAATTGTACTTAAAAAATACGAGTACATGTAAGTTCTCATTTTTAAATAAATTATTTTTGAGGGTGTACAATTTCGAAACAGATTTAAAATATAAGCTTTACATATATTGCACATCAAATTTGGGGGCACTAAAATCGTAGGGGGGCGGGGCACTACCCAATATGCCCATGCTTTAATCAAGAAGTTCTTTTGAAAAAAAATGCAACCCTGCATTATGGTTATCTAAATTGAGATGTCCGGTATTCGGGAGTATCCGTTGTGGATGTTAATAGACATTCCCGAATAACGGACGCCTCTATTTAGAGAATACTTTTTTAATCCGCAAGGCATAGATATTTGTATATTTTTTACCTCACAAAAGCAGACATCTCCGATTATCGGACAAATTCCGCGGTCCCGCAGTGTCCCTATTAAGGTACATGGATAAATATATGCATATATATTTTATAATCTTGTCCCACTCTAAAAGTTCAAAATATGTAATATACTCGGCAGTTGAATGTCGAAAAACATTTAAAATATCAGATGTACGAAAATTACAAGTAAAATCCACCCCCCCCCCCCCACAAAAAAATGAAAATTCATATAATTTAAAATTAGATTTTTTTTAAATTATATTGCCGCATAGGCAATTTTACATATATATCAGATGATAATCACAACAGCTATTTAATGAATAAAAAAATAAATATTCTACTTTAATAACAACGAGAAAAAAATTACTTCTGTAAATTGTTAAATATATATTGGGTTTTTAATCTTGTCCTACTCTAAAACTTCAAAACTTTAATTATAATCAGTGCAAGATTTAAGATATCAGCTTTACAAAACTTTCATACAAATCCCGACCCCCTCACCGAAAAAAATAAAATAAAAATAAAATAAAATCCTTATCATTTAAAAATTAGATTTTTTAAAAATTTATATCGCCACATGGGCAAATTTTTATGTAGATCAGAGGTTAATCACAAAAGCTATTCAACTATCAATAAAAATAAATAAATAAATATTCTATATTAATAACATGAAGAAAAAATAACTTATAGTCTCCAAACTTCTTTTGTCTTAAATATATATCTTAACATTTGTCATTTTTGTATTTTTCGTATAAGTTTATGTTTCATCTTCTACATACTTCCTTTTATTTCCTGTTAAACAAGTTTTAGAATGACTTAATATTTACAATATTAAAAAGTAATTATTATGACAAATTAAATTTTACATTATTCTCATAACCATGTAATTGTAATTAAAGATTACAATTCTAGGATAGAAAATACTTTTCATTAGACATCTTTAAAGCAAAATACAAGCACGAAAAGAAACAGACGCCTATCAGTAAGTGTTAATTTGAAAATGACTTACGGAATGGAAGATACACACACGCAGCAAAATCGAAATAAACAAATGATTTCAATTTTCCTGACTCATCGTTGTGACATCTGTTTGCAGGTCAAAAGATTTACACGTTAAAATGTTTAATCGCTTATAAATATCTGTAAAAAATACTTGAGATATATATATTCTTTTTCAATGATATATATACATAAATTTATAAAAATTAATTGATTTTTATTCCAAAATCAAAAGTTTGTAAATATATTTTTTGATTTCAGTTGAATATTGTTCTGTTAAAAAGAAAGACAACCCCGAAAATCCCGGGATTTGACAGAAAAAATCCCGGGATTTTCGGGATTAAAAATAGAGCGGGGTCCCGGAATCCCAGGATACGGGATTGTAATCCCTAGGTAGGAAGTAAGAAAGCATTAGGAAATCTTTCAAAGCTTTTATTAGGTAGCTTTCTTTACAAAAAAGCTACCTATTGCAGCCGTTCGGAGGAAGCCCCACCAGTGGCTGAGAGGTTCTGCTCTCGAAGCTGGTAGACGGTAGGTGCTGGGTTCAAACCCAATCGCGCCCGTCGGCCTAACCGTTTCGGAGTTTTCGTGGTTTTCTTCGAAACCGTGGATTCCCATGTGTAAATACGGGTTAGGTTCCCTTAGAAAGACCCCCACGAAGGGCACCCCCCCCCTGGGCCTATATCCCTCGTGCAGATAATCGGCCGTCAAAAAATCAATCAACCAACCGTTCGGAGGAAAGCGATTTCAAAAAATTTTGGTATATTTTCATCGATCATGACCCCCAGACCCCGAAACCACCCTCCGTTCAAAATTGATATATATATATATATATATATATATCTGACCTATGTCACACTGTAACTCCCGTAATTATGAACCGATTTCGATGTAATTCGGTGTGTACATAGTACATACCAATGTCTCGACCGAGTTCGTTGGCCAGCTTCATCCGCCGTTTGGTTTCAAAATGGCGGCCATTTAAAATTTTTAAAAAAAATTAAAACTTGAAATGTGGTACCAAAAAATTAAAAATGGAAAAATATTTTTTTCTTATGTATTTGACCTTTATACAAAGATTCCGGAGCAGTTTTTGTTTCGTCTATATCTTAAAAAATGGCTGAGTTATAGCATTTTGAATTTCTAGCGTGGCTGACATTTTGAAACGTCCTGAATTTTGTCACGCGATAAAAGGCGTATTTATGAACCGATTTGGATGTAATTCGGTGTGTACATAGTACATACCAATCTCTCGACCGAGTTCGTTGGCCAGCTTCATCCGCCATTTTGTTTAAAAATGGCGGCCATTTAAATTTTTAAGAAAAATTTAAATTTGAAATGTGGTACCAAAAATTGAAAATTGAAAAGATATTTTCTTCTTATGTGTTTGACCTTTATAAAAAGATTCGGGAGCAGTTTTTGTTTCGTCTATATCTTAAGAAATGGCTGAGTTATAGCATTTTGAATTTCTAGCGTGGCTGACATTTTGAAACGTCCTGATTTTTCTCACGTAATAACAGGCGTATTTATGAACCGACTTGGATGTACCTTGGTGTGTACATAGTACATACAAATATCTCGACCGAGTTCGTTGGCCAGCTTCATCCGCCATCTTGTTTCAAAATGGCGGCCATTTAAAAAAATTAAAAAATAAAAAAAATTAAATGAGATACCAAAAATTGGAAAATGAAAAAGATTTTTTTTTGTATGTGTTTGACCTTAATACAAAGATTCCGGAACAGTTTTTCTTTCGTCTATATCTAAAAAAAAATGGCTGAGTAATAGCATTTTGAATTTCTCTTGTGGCTGACATTTTAAAACGACCTGATTTTTGTCACGCGATAACAGGCGTATTTATGAACCTATTTGGATGTAACTTGGTCTGTACATAGTACATACCAATGTCTCGACCGAGTTCGTTGGCCAGCTTCATTCGCCATCTTGTTTCAAAAGGGTTGCCATTTAAAAAAAATTAAATTTAAAATTCAAAATGAGGTATTAAAAAATCGGAAAATGAAAAAGATTTTTTTTATGTGTTTGGCCTTGATACAAAGATTCCGGAGCAGTTTTTGTTTCTGAAAATTTGTTCTTTTGTTGATATCTTAAAAAATGGTTGATTTATAGCACTTTGAATTTCTAGCATGGCTAACATTTTGAAACGATCTTGTATTTGTCACGCGATAACACACGTATTCGCTTATTTCGATGTAAGAAGGCATGTGGATAGTATACATCAACACCTCGACCAAGTTCGCTGGCCAGATTCATCAGCCATCTTGTTTCAAAATGGCGGCCATTAAATTAAAATACATATATATATTTAAAGTGAGGTGCAAAAAAATTAGAAATTGAAAAAGGTTTCTTTCTTAAAAATTTGATCTTGATATAAGGATTCAGGAGCATTTTTTGTTTGTCTTTACCTTAAAAAATGGCTCAGATATAGCAGTTTCAATTTCTATTGTGGGTGACATTTTGAAAAATCTGATTTTTTGCATGCGACAGCACTCCTATATATTAACCGATTCCGATGTGAGTGAGCATGTGCACAGCAATTACTAAGGTCTCGACCAAGTTCACTGCTTTTCCTCATCCACCATGTTGTCTTAAAATGACAGGCACTTTAAGAAATTGCCGAATTTGGCAGCCAAATATAAGTTACTTTAAAGAAAAGCAGCTTGGGTAAAGCTGACTAATTTTGCGAAATTCTCATTCATTATATTGATAAAAATTAGTATTGAATCTCCTATATTCGGTTTCCACTAAATTGAGCTTCGTGTGTTTGCATGATATAAGTTGGCTTTTTTTAAATAAGGATTATGAAAGCTACCTCTTCCTCCCGGCACTGGCCGGTAGGACTTTTTTCTTTATAACATTGTGGTCGTTTATTATAATGTGAGATAAGAATTAGAATTGAAACTAAGAACTCCCATGGAAAACAAGAGAATGAATTTAACTTACAATTTAATATTATTACTTTAAATTATGGAAAAAATATGAGAATTTAAAATATATAATTTGTAATGAAAGGCAACGTCATAAGTTTAAAAATATATACTTCTAGAATTAGCGAGATTTTTGCAAACAGATTCAAAACTAATACCATTTTATGCAAGATTTTGATCAGTGCTATTTAGAAAATTATAAAAAAACACTAATTTTAGTACTAAAAAGAAAAATTGTGACACTTACTTTAATCCTGTTGCAAGAAGTAAGATAAATTCCTCGATTTGAAATTTTAAAAACTATTACAGTGAGGAACAAAGACTAAGTAAGTAAGCACCCACCCTGGGAACCCGCTTTTGGCTTATGGTTAGGTGTAACCCCCAAGCCCAGGGCAGGGAAAAGTTTTACTACCTGCGGAAACAAGCCCAGAACGCCAGTCTCCGGGAAAGAAGACTTCAGAACGACCCGCCTGACACGCCGAAGAGAGCACAAGAGGCAAGTGCCGTGACCCCGGACCGCCTGTGAAAATTTATGATTATTTAAGATGGCGATTCTTTACCAATCACAATTGGCTACCCTATTGTTTCAGGGCGAGCCTAGAAATATATTACGATTATGATTTATATGTTTTGGAATTTACGTACTATTTGAAAAAATTTTAAGTATTTACATTCATCTTTTCATTTGATAAGAAATATTTTTTTCCCTTTTTTTCACCCTTTTAAACAAAAATATTTATACATATTTACAATATTTCTAGTGGTATTTAAGTTCTTAAAAATAAAACAATCTCAAAAACACCCTTCCATACACCACGTGGACCCATGACATGTCCACCACAAGCAATCAGAAGAGGTAATTATTGAATGTATTTATATTGAATAAAAGAATAATGGCTATTGAGAATATCGTAGTTAGCATAAAGTTTTTTAAGTTGTGCCGGGTCATTAATTATTTTTAGGATGTCCTGAAGGATTGTCGTTTCTGTTCTGTGAAATTTAAACTTCATGAATTTGCAGTTGCCGAAAATGTAATGCATCGGGTCTCCTCGACCACCACATTTACAAAGGTCGTCATCTTTTTTGCCGATATTATAAAGGAAAGACGGGAAGCTGCCGCGGCCTGTTAAAAAGTAAATAGATACTTTATCTTTTGAAATTATTTGGTTCTGAACTTTTGGTACCAGCCCGTGCGTATATCTGCCACCCCCTGAGTGATCCCAGTTGTACTGCCACCTGTCCAGTAATTGGGTTCGAATACATTTTATAAGATAGGACCGAGGCAATTTAACTCCTCGATCCACTGGTAGGTCGCAGTACTGGGCGGCATCATTCGCCAGCTCATCCGCCAGTTCATTACCCGCTATGCCAATGTGGCCTTTTATCCAAGTAATGTAAAAAATTTTATTTTGATTTTGTTTAATTAAATTATGGATGTAATAAATTGAAGGGTTAGTTGGAAATAAATTGTCTAAGGCTTTAATAGTAGATTGACTGTCACTTAATATTTGGAATTTTGTATAAGGGGAGTTAATGGCCCAATTAATTGCCGAAATTATTGCGTGCAGCTCCGCCTGAAAGATTGAATTTTCTGCTCTCAGTTTGACTGTTTTTTCATAAATTTTAATGTTATGATTGTAGGCTACCATTGCATATGCTGTGCCAGAGTCCACCTTAGAACCATCTGTGTAAATCGAAATAAGATTAGTTTTTGTGATAATTTTGTCTGTAACTATTAAGTTATTTAAATGAATTTCCGGATTTATTTCATATTTTGGGATTTTATTTTCTATATCATCTTTACATATTGGTTTGGGTTCTTTAAGTAATAAGTTTTTATTGTGTAAAATATTGTATTTTAGATTTTTATATTCCAGTGTTATTAAGATTGGTGGTATTCCTAATAGGACCTGTAACGTATGTGTTGCAACATTTTTATATGTTTTGGTTATTGACGTGAGACAAGTTCTTTGGATGGATTGGAGAGCGCGTTTATTGCATCTTTTTAGAAGTAAATTCTTTAATACATCCGGTTAAGCATACTTAGAGAATGAAATGCGTCATCCTCAAAATATACCCCGCCAGACAAAAGTTCTTTTTTATCATCTTTGACAAAGACGAAGTCCAATAACACAATATCGATACAAATTAACACGAAGTCCGTTCCACACACACTTTGTAGAGTTCCCGGATGTAATCTTCAAGTGTTGTCTCTATCCCGAATTATATCGACGACAGCTTATAAGAGACATTGGGTGTCAAGCACGCAAGTCAGATGTATATATTCAATACATAAATAAACTAAGTAAATACGAATTAAAATCACATAACTTCAAATTTCGCAAAAAACGAAATACACATGCATAACATAAACTTTCAGTTCCAACGTACGTTCCAACGAAAGACATCTAAAACGCATGCGCAACTGAGAGTGCCCCCTGGTGGATACATTCCAGAAGATACATTCTCCCTCCCAGTATAGTGAAATTTCATCAATTATGTTTTCTTTATGTCTGATAATTAAAAATAAATGATATTTCTTTTCTTATAAATGGCTATAGAAAATTTTACGTTAAAGGAAAATGTTACTAAGAATTTTACTTCAGAGAAACCCACCTTCCTTTGAACAGTTCGTAGAAGACAATTTTAATTCTTTTCTTTTTTTGATATTCATATATTTCAAATTTATCTCAAAACGGTGTGTGTGTGTGTGTGGGTGGGGGAGAGTCCATTGAGAAAAAAAAAGTTCTCTATTTTCAAAAATGTCGTTTGAAACTTATTTTTGAACGATTAATTTTTATATTTATTTTTATGTTTATATCTTTAAAAATTTCTTGCACGAGGAGTTCTGTCAAAATATTCTTAGTTTGCCTATTTCATTTTTATGTTCTGCATTTTAAAAAAGCGGATTACGCTGTTGACCCCAGACACAACTGTTCCAAAATCTTGTCCCTCCCTAAATTTCTTTCTACCGGTACATCTCTTAGTATTTAGGGGAGGGTGTGGCTCTTTCTTGGACATACGTACGTACGTCCATGATTGCGAGTAATTTTTGAAAATAAATATATTTTATGAAAAGCTGATTCATTTATTGCGCCAAAAATAACTAAGTCCCAAAACTTTAGTAAGCTAACTATTTCAATTTTCCAGACGTCCCATAATCTAAACAAATTACTTTTTTTTATTTTTTATATAAAATACCAAATTTAATGGATAAAAATATTTTAAACATCTGTTATCCATTCGAAAACAATTTTCTGGTGGTGCTGGCATACATATTGCAATACAGTTATGCATACAGTCATCACACATATGATACATTTGTATCGTATTTAGACACTTAAGTGTCTAAATTTCTAAATGGCTTAATTTCAGACATATCACCATTTTTCAGACATTTTTATCAGTTCATTTATGCCATGATCATAGTAAGACACTTATGTGTCTTAAATTTAGACACCTGTGATGTCTGAAATTTCAAATTTAGACACTTAAGTGTCTGAATAACTTTTTCAGTCACATATGTGTCTTAATTTAAGACGCCTCTATTTGCAGTGAAGTTACATCCAAATCAGTTCATAAATACGTCTGTTATTGCGTGAGAAAAATCAGGTCGTTTCAAAATGTCAGCCACAATAGAAAGTCAAAATGCTATAACTCAGCCATTTTTTTAGATATAGACGAAACAAAAACTGTTCCGGAATCTTTGTATTAAGGTCAAACACATACAAAATTTTTATACATTTTAATTTTTTGGTACCACATTTCAAATTTTAATTTTTTTTAAAAACTTTGAATGGCCGCCATTTTGAAACAAGATGGCGGATGAAGCTGGCCAACGAACTCGGTAGAGACATTGGTATGTACTATGTATACACTAAGGTACATGCAAATCGGTTCATAAATACGCCTGTTATCGCGTGACAAAAATCAGGTCATTTCAAAATGTCAGCCACGTTAGAAATTCAAAGTGCTATAACTCAGCCATTTTTTAAGATATAAGCGAAAAAAAACTGCTCCGGAATCTTTCTATCAAGGTCAAACACATAAGAAAAAATATTTTTTAATTTTAAATTTTTTGGTACCACATTTCTAATTTAAAATTTTTTTTAAAAATTTAAATGGCCGCCATTTTGAAACAAGATGGCGGATGAAGCTGGACAAAGAACTCGGTCGAGACATTGGTATGCACTATGTATACACCAAGGTACATCCAAATCGGTTCATAAATACGCCTGTTATCTCGTGACAAAAATCAGGTCGTTTCAAAATGTCAGCCACGCTAGCAATTCAAAGTGCTATAACTCAGCCATTTTTTAAGATATAAACGAAACAAAAACTGCTCCGGAATCTTTGTATCAAGGTCAAACACATAAGAAAAAAATATTTTTTAATTTTTTTAAAAATTTTAAATGGCCGCCATTTTGAAACAAGATGGTGGATGAAGCTGGCCAACGAACTCGGTCGAGACATTGGTGTGTACTGTGTACACACGAAATTTTATCCAAATCGGTTCATAAAAAGGAGAGTTACAGTATGACAAAGATCATATATATATATATATATATATATATATATGGATATATATATATATATATCAGTTTTGAACGGAGGGTGGTTTCGGGGTCTAGGGGTGATGATCGGTGAAAATATACCAAAATTTTTCGGAATCGTTTTCCTCCGAACGGCTGCAATAGGCAGCTTTTTGTAATGAAAGCTAATTAAAAATGGCTGAGTTATAGCTCTTTGAATTTCTAGCATGGCTGACATTTTGAAACGTTCTCACTTTTGTCACGCGATAATACACGTATTTATGAACCGATTTGGATGTGACAAAGAATGTGCATAGTACATGGCAATGTCTCGACCGAGCTCGTTGGCCAGCCTCATCCGCCATCTTGTTTCAAAATGGCGGCCATTTAAAAATTGAAAAGTGAGGTACAAAATAATTAGAAATTGAAAAGGGTTTTTTCCTTATGTGTTTGAGCTTGATACAAAGATTCCGGAGCATTTTTTGTTTCGTCTATGTCTTAGAAAATGGCTGAGTTATAGCACTTTGAATTTGTAGCATGGCTGACATTTTGAAACGATCTGATTTATGTCACGCGATAATATGCTTTTTTATGAACCGATTTGGATGAGACAAGGCATGTGCATAGTACATAGCAATGTCTCGACCGAGTTCGTTGGCCAGCTTCATACGCCATCTTGTTTCCAAATGTCGGCCATTTAAAATTTAAAAAAAAATTAAAATTTAAAATGAAGTACAAAAAAATTATAAATCGGAAAAGATTTTTTTCTTATGTGTTTGAGCTTGATACGAAGATTTCGGAGCATTTTTTGTTTCGTCTATATCTTAAAAAACGGTTGAGTTATAGCACTTTGAATTTCTAGTATGGCTGACATTTTGAAACGATCTGATATTGTCACACGATAACACGCGTATTTATTAACGGATTTTAGGTAGCTTTCTTTACAAAATCTACCTATTGCAGCCGTTCGGAGGAAAGCGATTTCAAAAAATTTTGGTATATTTTCATCGATCATGACCCCCAGACCCCGAAACCACCCTCCGTTCAAAATTGATATATATATATATATATATATATATATATATCAATATATATATATATATATATATATATCTGACCTATGTCACACTGTAACTCTCGTATTTATGAACCGATTTGGATGTAATTCGGTGTGTGCATAGTACATACCAATGTCTCGACCGAGTTCGTTGGCCAGCTTCATCCGCTTTTTTTTTCAAAATGGCGGCCATTTAAAAAATTTTAAAAAATTTAAAATTTGAAATGTGGTACCAAAAAATTGAAAATGAAAAAATATTTTTTTCTTATGTATTTGACCTTTATACAAAGACTCCGTAGCAGTTTTTGTTTCGTCTATATCTTAAAAAATGGCTGAGTTATAGCATTTTGAATTTCTAGCGAAGCTGACATTTTGAAACGTCCTGAATTTTGTCACGCGATAAAAGGGGTATTTAAGAACCGATTTGGATGTAACTTCGTACATATTACAGACCAATGTCTCGAACGAGTTCGTTGGCCAGCTTCATCCGCCATCTTGTTTAAAAATGGCGGCCATTTAACATTTTAAGAAAATTTTAAATTTGAAATGTAGTAGCAAAAAATTGAAAATTGAAAAAATATTTTTTCTTATGTGTTTGACCTTGATAAAAAGATTCGGGAGCAGTTTTTGTTTCGTCTATATCTTAAAAAATGGCTGATTTATAGCATTTTGAATTTCAAGCGTGGCTGACATTTTGAAACGTCCTGATGCTTGCCACGTGATAACAGACGTATTTATGAACCAATTTGGATGTACCTTGGTGTGTACATAGTACATACAAATAACTCAACCGAGTTCGTTGACCAGCTTCATTCGCCATCTTGTTTCGAAATGGTGGCCATTTAAAAAAATAAAAAAAAATTAAATTTAAAATGAGATACCAAAAAATTGGAAAATGAAAAAGATTTTTTTTTGTATGTGTTTGACCTTAATACAAAGATTCCGGAACAGGTTTTGTTTCGTCTACATCTAAAAAAATGGCTGAGTTATAACATTTTGAATTTCCATTGTGGCTGACATTTTAAAACGACCTGATTTTTGTCACGCGATAACAGGCGTATTTATGAACAGATTTAAATGTAACTTGGTCTGTACATAGTACATACCAATGTCTCGACCGAGTTCGTTGGCCAGCTTCATTCGCCATCTTGTTTCAAAAGGATTGCCATTTTTTAAAAAAAATGTAATTTAAAATTTAAAATGAGGTATTAAAAAATTGGAAAATGAAAAAGATTTTTTTTATGTGTTTGGCCTTGATACAAAGATTCTGGAGCAGTTTTTGTTTCTGAAAATTTGTTCTTTTGTTTATATCTTAAAAAGTGGTTGAATTATAGCACTTTGAATTTCTATCATGGCTAACACTTTGAAACGATCTTGTATTTGTCGCGCGATACCACACGTATTCGCCTATTTCGATGGAAGAAGGCATGTGGATAGTATAAATCAATATTTCGACCAAGTTCGCTGGCCAGCTTCATCAGCCATCTTGTTTCAAAATGGCGGCCATTAAATTAAAAAAAAATTATATTTAAAGTGAGGTGCAAAAAAATTAGAAATTGAAAAAGGTTTCTTTCTTAAGTATTTGACCTTGATATAAGGATTCAGGAGCATTTTTTGTTTGTCTTTATCTTAAAAAATGGCTCAGATATAGCAGTTTCAATTTCTAAAGTGGGTGACATTTTGAAAAATCTGATTTTTTGCCTGCGACAGCACTCGTATATATCAACCGATTCCGATATGAGTGAGCATGTGCACAGCAATTACTAAGGTCTCGACCAAGTTCACTGGTTAGCCTCATCTGCCATGTTGTCTTAAAATGGCAGGCACTTTAAGAAATCGCCGAATTTGGCAGCCAAATATAAGTTACTTTAAATAAAAGCAATTGGATAAAGCTGACTAGTTTCGCGAAATTCTCATTCATAATGATTTAGTATTGATAAAAATTAGTATTGAATCTCCTACATTCGGTTTCCACTTAATTGAGCTTCGTGTGTTTGAATAATATAAGTTGGCTTTTTAAAAATAAGGAATATGAAAGCTACCTCTTCCTCCCGGCACTGGCCGGAAGGACTTTTTGGATATAACTTGTTGTGTACATAGTACATACCAATGTCTCGACCTAGTACGTTGGCCAACATCATTCGCCATCTTCTTTCAAAATGGCGGCCATAAATTTTTTTTCTATTTTAATTTAAAATGAGGTACAAAAAAATTAGAAATTGAAAAAGATTTTTTTCTTATGTATTTGACCTTGATAAAGAGATTCGGGAGCAGTTTTTGTTTCGTCTATATCTTAAAAAATGGCTGAGTTATAGCATTTTGAATTTCTAGCATGGCTGGCATTTTGAAACGATCTGATTTTTGTCACGCAATAACACGCGTATTTATGAACCGATTAGGATGTGACAAGGCATGTGCATAGTACATAGCAATCTCCCGGCCAAGTTCGTTTGCTAACTTCATCCGTCATCTTGTTTCAAAATGGCGGCCATTTAAAAATGTAAAAAAATTTTAATTTAAAATGAGGTACAAAAAAATTAGAAATTAAAAAAAAAATTTCTTATGTGTTTCAGCTTGTTACAAAGATTCCGGGTCATTTTTTGTTTTGCCTTTATCTAAAAAAATGGCCGAGATATAGCAGTTTGAATTTCGAATGTGTGTGACATTTTGAAAAATCTGATTTTTTGCCTGCATCAGCACTGGTATATATCAACAGATTTAGATATGTGTAAGCGTGTGCACAGGAATTACTAAGGTCTCGACCAAGTTCATTGGTGAGCTTTGTTGCACCCATTATATTGTTTTAAAATGGCGGGCTATCAACGACAATTCGGGTTAATATAATTATTAATATAATTCGGGATATCACCGAATTTGGCGACAAAATATAAATCACTTTAGTAAAACCGGCTTTGATAACGCTGACTAATTTGGCGAAGTTCTCATTCATATTCAATATTGACAAAAATTAGTATTTAATCTTCTATAATCGGGTTCCACTAATTTGAGCTCCGTGTGTTTGAATAATATAAGCTGGCTTTTAAAAAATAAGGAATATGAAAGCTACCTCTTCCTCCCGGCACTGGCCGGAAGGACTTTTTTAAGAATTCCTCCCTATTTTTGCACTATTCTTTAAAATTTTATTCTAATGATTAATTCATACCCGATGCTTAATTTCGACTAATTGAAGATCTAAAGAGTTTTCATCTTAGGGAACTGCTCTCAACTATCAATTGACACATTTTGGTCCCCCTATTATAGCTCTTTAATAAATGGTCCGATTCATAGCTTTTTTTGGTAACAACTTCTTAGGTTCTTCAGCTAATACATGAATTTCTCAGACTTCAGCTATCATCAATTGTAAATATTAATGGCCTTCTTGTGGCACTTGGTGCAGCTTCTTTAAAAATGATCTGATTCTCTTGCAATTTTATTTAACATAGCTCTAGGTTGGTTGTATTTATGACGGCCAATTATCTTCACGAAGGATATAGGCCCAGGGGGGAGTGCCCTTCGTGGGGGTCTTTCTAAGGGAACCTAATCCGTATTAACGCTTGGAAATCCAAAGTTCGAAGAAAACCACGAAAACTCCGAACGATTAGGCCAACGAGCGCGTTTGGGTTCGAACCCAGCACCTCCCGTCTACCAGCTTCGAGAGCAGAACCTCTCAGCCACTGGAAGGGGCTCATAGTTCTAGGATTCTCCGACTACTTTATAAACTACTAAAAATTTCCTTGTACCTCGACTACCACCTATTTCGAATATTAATTTTCTTTTCCCGTATCAACTTACGTTTACTCACTACAGCCGTATATTAAAAATAACGCTACTGTTAAAGGCAAATAGTTAACTTTAGAGAATGGGGGAGGGGACGTCATCCGTAAATTAAATATTGGGTTAATGTTAAAGCGCAGGGTTGGCACGGTTTAACCAATTGGTTTTAAACATGGTTTAAACAATGTTTTTTTTCTACTGATTTTTTTCTCTAAAAAACCAATTGGCTTTTTTAGAACAAACCTAATATAATATTTTCTCTTTTTTCTTAATTTAAATGTTTCAAATTGTTGGATATAAACAATTTCTACTTTTAACAATATCTCAGCAGTCAACATGAGAATAGTGATTCTAAGTCATGTTTGTATGCATGTAGAATGAAAATTGGTGAACATATCTGGGGCTCTAAAGAGATAACTTAAAGAATGTGAATTTAGCAAACACAAAATAGATTAAAAATATTCAATATTTAGCATAAAATACTTTCATTTGAGAAAATGTAGATTATTTACAGGAATTAATAACATAAAATGATTCTTTAAGATTTCAGTCAAGCTGTAAAAGAAATTTTTCTTGATTGGGGAGATTATCCTATATAATAAAAAAGAAACTGAAAATACGAAGTCGAATTAAGAGGACACTGAAAAATTGGGTGCTAGGAATTTCGATATTAAAATTCTACTTTCTCCGTTACTTGCTGAACCTAATGCCCAAAAATATTGATTCGGAGTTATCACAAAAAAAATAAATAAATAAATGCAAGAAATATTTAAATAGAAAAAATTCTTCAACTACCTCATATTATTAATATTATACAAAACAAGTTAACCATACTGGTGATACTGTCTTGCAGATGAATCTATTTATCTTAGTGAAGTGATGATTAGCTCAAGAAAAAAAAATGTTCAGCAAACTAGTTTCACTGAAAAAAAAAAAAAAAAACTACAGTCAAATTAGAGAAAATCCTTTATTTGTCTTGGCTCCTATAATCATAATTGCACAAGAAAATTGGATAGTAAAAAAAAAAAAAAGAGAAAGAAAAAAGCTAATAAATTTTGTGTTTCTGCTTATTTTATTTTTCTGTCTTTTTTTTTTTTTTTTTTTTTTTAAACCTGGCAGAGTTTCAGAAGAGAAGTGTCAGATGACAATACACAAAACTTCTTGACAGATGTAAAGAATCAACTGCTGAATGTCAAATCATTCCAGTAATTTCTTATAAAATTCTTTATTTTCAACAAAAGATTATAATTGCTCATGTAAACAGAAAACAGAAAAATTGGACATCCCAGATAAAAATTATTATTATTATTATTATTATTATTATTATTTGAATAGCATTAGGAAAGTATATTATATCCATGAAACTACATCATTTATTTATTTATTAACAGTAATCAAAGGATTGTTTATGAAGATTTTCAATGTATCACTATGTAAACCCTTTTATTCTTGGAACATAAGACATAGCTGTTACTTTACTAATAATGTTTAAATTTAAAATGATTTCCATTCTCTACATAACTGGCTGCAATTATTTAATTTAATTTATTTTAAATGATGTTATATTACTTATATATCCAACAATGTTTATTTTTATCAATAAATGTGCATGTATATGTTATAGAAAAAGATGTTTAAAAAAACAGTTTAAACCAAAATAAAACCTCTAGTTTAAGCAGAAAAACCCGTGTTGGTTTTTTTAAACCTGGTTTTTTGCCAACCCTCGTTAAAGGTAATTCATTAAATTTATAGAGGAGTGCGTGACCTTCTGTGTGACAACCTGTGACCTTCCACTGTTTGTGAGCGCACTCCCTCCTCGGGTTCTATCGGCCCGATTTCAACGGGAATCGGTTCATTCAACATAATTACGATTCAGCTACTTTCTGCATTATGAAAGTTTATCTTGGACTTCTGTTACCACAAATATCGAACATTAGCGGATCATTCTTTTCTGTTTCTATGACCTCGATTACAACGGAAATGCTTCATCCAATTTAGTTTACGATAGTTTTTCAGATTTTAGTTCCATATTCCTCCGCCAGGGAGCGCATTCTCATCTCGAGTCATATGGTCCCGATTACTACGAAGTTTGGCTCATTCAACATGTTTTTCTATTATCTTCAGCGCATGCGGAGCACTTCCGGTACACGCTGCCTTAGGCAACGGGGAACCAGGTCACAGGTTCGTTCAGAAAGAGGTTTGTCGAGAACACACTAGACACTGCCGAAGGCATTGGATCCCCGGAAACTAAATTCATTTGAAACATTCTATGATGCTGAAGGCATTGGGGTCCCGATTTTCCGAAGATATAAAATCATACAAACTTAAGTTTTGTTTAAGTTTATTTTTACGGGCGCTGGCAACGCCGGGCAGATCAGATAGTAACTAGTAGTTTATTACTGCATTCATGTTTTTTTTTCATATTCTTATATTTTTCCCTCCGAGAAAATTCTCTATCCAGATCAAAAATGATACACGACAATCAAATATATCACGATTGTCAAAGTCCCCCATAGTTTTCCTCAATATGAATTTTAGGTAAATTTCGTAAGAAATACTACCTATTAAATTCTCTTCTATATAGGAATTTCTGAAATATTTTTGCAGATCTTCGCCGATCAGGATCCCTAGAACCCCAAACCACCCTCAGTTCAAAACTTTATATATGTATATATTTTTATGGACACGATAGCTTGCATAATTCTGCCCAAATCGCTTCCAAACTCTTACATAAAATCAAGCGGCAGAAAATCTCGATCAAGTTCGCTAATGGACAAAATTGAACCAAGGGGGTGGAAATAGGGAGGGGTTTTGTGAAAACAGAAAAACCCATAACTTTTTAATTCTAATATATATCAAATGAGTTTAAATTTATTATTTCTTCTAGGAAAAAGGCCAAAAATTTATGTATGACAGATTTTTGATATCATTAAAAATGGTCTCAAAGGGCGAAAAAAATAGGCTAAAGAAGAAAAAAATTCATAACTTCGTCAATTCACAAGATATCAAATCCACTTAAATTTATTATAAATTTTCTTAATTTTATCTACAACTTTTACATCGGCAACTTTTTGATAGGACTAACATTTATATAAAAAAAAACTAAAAGCAAACAATAAAGGGGGGTGAAGAAGAAAATTCATAACTTCGTCAATTCACAAGATATCAAATCCTTTTAAGCTTATTATGAATCTTCTGAATGTTATCTTTTATCTACAACTTTTATACTGACAAGTTTTTGATAGGACCAACTCTTACAGAAAGAAAGAAAAAAAAATAGAGGTTGAAGAAAAAATTATCGTATTAAATGGAATTTAAAAACTCGTCAAAATCGACCAGATAAAATTGTTAAACTGGGTTTATTTCTAATCTTGATTAAGTTTTTGTTGGTGAAATTGGTACTTAACTTCGAAATCTACCTGTGCCTGTAAGCCGAGCCGGCAGGGATTTTTTTTTTCTGTTTTAGCAGATGTTTCACTAATCTCAGTTGTGGAAGTGCCACTTTTACATTTTTAGGCCATTTTTGATAGCATTCCCTATTAAGGCACACGCAATTACAAACCTTCCTATATACAAATTAGTTAAAAAGTATATTTATATAAAAATGCAGTGCGGATGACTATAAAACAACCCGTGGAGCTCCGATTTCTTTTTAAATCCATAAAACATTTGTCATTCTTTGACCCCAGTTGTGTAATGAAATGGAGAAAAATATAATTTAATTTGGTTATAATTGATCAA
This sequence comes from Maratus speciosus, assembly GCA_963932465.1. NCBI lineage: Eukaryota > Metazoa > Arthropoda > Arachnida > Araneae > Salticidae > Maratus > Maratus speciosus. Next base: position 142,224,877 of record OZ010787.1, on the reverse strand, counting down.
TTTATTTGATTTCTGAAATTATTTTATTAAAACATGAAATTAACATTTCAAGTAAGATAATGGGATGCAGCGCGAGCCGCTGCAGCCCCATCCATTAAAACCCCATATATTTATATCTTATTTCATATCATAAATGAACCATAAATGAAAAGCAGAGAAAAGAGGTTTTGAGTTATAGCTCAGCAGATACTGAAGTACTGTTTCCTTAGTTTCTGATTTACCTTGGTTTGAATTATCATTTTATATTTTAATACGTGATTTATCACATTGCTAGCTAAGCGTAGAATCAACAGAGTGAAAAATGTCCAAGCCGGGAATCGACCCGGAACCCTTGGAATAGCACTCCAAGTGCTTCACTATTTAAGCTATGGGGACGATATCCAGCTTAACCCTTATCCGGAATCGCTAAATTGTTCCACATAACTGGTATCTTGGGTCCAAATGGACCCTTTAATTAAAATCCAAGTTATTTTCTAATATATATGAAATTACCACTTAGATGGGTTATAAGTGCATTGAAAAAAGTTTCATGTACTATATAAATCAACTTTTATTCATATATATCTTGAAATTATACATTGTCGTTGTCCGGTCAAAATGGACCCACGATTCCGGTTAAGGGTTAACATATATATCTCACTCACATATGTTGGTAAGTTTGCAAATGCAGCATAAGATGGAAGAATCTTCATGAGCACACAATTCAGCGGCAAAACATGAGACACAAATAAACCCAGCTTATGTGAACACATATATATACTCATCATTGTATGGCCTTAAAAAAAGGAAAGGGAAACAAGATACATAATTTTAACACATTTATCTGTCGTAGTATTTAAGTTCATGTAAAATAATCAGATGTAATTTGAATATGAAATGAATTTTGTGCAATTTATCCTTAACGATTTGAATACATTTTAATTAATTTGTAAGTAAGTTTTGAATATCTATTATTTTTAACTTAAATATACCCAATTTTGCAAGATGGAAGGGCCCCAAAAAGTTCCAGTGAGACGGGCCCCTCACTTCATAAATTCGCCCCTGACCATAACACGATGATATCTCGTCCCTACATTTGGAACTATGGTTCAACCGGAGCTCCAAATACTGTGATGAGATTTCACTATACTTGCAGCTATACTGCAGCAACAAAAGTTGGTTCAACTCAAGGCAAAACTTTTAACCTTTTCTGGTCCGGTAATTTTTTCACAAATTTTATTCGGTTGGCACCACTTTTTTAAAAGAAGTTACCTTCAATTATACAATTTAAAAATGCTCTAATTAAATAACGCAAATTTTATTTTCCTTTATTACTAGTGTCAAAAGCAAATTTTTGAAAGATGATCCTGAGTCAGACTCGGCGTTTGATCGCAAATTGTTAACAATGTACTCGTATTTTTGTTCATAACTTTTAACAATAATGAAAGTATTGTAACGATATTTTAAAGAAATTTACTATGTTTCTTGTAAAGTATGATGATATCACATCACGAGAAGTGCTGGAAATAGCCGACTTTCGTTTTCATATACTGCTGAGCTAGAAGCTTCATGAGTTGAAATGTAGCTGAGAATATGTACAGTGAACGCTGAAAAAAATCCCAATGCATTTAGAGCACTTTCCGTGATACTATCGCATTTTTCGGAAAGCAAAGTTAATTTGATAAAAATGTTGCTATAAATTTGGGTTCAGCTCCTAGTGAAATAATCACTATGGATTGAGGCCCTGGTTCTCTGTGCAAAAATTATTTGTCATGACTCTATTATCCCCCCTTAAAATTTGTGCCACACTAGTTTAGAAACACCTTGTATATATTAGGAGTGCCACTTGGAGGGGGGCTAGATGGTTGTTCTCACACACAGAGAGTTTGATATCTGAGTGCAGCACCCATCACAAGTCAGACTAAAAAGAAAAAGATCACAAATTCCACAAAAGCTTGACAGATTTAATTTTGATTAGTATGATCAAACATTAACAATAAATAAACACTTTAAGTACAGAAATTAATGCATATCAGTTGTAGTTGTTAAAACCTGGCTGTTACAACATTCTCAAAATGACACACATTGATCATTAATGCTAATTTAAAAAACATTTGTTAGAATAAAATTATATTAATTGCTTCTCAGCTATGTACAAGAAGATCAGTTTTTAACTTCTCCTTCCCCCAAGGCCCCACCAGTGGCCGAGAGGTTCTGCTCTCGAAGCTGGTAGACGGGAGGTGCTGGGTTCGATCCCAATCGCGCCCGTCGGCCTAATCGTTCGGAGTTTTCGTGGTTTTCTTCGAACCTTGGTTCTCCAAGCGTTAATACGGATTAGGTTCCCTTAGAAAGACCTCCACGGAAGGCATTCTCCCCCTTAGGGCCTATATCCCACGTGCTGATAATTGGCCGACATAAATACAACCAACCAACCAACCTTCCCCCAAGAGAATTTTTCCCCTATCAAAGAAAGTATTGCAATTGCACACCAAGTTACACCCCTAATTACCATAAAAGCTAAAGTTATAATTTTGTGTTCAAATTGTACTTATGTGAATTAACGATGATTAATAAAAAGTTAAAATGCTGTTTTATGTCCGTTCCAGTTAAAAATTTATGGAATGTACATCTGTAGAATTTTCAAAGTTGAAAGCAAAAGTATCAGCAGTGCAATGTCATGGTTTATCGCAGAGACATAAGATATTTCTCTTATTTGGAATTCGAAAGAAAACGAAACCTCGTATCAATTCTATTTCTGTTGTCTGCAATCGAAACCAAACAGGTGGCTTATAGTATTTTCTATATCTTATTTTTATCATTCAGGTTTTCTTTTATTATCATGCAAGAATAGAATAAAATATGCACAAGACAAGATTGTTTACAAACAATTCAGATAAATTTTGGTTTCCGAATAAGAGTTCGATGACATTGGATAGTAAGAAAAGAAACTGAAACTATATTACTTTTATAATTATCTGAAGGGTGTTTTCCTGAAGGTAAATTGACAATTATTTTTCTGAATGCTTAGTTTCTATTTTTATTTTCATTAGATTTTGAGACTGAAACCTATAACTGCCGGAAATTTTATTCAAGTTTCATAAAAATATTCTACACAAGAATTTTTATTTCAAACTATTTAATTATTTAACTTAATATTGTCTGGTTTGATTGCCTAAGAGGGACTACTCAGACAAGGAAACCAAGTCTGTAGAGCATATTGTCCCTCCCGGTCGCCTTTATTAAGGTCTAAAAAAATACAGTTTTCAGCCAATACTTGGCCGAAGAGTCCGCCAGGCCTGGGCCTCACGCGCCAAAAGGCAGGACTGAGGAAGAAAAGATCAATGTAACACAATAGGTTCTGCCCGCTGGGGCACAAACTGCCCCCTCGCGACAAGGAGCGGGAGAAGAGAATGACGCAAACACACCAAGAGTCTAGAATTTTTTATGGTTGTTGGTAGTGGCGTTTAGACACCTGCTTGGCTTTCTTGCAGCAGTATGCAGTACAGCAATATTGTCTGGTTTATATATTTATTTTATTTTAAAGAAATTTCTGGCTTGAATAAATATTTTCAATGTACCTGTCAGGTTCATTGGACCCGTCTGGTAGGCGGGAGGTTAAAAGATCGCTGAAAAGTGTATAAGTTATTTTAAAGTATATGTATTATTTTCAATACAGTGTGTCCATAAAAGAATGTCCCAGTTGTAACTTTTAATAGTATCAACTGTAAGCGTTATAGAGTGTTGGTTCAAGGTCACAAATAAAGAGTAATTAAAACAGTTTTAGATAAGCGCATGCGCGAATACTGGTTTGTTATTTACTCGCTTGCAGTGCCACATACGCAAAATGGCGACTCCTAAGCGTAAAGCGTTATTGCTGGGCTGAAGATTTAAAAGCGTACGCTACCGGACATAATTCCATGTGATTTTTAGATGCGTTCGTAATTATATAAGTACGTAGCACCTGCAGTCATCGTCTGATCTGTCCGTCATTCTCTCTTTTCGCATTTAACAGCGTAGAAAACCCCCAACCGAATGGTTTGAAATTTTATATATATAATCGTTGCAGAATTTTGTCGAGTCATTTCAAATTTTATGAAAATCAAATCAAAACTTAAAAAGATATTAATAAAAGTTTTCTTTATTCTATTAAGTCCTATTATGTGTAATTAAATCAATGATATCGCATGATAGGTAATGATTCTAGGTTGCCATGGTGATTACGTCCTATTTAAGATGGAGTCCTATTATTTCCGTATTACTGAATTTAATATATATAATCGTAATAAATTTTGCATTCATGCATTTTTGCATACGAGTGCAACATCTATTGAACCAAGATCTGAATATTTATAAAACTAGTTATAGTACGAACGCATCTCATTTGCTACATTTGGCGTACAATTTCCGACTTATTTCCTTTGGGGCTTTATAAAAGATCGTGTCTACGGTTTGCCGCTACCTAATGATTTGCCAGAGTTGAGACACATAATTGAAGAAGAGACTATTGCTTCCAGTACTCCGGACTTATTAACTGGAGTGTGGGAAGTACTGGACTTTAGGTTGGATGTGTGCCGTATAACTAAAGGTGCGCGTATTGAACAATTGTAAGAAAAACTAGGTTAGTTTATCTTCAATTTGTTGTATGATTTGTTGTAAATAGTCTAAATTAAACTGTTACAATATACACTGCTCAAAACAATTAAAGGATATTGCAGTTTTAGGTGGATTTTGTATCTGGTAAACTGTTTAGCTGATTGATACATGGTCGACAGACATAGTAGGTTATATGAGAATAAATTACACATGTTTGGCAGAAAAAAATGCATTTTATTGCGCATTTATGTACTAAAGGAAAAAAAACACAATTTGTGCATATGAGAAAAAAAGAATAAGAAAATGTGTTTTCTTCAAAGAAAATCATTTTCAGTAGGGGGTATGGTTTCCACGGGCGGCCAGCAACGTTGAACACCTTTGAGGCATGGACTCAATGAGGCTATTAATGACGAGTTGGGGTATTCTGCCCCACTCTTCCAGAAGAGCTCTTTCCAGTTCTTGGAGAGTTTGTGGGGGTTGTTGGCGGCCAGAAACTCGTCTTTCTAGAGCGTCCCAAACGTGCTCGATTGGATTCATGTCTGGAGAACACGTTGGCCATTCCATTCGAACGATTCCTTCCTCGAAAAGGAAATCCTCCACCAGGTTGGCACGATGTGGCCTGCAGTTATCGTCCATTAAAATGAAGTTATCTCCGATTGCTGCAGCGTAAGGGACTACAATAGGTCTGAGGATCTCATCCCTATATCGGCGACCAGTCAGAGCTCCATCTCGAATGATGTAGAGGTCAGTGCGCCCGTCAATGGAGATGTCACCATAAACCAACACTCCTCCACCGCCAAATCTGACACTTTCGTGCACGAACGCAGGATTATTCCTACTGCCACGGTCCCTCCAGATGAAAATACGCCTATTATCCGGATGCACAGAAAAACGGGACTCGTCAGAAAACAGAATATTGCTCCATTCATTTCTCCTCCAGTTGACATGCTCGGTTGCCCACCCCCTGCGGTCGCGATGATGCCTTGATGTTAATCTAACACATACCATCGGTCGGCAAGCATACAGACCTACAGCATGGAACCGGTTTCGGACAGTCTGAGTTGAAATCGTGGTGCCTGTAGCCGAGCGAAGGTGTTGTTGGAGAAGAGTAGCGTTCATGGTTCGGTGTCTCCGAGCTGTTAAATACCAATCTTCATTGGGCGTTGTTGCCCGTCTACGACCTTGCCCTGGTCTTCGGCCTGCACATCCACTCTCCAAAAAACGGTTCCAGATCCTGGAAATGACACTTTGTGACACTCCAGTGGCTTGCGCTACTTCGGCTTGAGTTTGGCCCCCTTCTAACCTACCAACAATTCTCAAAGCTTCTGAATCTGTCAAATGACTTCGCTGAGACATCGTACTCATCGAAACAAAGCAATCACTGAATGCCGATCATCCTTGTCTTCATTCTCTTTTATCCAGTTGAAAGTCAAATTTCATTCGCTGCCGCTGAAGCGACGTTTTTGACGTCGAACTCAAAATTTGCATACTCCACAGTTTGAAAACCAGAAAAATTTGCATTTGTGATACTATTCTTCTATTTTCGGCAAAAAAAATTTCGTTTATATCTTTATTTTATACAAAACTTCAAATATCCTTTAATTGTTTTGAGCAGTGTATTATTGAAAGTGGGACATTCTTTTATGGACACCCTATATACAATAAAATTGAAATTATACGTGCAAATTGGACAGGCTCTTAAATTTTGCCTTTTTTATTCTGTTTTTATATAATTTTTGTGTAAAACAATAAAACCGGAAATTCGAAAAATCGCTTTACAGCCTCCAAATATAGTTTATTGAAAAGAGCGGAGTGAAGAATACTATATTGGGGAATAAAAATTGAAGTCAAATCGCCTTTCACTGTGCGTACAGTCCCTACTTTTGAATACCAATGTTTCCTAAGAGAGTCATTGCCTTATTTAATCACAGAAAATTATTACAAAATCTGCCCTTATTAAATAAGATTATGATTGCTATTCTGGGTACACAAAAGCACCCTGCTTTTTTTTAGCGTTGCTACATTTCGAAAAACACGAAAGCGTAAAAACACATACTAGAACAGAGAAAACATATATACAGGATGATCCACTAAATATGCCCATAAAACCGAAACGCCACTTGTTGTTGACAAATATAATTATTCTGGCACAAAAAGTTCCGTTATTAATAAATAATCCCGTATAATTATGTACCGTTGAGTGAAAACCGGATCGTGCTACTTGTCTAGGCTTTTCTAATTTTTATTTCTTTCGTTACTTTTGTATCCCTCGGTATATGTTGCGTTTTCAAAAGTAAAAAATCCCTACAATAAACCATTCATGTTTTGTATAACTGTAATCCATAACAACAAGACTGCTTCAACCTCGACAATTCTGTGCTGCTTGCACAATTCTTGCACACGTGACGTTCAAAAATTCGTATTGACTTTTTTAATACATTTATAAATAGACTAAAATTGAACTATCCGTCGCTATAATCTATCAAGGATCATGGCTTGTAGTATCAAACTCCGTATTATTTGACCACGGGACCCTGTGGCCTGTGGTGCTATATATACCATATGCCGAGGTCAAGGGGTCAGCATGACACAGAATCTCTAGTTTTTAACACTTTCCAACAAAGTTGAAAAGTGTTTATGCATTCGGTTTGTCTGGCTGTCAGTCCGTCTGCCCACCTGGCCGTCAGTCCGTCTGTCCGTCTGTCCGTCTGTCCACGCTCTAACTCCCGTAAATATACTCGGATTTTCATGAAATTGATAAAGGTTATTTAGAGTCACCAAAGCATGTTTGGTATTGTATATGAAGTATGTAGGATTATTCGTTCATTTACAGGGGCACTCAAAAGTATTCCATTAATGGTATATGGGGAAAAATCATTTGCAGAGTATTTTAATGACATTATGCTATTTCAAATGTATTGAAAGTGATATAAATCACTGAATTTCACTACGATCACGTTATAACAGGACATTCATAGTATTTTTTCATTTACAGGGACACGCAAAAGAAATCTGTTACGGTACAGTATTGTCTTTGAGTAATAATTGCTGGAGTGCACGGTTTAAAATTCGGTATGCGCTTTTAAATTTAATTAATTTTTTGCATCTTACCCGTTATATATAAATTCTATACCTCAAATACAGGGCTGCACAAAAGTATTCACGTACCGTTCTCCTTATTAGAGGAAATTGCTGAAGGTAAATTTTCAACTGAACTGTATGTAGCTCTTAAGTGAACTAAATTTTGACTTGCATGTAGCTAATAGATTGAAATCTATAAATCATATACAGGGCTGCAATTCGCATAATTTTCCAATTGTGAATGGGAACAGCTGAAATTGGGTTCTGAAATGTATTATGCGTTTCCATATGGTTGAATTAGACGTAATATTTTAATTTTTTAAACAGTACAGTTTTGTTACATTATTCTGAATGTGTTGGAAAGTATTTCATAATCTATGTTTGACGCATGATTTTTTCTTACTTGTTAGTTCCTAAACACGCTTGTTCATTTTATTTACCAAGAATAAATGACAGATTGTAATCTTCATTAATAAAAGAAAGATGTTTGTGTAAGTACTGTTTATCGGCGATACTAGGGAAACCTATCGCACGTAGAGGTCTAAAAATTTGGTTACAGATAGATGAAGAAAGGTCCTAATGCCTATTTTGACGATTTTCCAAATTTGCCGGCGATTTTGAGTCACGCATAAAAACAATCCAAATTTATTTTTTAGACCGTTTAGTAAATTCAATTTTTAATAAATTTAATAAAGTTTATTCGTAATTCATACAACGATTTTTTTTTTTTTTTTTTTCGCGATAAAAAAAATATATATATACTCATTTTGCCGAAAATGAGGTTTTTTTTCTTTCAAATAATATCTATTGGCTACATTATCCATTCAATCTTATATTTTATACCCCTGTATAGATCAGAATTACAGGGATAAATTTAAAATTATGCTAAAAAATAAGAAATCGTTTTGTTTAAATTAATTATTAACACGTTGAGTGCCACGATGACTGACACTGAAGCGCTGAAAATTTACAATGTTTAAAGTAATTTTTAAGAAAGTATAATCCTGTAATAAATAAAAGGTAGGTAAATTTTAAATATTTGTTCGTAATTATTTAAAACAATGTATGTTTTTTCAGTTTTGTATCATATTTTAGACGTCAGCCATCGATGAATGACGCGTTTTAAACGGAAAGTTCGCTGTGAGCCACCGGTGGCTGACATGACATGGTGCTTAACGTGTTAAAAAGTGTAAGGCCAGTGATTTTTACTTTGAAACGCAACGAAGAAAGAAAGGAAAAGGGTCCCAATGAATGTTTACTAATCAAGCTCCTTTATAGCATACATTCATTCCCATGACGATATAGGTGACCTCATGGTTCGGAGCTTTTTTTTATTATTATTCGGCGCATGGAGTTTGTTTGGAAAAACATAGACTAGCATAGTAAGAAGGAGATATATTTAAAGTTACCACAGGAAATGGTATAAGGTTAGTTTAGACAGAGTTGAATTCAGGGAGTGGCCCAGCGGGGGGGGAGGGGGGGCGACCATCGAAATGTTCCCTCAGAATATTCGGAATTGTATGCTTATTAATGGTCTAGAAGTGCAATTTCTTTCCCGGAACTCCCCAATATCCCGCCTAGAGCTGTAGGAATCTCTTCCGGAGAAAAATGTCAAAATGCAACACTGATTTTAGGTATATTTATTATTCCGAGCCCGGACAACTCCGTGCCGGTCAATTAGTTTGTAGATAAATCTGAATATTTTCTAATCTCTCCCTTTCTCCCTATACTCAATCTTGGGAGGGATGGGAGGAGGGGAGATCCTAGAAATATATACAGATGAAATTTTACACGAAAGTAAATTCTAAACCTTGAAGGATATCCCGGGAAACGGGTCTCGCACTATAAAATAAACTACTTTTATAGCAATTCATTATGTTTTCACTTCATAAGCTATTCGTTTAAACTAAGGTTTCTGATTCAAGACCTTTGATGATATTATATAAGAAATATAAATGAAATATATTACCTCATAATGAAGGGAAAGAATATTTTTTTTTTTTTTTTTTTTTTTTTTTTTTTGCAATAGCGCTGCAGTTCGCAGCCAAGTCCAACTAATAAGAGTGAATTATGTCAGCCAGGTATCGGTCCGGATAGCCTAACAGGTAAGGCATTGGCACGGCACGCCAAGTATCCAGGTTCGATCCCTGGTCTGGACATTTTTCGCTCTGTTTGAATAAACTTCAACTGTGCTACTCCAGCTTTGAATAAGAAATATATTACTTTTATAGAATAACATCATTTTTTTAATTTACAAACTATTTAGTTAAATAGTAGTTCAGTGACCTTTTTTAATAAGAAAATATATAGAAATCAGTTTCAGAGAAATGCGTTATTTCTATTTTCCGAGCTATTTACTTATATGCAGTATTCTGAGTCAGAGTTCCATGACATTGTGTAATAAGAATGAAAAATTCTTATTCTGCTTTCTTTTTTCTTTTTTCTTTTTTTTTTTTACTGCGGTCTGTGTTTTCACCTCTTTATTTGAGAATTATTATTTATGTCATCGAATTTATTGTCGCCGAAGTCTGATATCGAGATACCCTTAATTTCGTTTTAACCACTTCCCTTACCAATTAAAAAAAAAAACTGCAAAAAATCATCCCATTTTTTGCAATCACATCATTGCATTTCATATCACAAAACTTGAAAAACTGCCAATCAAATATTATATATAATTTAATTATATATTAATTAATTATATTATAAAAGAACATTTTCTTTCTTTTTAAGTTTGAAGCCGTGAAAGAACGTGATAAATAAACAAATCTTAGTGACAAATTATGCTGTGCCCGAGTTTTCATGGGATCATAATTAATCGCCATCTATACGAACCCGAGATAACTCGGGATAATGAGGGAAGTTGTTAAGGCTGGTCTCAAGTCCAAAGGAGATAATTTCTGATATCTTTTTAAACTAATTTTAGTTCGGAAACGCATGAAATTAGCAGGTGTCCTTATTCAAAAACTATGTAATCGAAAGAACTTTTCCATTTTTTCTTAAAGGCACAAGATCTGTCAGAAAATACTGTCAGAGTGTGCGTTTTCAATCGAATTTCCGGACGCCACATTGCGTGAAAGGTGAAAAACCGGTCGTCACGTGAACACAATTGCTTTTGACTCGATAAGTAATTTATTTATCGAAAAATCAAAAACTAATTTCGATTCCAAATCGCTTCAATAATTTGGCCTGTAAATTTTATGCCTTTACGTTTAAAAATAAGTCAGAAAATGTGTCCGAAAATTTCGCGTTGTTGAGCAGGGAACTTGAGATCCGCCTTAACTTAACGATTTTGTGGTTCCCGAGATGCATCCCAACCACTGTCGCGACAATTGACGGCTGATTTCGTAATAGATAATGTATGATCAATTACAAATTTGGAAAGCAGTTTGTATGATATTACTTCAAACAAGAAAGAAAAATCATGATTCAAGCAAAAATTATAAAACACTTTCCAACACCTTAACAATACTGTAAAAAAACTTGACAGTTTAATAAAGTAAAAACGCGCAACACATTTGAAAACCCAATTTCAGTAATTACCATCAATAGTCGGAAACATGTCCGAATTAGTTTGGGCAGCCCTGTATATGATATATAAATACTACAATAGTATACTAAACTTTAGTTCAGTTAGGAAACACATGACGCATTTTTTTTAAATTCCCCTTTAGAATTTCCATCAATAAACGGAAATGCACTCGAGATCTTTTGAGAAGCCTTGTATATGATTTAAAGAATTAATACACGCCAAGTAACATGCAAAAATGAGTTACATTTTAAAACGAGTACAACAGAAAACGCGCTTCTAGCAATTATTGTTCATTTTGAGTACTGTAACAGATTTTTTTGTGCCCGTGTAAATGAACGATGAATGCTATGCATGCTATATCTCCATTGGGACCGCCGGCTTTTACAAAAATTTTATTCGGATGGCACCATTTTTTTTATAAAGTTGCTTTTAATTAAATAATCACGAAAATGCTATAATTCAAGAAAAGAAATATTACTTTTCTTTGTTACTAGTGACAAAAACAAATTCTGCATGCTCTTTTTGAAGTTGCATACATGCACCCATGGTCCAGAATGGCATATTCTACAGTAAGAATATTGTTGCGCACACCAATGATATATATCGATTTCAATATGTTTGAAATAGTGCAACATTATTAAATGAGATTTTTTCTCCATAGACCGTAATGTAACGGAAAGCTTTTGAGTATCTCTGTAAACGAACTATTAACGCTACACACTTCACTTTCATTAGGGGAGACTAAGGAGGGTTGACCATACGGGAGGCTAACCCACCCCTCAGTTATCATAATTAAAAGAATTTCAGAGTTTTATCAATATGTGTCAACCAAAGCTACTGGAATGCTCAAACAACAGTCTCTGTTTCATACAGATAATCGAAATAGGTGTGGAAAAGATCAATTGTGAGGCGTTTTCAACCTAAAAGTTGTGTTTTTTAGAAATATTTTGTAAGCTTTTTTCAGATAAAATATATCATAGAAATTTAAGTAAGTAGGTTTTAAGTAATGCATAAATATCGAGCTTTCATTCCAGGCATAAAGCTTATACAGTAAGTTAGGCTTAACATAACAATGTGATATTCTTTAAAATAGGGCTATGTGGGGAGGCTTGACTAGTCAATGTGAGGGAGGGTTGACCAGATGTTCAAGGCTCCCACATTCACAACGAGAAACGAGAATTCCCGTTTTCATTCAAAAAAATCATTGACTAAGGGCGTGGCTTCTACCTTACAGAAAATGCATTTATATCATGTTATCCATATATTTTTTTTTTAATTGTAAGACATTTTATATTAAATTCGTGCATTGAAAGATATTTACCGATATATAAACTTGGGAAACCTATCTAGAACACCGATTTACAAAAGACTTTCAGAATAGGGAGAGCTTCTACTGTTTTAAAATTCAGATTTGATAAAAATTGCCAGTCAGCAATGTGTTAATTAAGGGGTTTTGGAAATCTTTTTTATTATACACGGTGCATAATGAATGATTAGTGGCTATATATAAAAATGAATGTAAATTTATTCTGCAAAGTTACAGTAAAATGGGGTGATGGAACAGAAAATGTTTAAAACTTATTAAAGAAAGATTTGAAAAATTGCGATAGTATCCACTGCACGAAAAAAAATGAATGAAATATAAATAGAAAAGATGATAGGAACTTTTTTACATTTAAATATTACTTACAATAGGCAAATAGAAACTGTGGAAAAGACTAGAAATTACAAAAGCAGCAGTCTTAACCGTTTTAGCGGCAGTGGATTACTTGCCAACTTTCCCTCAAACTACTGTAAAATGCGAGTTAAATTGACCCAGGTTAAACACGTTTCGAACCAGAAATTTACTAAAGAAATTATTTTATATAGATTTCATAAAGAAACATGATTTGAAATGTATAATGATACATCAAATAAAATTTCTGGTTAGTAACGAGTTTAACCTGGGCCAATTTAACTCGCATTTTACGGAAATTTAGTTAAATGTTGTTAAGTACGCAGTGGTATGTTAATGAAACCACTTAATTTTAATTTCCAAAAGCCAGAATGACACCAGAATTTTACTAAAATCTTTTCCATTTAATATGTATGTGAAATATAGCCTTTTTTATATTTCCAAATAAATTTGTTCGTATATTCCGGTGCCAGTCATTTATTTCAACATTTTAGTACTGAAAATACTTTGCCCCTGAAAAATTTAAAAGATGTTAATGTTAAGTACTCATGCGGCTGCAAAAGAACATAGCATTAATTGAAAAACTTTAGAAAGGCATGTAGACAAATTTCAAGACGATGAAACATAATTCAACGTGAATGAGATGAAGTCAAACTATGGGACAATTAGAGTTGTCAGGTCGAATGTCGCAAAAAGTAAGACAAGGAGACAAAAAAAAAAAAAAAAGCGGGACAGTGGCTACTAAATCCGGGCATTACAATGCATGAAACCCTATGATAACGAAACCTGTGTCTAGCAAAATACTGTTTTAAATGTTAAAATTTCATTTTCCCTGCATCGTGTCTGGGTCCTTTTCTTTGGTTGGATCTGTTAGAGACTCTGTTGGGGACCTTTGATGTACAGGACTGTGAACTGGTGGCATACGCGGATGACGTGATATTACTGATCTGGGCACAGTCGAGACAGCAACTTGAACAAAAGGGTCAGAAAGCTTTAAAATTTATTCAGAACTGGGCAGAAACCAACAAAATAGAAATTTCACATGAAAAATCCTCATCATTAACTTTTGGCAAACCCAAACACCTTAAGCGGGGCCCCACATTTAAACTTCAAGGTAAATCAATAAAATCATAAACAACACTAAAATACCTGGGGGTAATATTAGATAAACAATTATCATTTCTCCCACATGTGGCACAAAAGAGAGTAGAAATCGGAAAAATAACTCAAAATCTTTATAAATTTTCATCAATCTCAGGTCGACTCCCTCCGGAATTTTTTAAGATTTGGTACTCGGCGATCTTACAAAGGAAACTGGCCTACGCGTGTGCTGTTTGGTTTCCGCGTATGGCGCAATATCACGGTCGTCGACATTTGCTCTCGGCACAAAGGAAAGCTTTGTTGCTGATAACGAGAGCATATCGCAATACGTCAACAAACGCCCTGCAGCTCCTCACAGGTCTCCCCCCACTGGATTTGCAGTTGGAGGCGGAGGCGGAGTATTCGGGGACGATTCGTCTCGGCAAGTCAACAGAAAAGTCTTTTGCTCCACTATACTATCCAAAATGCTCAAAATACAAAACATCACCACTAACAAGTGAAATACAAATTTGTGAAATAAACGACTATGTAGGCAAAATTACAATATACACGGACGGTTCCAAAATGTCCGAAGGCACAGCCTCGGCATTTTGTGTGTACGAAAAAAACGAGCAAATCTATACTTGGAGAGCGAAACTGTCCCAGGATAACTCCGTCTTCCAGTCAGAACTCTTCGCGATCTCTTCAGCATTAGAGTGAATAGAGTCGGACAAACATTCTCAATACTTAATCATAACGGATAGCCTATCAAGTTTAAAAGCATTAAACAATTTTGAAAATACAAACTATTTAATACTAAAAATTCTTCAACAATTACAAACAACAGTAAAAGACATATACTTCAATTGGACAAAACGACATTCAGGTGTTGAGGGCAATGAGGCAGCTGACCAACTGGCAAAATCGGCAGTAACGGATGAAACACTAATACATACATTTTTATCATATCCAGCTTCTTCACTAAAATCACAGACAAAGCAGAATCTGTTAAAAAATTGGCAAAAACGCTGGACGGATTCAGACACAGGCCGATATACGAAGGAATTCTTGCCATTGGTTGACCACAAGTATTTCGTAAACAACAGATACTTACACATATTTTTAACAAATCACGGCCCCTTTCAGGAACACTTATACAAAATTAACAAAAGAGACTCCCCACTATGCATTTGTGGCTTGCCGTCAACATCGTTACACTATGTATTATACTGTACATTAACATCGCATTATCATCTCAAAAAACATACACGTATGAATTTAGCAAGTTGGTGGCGGATGTAAAAGAGAAACCACAACTACTCAACAAGATCATACAATGCATGAGGTTTATAGAAACAAACGAGTACATCTTTTCAAATCCAGAGTCATTCTAGTCCGACTCCATCACTAGGGTGTAGCATGGAGGGAGTTATTAGCGGGTGCCAGAAACTTCTATCACTTTTGAATTTTTATCTTGTGCATCTCTCCAAACTCTTGTATGCGCAAATTGTAAATAGTAGGTGTGTTGTAATATGTTTCTAATTGTGATGTTCAATATTGTGTGTTTAATGTACTGTGAAATCCCTGTAAATCCATGAAAAATGTAAATAATTATGCAATCACATTCAAATGATCCACATGTAATCACTACACACAGTCATGTAAATAGTAAGTGTTTGATATTGTGTTGTAATGTGTTTCTAATTGTCATGTTAAATATTGTGTGTTAAATGTACTGTAAATAGTAAGTGTTTGATATTGTGTTGTAATGTGTTTCTAATTGTCATGTTAAATATTGTGTGTTAAATGTACTGTGGCGTATATATATCCAAGAAAATTGTAAACAATTATGCAATCACATTAGGTGAAATGATCCTCATGTAATCACTACATACAGTCATATATTTCGATGTGAAATCTTCGGTTCGCCCAGAAAAATTGGGTAACCAATTGTGATTGTAATTGTAAATCTCATAGTAACCGAAATAAATCTCAGCAGCTTGATCAGAAACCCGACGCTCCCTCTCAGACTCTGGTTGAGAGTCGGGAGGAGTGGATGTGGTCTACCCCTCGGGATTGCACTAACACTCTAAAGCGAAAGCTGAGTTCCCGAGGTGGTCATCGCTGTACAATTATACCTGCTCAGACAAAATCCTGTTTGAAACAAAAATTTTCTCCTTTGACACGCGATTGCACCTAAACAGGTTTGTTTAAGCATCTTATTTTCAAAAATAATTTTTTATAATAATTAAAGCATGTAGCATAAAGTTAGTTTGCTTTTTTTAAACTGATTTTATTTTTCTTTAGAAATATTTCAATATAAAACAAAGTGGGTCAAGCCTCCCATATAGTGGGTCAAGCCTCCCATATAGTGGGTCAACCCTCCAATATGTGGAAAGCCTTGACCTATTATTTTCTCATTATTAAAAACAATCATTTTTCGAATTTCTTATATGTTACACTTATATAGCAATTTTATTTTGATAACTGATTGTATAACGAATAAAATGATATATAAAACTTTATTCTACGTTGAATATTTCAAAAATAAAAAATCATTTTGTAAAAAGTGGGTCAGTCCTCCCTAATCTCCCCTACCAAACGTGCCATAGTAAACCTTAATAACCTAAGTCAATTAAATGGCAATCCCAATATATTTACACGAGGTACAACACGGACAGACAGACAGACGGCCGATAGCCAGGCAGACAAACCAAATCAATAAACACTTTTCAAATTTGTTGGAAAGTGTTAAAAAAGGCTGACTCCTGGGCTATGAAGCATCATAAAAGCGAAAACAATTTTGGAATGAACACTAAATAAAACTGTTGCCTTTCGCATATTTTAAATTCTGATAAACATGAAATTATTATATATATATTTTTTAACTGGGCATCAAAACAAAAGCTTTGTCATTTTATATTAGAAATTCTGATTAATAGTTTTGATAAAAAAAAAAAAATACATAAATAAAAGCATGTGCATATCTAAATTATTAAGGAATGACAGATGAAAAATTTAGGTCAATGTTATCTATAAACCGAAATCACCGGAACTTTCGTTAGTTGATAAATAATGCTTGATACTTGTATTTTGATAAAGAATAATACAAAGAAGGGAGTAAACCTCATTATCACAACAGATTATATATTTTTTTAAGATGCCTTATCACTGGAACTAATTGTTTTGCCATCATACGTTGCTGCACGTGTACCTCTTTTTGATTTTAGCGTATATATTATGTTTGTTAACTAACTGAAAATAAATGATTTGTATTTTTAGAAATATTTTTAAAGAGCAATAATAATTATAAACAATAATATAATATGATAAACAATATTTTTTATTAGCAATTAATTATCTACTACTATCTACAATTAAAATAAGCCATTTATTATCTACTTTGAACATAATTTCTTCCACATATGACAGGGGGGGGGGGTAAAGACACGCACTTTCAATAAATTTTGATTTTGAATGAACACATTAGTCTAAATTTGTTTGTTGGCTGAATAAAATGTTATATTAGACCCTCACTCAGTATCATCATCAGCCTAGATTATGTCAAATTATAATTTCGCGAGACATTGCAATTTTTAAAGACATTGCTCTGCGTGTCTTTGCCCCATTGATTGGGGTAAAAACCTGTAGTGAAGGGGCGAAGCCCTGTTTCGTTTAACCAGCAACTGAAAGTTTACAGAAATGCAATCGTGGTAAACTTCACGGAATTTAGAAGGTAAAAATCTTCCGTTCTTCACTGAATTTTTAGATTTGAGGACATTTGAAGCGTTATCATCTCAACAATCACATGAATTTTTTTAAATATTACATAAAAAATGAAAAATTGAAACTTGCGTAACTTTCTCTGCACGGAATGCAACGTTTTTCACCTGTTATCAACACACAACTGGTATGCTTGAACCCTAACTGTCAATTACTGTTTAACATTGAAAAAAAGGTTGCATTCATATTAAGTCAGCCGTGCCTGTTTTTGCCCCGTGCGTGTCTTTGCCCCCACCTACACTATACACTTATTTACACCACATATACAGCTGTAGAAATTCCTTCAGGAGATAAATGTTTAAATTCAAGACTGATGTTAGGTATATTTCTTATCCCGAGCCCGGTAAGTTTAATTCGTTTAAAAATAATTCGAAATATTTTCCTATCTCTCCCTATACAGACACTCTTGAGAGAGGGGGAGGGGCGGACCTAAGAATATATCACTAGCATATACAGATGAAATTTTATTCGACAGTAAGTTCTAAACCTTGCTGGGTATCCCAGATAAAAAGTGACACATCTAACCCTAGAATGACACACATATATATTTTTCGAACAAATCTGACACACTGGAGTCTACAAAACACCAAAAAGTTTTTTGCTTAATTTTTTTTCTTAATAAAAAAATTATAATTGTGTTAGTTTTATATAGACTAAGCGATAGGGAAAAAGATGAAAAAACAAAACAGGCAAAACAAGCTTTTTTGACAAAAAGGAAAAAAAAAATGTGTTTTAGCCCTAGAATGGCACCCATATCGTACCCTTGCACAGTGGGACTTTTTGACGATCTAGGTGGATAAAATTATTTCGATGAAGTGCAATTAGTTTTTGCTGCTTTTTTTAATACATCACTAATAAAATACTCAAATACTGATAAATATTTGGTTATTTAACAACAATATATTAAAATAAAAATACAGGGTGCCCACTAAAGTTCGTTCCCACCCTCTTAACTGTAAAGGACTGCATCTATATTCATAAACGTAATGTCTACGTATAGTAAAGAGGCTATTCTCTATTACATGAGACCGCTTAGAGCGCCACCTGGTACAAAATGTCAGCATTAGCGCTCCTATCGCGAAAACGGTCCCAAAATATTGGATAAAAATAAAAGTGAATGACGACGCCTTACGAACATGAATGCTAAATGAATCTCGTTCTGACTATGAATCTCGCTTTCGAGATAGAAATGCTAACTCAACTGTTTTGCACCAGGTGGCGCTGGAAGCGGTCTCATCTGGCAGCGCTTAACCACTGTACTATATCTGCAACCGTTCGGCAATTAAGAGCGTGGGAAGGACTTTAGTGGGCACCCTGTATAATGCATTACAAATAATGCGTTAAACATACTTATCTTACAATCAAGCAAAAAACAATTTTATGCACAGATGTATCTAAACATTCAATTCTTTTTTGTATTTTTGTATTCTCAGAATTCCTCGAGAAATTTGTGTAGTCATCCTGAAAAGTAAATTTTTTTAATTAAAATCATATTAAAAAAATTAATATTTTGTGATACCCTGTGAAATATTTAAATGCTACGAAAATTATTTTCGGTTGAAAAAATGCTGTTGTGTTAATAAACCTATATAAATTTTATTCAATTTGAAATAAAATTTCTGCATATAGACGGTAATGTATCCGAAATTTTTATGTGCCCCTGTAAAAGAAATACAACTACTACGCACTTTATTTACAATTAAAAAAATTCTATTGTGTATGTCAGTATAGTAATTTTGTAGAAATTTAATTAATATTTCTGCTTTTTAGCAACAAAATTTTCGTGACCTTTTGTGTGGCCCTGTAACAAATGCATAATTTCTACGTTCGTCAAATTATAATTTAATAGAATTGTCATCGGAAAAAACACATGTAGGCAAAGTTTCACCTCAATCAGATAATTGAAAGTGGTTTAAATTTGTCTTGCATGATTTGAACTAATCTTTTTATGTGGCCATGTAGGAAAGGCGTAACTGCTACGTTTCATAAATTATAATGATATTGCATTGTCATCAGAGCTACAAAACCTGAGTAAAGTTTCGGCTCAATCAGATTATTGAAATTGGTTTAAAATTAACTTGCATGTTTTAATCTAAATTTTCGTGAAGCCCTATAGAAACAGTATTCTAAACAAACTAAAACGTTCTTTAAATTATAATAATATTGTATTGTCATTCAAATTACACAGGTTTTCATTGTTTAGGCTCAGCCGGATAATTAAAAGTGGTTTAAATTTGGCTACCAAGATTTGAACTAAACATACGTACATACACGGCAAGTTAATATGATGCTTCTTTATTAATAAAAACTTAATGATCTGCAAACATCTGCAAGAGTTTTTTTTTTTAATTTTTCAATAATTTAGGAATAGCACTTTGATTTTTAAAAAATGCTTATTGCTGAATAATGCTGAATAATTTGTTAAACGTCAAGATGAAATTTGTAAACAGTATCAAGAATCATCCAGAATTACAACCTTTGAAACAGTTAAGCGGGTTTAATATCGCTTATTTTCAAACAAAAATGGGTTAAATCTGACCTTGACAAACTTGTGACATATGTTCAACAAACTCGTGCTTTCAAATTAAACAGAATAGTCACGACGTGCTTTCAAACTTAGAGGAAGCTAGTGCAAATTTTGAAACTGCCTCAAACCAACTGGGCAAATGGCTTCTTTACGGTCATAATTAATCGACATCTCTGATTTTGTCGATAAAACTCGTACGGATCTCGAAAATACAGACATTCAGCTACCAGTACACGCGGTTTTGTCAAATTCCGAGATAATCGGAAAAATGAATTTTGTCCGCCTAGATCAGGGTTGGCGAACCTTTTTGATGCCGCGTGCCAAATTTGATCAAAAAATATTTTACGTGACCATGACGCGCCAAATAAAAAGAAAATTTAGTAGGTGGAAGAATAATGGTTTAAAATTATTTAAAATTTTCTATTAAGATTTTAAGAACACCAAGAACATACATGTAGGTATTACACTATAATAGTTATGGAAAATATATTTTTTAGAAAGTAAAAAAAAAAAAAAAAAAAAAAAAAAAAATAATGCAATGTAATTTGATTTTGTTGTTGCATCTTCATATCAGGTTAATTTTAATGCAAACTGAACCGGATTTATCTGACAGTTGTTTTCAGTTTGAGTTTTGATATCATTATATTGTGAAAACACTGAATCGAAAGTATAGGCAATCAGAAAAACTGTTAAAATAGCAAAGGCCAGTTTCTTTGAATAGCTTTGAAATAAATTCAAAGTTGCCATAACTTTACCATAAGAATTTAGTAACGTCTAATAACCAATTCTTATAATTTCCATTTAATCGAATTTAGAAAATATCAGTTGCGATTTTGTGTAATCTCACTTTATTTTGATTTAGAGCCACAGCAATGACGTGCCAAAATTATTCTTTCGTGTGCCAAAAGCGGCACGCTTGCCATAGGTTCGCCATCCCTGACCTAGATCATCAAAATGACCCATTGTGCCTTGCTTCAAAACTGGCATAACTCAAAAAACTTCGTTTTTCAGGAAATGCGAAAAACTTTTCCAGGCTGTGGAAGGGTCAATGGCCATGGTGCAAAAGCAACTGCTACCTGGTGGCATGATTTTCAGTATACTGTCTGGTACTTTAGGTGGATTGGTAGAGACGTAAAAACCAAGTAGAATGATAGCCATAACTCAAAAAATTCAATTTTTGAGTTGTGACACTTTTGAAGCAAGGGTGCGATATATTTTTCGAGCAAATCTGATACACTGGTGTCTACATAGCACAAAAGGTTTTTTCGCTATTTTTTTCTTTTATTGATAAAAACATCATTGTGTTAATTTTATCTATACTAATTAATCTAATATCTATAAAATCTACTAATATCTATACTAACAGAACACATCGCTCTGTGTGTCTGTTTGTGTGCAATGGCTAGCAAAAACTACGGCACTTGCGAGGCTCAAAAGTTTTGTGATACTAGCCCAAAGGGTCTCATGATGCACCTGGGTCTCAGAATTTTAAAATTCTAATAATTAGTTGAGAAATTAATTAAAAATCTCAAATTAAAAGATTGGAAAACTATTCATAATTCAACAAAAGCATGGATTTTTATTAAACCGCAGAATATTTCTTCCAAAACAGGAAAAGAGGGGGGAGGGTTAATATAATTACAGCACTGCCAGGGCGATAAATATACCAGGCTTTTTTAAAAAGGGCTGTAACTTAAATTCTACTGGGCCTAAAAATTCGAAAATTGCACAGCTAGACGCAAAAAGAAAAAAAATCCCCTTTCAGAAATTTAAAAAAATTAATCCTCTACGGTTTCAGGAAGTAAAAAAATCCACGAAAAATCGATTTATAAAAAAATCTGTTTATTTCCTTCGAAAGAAGGTTCGAAATTTCTGCTATGGACGCAGGTGTTCATTGCTGATAAGCGACGCCTTTCATTAGGGGACATTTTCGAACGAATATAAAATTTTTTAAATATTAAATTTATAGTTTTAATTTTTATTATATCCAGAAGTAGAATTTTTCACTTATTTCAGATATGTAAATTTCTTCACTGTAGCTCAATTACAACTTTAGATATTAATTATTATTTGATTAATTGGAAGTTTCTTTTTAAACTCTCATTTTAAAAGCCAGTTTCCGAAACCGCAAATGATTTTTATACTAGTATTCTTTGGAAGGCCGTCAAATTTTTTAAAATACACCATTTTGAGATTTTAAAGTTATGCATTCAGCCCTATCTTTAAACGCTATTTAATAATATCTAAATTTTATAAAAATCGATCCGCAAGTTTTTGTTTCATAAAAAATTCGATTTTTAAAAAGGAAAAGAAATACATTGCTGAAACGCGAATTTGTTAAAATTAAGAAAACTGACGAACTGATCGATTTGGAACTTTCAGAGAGTTTATAACACACAATAAAGATTTTTAAAAATAGGGTAAATCAAATTTCAGGAGGGGGAGGGGTGGGGAATAATTTTTTTTTTACGGGGGCGTGTTTAAATATTTAAAGCCGTACCGTTTTCTACCGTTTTAGATGCGAATATTTGACAAAGCCCTGGGATAAATATTACTTATTTAATATAAAATTTCAAAAGTGTAATTACCACTATTTTTGAATAGTAATTTCAACAAATATATTAAATTGTTGCTGAAGTCCGCCACCCTCTTGACTAATATATCTACGGGCATGTTGTTTAACGGAGTTTCGTACAGAAACTGTTTTGTTAAGAATAGATCTCACCCTTGGTTGTAGAATGTGGAACTAAAAGATTCGAGATTGTGTTTTTCTGGAAGATCACGCCTGCTAAACGGTGCTGTAGGTAGCGGGTACACTGTTCGAGATTGTTTTTATTTTACAATTATTACAGTGTGTGCGCAGCACGCCTGCTAAAAGTGTGAGTGGCCATCAGAAATTGCGGTGTTTGTGAGACCACAGTGTGTCATTCTGCGAATTGGAAAAATAAATACTAGTGCGGTGTTTGAGACTCCAGTGTGCGATTCTGTGAATTGACAAAATAAAAACTCGTGAGGTTTGTGAGACCCAAATATGTCATTCTAGGGGTAAAAAGAAAAAAAAAATCCCTGCCGATTCGGCCTACATGTAGAGGTAGATTTCGAAGTTAAGTACTAATTTCACCAACAAAAACTAAATCAAGATTAGAAATAAACCCAGTTTAACAATTTTATCTAGCCGCTTTTAATGTGTTTTTAATTTTAATTTTATGTAAGAGCTGGTTTTATCAGAATCATGTTAATACGATATTTTTTCTTTAACCCCTATTTTTGTTTAATTTGTTTTTGCTGTAACAGTTAGTCCTATCAAAAACTTGTCAGTATAAAAGTTGTAGATAATATTAAGAAGATTTATAATAAGTTTAAGTGAATTTGATATCTTGAGAATTGGCGAAGTTATGAATTTTTTCTCCTTAAAACCCTATTTTTTTCGCCCTTTGAGCCCATTTTTAATTTTATCAAAAATTTGTGATATATAAATTTTTGGCCCTTTCCCTAGAAGTAATAATAACTTTAAACTGCTTTGATATACATCATAATTAAGAAGTTGTGGGTTATTTCCAGTTTTTGCAAAACCCCACCCTATTCCACCCCCTTGGTCCGATTTTAACCATTAACGAACTTGGCCAAGATTTTCTGCCCCTGATTTTATATATCAGTTTGGAAGAGATTTGTGCAGAATTATGGAAGTTATTGTGTCCGTAAAAAAGTTATATACGAGTATATACCTATCTGATGATTCTGTAGGTTATTCATAATTTCTTATTAACCGACTTCAAAAAGAAGGAGGTTATCAATTCGACCTGTATGTATGTTTTGCCCATGTTCACGCATAACTTTCTTAAATATGAACCGATTTTGATATTTTTTTTTGTTGTTTGAAAGTGTAAGTCACCCATTTGGTCCCATTGCAATTTCATAAAAATCTGATGATTAGAACATAATTTTAAAAATAAAAACTTTAAAATTCAAATCTTTTTTTTTAAGCAGTCGCCCAGTTATAAGCACTCATCTTTCATACTGTTACTCTTACAGAGATACGAGATCTTTCAAAGTGCGGAAACTTAGCTGGACAAAGGCCGAGATCCAGATAGACTTTTCGCTGGTAGTGAAACGAGATTGACCAATCAGAAGCCTCCAGTTTTGCGAACATTTCGCTGTTTGCAAAAATGCAGCCTTCTGATTGGTTGATCTTGTTTCGCTAAGAGCGAAAAATCTATCTCAATCCCGGCCATTCTGTCATCTACCAAACCGGAAAGGCCCACAAAGACACAAACCGATATCGAAAGTCAGTGTCGAAAAGTTGAAAATCAACCTTTAATGTTTCTCATGTATCAGAGCACAAGTACAACGCCTAGAATAAATAGTGTGGAAATCTGCTATCCAAACAGCACTAAACAAATGTATCCCTTAAATGTGCAATGATGCTGTAATCCAATGAGCCGATCGCAGCGACATCTGCACTATATTTTCAAATTTCAGTGTAAACATTGTATTATAACAGCGTCTAGATCAAATGGTCTTGGAGTTTTAGAAAATATCCTCAGATGTCGTTCCGATCGACTCTTTGGATTTCAGCATCGTTTTACATTTAAGGGATACAATATTTTAGTACTTTCTAAGTACTACTGCTACAGAGTCTAGAATATATAGTATGGTATCGACTATCCCAGTAATACTTAGAAAAGTGCAAAAATATTGGATCCCTTAAATGTTAAACGATGCTGAAATCCAATGAGTCGATCACAGCGACATCTTCAGGATATTTTCTATAACTCCAAGACGATTTGGTCTAGACGTTGTAATAATACAATGATGTTTACTTTGAAATTTGAAATATATCGCAGATGTCGCAGCGATCGGCTTCCTGGATTTCAGCATCATTGCACATTTAAGGGATACAACTTTTAGCGCTGTTTGAATAGCAGATTTCCACGCTATGTATTCTGGACGCTGTACTACTGTTACAGCGCCTAGAAGATACAGTGTGGAAAACGGCTATTCCTATAATGCTTTAAAAAGTGCTAAAATCTTGTATCCCATAAATCTCCAACAATGCTCAGCGGCAATGTGCTGATACGGGCGCCATCTCGTAACTCTTTTCAATATAAACACTGTGTTTTCAAAAATTATAGAATGTTAAATATCGGAAACTATAAATATAAGATATTCTGGTCTGTTATAAGCTAATTTAGTTAAGGAATGGCGTGAAATAGGTTAAAGAGTCCTTTTAGAATGACTATCGTTTTTAAATCGCTACGATCGACATCTTGTTATTCAGCATCGTTGTACATTTATGGGATTCAATTTTTTAGCACTATTTTGTAGCCGTTTTCCACACTGTATCTTCTAAGCGCTGTACTACTGTGATAGTCAGTCATTATGTTTCCGACATCTGAATCTGAGGAACCAATGAGAACGGCTCAGGATCGGAACCCAGTAGGTATTGGGAACATACTTACAGCATCTAGAGCTAGACCAAATTACAGCGTCTAGAATACATAGCGTGGAAATCTGCTGTCCAAACAGCGCTAAAAAGTTGTATTCCTTAAGTGTGCAATGACGCTAAAATCAAGGGTGCCGATCGCAGCGACATCTGCATATGTTTTCAGATATCAAAGTAAACATCGTATTATTACAGTGTCTAGACCAAATCGTCTTGGAGTTTTAGAAAATATCCTGCAGTTGTCGCTGCCATCGACTCATTGGATTTCAGCATCGTTTGACATTTAAGGGATCCAATATTTCAGCACTTTTTTTTAAGTATTACGGGGATAGCCGGTTTCCACACTATATATTCTAGACGCTGTAACCATAGAGAAGAGATAGGGGTGGAGTGTGCTTTCCGTAGAGAATTCCGTTATAGCGACTAGAATACACACTGTGGAAATCGGCTATCCCTGTAATACTTTTAAAAAAAAACGCTAAAATATTGTATCCCTTAAATGTGCAATCATGCTGCTGCAATATGCAGATCGCAGCGACATCTGCAGGATATTTTCTACAGCTGCAAGAAATTGCTAGTCTATACAATGTAATACTAGTAATACGAAAATTCACCAGATGTCGCTGCGATCGACACTTGGGATTTTAGCAGTATCGTCGCACATTTAAGGGATGCAAATTTTTAGCACTTTTTGGATAGCATGTTTCCACACTAGGTATGCTAGACGACGTAATTCCGTTGAAAAGCGGCATCAACATGACCGGCCCTACTCATGTAAAGGTTTCCAGATTTCGCTCGTTATTGCTTGCTTGGCAATTTGAAAATTGTTGCCGGTCGTGAAAAAAAAATATATAAAAATACTCAGCATCCACATTATGCATGTGAAGTAGTGCAAAAATATAAAAGAAGTAAAACAAACCAACTTAAAATCTGTTTCAAATTACTAAAAGTAGATTCTCACTTTAATTTAACGATACGGTAATTTGTTTATTTTCCTTTCGCAATATGCTAGACTTTGGCGGTAAAAGTCACGTTATAAACTATTAAAACTATTGACTATTATAAACACGTGACTATTATGTTGGTTCCACTTTAGGATTACCAAAGCACTCTCCACCCCTATCTCTTCTCTATGGCTGTAACCAAATCGTCTTGGAGTTTTAAAAAATATCCTGCAGATGTTGCTGTGATCGTCTCATTGGATTTCAGCATCATTTGACATTTAAGGGATCCAATATTTTAGCACTTTTTTAACCTCTGACTGATGTCACGCGGTCTCCCAGACACCGCGACTCCCAGCTGTAAACTCTTTTACAGCTTTTTACTTTTCTGTACTGAAGAAGTATATATAATATGATATAAAATACTTTTTTCATGCAATTTAATTCACATGCTCCTAAGAGAAGTACAACGATGTTGTTACGACAAAATTTAATTAAATTCAACCATTTGAGTTATTTTTTTTATTCATTTTATTCGAGAGGTCTGAGAGACCGGATCACATCAGTTGTGTGACAAATTTTAGTCACATCAGTTAAAGGTTAAGTATCACTGTGATAGCCGATTTCCACACAATATATTCTAGACGCTGTAGTTATGTAATAGAAAATGTCTAGGTTTGCTATAGCTTGGACATAAGTTTCTCTTAAAGCACTTTGCCGCGCTCTGATGTGTAAACTTTATTGACGGATTGTCAGCTTTTCCACACCCAATTTCTATGTCCGTAGGCATCGATGTGGATCTTATAGTTTACTGGATGCGGTAACTTTCCGAAGTGCGAGATCTTGTCTAGAAAAGATGCCGCATTCAAAAAAACCCAAATGTCTAAAACAATGCTAACCGACATCTGAAGGAAGTGGGTATCAAAAAGCTTACAATTCAATAGCAAAGTGGCCTTACACATCAGAGTTCAGCTACAGCGTCTAGAATGCCTAGTGTGGAAATGTGCCATCCTTAACAGTGAAAAATGATGATAGACCCCAAATCATTGACGATCATTTCTGATGTCTTTACTGCCTAACGATGGGGAGTATTGGTATGAGAATGGTGACATACGGAAAAAAATTATTGATTGATAGATTCTAGACAAAAGCTATCGCCATGAATCTTGAAGAGCTTGCCATTATTGACAAACTAATGCTTGCTAAATGGAGGATATTCCATTTACGTTTTGATCACGTGGTGAAGGTAAAGACTTCTAGCGTAAAGAAGGGAAGGCTCCGTAGCCGTATTGAAAAACCCTCGCCTGCCAGTGAAATAGTTCATGCGGAAATCAGTAGTAGCCTCCCTTCTTATCAGTTAGAAGTTCTTTGGGTAAATGGAGGATATTCCATCTCCGTTTTGATCAGGTGGTCAAGGTAAAAACTTCTAGCGTAAAGAAGGGAAGGCTCCGTAGACGTGTAATATAAAACCCGCTAGCCAATCAAACAGTTCATGAGGCAAAGCAGTAGTATCTTCCCTTCTTATCAGTTACAAGTACTTTGGGTAAATTACCGGTATCACGTGACTTTATTCAGCCTCGAACCCATATTTGAAATATCCTCCATTACCGGTATCACGTGACTTTTTTCAGCCTCGAACACAGATTTGGAATAAAGTACATTGTCCGTCACTCGTATAATCAAACTTGTCCAAGGAGTATCGTCAAGTTCTAGAATAGAAAATGTCTAGTTTTGCCGTAGTACAGCGCCTAGAAGATACAGTGTGGAAAACGGCTATTCCTATAATGCTTTAAAAAGTGCTAAAAACTTGTATCCCATAAATCTCCAACAATGCTCAGCGGCAATATGCTGATACGGGCGCCATCTCGTAACTCTTTTCAATATAAACACTGTGTTTTCAAAAATTATAGAATGTTAAATATCGGAAACTATAAATATAAGATATTCTGGTCTGTTATAAGCTAATTTAGTTAAGGAATGACGTGAAATAGGTTAAAGAGTCCTTTTAGAATGACTATCGTTTTTAAATCACTACGATGGCGCTACAATCGACATCTTGTTATTCAGTATCGTTGTACATTTATGGGATTCAATTTTTTAGCACTATTTTGTAGCCGTTTTCCACACTGTATTTTCTATGCGCTGTAGCCGTAGTGTAGGCAAACACGTATGTATAATCAGAGTCTGAGCGTTGTATGTCGCCACTCTCAAATAGAGGCACCTTACAAGAGGAAATGACTGATGAAGATTTTCGGAAAAGAATAATGTAGAATGGACTTTATTCCAAATCTGGGTTCGAGGCTGAAAAAGTCACGTGATACCGGTAATTTACCCAAATAACTTCTAACTGATAAGAAGGGAGGCTACTACTGCTTTCCGCATGAACTGTTTCACTGGCTGGCGAGGGTTTTTCATTACGTCTATGGAGCCTTCCGTTCTTTACGCTAGAAGTTTTTACCTTGACCACGTGATCAAAACGTAGATGGAATATCCTCCATTATGGACCACATGATTAGTTTATTAAATACATATATCTGACCTGTGTGCTTGGCGTCAAGCGTCCGCTTATAAGTCATTGTCAATATACAGGAAGGAGATAGCACAAGGAAATTTACAGCAACACAGAATTACAACCGGCAGCTCCACAAAGAGTGTGCAACGGAGCCAGCGAGATTCAAACCCGGAGCCACCTACGCTCTCAAGCGATTAGCGGCGTGATGCCTGCACTAACACTCTAAAGCGAAAGCTGAGTTCCCGAGGTGGTCATCGCTGACCACTCAGCCACGGTGGCTCTGGACCACATTTTCAAACCTGACAAGTCTACAACTTTTTGGATGCCAGCATTTTAGTACAGAAAATTTTGTTTATTTGATAGAAGAATTTTTGAAATTGAAAAGTACACACTCTATAAAAATTACAAGTTCGCAAAAAGGCAGATTGGCTTCTGATTGGTCAATCTCATTTCGCTAACAGCGAAAAATATATCTGTGTCCTTGCCAATATACTTGAAGGGTCAATACAAATGTTGCTACATATTCTGCATTTTGCTGTTGACAACTGACTCCCACAAAAAATAATTTTTGAATGTAGACCGTGGCTGAATGGTTAAGGCACCACACCACTAATCGCTTGAGAGCGTAGTTGGGCTGCGGGTTCAACTCACGTTGGCCCCGTTTCACACTCTTTGTGGAGCTCCCAGATGCAATTCTCTGGTGTTGTAAATCTCCTTGTGCTTTCTAGACCCCCCCCCCCCCTGTCAAAGCTCAAAGTCCTTGTGCTACTTCGTACTTGTATATTAACGATGACTTATAAGCGGGACCCTTATGTCAAGCACATACGTCAGGTGTATGTGATCAATAAATAAATGAATGTAGACAGTTCTGAATACAATTTACTTGTTTCAAAAAACATCATATGTATTAAATGCTAATAAAATCAATACTTCTAATGAAATTATAAAGAATTTATTAAAAACTATTTGTTTAATAAATAATTTTTGTAAATTATAATTTATTTGACAAATAATTTACTTATTCAGCAGATGTTGAAATCCGGATAATTATGTGTTACGGTATGAATAACTGAAAAGTAGAAAATAAAATAATCTTTTCAAAAAAAATATTAACCGACTTCAAAAAAGCGCTAAAAAGATCTAAATAATTCTTTAAACTTCTCTAATGACGAAACCTTATCCATTATCTGCACATCGGACATCATGTATCGGCATAAAAACGTTAAATTTAAAATTTAGAATTTAATAGCTGCCAAACATGGATTTTCTAGAGAATATTTTTTACAAAAGATTAATTTACATATTTATGATTTAACTTACGAATATATACGTATAAAAAGTAATCAATTACTTTTTGAAAGTGGTGCCAAACATTCACATTCAATAAGGATTAAAAAAAATAATTATCTGAAGAAATAGAGCATTTTTTAAATTTTATATCATATTTTCCATCATCACTTTATTCATGGTAATAGCTACAATATATTCACAATTTTACTATACTTAAGATAGGTTGGCACCAACTTCTAAATGTAATTGATTACTTTTTATACGTATATATTCGTAAATTAAATCATAAATATGTAAATTAATCTTTTGTAAAAAATATTCTCTAGAAAATCCATGTTTGGTAGCTATTAAATTCTATATTTTAAATTTAACGTTTTTATGCCGATACATGAAGTCCGATGTGCAGTTAATGGATAAGGTTTCGTCATTAGAGAAGTTTAAAGAATTATTTAGTCCTTTTTTACGCTTTTTTGAAGTCGGTTAATATTTTTTTTGAAAAGATTATTTTATTTTACATACTGGTTTCCAATGTTCATATCTTGTTCATCTTTAGAATTTGACCAACTTGTTCATATATATGTGATTTCTTCTTTATTATATATACATATACAGATAGATAGACATAAAGTTTTGAACTGGGGGTGATTTTGTGTTATAGGGGTCATGGTCGGCGTAGATGTGCAAAAAATTTTCAGAAATTCCAACATAGGGGAGAATGTAATAGGTAGTATTTCTTACGAAATCTACCTAAAACTCGTTTAAAAAGTTTTAATGGAATATGTGTTTCATCACACATTTTACTTTTTACAAAAGTAATCAACTAAAAAATTCTAAGCCCAAATAAATCTGCCGCAATTTAAAACCATGAATTTCTTGTTGCAAACAATGTTTCGCTTTTTTTAGCCTTGACTTTTAACATTTAACTATTTAAAATCAATATTAACAATTTTACATAGGCTTTATTGAAGAATATCTTGGATTTGCGATTCGAATAGTTAAGAATAGAGCATTCATTCGTTATTTGAGATGATGTTTCGTATATAAACATCGCTCCAGGATCTCTAAAAATGATTTCTTCATTTTTGATGAGCCGAATGAAAATTATTTCCTGCGTGTTAAGGAATGCTCCACAAAAGAAGAAGATGCGCGCGAAATAAGCAAAAATCAAAAAGCATATTTCTCCTTTTGAAAGCAATGAAAACAAAAATGAAAAATCATGCGTCACGCATCGAATATAAAAGAAGGTAGAATATGATATTTTCAAACATTACAGAATGAAAATTCATAAAAATTCGTTGTTTGGAAACTTTAATTTTTTTTATTACGATGAAAGAAAATATCTGAATAAACAACTTAGAAAATGCATAACACAGTCGAAACCCATGTTCAGCAATTACCACCTACAGACGGTAATGTACTTGAATTAGTTTGTACAATTCTATGAATGATCTATTAGATGTTTATACATACCACACATTACATGAAAAAAATGTTCTGCTGAAAAATCATAACAGAACTGAAAACACTTTTCCGCTTAATTACCATCCATAGTCGGCAATGTATCCATGTACAGGGTGTCCAGTGAATAAGACCCTGATTTCAAAATTAAATATCTCGTAAACAAATATCAATAGAATTATACGGTAAACGGTTTCTTTATTAGCTGAGTCGTAAAAATGTTATACAGAAGTTTAAAATTTAGTTTCAAAAACCGTTAACAGATGGCGCTGTACTCGATATGCCTATAAATTGTGCTTCGAAGTCCAAAGCGATCAGTTCGAGGCACTTCAACTCATTTTGTGGAGCCAATGCTGAGTGGACTCACTTGATTGATGAGCCAACATAGTGATTCGATTCTCCACTCACTTGCGGAAGTAACATTGGTTGGTTGTAAAGATGAAGCAATTCTATTTTTCGCATCGCGGATAAGAAAATTTTTGAGTGAATGCTTGAATTATTTTGGTTTTAATTTTACATAAAAGAAGTTTTTTATATTAGACTTTGTTGGATGGGAGCTGGGAACAGTCAAACTAAAAGTCTGCAAAGGCCCAAATTTATAAGACCTGGTCCGGCCCGACCTTAGAAAAAAATTTGGCCCACCTCTATATAAAATTTAAAAGTTCGACCCGTACAAAAAAAGTAATGGCCCGTCTCGGTATAAAACTGATCCGGCCAGGAAAAAAGTTAAAATATCGGACTGAGGCCGTCCGGTCCACTAAATTTCTAGAAAGCATGAATTTTTTACATCAATATGGTTAAAAATTGTTCGTTACGAGGAGTTCTGACCAAAAATACTTATTTTAGATTTTATTTTCATTTTTATAATCTTCATTTTTAAAGAAGAGACCTGTGCTGCGATATTTATGTTTTTAACGAATCTCTATTTGTATGTAAATGTTTCAGTTAAATTTAATATCGTTAATTCATATTCTATTCATTGGAGATTTAATAATGTGAAAAATTCTATTTAGTAAAATCGTCGTAAACGAAATTGCTTAGGAATGAAAAAATCTACGTTATAGACAAGTTTCCTTCTGTGCAGGTTTAAATGTATTATATACTTTTCCTCACATATTATTATATTCATTTTTCATGTATCAACACATTTTTTAGTTTAAGACAGAATTCCGTCATACACAGGTTCTTTTTCACATGTTTTATTGAATAAATTTTAATGTTTAATTGTACAGTAGTATGGTAATAAGTATAATTGCAATTTAAAAATATATGCATTTTTTGCAAAAAGTCTTGGATCGGGCCAAATTTTACTTATTTTTGCACGGACCAGACCAGGCCAATAGAATAATTTTCTTACGGGCTGGGCCGACACTTAAAATGTCGCCCCTTGAAAACCTTGGAAGAAAGAAGCCAATCCCGGATCAATACTGAAAAATTAAGTTCGGCTCGGCGCGATCTTTCAGAAAAAAGAAAGGCCCTAGCCTTGTCCGGAAAGAGCAATACCTAGGCCCTTCCCAAGCCTTCAGAAAAGAAGTAAAGCCCTGTCCGACCCCAGTGCTCCGAAAAATTGGTCCTAGCCCTGCCCACGGGCTGGGCCGGTGAACACCTCTAAGCCAAACTGTAAAATATAGAAATAGTCTTGTTTAACCCGGGAGAACTCGCTGCATGAGATTTTCTCTCACAGTCGTACTTTTTTAAGACTCTTATTTAAATCATTTTTCATTTTAATTAAAATTTCAAAATGTTTCACAATTATTTTACCTCTTTTGTGAATGAAAAGCCAACCAAAAAAAGTTGATATTATATTAATGTAAAGTAAAAGAAAAGCAATTGGGCATTCTGACTAGCGAGTTCTCCCGGGTTAATCCCGTATCGCCCCCCACCCCCCAAGTCTAAAAAATTACCTTCTTTTTAACTGGGAATGGAAGGTTTTGAGGAGTTATTTTTTATATATATCAAAATTTAAAAGTTTGAATTTTCTGCGCTGAAAACAAAACGGGAAACGGATTTTTTTTTTTTTTTTTGTGTGTGTGTGTGTGTGTGTGCGTGTGCGCTCGGGGAGCGCCCCCCCACTCATCCAACCTATTTCCGAATGTACTGAAACTAAAATGATGAAAAAAAAAATTAGGGGCCATAGTAGTGTATTCAAACTTTACTAGAAAATTATAACGATTATCCTCGGTCACATAGTTTTGGTGAAGATCGTATTTTTCCATTACACACAAATTTTACTTTGCGGGGCTCAGAGGCAGCATTTTTAACTATTAAGTTATAAATTTGACAGGCCTGACTATTGAGGCGATTTGGAATCAAATAGCTTTTTCCATTTTTTAACATAAATAAATTGATTAAATTTATAAAAAAAAAAAAAAAAAAAAAAAAA
The DNA here is from genome assembly GCA_963932465.1 of Maratus speciosus. Classification (NCBI taxonomy): domain Eukaryota; kingdom Metazoa; phylum Arthropoda; class Arachnida; order Araneae; family Salticidae; genus Maratus; species Maratus speciosus. The sequence goes on along the minus strand of OZ010787.1, from coordinate 142,190,600 downwards.
AAAAAAATACGTAAAGTGCGATTTTTGTCACGTAATGGCAAGTTTTCTCTTTCTGTGCCAACATGTACGGAAATTTGATTAAAAACGCAAACTTTGACAGCATTTTTTGAAATATATTTTGTCAAAAAATAGAAAACGCCATTCGATTACATAGTTCCTGAATAAGAACACCTGTATATTTTACGCGTTTTCGAATACAAATGAATTCAATAAGTAGTACCCCGCCCGCCTCGAGGAGGGGGGATGAGACTAAGTTTTAAAATGTTCTTGTTTTCTCATGTTTATAGTTTTTGATTTACTCCCTTTTAAAATTTTATTTTGAAAACCATGATAATATATAACCATATAGTATTGAGATACATTCATAGAGACACACACACAGTCTAGCTGTTTACGAAAAAAAAGGGGGGGGGGGCGTGGTAGCTATAGGATTCCGAAAATATATTACATATCTGGGTTTAAATAAGGGACATTAAAAAAATCGATTGGCTAAACTTTTAAAAAATATATGTAAATTATATCCATTTAATATTACCTGCGAACATTTTTATTTAAAAAACGGAATTAAAATAGCATTATAAGGTCATTGTGCCTAAATGAGACGCGATTCCCCATACTTTTGTGGCATTTAGTGTATATTTGGCATTTTATTATATTTATATAAATATATATTTTATTAAGCAACAAATTAGTGAATACTGTACCTGTAGTTCAAAACTAACTTGTTTTGTATAAATTTAATAATTATTTCTAGTATAAAACCATAATATATGATTGTCGCATTTACGGCAGCTATAACCTGAATAAGACATCCATGGTCCTAAATGTGATAATGAATTTTATACATGACAATTCATCTGAAAAAGTTCATTTAACCTTTAACCCGGGAGAACTCGCTAGTGAGAATTTCTCTCACGGTGCCCAATTGCTTTTCTTTTATTTTACATTCGCTTAATATAATTTCTTTTGCTTTGCTTAGTACTTTTACTCACAAATAGGTAAAATAATTGAAATAACATTTTTAAATTTTAATTAAAATGAAAAATGGTTTAAATAAGAGTCTTAAAAAAAGTACGACTGTGAGAGAAAATCTCATGCAGCGAATTCTCCCGGGTTAACTACTGTGACAGAAAATTACCACATTACAACTGTGAGCTGTTGTGAAACCATTCGATTAAAAGATGAATAAAAGGCGCGATTAACTCTTAAAATAGCAGTGAAACCTACAGTTTAGTGAACAGATATATCAGTTCAAGGCAGTGAAAAGGTTAAAAGATGAATGAAAGTCTCTATTAACTCACAGGGTACTGTTTCTGTACTAAACATTAAGTACAGGACTATTATAATTAAATTTCTCATATTCAGAATCTCTAGCAATAGTTTTAGGGCTCCAAATGAAACAAAATTTCATGGTATTCACTGGAAATTACGAGTTTAATTGTGAAAATTGAAAAATGTAGTTGTCTGTGAGACCGCTAACAGTTAAGTGTTAATAAAGAGTTGAAATACATGAAACTGAAAGATAACTATCTTATTATTGGACTAATAAATAAACTTTATTTAATGGTAATTTAAATAATAAAGCATTAACTGACATGCTTGCATCGCACATTTGAATATTCATACTAACAGATCCAGCAAGTTTTACCAGATCAGTTGCTTTTCATTTTGCGCAAGTGAGTCGAGAGTCAATTCACTATGTCGACTCATCAGTCAAGTGAGTCGACTCAGCATGGACTCCTCAAAATGAGTGAAGTGCCTCGAACTGATCGTTCTGGACTTCGAAGAACAATTTACAGGCATATCGAGTACAGCGCCATCTGTTAACGGTTTTTGCAACTAAATTTTCGAAACTTCTGTATAACATTTTTACAACTTAGCTAATAAAGAAACCGTTTACCGCATAATTCTATTGATCTTTGTTTGTGAGATATTTAATTTTGAAATCAGGGTCTTATTCGCTGGACACCCTGTACATGGACGCAGGGAGGTGTGTGTCTGCATTAGTGATGGGCGATTCTGGAAAATTTGAGAATCGATTAAAATCGACATCGTATAAAACAGAATCGATCGCAATAAGAATCGATTCCCATATTCTATAATCGATACTTGAATCGATATTTCGATATAGGAAAATAGTAATTCCAAAACGTAGGGAATCAACAGGGCCGTAACGACTACCTCTCACCCCTCACCTCCATTTATGGGGGCCCTAGACAATGTTAGCGGCCCAGAAGTAAGCTACTACAGACCTTTGAGGTTTTTGAATAAGGATTTTTAACTTTTAAAATTATTATTTTTAAGATGTAATTTTGATAATAATTTATATTATATTTGAATTTATCTTTAAAAAAGATCTCGGTCATATAAAAAAAAAGAAAGAAATGATTTTTTTTTCATGCGGAAAAGATGTACTTTCTACTCTTATTTCCTTCAACCAAACAAATGGGGACTTACTTCCTATAAACTCCCTAAAACGTGTATAAACTTCTTAAAAATGCGCAGATGAGCGAAATTTTGAAGGCTCTAAATTTATTTAAAAAGTTAAATGGTTTTTCAGTCTTTTTAGGGTCTCCTATAAGCGTGGGGGAAATGCAAATATTACAAATCTTCTTTTAAAATGGCTGTGATGAATGTAATTAACCAATTATCACATACTAATTATCCCCCAATTAATAATCAAAATTCTCCTTTTAATAATATATTTAACTAAAATTTCTTTCCCTTTTTAAAATATATATTTCCTTATCTCATTTACAGTTTATAAATATCTTTCTTTTTAATGTTTACCAAATTTTCAGCTGTTAAGAAAAAAAAATATTCTTATCCTAGAGCCATTAACAATGAAATAACATACTTTTCTCTGGTTAACAAATAAATAAAAGTATATTCCTTGATTATATGTTTCTTTTTTTTCCAGCAGTAATCTAAAAACTATAAACAGTTATTGACTCATTCGCTGACATGCAGAGTGCACTCACTGAAACAATAATAAATAAAAAAGAAAAGTATCGAGTTAAACTGATGGCATTGAGATCACAGTCTATTCATACTAAGTGTATTTTATACTCTTACTTCAAAGAATGCCTTTCGAAAAATAAATTAAGGGGGAATCAGCCCCCCCCCCCCGGTCACATCTCTATACTTAAACAATAAGCCTCCAAATCTCATCAGGGAAGCGCTTTATCAGAATAAACTGGTTACCAAATTTGAAGCAAATCAGATAGAAAAACCCATCTATCTAAATTAAGGGGGGTTAGCCCCTGTTGCTCCCTTTATATTTAAACAATGAACCTCCAAATTTAATCAGGGAAGCGTCTTACTAGAATTAACCGGTATACCAAAATTGTAGCAAATCTGATAATTCTGCATGGAAAACCCATTTATCTAAGTGGGGGGGGGGTGAATAGCCCCTGTACCCCCGTCCTTTATGCTTAACCAATGAACCCCCAAAACTAATCAGGGAAGCGCTTTATGAGAATGAACGTAGAAAAAAAATGTGAAGCAAATCGGATATTTCTATCGAGAGTTATCGCGTTACGTATGTACATACATACAGAAACTGCGGGCACATTAGCTCTCAGGCTTTGATAGCCTATGAGGTAAAAAGAACAGTGCCCAGTTAAACTGATGGCATTGAGCTCACAGGCTATTCACACTAACTGTATATTATGCTCTTATTTCAAAGAATAATGCCCCTCGAAAAATAAACTAAGGGGGGGGGGGATTTCCTCTCCCCGTTTCCTCTCTTTATACTTAACCAATGACCCTCCAAATGTCATCAGGGAAGCGCCTTATCGAAATAAATCGGTATACCAAATTTGAAGCAAGTCGGATAGCAAAATCCATTTATCTAAATTAAGGGGTATTAGCCCCCTGTTCCCCCCTTCATATTTAACCAATGAACTTCCAAATCTAATTAGGGAAGCGCCTTATCAGAATAAACTGGTATACCAAATCGGAAGTAAATCGGATAGCAAAACCCATCTATCTAAATTAGAGAGGGTATTATCCCCTCGTCCCCCCTCCCCCCCTTTAGACCATAACAATGAACCTTCAAATATAACCAGAGAAAATTGTTATCAAAATTAACCGGTATAACAAAATTTGAAGAATATCTGATAATTCTGCATGAAAACCCATTTATCTAAGCTAAGGGGGGGGGGGGGATTAGCCCCCGTTTCCCCTGTATACTTAACCAATGAGCCCCCAAAACTAATCAGGGAAGCGCCCTAGCAGAATGAACATAGAAAAAAAATTGAAGCAAATCGGATATTTCTATCAAGATTTATCGCGTTACGTACGTACATACATACATACATACAAAACCGACGGGCACATTAGATCTCAGGCTTTGATAGCCTGTGAGCTAAAAAGTGCCAAGAGCGTGTAACTAGTGGGGGGGGACAGAAAATGAAAGAGGACATTAAAAGCTTTCCAACAATATGTTACACGAGATGGTTTGGAATAAACTATAAATATGCCCCCCGGGGGACAGGTAATTCTCAAACGGTGGGAGGGGTGACCTCAAATGTATCTTTGGTCAAGGTTTCAAAATGTGGATTTATAATAAAATAGAACGAGAATTGGGCATTTTTAAAATAGCATGCATATTTTTAACGGCCCAGTAAATTAAGATTGGGGAGGAAGGGGGGGGGGAGGAAAGGATTAGAAGGGAGAACTTGAAAAATACAACACAATAAACTAGTAACCCAAATAACTAGGCTTCTAATCAAAAGTATAACGATTTAACCTAGTATTGAATTCAGGACGCCGGGGGCGTATTTCAGAAGTGCACATTCACAGCGCGACCGGAAGAAATACTGCCCTCTGATTGGTTGAATGAATTTCGTCACTACCAGCAAATGTTTGTTTACTTTCACAGAGCAGTTCTGCTGCCTATAAATACGCGGTTATATGAACTAAAAACACGCTAAAAGATAGTTACGATAGGATAGTTTTTTTAATTAAGATATAAATTTTAATTATTGTCAGAAATTAGTCATTTACATACAATTACATGCCATCTTTAATAATTCCGTTGCATGTCGCCGATAAGGAGTGCTATTTTTAATTCAGAATATTTTTTTAATAGTTTAAAATTAAAATTATCTGTTTTAATGACTTTTTAAAAATTAATTGATTTTTACAAATGAAATTTTCGATATGAAGATAAAACTATTTAGTACGTTAAAAGTATTAAATTTATTTATTCTTCAAAAAAAAAAAAAAAGAGCATTGCTTTTGCTTAAAAAAAAAAAAAAAAAAAAAAAAAATACTTCCAATACTTACTATCATATGACTTTCACACCATAAGTTAAGGCATTCTTTCTTTCTTTCTTTCTTTTTTTTTTTTTAAACTCTTATTCAAATTGATTTCACTTACTTTTTGTTGAATGTCACTTATTTTATTAGTAAGTTTACTTTCATTTTTTTTTAGCTCTTATTCAAATTGGTTTCACTTACTTTTTGTTGAATGTCTTACTAATAAAATAAGTGACATTCAACAAAAAGTAAGTGAAACCAATTTGAATAAGAGCTAAAAAAAGAAAGAAAGAAAGAATGCCTTAACTTAAGGTGTGAAAGTCACATGATAGTAAGTAGTGGAAGTATTTTTTTTTCTTTTAAGCGAAAGCAATGCTCTTTTTTTTTTTCTTTTTTGAAGAATAAATAAAGTTAATACTTTTTAATGTATTAAATAATTTTATCTTCATCAAAAATTTCATTTGTAAAAATCAATTAATTTTTAAAAAGTCTTTTAAAAAGATAATTTTAATTTTAAACTATTAAAAAAATATTCTGAATTAAAAGTAGCATTGCTTATCGGCGACATGCAATGGAATTATTAAAGATGGCATGTAATTGCATGTAAAACTAATAGCGCACTTGATTTTTTTTTAAATTAAAGTATATATTTTAATATATTTTTTTAATGTGTTTAATTTGTAGTCAGAAATTAGTTATTTACATGCCACATATAAGAAATAATGCATGCCAATTGCATGTCATAGATAAGCAATGCTGCTTTTAATCTCAAAATATTCTGAATAGATTCTCTTAAAAAAAAAATACTTCTATTGCTTATCATTATTATTATCATATTAATCATATATTTTTCACACCATTAGTTAAGGAATTCTTTCTTTTCTTTTCTTTTTTTTTTTTTTTTTTTTTTTTTAGCTCTTATTCAAATTGATTTCCCTTACTTTTTATTGAATGTCACTTATTTTATTGGATAGTTTACTTTATTTAGCACTTCTGCCATCTATGGAGTAATATCTCAACTAATAACATACTAGTTTTTTTTTTTTTTTTTTTTTAATTAAGGTTTAAAATTAAAAACCTTTTTATGTGTTTAGTTTGTACTCAGAAATTAATTGTTTATATGCTATGCTTGCTTATATGTCATCTATAAGCAATACAGCATTACATCTCATGACATTCTGAAAATTTTTTTTATAGTTTAAGCCTCTACATTAAACTTTTCACTTTAAATAACATTTTTAAATATAATTGTACCAGGTTAACATGATTTCAGGAAATGAGATTCTTCATGAAAATAGAATAGTTTAATACATTAAATGTAGTTTATTATCTGTCTGTTGCAGAAAAATGGCCTTTCTCTTAAAAAAAGAAATAAATAAAAAAGAAAAGTGCACAGCTAAACTGATGGCATTGAGCTCACAGGCTATTCACACTAATTGTATATTATACACTTATTTTAAAGAATAATGCCCCTCAAAAAAATAAGTGAAGGGGAATTAGCCCCCGTTTCCCCCTTTTTACTTAACCAGTGAACCTCCAAATCTCATCAGGGAAACCCCTTATCATAATAAACCGGTATACAAAATTTGCAGCAAACCGAATAATCCTGCAAAAAAAAACATTTATCTAAATTAAGGGGTGGACTAGCCCCCCTTTATCTTTAACTAATGAATCGCCAAAACGAATCAGGGAAGCTCCTTAACATAACAAACCGGTATACCAAATTTGGAGCAAAGCGAATAATTCTGCATGAAAAACCCGTTTATATAAATTAAGGGGGGTGGCCTAGCCCCCCTTCTTCCTTCATCTTAAACCAATAAACCCGCAAAACTAATCAAGGAAGTTCCTTAACATAATAAACCGGTATACAAACTAAGGAGCAAATCGAATTATTCTGCATGAAAAACCCATTTATCTGAATTAAAAGGGGTGGACTAGCCCCCTTTCCCCCTTTATTCTTAACTAATGAACCCCCAAAACTAATCAGGGAAGTTCCTTAACATAATAAACCGGTATATCAAATTCGGAGCAAATCGAATCATTCTGCATGAAAAACCCAATTATCTGAATTAAGGAGGTGGGCTAGCCCCCGTTTTCCCCTTTATTCTTAACCAATGAACCCCCAAAACTAATCAGGGAAGTTCCTTAACATAATAAACCAGTATACCAAATTCGGAGCAAATCGAATAATTCTGCATGAAATACCCATTTATCTGAATTAAAAGGGGTGGACTAGCCTCCTTTACCCCATTTATTATTAACTAATGAACCCCCAAAACTAATCAGGGAAGTTCCTTAACATAATAAACCGGTATAACAAATTCAGAGCAAATCGAATCATTCTGCATGAAAAACCCGTTTATCTGAATTAAAAGGGTTGAACGAACCCCGTTTTCCCCCTTTATCCTTAACCAATGAACTCCCAAAACTAATCAGGGAAGTTCCTTAACATAATAAACCAGTATACCAAATTCGGAGCAAATCGAATGATTCTGCGTGAAAACCCCATTTATCTGAATTAAGGGGGTGGACTAACCCCCCTTTATCCTTAACCAATGAACCCCCAAAACTAATCAGGGAAGTTCCTTAACATAATAAACCGGTATACCAACTTCGGAGCAAATCGAATCATTCTGCATGAAAAACCCATTTATCAAAATTAAGAGGGGCGGGCTAACCTCCCTTTTCCCCCTTTATCCTTAATCAATGAACCCCCAAAACTAATCAGGGAAGTTCCTTAACATAATAAACCGGTATACCAAATTCGGAGCAAATCGAATCATTCTGCATGAAAAAACCATTTATCTGTATTAAGGGGTGGGCTAGCCCCCTTTTCCCCCTTTATTCTTAACCAATGAACCCCCAAAACTAATCTGGGAAGTTCCTTAACATAATAAACAGGTATACCAAATTCGGAGCAAATCGAACCATTCTGCATGAAAAACCCATTTATCTGAATTAAAAGGAGTGAACTAATGCCCCTTTTCCCCCTTTATCCTTAACCAATGAACCCCCAAAACTAATCAGGGAAGTTCCTTAACGTACTAAACCGGTATACAAAATTCGGAGCAAATCGAATGATTCTGCATGAAAAACCCATTTATCTGAATTAAGGGGGGGGTTGACTAACCCCGTTTTTCCCCCCTTTATCCTTAACCAATGAACTCCCAAAACTAATCAGGGAAGTTCCTTAACATAATAAACCGGTATACCAAATTCGGAGCAAATCGAATAATTCTGCATGAAATACCCATTTATCTGAATTAAGAGGGTGGACTAACCCCCCTTTACCCTCTTTATACTTAACAAGTGAACCTCCAAATCTAATCAGGGAAGCTCCTTATCATAATAAACCGGTATACCAAATTTGGAGCAAATCGAATAATCTTGCAAAAAAAAACATTTATCTAAATTAAGGGAGTGTACTAGCCCCCCTTTATCCTTAACCAATGAATCGCCGCAATGAATCAGGGAAGCTCCTTAACATAATAAACTGGTATACCAACTTCGGAGCAAATCGAAACATTCTGCATGAAAAACCCATTTATCTAAATTAAGAGGGGCGGGCTAACCTCCCTTTTCCCCCTTTACCCTTAACCAATGAAACCCCAAAACTAATCAGGGAAGTTCCTTAACATAATAAACCGGTATACCAAATTCGGAGCAAATCGAATCATTCTGCATGAAAAACACATTTATCTCAATTAAGAGGGGCGGGCTAACCTCCCTTTTCCCCCTTTACCATTAACCAATGAACCCCCAAATATAATAATGGAAGTTCCTTAACATAATAAACCAGTATACCAAATTCGGAGCAAATCGAATCATTCTGCATGAAAAACACATTTATCTGAATTAAAGGGGGTTGACAAACCCCGTTTTTCCACCTTTATCCTAACCAATCATCTCCCAAAACTAATCAGGGAAGTTCCTTAACATAATAAACCGGTATACCAAATTCGGTGCAAATCGAATCATTCTGCATGAAAAACCCATTTATATGAATTAAGGGGGGGGGACAAACCCCGTTTTTCCCCCTTTATCCTTATCCAATGATCTCCCAAAACTGATCAGGAAAGTTCCTTAACATAATAAACCGGTATACCAAATTCGGAGCAAATCGAATCATTCTGCATGAAAAAACCATTTATCTGAATTAAAGGGGGTTGACAAACCCCGTTTTTCCACCTTTATCCTAACCAATCAGCTCCCAAAACTAATCAGGGAAGTTCCTTAACATAATAAACCGGTATACCAACTTCGGAGCAAATCGAATCATTCTGCATGAAAAACCCATTTATCAAAATTAAGAGGGGCGGGCTAACCTCCCTTTTCCCCCTTTATCCTTAATCAATGAACCCCCAAAACTAATCAGGGAAGTTCCTTAACATAATAAACCGGTATACCAAATTCGGAGCAAATCGAATCATTCTGCATGAAAAAACCATTTATCTGTATTAAGGGGTGGGCTAGCCCCCTTTTCCCCCTTTATTCTTAACCAATGAACCCCCAAAACTAATCTGGGAAGTTCCTTAACATAATAAACAGGTATACCAAATTCGGAGCAAATCGAACCATTCTGCATGAAAAACCCATTTATCTGAATTAAAAGGAGTGAACTAATGCCCCTTTTCCCCCTTTATCCTTAACCAATGAACCCCCAAAACTAATCAGGGAAGTTCCTTAACGTACTAAACCGGTATACAAAATTCGGAGCAAATCGAATGATTCTGCATGAAAAACCCATTTATCTGAATTAAGGGGGGGGGTTGACTAACCCCGTTTTTCCCCCCTTTATCCTTAACCAATGAACTCCCAAAACTAATCAGGGAAGTTCCTTAACATAATAAACCGGTATACCAAATTCGGAGCAAATCGAATAATTCTGCATGAAATACCCATTTATCTGAATTAAGAGGGTGGACTAACCCCCCTTTACCCTCTTTATACTTAACAAGTGAACCTCCAAATCTAATCAGGGAAGCTCCTTATCATAATAAACCGGTATACCAAATTTGGAGCAAATCGAATAATCTTGCAAAAAAAAACATTTATCTAAATTAAGGGAGTGTACTAGCCCCCCTTTATCCTTAACCAATGAATCGCCGCAATGAATCAGGGAAGCTCCTTAACATAATAAACTGGTATACCAACTTCGGAGCAAATCGAAACATTCTGCATGAAAAACCCATTTATCTAAATTAAGAGGGGCGGGCTAACCTCCCTTTTCCCCCTTTACCCTTAACCAATGAAACCCCAAAACTAATCAGGGAAGTTCCTTAACATAATAAACCGGTATACCAAATTCGGAGCAAATCGAATCATTCTGCATGAAAAACACATTTATCTCAATTAAGAGGGGCGGGCTAACCTCCCTTTTCCCCCTTTACCATTAACCAATGAACCCCCAAATATAATAATGGAAGTTCCTTAACATAATAAACCAGTATACCAAATTCGGAGCAAATCGAATCATTCTGCATGAAAAACACATTTATCTGAATTAAAGGGGGTTGACAAACCCCGTTTTTCCACCTTTATCCTAACCAATCATCTCCCAAAACTAATCAGGGAAGTTCCTTAACATAATAAACCGGTATACCAAATTCGGTGCAAATCGAATCATTCTGCATGAAAAACCCATTTATATGAATTAAGGGGGGGGGACAAACCCCGTTTTTCCCCCTTTATCCTTATCCAATGATCTCCCAAAACTGATCAGGGAAGTTCCTTAACATAATAAACCGGTATACCAAATTCGGAGCAAATCGAATCATTCTGCATGAAAAAACCATTTATCTGAATTAAAGGGGGTTGACAAACCCCGTTTTTCCACCTTTATCCTAACCAATCAGCTCCCAAAACTAATCAGGGAAGTTCCTTAACATAATAAACCGGTATAGCAAATTCGGTGCAAATCGAATCATTCTGCATGAAAAACCCATTTATATGAATTAAGGGGGGGGGACAAACCCCCTTTTCCCCCTTTATCCTTAACCAATGAACCCCAAAAACTAATCTGGGAAGTTCCTTAACATAATAAACCGGTATACCAAATTCGGAGCAAATCGAACCATACTGCATGAAAAACCCATTTATCTGAATTAAAAGGAGTGAACTAATGCCCCTTTTCCCACTTTATCCTTAACCAATGAACCCCCAAAACCAATCAGGGAAGTTCCTTAACGTAATAAACCGGTATACCAAATTCGGAGCAAATCGAATGATTCTGCATGAAAAACCCATTTATCTGAATTAAGGGGGGGGGTGGACTAACCCCGTTTCCCCCCCTTTATCCTTAATAAATGAACTCCCAAAACTAATCAGGGAAGTTCCTTAACATAATAAACCGGTATACCAAATTCGGCGCAAATCGAATAATTCTGCATGAAATACACATTTATCTGAATTAAGTGGGTGGACTAACCCCCCTTTACCCCCTTAATACTTAACAAGTGAACCTCCAAATCTAATCAGGGAAGCTCCTTATCATAATAAACCGGTATACCAAATTTGGAGAAAATCGAATAATCTTGCAAAAAAACATTTATCTAAATTAAGGGGGTGTACTAGCCCCCCCTTATCCTTAACCAATGAATCGCCAAAATGAATCAGGGAAGCTCCTTAACATAATAAACTGGTATACCAACTTCGGAGCAAATCGAAACATTTTGCATGAAAAACCCATTTATCTAATTTAAGAGGGGCGGGCTAACCTCCCTTTTCCCCCTTTACCCTTAACCAATGAAACCCCAAAACTAATCAGGGAAGTTCCTTAACATAATAAACCGGTATACCAAATTCGGAGCAAATCGAATCATTCTGCATGAAAAACACATTTATCTCAATTAAGTGGGGCGGGCTAACTCCCTTTTCCCCCCCTTTACCCTTAACCAATGAACCCCCAAATATAATCATGGAAGTTCCTTAACATAATAAACCGGTATACCAAATTCGGAGCAAATCGAATCATTCTGCATGAAAAACACATTTATCTGAATTAAGGGGGGGTGGACTAACCCCTTTTTTCCCCCTTTATCCTTATCCAATGATCTCCCAAATCTGATCAGGGAAGTTCCTTAACATAATAAACCGGTATACCAAATTCGGAGCAAATCGAATTATTCTGCATGAAAAACCCATTTATCTGAATTAAAGGGGGGTTGACAAACCCCGTTTTTCCATCTTTATCCTAACCAATGAACTCCCAGAACTAATCAGGGAAGTTCCTTAACATAATAAACCGGTATACCAAATTCGGAGCAAATCGAATCATTCTGCATGAAAAACCCATTTATATGAATTAAGAGGGGGTGGACAAACCCCGTTTTTTCCCCTTTATCCTTAACAAATGAACCCCCAAAATTAATCAGGGATGTTCCTTAACATAATAAACCGGTATACCAAATTCGGAGCACATCAACTTATTCTGCATGAAAAACCAATTTTTCTGAATTAAGGGGGTGGACTAACCCCCCTTTCCCCCCTTTATCCTTAACAAATGAACCCCCAAAACTAATCAGGGAAGTTCCTTAACATAATAAACCGGTATACCAACTTCGGAGCAAATGGAATCATTCTGCATGAAAAACCCATTTATCAAAATTAAGAGGGGCGGGCTAACCTCCCTTTTCCCCCTTTATCCTTAACCAATGAACCCCAAAAACTAATCTGGGAAGTTCCTTAACATAATAAACCGGTATACCAAATTCGGAGCAAATCGAACCATTCTGCATGAAAAACCAATTTATCTGAATTAAAAGGAGTGAACTAATGGCCCTTTTCCCCCCTTTATCCTTAACCAATGAACCCCCAAATCTAATCAGGGAATTTCCTTAACGTAATAAACCGGTATACCAAATTCGGAGCAAATCGAATGATTCTGCATGAAAAACACATTTATCTGAAATAAGGGGGGGGGGTGGACTAACCCCGTTTTTCCCCCTTTATCCTTAACCAATGAACTCCCAAAACTAATCAGGGAAGTTCCTTAACATAATAAACCGGTATACCAAATTCGGAGCAAATCGAATAATTCTGCATGAAATACCCATTTATCTGAATTAAGGGGGTGGACTAACCCCCCTTTACCCCCTTTATACTTAACAAGTGAACCTCCAAACATAATCAGGGAAGCTCCTTATCATAATAAACCGGTATACCAAATTTGGAGCAAATCGAATAATCTTGCAAAAAAAACATTTATCTAAATTAAGGGGGTGTACTAGCCCTCCTTTATCCTTAACCAATGAATCGCCAAAATGAATCAGGGAAGCTCCTTAACATAATAAACTGGTATACCAACTTCGGAGCAAATCGAAACATTCTGCATGAAAAACCCATTTATCTATATTAAGAGGGGCGGGCTAACCTCCCTTTTCCCCCTTTACCCTTAACCAATGAACCCCCAAAACTAATCAGGGAAGTTCCTTAACATAATAAACCGGTATACCAAATTCGGAGCAAATCGAATCATTCTGCAAGAAAAACACATTTATCTCAATTAAGAGGGGCGGGCTAACCTCCCTTTTCCCCCTTTACCCTTAACCAATGAACCCCCAAATATAATCATGGAAGTTCCTTAACATAATAAACCGGTATACCAAATTCGGAGCAAATCGAATCATTCTGCATGAAAAACACATTTATCTGAATTAAGGGTGGTGGACTAACCCCGTTTTTCCCCCTTTATCCTTATCCAATGATCTCCCAAATCTGATCAGGGAAGTTCCTTAACATAATAAACCGGTATACCAAATTCGGAGCAAATCGAATCATTCTGCATGAAAAACCCATTTATCTGAATTAAGGGGGGGGTGGACAAACCCCGTTTTTCCACCTTTATCCTAACCAATGAAATCCCAAAACTAATCAGGGAAGTTCCTTAACATAATAAACCGGTATACCAAATTCGGAGCAAATCGAATCATTCTGCATGAAAAACCCATTTATATGAATTAAGGGGGGGGGTGGACAAACCCCGTTTTCCCCCCTTTATCCTTAACCAATGAACCCCCAAAATTAATCAGGGATGTTCCTTAACATAATAAACCGGTATACCAAATTCGGAGCAAATGGAATGATTCTGCATGAAAAACCAATTTTTCTGAATTAAGGGGGTGGACTAACCCCCCTTTCCCCCCTTTATCCTTAACCAATGAACCCCCAAAACTAATCAGGGAAGTTCCTTAACATAATATACCGGTATACCAACTTCGGAGCAAATCGAATCATTCTGCATCAAAAACCCATTTATCAAAATTAAGAGGGGCGGGCTAACCTCCCTTTTCCCCCTTTATCCTTAACCAATGAACCCCAAAAACTAATCTGGGAAGTTCCTTAACATAATAAACCGGTATACCAAATTCGGAGGAAATCGAACCATACTGCATGAAAAACCCATTTATCTGAATTAAAAGGAGTGAACTAATGCCCCTTTTCCCCCTTTATCCTTAACCAATGAACCCCCAAAACTAATCAGGGAAGTTCCTTAACGTAATAAACCGGTATACCAAATTCGGAGCAAATCGAATGATTCTGCATGAAAAACCAATTTTTCTGAATTAAGGGGGTGGACTAACCCCCCTTTCCCCCCTTTATCCTTAACCAATGAACCCCCAAAACTAATCAGGGAAGTTTCTTAACATAATATACCGGTATACCAACTTCGGAGCAAATCGAATCATTCTGCATGAAAAACCCATTTATCAAAATTAAGAGGGGCGGGCTAACCTCCCTTTTCCCCCTTTATCCTTAACCAATGAACCCCAAAAACTAATCAGGGAAGTTCCTTAACATAATAAACCGGTATACCAAATTCGGAGCAAATCGAATAATTCTGCATGAAATACCCATTTATCTGAATTAAGGGGTGGACTAACCCCCCTTTACCCCCTTTATACTTAACAAGTGAACCTCCAAATCTAATCAGGGAAGCTCCTTATCATAATAAACCGGTATACCAAATTTGGAGCAAATCGAATAATCTTGCAAAAAAACATTTATCTAAATTAAGGGGGTGTACTAGCCCCCCTTTATCCTTAACCAATGAATCGCCAAAATGAATCAGGGAAGCTCCTTAACATATTAAACTGGTATACCAACTTCGGAGCAAATCAAAACATTCTGCATGAAAAACCCATTTATCTAATTTAAGAGGGGCGGGCTAACCTCCCTTTTCCCCCTTTACCCTTAACCAATGAAACCCAAAAACTAATCAGGGAAGTTCCTTAACATAATAAACCGGTATACCAAATTCGGAGCAAATCGAATCATTCTGCATGAAAAACACATTTATCTCAATTAAGAGGGGCGGGATAACCTCCCTTTTCCCCCCTTTACCCTTAACCAATGAACCCCCAAATATAATCATGGAAGTTCCTTAACATAATAAACCGGTATACCAAATTCGGAGCAAATCGAATCATTCTGCATGAAAAACACATTTATCTGAATTAAGGGGGGGTGGACTAACCCCGTTTTTCCACCTTTATCCTAACAAATGAACTCCCAAAACTAATCAGGGAAGTTCCTTAACATAATAAACCGGTATACCAAATTCGGAGCAAATCGAATCATTCTGCATGAAAAACCCATTTATATGAATTAAGAGGGGGTGGACAAACCCCGTTTTTCCCCCTTTATCCTTAACCAATGAACCCCCAAAATTAATCAGGGATGTTCCTTAACATAATAAACCGGTATACCAAATTCGGAGCAAATCTACTTATTCTGCATGAAAAACCAATTTTTCTGAATTAAGGGGGTGGACTAACCCCCCTTTATCCTTAACAAATGAACCCCCAAAACTAATCAGGGAAGTTTCTTAACATAATAAACCGGTATACCAACTTCGGAGCAAATCGAATCATTCTGCATGAAAAACCCATTTATCAAAATTAAGAGGGGCGGGCTAACCTCCCTTTTCCCCCTTTATCCTTAACCAATGAACCCCAAAAACTAATCTGGGAAGTTCCTTAACATAATAAACCGGTATACCAAATTCGGAGCAAATCGAACCAATCTGCATGAAAAACCCATTTATCTGAATTAAAAGGAGTGAACTAATGCCCCTTTTCCCCCCTTTATCCTTAACCAATGAGCCCCCAAATCTAATCAGGGAATTTCCTTAACGTAATAAACCGGTATACCAAATTCGGAGCAAATCGAATGATTCTGCATGAAAAACCCATTTATCTGAATTAAGAGGGGGTGGACTAACCCCGTTTTTCCCCCTTTATCCTTAACCAATGAACTCCCAAAACTAATCAGGGAAGTTCCTTAACATAATAAACCGGTATACCAAATTCGGAGCAAATCGAATAATTCTGCATGAAATACCCATTTATCTGAATTAAGGGGGTGGACTAACCCCCCTTTACCCCCTTTATACTTAACAAGTGAACCTCCAAACCTAATCAGGGAAGCTCCTTATCATAATAAACCGGTATACCAAATTTGGAGCAAATCGAATAACCTTGCAAAAAAAACATTTATCTAAATTAAGGGGGTGTACTAGCCCCCTTTTATCCTTAACCAATGAATCGCCAAAATGAATCAGGGAAGCTCCTTAACATAATAAACTGGTATACCAACTTCGGAGCAAATCGAAACATTCTGCATGAAAAACCCATTCATCTATATTAAGAGGGGCGGACTAACCTCCCTTTTCCCCCTTTACCCTTAACCAATGAACCCCCAAAACTAATCAGGGAAGTTCCTTAACATAATAAACCGGTATACCAAATTCGGAGCAAATCGAATCATTCTGCATGAAAAACATATTTATCTAACTCCGTTTTCCCCCTTTACCCTTAACCAATGAACCCCCAAATATAATCATGGAAGTTCCTTAACATAATAAACCGGTATAACAAATTCGGAGCAAATCGAATCATTCTGCATGAAAAACACATTTATCTGAATTAAGGGTGGTGGACTAACCCCATTTTTCCCCCTTTATCCTTATACAATGATCTCCCAAAACTGATCAGGGAATTTCCTTAACATAATAAACCGGTATACCAAATTCGGAGCAAATCGAATCATTCTGCATGAAAAACCCATTTATCTGAATTAAGGGGGGGTGGACAAACCTCGTTTTTCCACCTTTATCCTAACCAATGAACTCCCAAAACTAATCAGGGAAGTTCCTTAACATAATAAACCGGTATACCAAATTCGGAGCAAATCGAATCATTCTGCATGAAAAACCCATTTATATGAAATAAGGGGGGGTGGACAAACCCCGTTTTTCCCCCTTTATCCTTAACCAATGAGCCCCCAAAATTAATCAGGGATGTTCCTTAACATAATAAACCGGTATACCAAATTCGGGGCAAATCGAATGTTTCTGCATGAAAAACCAATTTTTCTGAATTATGTGGGGGTGGACTAACCCCGTTTTTCCCCCTTTATCCTTAACCAATGAACCCCCAAAACTAATCATGGATGTTCCATAACATAATAAACCGGTATACCAAATTCGGAGCAAATCGAATAATTCTGCATGAAATACACATTTATCTGAATTAAGTGGGTGGACTAACCCCCCTTTACCCCCTTAATACTTAACAAGTGAACCTCCAAATCTAATCAGGGAAGCTCCTTATCATAATAAACCGGTATACCAAATTTGGAGAAAATCGAATAATCTTGCAAAAAAACATTTATCTAAATTAAGGGGGTGTACTAGCCCCCCCTTATCCTTAACCAATGAATCGCCAAAATGAATCAGGGAAGCTCCTTAACATAATAAACTGGTATACCAACTTCGGAGCAAATCGAAACATTTTGCATGAAAAACCCATTTATCTAATTTAAGAGGGGCGGGCTAACCTCCCTTTTCCCCCTTTACCCTTAACCAATGAAACCCCAAAACTAATCAGGGAAGTTCCTTAACATAATAAACCGGTATACCAAATTCGGAGCAAATCGAATCATTCTGCATGAAAAACACATTTATCTCAATTAAGTGGGGCGGGCTAACTACCTTTTACCCCCCTTTACCCTTAACCAATGAACCCCCAAATATAATCATGGAAGTTCCTTAACATAATAAACCGGTATACCAAATTCGGAGCAAATCGAATCATTCTGCATGAAAAACACATTTATCTGAATTAAGGGGGAGGTGGACTAACCCCGTTTTTCCCCCTTTATCCTTATCCAATGATCTCCCAAATCTGATCAGGGAAGTTCCTTAACATAATAAACCGGTATACCAAATTCGGAGCAAATCGAATTATTCTGCATGAAAAACCCATTTATCTGAATTAAAGGGGGGTTGACAAACCCCGTTTTTCCATCTTTATCCTAACCAATGAACTCCCAGAACTAATCAGGGAAGTTCCTTAACATAATAAACCGGTATACCAAATTCGGAGCAAATCGAATCATTCTGCATGAAAAACCCATTTATATGAATTAAGAGGGGGTGGACAAACCCCGTTTTTTCCCCTTTATCCTTAACAAATGAACCCCCAAAATTAATCAGGGATGTTCCTTAACATAATAAACCGGTATACCAAATTCGGAGCACATCAACTTATTCTGCATGAAAAACCAATTTATCAAAATTAAGAGGGGCGGGCTAACCTCCCTTTTCCCCCTTTATCCTTAACCAATGAACCCTAAAAACTAATCTGGGAAGTTCCTTAACATAATAAACCGGTATACCAAATTCGGAGCAAATCGAACCATTCTGCATGAAAAACCCATTTATCTGAATTAAAAGGAGTGAACTAATGGCCCTTTTCCCCCCTTTATCCTTAACCAATGAACCCCCAAATCTAATCAGGGAATTTCCTTAACGTAATAAACCGGTATACCAAATTCGGAGCAAATCGAATGATTCTGCATGAAAAACCCATTTATCTGAAATAAGGGGGGGGGGGGTGGACTAACCCCGTTTTCCCCCCTTTATCCTTAACCAATGAACTCCCAAAACTAATCAGGGAAGTTCCTTAACATAATAAACCGGTATACCAAATTCGGAGCAAATCGAATAATTCTGCATGAAATACCCATTTATCTGAATTAAGGGGGTGGACTAACCCCCCGTTACCCCCTTTATACTTAACAAGTGAACCTCCAAACATAATCAGGGAAGCTCCTTATCATAATAAACCGGTATACCAAATTTGGAGCAAATCGAATAACCTTGCAAAAAAAACATTTATCTAAATTAAGGGGGTGTACTAGCCCTCCTTTATCCTTAACCAATGAATCGCCAAAATGAATCAGGGAAGCTCCTTAACATAATAAACTGGTATACCAACTTCGGAGCAAATCGAAACATTCTGCATGAAAAACCCATTTATCTATATTAAGAGGGGCGGGCTAACCTCCCTTTTCCCCCTTTACCCTTAACCAATGAACCCCCAAATATAATCATGGAAGTTCCTTAACATAATAAACCGGTATACCAAATTCGGAGCAAATCGAATCGTTCTGCATGAAAAACACATTTATCTGAATTAAGGGTGGTGGACTAACCCCGTTTTTCCCCCTTTATCCTTATCCAATGATCTCCCAAAACTGATCAGGGAAGTTCCTTAACAAAATAAACCGGTATACCAAATTCGGAGCAAATCGAATCGTTCTGCATGAAAAACACATTTATCTGAATTAAGGGTGGTGGACTAACCCCGTTTTTCCCCCTTTATCCTTATCCAATGATCTCCCAAAACTGATCAGGGAAGTTCCTTAACAAAATAAACCGGTATACCAAATTCGGAGCAAATCGAATCATTCTGCATGAAAAACCCATTTATCTGAATTAAGGGGGGGGGTGGACAAACCCCGTTTTTCCACCTTTATCCTAACCAATGAAATCCCAAAACTAATCAGGGAAGTTCCTTAACATAATAAACCGGTATACCTAATTCGGAGCAAATCGAATCATTCTGCATGAAAAACCCATTTATATGAATTAAGGGGGGGGTGGAGAAACCCCGTTTTCCCCCCTTTATCCTTAACCAATGAACCCCCAAAATTAATCAGGGATGTTCCTTAACATAATAAACCGGTATACCAAATTCGGAGCAAATGGAATGATTCTGCATGAAAAACCAATTTTTCTGAATTAAGGGGGTGGACTAACCCCCCTTTCCCCCCTTTATCCTTAACCAATGAACCCCCAAAACTAATCAGGGAAGTTCCTTAACATAATATACCGGTATACCAACTTCGGAGCAAATCGAATCATTCTGCATGAAAAACCCATTTATTAAAATTAAGAGGGGCGGGCTAACCTCCCTTTTCCCCCTTTATCCTTAACCAATGAACCCCAAAAACTAATCTGGGAAGTTCCTTAACATAATAAACCGGTATACCAAATTCGGAGCAAATCGAACCATACTGCATGAAAAACCCATTTATCTGAATTAAAAGGAGTGAACTAATGCCCCTTTTCCCCCTTTATCCTTAACCAATGAACCCCCAAAACTAATCAGGGAAGTTCCTTAACGTAATAAACCGGTATACCAAATTCGGAGCAAATCGAATGATTCTGCATGAAAAACCCATTTATCTGAATTAAGGGGGGGTGGACAAACCCCGTTTTCCCCCCTTTATCCTTAACCAATGATCTCCCAAAACTAATCAGGGAAGTTCCTTAACATAATAAACCGGTATACCTAATTCGGAGCAAATCGAATAATTCTGCATGAAATACCCATTTATCTGAATTAAGGGGTGGACTAACCCCCCTTTACCCCCTTTATACTTAACAAGTGAACCTCCAAATCTAATCAGGGAAGCTCCTTATCATAATAAACCGGTATACCAAATTTGGAGCAAATCGAATAATCTTGCAAAAAAACATTTATCTAAATTAAGGGGGTGTACTAGCCCCTCTTTATCCTTAACCAATGAATCGCCAAAATGAATCAGGGAAGCTCCTTAACATATTAAACTGGTATACCAACTTCGGAGCAAATCAAAACATTCTGCATGAAAAACCCATTTATCTAATTTAAGAGGGGCGGGCTAACCTCCCTTTTCCCCCTTTACCCTTAACCAATGAAACCCAAAAACTAATCAGGGAAGTTCCTTAACATAATAAACCGGTATACCAAATTCGGAGCAAATCGAATCATTCTGCATGAAAAACACATTTATCTCAATTAAGAGGGGCGGGCTAACCTCCCTTTTCCCCCCTTTACCCTTAACCAATGAACCCCCAAATATAATCATGGAAGTTCCTTAACATAATAAACCGGTATACCAAATTCGGAGCAAATCGAATCATTCTGCATGAAAAACACATTTATCTGAATTAAGGGGGGTGGACTAACCCCGTTTTTCCCCCTTTATCCTTATCCAATGATCTCCCAAAACTGATCAGGGAAGTTCCTTAACATAATAAACCGGTATACCAAATTCGGAGCAAATCGAATCATTGTGCATGAAAAACCCATTTATCTGAATTAAAGGGGGGTTGACAAACCCCGTTTTTCCACCTTTATCCTAACAAATGAACTCCCAAAACTAATCAGGGAAGTTCCTTAACATAATAAACCGGTATACCAAATTCGGAGCAAATCGAACCATTCTGCATGAAAAACCCATTTATCTGAATTAAAAGGAGTGAACTAATGCCCCTTTTCCCCCCTTTATCCTTAACCAATGAACCCCCAAATCTAATCAGGGAATTTCCTTAACGTAATAAACCGGTATACCAAATTCGGAGCAAATCGAATGATTCTGCATGAAAAACCCATTTATCTGAATTAAGAGGGGGTGGACTAACCCCGTTTTTCCCCCTTTATCCTTAACCAATGAACTCCCAAAACTAATCAGGGAAGTTCCTTAACATAATAAACCGGTATACCAAATTCGGAGCAAATCGAATAATTCTGCATGAAATACCCATTTATCTGAATTAAGGGGGTGGACTAACCCCCCTTTACCCCCTTTATACTTAACAAGTGAACCTCCAAACCTAATCAGGGAAGCTCCTTATCATAATAAACCGGTATACCAAATTTGGAGCAAATCGAATAACCTTGCAAAAAAAACATTTATCTAAATTAAGGGGGTGTACTAGCCCCCCTTTATCCTTAACCAATGAATCGCCAAAATGAATCAGGGAAGCTCCTTAACATAATAAACCGGTATACCAACTTCGGAGCAAATCGAAACATTCTGCATGAAAAACCCATTCATCTATATTAAGAGGGGCGGACTAACCTCCCTTTTCCCCCTTTACCCTTAACCAATGAACCCCCAAAACTAATCAGGGAAGTTCCTTAACATAATAAACCGGTATACCAAATTCGGAGCAAATCGAATCATTCTGCATGAAAAACATATTTATCTAACTCCCTTTTCCCCCTTTACCCTTAACCAATGAACCCCCAAATATAATCATGGAAGTTCCTTAACATAATAAACCGGTATACCAAATTCGGAGCAAATCGAATCATTCTGCATGAAAAACACATTTATCTGAATTAAGGGTGGTGGACTAACCCCATTTTTCCCCCTTTATCCTTATCCAATGATCTCCCAAAACTGATCAGGGAATTTCCTTAACATAATAAACCGGTATACCAAATTCGGAGCAAATCGAATCATTCTGCATGAAAAACCCATTTATCTGAATTAAGGGGGGGTGGACAAACCTCGTTTTTCCACCTTTATCCTAACCAATGAACTCCCAAAACTAATCAGGGAAGTTCCTTAACATAATAAACCGGTATACCAAATTCGGAGCAAATCGAATCATTCTGCATGAAAAACCCATTTATATGAAATAAGGGGGGTGGACAAACCCCGTTTTTCCCCCTTTATCCTTAACCAATGAACCCCCAAAATTAATCAGGGATGTTCCTTAACATAATAAACCGGTATACCAAATTCGGAGCAAATCGAATGATTCTGCATGAAAAACCAATTTTTCTGAATTAAGTGGGGGTGGACTAACCCCGTTTTTCCCCCTTTATCCTTAACCAATGAACCCCCAAAACTAATCATGGATGTTCCATAACATAATAAACCGGTATACCAAATTCGGAGCAAATGGAATGATTCTGCATGAAAAACCCATTTTTCTGAATTAAGGGGGGTGACTAACCCAGTTTTCCCCCTTTATCCTTAACCAATGAACTCCCAAAACTAATCAGGGAAGCGCCTTATCACAATGAACCTAGGAAAAAATTTTGAAGCAAATCGGATGTTTCTATCAAGAGTTATCGCGTTACGTACATACGTACGTACGTACATACATACATACAGAACGGGCGGGCACATTAGCTCTCAGGCTTTGATACCCTGTGAGCTAAAAACTACACCCATTATTTACAGTCATGACAATATTATCAGTTGTAAGCCTTTACCTTTTTCCCACTTGTATTCAAACTGGCTCCAATTACTGTACTTTCAAGGAAATTAAATTCTTAATGAAGACAGAATATCGAAATTAGGTGCCAAAATATTTATTATATCACCGCCGAGATTTTTTAAATCATTTCTCATTTCTGCCATAACGCAAACAAAACACAAACGTTTGCCGATAGGGACGATATTCGTTCAACCAATCAGAGGACAGTATTTCTTCCGGTCGCGGTATGAATGTGCACTTTTGAAATACGCGACCCGGGGGAACATTGGAATGTCCCTCCCGAAAGTTTTGAGATTTTATGCTTTTTAATGAACAAATATGCAGTGCATCCCCCTTACGGAACTCTAAAATCTCCCCCCCCCCCCCCATCTCGACCGGAGCAGTCTAGAAATCAACCCGCCATTCAACACTGAACCTATAAAGAAAAAAAAAAGGCTCTTATACAAAATTTTACAGCAATTCTGCCACTAAAACAGTAAAATTGGAGGAATCTATTCAACGCGAATCGTGGATCATGCGCGATGCGATTTGTTCACACGCATCTAAAAATCGGCATCGAATCTGAACTGAATCGATTCGCCCGAATCTAAAGAATTGAAGTAAATCAAAAATAAGCGGTTCTGCCCGCATCTAAAGATCGACATCGGCATCGAATCGAAACTGAATCGATTCGCCATTTCTGATCTTAATTTACGGGCAGAATCGATGCGTTAATTTTTTCTTGCTTTCTTTTGTCTTTAGAAAAAGAAAGCGTTAGATGCGTGAAAAATTTCGACTTCCGGTTTTCGAAGGATTTATAGTTTTAGAAGATCTTGTCTGGAATACGATTTGGCTATTTTTATATATTGTCAGTCTGTCTATTTGTTTGTCTCTGACAAAAAAATTGTGGGCAGTCTATTTCAAGAACTAATGCATGGAATCTGTTGAAACTTTAGATTCAATTAGACTTTCATATAAATTGGTGCTGATTACTTTTTGATGTAAATCTACCGGCAGGTGGCGCTGCTATGCTGCATTTTCCCCGATTTTCGCAATAGCTCTATCTCAATAACTAATGCACGGATTTTCATCAAACTTCACATTCAGTTAGACGTTGGCATAAATTGTTGCATATTAGATTTCGGTGTAAATCACCCAACAGGGGGCGTTGTTATGCAGATTTTATCAGCAGTGTTGAATTCAGACAATTTTCTCCGGGAGGGATTTCTGCGGATCCAGAGAGGGACTGTTCAGAGGGGAAGGGGATTGTTTGGACTTTTGTACATTAAGCATAAAATCTCAAACCTAATGGGGGGACATTTGAATGTTGCACGGGGGGGGGGGGCATGTCCCTCCGGGCTACCCCCGGAATTCAACACGTTTTTCTGGATTTAAACGATTTTAGGGATCATATCTCAAGAACTAATGAACGGAATTTCATCAAACTTAATATTCTGTTCATGATTAGGTTTTCGTGTAAATGATATAACAGGTTGTGCTGCCATGCTGCTTTTTTTTAGCAGTGTTGAATTCAGGCATTTTTCTCCGGGAGGGATTTCTATGGTTCTGGAGAGGGACATTCTAGAGTTTCGGGGGGGGGGGGGAGGGAGAATTGGACTTTTGTCTATTAAGCATAAAATCTCAAATCTTCATGAGGGACATTTCAATGTTCCGGGGGGGGGGTTGTCCACCCGTACCAGCCCCTGAATTTAACACTGTTTTTCAGAATTTACACGATATTAGCGATAATATCTCAAGAAGTAATGACCGGAATTTCATCAAACTTAATATTATGTGTCATTGACATAAGTTGTTCCTGAGTTCGTGTTAATCATGTAACAGGCTATACTTTTTTTTTTTTTTTTTTTTTTTTTTTTGCATGATATTCGTGATAGCCATATCTCAAAACTAATGCACGGAATTTAATCAAAAACTTCATATTCTCTTACACTTTCAGATAAATAGATCCTTATTAGGCTTGGGTGTATACTGCCCAACAGCTGCCGCTTTTAAGTTCTTTGAATTGGGATTTTCCGTTGCGGATAACTAGGCTAATATCAGACGAACGTCTTTTTGCACGCTTTTTTTTTTCGCTCTTACACCGTCCCTACACATGATAGCGAAGGTGTAGGGATGGCGTAAGAGGGAAAAAAGCGTGCAAAAAGACGTTTGTCTGACATTAGCCTAAGAGGGTGTGGGCCGAAATTCAATGATTTGTTAGGAAAATGCAATGCTTATATTTTCTTTTAAAATGCACATACTTGAACGAACCTATCCTTTTTAAATCCTCATGATGCGCATAGGTTATCATTTAAATTTGACACTGTGATAGCGAATTTTGAAGTTTTAACATTTATGAGGCAGATGAAAGTTTTGGAATTGGCACATCCAACTACTTTATCTTCAATTTTTGAAGGAAAATGAAAATGATATTACCTTATTCTGTCTTAGAGACATCGATTAAAAAATTCATAGTATCGATTAAATCGAGTTGGCCATAGTATCGATTAAATCGAGTTGGCCATAGTATCGATTAAATCGATTAAAAAAATCGAAATCGCCCATCACTAGTCTGCATGGGTAAGGGTGAAATAGGCTAGGGCTGCGCTAGGGGAGTCAGGGAAGTCATATCCCACCCCCCCCCCTCCTCGGAATGAAAATGGTATTTTGTCGGAAAAAATATTTTTTAGCTGGATTTATGTTTTACCAAACCAAATTTTCATGGCGATGTTTCACAAAAATTTAACGATTCTTTACAAAAGTAAGAAAGAAAAATAAAGTTATACTGCCCCGCTTTCTATACAAAATATCAGGGATTGTGTTCGTAACGGCATCTCCTATAAATTATGATCTACTACAGTTGACTGGCCACTTCGCGCATTTTCTGGATTTTCCTGTAAACTGAAGATTTTCTAATGCCTCCGATAGCGGGGTGTTAACTATAGCTATTCATTTGCAGGGCTGCCACAGACAGCTATTTTTAAATTCTATCTTGCACCAATTTAAAAAAAAAAAAAAAAAAAAAAAAAAAAATTCACATACAATTTGACTTTGACAACATCTGCAAGAGAAATATACAACAAAATTTGTTTTCTTAAAATAGCGATGCGAAAAGAATATAAAAAATCCCTGCCGGCTCGGCCTACAGGTGAAGGTAGATTTTAAAGTTAAGTACTAATTTCACCAAAAAAAGCTAAACCAAGATTAGAGTTAAAACCAATTTAACATTTTTATCTTGCCGCTTTTAACGAGTTTTTAATTTCATTTTTCTGTAAGAGTTCCTTTTAATCAGAATCATGTTAAGGCGGTATTCAAAAAAATATTTTCCTCCGCTCAACAACTCAAAATTTTCGGACACAATTTCAGACTCATTTTTAAAGGTGAAAACATGAATCTTGCTGACTTGATTTTTGAAGAAAAGTATAAGCGGCCGCATGTTTTCATTTTTCGCTCAATTAATTAGAACTTGATTTAAAAAATATATAACGGAGACTAGGGAGGGTTGACCCATTTTTTACAAAATGATTTTTTATTTTTGAAATATTCAACGTAGAACAAAGTTTTATATATCATTTTATTCGTTATACAATCAGTTATCAAAATGAAATTGCTATATAAGTGTAACATATAAGAAATTCGGAAAATGATTGATTTTAATAATGAGAAAATAATAGGTCAAGGCTTTCCACATATTGGAGGGTTGACCCATTATATGGGAGGCTTGACCCACTTTGTTTTATATTGAAATATTTCTAAAGAAAAATAAAATCAGTTTAAAAAAAGCAAACTAACTTTATGCTACATGCTTTAATTATTATAAAAAAATATTTTTGAAAATAAGATGCTTAAACAAACCTGTTTAGGTGCAATCGCATGTCAAAGGAGAAAATTTTTGTTTCAAACAGGATTTTGTCTGAGCAGGTATAATTGTACAGCAGGGAAAATAAAATTTTAACATTTAAAACAGTATTTTGCTAGACACAGGTTTCGTTATCATAGGGTTTTATGCATTGTAATGCCCGGATTTAGTAGCCACTGTCCCGCTTTTTTTTTTTTTTTTTTTTTTTTTTTGTCTCCTTGTCCTACTTTTTGCGACATTCGATATGACAACTCTAATTGTCACATAGTTTGACTTCATCTCACTCATGTTGAATTATGTTTCATCATGTTGAAATTTGTCTACATACCTTTCTAACGTTTTTCGATCAATGCTATGTTCTTTTGCAGCCGCATGAGTACTTATCATTAACATCTTTTAACTTTTTCAGGGGCAAAGTACTTTCAATACAAAAATGTTGAAATAAATGATTAGCACCAGTATATAGGAACAAATTTATTTGGAAATATATTTAAAAAAAAGGCTATATTTCACATACTTATTAAATAGAAAACATTTTAGCAAAATTCTGGTGCCATTCTGGCGTTAGGAAATTAAAATTAAGTGGTTTCATTAACATATCACTGCATACTTAACAACATTTAACTAAATTTCCGTAAAATGTGAGTTAAATTGACACAGGTTAAACTCGTTACTAACCAGAAATTTTATTTGATGTACCATTATACATTTCAAATCATGTTTCTTTATGAAATCTACATGAATTAATTTCTTTAGTAAATTTCTGGTTCGAAACGTGTTTAACCTGGGTCAATTTAGCTTGCATTTTATGGTAGTTTAAGGGAAAGGTTGCAAGTATGCCACTGCCACTGAAACGGTTAAGACTGCTGCTTTCATACTCTCTAGTCTTTTCCACAGTTTCTATTTGCCTATTGTAAGTAATATTTAAATGTATAAAAATCCCTATCAACTTTCCTATTTATATTTCATACTTTTTTTTCGTGCAGTGGATACTATAGCAATTTTTCACATCTTTCTTTAAAAAGTTTTAAACGTTTCCTTTTCCATCACCCCATTTTACTGGAACTTTGCAAAATAAATTTACATTCATTTTTATATATAACCACTAATCATTCATTATGCACCGTGTATAATAAAAAGATTTCCAAAACCCCTTAATTAACACATTGCCGACGGACAATTTTTATCAAATCTGAATTTTAAAACAGTAAAAGCTCCTCCCTATTCTGAAAATCTTTCGTAAATCGGTGTTCTAGATAGGTTTCCCAAGTTTAAATTCGTTTAACGTTTCGTTTAACGTATTCGTTTAGGAAAACGTTTAAAACTTTTTAAAGAAAGATGTGAAAATTTTCTATAGTATCCACTGCACGAAAAAAAAGTATGAAATATAAATAGGAAAGTTGATAGGGATTTTTTTACATTTAAATATTACTTACAAACGAAAATTCTCGTTTCTCATCATGAATGTGTTAAGGGAGTCTTGAACATCTGTTCAACCCTCCCTCACATTGACTGGGTCAAGCCTCCCCACATAGCCCTTTTTTAAAGAATAGCACATTGTTATGTTAAGCCTAACTTACTGTATAATCTTTATGCCTGGAATGAAAGCTCGATATTTATGCATTACTTAAAACCTACTTACTTAAATTTCTATGATACATTTTATCTAAAAAAGGCTTTCAAAATATCTCTAAAAAACACAACTTTTAGGTTGAAAACGCCTCACAATTGATCTTTTCCACACCTATTTCGATTATCTGTATGAAACAGAGACTGTTGTTTAAGCATTCCAGTAGCTTTGGTTGACACCTATTGATAAAACTCTGAAATTCTTTTAAATATGAAAACTGATGGGTGGGTTAAGCCTCCCGTATGGTCAAACCTCCCTAATCTCCCTTATATATATCAGTGCGAACATTTTTGTCGTTCCCAGCTCTCTCGCTTCGGGAAATTCGTTCAAAACGGCAACTTTGACAGCATTTTTTTTTTGCAATATATTCTGCCTTTATCAAAAAATCGACGAGCACGGCACATTATATAGTTTCCGAATAAGAGAATCTGCCAGTTTGATGCGTTTCAGAACAAAAATAAATTTAAAAATGAGTCAGAAAATACGCAGTTTGGATTTGAGTACACCCTATATAAACTGATACATGAAAAACTTGACTCTATGAAAAACTTGTCAATATAAAAATTGTATATAATAGTAAGAAGACTTATAATAAATTTAAGCGGATTTGATATCCTGTGAATTGACGAAGTTATGAATTTTTTTCTTCTTCAACCCTCCCCCCCCCCTTTTTTGGGGGGAAGAGTTGATTCTATCAAAAACTTTTCAAAATAAAAGTTGTAGATAATATTAAGAAGATTTATAATAAATTTAATTGGATTTGATATCTTGAGAATATACGAAGTTATTAATTTTTTTCTCCCTAAAATCCTATTATTGCGCCCTTTCAGCCCATTTCTAATTTTATCAAAAATCTATCACACACAAATTTAAGCCCTTTTCCTAGAAGTAATAATAACTTTAAACTAATTTGATATGTATCATAATTAAGAAGTTATGGGGGGTTTTCAGTTTTCACAAACCCCCTCCCTATTTCTACCTCCTTGGTCCGATTTTGCCCATTAATGACCTTGACTGAGATTTTCTACTCCTTGATTTTATGTATCAGTTTGGAAGAGATTTGTGCAGAAATATGAAAGTTATCGTTATCGTGTACATAAAAATGTCATATAGATAGATAAATAGAGAGATACAAGTTTTTAACTGCGGGTGGTTTTGGGTTCTAGGGGCCCTGATCGGCGTAGATCTGCAACAATTTTTCAGAAATTCCAACATAGGAGAGAATGTAGTAAGTAGTATTTCTTACGAAATCTACCTAAAATAGTCGCGTGTGGAAACCCTGATTTGGTTCCTCAGTCGTAAAAGGTAACTTCTACACACACAAAGACGTGCTGAGTGCGAGAATAAAGTCTTATACGAACCCAAATAAAACCAGAAAATTCTTTTTGATGATTTCCGGAAACCCGACCGGAACCCGACAAAAGAATTTTTCGTTGACCATTAAACCGACTAAATAATTTTCCGCGCTCCAAAACTCGACTCACACACACAAAACTCGGACCTTGAAAAGAAAGCAAATCAATAATTTTTACCCGACTGCCAAGAAAGGTTATGTGTTTCACGCGTATCTGGGTATGTGGATTTCTTTATACCCTCGAAACATCCCAACGACTGGAAGGATTTTAATGAATGGCGTCTCTATCGACTCGTCTTAACCGTCCGATGGTTATAGGCTAGGTTTTGTTTTTATAAATTCAAAATGGCGGTAGGGACGAAAAATTTTTTTTACGCACCCTATTGAGTGGCATATCATTGGATAGGTCTTTGAAAATGAAGACGATGTTTCATTGACTATTTTACAGTCAGAAGCTCCGTTTAAATATTACCCAACCTGGAAGTTGTGTCGGTAGGACCTCTAGATTTACTGCAACTCTAACCCTCATAGACATCTATAGGCCTCATCAAAAAAGTGTTTATAGATAGGAACTAACAATTAAATACAACTTAAAAGTCATCAATAGATGTAAATTAAAAAAATGGGTAGAAGTAATATAAAAAATAGTTTCACTTCGATGAGAAATAATTAATTAGTTCGCTTTTTACGCAGTCAGGTTTTTTGATTTTTTAAATTTAATTTTTACTTGTTCAAATACAATTATGGAAAGTATTTTATAATTTCACTTCTAATATCAATTTTATCTTTATACTGAACATGTTTTAAAATTTTTAATTAATATTAATTTATCATCTACATTCATCATTCTCTATCATTTAAAAACAATGAATTACTTACTTTCCTTCATTATCTTTTGTTTTAATACTTCATTATCCTTCTTTAATTTAAAATTATTTTATATCATCTCGATTTTTAGTAATGTATTAACATTTCCCTTTTTCTCATCCTTTGCTCCACATTTATTTGTTTTACATCTATTTAAATGTAATGCAGATTTTGAGGGGCGGGAGGGAGGGGGTGGGGCTAAGAATAGCATACAAATGAGATTTTACTCGATAGTCAATCTAAACCTTGAAGGATATGCGAGGAAATGGGTCTGGTAGTAGAAAATAAATTACTTTTATAGCGATTCATTGTGTTTTCACTTCATAAGCTATTCTTCTAAACTGAGTTTTCTGATTCAAGACTTTTAATAATATTATATAAATGAGAACTATAAATTAAATATATTAGTTTTATACACTAGTATGCAAAACTTAAGCAACGATCACAAAATGTTAATTTCTAAACATGTGAGTATTCAAAAGAAAATTCTATAAATAGCAAGTGTAAAAAAATAGGTGTTATCCTAACATCACAGCCAGTCTATAGGAAGTCTCCATGACATAACAAAGGATCACAAATGCCACAGTCACTACAATGAACTGAAATGTGATATCTTTCATTCGCCTCATTCTTAATCTCATTTGATCACACCACCGAGAAGTCACCATGACTGCTGCTTTGTGACGAGTCACCAGATGACTTTACAACGAAGTCACCTTGTGACCCACATGTGAACGTCATTCGGAGACTCCATTGTAAAATCATCACGATAGCTGTTTTGTAACGAATTTCCAAGTGATGGAAAATGAAATCATCTGGTGACTTTTCACAACGGACGCAGTGGTGACTTCACAGTAGAGTATCGGTCACCTGAAAGTCACCGTGTGACTTCATTGTGACATTATTTGGAGACTCAGCAATGCAATGCTCTTGATGACCTCAAAACTGAGTCTTCAAACACGACTGACAGTCACATGAGAATCACAATGTGACTTCGTTGTAATGTCGACTGGTGACTCACCACAAAGCAACAGTGACAGTGACTTCTCAGTGGAGTCACCATATCACGATCATTTTAGAATAATAATGAGACGAATGAAATATCCCAAATTTTGTTTCTCCGTAGTGAATGTGACACTTGTGGCCATGTGTAACATGAAGGAGATGACAAATCAACCAAGTGTGTTGTAGATATAATTACTATTTGCTACACCTGATGTTATTATTTATTTTTGAGTGCTCACATGTTCGAAAATTAGAATTTTATGCATGTTGCTTAAGTTTTGCACATCAGTGTAGAACAATGTTATTTTTTTTTTTATTTACAAACTATTTACTTAAATAGTATTTCAAAGTCCTTTTTCAATGAGAAAATAAATAGAAAATGAATTTTTGAGGAATGAGTTGTTTCTATTTTCCGAGAAATTTATTTACAGGATTCCGAGTTAGAGTTCCATGACACTGCATAATGATTAAAGAGAAATTGTTATTTTTCTTTCCTTTTTAAATTTTCCTTATGGATCTGTATGTATTTCTGCCTCTTTATTTATGCAGACAATATTCGGTGAAATAACATACCTTTACTATGAATTGCGAATGTAAAGCTGCTCTGCAGATTTAATATCATATTCAGAGTTTTTTTATTTTTGTAGTTTCACTGTCCGTTATATAACATTTTTTTTTTCATTCATATTTATATTTACGTTTATTTTTCATTTTAATGATATATACAAGATCACATATGTGTATAATGTATAACTTATCCATATTCAAATATATATTTTTTTTTTCATATAAAAAATATTCTGCAATTTCTTTTGTAATATCGGGTTAATCCAAATACAACATGCAAAAGTGAAAACTCAACAAAAAACGAACCCGAACACCAAAAATTAGAATTAATCTGACTCTGCACCGAAAGCAATGATCACCAACCCGACGCGACCAGAAATGAGGCTGGATTCGTGTCGGGATCGGGTAAATCAGATTACTCGATGCAATCAGATAACGATGCGACATAAAGACTTCGAATTTAACATCTGTTTTTGAACACTCAATTGACCTATCATCTACTTTTCAAGCTACTGTCTGCATAACAACATGTCATTCTAGAAAGTACTTTGCTAAAAATAATAATAAGAGCAAGCAAAAAAGTGGAATGAATCATGTAAGATATCGTGAATTTATTAAAGCGTAATGCAGAAAAAATGTTCAAAGAAATGATGTATGAAATTTTATAACTTTAAAATGAAACAAAAACACGAATCTCTAAGGAACCATTTTTAACCGCCTTCAAAAAAAGGAGGAGATTCTCAATTCGACACGTATGTTTTTTTTTTATGTATGTTTATCGGTTAGTCCGAAACTACACGACCGATTCATGTGATTTTCTTTTTTATTGAAAAGGGATACTCTTGAATTGGTCCTATTTAAATTTCATCTGTGACACCGTGCTTCCTACACACAAAGACCGGGAGGCAATCAGTAAATATTTTCGTGTAGTACAATACCCTTTCGTTGAAAGGAATCCAGGTACAGGATAACAAAGTTCCTCTTTCACCTTGAGAAAAGTCCAAGGGTGCGTGAAAGTGTAGATTTCTACATCTTGGAAATATTACGGTGCTTGGTTGAAAACAAGGGTGATGACATGACTGACGAATAGGAAAGAAGTTCTTCGGGTCAATGGATGGGGCAGGAGATAAGAAAAAAAAGAGTCAGTGAGTTTTAGCCAGAAAAGCTGGACAGTTGAACTTGGATTTTGAAGAGTGATGTGTGTAACATCTTAATAGTGGATCGTATACACTCATGTGGAGTGTTTTTTTACGTAAAAATTCGTTAAGCAATATGAGAGTGTCTCAAAATTCAATGTAATTTTATTTTTATTTTTATTTAATTTAAATGTTCTAATAACGAACCCAGGAAAGATATGCATTATGTTTGAACTTTATTTATGTACGAGCTGAGAAGGATGAATGCAGCGGCCGCGTCATCACACATCAAAATTGGTTCAGTACTTTTTAGAAATTCAACAAAAACAAAAGATATTTAAACTATTTCATTTTTAACGATTTTCATCAAGTGACGTAGCGCTATCTGTGTGGATAAAAAGTCGCTACCCCGCGATTTTCCTCCCTTTTTATACAGTTTTGTTTTTAGGTTTGTTGTACGGAAAACCAAAAAGCAATGTTTTAATCGTTAAAAATTCTCACGGCGTAAACAATCAGTACAAAAAAAAATAAATAAAAAATAAAAATTGTAAAGCGTTTAAATTTATCCAAGTATCTGCAGTACACTCAATTCATTTGAAGAACTATATTTTTACGGTGGAGGGATTTGTAAGCTGTTACAGGGTGGGTCAAAATCCCTGGCAAATTTTTGAATTTAATATAAAATCAAGTAATTGAAGTCGGGGTTTATTTATTTATTTATTTTTTTTTTGTTAAAAAATTTATAATTATGATATCTGTAAAAAGTTAAACATAAGTGTCGTTAAAAGGTGGTGAGGTATTTTTAATCTGGTGTGCTGTAATGTGGCCCACTCGAGCAGCTAAGATTATTGAACACCTATTTTCCATGAATGTGCAGAGATTGGGATGAGGCTTTGAAGAGCTCTGTTCCGTTCTTCAAGAAATGAAATCTCCAAATCTAAGAAAGCCAAC
The DNA here is from genome assembly GCA_963932465.1 of Maratus speciosus. Classification (NCBI taxonomy): domain Eukaryota; kingdom Metazoa; phylum Arthropoda; class Arachnida; order Araneae; family Salticidae; genus Maratus; species Maratus speciosus. The sequence continues at coordinate 142,155,641 of OZ010787.1, read as the reverse complement.
GGGATCATTCGTGTAGCTGAAATGCGCTGCCCTAGTGTGTCCCAGACGTATTCGATCTGACTTAAAACACAAGTGCATGCTGGCATCTCCATGCACTCGATATCCTCACAAATCGATGAGCTGTATGAGATGTGGCATAATCGTGCATTATATAAAGATATGGCTGCAGCCATACTACCACGAGACCTGTTTATTTCGTCTTCATAACTTTCGAACATCAAATTACATTCCTTATATTATAACGTGCAAAGTCCATGTATACCGATTCCATTTCTGATCATCAATCTACTTAATTGATGAAATTACTGGGGAGCAGGCGGAGCAGCTGCACTAGGCACTGGACTTGGGAAGGAGCAAAAATGAAGGATGTGCAAAAATTAAAAACAAAATAAAAATGATAGTGCGCATGTGAAGATCTTATTATGTTTCACTTTGAATAACTGGTGACATTTGCTTTGGTCAGGTCAGAATGAGAAATAAAAGAAGAAAGGCGCAACCCACTCATCACTGTGATTGCTCAGCACGCAGAGAAGAGCTACGCGTCTCCATGCCAAATCTGAAATATTGGGTTATTTCAGACCAATTGGGTTACTTAACTATAATTGTGGATAAAATTTTCTAGTTGTGAACTGTATGTAGGGAAAGGCGCTATTAAGTATCCATGTTGCGATTTTGAGGCTTGCTCCATACTAGAGATTATTGCTGAGAAAATATTAGAACATATTTTTAATAATATAAAAGAAGCAACATAATATCTCTATGACGCTTGACTCCCTTTCTGGTAAAAACTACGTAGATCAAAGTCTCAGATGGCATCAAAATGAGTGAGCGCGATCTTAAAATAATCGATAGTTTTTACTTTTTCAGTGTAAGGAAGAAAACAGGGAATGGGAGACACCAGGAATTATCTCACAAGTTGAATTTTTTCCTAATGAGCGAAAATCTGCTCAGGTAGGAAGTTGAACTCAAAATATTTGTTATATGCAGCCAACGCTTTACCAACTAAGTGACCCTGATAACTCCTACATGCACAATTTACTAAGACTTCGAATCCTGGCCTGGACACATTTTCAATCAGTTTGAAAATTTTCAACATGTTTGATTTCATTACCAATTAGTTTGTGTTAAAATAATGCACAAGTGATTTAATAATGAGTAATAAATAATTAATAATAAATCATCATTAATAAATCACAGTGTTTTCCATATATATTAAAAAGAAACGATCTCACAGATAAAATAAATTTAATCTAGTTCAGGCCCGTAACCAGATGGAGACGAATTGGGCTGAGCCCTCCCTAGCAACCTCTTGAGCCCCCTCTAACCATTTTACTATTTTTTTACTTTTTTTAACAATACATATATATATATATATATATATATATATATATATATATATTTCAACTAATCTGAAAAAAAAAATACTTGCAAGAAAACACTTTGATCTTTAAACTGCCTTGAATCGAATAGACCCCTTGCATTGACGTCACGTTGCTATTAGCAACGACTGATACTATCGTATCTGGTGCACACACGTGGAGCACAGAACTGCCCGATTGCGTTAAAAGCATATGTTATCTTTCTGTTTAATTTAGATCTTCCTTATTTTTATTATTATAGTGCAAACAAGTCTAATAAATCAAATGGAGAGCACCATATTCGCCTTATATTTGGGCGCCATGCGAAGCGATTTCAGATGTGTGACGTCATGTGCAACCCGTCTATATGCGATTTTTTTTTTCAGAAGCATATTAGTTTTGTTTACTATCTTTCGGTAAAATTCTGGAAATGCAAACTAAATACGAACATTTCCTTCTCCTGAAAAAATCGACTCCATGCCATTACCAACTAAACCACCACATGTTTTGGTATATAGTAACTAATCTTTTCAATCTTCTTAGTGATATTTCAAAAGGGTTAGTGAACGGAAATCGACATGCGTTATTCGAGCTCGTCGGTAATTAATGAAGTACTAAAACATGCTCGTTTAATCGTTTGCATCTTGACCATGTGTGTTTAGTTGACAGAAGTTTTATTTAACTGTGAATTATTGCTTATAAACGAGTACACTTGTAGAAAGAAATTACGAAGATATAAGACTGTTAATTTGTACAAATGGAATAAGAAAAAAACCTTGAATGGACGCCATTAATTATTTCATGCCATGGATGTCGGTAGAGCATTTGTGGCTAGGGGGACTACTAGGAAACCGGAGGAGTCTTATTCCTATTTGTTTTTTGAACTTATTATTTTTTTCTTTTGTTCATGATTTTGAAAACGCTTTTTTTTTTCAATTTGTCTGATAACAATTAAACATTAAGCGAAACAGTATGAATAAGGTAAAATTTATTATAAGGCTTTTAACGAAAAATCTCTTCATTTAAACAGTGGATAATGTATTTAAATCTGCTTTGAAGTTTTAATCCGCTAATTTCAGACACATTTGATTTATTGATAGAGGTATAAAATTTACAGATTTGGTTATTCACGCTCAAAGAATTCAACTGTGTTTTTAGAAAGCTGTTTTCAAATCTAAACCAGCTACTTTCTGACATATTCGCGAAAAATATTTATTGTTGTTTACCTATAACAGTAAACAATCTATCAGGATGCTTTAGGCTGGTTTTCATGACATGACAACGACATAGTGGTAGTAGTCATCCGGTAGCAATTGGGTGTAACTCAAGATGTACGAAATGTATGGGAAAATGGAGAAGGCTATTCGATTCTTTGGCGCATTAATGTGAGAACTTGGAAATTTTTAGACAAATAGGAAAGAAAGTTAGTTCTTGAATGTGTCAACAACGCGTTTTCGATTGAATTTTTTTTTTTTTTTGAGACCCTTACAACTGGAGGAATAGCATATAATATTCGCTTACATTTAATTAAAACTGTTCACTACTTTCGAAGAAGGACGACGCTCACCGAAAATTATGATAAGAGCTCCTTTTTCGAAATGATGTTGAACCATCGAATTGTAGGAAATACAAGTAAGCATTCTCAAATATTTTTTTTCTTATCTGTCCTTCTCTTTCTGATTTTCAATTTGTTATCCTCTAGCGAAAAATTTAAGCTGATTTATCTGATAAAAGTAAAAATATGAACATTACATTTGTAATAGTTTTTTTTAACTATTATTAAATGTTTGTTTATGTATGTTTTGAAAATAAGTAATTAATATTTTTTATAATTAGCTGATCTGTCCGGCTCTGCCTGGGCCCGTCAAAAAATAGCACGTTAATGTTTCAAAAATCGCTGCACGAATTCCCAATAAACTTTATTGAAAAGAGAACAGAATTTGAAATATTGGCTTAGAAGATTGAAACCGGATTATTTTCATTAATGGTTGAAAAATCGCAGCAAATCACGAAAAAACTTTAAAAGTCGCATAAAAATCGCTAAAATTGCAATAATCACAGAGGACAACATTTACTTTATTGGGCTAAAGTTGAATACAATTTTTCTTTTACGAATGTCAAAAAATCACTGCAAAACATGAAAATCTCCAAAATTGGCGAAAAATTCTAAAATTGCTGTACAGATTCCAAATAAACTTTATTGAAAAGAGAACATAATTTACTATATTAGGCTAAAACATTAAAACCAGATTTTTTTTACTAATGTGGAAAAGTCACCACAAATTGAAAAACAAAAACAAAAAATGAACACTAAAAATTGTCCCTAAAATCACCAAAAAATAGCAGGACGACAATATTTAGTCCAATGAGCTAAAGCACTGTAACCGGAAATATTTTCCGAATGTCAAAATAATGGCGAGAAACACGAAAAAAAAAAATGTTAAAATTCTCATTAAAAATCATGTAAAACAAAATGTACTATATGAGGCTAAATGTTTGAAACCGAATTCCTTTTAGGAATGTCAAAAAAAATCTCCTTAGAAGGCAAAAGAATTGGCAAAAATTGCATTGAAAATTGCAAAAACTTTAAAAATCGTGGAGTAGAAATTTTACTATATTAGGGCTAAAAATTTAAAACTGAAAATTTTATTTTCAAGCTAATTATTTTGCCCTTAAATCTCAATATTTCAAAATCAAAATTTTACTAGAACAGCAATTAAAAAGTTTTGTTTAATTGCTGTTAGAATTTGGTTTACGGAATTAAAAGGTCAAAGGTTAACGCATAAATAAGTTTACCTAATAAGAGTGGGCAATATTAAACCTGTAGGAATTATTTTATTTTCAAACTGATCCCCCCCCCCCCCCATTCTAAATCTCCAAATTTGTACTCGATCATTTGCTAAAAGGCTGGTGGATATTGTATTAAAATTTCAGAGTAATTACCGGAAATGTCGTTTTCAAACTGAATGTACGCTCAAAAAGGGGGTATGTTTTTTTTTGTATTTTGTTTTTTGAAGCTGATGCAGAGTTTTAAAGTATGCATAAAAACCAAAATTGCCGAAGTGACTTTCGGCAAGGAAGTTTTTGGAAAGGTTAAAATTATTTTTTCAAACGGAGTGAACCGTTCGTAAGAAAAATGAATGCTATATAACCTTTTTTTTCTTTTTCATATTTTGATCCAAAACGTGGATGCAGATTTTTAAAAACATTGCAAAAAATAAATAAATAAATAAATAAAATAAAAATAAATAAATAAATAAAAATAAAAATAAATACCGAAACGTCGTTCTAAAATGAATTTTTCGAAAGGGTTTATATTCATATTTTTTAAAACAGATTGCACTGTCTTAAAGTGAAGAAAGCACCAGCTTTAAACGAGTATTTTTTATTTTCTGGTATTTCGAACGATTAAATGTATGGAAGAGAGGGGGGGGGGGGGGCACAAAAAACGGCGTTTCTAAAGAATTTTTTAAAGGGTTACGAGTAATATTAATATTTTTTAAATGGATTGAACCATTAGAATGATAAGAGTGTGATAATACCGCATATATGTTTTTTTTTCTTTTACGTAATCTCTATTCGTCTAGCTGAGATACGGAAAAAGTATGATTAAATCGTTTCAGCTTTTAAAACTGCGGAACGGGATTTCCGATACCGCGCTGACTTTTCGCGTCATTTTGTGATGTTTATTATGGTTTTTAAATAATATATCGGCTAATTAACACAAAATGAAAAATCTAAGCCTCAGGTGGATCAGGACTATTTTGGACTATTCTCACGTACTTTTTGAGACCTCTACGTGTGGTAGATATTACCACCCATCCCGGGCACACAAACAGTCTTCTTTTATTAATATAGATTACTTCTAAAGGGATTGAACTAAGTGACGTCTATAAAGTACAACCCATATCATTACTCTATATTTTATTTTTCTTCATATTATTTTTGTTAAGTTATCAATTGCTTATATCTTATTTTAACACCAGTTAATAATTTCTACTTATTATATCAATTGTGAATGTAATCGG